>OW569416.2:80496440-82896440 GCA_937662695.2 Halyzia sedecimguttata
AATACCCTGTATATTTTTTTTCTAATGTTTTCTAATATTCCAATTAATGATTGATATTTGACCATAAAACAAAAAAAATTTGGGAAAGCTCTGCGGATAGGAGATTTGGCGCTCTTGTTCAAACTTTGATAAATTATATCTCCAAAAGTATTGGTTTCTCAGAGTTGGGAATGATACAATGAAATCTTACGATAGAACTGCATCACAAAATAAAATAAATTAATCGAGAATCCGCTGATATCATTTCCAACTCGGAGAAACCAAAACTTTCGGAGTTATGATTTGTCAAAGTTTGAACGAGAGCGCCACGGCTCCTGTCCACATGGCTTTCCCACTTTTTCAATTTGGCTTCTGTGCGTTTTCATTTTCAAGAATTTTCGTAATTAAATTCAAAACGTAGATCTATGACTCATCTCAAGTGTGATTTGTATACATCAAGAAATTATAATTAGAGTATTCTTTGAAAGTATAAGTTTGTTAGAGTTGAGAATGACATCAATGGATTCTTGTGGTGAAACTGCATCTTGAATAAAAATTGAATTTGAAATTTGTTACTCAAAAAAATTTTTTTTTTCGTTACTCCGAAACCATCTGGCCTATTTTGCCCAATACCGAACTTAACCGAGATACTCATCTCCCTAACCTACTCGCAAAATTTCAACTGTCTAGCTCATTCCGTTCGAGAGTTACTGTAGAAACAAAATTTAAAAATTTTCAAAATTTTTTCTTACACTTTACGGTAACCCGATCAATACAAAACTTCACATGCGTCATGATTCTACAATTTGATGCTGTATTTCAGATAGTTCGAGTGATCGGTTGGAGCGTACATATCTCGGACGAGTTCGTTAACGGGCGAAATCAATCAAGCGGTTTCGGAGTTATGGCCGTTTCTAGTAAAAATATTTTTTATGAATATTTCCGAAACCGATCACTTGATCTTTCTGAAATTTGGCATCAAATTGTAAAATAGTGGCCTTTATATGCGTGTGAAGTTTTGTATTGATCAGGTTGCCGTAAAGTGTCAAGAGAAAAATTTAAATTTTTTTAAATTTTGTTTCTAGAATAACTGTCGAACAGAATGAGCTAGGCAATTGAAATTTTCAGTGTAGGTTTAGGAGATAAACATCTCGGTGTTACTGTACAAAATTGGCCTGATGGTTTCCGAGAAACTAAAAAAAAATTTTCTTTTACATTACAAATTTCATATTCAATTTTCGTTAAGATGCAGTTTCACCATAAAAATCCATTGATATCATTTTCAACTCTAACAAGCAAATACTTTCGGAGATATGATTTTGCTAAATTTCAATAATGAATCGTACTTCTATGTTTTCACAGAATGCTGTACCTAGTCAATTAATCTATCTATGAAATATTATATGATCTGTGTTCTTGCATGTCATCTTATTTTCCTATGAGAGATAAATGTCAAAATTATTTCGGGACACCAGAACACCCGAACACCAGAACACTGAGCAGTTCCAGTATAATCCTAACGATATCAATATTAAATATTTTCCACTATCAACTGAAGAAATAATAAAGATTACATCAGATGAAAAAATATACATAACTACATTACAATTCCCCAGGAATATATTGCGTTTATTATTTTATTCAGAATATAGACCTATTAACCGGTAACAAAACCGCAAATCGATAATTACCAACAACTGATAATTTTTTACACAGATAAAAAATTATTACGGAATATAACAACTTCAATACGTGACTGCGACCACAAAATAACTCTTCTAATATCGGTTTCTCGTCTTGAAAAATTGATTTATTTTTTCAACATTCGGTACTAACAATATTGACACATCGATATCTATAATTATATTAAGTAATTTTCACCTTCGACTGTTACTAATTTCTGGTATCAAGGGTAGAGCGTGACCACTGCCGCTATTACGCAATGATATTGTTATGAGCAAAATGATTTTCATTGATGTCATAACTGTATCGATAACTCAAAAATAGATATCTTGCATCTAGCAATCGTTGAAAACATCGTTATAACGCTGAAGATTTGTTATCAAGGTTGTTTCAATGAACTGAATCCAATGCGATATATCCCTGATTGTTTTAATTTATTTGCTTTTGAAATTGAAAGTGTAATTGTGCTATTTTAGGAGGATTAGTCGGTTTTAATAGTTGGCTCATTAAAAAATTTAAGATCTTCGTGAATTTGCACCGATTGGATAAATAAATTAATTGAAATGTTTGTGAATTTTTTTTTATTGAATACATTTATGTAGGACACAGAAAACAGTTGCAGTTCAATATAACTATGACCCATATTCTCCAATTTACAGTTTAAAATCCTGTTTCCACTGGTTCCCTAGTTATACAGATAAATATATATATATATATACAGTTATATAGTTATACTCGCGGATACCTAAAACTAAATAAAATTTGCTTAAAGAGAGCAGATAAAGTTAATCTTGGATCAATATAAGAATCTTCAATCATTTTAAAAAATCAAACCATTCTTCATAATTTCTCCTACAAAACACGATTTACGAGAATTTTTCCATCGAATCTTATAAATCTGTTAAAAATTCCAGGAATTTAAATACTTTTAAGAAGCATTTCCTGTGAGATACTTCTATCGTCTATCGTAAACAAGAAGTAGTTCCTGAAATTACCACTATGCGCCATTACTGATGGTATGGGATAAAGAGGCACATTTTTCAAATTTGAGCTCATAACAAATCAATTCTAAATAAAAATTGAAACAATTTATTTTTATTAGCTTTCTTAGTCTTTGATAAGTATAAAAATGACGAGACATTTCAATATGACATAAGTTTATTTTTTTGGCGCTCTTGTTCCTCGGAACAGAGTGCTCATCAATTTGCCCAAATGTCTGTAATTTTCAAATTTTTGGCTGAAAATGGTCTTAAACGATTTGGTTCGACTCACTGATCAAGAATACGTGGTCGAAGTAGATTCTGTCTGGCCATCCGGCCGGCCGTTAACACGATAACTCTCGAACGGAATGAGCTAGCCAGTTGAAATTTTCAGAATAGGTTTGGGACATAAATATCTCGGCTAAGATCGTTATTGCGCAAAATCGGTCAGATGGTTTCGGAGTAACAAAAAAAAATAAGTTTTTCCCATGATGCAGTTTCACGATAGGAATCCATTGATGTCATTTTTAATTCTAACAAGCTAATACTTTCGGAGATATGATTTTTCAAAATTTCAATAATAAATCGTACTTGTGAGTTTTCACAGAATGTGATAATTATTCTGTCTATGAATTATTATGATATGATCTGTGTTGATACATGTCAACTCATTTTCCTGAGACATGATATGTCAAATTTTGATGTTTAATGCCCATGGTTAATCCATATGATGATGGGAATGGTAATGGTAAGTTAATAATATTCAGTTCAGAATATCTCCAGTAAAAACAGAACTGAAATATTGGCTAAAAGTTTCAATTGATATAATATAATTTTCTGAGTGGATTTGAGGAAAAAACATATCGTTCATCATAGAATCGAGGAACAAATATCTCGGATGAGTTCGTTGTTGGGTAGAATTGCTCCATTGGTTTTTGGATTAATAATATTTGGCACTCTTGTTGAATTTAAATTCTCTTATGATGTTTGAATTTAATTTCTGCTATTATGAAGTTCTATCATAAGAATCCATTGATATAATTCCCAACTCTTACCAATACTTTCAAAGATATGATTTGTCAAAGTTTGAACAGGAGCGCCAAGGCTCCTGTCCACAGGGCTTGAACCAATTTTTTTTAAGCAGAATTTATTCAAACGTTCAAATCTACCTCCCTATAAGGGCACATTTGAATAGGCTTGGGGCCGTTCTGAATAAAAGGTTTAGATGCAGGAGATAAATAATACAGAATATTGGGTTGTTATAAATATAATCGTATATATTGCCACAGACTGTAAATCATGATTTATAGTATTTATATTGGACATACTAGTTTTTAATTCAGTCAGACTTTGACATTGGCAACAAAAATAATTACATTGCTCATTAATTTTTAAATAAACAAATAAAATTTCACATGAAATATACTAATATCAAACTTTCAAATTAACATCTAAGGTATGTAGCTACCCCATACATTTGAACATAATGTTCAAATGAGCCCCTACTGTTTCGATCAAATCTGCCCCATAATCACTTGACGGATAAATATATACAAACAAATATTCGAAACTTCCGCACAAATTCCGATACAAGAAATATTGCAAGTGTCGGAGAAAAATAAAATTTGAAAAGTAATTACCATAGTACACACCTATATAGATATATACCATATTTAAGTAAATGAATAAACAGTTTACCCTCCAAAAACCTATTGATTATGCGGAGGAGTTCTCTACATGTAAAACAAGCATTTGCTGGGCAACAATTAATGAATCAAGAGAAAGCGAAATAAAAAAATTGGTTCAAGCCCTGTGGACAGGAGGTTCCTGGCGCTCTAGTTCAAACAGACAAATTATATCTCCGGAAGTATTGGTTTCTCAGAGTTGGGAATTATATCAATGTATTCTTATGATAGAACTGCATCATAAAGGAAATTAAATTCAAATAATAGTTTATTTATCAAGCAATCTGAGAATGAGAACTGTACCATGGAAGAAATCAAATTAAAATAGCTGAACCGAATTTGACTCTCTCTTATAGAACAGGATGAAATGTACGAGTATGAACACAGATCTTATAATAAAGCTTAGATAGAATAATTATAGCATTCTGTGAAAACATAGAAGTACGATTCATTCTTGAAATTTAGAGGAATCATATCTCCGAAAGTATTAGCTTGTTGGAGTTGAAAATGATATCGATGGATTTAATGATGAAACTGCATCTTAAATAAAAATTGAATTTGAAATTTGTTGCTTAAAAAAAAATTTTTTTTTCGATACTTCGAAACCATCTGGCCTATTTTGCCCAATAACTAACTCAACCGAGATACTCATCTCCCTAACCTACTCTGAAAATTTCAACTGCCTAGCTCATTCCGTTCGAGAGTTATTGTAGAATTTTTTTTTTAAATTTTGGATTTTTTTTGACACTTTTCGGTAACCTGGTCAATACAAAACTTCACATGCGTATGAAGGTCATGATTCTACAATTTGATGCTAAATTTCAGATAGATTGAGTGATCGGTGTCGGAAATATTCATAAGAAATATTTTTACTAAAATTGGCCATAACTCCGAAACCGCTCGATGGATTTTGCCCATTATCGAACTTAACCGAGATATTTACGCTCCAAACCCACCTTGCAAATTTCAATCCTCTAACTCCTTTCGTTCGAGAGTAATCGTGCCTACGGCCGGCCGGACAGAATCGATTTCGACCTCGGATTCTTGAGCAGTGAGTCTAACCAAATCGTTTGAGACCATTTTCAGCCAAAAATTCAAAAATTACAGACATTTGGGTAAATTGATAAGCACTCAGTTCCGAGGAACTAGAGCGCCAAAAAATATATGGAACGAGATATGTATAAGTACGTTTCCCAATAGCCTTCCGTGCCCTATAGCATGAAACACTATTCGCCGTCCTCCCACGTGTGGTGTATTGGTGATCAACATAATTTAGTAGCTGTTTATTTTTAAAGGTGAACTTTAAAATGTTGTAAATGTAAAGTCCCCTCTTATCAAAAACTCCCGCCTCCTGTTAAAATTATCTGGTAGAATACAACCTACCTCTACGCAGCATTACCTTTAAAAAAGAATTCTGCAACACCTGTAAGCTCCTCAAGTGTTCATCGTACACTCCTTCCTATACCAGAATACCATAAGAGAGGCGAGACTCCATCAAAGAATACTGTAATTTCATCAAATATTCTGTCTCCAAGATCTGGCGGAGGAAGAGAAATATGTACTGGAAGCGTCTCACTGTATCGACTACGCTACAAGTATGGACATTCCATCGCAAGCTTCGATCAATATGAACACCTAAATACTTTATAGAGTCTACCGGAGCAATCTTGAAGTGATATTCGCCATCAAGGATGGAGAGCGAGCCAAAAGCAGATAGATTGTTCGAATAAATTGAAAACGGTAAGTACTTGGTTTTCTCAGGATTTATAGTTAGAAATTTGTGTTTAAAAGCTCTCAGTATTGTTTTCATGTCCCCTTCATCTTGATCCCTGATACTGGTCCAAGATATATCCCTCTACAAAATTGCCTTGTCATCTGCGTAGTTGATTATTTTTCCCAAAGATTTCATTTCCAACATTTCGTTTACATACAGAGATAATATAACGGGCCCTAACACCGTTCCCTGCGGCACACCACATTGTATGTTCAATGGATCACTCAGTGTATCCCCAACCTGCACTATCTGAGTTCTACCTTTCAGGTAGTTACTGAGCAACCCAAGCGGAACACCACGCATGCCTAACCCCTCCAAGTCATCAATCAATAAATCATGGTTGACAGTTTCAAATACTCTGGACAAGTCCAAGAATATGCAGAGGACCACTTCATCAGCACCCAAAGCCTTATAGACTGCATCACATAAACAAGATACAGCGTCAGATGCAGATTTTCCCTCTCGTAATCCAAATTGAGCACTCGATATAATCGTAAACCTGTCCAAATAATCTTGTCGAAGACTTTCGCAAATTATGTTATCAGAGAGATTGGTCTATCATTCATTGGTGAATCTCTAGTTCTCTTCTTATGAACTGGCTCTACTATGTAAATTGAAACAATTTATCTTTCTTAGCCTTCTTAGTCTTTGACTAGTTTAAAAATGACGAGATATTTCAATATGACATAGGCATATTTATTGGCGTTCTTGTTCCTGGGAACAGAGTGTCCAAATGTCTGTAATTTTCGAATATTTGGCTGTTAATGGTCTTAAACGATTTGGTTCGACTCACTGATGAAGAATACGTGGTCGAAGTTCTCTTCTTATGAACTGGCTCTACTATGGACATCTTAAATTCCTGTGGACAAATCCCACAGAACATGATGCCATCTATTATCGCAGCAAACGGCGGAGCTATTTCATCTTTCATATTTTTCAATATTTCATCGGTGATCTTATCGTATCCGGGGGATTCATTTGTTTTTCAAATTATTGATAATACATTGAAGCTCTTCAGATGTCGTTGGGACCAAGAAGAACGATTTGTTGGTGTTGTCGCGTCTAAATGGTGTTGGTTCTGATATCTTTATTTTCTCAGCAAGTTCCTTACCTGAGTTGATGTAGCGATCGAATATGTATCTTTTGAGTTATTGAGGAAAGAATATTATTCAGATGGATATAACTAACTCACCCTCGTATTTCAATGCGCAACCTAACATGGAAATTTCAAGTCTACACCTCTTGTCGATCGAAAGTTATCCTGGCAACGGAAGGCCAGCTGGGTGGACAGAATGGAATTTGAGCACGAATTCTTCATTAGTGAGTCGTACATAGACATAGAATAGCACGCAGTTCCCTAGAACATGCGCGCAAACATAGAATATTTCTCAGAGTATTTACACAAGAATTCGGAGACGATATAATTTGTTGAAATAATTAAGTAGATTGCTGCCACGAGTTGGCATATTAATTAATTTTGAGTAAATTGGTGTCAAATTAGGTGTTAATGCCTAATAATTTGATGTTTGGTATTCAATGAAACAAAAATGAATGAATGAAAAAAAAACTCTCAATTTCAAACAATAAATTATACAAAATGACCGCATTAATTTTCGCTAAAGAATAACCTCTCAAAATTTCAAGCATCAATTTAGAAATACCTCATATATATTATATACATATTATATCCACTTTTTGCCGAGCCGTCGAGATCGGTCCGGTTACGAAACCCAATCATAAACGCAACAAGAATGTGCCGCGTCGTATTCTGAAAGTCATGATCGATCGTGCAGTCTATGATCGTATTTTTCCGCGATTTTGAAACAATCGGAGCAACCGTGTCTCAATTAAGGTGGAAAAAATGTGTCGTAACCCGCTATCAATTACCGATCGGCCGAACGAACTTGACACAACGAAAGCTGACGAAAGGAAACAATGAATTAGAATTCCATTGTTCTACAAATCTGACGAGGGTAATTTCGCATTATATTCGCTCGTATTGGCAGGGCTGGACTCGATGACTTCAGATAATGAATAGAAATATTTAGGCGGAAAAGAATGATCCCTCTCCAATCCGGCCCGAAGGACCAACATGTTGACTTCACACTAAAATGATGGAATGTGATATGATCGCCCATATGTTACTCTGATTGTATACTGAGAGAAATGTTTCGGTTAAATGTTGTTTTTCTTATTGTTTTCTAAAAAATGCATCACCCCTATGGTGATGATTTATTAGATTAGGCACCCCAGAAACCCTCTTCACGATCCTTCGAACTGGCTCCTGTGGGAAACTACATAATCATCTAGATTTTGAATAAATTGTCCGTCGATAGAGAACAAGAAAAAAGACCACATAAAAAGCTACCACACAATGCCACGCAATTTGCATCGTGAATATTCAATGAGTTATCCATTAGTTAATTAACAATTTTTTGTAGCACGAACATTAACATTGCGATAGTTCGATAATTGTTGAAGTATTAATCTGAGAATGTTTTTCTTCCATGGATCTATTTTTCAAAGGCCTTATAATAGTTGGAAAAATGACAAAAAAAATAGTTTTCGCTTGGTTATTAACAATTTACTTAGGTTAAAAATTATAAAGCTTAATTAAACATTTTTTTTATATTATTAATATTGATCCGTCTTATCATGATCAGAAGCTACTCTAAAAAGATTGTTAATAATTTTTATCTCTTACTGTTTAAAACATTGAATACGTTGTTTATGAGATAATTTGAAATTTTTTCTGAAAACATAATCTTTGATGAAAATTATGATATCAAAAAACTGTTTCCTAAAACAAAATTGGATTTGTTAATTAACATGTTTTTTTCCACCTCTTGTAATTATTATTGATGAATAATTTTTTTTTTAATTATTATTTCTTTTTGTCTTTGATATTAGAAAAAACAAATTGATTATTATTTAAATTTTCATTGTTTATTTAATAAACGATTTGTATTAAACGAATTAATTGTCTCTCTGTATTTTTTATATTTCTACTAAAAAAACAAAAACAATCAAGTGTTATTAAAAAATTTTTTTTTATTTTTTTGGCGCTCTTATTCCTCGGAACAGAGTGCTTATCAATTTGCCCAAATGTCTGTAATTTTCGAATTTTTCGATGAAAATGGTCTTAAACAATTTGGTTGGACTTACTGATCAAGAATCCGTGGTCGAAATTCATTCTGAACGGCCGGCCGGCCGGTTAATATTTTAACGCGTTTTAACGACAGAGCGAATTCATAAGACTGAATTACACTATATTCTTCTGGGAAGAATTTACCATGAGAGGAATTTAAAATGACGTAGTCTGATGAAGTCACTGTGTCGACAGAACCCGTCACAATATTGAATAAATTAGTGTAAATCATATATATAAAAATCAATGCCACTTTTCGTTGTAATTTTATAACTCAAGAACGGGCTTACCTATCCAAACCAAATATTTAGGCTTTGTTCGGACTATTTAGTAGAAGGTTTATGTGAAGTTTGCACAAAATCGGACGAGCAGTTCTTCATTTATCAAAGGAGACTTTTCGAAAATGTTACCATAGAAGTGATGTTTTTTAGGTTGTTAGGAGGGGAAATTTCGAAGGGGTTTATCGAGGAAAAATACGGGAGTTTTGTAGAGTTTCACGTTTTCAGAGCGAGAACATGTGGGTATATTTTTAAAACATTCGCGAAAAGGCGAAAAACGATAGGAAAATATGACTTTTCGCAAAAATCGACAAAATTCTGAAGTTTCACGTATTTCTGTGGCGAACTTTAACGCGGCTCCTTCAAGGTCAACGTTTTCGGTTACTCGAAAATCTTGGAATCGTCTAGAAAAACTGGGAGAAATATGAACGAGTAACCGATTTCGATCGATCGCTTGACAGGATTGACGACATTCTGAAAATCGAAAGACGGAAATCATACGAGTACTAAAAATCTTCATTAGGTACAAAATCGGAGTTGATTCATGTAGGCAACGTGGCCGAGTGAGCTGAGGCGTTGGATTGGGAATTTATAGCTCCCGAGCCTCGCGGGGCGGCGGGACCGAATCTCGGAGCGTCCGAAATAGTTTTCTCTTAAATTTTTTTCATTTTTACCAAATGAAAAACTTAAGGGAGCGTTACTCCAGTAAACTAATCTTGTGGTTAGGATCTATAATCTATAATGAATATCCGTTCGATCTGACGGATTTTTGCATTAAAATTACTCAAAATATTCGAACACTAAGCAGAAAATTAACGATCGGAAATGAAAAACCCCCAGCTGTTTGTTTATTCATGCTCAAAATGGAAAAACATAAAATATTGTTTATCCAAATGTTTTGGATTAAGTTTTAAAATAGCTAGCGATTAATAAAATATTTTTTCGTTTGAATAAATGGATTTGTTCCAATAAAATTTCATCTTATACGTAGCGAAGCACGTACCGGTCCGCTAGTCGTATATAATTCTACATTTGAGTTAATATGGATTTGCAACAAGTAATAGCTTTTAATCTGAAATTATGATCGAACCTTTCGAAATGGACATTTGATCGATTTTTTACGATCCAATTCCATCCCTGCAAAGTTCGCTAAGCGAAAGACGGTGCAGTGGCAGCGTTTGCGGGCGGGGTGGGTGTAGGTACTTTCACTGCAGTAGCAGAGTGCTCCACTTGCGTCATCAAGGACAACCGACTATCACGCCCAGCACTCTAGATACCGCCAAGTGTTTCATCAGCGAGGGACTTCATTCATTTACCAACTCCGGAGATCGATTATGGTAACATTGTCCTGTTAACGAATAATACACTGCCCGAACAAACCTATTTCTATATCATTTAATGCTTTTTTCCCAAAACTCTCTAATGTATGAATATAAATAACTATACAATACTAGCGGCCCGGTACGTGCTTCGCTACGTATGATAGGAAATAATAAAAAAATTTAATTGGAGCATCAAATTCATATATTCAACCAAAAAATATTTTATTAATTGGTAGCTATTTTGAAACTTAATCCGAAACATTTGGATAAACAATCTTTTTGCGCGTATGTTCTGGGGAACATCGCGAGGTCAAATTTGATTCTGTCCGGCAGCCGTTGCCACGACAACGAAAAGAGCCAGCGACTTGAAATATTCAGGGTGGGTGGCGCATCCCAATACGACGGACAAGTTCGTTAATGGACATAATCGGCCCAGTGGTTTCCGAGTAATAATTTTGTTTTCAACCAATATAAATCCGATCGAATTGAAACTTGGTGAGTAGTTGAAAAATATAAACTTGAGCACGTTTGTGAAATTTTATGCGCATCGTATGGCTAGAAAATTTTAAAAAAATTATTAAAAAATATTTTTGTTGTCACGATAACTTGAGAACGGAAAGAGATAGCGGCTTGAAGTTTTCAGGTTAAGATGTGCACCAGAACGAGACATTTCAGTTTGTTTATGAGCATAATCGGCCAAACGATTTCAGAGTTATAGCCATCTGAAATTTTCTGGAATTTGGTGGTTTTTTGTTCCTCATTAACTCGAAAAATACTGAACCGATTGAATTCAAACATGGTAATTAGATGTAGAATGCCAACGCGAAAATGTTTGCAAAATTTGGTGCGGATAGCATTTATAGAAAATTTTTAATAAATCATTGAAAATTAAAAAAAAAATTCTATATATCAGTAACTATTCGTCTGAAATTGCCGAAATTTTGCAAGAGTCTTCAAAACCTAACTCTACTGCTAAGTTTCAAGTTTTAATACGATCGGTTAAATATTGTTGGAGATTCGAGCATTCTTGTATGAGTTCAGTAGATGGGTGACCGTTGCCTCGATAACTTTCGAACGAAAGCAGATAGGGACTTGCAATTGTTAGGGTAGGTTGCGTATCCGAAAGGGAGAGTTGAGTTCGTTTTCGGGCATAATCGTTTTAACGGTTTCCGAGTTATACCCACCTGGAATATTATTTCCTTGATAACTCAAAAAATAAATATTCGATCGAATTGAAGCTAGTAGTAGAAAATCAACATAAAGACGTGTTTAAAATTTTGTAAGAACCGCACCCCTGGAAAATTTGAAAAAATGACGAAAAAAAAAATATTAAGAACCGTACCCCTAGAAAATTTAAAAAAAAATCACGAAAAAAAAAATTGGTTCAAGCACTGACGTGAAGTCAGAAGCTTTTGCGCTTATGTTCTATTGTCCATTCTTCTGTATTGGACACCCTTAATCGAATTTACCATGGTAAATTCGATTAAGAGTGTCCAATACAGGAGAACAAACAATAGAATTCACCATGATAAATTCGATTAAGAGTGTCCCATACAGGAGAATGAACAAACGCGCAAAAGCTTCTGACTTCACGTCAGTTCTTGAAATAATTTGTTTTGCAATTTTCTTTAAAATTTCTAGGAGTACGGTTCTCATAAAATTTTACACACGTCTTTATGTCGATATTCTACAACTAATTACCTTCAATTCCACCGAGTCTATATTTTTTGAGTTCGAAGAAATAATAATCCATATATAAGGTATAAGTTCGAAACCGTTGGACTGATTATGCCCAAAAACGAATCTAGATCTCTCATTTGGATGCGCAACCTACCCTGAAAATTACAAGTCCCTGTCTCTTTTCATTCGAAAGTTGTCGAGGCAATTGTTACCCATTCAGCTAGTGAACTCACACAAGGCTACTCGGATCTCCAACAATATAGATCCGACCATGTTTAAACTTGGAACTGGGCAGCAGAGTTAGGTTCTTAAGGCTCTCATAAAATTTCAGTGATGTCGGACGGATAGTGTCTGATATATATAATCTTTTTCAACGATTTTCAATGATTTTTAATATTTGGACTATGATCCTCACGAAATTTTGCAAGAATTTTGACATAGACGTTCTACAACTAATAACCATGTTTGAATTGGATCGGTTATGTATTTTTCGAGTTATTGAGAAAATAACAACCAAACTTCAGATGGGTTCAACTCCACAACGGTTTTGCCGATTATACCTATAAAGAAACTCGAATGTCAAGTCGTTATCTCTTTCCGTTCTCAGGTTATCTTGACATAAATAATATTGTTTAATAATTTTTTTTTTAATTTCTAGTGATACGATTCTCGCAATATTCTACAAACGTCCTTAGACTTGCATTTTACAACTACCCGCCAAGTTTCAATTTGGTCGGAGTGTTGATTAAAAACAAAATTATTACTCGGAAACCGTTAGGCCGATTATGCCCATTCACCAACTTGTCCGCCGTATTGGGACCCACCACCTACCCTATCTCTTTCCGTTCTAAAGTTATCGTGACAACGGACAGCCGGCCGGACAGAATCAAATTTGGCCTCAAATTCTTCATCAGTGAGTCTAACTCTATCGTTTGAGACCATTTTCGGCAAAAAGTTCGAAAATTACAGACATTTGTCCAAAATGATACGCGCAATTAATAATTATGAGCGTGCGCAAGCAAATCACCCTCTATTTTGCGTCGATTACCCCTTCGAAAATGATTGCAAAACCCCGACCCATCGAGTATAACCTAATTCAATTCAGTTTTGACATTATAAGTACTTAAACGTCAAGTCCATAGAAAATATGGTTTCACATACGACTAAGTTGACGTAGTCTATTTAACGTATTCTTTTCAATTGATCTCAACTAAAAGAATCCTTCATGTCATTCAACTTATGGTCAAGTACCTACCTGCTTCTTTGAACCGGGAGATATACGCGAACTAACAAGCTATAGCACCTATTCAGTAATTTCACTATGTTGTCGAGTATACATCAGGGGCTATTATTATAGATTGACCTCGTTTCGTTTGGTACACCTATGACCGCCGGTATGCAAGAAATGAACTACAAATTGGATATTGAGTTTCTAAATGACTGTCAACAATAGAGAAGTTCAATTTTGTAACGCGTCGTGAAAATTTCATGGAGCAATTCAAAGGTGTTGTATTAGTCATCGATTTGCAAATATCACCTACCAATTAGATCCATATTCATAAGTTCAATTGAAATCATTTTATGAATAGCTCAACGTTGTACGCTGAGATGATTTTTAGGGTTAATAATTAATGATTCCTTTTGTTGGGATAGTTTCATTTGTCATGAAAAAATTCTATTATTTATTAAAAAGTATCTTTAATGATTAGAACAACCTGAATCTAATCGTATTTTTCAGAAAATTTTCATTTATTTAGGCAATTATTATTGATAATCAAAAAATGGTTATTACAAGGAAATAAATGTTGTACTAACTGTTGAAAAATAATTCATTGAATGCGTATAGACGTGAAGTTCGATGTACCCCACTACCCCATTGGCCATCATATCGAAATACAAATATGAAAACTTTGTAATACAGGGATCAGTCTGCACACTTAATAATAATATGTAGTTTGTCGGTATGTGTTCTTTAAAAAAATAACATAAGTATATACATTTCAGATTATTCTTGAAAACTTGCGGGGTTAAATTTTTATCGATTATTTATAATTTCGCGATATTTAGTTCGTTATTTCAATGCTATTATTTTTCAATATAGAAATTTCAAACAACCTGAATCCATTTATGATATTTTAGTTGGAAATGTTGATTGAATGTTAAGATTGTTTCAGAAAAATGGGTTCAAGCCCTGTGGACAGGAGCTTTCTGGCGCTCTAGTTCAAACAGACAAATTATATGTCCGAAAGTATTGGTTTCTCAGAGTTGGGAATTAAATCAATGTATTCTTATGAAAGAAATGCATCATGAAGGAAATAAAATTCAAATAACAGTTTATTGATCAAGATTAAATGAGCAATCTGAGAATGAGAACTGCACCATGGAGGAAATCAAATTAAAATAGCTGAAATGAATTTGACACTTTCTTATAAAACAAGATGAAATGTACGAGTATGAACACAGATCATATAATAAAGCTTAGATAAAATAATTATAGCATTCTTTGAAAACATAGAAGTACGTACGATTCATTATTGAAACTGCATCTTAAATAATATTAGATAAGTAATAATAAATTACCTTGTAATCGATCAAAAATTTCCTGATCTACGTTCACCCAACTACAGAATTATGCTTTCAATATTTACGTAATATTTTCAAACATTTTCGGGTGAGGTCCCCGTTGCATCGCTAAAATACGAGTATTTCAACCCCAATATATTTGAAGTTACAATATTCCCTTCTGTCAAGTTGACATTATGAGAATTCATACATAGAATAATAATTATATCAATCTGTGAAATACGCATTACATTGAAATTTAAAAAAATCATATCTCCGAAAGTATTAGCTTGTTGGAATTGAAAATGATATGAATGGATTCTCATAATAAAACTGCTTATTAAAAAAAATTTGATTTGGAATTTGTTTAGTAAAAAAAAATTTTTTTTTGTTACTCCGAAACCATCTGTCCGATTATGCCCAATAACGAACATAGCCGAGATATTCATCCCCCAAACCTACTCTGAAAATGTCAACTCTCTAGCTCATTCCGTTCGAGAGTTATCGTGCTTACGCCCGGCCGGCCGGACCAGCCGGTCAGAATTAATTTCGACCACGGATTCTTGATCAGTGAGTCGAACCAAATCGTTTAAGACCATTTTCATCGAAATATTCCAAAATTACAGACATTTGGGCAAATTGATAAGCACTCAGTTCCGAAGAACTAGAGCGCCAAAAATTACAGAAATTTGGGCAAATTGATAAGCACTCAGTTCCGAGGAACTAGAGCGCCAAAAAGTGTAATTCCCTTTCCGGGATTTGAGCCCGCCTTCTCTCGTTCCGAAACCGAAAACCCGACTGACTAGACGAACCAGCTATCGGGCTCCTCGTACGATCTTGTCGATCTCCGGTATTAGAATAAAACGTCGGTACTTACCTGGGATATATATTCTTAATTTTCACTTTTCGACATAAAATCGCCACGTGGGGGTTTATTTGACGGTTTTTTACCCTTGTTTCTCTAAGTCGATTTTGACGTTTCTTGAACCAACTATTAGCAAGGAATTAGACAATTTCATGTCTCAGGAAAATAAGTTGACATTATGACAATTCATACATAGAATAATTATATAATTCTGTGAAAACGTTGAAATACGATTTATTATTGAAATTTTGAAAAATGATATCTCCGAAAGTATTAGCTTCTTAGAGTTAAAAATGATATCATTGGATTCTTATGGTAAAACTGCTTATTGAAAAAATTTTATTTGGAATTTGTGATGTAAAAAAAAAATATTTTTTTTGTTACTCCGAAACCATGTGTCCGATTTTGCCCAATAACGAACTTAGCCGAGATATTTATCTGCCAAACCTACTATGAAAATTTCAACTCTCTAGCTCATTCCGTTCGAGAGTTATCGTGCCTACGGCCGGCCGGACAGAATGAATTTCGACCACGGATTCTTGATCAGTGAGTCAAACCAAATCGTTTAAGACCATCCTCATCGAAAAATTCGAAAATTACAGACATTTGTGCAAATTGAGCACTCAGTTCCGAGGAACTAGAGCGCCAAAAATGAAATATTACTTGGTTTATCGAATTGACTCAAAATTCACGATTCATTATAAAAATAATTCTGAAACTTTGTAAATATCCCTAAAATCGTCCTGAAATTTATATATATGACAGTTATCCACAAAATGACATGTAGTTTCCTCAGGTTCACCCCAGTCACAATCAAGTCTCCCAACTGAGTTCCTTCTGAAAAACATGATATTGCAACGACCATGACCTGTTCTTAAACGATTCAGAACACTCGATGATTAAACTCCTGAGCTCTCGTCGTATTGTATATTGTATTGTATATTATTATATACTGATCCTCCTAGGTCTTCCCTAAGGAGACCCATCATAAGCTCTCGAAGAGTTTGAGCGAGTAAGGAGAACCAGTCGTGTTCTGCGTATAGGATCAGTTATTAGATCCTTATTGAAAATATCGCATGAACTCCATTCAGACTGCCTAATTTCCTTTTCGCTTCCATTCGAATTGAGAAAATAGAAGACTATAAAGGTTTAGGCCGTGACTTCAGTGGCGTATTTATGGGAGGGGGTGATAAGGGGGATATATCCCCCCCCCGCAGAAAGATCCATTGTTAGGTCCTTAAGTGCGAATTCTCCAATTAACGTTAAAATCCAAGGGAGTTTGAGAGTTCCTGACATTAAAAAAATATTATTATTTGTTTCATATCCCCCCAAGACAAATATCTGGGTACGCCACTGCGTGACTTCAATCAGGTGATTTCATTGTCTGGAATATCGCAGAGAATTGGAAACGAACTAGGAAAGAATGAAATTCATTCAAAACAGCCGTCTGCGTCCGAATATGGGGCGGGACAATGTATGAAAAAACTGGTAACGAATGGAGAATAGATGAAGATATATAGTTCCAGTGATGACCATAGTTAAAAATATGATAAATATTGTGGAATTGTAACCATAATGACTTGGACAGCAAAAAAACATTCGTAGAACGCATTCCAAATTTCGCAAGATACCTGCGCCTTCGCCATTTTGCAAATTAAAACTAATTTCAAATTGGAGAAGACAGATAAACGGGCATCCGCTTTTCCAATTCTTATGAACAGAATCCACTATTTTACTCAAATTTCAGACAACATCGATTACTAATCTCACACAATAATATTTCAATATAAAACAGAAATTACTTTCATCGTTCTGAAAATATGCAACTGAAAACCTAGTAGGATACCATGAAATATATAACTCAGTGGTCGTTTAACGATATCAGGAGCATATTTGTTCATTTTCTTTAAAAATGATTATTCAATGGAAATTTCAGCAAGAGTAAATTTAATAAATACAATATATGAAATAAAATTTATTTCTACTGAAAAAAATTTAATTATAGGAACATATCAAATTATTGAAAACAAAAAAAATAAAAATACAGACAAAAAAGCACTAAAGTGTTCTTTATTTCCTATTTTTATGTGAACGAAGTTCTTTTAGTATATAGCATTGTAGTTCAAAATGTTCGTTTAAATCACTTTCGATAGATACTGCAATTTATTTTCAGTATTGAAGAGTCTGAAGCATTCTCTTAATTCAGATGGTTTGCAGATAATTCCTTCTTCAAGATCTTGCTCATAATATTCTATGAGTATTTTTAGACCGTCCGTTAGCATAGCGTATTCTGATTTGATAACCTTTTTGTATGCAGTTTTGGCATCATTTCTGCATCTTTTCTGTTTTATTCATGGATATGTGCCACAAAGCCTTTCAAATATCAACTATACAAATTTTAATTATATGATACACTTAATATTTAAGATCTTTTTCTTCTCATTAAGTATAATACATCGATATTACGTTGCATCATTGAGGTTCATATCAGTAATTCAAATAAAATCTGCCATAACTTTCAACTCGATAAATATTTTCTGTTGAAACTACATTTCAGAACTGATCATAGTACATTGCCATAGAATTGTATCCTGTTTAACGAAACTGATAGTCTATTTCGAATTAAGTACATATAGATAAATTTTGTTCAAGTAATTTATCTAAAATGTGTTCATCCATAATCTCTATTTATTGTTGAGACATGAGTGGGAACAGATTAATTATTGAAATTTTAGAAAACCTCAACTCCGAAAGTATTAGTTTGTTAAAGTTGAAAATGATATCAATGGATATCCTTATGATTAAACTGCATCTTGAAAAAATTTAATTTGAAATTGGTTATGTAAAAAAAATCGTTACTGCGATACCATCTGGCCGATTTTGCCCAATAACGAACTTAACCGAGATATTTATCTCTCAAACCTTCTCTGAAAATTTCAACTGTCTAGTTCATTCCGTTCGAGACTTACCGTGTTAACGGACGGACGGACGTAGGGCCGGACAATTTTGACCACGGATTCTTGATGAGGGAGTCCAACCAAAACGTTTGAAACCATTTTCAGCCAAAAATTCTACAATTAAAGACATTTGGGCGAATTGATAAGCACTCTATTGCGAGGAAATATAGCGCCAATAACGAATGAAAAATACATTAGTGATGTTTATATTCTCAGAATATCTAAATCAATCAAGTATTCCAGGTACAAGTTAAGAAAATTGATCAAAATATGGATAGGTACGGAATAATACGCAAATCAATTTAATTATGAGCATTCTATGAAACATTGCACTCCATATGTGTGGAAAATATTTGGATTTTCAGTCCAGTTTTGTAATTCTACTATTTTTTGTTGTTTTTTAAGCAAGAACAAGATCAATAAATGGAATTAACTCTGCACTAAAATATTCCAGAAGGGCCATATACAGGGTGAGTCTTTGACCACTGCATTAATTTTAACCAAAGATTCCTCTCATCAAATGAAACACTTTTTTCATTTACCATTTTTCCAGATTCGGCTCAGGTAAAAAGTTACAAGCGTTTAAAGATTTCACAATGTGCTAATACACTCCCGCATATAAATTATCTATGACATTGTTGGCGGACGAGAATAAGGCATGGTAACGTGGTTTACAGCTTGATTCGGGATTCCAACGCTCAGGGACGGATCCATAAAAGTAGTGTAATTTCTGGAGTTTTCCATTTTAAAACATTCAATGAAGAATATCTCGAAAACGGTGAGTTTAAGGAGAAATGATGAAGAATAATATAATGTTCTAAAACGATGGAATATTCTTGAAATGACTCAAGAAAAACTTTATATGCTCTCTTTATGCTAATTTCGTTTAGTTTTATGAATCCACGAGTCAATAACTAGAAAACCAGTAGAAGTAGAATATAACTAATATTTGGAAAATATGTATCATAGTTATAGGAAACTTTACGCCAACATTCATTTTATTCGAAAAAAGGATGTCAAAGCTACAAAATAAAAACTAATTTTTTTCCAAAATTTCAACAGCCTGTATCTTTTTACCTGAGCTGAATTTGGAAAAATGTTAAATGAAAAAAGTGTTTCATTTGATGAGAGGAATCTTTGGTTAAAATTAATGCAGTGGTCAAGACTCACCCTGAATATTCTTTTCCAGTAAAACGTCTATCTGTCTTTCTTCCTGACAACTCATTTGTCGTTGTCAGATTATCAAGTATGTATTCACCTGAAACTAGTTTCCTCGGAGTAATTGTTTCAAATTAGTTTTTTCCATTAGATTTACCTACTTGATTTCTGATCTATTGATCTGTATTTTTGAGATGATAATGATAATAAACAACTTATCTTTATTCAAATGTTGATTGACTGATGTGAAGACAACCTCATAAGCTACACTAATACAAAATTTGATCGAATATAAAGATGGAAAAACATAACGAATTCGACAAGCTACTTTAATTGTGTAGATTGCATGTAATCCCTTGATATCAATTCCGACTCAGAATTGGTCCTGGTACGAGCCTACAAAAAGCAGGAAATTGTAGAGTATAGAGTAAAACGTTTGGACTAATTGTAATAAATTTATTAATCGTCACAATGAGTGATATCCTAAAGTTACGAGTTATAATCAATATAAGTGAATGTAAACTCTAATCTTCATATAGTATATAACAATTATTGGCTAGTACGTTCAAAGAATAAAATAAAACAATTTCGAATTACACGAATAAAATAGATAAATAGCTTTGGTTGATTTGAATTATAAATAAAATTTCAATTAATTTGAAAAATCATAAAAATATAATATTCACAATAATGATACCATGCGAAGAGATGTCATCCTTAAACAAGAGTATTCAGTTTAGCATCCACGATAGTTACTACATCAATTCATATATATTACAGATCTCACAAATATATGTACAAATTAATATTACATTATACAGCTACTACTGACGACGTATTTTTCATATATTTACAATGCTTAGTCTTATATTACAATTTCTCAAAGAATTTCAACTTTGAGTTATTTAATAGTAAAGTGGATACTCCAATAATAAGATATGTACTTTAAATCAAGTGCTTCAAAACTGCTTACAATTAAAGAATGTGTAGAAGGAGATATTTGTCATATAGTGAATTACTTTGAATATAGTATAGGAACTTGAAAAATAACTTAAATTACTTACAATACTACTACGATATTTACAAAAACACTTCATCAACATCAAAGGAATGTTCGAATGGAGCAATTAATAACATCAAGGGTTCGCCGAAATAAATCCTTGTCGTTGTGAGCATTGAATTATTGCATATTTTTTTAACAGTTCTTCTTAATCGAGTACTATTTACATTCGGAATTATGAGATTATGTCGCCAATTCTATTGGTTGTTCGTTGTTATTCAGAATTTCGTCTCTTTCGGTTTTAATTTTCAATTCGTAATCTTCTGCCTTATGATCACTGTAATCTTCCGGAGGTGTACCATCTGAATAACTCTCAGAGTCTTCTTCATCTTTACCCACCACGTCAATTATATTGTGAGAGGGTGGAGAGAACAGTCTGGTTTGGTTGTAAGGCTCGCTACCTGAGTAAGTCACTTTTCCCATAAAGGTACGAATTTCATCGAAGTAGGCATCCTCCCTTTCATTTTCATTACTGCTACCAGGAGAATCTGCAACAACAACACCTCCACTACCATCATCAGCCTCGTGCTTCTTCAGGTGTCTATCTAGGTTAGTTTGTTGTCCGAAGCATCTCTCGCAAAGAGGACATTTGAATGGTTTTTCTTTATTGTGGATGTTCCTGACATGTCTCTGTAGATTACTGGATATACTGAAGGATCTTTCACAGTATCTGCACTTGTATGGTTGCTCCCCTGTATGTGTTCGTAAGTGCCTCGTCAAGTTTGCTGATCTTGGGAAAACTTTACCACAAAACTTGCATGCGTATCTATCTTTGATTTTCCCTTGAGTCTGTTGTTGCATAACGTCGTGGAAAGGTTTGACCCCACCAAAGTTCTGCAGACCAGGCCTTAGAAGATCAAAGTTCCTTTGTGATTGAAGGTTGTTCAGGAATGGGAATCTGTGTGGTCCAAAAGGAGATGGTAGTAGCCTATCGTTGCTAGGTGGAGAAGCGAAATTCGGGAAGCTGGGTCGGTACATATCCAGAAGCATTGGATGAATTGGTCTAGGATAAGCCATTGGAGGTGTTACTTGCAGTTTGTCCATGGATCTCCTCTCTTCATCTACTGTTATCACATCTATTTTTTCTTCGATTGGTTTGGGAGGCGTAGATACTTCACTGGCACACTCTGATCTTGGAGGAGGAGATAAGTTTTCCACGGGTTCAACTTTAGACTTCTTCCAAGTCATACTGAGATCCAAAGGTTGTTCACTTTCGTCACTTGTGTTTGGACTCGATCGTTTATGCGTACTTTCTTCGGATGTTTTGGACAGATCCGTGGGATAACTGTTGTTTTCCGGTGTACTCGACCGTATTTCAACCCTCTCCAGTTTCACAGCAAGCGTTGTGGGTTTAGCAGGAGATTGAGTTAAATGAGCTTCTTCGGCAGTTGGTGGACTAACTTTTAGATTGACAGAAGGGACCCTCGGAGGTGTCCCGCGTTCTGCACACGGAGAATTCCTTTCAGTGCTAGACGATCTCATTCTTTTCGGTGAAGGCATTTCAGGTAACTCGTCCGTCCTCAACTTGGGTAATTGGTTGAAAAGAAGAGGGTTGATGAAGCTCGAGGGTGGTCCGGAAGGGTGGAAAAGCTGGTGATATGACGGGAAATGCGGTGGAAAGAAGGGCATGTGACAGGTCGGCCTGTACAGCGAGAAGGGGTTGTTGCTGGCCATTGAGTTCAAAGATAGAGGCGGCGGGGCCCCCAGGGTCGATGCGGGGGTGCTTGAATCACAGAATCGTTTATGTTTGGAGAGCGAGGTCACCGTGGAGAATGATTGTCCGCACTTGATGCACTTGATTTGCATGCGGCAATCGGCGTGCATACGTTTGTGTCGGCACAGATTGGAGAATTGTGTGTAGGCCTGGAATAAGAGGAAACTATTAGTGAATGTTAATTTCGATTATTGTTTTCATGTATTATTCAATTTGATGGTATTTCTGTAATTTTTTTAACGGGATCCTTTGCGATAAGAATGTTTGCTTTGAATAATATGTGAGGATTGGTCAGATCAGTATTTTTGAAAATATTGAGACGAAGTATATATTGACACTAAGTTTCTGAAATTTGAAATGTTTAATTTTCTTTCAAGAAAAATTCCATATTTTTTTCCAGTACGATAGTATGAAATTTTGCAAAAATTTGCGCGTCAGCATTCTATAACTAATTACCATGTTTCAATTCGAGCGGATCCGTATTCGTAGAATTATTCGGGAAATAACAACAAAATTTCAGATGGGTATAACTCCGAAACCGTTTGGCCTATTATGCCCATTAACGAACTTAACCGTAACCGTCACACTCCGATGCGCAACCTACCCTGAAAATTGCAAGTCGTCCGTTTCTAAAGTTATCGTGGCAGGGGACAGCCGGCCGGACAGAATTGAATGTTAACTCGTTTTGTTCATTAGTGAGTCGAACCTAATCGTTTGAATAATCATTAAAGGATACTGTGGGAGGTATACTCATTATTGAAAGGTTTTTTTTGGGTTTTCTCTCCCAAACTCTGAAAAATATCTATAAAATAAAAATTAATTATTTTGTGATTTGCTTCTGCGTAAGAAACACAGGATATTTGTCAGAAGCAATCAATTGAACAATGTTGCCTAACAAACAACAACGAAACAACATCAACGAAGAAACAACTATATCGTAACGTTTCGGAGTCTATATCAGACTCCTTCGTCAGACGCTCAATGAAAATCGTTAGAATTATTTTGTTGATAGTTATTTTGTGAAATTCAAGAATTTAACAATAATAACTATAATCAGATAATTGGATCATTATTGAGTAAAATATCTTTTCTCTTATACATTTAGATTCCCTCAATTGTTCCTAAGTAAAATTTATTGGAATTTTTCAACAATTTGAAGGAATTTTCTGAAATTGATTGGCCAGTAGTTAAAACTTGATTTGTAACAGCAGATTGATCGATGTTGTTGTTCCTAATATGTCCCGTATGCTCTTTATACCGTGTGAGAATGTTTCTGATTATTTGCCCGATGCAGCACTTGTTACAATCTGAACATCTAATTTCATATATACCCGATTTAAAGATGTCCGGAGTTTTATCGAATGTATTCCTTAGAAGTTATTTAATCTTCGTGGAAGTTTTGAGAGCCAGTTTTATATTAACCTTTTTAAAAATATTCAGGAGTTTGTTGTTTGTTTCCCGATGGAACGTGAAAAATCATTTTTCTTTATTTCTTGAAGTTTACATTGCTTAGCGGAAAATTAAATAACCGGTTGACGAGGAAATGCAAGCTGGTTGTTTTATGTAACCAGGGAGCTACCGAACCGAAAGAAATATAACTATCCAAATTGGTAGGTTTTCTAACAATGTCAAAACTGTTTAAATTTGAGTTATCTCTAGATAATTTCAAATCTAAGAATGGCAAGAAGCCGTCCTTTTACATTTCGAAAGGTTAACTTAATAGATGGGTATTTACTGTTTAAGACACTGGTAAATTCGTTACCTAATATCAAAGTTTCATCAACAATTGCAAATATGTCATATATGTATCTTGACAAAAATTTTGGAAAATATTTGTGTTCTTTTCTTATTTCAATTTCTAATTTGCTGAGGAACAAATTAGCTAAAAAGGGGGAAAGAGGGTTACCCATGTCCATACTGAAAGTTTGTTTATAGTATTTATCGAGTCCAGAGTGAACTCAAACTAGAATATGTAGAAACAATTCACAAAATATAAAATTTTTGTATTTTATAGATATTATTGCAAGGTTTTTTCTGGGTTTTCTCTCCCAAACTCTGAAAAATATCTATAAAATAAAAATTAATTATTTTGTGATTTGCTTATGCGTAAGAAACACAGGATATTTGTCAGAAGCAATCAATTGAACAATGTTGCCTAACAAACAACAACGAAACAACATCAACGAAGAAACAACTATATCGTAACGTTTCGGAGTCTATATCAGACTCCTTCGTCAGACGCTTAATGAAAATCGTTAGAATTATTTTGTTGATACCTAGTTATTTTGTGAAATTCAAGAATTGTCACATTGACAGTAATTAAAAATCATAGCTAACATAGTTTTACTTTGCATAGAAATTTCCAAGTTCCAACTCCTTTCTCAATAAATTTAGCCAAATATGGTCAATACCAGTTGAGCAATTTGCAATATTGCATTCTCTGTCCAATAAAATACAAGTTGACTCCTTAAGTTTCCTTTTCATAAAATCAGGTTCTGTCATTAGAATCTTTGTATTACTCCAATTCATCATGTGATCTCCTTGGATTGTACATACATGTTCTGCTATTTTTGATTTCTGTATGTCTCACATGATCACATGATGAATTGGAGTAATACAAAGATTCTAATGACAGAACCTGATTTTATGAAAAGGAAACTTAAGGAGTCACTTGTATTCTATTGGACAGAGAATGCAATTTTGCGAATTGATCAATTGCTATTGGCCATATTTGGCTAAATTTATTGAAAAAGGAGTTGGAACTTGGAAATTTCTATGCGAAGTAAAACTATGTTAGCTATGATTTTTAAATACTGTCAATGTGACAATTCTTGAATTTCACAAAATAATATCAACAAAATAATTCTAACGATTTTCATTAAGCGTCTGACGAAGGAGTCTGATATAGACTCCGAAACGTTACGATATATTGTTTCTTCGTTGATGTTTTTTCGTTGTTGTTTATTAGGCAACATTGTTCAATTGATTGCTTCTGACAAATATCCTGTGTTTCTTACGCAGAAGCAAATCACAAAATAATTAATTTTTATTTTATAGATATTTTTCAGAGTTTGGGAGAGAAAACCCTGAAAAAACCTTTCAATAATGAGTATACCTCCCACAGTATCCTTTAATGATTATTTATAGATATTGTTGAAAAAACCCTGAAATAAGCTATTTAATGATGTCGTCTATTAGTTTGATTTTACTGGTTTTCTATACTTCTACTCTTATGGTGATAATAATAATAATACGGTTGCTGGTCAACAGAATGATTTATGATTGGTTATGAAATTTCAGAGGGTCCAGCACATGTATTGCAGAGCATTGCAGATACATTTAGGGCACTTCAGATTCCCACCTTAAAAAAAAAAATTATTTGATACATACCTTAAAACAGACTTCGCACTGGAAAGGCTTCACGGACGAGTGGATGTGCGTGTGTTGCTTCAATCCAGATGACGTGGCGAAAGTTTTTCCGCATTCAGGACAGGCGTGAGAACGAGCGCCTACGTGATGCGTCCTTATATGCCTCTGCAAATTGCTGGGATCGGTAAAAACCTGCAACGGGAGACGTACCATCAGTGAAAAAGCTGTCTAGAGTCGCGAGGACTCCGTATACACGAACTACGTGGACTATTCGGGAGAAAAAAGTCGTACCGGACGTTTTTCTTCGGGGAGTTTAAGGAAGTCGATTTGTTCGTGAGGCGATTCTCGGCGTCGTTAGAAATTTTTCATGGAATTCGTTCTATGGATGTTTATTCGGAGTATGTTAAATGGACAGAATTCAGAACTCGAATGAATCTGATAAAAGTTTGCCGCAAGACAGTTCCAGGACATCGATTATTTTTAGAGATCAGATTGATCATAACGGTTTTCAACTTTATGCTTCATTCCGATAATGGGAAGTAGAGTCACACAGTGTGGAATACCCTGATTCATGGACAACCTATAGCCACAATTGAGAAATATCCGCGAGGAAATGTTCCAAAGAGAACTAATTTTATCATCCAGAGAACTTTGATAGTCTACAGCCGATATATTTCAGCAGATCATATATTAAATTATAACGTTAATTTTCCGGCTCATATTTTTATTCTTCTATAGGTACAATAGAAAGTAAAACATGTATCTATGGGAAATGATAGCCCTACATTAGGGTCCTGTAGTGGTCTTCGAACATCTGAAGTTCTGAATAATCATCGCTTGGATTGGTCAGAACTAGTTTTGAAAGGGACCCTCCTGGCCTTACCAGCAACATTTTCCTTTTTGCGCGTATGTTCTAGGGAACATCGCGTTATCATTTTGCCCAAATGTCTGCAACTTTCGATTTTTTTTACGAATATGGTCTCAAACGATTTGGTTCGACTCCCCAATGAATTCGAGGTCAAATTTGATTCTGTCCGGCCGGTCGTCCGGCCGTTGCCACGATAACTTGAGAACGGAAAGAGCTAGCGACTTGAATTTTTAGGGTAGGTGGCGCATCCCAATACGACGGACAAGTTCGTTAATGGGCATAATCGGCCGAATGGTTTCCGAGTAATAATTTGGTTTTCAACCAATATAAATCCGATCAAATTGAAACTTGGTGAGTTATTGTAGAATATGAACCTAAACACGTTCGAGAAATTTTGTCCGAATCGTATGGCTAGAAAATTATTTAAAAATTATTAAAAAATATTTTTGTTGTCACGATAACTTGAGAACGGAAAGAGATAGCGGCTTGAAGTTTTCAGGTTAGGATGTGCATCAGAACGCGACATTTGAGTTTGTTTATAAGCATAATCGGCCAAACGGTTTCAGAGTTATAGCCATCTGAAATTTGGTTGTTTTTTTCTCCTCATTAACTCGAAAAATACTAAACCGATTGAATTGAAACATGGTTATTAGTTGTAGAATGCCACCGCCAAAATTCTTGCAAAATTTCGTGAGGATAGTATTTGTAGAAAATTTTTAAGAAATCATTGAAAATTAAAAAAAAATCCTATATATCAGTAACTATTCGTCTGAAATTAACGAAATTTTGCAAGAGCCTTTAGAACCCAACTCTACTGCCAAGTTTTAAGTTTTAACACGATCGGTTAAATATTGTTGGAGATTGGAGCAGCCATGTGTGAGTTCAGTAGATGGGTGACCGTTGTCTCGATAACTTTCGAACAAAAGGAGATAGGGACTTGCAATTTTCAGGGTAGGTTGCGTATCCGAATGGGAGAGTTAAGTTCTTTTTTCGGCATAATCGGTTTAACGGTTTCCGAGTTATACCCACCTGGAATATTATTTACTCGATAACTCAAAAAATAAAGATTCGATCGAATTGAAGCTTGATAACTATTAGTAGAAAATCAACATGAAGACGTGTTTAAAATTTTTCAAGAACCGTACCCCTAGAAAATTTAAAGAAAATTGCGAAAAAAAAAATTGGTTCAAGCACTGACGTGAAGTCAGGAGCTTTTGCGCGTATGTTCTATTGTCCATTCTCCTGTATTGGACACCCTTAATCGAATGTACCATGGTAAATTATGTTGTCCATTATCCTGTATTGGACACTCTTAATTCGAATTTACCATGGTGAAGAAAATTCACATTGTTCAAAATACGTAATTATGTACTACGACTTCTATGTAGAGAGGACAACGTTGCGTAGTTATCTGACAGGAAAATTAGCATAACCTAACATTTTCACAATATACACGGTGAAATGTGTCAAAATTTCATGGCCAACCGGGACACTTTATAAAAGTGAATGGAGTATAGGTACTTCGAGATGAGATTGATGAGAAAACTATGCATTCGGTGTAATGTGTAATGAGAAAATCTGCGGAGCTATCATTGTACATTGCTCATCTATTCTAGTCATTTAAATAGGTATCAGCCAGCGAATTAATTATTTAACAGGTAGATGGTTAATATTTTCGATCTAGCGTCAATATCAAAGAATTACCATCCGCATTAATACATAAAAATTGATGATAATGAACGATGATTTGCTCCAGCCAATGTACCAGCACGACATTATAATCCACTATCATCGCCTCTGCATAATGATGAAGCGGCCGCTTTAAATCACTGAAATGAAGGATTAACGGTGTCGTGGAATGTACTCGGAAGTACTTTGCATCTGAGGCATTCATGGTAATCGCCATTTTTCACACCACGCGATTATTCAATTAAGTGATTCACTCAATTTCATTCCGCTCATGAATTGAATTTCGTTACAGTCGGTGGATCACTCGGATTCAATCCATATCACTTCCTCCACACGTTACAACGATTCACGTCTCGACCAGGAAATACCCAGGTATTTCTGGAGTGCTCTTTTCCAAGATTCATCATATTTATTGTACAGGGTGATTTATAAATTTTCTGCACTTTTTAAATTAACCAGAATTTTTGAACCACTCTATAAATTTTCGTAATGTTTGGTTCGTATGTTCTTTGTCCAGTGTTGTCGATTAACATAATATTAAGAAAGTTTTATTCCAATTTCAGCCTCAAAAACTATAATAATAATATGAATATTTTTATTATTTTATTGCAAAGTTTGGAATACCAACACCATCAACAAACGGTGGAAATGACAATAAGGATATTGAGAAGTGAAGTCCCGCTTCTGAAAAAGGTGGCTAATCATGAAATAAGGAACCAAGGAGCTTTCCTATTGTGGGCTGGTCAGAGAGCTTTGGAAAGCTCAGTATAACTGGCATATCCATCGATCATGAGCTAGCAAGAACACATATCACGCCAACAGACCAAAGAAGAGTTGGCAGAGAGATAAGACACAACTGAAGACACTACTCTAAGATCACATAAGTAAACACCTGCACTCTATGTTTTTCAGGAGTTTGAAAGATCAGGGCCTGTCGAAAGAATCATCCTTCGCTTTTTTGATGTCCGTTGGGCTCAAGTCGGAAACGGAGGGATTCGTAATGGCTTGTCAAGATGGGGTGATAAACACAAGATGGTATAAAAAGAACATAATGAAAGTGGACACCCCAACAATGTGCAGAGCATGCCACAGTCAGCAGGAAACTGTTATGCACATTCTGTCTGCTTGCAGAGTCCATGCTCCAACAGGATATGTGGAAAGACACAATGTAGCACTTCGAATTCTCTACTTCCATCTGAGAAAGGAATATGGTATAGACAACCAACCAGTGCTGCCATATGTGCCTCTGGACATTGAAGCAAATAATGTGGTGATGAAAGACGAACAGAAGAGGGGACAATACAAGAATTTTATGTTCGAACTGGAGATCCTGTATCCAGGGGATAAGGTTAGAATGGTCGTTTTAATTATAGGATGCCTAGTTGGAATGAGAGCGAACTACGTGACCGAATTGAAGAATATTTTTGGCCTGCAAATCTCTGGCCGAGGATTTAGCGCACAGAGTGCAGAAAGCGGTGTTGCTCGGATCACTTCGAGTCATCAGGTCCCATCAAATATGAAGGTCGCTTGCAGCTCATCTATTTTATTAAGGGACGCTGTGAGAGCAGGACGAAGAACTACTCCAAGGAACGTGCGAGAGGTTAGTGAGTAACCAATCAACATCTGGAGTCTCACACACCTGAGAGAAGCGGACCCTCTCAAAGTGGGCCTATAGAAGGTTTTTCCTATCGAGTGGATAAAAAAAATAATAGGAATATTATATAAAAAAATTGGAAAGACCAGATAAAAATAAGTAAGACGTTTTTACTTATTAACTTGAGTCAATTGACCGAATATTACAAAACATAGAAGGTGGTTCATAAGTTAAGATTATTTGAAAACTTGGGAAAAATTAATAAATCGTATCTTGGTTATAAAGAACGTTATACCCATAAAATATAGGTTATTTAGAAGTACCTCGGAGACCTCCATCTATCCTTAGTGTATACACATTTTCCTATGAATGACCCTGTATTAGAGGAAACATTTCGCTTATCACACTATACCTAATATTACGTTGTCGATATACAGTATGTTTCAGAATAAAATGCTGATCCAATTGACATAAACAAATGAAATAAAAAAAAAGTGACAACGCGATTAAAATACCGATAGGATTTATTTCAATGAAATCTCTGCGTTGTAGATTTGTATGAAAAGATTTTCGATATGGCTATTTCAATGCGGTAATTCTTACCTTAGGGCAGTTTTCACAATGATATTTCCGATGTTCACCATGTACGACTGCTTTGTGCTTGATGAGACATGGCCTATGACTGTAAGATTTGGGGCAGTACTCGCACTTGAATTCGTCTTTTCTGTAGTTGTGTTTGACAACGAGATGTTCGTCAAGTCTGAAATGAAAAAAAAAAAGAATGAATAAACAAGCTTTCCATAGAGAAGATATAAAACAAACCAACACAAAATTGGAAAATTACAGATATTCGGGAAATATTATAGAACTTTGGTGATGGCACACAAAAATATCTATTTGATTTGATTCGTTCAAAATAGGACCAATATCTGTCAATCTACATATTTTCTACCTATTTTTGGCGTATAATTTTCAAAATTTTAGCCGAAAATAGTGTTTTTATAGCCGAAAATAGTGTTTTTTTATAAGGGAGGAGCAAATTTGTTCAAAAGATTTTTTTAAATTTATATTTAACGCCTATCCCGGGTCGAGATGATTTGAATATCGCAATTATGGACTTGTTTTAAAGAATTCAGAACAGTATATTCAGGTTTCATTTGAAGTTAAACGTTGTTTTTATCCGGATATAAAATAGGGTTTACCCAATATTCCAGTATTTGCCAAAATCGGAACTTTTCAATATCATTTTCCGAGGAGATTATAAAAATTAGGGCTTTACGCGACAGCGAGATTTTTCTCGTCTCGTAAAAGCGAGACGAGACGAGACGATACGTTTTCAAAAATATTCTAGGCGATACCGAGACCACATACAGCGCAACACGAGAGTCTCGTTTTTGGTCTCGTTAAATTTTGTTTATGAAGTTTTATATACGACTCGAATTTTTTCAACACCCACAGAAAACAATTGAATATGAAGAGTTTCCACTATAATTACCAATATATTTTGTCTATATTAGGTATGCATCGATTGTTCTAGAAATACACGTCTTTTTAGAAGATTATTAATTCGTTATGATCTTGCGATAATTGATATTATTTTTCAAGAAGAAATAGAATTCACAACCATAAAAACGGATGCCATTATGAATTCAATAATTAACGGACAACTTTTATTGCCCCTAAATCCCAATGCTTTGAAAATTTCTTCTCTATCTGAACATCTGGAGAAATTTATTCTCTTGTGCTCCTTGTAGTGAAGATGGGAACAATTATTGTATACATCTGTGGAACTACGTATAATAAAACTGGTAAAGAAATGAAGCTATCCAATGCTTCTAAAAGTGTTATGAGGAATACGCCAAGAACGCCCTCAATGAGCTACCCACTGGGAAGGTATTCTTTGAAAACTATACCAAATTGTTCCATTCTAATGTATCGACATCGATAGCCTATTTAAAATATCAACAAAACTTTCGAAATATTGGAAAGCTGAGTTTGAAGAATATTTGCTGTTAGAAAGAGCAAATAGGAATCAAAATATTTTACAGTGGTGGAGAGTGATGAAAAATTTCTTCATACACGTTCCAAGATGGCCGATGATTTATTAATGGCTACATCCGTACCTGTTGAAAGATTATTTTCCACAGCAGGTATGATCATGGCAAAAATACGTACATCATTGAAAAATGATGAGATGCAAGCGTGATTATGTTTGAATTCTTGGTCATCGAGTAATTTAAAAGTTGAAATTATCAGTGTTTAAAATTAATAATAATAACTACTTGTACAAATATTTTTATATAAGAGCGTAATAAATATAGCTTTACAAAATTATTCATTATTGTATACCATATCGTTTATATATTATAATATTCATTATCGTTATTCAGAATTAAGCAAGACGAGACGAGACAACTGATAACGAGATGAGAACGATACTTAATTTTTTGGGAATTGGCGAGAGCGAGACGAGATTTTTTATACTCTCGTACTCTCATCTCGTCTGAAGCCCTAATAAAATTCAAGACTGAAATCAGGAGCCTTTGCGCATGCGTTTTAATCATATTCCTTTCAAATTAATTTAAAAATATTCCCTATACTAAAGCACCTTCTTTCATTGTATGCGATAATCATCAGCAATATTCATAACCCATGATTGTGAATCCACTTCAAACTTCGAAGTGCTTCACGTCATTTTCCCCTTAAGACGTCCCTTCGCGCAATTTCCGTATACATCGAAATTATTTTTATCGTTCCTTGTCACGCGAATATTGTCATTTTCCAGTAATTGTGGAGATGGGAATGGGACTGATGTAGCTGGAAAATTTTGATTGATCATCATCTTCCCTCACGCTTAATCCAGCAATTAATGAATAATGCATGGCTAAAGTACTTCGCGCCACGAAGTTCTGAATTATATTAAAGATAACACCTGACGGTTCTCAAGTTGGTAATGGAGAATATGTGTACGGTTTGATTTTAATATGTTTTGATGTCTCGCACGTAGGAGCCCTCGGATTATCAATCTTGTATTTGGTTCGAATCGAATTTCACATAACAGATTTTTCTTTGCTGTATCGTACCAGGGCTGTTAAATTTTGCCTGTTTGTAATTTCAGAATTCTTAGTCAGAATTAGTTTAAAACCTTCTAAGGTCCACTTGCGTGGAGTACGGGTTTAGAATAGTAAGCACAGAGTTAAGTAACTCAGAGTTAAAATATTACATTTTCAACCATGCGATTTCATTGCACTAGAGAAAATCAACTCTGAGTTAGGTAACCCGTTTCCATCTTTAATTTTTATACCGTTGTAAGGCGTTTCGGTGGTTTTTACCTTAGTTCATAGATTATTGTATATTTTTGGCGCTCTAGTTCCTCGGAAGAGAGTGCTTATCAATTTGCCCAACTGTCTGAAATTTTCGAATTCCTGGCTGAAAATGGTCTCAAACGATTTGGTTCGACTCACTCATCAAGAATCCGAGGTCGAAATCGATTATGTCCGGCCGATCCGGCCTTGGGCACGATAACTCTCGAACGAATGGAGTTAGAGGATTGAAATCTGCAAGGTGGGTTTGGGGCGTAAATATCTCGTACAAGTTCGTTAATGGGCGAAATCCATCAAGCGTTTCGGAGTTATGGCCGATTTTAGTAAAAACATTTTTTATGGATATTTCCGAAACCGATCACTCGATCTATCTGAAATTTAGCATCAGATTATAGAATCATGACCTTTATACGCATGTGAAGTTTTGTATTGACAGGATACCGCAAAGTGTAAAAAAAAAATTTCAAAATTTTCAAAATTTTTTTCTACAATAACTCTCGAACGGACTGAGCTAGGCAGTTGAAATTTTTAGAGTAGGTAAGTGAGATGAATATCTCAGTTAAGTTCGTTATTGGGCAAAATAGGCCAGATGGTTTAGGAGTAACGAAAAAAAAAATTTTTTTTAAGTAACAAATTTCAAATTCAATTGTTATTCGAGATGCAGTTTCACCATAAAAATCCATCGATATTATTTTCAACTCCAACAAGCTAACACTTTCGGAGATACGATTTTTCTAAATTTCAATAATAATCGTACTTCTATGTTTTCACAGAATGCTATAATTATTCTATCTAAGCATTATTATATGATCTGTGTTCATACTCGTACATGTCATCCTGTTCTATAAGAGAGAGTAACTTGATTTCTTCCATGGCGCAGTTCTCATTCTCAAATTGCTCATTTAATCTTGATAAATAAACTATTATTTGAAGTGAATTTCCTTTATGATGCATTTCTATCACAGGAATACATTGATATAATTCCCAACTCTGAGAAACCAATACTTTCGGAGATATAATTTGTCTGTTTGAACAAGAGCGCCAGAAAGCTCCTGTCCACAGGGCTTGAACCAATTTTTTTAACCCTGCGATTTCATTGCGCCAGAGAAAATAAACTCTGAGCTAGGTAACCCGTTTTCATCTTTAATTTTCATACCGTGGTAAGGCGTTTCGGTGTTGTTTACCTTGGTTCATAGAATATTGTATATCGTTAGTTGTCATGTCAGTCTATTTTATGATAATTTAAATTTGATAATCTGTAGATTTAGTATTTTGGTGTTCAATTGAAATATTTAAATTGTTAATAAAATTCTTCATGCTTCAAGCACTGAGGTGAAGTCAGGAGCATTTACGCGTATGTTTTATTGTCTAGTCACTTCTATTGGACATACTACTACGAATTTAGCATCGATACCCACCGTTTTCTCAACTGGTATAATGCATATATGAATACATTTCATACCTTTTTAATGACAGACTTCCGTGTAACGAGAGAGTTATCTATGAAACTTACGCCTCAAATAACTCCGGAATTAGATATTCACGAAATTCCTCGAAAATTAGTGGCTCGGCATTCTAAGAGTAATCACCGAGTTTTAATTGGATCAGATTTTTATATTTTGAGTTGTAGAGAAATAACAACAAAATTTCAGATGAGTATAACTCCAAAACCATTTGTCCGATTATGCCAATTAACGAACTTAAATGTCGCATTTGGATGAGCAACCTACCCTGAATATTTCAAATCTCTATCTCTTTCCGTTTTCAAGTTATCGTAAGATAAATAATATTTTTTCGATTTGAAACAGGGTTACCGATGGCCGTACCGAATGTTCTTCTAGAATATTTATCGATAAAATTAAATACAGTTTGGTCCATGTAAAGTGGGTGTAACGTCAGGTACTAATTTACTTCTATTTGAGGGAGATCTAAACTAGAATGCAGGTCATTCATATTTTTATTCAACTTCAAACTCTGAAAAATCTGCGTTTGAAACACAATATGACAATTTTCGGATATCAGAATAGCAAAATAGTTCTGAAAATTTTCGCTTGGTTTCTGCCGAAGGAGTCTGATCTAATCTCCAAAACGTTACGAAATAGTTGTTTTATCGTTGATATTGTTTCGTTATTGTTAGTTAGGCAACATTGTTCTATACATTGCTTCCGAAAAATATCTTGTTTACCTAACGCAGAAGCAATTCTCAAAATAATAAGTTTTTTATTTTAATGATATTTTCTGGGAGAGAAAACCCAGAAAGGATCCATTCAATAATGAATTTACCTTCCAAAGTATCCTTCAATGATTAATTTCAACAAGAATATTCGGAAGTAATTGAACTACGATCCATAAAATGAAGCGGTTTCAATCATTAATTTTGAAATCTCTTAATTTATCAACAAATTATAAGAAATTTTTTTGGAATTATATGAGGAGTTTGAAAGCTATTGATTATATTATCTATATAAAAGGTGTCTCAGCAAGAACTTGAATTTCGAATTGCGCGCCATTTTTGCCTGTCAATTGTTGAGTCAGCCATATTTGTTGTTTGTTTGATTAAAACATAGACATTTACGAAAATAGTGCGTTATATCTTGAAAAATCGTTTTTTAATAGTGAAAACCCATTATAAAAATGAAGAAGGTGCCGTGGTGACTGTCGACGGTCATCGTTACCGGGTCATGTTGACAGACTTTTTTTGCAAGAATTAGACGGAATGGACTTAAATGAGATGTGGTTTCAACAGGATGACGCTACCTGTCACACCAGAAGGGAAATAATGACTTTGTTACAGAGCAAGTTTTCCGGTCGAGTAATTTCTCGTTTCGGAGACCAAAACTTGCCGCAAAGAAGTTGTGATTTGTGTTTGGACTATTTTCTCGGGGATTTTTTGAAAAGAAAGGTCTATGCGAACCATCTTGAGACGACTGAGGAACTCAAAGAAGAAATTGCACGTCAAATTCGTCAAATGCAGCAGCCCTTACTGCAAAATTTACTACAAAATTTCATCAAAAGGGTGCATACCTGCCAACAGAGCAACGGTAGCCGTTTAACCAATAGTTTGTTTCATGTATAAATGTCATCACTACCTCCATACATATGTAGAACAAAATGTTAACAAAATATCAAATAAATATATATTTTTTAATTTTAAAATTCAAGTTCTTGCTGGGACAACCTTTATATCTATATATTTTCAAAGCGTCAGCAATATTTGCATATCTAATTTGGCCAATATACTTTTCCTACCCAGTGAAAATATTTCTGGTTGTTTTCCCGGCGTGACACTTGTTGCAATATTGAACAATTAATATTCATGAATACACAAACTTGATAAATTGGTAGTATTATCGAATAAATTTCATAGGACCAGTTTTATTCACGTTGAAGATTTAAAACCAGTTATATATTAATCTTTTTGTGCATGTATTTGTTAACGAATCCAGTGAAATCAGGATATTCGCAATGCCAGTGAAGACGCGAAATTTACCTGAACCCAAACCACAACATCGAGCGCAATCAGCATTTTCTCGACTCCGAGATATGGAAGCATTTTTATGATTCATACATCAATTAAAAACGAGGCATACAACTTTCCCTCTCAAGAAAACAACTGATTTCAATCTCGGTACGAATCAGATAAACAAGCCCGTTCAATTCGGTCTTCACCTGGTTTCCCGAAAGATCAATCCGCCAGAAATGCCAACATATATGGATCAACCGAAACAACTACCAATTAACCTTGCGTGGTTCGTGATATGTTCATCCACAAGGGAGTAACCGATAGCTCGAATATCTATCTTCCATTATCATCGCTCAATAAATATAGTTAAGCTATCGCCAGCTTTCATCTTTCGAAAATACTATATGTGTACATATGCGTGACTACCAATGGCACTCTGACCAATTCATTATTAATATTACGATTGCAATGAAATACTCGTTTAATTTGTTCGTCCATGCTGATTGTCGGTTTGACAGAGTTCCCGGATCTTAATCAGGGTATCCGCAGTTAATTCCGGAATAACCTGTGTTATATTTTGGTGCTTAATTTATTGATGTAATTTGTTGTTGCTTCAGCTTCAGTTATTATCTTATTTTCTCATATTCAAAATGACGCGTAATCTTTCCTGACAGATGGTAGATATTAGGACTGTTATGCATACGCCCAAATTCGAATTTCGAGATTTTTGAGTATATACTCATTATATTCTCTTTAGGACATTCAAAAATGATAACAGTTGTCTTTATATGTATTACATATTCCCTAATAATGTTACTTTTGAATCGACCACATCATTAAACGCAAAATGAGGCCACAAAACAAATCTCTTTTCTCACATTTTTAATTACATGAGTTTCAAAAATAAAGGTGTTGGTTGAATCTAAGAGAAATATTCTCTCGAAATCTTATGTAATTAATATACTAACTTTAAATTCTTTTAAACCATCGAGTATGTTCTCGTTTTTGCGTGTATGTTCTGTGGAACATCGCGTTATCAATTGGCCCAAATGTCTGTAATTTTCGAATTTTTGGCCGAAAATGGTCTAAAACGATTTTGTTCGACTCCCTGATGAAGAATTCGAGGTCAAATTTGATTCAGTCTGGCCGGCTGTCCGTTACCACGATAACTTGATAACGGAAAGAGATAGCGACTTGACATTTTTAGGCTAGGTTGTGCATCTGAGTGCAATATTTGGGTTCGTTTATAGGCATAATTGGAAAAACCGTTTTGAAGTTATACCCATCTGAAGTTTGGTTGTTTTTCCTCAATAACTCGAAAAATGCGGAATAGATTAAATTCAAACATGGTTATTAGTTGTAGAATGCCGACGCAGAAATTCTTGCAAACTTTCGTGAGGATCGTATTAAAAGAAAATTTAAAATAACCATTGAAAAAAATTCTATATGTAAGAAACTATTCGTCCGACATCGCTGAAATTTTGCGAGAGCCTTGAAAGCCTCTCTACTGCCAAGTTCCAAGTTTGAACATGATCGGATCTATATTGTTAGAGATCCACGCAGCCTTGTGTGAGTTCAATAGGTGGATGGACGACCGTTGCCTCGATAACTTTCGAACAAAAAGAGATAAGGACTTCCAATTTTCAGGTTAGGTTGAGCATCCGAATGGGAGAGTTTAGTTCGATGTTGGGCATAATCGGCCCAAGTTCTAATCTTCAAAAGGTTGCTGTCAAGAATGAGAATCTGACGTTTGTTTCAGAAGTGAGTGTGGTTTTAGTGAAACAACTTTCTTTATTTTCAAAACAATGGAAAAAAAAGATTTTTACGTGTTGAGAAATTAATGATTTCTGATACTGTTGAAACGAAAGCTTAGTTTGATGAGTGTTATGGATTATGCACATGTGCATTCACCAAGACAATACACCCTGTTATGAATATTTGGCTACGATGGAGAAAATGCATGAAATACACTTCGAGTTGTTTTCACATCCGCCCTGTTCTCCAGATTTGGCCCCCATCGACTTCTACCTATCCGCAGACCCAAAGAAGAGCTAACCGGCATCCCTATTCAAGGTATAGGGTGTTACCAAAAACAATTTTCATACACCTTTTTACGATTATGTCCAGTTTCGCTAACAACTGGCAACATTGTAATGGAATTTGTTTATAACATTATACCAGTAAAGTTATGATTTCATATTTTTCGAAATAATTCGAAAACGGTGAACAATACAGAGTTTTACCAAGAGTAGCTATTTGGTGTAAAAGTGAATGGTGTTTCTGTTTAGTCAAAAATTAGATTAGAAAATCTGATCGCAAAAAAGTTACGATCCAAATTACTCGGTACCAACGAAATATTATATTTTCCAACAATATACAGGGTGAGTCTTTGACCCCTGCATTAATTTTAACCAAAGATTCCTCTCATGAAATGAAACACTTTTTTCATTTACCATTTTTCCAGATTCGGCTCAGGTAAAAAGTTACAAGCGTTTAAATATTTGACAATGTGCTAATACACTCCCGCATATAAATTATCTATGACATTGTTGGCGGACGAGAATAGGGCATGGTAACTTGGTTTACAGCTTGATTCGGGATTCCAACGCTCAGGGACGGATCCATAAAAGTAGTGAAGTTTCTGGAGTTTTCCATTTTAAAACATACAATGAAGAATATCTCGAAAACGGTGCGTTTGAGGAGAAATGATGAAGAATAATATAATGTTCTAAAACGATGGAATATTCTTGAAATGACTCAATAAAAACTTTATATGCTTTCTTTATGCTAATTTCGTTTAGTTTTATGAATCCACGAGTCCATAACTAGAAAACCAGTAGAAGTAGAAAATAACTAATATTTGGAAAATATGTATCATAGTTATAGGAAACTTTACGCCAACATTCATTTTATTCGAAAAAAGGATGTCAAAGCTACAAAATAAAAACTGATTTTTTTTCAAAATTTCAACAGCCTGTATCTTTTTACCTGAGCTGAATTTGGAAAAATGTTAAATGAAAAAAGTGTTTCATTTGATGAGAGGAATCTTTGGTTAAAATTAATGTAGTGGTCAAAGACTCACCCTGTATAGCCGATCTAGTTTGATTCTAGAACTTGACTGTAAAATAAAATTTTGAATGCTCTTGCAAAATTACAGCGGTATCTGACGGATAGTCCCTGGGATACAGATTTTTTTTAAATACTTTATTTTTCAATTTTTAGTCATTCGAACCTCAAGAAATTTTGCACAGGTCTTCGTGGTGATATTTTTCAAGCTACTGCAGAGTTTCAATTTGATTAGATGGGTATTATCAGAGTTATTTGTAATACAAAATTTCTGTTTATAACTCCGGAACCGCCCCGCGAATTTTGTTCATGAACTGAGCCGGCGGATTTGGACCCCAAACCCACCCAGCAAATTTCAACCTCACAAACTTTGAGTATAACATAATACAAAGTACCCTCATATGACCATAAAAATGTAATCATTGCACCATGTTTGGTTAGTGAAAACACTGAAGATTCTTGAAGAGTCGTATACAAATGAAATTTTCAAGACATATTTTGGAAATTCAATTCCAATATCGGGTATAATTTTCGAAATTTGAATTCGAATTATGATCGGATTATTGCAGATATTTGAACTCGATTACTAGGGAAAATTGCGTGGGTGTGAAACAAGCATTACCCTTCACGTGCTTATTCTTGACTCTGTAGATTTTTGGTGGGTTTCACGAAGCTTCGATAAGCTTATTTGTAGATTTAATTCGATGGTTGCATATTGATTGAACTGGAAATCGACATAGAATCAAACTGATTTGGCAATCAAGAGCTGTCAAAGCTTTGTGAAACCCACAGCTAGTATTAGGTATAATTCAATACAAACGAAAATGGTGCAATCTTTCATACATTCAGGAAAAAAACTAATTTCAGTTTTGGACATTTGGCGCAATTATGTAGTGAAGAATAAGAATTATGAGAAAATTTTCATGCATATTAAGTAGCGTTAACTGATAGCTTAGTTGAAATTCAATTTTTTAAAATGTACTCACTTATCCACATCCGTGAAAGGTTGTTCACAAACACAGCATCTCACTTCAGACTCGTCTTCCTCATCTTCTTCACGATCATCAACAGTACCACTATGTTGTGAAGCTGTAAAAAAAAACACGATCAGTTTCACCGAACTATTTAAAACACTTTAAACTTCCGTGAATAGAAATATCAAACATAACAATAATCACCTCGTTAGCGAAAATATCCCGAAAAAATGAACAACAGAGGTCAACCGCAAAAAATATACTCGCCACTACTTGAACAATCCACAGGTTACTCAGTGTAAAGACCCGGCTGTAATCAAATAAACAAGTCACTACTCCCATATTGTTCCTCACCTGCCACCCCATTGGAGACACATGGTCTAATTTTTAGCCCCGTCTTTTTCTCGCTCGCTTTGGGGTCAACGGGGTTGAACAGAGATAACCTGGGGGTGGGACGTCAACCACCAACGATGACATGATTTTGTTCGAACCGATTCGTGGTTGTCTGATGAAATAAAACTGCAGGGGTGGAATCAACGGAATCAGATCGGACAGTCGGTGGGATCCTTATGTACAACGAATTACTTCACATATTAAGTTTTCCAGAGACGAAATTTAACCCTTGATTAAAAGTTTTATATCTTAACATGAAAACACAAAGTCATCTTCACACATGGTTTTATCTTGGGTTGTAGAAAGTTAGACTGAAGATGTAGCTTCAAAGTTTCGAAACATGCTTCTATAACCCGAAATAGAAGCATATTTAGACGGGATTGTAGTTACATCTGGTAAATTAGCCACTCAACTTCAAGCAATCATGGACCTTCAAAGGTCTGTAATTTTTCGAATTTTTGGCTGAAAAAAAAACTGACTGATCAAGAATCATCCGTGGTCGAAATCGATTATGTCCTGCCGTCCGTCCATTAACACGATTACTCTCGAACGGATTGAGCTAGACAGTTGAAACTTTTAGAGTAGGTTTGGAAGATAAATATCTCGGATGAGATCATTATTGGGCAAAATTGGTCAGTTGGTTTCGGAATAACGAAAACAATTTTTTTTTTACATTACAAGTTTCAAATTCGATTTTATAAGATGCAGTTTGATCATCAGAATCTATTGATATCTCTATTCTCATCAACTCCAACAAGCTGATATTTCCGGAGATATGATTTTTCAAAATAATAATTCGTAATATTATGATTTCATATAATGCTCCAATTATAATTTGCTGATTTATGTGAATCCAGCATATGAGGTGAGTCATAGACCTACGTTTAAAATTTATTTTTTTATGATGCAGTTCTATCATAAGAATCCATTGATATCATCCCCAACTCTGAGAAACTATTACTTTCGGGGATACGATTAGTCATTACTCGCATGTATTTTGACAAGAGCGCCAAAGCCCCTATCCACAAAGCTTTCCCACTTTTTAATATTTCATAACTTATACAGGATGAGTCTTTGACTCGGTCTTTGACCACTGCATTAATTTTAACCAAAGATTCCTCTCATCAAATGAAACACTTTTTTCATTTAACATTTTTCCAAATTCAGCTAGGTAAAAATATACAGGCTGTTAAAATTTTGAAAAAAAATCAGTTTTTATTTTGTAGCTTTGACATCCTTTTTTCGAATAAAATGAATGTTGGCGTAAAGTTTCCTCTAACTATGATACATATTTTCCAAATATTAGTAATTTTCTACTTCTACTGGTTTTTTTGTTATGGACTCGTGGATTCATAAAACTGAACGAAATTAGCATAAAGAAAGCATATAAAGTTTTTCTTGAGTCATTTCAAGAATATTCCATCGTTTTAGAGATCGAATTCAATAGTCAAATGTGACACATGTACTATATCATTCAATTGCTTTTTTCTAGGTTTTCACTCACAAACTCTGAAAAATAACTCCAACTAGAAACACTAGATATGTTTAGTTTTAGTAACTGTTTATCTGGCACCATTTTTCTATATATTGCTTCTGCCGAATATCTTATGATTTTCGGCAGCAACAATTTCAAAAAAAATTTAATTTAAAAATATAGTTTTCAGGGAAAGACCATTGAATGATAATTTCACCTCCCAGAGTATCCTTTAATGATTATAAGTACTATAGTCGAAAAAATTGTATGCCAATATCCCACATATTCTGTATTTAATTTAAGTATAAAATTGTTATATCCTTAACGAAAAATCCGTTATATTTTCTTATAAACTGGGGTCATCATGTAACTAGTGCAGAAAGAAAAATTGAATCTCCTAATGTTTTGATAATTCAAACTACGTAAGTATAGTTTGTCGTTTCAGCTGAATGATATGTTTTGATTGAAATATCTTTTGAATGACTTCTGTCAATCTGATCATTCTTCAACATTCCTGTTCAGAAAAGTTTGCTATTTAATCATGAGTAGACTTAAATTTGAATAATGGTACCAAACTATTCGTCAATCGTCCTCCTGAAATTCGTGCTATAATGAAAGACACACGGTGAAGTATTCGCCAATTTTACCATCAACAAATATTCTCTCGTGATCCAGACTAGCCACCTTATCGCTCAGTGTTCTCCCAGAGAATAAAGTGTCATGTGGGGCAGATACGTACTGGTTTCATGGTTATCACCAATTATTAGCGTAACTTAGACACTGAATGACAAACGAAGGAGCTCTAGGAAATTTAAGCCTTATTGTTAAGAACTAATGTAAAGTAAACCTAACCAGCGCCACCTAGGGTAATCCTAACGATCTCCAACCTTCTGTGATGCAGAAACCTTGAGCGATGTTGAGTGTCGTTCATTCCTTTTTCGCAAGAACCCGGAATAATTGGAGAACTATATTGAATAATTGTGGAAATAAAGCCACAATTAGTGCAAAGAGTTTTCAAAAGCCGTGGTGGTCCTTTTGAAATCATAACTGGCATTTAAATTACTAGAAAAACATAAATAAAAGAAGTGCGAAAACCCTGTGGACAGGAGCATTGGCGCTCTTGTTCAAACTTTGAAAATTCATCTCCGAAAGTATTGGTTTCTCAGAGTTGGGAATGATATCAATGGATTCTTATAATAGAACTGCATCAAATAAGAAACTAAATTAAAATTAAACAATGAACCTATCCGAATCCTATATTCATTCCTCAAATCTCCTCTGAAAATTTTATTATATCAATTGAAACTTTGCCAATATTCCAGTATTGTTTTCACTGAAGATATTCCGAATCAAAATTGATAAACTTACCAAATTATATATTTCCACCATCATATGGATTATACAAGGGCATATAGGGTGGGGTTAATTAAAATATCCTATAATTGGTCATTTTGCATTCAATCATATACCTACTTCGTTAGAACAGAAATCATAAATATATTTGACATATCTGTCATAGGTAGATAAGATTATATGTATGAACAGTGAACACAGACCGATAGAATTCGCATTCTGTGATAACATAGGAGTACGAGGTATTATTGAAATTTTGAGAAATCATATCTCCGAAAGTATTAGTTTCTTAGATTTGAAAATGATATCAATGGATTCTTATGATGAAACTGCATCTTAAAAAAAATTAAGTTGAAATTTGTAACGAAAAAAAAAAATGTTTTCGTTACACTGAAACCATCCGGCCGATTTTCCCCAATAACGAAACTAACCGAGATATTTATCTCCCAAATTTACTCAAAAAATTTGAACTGTCTAGCTCAGTCCATTCGAGAGTTATCGTGTTATCGGCTGGCCTGCCCGACGGCCGGGAGAATCGATTTTGACAATGGATTCTTGATCAGTGAGTCAAACCTAATCGTATAAGACCATTTTCAGCCAAAAATTCGAAAATTACAGAAATTTGGGCAAATTGATAAGCACTCTGTTCCGAAGAATAACAGCGCCAAAAACATTCCATAATCTGATGTTTCATTTCAATTTCAATTTGATCACTATTTCATGTTCTAGATTGCAGGGATCCAAAACCAAATAACAGAATCCATTTGGTTCAGTTTAAAACCATAGAATTAAATACCCAATCTTGAATAGGAGGAGTGTATCTCATGCGCCGAGTCTAAAACTGATTGAGCTGTCGTCGTATCCGTCTACGAAGTCATAAATCACCATTTTCATACCAATAGAAGATCCGCACAATTAGCTTTACCACTCAATTAATAAACCCAAACTTTTCACACCCATTATAATAACATAATAATAACGATTCCAGAACGCGGTGTTAGCATAATAAATAATAGAGGAATTCCCACACTTAATTTAATAATAACGTTCTTTCCGACGCAAACCGTCGTCAGTTGGCCGTGCTCTATGGTTCATGGGCACGGATGCGTGGTAGATGGTACATGGTACCTTACCGTCTCGTCCCGCAAGAACAATTTCGAGTAAGCACCTGCTGGGGTGTCCTGGTCTTCGGTGCATGAATGAAATTCCAACCGGGATACGTCTGGTGGGAAGAATGGCCATGTGGTTGGGCTACGCCCGGAAGATAGTGGAGAAGAATGGTAAACGAACGGAACGGTCGGTGCCTTATGGTTCTTGGACGTCGGAAGCTCATTTGAATTCGATGGGAATTCGAGTCTTTTATTTTTTTTTGGGGGTTCGAATGATAGTCTTGGTGCGATAAAAATGGTATTTCTCTGCCAAGTCGTCCGGCAAAGTTTGGTGATGTATGGCTTGGCCGTATGCGCAAAACGTAAATTTTCCGTTTGAAAGGTGAAAAAAGTTTTCTCTTAAAAAATGGGTTCAAGCCCTGTGGACAGGAGCTTTCTGGCGCTCTAGTTCAAACAGACAAATTATATCTCCGAAAGTATTGGTTTCTCAGAGTTGGGAATTATATCAATGTATTCTTATGATAGAACTGCATCATAAAGGAAATTCAATTCAAATAATAGTTTATTTATCAAGATTAAATGAGCAATTTGAGAATGAGAACTGCACCATGGAAGAAATCGAATTGAATCTGGCCAATTTTGCCCAATAACGAACTTAACCGAGATATTCATCTCCCTAACCAACTCTGAAAATTTCAACTACCTAGCTCATTCCGTTCGAGAGTTATTGCAGAAAAACTTTTTTTTTTGACACTTTGCGGTAATCTGGTCAATACAAAACTTCACATGCGTATAAAGGTCATGATTTTACAATCTGATGCTTAATTTTAGGTAGATCGAGTGATCGGTTTCGGAAATATTCATAAAAAATATTTTTACTAAAATCGGCCATAACTCCGAAACTGCTTGATGGATTTCTCCCATTAACGAGCTCTTCTGAGATATTTACGCTCCAAACTCACCTTGCAAATTTCAATCCGCTAACTCCTTTTGCTCGAGAGTTATCGTGCCTACTACAGAATCGATATCGACCTCGGATTCTTGATCAGTGAGTCGAACCAAATCGTTTAAGACCATTTTCATCGAAATATTCGAAAATTACAGACATTTGGGCAAATTGATAAGCACTCAGTTCCGAGGAACTAGAGCGCCAAAAAGGGTAACTCTGTGGACAGGGGATTTGGTACTCTTGTGAAACTATACCAGAGAGTAATTATTCAAACAAAATCATATCTTCGAAAGTATGTGTTTCTCAGAGTTGGGAATGATATCAATGGATTCTTATGATAGAATTGCACCTCATATATTGGATACATATATCAGCAAATTATAATTAGAGCATTCTAAAATTCATATAATTGATGAAAATTTGAAAAATCATATCTCCGAAAGTATAAGTTTGTTTGAATTGAATTCGGAATTTGTAATGAAAAAAATTAATTTTCATTCGTTACTCCGAAACCACCTTGTGTCGATTTTGCCCAATAGCGAATTTACCGAGATATTTATCTCCCAATGCTACTCTGAAAATTTTAACTGTCCAGCTCTTTTCCATCGAGAGTTATCGTGTTAAAGACCAGCCGGACGGCCCGACAGAATCGATTTTGACCACGGATTCTTGATCAGTGAGTCGAACCAAAACGTTTGAGACCATTTTCAGGCAAAACTTCGAGAATAACAGACATTTGGGCAAATTGGTAAGCACTCCGGTGCACAAGAGCGCCAAAGATACAGACACGAAGACTTTTGCAAATTTCTGTAGTATCGTATACCTAGAAAATTAAAACAAAAATACTTAAAAAATGTGCGAAAGCCTGTACGAACTTTGACAAATCATATCACCGAAAGTATTGGAAATGATATGAATGGATTCTTATGATGGAACTGCATCATAAAAGGAATTAAATTCAATAAGAGTTCCAAAAATTATCATTTATATGAAACCATCAGACCCATTCAACCTACTAACGAACTTATTCGAGATACTCATTCCTCAAAGCAACTATGACAATAATTATATTATATCAATTGAAACATATTCCACTGAAATTCTACACAAACCTTCAAGCCGAATTTTATTTCCCAAATTTTTCAAAAATACAGATCCGATCGAATTGTAATTTAGTCCTCTGTTGAAAAAATGGGTTCAAGCCCTGTGGACAGGAGCTTTCTGGCGCTCTGGTTCAAACAGACAAATTATATCTCCGAAAGTATTGGTTTCTCAGAGCTGGGAATTATATCAATGTATTCATATGATAGAACTGCATCATAAAGGAAATTCAATTCAAATAATAGTTTATTTATCAAGATTAAATGAGCAATCATGAGAATGAGAACTGCACCATGGAAGAAGCCAATATTCCAGTTTTGTTTTTACTGGAGATATTCTGAACCCAGTTGGATTAACTCAGTAAAGTATATATTTCCATCATCATATGGATTATCCAAGAGCTGTCTAGGATAGCTGAGGTTATTTTTTGCATTCAATCATACTTTGTTTTACTTGTCCCTTATCTGTAGAGGAGATGACAATGATGATAATGTATGAACAGTGATCATGAAATTCATACATACGGACCTTGATTTTCGATTACATGCACTTCATACTTTTTGGCTTACATCAGAGTTCAGATATCGTTGAAATTTGACAAGAGCCTTCAAAAGCTTAGTTCACAGTCAAGTTCTAGATTTAAACTCGATCTGATCTATATTGTTGCAAGAATTTTGAAAATATGATTCAAATGGTTTCTGCGAATTTAGCACCTGGATGGTTGACCACTCATCTCTTTTGTTAAGGGACGCTGTAAGGGTAGGACGAAGAACTACTCCAAGGAACGTGCGAGACATTTTTTAGTGAGTAACCAATCAACAACTGGAGTCTCACACTCCTGAGAGAAGCGGTCCCTCTCAGGGCGAGCCTATAAAAGTTTTTTTTTCTCGAGTGGATAAAAGAAAAAAAAAAAAATAATCGAATAAATCGGGACATCATGAGCCAGTGCTTCTCAATTTTCCTGTTGACAACTAGTGACTTCAAAGGTGGCGTTGTCCTTGCTTTTCAGTGTTATCAATGCCAGAATATATTACTTTATTATCAACATTCAGATCCTTTGATCCCAAAAGATTCCACGCAGATAACCCTCTAAAAACACTCAATCCCAATCAACCTTCAAAACCAAACCACCTAAAATAAATCCATTAGACCGACATTCTTATCTTGGACCGTCATCGCCCAATCTCAAATCAATCGGAATAAGCCTTGTCGCAGTGGAGAGCTTCCAACCCCTCTTTAGGAGACATGCATATAGGGGGTGACTTTTCCACTACTTTTTAAGGGTTGGGATATCAGTTTAAAATGTTTGCCAAATGCGCAGCTGGAATTAATCGGATTTATTTTGCGGGGGTATATTTTTATTATGTAAGGACGACTTTTTGTGTTTGACATCGTCACCTATTGTCGCGAAGGGACGGTTCGGATGACATATTTATCCCTTTGTTGTTAATGGTTCTGTATATGTCTATATTACACATGTAAGAGGCGTATGCGTTAAATTTGGGAAGTTTTTATGGGTTTGTAGCTGCGGGAGGACCGACGTGTCAGGAAGATATGCGGTAGGGGGATGATCGAAAAAAGGCAGTATCGAATTTTTTTCTCTATTTCAGTATCGCAATGAGTTCATTCCAGCACTAAAAACAATGCTGTAATGAACTCATTCCCGCATTGTTTCTAGTTATATTTTTCGTTTTGTGGTAGTCAGCACTGACATTCGATTCTCACATTTCATCACATTTCAACACACTTCAATTGTCAATATAATATAATCTAGACATAATAATTGTTGAGAGGTAAAGATTTATTTTCATAAAAAAATGAGGTACCCACTAGAGATTTCCTTCTTGCTAATTTGAATCATTCGTGCTATTAGGAAACTGTATTAAATCTGATCTCCATGCCTACGTACGATTCAAATTCAAATTCCGTAATCTATCAACTTTCGTAACAGCTACACCAACTGCCAAGATACAACATGAAAGTTACTATAGGATGTATAATCCGAATATTTCATTAAATTTTTACAAAACTTGCCTGAAATAGAAAAGATATCGTCTAATACTCGTTGCAATAGAAAATTCCAACACTCATGCGTTCGAAAACTCGCTCCTTCGTCGCTCATTTTCGAATTTCGCATTCGTGTTTGAATAGAAGCCCATTCTGCAACTTGTTTTAGAATATACTATCATCCTAGATAGACTGTGTCTAATAAAAAAAATTTATTCGAAGTCCATGTTTGCGACCAAACGAAACAGCAAAATTTGTTTTGACATTACAAATTATGAATTCAATTTTCTTCGAGATGCAGATGAATCATAAGAATCCATTGATATCATATTCAACTCTGACAGATCAATACTTTCGGAGATTTGATTTTTCAAAATTTCAATATTAAATCGGAACTCAATGATTTCACAGAATGCTATATCGTCCGTATCTATAAATTTCATGATCTGTGTTCAATCATGTCATCATTGTCATCTCATCTACAAATAAGAGACATGTCAAACAAAGTATGATTTAATGCAAAATGATCAATGGAATAACGTCAGCTATAGTATGTAGCTCTTGGATAATCCATATGATGATGATGATGATGGAAATATATACTTCGGTAAGTTAATCAAATTGGGTTCAGAATATATCCAGTAAAAGCAAAACTAGAATATTGGGTAAGTTGCAATTGATATATAATAATTTTCTTAGTAGATTTGAGGAATGGATATCTTGGATAAGTTCGTTATTGGGTAGAATCAATCTGGTGGTTTCGGATTAATAATTTTTGGCACTCTTGCTGAAATTGATTTTTCACGATGTTTGAATTTAATTTCTTTTATGATGAAGTTCTAGCATAAAAATCCATTCATGTCCTCCTTAACTCTGAGAAACCAATACTTTTGGATATATGATCTGTCAAAGTTTGAACAAGTACGACTATGCTACTGTCCACAGGGATTTCCATTTTTTTTCATTACTGTGTGTTAGAACTAGACTTTGTCGAAATACATTAAATAATTAATACATATTTTAAACAGAACATTATCTTCGCGATCTTGTGAAAATTGCTCCATATAAAAATTCCAAGAATTGAATACTGTTTAGATTAGGTATTTTCAGTTATCTAAAGTAATAATTTGTTCTTTATACATGCCCAAAAGATTCCAGAGTTAGTCTTTTGTGAACACGACTCACGATTTTTCAAAAGATTATTAATTTTTATGTTTGTTATGACCTTGCGAGAATTGAGATTATTTTTCAAGAAAAAATATAATTCACAACCATAAAAAAGGATGCCATTATGAATTCAATACTTAACGAAAAACTTTTATTGCCCCTACATCCCAATGCTTTTAAAATTTCGTCTCTATTTGAACATCTGGACAAATTTATTGTTTCTTCTGGTGCTTCTTGTAGGGCCGGTTTCTGAGGAATATAACATGTAGTTTATCTTCCGTTTATCCGATTCAACAGAATTCAGTAGATGAACCGAAGACAAACTCCATTCAAATACGTTAGAAACCGTAGTGCAGATGTTAACAATTATTGTATACATCTGTGGAAGTGCATATAATAAAACTGGTAAAGAAATGAAGCTATTCAATGTTTCTAAAAGTATTATGAGGAATACGCCAAGAACACCCCCAATAATCTACCCAGTGGGAAGGTATTCATTGAAAACTATACCAATTTGTCTTATTCTATAAAAAAATGTGTCGACATCGATAGCCTATTCAACATCAACAAAACCTGCGAAATATTGGAAAGCTGAGTTTGAAGAACATTTGCTGTTAGAAAGAGCAAATAGGAATCAAAATATTTTACAGTGGTGGAAAGTCCTGAAGAGGTTCTTTCTACACTTTCCAAAATGGCCGATGATTTATTAATGGTTACATCCGTACCTCTTGAAATATTATCATCCACAGCAGCTATGATCATCGCAAAAACACGTACATCATTGAAAGATGATGTGATGCAAGCGTGAATTCTTGGTCATCGAGTAATTTAAAAGATGAAATTAACAGTATTTGAAATTAAAATAAATATGTACATTTACAAATATATTTGTAAAAGAGCGTGCTAAATATAGCTACATAAAAATATTCATTATTATCCACCATTTCGTTTATATATTATAATATTTATTATCGTTATTCAGAATTAAGCGAGACGAGATGAGACAACTGATAACAAGACGAGACCGAGACTTGAACGAGAGTTAAATTGGCGAGACCCAGACGAGATTTTTTACACTCGTCTCGTGTGAAGACCTACAGTAACTATAAAGGAGAGATGGTGAAATTAGGTGATTTGAATCAACGAAAAGCTCAATATCTGTCTTCATACATTTTATTTATTTTCACGAACACTCCATATTACCCAATTCTTGATTGACGGAAAACTCCAGTCGCCTATAATTATACGGGAATTAGGGCTTAACAATCAGACCGAAAAAATCAGTACGTTGCGCGTCAAAAGTCAGGTGAAATATGTATTAACCCCATTTAAACATCTGTCCCCGTGTCAAAGGAATGAACAACCCCTAATTTTTGAATATTCATCATCGACATCGGCAAACCGTCGCCGGGGTTAACGGGAACAATTTCGACTAAAACAAAAGAACGCCATATGGCACCAGCTATCACGGCTATCTCGATCGGAGACTACTTTTTATCGTTTCCTACCACAGGAAACAGATGAACGTCGCGAGGGGAAACGGAGTTCTCGACTTTTTTGCATAACATAATCCTTAACGAATCTAGACTTCCTTTCGACGCCGAAAAAAATCGAAATCAATAGATTGGAAAGTTTCAACTTTCATCTGCATCCATTTCCAAGAGTTCAAGAAACTTTTCTTTTGCGTGTTTCACGTGTTTCATTTTTTTTCTCCTGCATGTTCACTGTGGTAAAATATTGTAGAATATTATTATTATGATTTTCTCCAGACCCAATAGACAAACTATTTATTTTCACTACAGCCGTTAGGTTTTTGCAGTTTTCGGTACTCAGAAATGTTTTTTTCATGCAAAATTCTATCTTGAATCGAATATCGCTTGGATCATTGAAATTGACTAACCGGAAGTATATTTTCATCAGCACACTATAAACTTTTCAACCTATACAATTAATAGCGTTTCAGATAGATTTTAAGCAATCCAGCACCATGTATGCTAGGTCCTTTCGAGAAAAACTCATTTGATGAGATACAGGAGATTTCAAAATTCCAACAAATTTCCTCTGAAAAATTTTTCTGACAGCAACAGCCCCAAACCAGGTCTATCTTGTTGGAATTATCGACGTTGCTTAAGGATTTTTTTATAGAAAATAATAATGAGAAAAAATCTAGGAATTCACTCAAAAAATGAATTTGTAAAATGATAATATCTGCTTATGTTTTCCTTCAGAAAAAAAACAGTTATTATTCTCTATTTTTTTTTTGGCGCGCTTGTTCACCATTGCATATCAATTCATCCAAATACTTTTCATTTTTGGTCCAGAAAATGGTCTCAAACGAATAGTTAAGAGACTTACTGATGAAGAATCCAGAGTCAAACTTGATTCTGTCCGGCTGTCAGCACGATAACGCTCGAACACGTAATTTTGGAGTCCAAATGAGCTGGCAAAGTTCGTTAATGGACAGAATCAGTTGAGTAGTTTTGAAATTATAGCCATCTGAAATTTTGTTTTTCCAATAATGACTCGAAAAATACTGATCTGATGGAATTAAAGCACGGTTTTTGGTTTAGGCAACACGAAAACCTATGCAAAATTTTGCGAGGATTATATGAATATAAAATTTAAAAAAATATTTAAAAAAAAATCTGTATCTCAAAAATCATCCGCCCGATATCGTTGAAATTGCTTTGTTTCTACACAGTATGATTTATGTTCTTGGAAATATTGGGAATATTCTATATCTCGTTGAACGTGAATATAAATTTCGAAACTATCTTCATAACATTTTCCTTCACCTAAACCTGATAATTTTTCAGCAATTTTTAGGGCTTCGCGTGAGAGCGAGATTTTTCTCGTCTCGTCTCGTGAAAGCGAGACGAGACCATCTCAAAAATATTATAGGCGATACCGAGACCACATACAGCGCAACACGAGAGTCTCGTTTTTGGTCTCGTTAAATTTTTTGTATGAAGTTTTATGTACGACTCGACTTATTTCAACACCCACAGAAGACAATTGAATATGAAGAGTTTCCACTATAATTACCAATATATTTTGTCTATATTATGCATCGATCGTTCTATAAATACACGATTTTTTAGAAGATTATTAATTCGTTATGACCTTGCAATAATTGAGATTATTATTTAGGAAAAAATAGAATTCAGAACCATATAAACGGATGCCATTATGTATTCAATACTTAACGGACAACTTTTATTGCACCTAAATCCCAATGCTTTTCGTCTCTATCTGAACATCTGGAGAAATTTATTCTCTTGTGCTCCTTACAGTGAAGATGTGAACAATTATTGTATGCAGCTGTGGAATTACGTATAATAAAACTGGTAAAGAAATGAAGCTATTCAATGTTTCGAAAAGTGTTATGAGGAATACGCCAAGAACACCCTCAATGATCTACCCACTGGGAAGGTATTCTTTGAAAACTATACCAACTTGTTCAATTCTATCAAAAAATGTATCGACATCGATAGCCTATTTAAAACATCAACAAAACTTTCGAAATATTGGAAAGCTGAGTTTGAAGAATATTTGCTGTTGGAAAGAGCAAACAGGAATCAAAATATTTGACAGTGGTGGAGAGTGATGAAAAAGTTCTTCCTACACTTTCCAAGATGGCCGATGATTTATAAATGGCTACATCCGCACCTGTTGAAAGATTATTTTCCACAGCAGGTATGATCAAGGCAAAAACACGTACATCATTGAAATATGATGAGATGCAAGCGTGATTATGTTTGAATTCTTGGTCATCGAGTCATTTTCTCGTAAATGACTCATTATAATTTGAGCTTGCCCTTCCATTTTTGAGGTCAAATACAGGGCGTTACATCTGAAAAAAATTTACTTTGGTCTATATCTTTGTTTTCGAACACCATGTATATATTAAAATAATTTTAAATTGTGCTTTTAAACACTCTACACACATCACAAAAAAATATTCTCAAAATATCTTCATTCCATCAAAATGAGCGTCTGTGGTGGGCCACCCGGTATATACATATAAACAATCCATTATTGAAACTGTGGATTGTGAGGTTGACCATTTATTTCGTCGTTCGAAAATTAACGTTTATCTTATATATTATGGAATATGAAAGTTCACCTTAAGGAACAAATATGGCATGTCCAACAAAAAAAATGCATATTGTCATAATCGATTCTTCTTTCATCATTTCTGATTAGATACAGTTGCACCTGTATCAATTATTAATCAAGATCATGCTTTATATATACAAAAAAGGGAACAACAAACTACTATGATTAATTAGAACTATTACAATTAACCGGATCAGATTTTTTCGAGAAACTTTAAGTTTAAACACGCTAACCATATTTATTACCTAGGAAATAGGCTGAAATTATGTTCCGTCAATGGTTGACTATTACGTGTAATTATTCTGTAATAAATTATCGAACGGTGTTACTCAATCTTCTATATAATTTTGTGATATTTCATCTCGGGCTCTTTGTTCAGAATGATAAATTTCTATGCATTTCTCGTAACTGGAAAGGGTATTACTGAACGGCAGTATGACGTTTGATGGGTTTATCTGTTCAGAATCATTGATTCATTCATGAATAATTTCAGTAATCAGACAGACATTTTGTACAACGGAACTATAATGTGCTAATGTAGAACTGTTTCAAATGAAACTGAACAGAGTGCCTATCAATTCGTCCAAATGTTTATACAGTGTGGAAAAGACAAATGGAATAAATTCATTATCTTGGTTACTGTTTATATTTATGGAAAATCACGAAACAAGTCAAATTCATATTTCAAATGGTCATTCTTGCGAAGCTTACCTTCAACCACATTCGAAAGACAGGTACAACCCCCAAATTTTTGAATAGGAAGTATGAGCTTGCATATGTGATACATCGTTTGAAAGGTCTCATTATTCTCTATTCAGAAATATTATCACTATCATATTTGTGGCAGAAATCAAATTAAAAAAGAAAAATCAAGTGATTATAAGAAAATTATGAATATTATTGAAGAAGATGTTCAAAGTGTTCACCGCGTTGTGGCCTTGGCAACAACTCAAATAAAAATTTCTTCCGACATAATCAACATCTCGGGAGTGATCGACCTAATCACAAGCGTTATTCGATCTTTTAGGTCATTCAAATCAAGGGGTTTAGTTTTGTACACAATGCTGTTCATATAGCCCCATAGAAAGAAATTGGATGCAAATGCACGCACAATTAATCAAACTGAACCAGGATACAACGCAATGTTCTGTTTTGTTTCTGTCATGTAGCAGAGATGGCGTTGTATATGGATTTGGATTTTCTTCATAATTCTATTTTTGTGAATTTTTCAGATACCTTAATAGCTATTCAGACCATAAAATCGGTTAATTCGTTATTGAGTTACAAATAATGTAACTAACCCTACTTTGCTTTATATATAATGATACTACCACTAGAGTAAAATTTTAAAAAACAAGATTTCTTGATTTGATGTTAGTAAAAACCTATCCTTTCAGCACTTTATGTGAAGTTTTGCTGTAAATATTATATTTATTGTAATTTGTCTTTCCTGGAAACGCCCTATTCTCAAATTGACATTACTCACGCATGGCAGCCATTTTTTATTTGTGACATTGACAGTTGTATTTGTCAATATCTACGATTTAATCATGGGAAGGTATAGGCTTCAACAATGTTTACAAATGATCCAAATTTATTATGAATAAAGAAAAAAAGCAGTATCATGTTGAATACCTTAATATTATTCTGGAACACAAATTTTCCATTACAATAATCTTCATCTAGCTTCTATTTAGTATCAATTCCTGTAGAACGTGATCATAATAAGTGTTTTCCATATAATAAAATGTGTTTGAACTTGGTATGTAGGAAATCTGACATCAATTATTGGAATTAATTGATTTGACAAACAGCCGTCAAATGAGGTAAATAGATTTTTGTGACGATTTTCTGTGACCATAGAACGTCAAAACACGCTGGAATGTGAATTTTAAGCAATATCTTCTGGAATTGAGATCGTATCGAACTGAAATTTTGCACACTCGTGTAGAATGCTTGATTTAACGTCGGTACAAATTTTTTTATTAAAAAATTTTCCAACTGCCCGATCCCAACAATACTTAGATAATATTATATCCATAAATTAAGCATTTCATTATTGCATGTCTTGAAATAGGTACCTTTTCAAGTCGATCAACATCGTCCTTCTTTCGACGTCTAAACTATGACTTGATTCTTTATGTTTATGTCTTTGAATTTGTTTTCGGTGGAATTCAAAGAGTTCATAGAATAATCGATGAAAATACTGAGAGAGACCCAGGAAATTTGACACATTTTGTCTTATATCTCCAGAAATTGAAATCGTATAGAGCCAAAATTTTGCACAATGTTGCAAAATACTACAATTGACGTTAGTACAAGTTTTTGTTGCAATCTGATGAATAGTTCACGAAAAAAAATTTTTTTTTTCGAAAAAATTAAAAGAAATATTTTTTTAAAAATTACCAACATTTCGATCATAACAGAATTTTGCCAAAAGTTGCGCGTTTATATCCTCGAACTGACTACCAAGTTTCGATTCAACATCTTCTTTAGTTCCTGAAATATCAGGGAAATAACCTCAAAATTTTAAATGTCTATAACTCCTAAACCGTCCGGCCGATTTTGCCCGTTAACGAACTTAACCGTCGCATTTTGATCAGAAACCTACCCTGAAAGTTTGAAGTCGATAGGACCTTCGGTGCTCCTGTTATCGTGCCTACGGCCGGAAGTACGGCCGGCCGGGCGGCCGGTCGGCCGGACGGCACCCAAAAATCTGACACCGGATTCGTGATCAGGGAGTCCAAATTAGTCTATTAGCCAATTTTCAGCTCGAAATTCGAAAATTACAGACATTTGGACGAAATGATAGGACGATGTTCCCCTAGAACATGCGCCCAAAAATCGCGATCAGTTACTCTAATATTACGTGCATCAACTTAAATTTTTGGTCGCTATAAACGTCCGGATAAAAGAACAATTGAACGTTTGGTGAAGAAGTTTGAAATAAATTTAACACTTCATGATGTTACAGTGCCAGTGGTACAAAGAAATGCAAGAAGTGAAGAGAATATTGCTGCCTTACGTGGAAGGTTTCGTGAAGACCAAAATTTATCGATTTCTCGTCGTCCACAAGAACTAAGCATCTCCCAAACGCCTTTGTGGTGAATTTTACGAAAAAACCTTAGCTTACATCCATCAAAAATTATTTTTACCCCTGAACTCAAAACAACTGATCATTTAAATCGTCGTGAATTCAATAATTGGTGCTTAAAAAAATCTGGTTAAACGGTTGAGTTAGTAAGCAGAAATGCTGTATCTGGAGTGGTGATAAACCTGAAGAATATCAAGAACTGCCATAACAACCTGATAGACTTACTGTTTAGTGCGGATTTTATGCTGGATGAGTCATTGGATCTTATTTTTTTTCTACGAAGCTAATAAGGCGGTAACGATCAATGGAAATCGTTATCGTTCAATGTTGACTGAATTGGTTCATCTTAATTTGCAGATACATGTGGTTTCAACATGTCGGTGCCCCTTGTCATACTGCCAATGACAAACAGACTTTATTGAAAATAAAATTCGGTAATTCGATTATTTCAAGAAATGCTCCGATAAAGCATCCGCCTAGTTCCTGATGCGATTTAACTCCATTGGATTCCTTTCGTTGGGGTTACATTAAGTCATTACAGCAATCATACAGCAAATTTAGACGATTTACAGATCAATATTGAACGAGTAATTGCTAACCGTATGTTAGCAACCTGATATGTGAGAGAGTCATGTAAAATTGGGTTCAACTACTTCATTCCTGCCAGCGTTTCTGTGGTGGAGATTTGAATGATAGTTTGTTTCATAATCAACTGTATCCATTGTACTTTATAATGTAATAAAAATTTCAATAATTTTCGAATATAAAATGCGTTTTTTTACAAAATAAATTGGGGCGCTGAAAAACCTGTTGTTTCATCATAAATATATGACGGAAACCACATCTTGTGAATCCTTTCGAGCAGTCCAACTTAACTTCCATATTAACTTGAACTGTTCACTGAAGCATCCGTAAGGTATTCTTCTTCTTGATGCATTATCCTTAGCGGAAGACAAATTACCCAGTACATCAACGACATCTTCGCCTACACGGGACGGGACACGTGCCTCCTGCAACCCGAACAATTGACTATCACGCATAATGGTCACGTGATAGGGTACGTGCGAGCGCCTTCCAGGATTACCACAGCCATTGTGAGCTCACAGAACCCTTTCCGATAGAGTTGTCACACAGGGTCGCAGGCAGGGGGGAGCGGGATGTTATTTATGATTATTTCGTATTTATTATGAGTAACGTCGACACTGATCCAGCTCAAATGGTCCAGGACCGTAAGGGAAAAAAATTAAATCCATCGGTGCGTCTGTAATTAATTTTTTTGCCATGTTGAGAATTCTATGGAGTATGACGAAAAATCGTGGAAATTTATTTTCAGTATCAGATTTTAGTTTGCGAATAGTATATTCTAAAACAAGTTTCAGAATGGGCTCCTATTCAAACACGAATGCGAAATTCGAAAACGAGCGACGAAGGAGCGAGGAGCGAGGAATTGCCTTCTGCAACTAGTATTAGACGATATTTTCTCTATTTCAGGCAAGTTTTTTAAAATATTGTTGAAATTTAATGAAAAATTCGGATTATACATACTAGTGAGTTTTGTATTGTATCTTGGCTTTGGTGTGACTGTTACGAAAGTTAACACATCACAGAATTTGAATTCAGATCGTTCGTGAGGCATGAAGATCAGATTTAATACAATTTCCTAATAGCATGAATGATTCAAAATTAGCAAGAAAGAAATACCTAGTAACTTATTTTTGATGAAAATAAAACTTTTTTCCTCAACAATTTCACTATATCCAGATTATTTTATATTGACAATTAATATGGATTGAAATTTGATATTATCGAATGCCAGTGCTGACTACTACAAAACGAAAAATATAGCTAGAAACAATGCGGGGATGAGTTCATTACAGCACTGTTTTTAGCGCTGTAATGAACTCATTACGATACTGAAATAGAGAAAATTAGTTCTTGGTCCATTTTACGATCGACATAATCGTCTTTCTAAGCAGGCTTGTCACTGTAATAGATATTTTTATTTATAAAAATTCAATAATTGCGACACAACCCATGAGACCTATCGAATTACCTATTTCAAAAGATGGTTATGTGAAATGACCTCCAAGGTGGTTAGATTTAATGCCCGTGAAAGAAATCAAATTAAAATAGCTGAAATGAATTGTATTCTCTCTTTTATACAACAGGATGACATATTTGAGTATGAACACAGATCATATAATAATTCGTAGATAGAATAATTATAGCATTCTGTGAAAAGATAGAAGTACGATTCATTATTGAAATTTCGAAAAATCTTCGAAAGTATTAGTTTGTTGGAGTTTAAAATGATATCAATGGAATTTTATGGTGAAACTGCATTTTATCGAAAAATATTGAGTTTGAAATTTTGTAATGTTAAAAAAAATTTTCGTTCTCGTCACTCCGAAACCATCTGGCCTATTTCGCACAATAAAGAACTTAACCGAGATATTCATCTCCCAAACCTACTCTGAAAATTTCAACAGCCTTACTCATTCTCTTCGAAAATTTTGACACTTTATGTCAACCCGATCAATTCAAAACTTCGCTACGTATGAAGGTTATCATTCTACAGTTTAAATTTGAGATAGATCCAGTGATCGGTTTCGGAAATATTCATAAAAAATGTTTTAACTGAAAACGGCCATACCTGCGAAACCGCTTGGTGGATTTCGCCCGTTAACGAACTCGTCCGAGATATTTACGCTCCAAACGTACCCTGCAAATTTCAGTCCTCTTACTCCTTTCGTTCGAGAGTTATCGTATTAACAGACGGCCGGCCGGACGGACCGACCATGGATTCTTGACCAGTGAGTCAAACCAAATCATTTGAGACCATTTTCAGCCAAAAATTTTGAAAATTATAGACATTTGGGCAAATTGATAAGCACTCTGTTCCGAGGAACAAGAGCGCCAAAAATGGTATTTTTAGGAACTCATAATTGAAAAATTTTTGAATATGTCCCTTTAAAATATTAAAACATATGAGGACCGACATGAAAATATCTTATCTTCGAATAAACACAAAATCAACACAATGAAATATTAACGAAATATTTAGCATAATCGAAAAAAAAATTAACGAATAAAAGTTCTACCTTATATTTCCAAATTTTTCATACTTAATTAAGATAACGTATTTTTCTCCACTTCATATGGGCCCTGAGTCGGCCCTGTCTACAACCATTTTCACCGAGACCTAGACAGATGCGAAAAGTCATGGATTTTTGCCATTATGCGTGCCTGTTTGCGTTATAATATAGATAAACGTGTATATTAGGGTTGTGTCATTATGGTTGGGCGGTAACCGTTTGATTGATGTTTTCAGTGTTGATCTGGACCGATCCTAAATCTCTCCTAATGGTTCCTTCGGAAAACATTAACAGAAGCGTGAAATGATGGTGCAACTGAATAATACCCGGTGTGTCATCGCTTGTAACCCTTTGATACAATTACTTAATTTTGTTTGTAGGGATTGAAACTTATTGCATGTTAGGTTTGGAAAATCTACCAATTTTAATTTATGTTATTGAATACTGAACCTGAGAATCGAAGGACGATGAAATTTATCAGTTTGCGTTTTGAAGATTTCAATATTTTAATTTTTCTACAAGCGTGCGATAAGTAGTACTTTTTCACATGCATTTGTGTGAGCAAAGTTACAATTTTCCACACTCCGTGTGGAAGTAAATCTTCTCAAATATATCCACACGACGTGCGGAAAAGTTCAACTGTGCACACAAAAATGCATGCGGAAAAGTACTATTTTGCGCACGCTTGTAGGAAAATGAGGTCTGCAATTACTTAATTTTGTTAGTTGTGATTGGAACTGATTGCATGTTAGGTTTGGAAATCTACCAATTTTAATTTATGTTATTGAATACTGAACCTGAGAATCGAAGGACGACAAAATGTATCAGTTCGCGTTTAGAATATTTCAATATTTGAATTTTCCTACAAGCGTGCGAAAAGTAGTGCTTTTTCACATGCATTTGTGTGAGCAAAGTAACAATTTTCCACACTCCGTGTGGAAGTAAATCTGCTCAAAAATATCCACACGACGTGCGGAAAAGTTCAAGTGTGCACGCACAAATGCATGCGGAAAAGTACTATTTTGCGCACGCTTGTAGGAAAATGAGGTCTGCAATTACTTAATTTTGTTAGTTGGGATTGGAACTGATTGCATGTTAGGTTTGGAAAATCTACCAATTTTAATTTATGTTATTGAATACTGAACCTGAGAATCGAAGGACGAGAAAATGTGTCAGTTTGCGTTTAGAATATTTCAATATTTTAATTTTCCTACAAGCGTGCACAAAGTAGTATTTTTCCACATGCATTTGTGTGAGCAAAGTAACAATTTTCCACACTTAGTGTGGACGTAAATCTGCTCAAAAACATCCACACGACGTGCGGAACAGTTCAACTGTGCACACACAAGCATGCGGAAAAGTACTATTTTGCGCACGCTTGTAGGAAAATGAGGTTTGCGTTTTGTGTGCTAGAAATTTTGACAGCGCGACAAAGCTCCTGCCCATAGGTCGTTTTCCTACGAGCGTGCGCAAAGTAGTACTTTCCGCATGAATTCATGTGAGCAAAGTAACAATTTTCCGCACTTCGTGCGGAGAAGGAAATCTGCTCGAAAATATCCACACGGCGTGCGGAAAAGTACTACGTTGCGCACGCTTGTAGGAAAACCGTTTTTCCTGCGAGGGTGCGCAAAGTAGTAGACAAATTGAGTCGAGTATTTACGTGATTTTCCCGAACTGTCCGGTTGATATTAAATCGACAACCCCCTGGAAAAAGAGCAATATGCATCAAATTATAGCATCCTGTTCAGAACGAATCTACCCCTCATAGATTTATAACAATTATTGTGTCAAGTGAAGTCAAAAGTTCTAGCAGTCGGCAGGCATATGCCGGAAATGGTCAACGTCATCCGGTGCACAAAAATCAGAATAATTACAATCGGTGGCGTGCATGATTGTTTTGATGAACGGAAAATTTAAGTAGATAATAAGTTGGGGCACGCGAAAAACGTGACGTCGTGAGGGAATCTGAGATTGTTTCCGGTTTACGATTCATCTATCGATGAGCGACGGGTAAAAGATTCGATATGATCGATATAGATGCATAAATTATACATAGAATAGTATAAGGAAATTCAAGTTGAGTTAGTCAACTTATCTTGCTTAGATTAGACATGCATCATTTTTCTTCCTGAAACATGTGCAAAAGTTAAACAAAAACATGATAATAGTGCAAAATAATATGGAATTTTCAATCTTCGTTGATTTGTTACGTTTCAACTATTTTATTCATTTTACTTTAGTCACTTTAGTCAAGATTATTTGTGGAAATAATTCGTTTGAAATCGTTGTTTAAAATGGAATAGCATCTGTCAACCCTATAACGAAAATAACTCCACGTTATAGATGATAATTATTTGAATGAAATGAATAGATGACGTAGCTCAAGAACGGCTGGTGTATACTTCGATGAATTAGATGATTGATATTTTAGGGACTCTCGGAAGCAACTTGATTAGAAGGATTTATGGGAGAGGAATTCGGATATGTAATTTCCCTTCACTCTTTTGCATTTTTGTAAGATGGTTAATCCTTTAAGATTGCGTACTTGGCGTACCGGTGTAGATTACCGGTAGAGATCAATCGATGCTACAGAAAACATGGATGTATCTCAAAGTATTATAAGTCGGTTGTGGAACCGTTTCATCCAAAAATATATAACATTACAATGATTGGTCCACCAACCTGTTTCTCTGTCTGATTTTTCGTCAGCTGAGGTAGAATCCCCGAACATGTCTTGGAGATTGAGAGGTTCTCTGGGACCCAGAACCAGTTCTGTGCCACTTGGAATGTCCACGCATGTTTCGTACCATAACTGAAAAAAAAAATTGGTTAAAGCCCTGTGGACAGGAACAATCTGGCGCTCTTGTTCAAACAGACAAATTATATCTCCGAAAGTATTGGTTTCTCAGAGTTGGGAATTATATCAATGTATTCTTATGATAGAACTGCATCATAAACAAAATTCAATTCAAATAATAGTTTATTTATCGAGATTAAATGAGCAATCTGAGAATGAGAACTGCACTATGGAAGAAATCAAATTAAAATAGCTGAAATGAATTTGACTCTCTCTTATAGAACAGGATGACATGTACGACTATGAACATAGACCATATTATAAAGCGTAGATAGAATAATTATATCATTCTGTGAAACCATACAAGTACGATTCATTATTGAAATTTCGAAAAATCATATCTCCGAAATTATTAGCTTGTTGGAGTTGAAAATGATATCAATGGATTTTTGTGGTGAAACTGCATCTCAAATAAAAATTGAATTTGAAATTTATTACTTAAAAAATTTTTTTTTTATTACTCCAAAACCATCTGGCCTATTTTGCCCAATAACGAACATAACCGAGATATTCATCTCCCTAACCTGCTCTGAAAATTTCAACTGCCTAGCTCATTCCGTTCGAGATTTATTGTAAAAACATTTTTTTTTTATTTTCAAATTTTTTTTTACACTTTGCGGCAACCTGGTCAATACAAAACTTCACATGCGTATAAAGGTCATGATTCTACAAGTTGGTGCTAAATTTCAGATAGATCGAGTGATCGGTTTCGGAAATATTCATTAAAAATATTTTTACTAAAATCGGCCATAACTCCGAAACCGCTTGATGGATTTCGCCCATTAAGGAACTCGTCCGATATATTTACGCTCCAAACCCACCTTGCAAATTTCAATCCTCTAACTCCGTTCGTTCGAGAGTTATCGTGCCTACGGCCGATTTCGACCTCGGGTTCTTGATCAGTGAGTCGAACCAAATCGTTTGAGACCATTTTCAACCAAAAATTCGAAAATTACAGACATTTGGGCAAATTGATGAGCACTCTGTTTCGAGAGCGCCAAAAATGAATATAAATCCGACAATTCTTCCAGTTTTATGCGGATATATAATATTATATTTTTCCAGGGTACAGAGTGATTATGAATTTGCTCAAATGTCTGTAATTTTCGAATTTTTGGCTATAAATGGTCTTCAACGTTTTGGTTCAAGTCGCGGATCAAGAATCCGTGGTCAAAATCGATTCTGTCTGGTCATCTGTTTTTCGTCAAAAATTTTATATTTCAGAAATTATGTCTCAGATTCCGCTTAAATTTCTCACAAAACTTCAAGAAGCTATTCTACAATATATTTCAGCTCCATCGGCTTTGTAATTTTGAAATTAATTTATTTCGAAGATTGAATTTAGTTGATTTTTTTACGTGTTAACGATTTATTCATACCCAACTTCATGCAGTATTTCGCAAGCTTGTGTGAGGCGTGAATAGAACATACTCACAAAAGCTCCAGACTACTCGTCAAGACCTTTTAAAGCATTTTTGCGCGCGTGTTCCGCAAGGAACAGCGTGCTATCATTTCGTCACAATGTCTGTATTTTTCGAATTTTTTTTCTAAAATGGTCTCAAACGATTAGGTTCGACTTCCTGATGAAGAATTCGTGGTCAAATTCAATTCTGTCCGTCCGGTCCGGCCGGCCGGTCCGGCCGGCCGTTAGCACGATAACTCTCGAACGGAACGACTTAGAGCGTTGAAATTTGCAGGGTAGCTTTGTAGCGTAAATATCTCGGACAAGTTCGTTAACGGGCGAAATCCACCGAGCGGTTTCGGAGTTAAGGCCGTTTTTAGTCAAAACGTTTTTAATGAATATTTCCGGAACCAATCACTCGATCTTTCTGAGATTTGGCAGCAAATTGTAGAATCATGACCTTTATATGCCAGCGAAGTTTTGTTTTGATCGGACGGCCCTAAAGTAGCAAAAAAAAATTTCAAAAATTTTAAAATTTTGTTTTCAGGATAACTCGAAAAATACTGATCTGATTAAATTGAAACTCAGTAGTTAGATGCAAAAGACCAATGCAAACACTTTTGCAAAATTTCGTGAAGATCACGTGACATGAAAAAAATAAAAAAATTACAACTATTTTGCGAAATACTTTGCTTAAAATGCCGAAACCTATTTTTTTGAGGTTCATGCTGCCCTTTCCGGACATTTTTCGTTGTGCGCATGCGCAGATGAGAAGTCATTTAACTGCTGTAGTTTTCGTCAGAGAGGATTGGGGTTTTGGGGTGGCGGATGCTATTCCTCCATAGAATCCAGATCCCTGATGAGGGTCTGCGCATGCGTAGATTAAAGATGTGATATCTTCCGAACCACTAGTGTTGGAGAATCGGAGTTTTTTGTAAGGTGTGTTATTTTGAAAGGACTTTTAGCCGCGAGTAGATTGCGCATGCGCAGAAGAGAAGTGTCTGTTTTTGGGTTGGATGGGTTATGTTGGGAGTGCTGAGTCGATATTGTGAGGTTTTAAAAGAATATTCATAGCAATTCAGTGCAAGGACAAGTCACTTTAGGGGATGTAGCGTTGTTTCCGAGTTAAAGTGTCCGTACCGTGGCCCTGGGGCTGATTTTGAAATTGATGTTACCCCTTACAGGCATTTTTCGTTATGCGCATGAGCAGACCATCAGTGATTTAACTGCTGAAGTTTTCGTCAGAGAGGATTGGGGTTTTGGGGTGGCGGATGCTATTCCTCTACAAAATCCCCTGGTGAGGGTCTGCGCATGCGTGGATTCAAGAGGCGATATCTCCTGAACCACTAGTGTTGGAGAATCGGAGTTTTCTGTATGGTGTGTGATTTTGGGAGGACTTTCAGCCGCAAGTAGATTGCGCATGCGCAGAAGAGAAGTGACTGTTTTTGGGTTGTATGGGTTATGTTGGGAGTGCTGACCCGATATTGTGAGGTTTTAAAAGAATATTCATGGCAATTCAGTGCAAGGACAAGTCAGATTGGGGGATGTAGTGTTGTTTCCGAGTTAAAGTGTCCGTATCGTGGCCCTGGGGCTAATTTCGAAATTGATGTTACCCCTTACGGGCATTTTTCGTTATGCGCATGAGCAGACCATCAGTGATTTAACTGCTGGTGCTTTCGTCAGAGAGGATTGGGATTTTGGGGTGGCGGATGCTATTCCTCTATAGAATCCCCTGGTGAGGGTCTGCGCATGCGTGGATTCGAGAAGCGATATTTCCTGAACCACCAGTGTTGGAGATTCGGAGTTTTTTGTGAGGTGTGTAATTTTGGGAGGACTTGCAGGCACGAGTATATTGCGCTTGCGCAGATGAGAAGTGAATGGTTTTGGGTTGTTTGGGTTATGCTGGAAGCAATGAGCCGATATTGTGAGGTTTTAAAAGAATATTCATGTCAATTCAGTGCACGGACACAAGTCAGTTTGGGGGAAATAGCGTTGTTTCCGAGTTGAAATGTCTGTATGGTGGCCCTGAGGCGAATTTATAAATAACTATATTCGGTAGATCTATATTAAAATACGTTCGGATTTGGAGAAGAGGCAATTGCGTTCCAAACGGAGGTCCCACAACCGCATTTTTTTTCGATCTACGGTAAAGCTAACAGCCAAACTGTATTGATAGCTATATTTGTTAAAGGAACTTGAAAAAAAAAAAAAAAAAGCACTGACGTGTAGTCAGTACTCTTTGGCGCGCGTGTTCACGGTGGCTAATTTGAATTGAATGATGAGTACTTCAAGCTCAGTAGATAGAGCGAGCCGAAGATCTACCCAAAGGATAGTGGACACCATTCACTGTCGGTTCAAAAATTAAGAGTGCTGTATCTAAGCTGCCATCAGGATAGATTAACAAAGTTGGAAAAGAACACAAGTGACTCTCCTTAGTCGCACAAGCTCCTAGAAGATTTGGGAGGGTCAGTATAATCCTAATCATGTTAATCGCACGCGCGCAAAAGCAGATTGACTTAACAATGAAAGAAAAAGTGTAAAAAGTCAATCTGCTTTGGCGCGCGTGCGATTAACATGATTAGGATTATACTGACCCTCCCAAATCTTCTAGGAGCTTGTGCGACTAAGGAGAGTCACTTGTGTTCTTTTCCAACTTTGTTAATCTATCCTGATGGCAGCTTAGATACAGCACTCTTAATTTTTGAACCGACAGTGAATGGTGTCCACTATCCTTTGGGTAGATCTTCGGCTCGCTCTATCTACTGAGCTTGAAGTACTCATCATTCAATTCAAATTAGCCACCGTGAACACGCGCGCCAAAGAGTACTGACTACACGTCAGTGCTTTTTTTTCTCCATAAATCAGTATCACATAATTTCTTTATTTCCTCCGAACAAAATTGATTTGAAACGATGCTTGGTTCAGATCGATAAGACGATCATTGTTCATAAGGGCGATATGTGAAACAAAGGCTATCTCGTTAAATGATCATCCATTATTTATGGCTTTGACGACTATTCCATACGAAAACATTATTTATGAATTCTTTTTCGCCTGAGCGTGCCATGTCCAATCAATGAATAATAAAACGATTCACCAACATATTATACTTTTCATAAAAACACTTCACGGATATATCGTGTCATCAAAATCTCATTTCATGTATTCCAGACATACATAAATAATTACGTTGTTAACCCGGTGCTCGCGGACATATGCTCGAGGAAAAGGCTGGTACTCCCTATCAGAGATGCACGTTCGTTTATAACACGTGATACTTTGATTTTGCTATTTTTTTGGAAAATAGTTTTCTTCTCATATAAATGATAGATCGTTGATGCTTGATTAAGGAATTTAAAAAAGTGGGAAGGCCCTGTGGACGGGAGCTTTGGCGCTCTTGTTCAATCTTTGACAAATCATATCTCCGAAAGTATTGATTTCTCAGAGTTGGGAATGATATCAACGGATTATTATGATAGAATTACACCATGAATTAAAATTGCATCATGTCCTCATATGACGGTCCGAATTTGGCTACGAGTGTTTCAAAACTATCCGCAGTCGTTCTGAAAAATTGAGTAAATGCAATAGCCACTTTTATTTATGAAAGAAATCTAATGCAATCAGTCAAGAGAGAACTTACACCAGAATACTTATGTAGGAAATGTTCAATAGTGTTACTAAAGAATAACTGCCTGTACATGAGTTGGAAATCCCGTTCTAAATCTTCCATAATTAGAGAATGACTCGTAAATTATGCTCGACTTCCTTGCATCATTCAGCTTCGGCTCACTAACCAAAAAACTCGGCCTATGCACTTAGCGAATCCAAATTTCAAATTTTTTACATGCTTACATCAACCAAACTTTCCAGAAATACACTTTCAGTTTGGGTTGACATTAATGACGTTTATCTTTCAAACTGGACCAAATGACAGCTACCGCAAACTGATAGAACACAGACAGATATAATTCGATGTATATTAGAAATTTTGAAAAATCATATCTCAGAAAGAATTATCTTGTTTTGTTGGAGTTGAGGATACTATCAATGGATTCTTATGATAAAACTGTAAAAATTGAATTCAAAATTTGTAATGTAAAGAAAAATATTTTTTTGATACTCCGAAACCATCAAGCCGATTTTGCTCAATAACGAACATAACCGAGATATTTAGGTCCCAAACCAACTCTGAAAATTTCAACTGTCTAGCTCTTTCCGTTCGAGAGTTATCGTGTTAACGGCCGGACAGAATCGATTTCGACCACGGATTCTTGATCAGTGAGTCGAACCAAATCGTTTAAGACCATTTTCAGCCAAAAATTCGAAGACTACAGATATTTGGTAAAATTTATAAGCACTCTGTTCCGAGGAACAAGAGCGCCAAAAGGTCACATATTTCGTATGAAAAGTAGAGGAAAATGTGATAATGTAGCCCTCAGCTTTGTTCTTGAGGCTTTATTTAATAAAATGCGGGAAAGCTCTGTGGACAGGGGCTTCAGCGCTCTTTTCAAACTACTAGCGAATAATTATTCAAACTTTGCCAAATCGTTTCGCCGAAAATATTTATTTCTCAGAGTTGGAAATAGATTCTAATGATATAACTGCATCATAAATTATTAAATTCAAAACGTAGGTCTATGACTCACCATTAAAGAGTTTGAAAAATCCTATCTACGAAAGTATTATTCTGTTAGAGGTGAGAACGATATCAATGGATTATTATGATAAAACTGCATCTTGAGATGAATTGAATTTGAAATTTGTAATGTACAAAAAATTTTTTTTTTCGTTACTCCGAAACCACCTGGCCAATTTTGCCCTATAACGAACTTAACTACGTAACCTTTTTACATCACAAATTTCAATTTTTTTTAAGAAGCAGTTTCATCATTAGAATCCATTGATATCATTCTCAATACCAACATATTAGGTGAGTCATAGACCTACGTTTTAATTCAATTTAATATTTTATTATGCAGTTCTATCATAAGAATCCATTGATATCATTTCCAACTGTGAAACCAATACTTTCGGAGATATGATTTGTCAAAGTTTGAATAATTACTCGCTAGTAGTTTGACAAGCGCGGCAAAGCCACTGTCCACAGAGCTTTCCCACATTTTTAGGAATTATTTCGAGATCCCAATCGAAATATCTTTCATTTATCAATCACTAAGTTTAGAAACTAGGACTTCCTTGTCATACAAGTACAACGCGTATGGTGGCCCTTAAGTCGTTAATCCCGTGGGGTCCCGTAGGTGGCGCCCCGTGCCGTACACGCAAGGCCCGCTGCGATGCGTTATCAATTTTTCAAACTGTCTTCTGGACATTAATTATCGACTCCTGTGCAACCCACGTGTGTGTTTGTTCTTATTTACGAAAAAAATTCAACGTCAGTCGGATACAGCGTTGTCTGGGGGATCGTGACAGTTGAATTATTTCACGTCTGGGGCGGCTAAGGGGGCGGTAGGGCCGATCCTACCCCCAGAGTTCATCGAATCATACTAAGATATTGTTGTGATTCCGACGTCAATGATCTTCAATATCGTTGCCATTAGTCTTCAATAAAGATTCCTTCTAATTACCTATTTCTTTTCCATCACCTTTTCTTCTATTTTTCCCGTTTGATGTTCATACTTCTACCGGTATTTAGTAATATTTTTAAATTCTTACTCCAGTAATAATATAATTTACTTCATTATAAACTTTGCTGATGGTTAGTGACAGTTTGTGAGCGTTGTTGCTATAGAAGTAGAATGAATGTGAAATGTACACACAACAAAACAAAATATACGATTTTTTTAAGGCATATTTTTCAGGAATTTAATTGAATTTTTCGTTTGAAAGCTGACTTCTTGAAAAATCTTCGACAAATTCGAATTGGGTTTAGGGCGTTTAGTCCGGATAATTTACAGATTATCAAATCTGTGTACGACGACGAAGCCAATCAGAGCCCTTGGAGCAAATTTGGAATCCTACACGCTCATGTCAGATTGATATAACCAGCCCTCTAATACCTGCAGATAATTCTCAGTTTCAATTGGTCGGATCAAGGTCATACATTTAAAGCTGGGTTATGTAAAGCGTATATAGTATGCAATTACGTCAGAGGAATCAGCAGCAGTCTCCGTCGTGGCTTCGTCCAGTGCAGACGTCAGTTCAGTGCTCGTCCGATCAGTGCGCATGCGCTCCCGTACCAGTGTGCAGTGCTGTTAAGTTCAACCCGTCTGACGGGTTAGCCGACTCGATCGACCCGTTACGGGTACTGGTGACAAGTTAGTGATGTTTGTAGTGATGTGTTGAGTCCAGATCTTCGGATCGTTGGTTCCACAGGAAACTACAGGTGAGTCTTACGACTGTGATATTTTAATATTTTTTTTTATTTTTTTTATTGAAAATATGATATTGATTATATGACCCCCTATCTACTGAGAAACTAAAATTCGAAAATGGCCGGCTCTACCGCGGAATCGTTTATTGAAACGATAGCGGGAGACCGCGAAACGCTAGCCAAGCTGTTCGTGCTAATAGCGGAAAAATTAGGTTTCCCTCTCAATAAAAATGCGTTTGAGAAAACGGAAAATTGAAAAAGACCCCGCGTTCAACGCCAAGACTCAAATTCCCCGGTAAGAACATCAAACAGATTTGATGTTCTTCAAAATGAAGACGATAATGACGACATGCTCATGTCAACAGAGTCTGTTATCGTGAATGACAATACCCCTGCTACCGACAGCAATCCCAGAGTTTCCTATTCGAGAAGGAACTCTAGGAATTCAAATTTGATTAACTTCCCTCCACTTCCGGTCAGTCAGACCACTGTTACCCCCAAAAAGATCCCGGTGAAGAGAATTCCACCAATCAAAATTTTAAACAAAGCGTCATTCCCCGCCATTGCCAGTTTAGCAAAGAACGACGATATTAAAATCAAATACGCCACGGAAAACAGCAACGCGCTGCACATCCACGTAGAGACAGAAGCCGATCACCGTAAACTGACGAAAGGCCTTGAAAGGCACGGACAACAGTTTTATACTTACACTCGTGATGACGAGAAAGTATTAAGGGTAGTCATTCGCGGAATCCCGTCGCACGAGACGGAAGAATCCGTATTCCAACAACTCACCGACCAGGGATTCAAAGTAATCCAAGTAACCCAACTCTATAAACGGGAAGCAGGTGTCAAACATGTGTTTCCGCTCATGCTGGTCAAGCTGCCGAAAACGGACGACAGCAAAGACATCTTCAAAATGAATTATTTAGGATTCTTCAAAATCAGAGTAGAGCCGCAGAGGTCAACGAAGAGACACCTTCAGTGTCACCGTTGCCAAAATTATGGCCATACTCAATCGACTTGCCACATCCTCCCGCGATGTGTTAAATGCGGCGAAGGACACTGGTCCAATGAATGCGCGAAACCCACAAATACCCCAGCAGTGTGCGCCAACTGCAAGCTCGCTCACCCCGCTAATTATCGTGGGTGCAAATATTATCCGGGAAATACCCCCAAAACATCGACCCAAAGTCAACCGAAAAGAATTATTCGGGAAAGCAGAGTTGTTGAAGGTAAATCTTACCTCTCAGCAGCAAAACAATCCGCGAAACCAACGCCGGAAAAGAGTACGAAAACAAATACAAGTCCTAATCAAGTCGCAGAGATGTTGGCACAAATGACAGTGCTGATGACCAAGATAGCCAGTCGTCTTGGATAAATCAAAACCGCGATCATTAAAGATACTTGCGTGGAACGCGAATTCCATCAGGAACAAAATTCTAGAGCTTGGGGATTATTTATCCGAAGAAAATATCGACGTGGCGTTACTGAGCGAAACAAAGCTCGACCCCCAAGTTCATTTAGCTTTACCGAACTTCGCGATATACCGGAGTGATCGAACAAATCAAGGAGGCGGAGTAGCCGTACTCGTTAAGAACTCCATAGCGCACCAGCGGATTAATAATTTCAATACGGAAAACTTAGAAAACGCCGCGGTTAACATATATATGGCTGGCAACAGAACAATAACTGTCATAGCCGCATATAACGCGCCTAGAAAAACACTTTTAACTTCCGACTTGGACGAAATGTTCCCTTCGCCCAACGAAATAATTTTAGGCGGTGACTTGAACGCTAAACACAGCATCTGGAACTCCAGAGTAACTACTACGCGCGGCAGAACATTAGCGGCTCACGCGGAATCAAATAATTATTCGGTAATCGGACCGGACAGACCGACGTTCTACGGGTCAACAGGTAGACCAGATCTCTTAGACATTTTTATTACGAATAACGTCAATCAACCCACCACCATAGACACCGAAGCGGTACTGAGCTCCAATCATAATCCAGTTATTCTTACACTGGATCACTGGAACTCAATACCTCAACAACAGGAAGAAAGAAGAATCGACTGGAGAAAATTCACCGAAATACTGAAGAATACCGAGAGAGTTCCACCGGATCTACGAACTACCACCGACATCGAACTAGAAGTAAACAAAGTGACCAAGGAAATTCAAAATTCACTAGGAAAAGCAACGAAAACAATCAAGAAGTGTGCCAAAGACGTCAACAAACTACCCCCTGAATTGAAAGCTCTAATCAGGAACAAAAATAGAGCACGAAGAATAGCACAACGAACACTTTATCCCGAAGATAAGAGAGAGGCCAACAGACTAGCAAACTTAGTCAAAGAAGAAATAAAGAAGTACAGGAACGAGAAATGGCAAGTGCTACTTGAAAGCATCAACGAAGACTGCGAAGAACAAGACGCCCACTATAAACCAATGTGGCGATTAAATCGAATCCTGAAGAAAAGGTGCAACAGATCACGGCCTTTACACGGGGTAAATGGCATAGTATACGCCGACGAAGAAAAAGCGAACGCATTTGCTGAGACGCTAGAGCTGCAATTTGCACCGCATCGCACCCCAGACGACGACATCGATTTCGAAGAGGAAGTGGAAAGAACAGCAGCACGAATACTGCAAACAGATACAGATGAACGAATAAGACCTACAACAATCGACGAGGTGAAAGAAGAAATCAAACACCTTAAAAAGAAGAGTGCACCCGGTGAAGATGGAATAAACAACACTCAACTACGACACCTTCCGATGGAATACCTGGAATTCATCGTGAACATCTGCAACGGCATATTAAGACTGTTATACTTCCCTGAAGCCTGGAAGAATGCCACAGTGATCATGATCCCGAAGCAAGGAGAGGACCAACTATACCCGCAGAACCACCGACCGATAAGCTTGCTATGCACACTAGGAAAACTGGTAGAGAAATTGATACTACGACGATTAGAAGATGAACTGGAAGAGAAGAAAGTGATCCCACCAGAACAATATGGATTCAGAGCTGGACACTCAACAGAACTCCAGACACTAAGACTGACGGAAAACATAATCCACAACATAAACAGAAAACACGTGAACGTGGCAGCATTCCTAGATGTCTCGAAAGCATTCGACAAGATGTGGCATGAAGGATTGATATTCAAGATGAAAGAAGCCAATATAAGCCTACCAATCATAAAGATAATTGGAAAATACCTGAAGAACCGATCGTTCCAAGTGAAAATTGGAAGGAATAGATCCCGAAAAACTCCCATAACAGGAGGAGTTCCACAAGGAGGAGTACTATCTTCTAAGTTGTATAATTTATACACCGCAGATATACCGAATGGACTCCCCAACGACACAAAAGTGTTCACATACGCAGATGACACCGCAATCCTGGCACACTCAAGGAACTTGAACCTAGGAACCCGATATGCACAGACGGCAATTGACATCATCCTGGAATGGATGGAGAAATGGAAAATAAAAGTGAATGCAGGAAAGACACAGGCTATTGTATTCAGCAAGAAAAGAACATTACCCACAGAAGAAATAGAGATAGACGGAGAAACGATTCCCTGGAAAGCCAAAATCAAATATCTGGGTGTAATATTTGATAGAAAAATCACGTGGAAAGACCACATCGATTATATTATGCAGAAAGTTGCTGTGAGAAAAATAGAACTGTATCCGCTAATTGCTAGAAACAATAAGCTCAGTATAAGAAACAAGTTACGCTTATACAAGTCAATAATTGTACCACGCATGTTGTACTGTTCAACTGCATGGGGACAGACAGCAAAAAGCCACATGAAGAAACTGGAAACAGCCCAGAACAAACTCCTGAGACAGATAACAGATGCGCCCTGGTTCATCAGGAATAGAAACATCCGGCAAGACCTAGAGGTGAGCACGATAGAAGAACAGATACGACAGAGGAACAAGAGGATCCTGGAAAACACAGAACGCCACACGAACCCAACACTTAGAGAAGCTTTGGACTATGACCCAGAAGAACCCACAAAGATCAAACGGCCAAAATTGGCACTATTACCTGTCGGAGGACAATGAAGAAACCGACATCTAACGAAGTGAAGAGGTAACACTTCAACAACACATTCAAGAAGGAAATAAAAATAGAGACAACATGAGTAAAAGTATTGAATACTAACTCAAAACACCCATCGACGCCCTGATGGAGACAGGAGTTTTAGTGAGGTAAACATCTTCAGGAGAAGATGGACTCCCACACTGTTCCGTTCAAGGTTCGCCTATAAAAGGTTTCTCCCTCGGTTTCTCCTGTTTAAAAAAAAAAAAAAAAAAAAAAAAAAAAAGAGGAATCAGCAATCTGACGTTGACACTACAAAAGGGTAGCACAGTTTGATAAAATGATAGAGTTAAACATTTCATTTGATTACACCACAAAAAGTTAAAATAAAATAATAGTATTAAACATTTCAGTTGATTACACCACAAAAAGTTAAAATAAAATATCAATCAGAATATCTCACCTGGCCACTTTGGAGGTAGTATCTCATGTTGAAATTCGTCCTGTCTGCTGAGCAAGTGATCATTTTGAGCCAATTCTGATGTTCCATAGAGCCGTCGAGCCATCCTCTAACTCCTGATCCAGCAACCACCTGGAAACAAAAATTAAATGGCTTTTAAATAACATTGATTGGTTATTTAAAATCGGTTCAAGCACTGACGTGATGTCAGAAGCTTTTGCGCGTATGTTCTATTGTCCATTCTTCTGTATTGGACACCCTTAATCGAATTTACCATGGGAGGAGTTCCGACGACAAATATTTTCGAACTACGAATTATATAAACAAACTAGAACATAAATAAATATGACGTCTCTTATAGGTAGATAAGATGACATGAATGAACAGTGCACACAGATAGAACACAGACAGATAGAATTCCCATTCTGTGAAGACATAGAAGTACGATGTATTGTTGAAATTTTGAAAAATATATCTCCGAAAGTATTAGGTTGTCAGAGATGAAAATAACATCAATGGATTCTTATGATGAACTGCATTTTGAAAAAATTTAATGTGACATTTGTAATGTAAAAAAAAATTTTTTTTCGTTACTCTGAAACCATTGGGATCAATAACGAAATTGACCGATATATTTACCTCCTAAACCTACTCTAAAATTTCATCTGTGTAGCTCATTCCGTTCGAGAGTTATCGTACCTACGGCCGGCCGTCCGTAGTTTTTTGCCACTTTATGGCAATCCGATCAATACAAAACTTCGCGTGCATATAAAGGTCATGATTCTACAATTTGATGCTAAATTTTAGATAGATCGAGTGATCGGTTCCGGAAATATTGATAAAAAATGTTTTTACTGAAAACTGTCATAACTCCAAAACCGCTTGGTGGATTTCGCCCGTTAAGGAACTCGTCCGAGATATTTACGCTCCAAGCCTACCCTGAGAATTTCAATTCTCTAACTTCTTTCCTTCGAGAGTTATTGTGCCTACGGCCAGCCGGACATAATTGATTCCGACCACGGATTCTTGCTCGGTGAGTCGAACCAAATCGTTTGAGACCATTTTCATCCAAAAATTCCATAAGTACAGATATTTGGACAAATTATTAAGCACTCTGTTCCGAGAATCAAGAGCGGGTCTCCAAATGGGGTGTTAATTCGATTTTTGAACTATACAGGGTGTCCCAAAAATACCACGCAAAAGTGACACAGGAGATAGATTGGCATTAGGTCTATCAGATAGCATCAACATGACCTCAGTAAAAGTCCGCTGGTTTTCGAGATATCACCACTTTTGTGTATTTTATAAAAATCTCCAGTTTTCATGGTATATCGATACGGAGCTCGTGTCTAATTAAATCGAGGTCGCTGATCACGAATATGCAATTAGTTTTTCCCTAAGTGGCGTACTTTATGAAAATTTTCACTTAGAGTGAAAAAATGGACGAAAATAGGTCAATTTTGGAAGTTCACACCGCCCAAAAAAATCGGAGTAAGGTGTTGTTGATTATTGCCGTCATATATGGATCCTTTATCTACTGAATAATCCAAACAGAAAATGTCCAGGCCGTACTATTCGGAAATTAAGATTTTTTTTCCCAAGGGTCTGTTTTTCGGAAAACTCATTTCGCGGTATTTCCGCGGAAAATTCTCTAATGAAAAATCCGATCATATATTCGTAATCTACGGCCCCGAATTAGTAAATGACGTAATTTGCATCGAAATCGGAGACCGGTCGAATTTTGGCAATTTTTTAATACATTAGCCTTAAAAAAATCCCATTTTTCGAGAAAAATTTTTTGGCGCGAAACTATGAAACGGGTACTTATTCTTATAGATTCGGGGCCGTAGATTCCGAATCTACCATCAGATATTTATTACAAAAATTTTCCGAGAAAATATCGCGGAAAGAATTTTCCGAAAAATAGACCCTCGGGAAAAAAAATCATAATTTCCGAAGCGTACGACCTGGACATTTATTGTTCAGATGATTCGATAGATAAAGGATCCAAATATGACGTTAAAGAATCAGCAACACCCTACTCCGATTTTTTTGGGTGGTGGAAAGTTCGAAAATTGACCTATTTTCGTCAATTTTATCACTTTAAGTGAAAATTTTCCCAAAGTACGCCACTTAGGGAAAAACTAATTGCATATTCGTGATCAGCGACCTCGATTTAATTAGACACGAGCTCCGTATCGATATACCATGAAAAAAATTTTTTGGGTCGGCACTTAGAAATATTTTTGACTCGGAATCGGAGGAAAATTCTTCTTTCCCGTCCCAAATCTATGATTTTCACATCTCAATAACCAAATTTTCCCCGATTATTGATCGGTGGACAACGTTTAGATTTATGTATCTATTTTTTCTGTATCTCTACCCGTTCGGAAAATATTAGGTAATGAGCGAATCCGTCAAACGCCAAAAAGTTTTCTCTAGTATCCAACACATACAAAAATCTACAATATTCCGATTAGGTCGACGCGGCTTTGGTTATTCACTAAATCGGGCACGCAGATCACGAATCTGTAATTAGATTTTCCGTATCTCGATTAGTTTCGGAGCAATGACGAAAAAAGTCGCAATTTCTGGCTCTACCTCCGGAAAATGGACTAATCAGTCGGATTTTTCGCCATATTACCAAAATTAATCTACGCCCTCGATAGCCAAAGCCGTGGCGATCTAATCGGAAAATTCTAGATTTTTGTATGGATTAGAATCTAGACAAAGGACTCACAGCTCTGGCAATGTGTTAGTTGTTGTATGCATTTTATCAATATTTCACAGGAAATAGGTCATAAATACTTCTACAAGGGTTGAAGTATTACAAGATATTTTACTTGCAATTATCTTTTCGTGGAAAATATTAATTTCAAGGGTGAGACCACCCATGCAAAAATAAACCAGTTAACCCAAAACATTTAAGTTTTACAAGCGAGCTGCTTTGTTTAGAAATACAAATGAGCGCTTCCCTTCATGTGAAGTCATGGGACGCAACAGTGGTGATATCTCGAAAACCAGCGGACTTTTACTGAGGTCATGTTGATGCTATCTGATAGACCTAATGCCAATCTATCTCCAGTGTCACTTTCGCGTGGTATTTTTGGGACACCCTGTATATGTGCGATATAATTATCGATCGATAAAAACTGACTATTCACACCACCTTCACAAGACCAAGATTTCAAGTATTTATGTAGTACTAATTCGTACAGAAACCACCCTATGAGAAGAACGTACGACAACAATGTCTAGTTGATTATTACCAATGCTATGAGCTATGATTTTTTGACATAACACAGTTTTTTTTCCCAGGAATTCAACTCGTAATTCATCATTATCTCATCCACTGAACTTTCTCTTCTCAGCAAAAATACTGGCAAAGATCCGTTAATAGGGCGTTTTCTGTTCAGACGCCTCCACCTTTCAAGTCCTCTCCCAGGATATATAATGACAGGATTAAGGATCAGGCCATTAGGGGTCGAGGGGGGCCGTTTCCTACAATTAGAGGGCACCTCCGGTTCACCCTTACCGAGACCGCACGCCCTTGTTTCACCCCCAACATGACCGAAACTTTAATTGTCGACGCGATAGACTATTTGATTCCGATCCTTAGAAAAGCCATTCTTGTTGAGTGGGAAAACACAGCTTTCGGAGGTGTATGTCTGTGGGAAAATTTAGTGGATAAGAGAGGTTGGAAAAGGGGGATGATTCCGATTTAATTCTATCAATTTTCGTCTCAGGAATAAGTTTTAAGAATTAACTGGCAATTGAATGATGGTTGCTTTTACGCAAATACATCTTAATATACAGTATGGTGCAAATGAAAGGAATTAATTCGTTATTTCGTAAACTGGCGTCTTTAAGGAAAAATCCTGAAACCCGTCGATTTTTATTCTTAAACGGGCTATTCATAAGGATACCTTTTTATTTTTGACGTCATCTATGTGAGCGTGATGACGTCATCGCTAAAATTTTCAGATGGAAAGGTGGGTGTTGTAATACATTATTTGAAAGGTCTTCTAAATACCTATTCAGCCATATCAATAATGTACAAAAATTGTTCTTTTTATTTTTTTAAACAATTAATAAAATTTTATTATTTTTATTTAATATGACGTCAGAAATAAAATGACGTCAAAAATAAAATGGTTTCCTTACGAATAGGCCTGTTTAAGAATAAAAATCGACGGGTTTCGGGATTTTTCCTCAAAGTCGCCGGTTTACGAAATAACGAATTTATTCTTTTCATTTGCACCATACTGTATATATTTCTTGTGTGCGTGTGTATGTGACTGAACTCCTCCTAAACGACTGGACCGATTTTGATGAAATTTTTTGTGTGTGTTCGTGGAGATTCGAGAATGGTTTAGATTTACAATTTGGTCTACTGGAAAATGTTTTTGGCGTTGGAGTTTGAGTTGGCGTTGGAGTTTGAGTTGGCGTTGGGGTTGGAGTTGAAGTTGGAGTAGATATTGTGGTTGGCATTGGTTATGGAGTTGGCGTTGTAGTTGGAGTTGTAGTAGTTGTAGTTGGATTGGAGTTGGAGGTGGAGATAGAGGTGGAAATGGAGATGGAGGTGGAAATGGAGTCGGAGTCGGAGTCGGAGTCGGAGTCGGAGTCGGTGTCGGAATCGGAGTCGGAGTCGGTGTCGGAGTCGGAGTCGGAGTCGGAGTCGGAGTCGGAGTCGGAGTCGGAGTCGGAGTCGGAGTCGGAGTCGGAGTCGGAGTCGGAGCCGGAGTCGGAGTCGGATTCGGAGTCGTCGGAGTCGGAGTCGGAGTCGTCGGAGTCGTCGGAGTCGGAGTCGGAGTCGGAGTCGGAGTCGGAGTCGGAGTCGGAGTCGGAGTCGGAGTCGTAGTTGGAGATGGAGTTGGAGTTAGAGTTGGATTTGGATTTGGAGTTGGCGTTGGCGTTGGCGTTGGGCAGGCGTTGAGGAGGCAGTACGAAGTCTGCCGGGCCAGCTAGTACATATATATAAATGAAAAGATATATTCATTCCTCAATTACCACCCTCTTAGATTTAGCAAATACGTTCGCGGGACTTCTTTGTGATAAATTGAGTTATTATTTTAGTTTTGATGCAACTGCTTTGAGATTTTTCGAGTTTTTGGTAGATGTCAGTGCATTAAATGGCGTGATTCATTTTTGCAGTACCACCTGATAACTTCAGGTGTGCCACAAGGTTCCATTCTTGCTCCCCTGCTTTTCGTTATTTATATAGTGGATATGTATAGATCTGTTCATGTATTTTTATTGTGAGGTTCGCCTCTTATTTCATCCCTCTTCTGTTTATTAAGCTGTGGAGTGGTTAAATGAGGATTTGTCCAAGGTAATACGCTGTTGCCAAGATATTTGTATTATTTATTGTGTATTTGTTCCTTAACACGCATTTCAAAATTGAATTTTAAATACTTAATACGTCGGATCTCCGACCTGGTTAAAAAGAAAACTCTCCCGGCCAATGAGCAATAACATTTGCTTTTTATATTCAAATGTTGAAGGGATTTCTAAAGAAAAATATTATTAGCTTTCATAATTAATGGAGGTGATTCTTCCTCAAGAGATCCATACGGTACAGAGGAATTTCTTCGTGAGAATGGACTTTTGCAAGGTTTGTGTATTATTTTTAATTTGTACGTTTTCAGTCTCTTATCTTTTCATTTTTCAGGTTCAGTTTTGTGTACCTAGGAGAAACCTCTTCTTAATGAGAGAATCCAGATTCAAGAAACAAGTGCCCATAAATATTTCAGCTTATTTTGTGAACCATTTTAATTTTCACAAATCCCAATACTCACGAGGAGACAGGGTTTTTTGCTGAAGTTTTTCCAAGAGCTCTTGTATCAATCATCGCTCTATTTTGACAGCTATCAGATTAAGAGCTGTCATTTTTTGACAGATGACAACTGAAAGCTATGCATTTAGTATGAATGAAACGATATACAGCAATACAAATAGGATAATATCGAATGTTCCATATTTTAGCTCAAATAGCTAACAGGAACCTATTCTTAAATTTCATTAGGTAAGGTGTGTTGCCTACCTCAAATAAATAATCAATTTCTTATGTTTCAACAGGTGAGCCCAACAATTTTGAATGTAGTGAGTATTTTATTTCAATATGATCCATACTTGTCCAATTTTGATTAAATTTAGGATAGCAAACATAACCCTGAGCTTGATTTTCACATAAAATTGTGTCGTATACTACTCAGTAGTACAGGAGCGCACACTAGTGATATACATATACCATGATGTTATGGTTCTTGTATCGTTCCGTACCTAGCTTCGGGGTTACTAGCAGAGTGCTTGTCACTCATATCACTCTGAGGAAGGTCCCCGGACCCACGCTAGAAAGTAGCACTAGTTGTTACTAGTCAGATGCATACGCAGCCAGCTAGCCCAAGTTACGGTGTAACTGGTAGTGTGTGTGTTGTTCGTCCAAGCAAAGTTAATGCTAGGATCACTTAGGTGACAACAAAATGGGGCCTAAGCCGGAAGGATTTTTTTGTAACTAGTGTGTGTTTGTGTGTGTTGTTCGTGCGAACGAAGATAATTGAAACAAAAAATTCTTCAAATATATTAGGGCTTCACACGAAAGCGAGATTCTTCTCGTCTCGTCTCGTTCTCGTCTCGGAAAAGCTTGACGGGACCAGACGAGACGTTTTGAAGAATATTAGAGGCGATACCGAGACCACGTACTGCGCAAGTCTGGTTTTTGATCTCGTTAATTTTTTTTATGAAAAATTAGAAAAGGTCTACATAGAGATCTATATATTTTACAAAATATCAACTATCGTGACTCTTTGAAATATTTTATTGTAAATAATAATAATTTTTTCACATTTTTATTTCAGCTTGTTAACTGTTCTTACAACTTCTTATAGTAATGTATGTCTTATCATAAATATCTATCCTTGCAGATTTTTATATTTTAAGTTTGAATGTGTTTTTTTCAAGATCGATGTTTTACCCTCGGTTGAGTATACGTGTATATAAATTACTGAGTAATAAACATATACTATTGAAAGGGTTTCTTTGGCTCGAAAAATTTCTATCTGGAAAATCGTCTTATTTAGATACTACAGATACATACAGTAAACTTTTCTTATATACGACTCGACCTTTCTCAACACCGACAGAAAACAACTGAATATGAAGAGTTTCCACTATAATTACCAATATATTTTGTCTATATTATACATCGATCGTCCTAGAAATACACGATTCATTAAAGACCTTGCGATAATTGAGATAATTTTTCAAGATAAAATAGAATTGACAACCATAAAAACTGTTCAAATTATGAATTCAATACTTCACGGACAAATTTTATTGCCTCTAAATTCCAATGCTTTTAAAATTTCGTCCCTATTTGAACATCTGGAGAAATTTATTGTTTTTTATTGTGCTTCTTGTATTGAAGATGTGAACAATTATTGTATACATCTCTGGAAGTACATACAATAAAACTGGTAAATGAATGAAAAATGAAGCTATTCAATGTTTCAAAAAGTGTTTTGAGGAATACGCCGAGAACACCCTCAATGCCTACCCACAGGGCAGGCATTCATTGAAAACGATACCCATTTGACCAATTCTATTAAAAAATTAATCGACAACGATAGCTTCCTTAAAACATCAACAAAAACATTGGAATGCTGAGTTTGAAGAATATTTGCTTTTAGGAAGAGCAAATAGGAATCAAAATTGTATTTTAGAGTGGTGGAAAATGCATGAAAAAGTTGCTACACTTTCCAAGATGGCCGATGATTTATTAATGGCTACATCCGTACCTGTTGAAAGATTATTTTCCACAGCAGGTATGATCATGGCAAAAACACGTTCTTCATTGAAAGATGATGTGATGCAAGCGTGATTATGTTTGAATTCTTGGTCATCGAGAAATTTAAAACATGAAATTTACAGTGTATAAGAGCGCAATAAATATAGCTTTACAAAAATATTCATTGTTATCTACCATTTCATTTATTAAATATTATAATATTTATTATCGTTATATATAATGTATTTTATATTTCAGAAACTAACTGTCAGATTTCACTGAATTTCCGCATAAACCTTAAAACCACCATTTCAAAATAAAGTGCCGGATTTCAGTTCAATCGAGTGCACATTTTAGCAATTATTGTGAAAATAGTATTTGAACTGAAATATTGTTTCCTCAATAACTCAAAAAATACAAATCCGATGGAATTGAAACTTGGTAATTGGTTGTAGAATGTCGATGCATAAATTGTTGAAAAATTTCGTGAGGATCTTATCACTAGAAAAAATAAATATCTTCTTCAAAAAATTTTTATTTCAGAAACTATCTTTCAGATTCAGCTTAAATTCTGTGCAGACCTTCAAGCCGCCATTTTACAAGAATTGAATAATAATTCATCACGGTTTACTGAACGAGCTCTCTAAAGTGCTATCCGAAAAATATCCACTTATTTCAGTATTCCGAGCTTCCGTTGTCGAATTAAACGAAAACAATTAAGACCATCATATCCTGCGATATACTGATTGATACAAACGGACACTTTAATCGAGTTCTGTGTCTTTCGTATCTTTTATGATGCATAAGTTAGACTGATAAAACCTTTTGACCGCAGGTTGCGAGACCAGATCCACAGGAAGGAAAACCACCACCACCTTATTATCAGTATGAGACTCCGCGGTCGTTCGTTCCTCTTATCTGAGAGCTTCGGAAGCCCTGTTTTCAGATAGTTTCATTCAATTGTGATCGACTGGAGGAAAGTCAGATTTCACAGACGTTCTGAAGAATGCAATACCCCTAAAAAAGCTTTCTTAATTTTTTCCGTATTGAATGCACAGATGTTCTGGTTTGGGAATCTAAATCGACCATTCGAATATCCGACTATTTTCTAGGGCTGGGACTTGTTTCATTCGAATATTCATGGAATATTTAGGGTTTGCGTAATTAATGGATATTTATATATTCAGGAATAATCATGTATTGGAGATTATTTATATCATAACTATTCTAACTAATTAGGTATAGGAGTCACAGTATACGTATCAAGAGATAGTAATAATATAAATAAGAGTAAGCATCATCATCAAAGCAAAGGAAGAACTGAAGAAGCTTGAGAAGACATCGAACTAGAAGGGGGCAATATCAATCGGCACCTTAAAAATGGAGAAACATATACTTTTCTAGGAATTAAACGAAGGAGTACACTGAGGAAAACACAGACTAAGGATGCCTTAGCATCCAGCTACAGAAAGATGTATGCAAATCACAGATGTCCGGTAAAAAAAAAGTGTCTACCACGAAAAGCTTGGTAGTCCCGATAGTCACCTACTCGTGCTAGTTAACTGGACAGTGAATGGAATTCTCTAGCATGAGAAATCCACAAGAAAAGTGATGAACATGAATCGTAGCTTGCATCCCAACTGCATGATATAAATGATATACCTTCCGAGAACGCAGGGGGGCAGAGGTATGCAAAGTTTGGAATATCAGCACCATCAACAAACGTTGGGAATGGCAGCAGATAACATTCAGGAGTGAAGACTCACTTCTGATAATGGTACATCGTCATTATATTTATATATAATGTATATTGTTGTAGGGGGTATCGTTGTACTGATACCTTAAGGTCTATTGTTCCCCCCCGTCAGAGCTGTCGATGTCATCACCATCTACAGCCCACCTTGCAGTTCCAGAGTTTTGATGAACTCCACTATCTGGGATATTTTCAAGGAGGCTACGTCTCGGCTCCTGCAGATTTGTTGCCCAAAGCATTCCTTGGGTTGGTTTGAGGTGGCGAGGCATTCCATTATCATGTGATCAGGAGTTTCATCCTCACCCCAATAGAATCTGCACTCGTCAGTTTCTGCTAGCCATAATCTCATCATATGCTTCCTAAGGTCGCAGTGCCCTACCTACCTCATCATTAAATCCTGATTTACCTCATCAATAAATCAGGAATCAAGGAGCTTTCCTATTAAAGGCTGGATGAAGAGCCTTGGAGAAGCTCAGTATAACTGGCATAACCATCGTTCATGAGCTAACAGGAACACCTATCACGCCTTCACTAGAGACGAATAGGCAGAAAGATAAGAAAAGCATAATTGAAGACAATCTTCGAAGATCACATGAGTTAAAATTAAAAATCTGTACTCCATATATTTGGGGAGTTAAAATGACCTTTGTGATGGCTTGTCAAGATGGAGTGATAACTACAAGATGGTATAAGAAGAATATAATGAACGTGGACACCCCAACAACTTGCAGAGCTTGACACAGCCAGCAGGAAACTGCTATGCAAGTCCTGTCTGCTTGCACAGTCTATGCTCCATCAGAGAAGAAGTTTATGTTAGAGACAAAGAACTAGTGTCGCCATATGTATCTCTAGTGATTGAAGCAGTTGTTGATAATGCTAGAGCTGGTATCTACTGGAACTGGAACTTGTTATTCCAACAGCTTGAAGATCCACACAGTAAAGCCAGATAAAGTCCTGGTGGATAATGAGTTTGTTCTCAAATTTTCTTCCCCTGTAAAAAATAATGTGGTGGAAAGGAGAAAAAAAGAGGAAAAATACACAGATTTAATGCTGTCGTACTACAGAGGATGTCTTGACGGAATAAGAGCAATTTACGTGTCGGAATTTATGATTATTCCGGCCCGCAGATCTCTGCAGAAGGTTTTTTTCCCCTCACACGGACGCAAAAAAACTAATAGTTGAATATTCATTCATGACTAGGTATGAATAGATGTTTAAATGATTTTTTCAATGAGTATGAGTAAATACTTCGAATGGACGTCTATTTACAATTTTGTCATAAATTATTTCTAGATTATTGCTATTTAACAATTTCAAAATTTCATACTAATAATAATCGGTAAAATGTAAACGTTACATAATGTGAACAACAAAAACTTTGTTAGTACTAAACCTTGTTGTTAATTCATGAAAAATTGGTTGAAATTATACCTGAATAATCAGTAAACTGATCAATGAAACATCTTTTCCTAACTTCATGAAACATCGTCAGTCATGAATATTCACGAATAGCAAAGTCATGACTATTTATGAATATATGAATAATGCAAACCTAAAATATTCAAAATAATTATGCAATTCATTCATTCATGATTCCCAGCCCTTATTTGAATATTCGGCTAAAATACCAAACGACTATTCGAATACTTTTATGTTAAAAATTGCAAGCCCTAGTATAAACCATATTGGGACCAAGAATAATATTTCCATATAATTCTTTCGCAGAATCGCCCTGAATAATGTTGTTGGACAACAAACATATGAACGTCCGAAATACTGCACAAAATCTAATCAAGTTAAATGCAGAATAATACACTTTCCACTTCGAATATCTACAACAGTGCTGTGCTAACATATTTTTGATTATGAATTATATAATTGGACACCTTAATTGACATTTTGAGATAAGATAAATGAGTCACCTCTGCTAATTGAGTTCCGAGTTTAGTACGGAGATTGTTAACCAGACCGGACTGCTTTTGCAGAAGGACTTCCGCATTCATAAGTATGGTAGGTGTAGGTATTCGTAGTTATAGACCATTTACATGAATGAAACACCCACTGGGCCGGGCAATACTTGTTGATACCTTAATTTTCTTGTGAGCCATCCTTTACTTGCCACACAATTCTGGATGACTAGATCTATAACGAATGATACCCTGATAATAATCTGACCACTATGCAGGGTCAAATTTTAACCAAAGATTCCTCTCATCAAATGAAACACTTTTTTCATTTAGCATTTTTCCAAATTCAGCTCAGGTAAAAAGATACAGGCTGTTGAAATTTTGAAAAAAAAATCAGTTTTTATTTTGTAGCTTTGACATCCTTTTTTCGAATAAAATTAATGTTGGCGTAAGGTTTCCTATAACTATGATACATATTTTCCAAATATTAGTTATTTTCTACTTCTACTGGTTTTCTAGTTATGGACTCGTGGATTCATAAAACTAAACGAAATTAGCATAAAGAAAGCATATAAAGTTTTTCTTGAGTCATTTAAAGAATATTCCATCGTTTTAGAACATTATATTATTCTTCATCATTTCTCCTTAAATGCGCCGTTTTCAAGATATTCTTCATTGAATGTTTTAAAATGGAAAACTCCAGAAATTTCACTACTTTTATGGATCCGTCCCTGAGCGTTGGAATCCCGAATCAAGCTGTAAACCACGTTACCATGCCTTTTTCTCGTCCGCCAACAATGTCATAGATAATTTATATGCGGGAGTGTATTAGCACATTGTGAAATCTTTAAACGCTTGTAACTTTTTACCTGAGCCGAATCTGGAAAAATTGGCAATGAAAAAAGTGTTTCTTTTGATGAGAGGAATCTTTGGTTAAAATTAATGCAGTGGTCAAAGACTCACCCTGTATATCTTGAAAACACGTATTATAACGTGTTATAGCGTGTTGTCCGCCTCTGACGCTTCTGACTGATACACAGTGTGCAAGATCACTTGGTATAAAATGATAGCTAAACTTTCTAAAACGTTAATGCGTGTTAACACGCCACGTGTTGATATTGTTTCCGTTCGTTAAATAGTGTATTTCTGCCTTTATCTTCGATGTAGCCTCCCCCAATTTCTTAATTCCATCTCATTCGATCCGGAAACGAAATCAACCCCCCCACAACTTCTTCGAACGCTCACTCCATACGCCTCTACCCCTCACGCCAAAATTTCACATATTAATTTTTTCTTCGACATCTCCTTTAAGGAACCCCATCGGCCTCATTTTTAATTCATCGTCGAGAAGTATCGGCGGCGACCTTATGCCGGCTGTATTAGCTACATCGGGGGTAATAAATAATAGGGTACGACACGACGGAGCATAACGTCCTGACGTTTCACGGCGGGGGAAGTGATAATTGATAATACGGTCGAAGCACCGTTTGATTCAATTTTTATGTAGTCGTCAGGCTTGGATGGTTGCGAGTTCGCGGGCAGGATTTTTATCAGATGAGAGACTGAGCGAAGATCGAGACTCCGGGAATGAGTCCTGAAGATGAGGGTTATGCTGAATGTAGCAGTTAGCAAGTTAGCAGAGCCACTTGCAAGAATTTCAATGAAACCTTGCATTAATTGTCGAGAATTTTTCGTGAAAAAAAAAATTGTCGCTCGCTTAGTTAGCCCTTAGTGGCTCTGCTTAGGGTTTCACGCGAGAGCGAGATTTTTGTCGTCTCGTCTCGTTCTCGTCTCGGAAAAGCAAGACGAGACGAGACGTTTTCAAAAATATTATAGGCGATACCGAGACCACATACGGCGCAACACGAGAGTCTCGTTTTGGGTCTCGTTAAATTTTGTGTATGGAGTTTTATATACAACTCGACTTTTTTCAACACCCCCAGAAAATAATTGAATATGAAGAGTTTCCACTAAAATTACCAATATATTTTGTCTATATTATACAGTGATCGTTCTAGAAATACACGATTTTTTAGGAGATTATTAATTCAGTATGACCTTGCGATAATTGAGATTATTTTTCAGGAAAAAATAGAATTCATAACCATAAAAACGGATGCCATTATGAATTCAATACTCAAGGGACAACTTGTATTGACCCTAAATCCCAATGCTTTGAAAAGTTCGTCTCTATCTGAACATCTGGAGGACTTTATTGTCTTGTGCTCCTTGCAGTGGAGATGTGAACAATAATTGTATACATCTGTGGAATTACGTATAATAAAACTGGTAAAGAAATGAAGCTATTCAATGTTTCGAAAAGTGTTATGAGGAATACGCCAAGAACACCCTCAATGATCTATCCGCTGGGAAGCTATTCATTGAAAATTATACCTATTTGTCCAAGTAAATAATAGTATATTACGCACCGAGGGAGAAAAGTAGGACATTCACGCCCGCGAATGATTGTCTCCCGAGCCGGAGGCGAGGGTGACAATCGCGGGCGAGGATGTCCTACTTTTCTCCCTAGGTGCGTATACGATTTTTTTCTCAACCGGGATGAAAAGTTTTTCTTCTCCTTCTAATTCACTTTCATCAGAGTTAATCAAATCCATTTTTTATTATAATTGTCGGTATTCACTGAAATTATTAATTATTTTGAATCAGCTGTCAACAACTTGAGATACAAACACGCGGTTGCTAGGTAACCGCCGGGAGATAAAGTAAATTTGCCATCTCACCGGGAGAGAATCTGGTACTTTTCTCCCGCGTGACAGGGACGAAAAGTGAACTTTTCATCCCGGGGGAGAAAAAAAAATATATCGACATCGGTAGCCTCTTTAAAATATCAAGAAATCTTTCGAAATACTGGAAAGCTGAGTTTGAAGTGTATTTGCTGTTAGAAAGAGCAAATAGGAATCAAAATATTTTACAGTGGTGGAGAGTGATGAAAAAGTTCTTCCTACACTTTCCAAGATGGCCGATGATTTATTAATGGCTACATCCGTACCTGTTGAAAGATTATGTTCCACAGCAGGTATGATCATGGCAAAAACACGTACATCATTGAAAAATGATGTGATGCAAGCGTGATTATGTTTGAATTCTTGGTCATCGAGTAATTTAAAAGATGAAATAATCAGTGTTTTAAATTAAAAATAATAGGTACATGTTTAAATATTTTTGTATAAGAGCGTAATAAATAAAGCTTTACAAAATTATTAATTATAATATACTATTTCGTTTATAAATTATAATATTTATTATCGTTATTCAGAATTAAGCCAGACGAGACCAGACAACCGAGAACGAGACTTAAACGAGACTCGAATTTTTGAGAATTGGCGAGACCGAGACGAGATTTTTTAAACTCTCGCCTATTCTCGTCTCGTGTGAAGCCCTAGCTCTGCTTAATGTTAAGTTAGCAGAGCCACCCAATATAAGAAAAATAAGTGCTCGACAAACTTTTTTCTTTCACGAAAAATACGTTTTGGTCGTGTGACTTTCATTTACATAGTTCATTTCTGATTGAAAAAATATATAATCAACCAAGTTACCTAGGTATATTACCCAGTTGAATATTCATTCATTTATAAACAGGGTGTATCTAAATAACACCGAAAAAATGTGGAGGGGGATTCTGTGATGAAAATTAATGTGGGTATTTGGTATACAATTTTTTCCCCGTATATTAAAAGTCTTCAAGAAAAGCAATAGAATGGATAATTAAGAAAATAAAGCAAAATATACGACCTATAAACAAATAAATTAGGTTAGGGAAATTCCACCTCGGTCCTATTTGAAAATGCATTGCATTTTTTGTCGCAAATGCTCAAGTTTCCGAAAAATCCTGTAACGAAGAAAAGTTAGTAAATGGATTGGGCATTTAGGCCATGTGTTTTGAAAGGAAAAAATTGTATCCAGAAAAGAGTTGAAAGAAAAAATATATAAGGCGTTGCATATTTCAACCCTTTCTAACCATATCTCAGGTTTGAAAACATTCCAAAATGTGTAGTATTATTAACAAATAATATTTACCAAGAGTCGTGTCGTCAGCATAACATACAGGGAAAATAAAACAAACAATATCTTGTTAATATTCGGAGGGGATTAACTTTTCTGGGGGAGATTTTTTAAATAAAATATACCAAATACCCACCTTAATTTTCATCACAGGAACAGATCTTACATTTTTTGGTTGTTATTCAGATACTTCCTGCATACAAGCTAAAAGGAGTGAATTTTTTTGCGTTTAATATTAAGTTAGCAGAGCCAACTAAGGGCACGACAATTTTTTTTTTCTTTCATGACAAACACGTTTTGGTCGATCCACAATTATTTTGTTCATTTCTGGTTAAAAAAACGTCCACGTATTACTGAACAGTTGGATTATTTATGTATATTTAGCCCATTATCGAACTTAAGCCGGTGCATTTGGTCTCCAAACCTACTCTGGAAATTTCAACACTCTAACTCATTGCGTTCGAGCGAAATCGTGCTGACGGCCGGACAGAATCGAGTTTGACCTCGGATTCTTCATCAGTGAGTCGAAACTAATCGTTTTCGGTCAAAAATTCGAAAATTACACTTTTGGACGAATTGATAGGCATATTCAACTGAACAGTGCTCTTAAAAAAACTTGTACTGTTGCATTATTCCGAAAAAGTCCTTCTTCCCATTTTTAAAAATCGTAAAAGATTTGTCGACAAGAATATATCGTACTCGGAAAAAAAGTGTATCTATATCAAAACGTTTTCCAAAGGTATTTTGAAATTTTCAATTTCAGATGTATTAGACTTATATTCAGTGGGAAGAGAATATAATGCTTTTAAAATGACATCATGAGGAAAAACTGATGTCGTATACTGATATAGGATCAAAACATAACAAATCGTAGAAGTTCGAGGCAGTGGAGCCCCCTATATCTAGACCGTCGAACCTTGAACTATCTGTTTGCCGTTTCACCTGTAAATTCTACGACAGGTAGGTTGGCTTTATCGTCTGTTGTTTCGTGCGGTAACAACGGAGAAAGTTAGAGGGCGCGGTCGGACATGTAGCAGACAAAATTCGTATATAAATTAAATATACCCATATATACGAGGACGCTGAAGAAATTAGGATTTTAGTTGTTTTTTCATAAATATTTCATAGTGAAAAATCAAATTGAATAGTTTTTTATCCAGAATTTTGAAGTCAGGAGCTTTACCGCAGTCGTTCATTGAATGATAAATATATTGTATAGCTTCTCATCACCATTTATTAGTGTAATTTATGGTTTTTATGACTTCGTTATATCAAGAAAATTACGGTCCAAATGGGCATATTTTAGAAATTATTCAAAATATGCATTTCAAAAAATATTTATTGAACATTCAAAGCACGTAAATATTCGATGCAAATCTTTATACAGGGCGGTTCACGAAGACCCTTCGTTAATTAAAAATTCATTTGAACAATCAGGGTGTTCCTATTGCTATACCAAAGTCAGTCATGACAAAAACCTCAAAGCTCACTTTTTTCAAAAGAGAACCCATTTTTGGGCGCATGTTCTAGGGGAACATCGTCCTATCATTTCGTCCAAATGTCTGTAATTTTCGAATTTCGAGCTGAAAATTGGCTAATAGACTAATTCGGACTCCCTGATCACGAATCCGGTGTCAGATTTTTGGGTGCCGTCCGGCCGGCCGTCCGGCCGTAGGCACGATAACAGGAGCACCGAAGGTCCTATCGACTTCAAACTTTCAGAGTAGGTTTCTGATCAAAATGCGACGGTTAAGTTCGTTAACGGGCAAAATCGGCCGGACGGTTTAGAAGTTATAGACATTTCAAATTTTGAGGTTATTTCCCTGATATTTCAGGAACTAAAGAAGATGTTGAATCGAAACTTGGTAGTCAGTTCGAGGATATAAACGCGCAACTTTTGGCAAAATTCTGTTATGATCGAAATGTTGGTAATTTTTAAAAAAATATTTCTTTTTATTTTTTTCGAAAAAAAAATTTTTTTTTCGTGAACTATTCATCAGATTGCAATAAAAACTTGTACTAACGTCAATTGTAGTATTTTGCAACATTGTGCAAAATTTTGGCTCTATACGATTTCAATTTCTGGAGATATAAGACAAAATGTGTCAAATTTCCTGGGTCTCTCTCAGTATTTTCATCGATTATTATATAATAATCAATAATATTAAGGTATTCAACATGATACTGCTTTTTTTCTTTACTGGTCAGTACGGGCCACAAGGAAGATGAACATGCGCCCAATAGCTCCTGTCCACAGGGCTTGAACCAATTTTTTTATTGGTCAGCTGGAATCTACGTTAAAAAATTGTGTATTTTTCATAACACATACTACTGCTCTGAAATGCTTATTTCCCGGGATATTCGGTAAGCAAAGCAGTAGTATGTATTATAAATAATACACAATTTCTTAACGTAGACCAATGAAAAAATGAGTTCTCATTTGAAAAAAAATAGTTCTGAGGTTTTTGTCATGACTGACTTTGACATTGATATAGAAACACTCTGTATGTTCAGTTGAATTTTTAATTAATGAAATAGAAGCATTGGTATATCTTCTGATAGAAGCTACAAAATTAGCAATTTTCATGTAAAAATATACAAGTTATTAACATTGGACTGAAGCCCTATTTGAAAAAATTGAAAGGGTTTTTGCAGATTTCACACGAATTTTCTGAGAATAATATGTAAGTGACACATTAAAGCAATGTAGAATTCAACAGGTAATCTGATTATTAATGAAAAAACTGGGTATATATCCAAAAAACGAAAATTGGTATCATTTCCGGTGAAACCTGAAGACGAACGAATCTGAATTTTTTTCCAAGAATTCATCTATCGTAAGAAAGCTCAACTATAACATTTCAAGTGTTCATCTTAAGTTTTTCTTTGAAATATTCTAACGAACGTTCTTCGTGAATCACCCTGTATACATATCTCAATCCAGTTTAGTGAATCAAATGCTTAGTAACGTCGTATATTGATATTTTCAGTGTCCAAAAAATAATATTAATAACTAGCTGACCCAGCGAACTCTGTTCCGCCTTAGAGGCAATATTTTAGATTTTATTATACACGTTTGTCATAAAATATAGATAGTTTATATATATAATCATATATTTCTGCTTAACTGCGTCCAGTTAATCATATATCAATTTGCAACATTCGAAGATAATCGACGCCGCTTCTGTGGTCGCATAAGGTCCCTATTAAATACATTATGAGAATCTATCTGAGGTACGTATTAAGTTAATGTTTTGTTTGTGGTACAAATCACTTCAATCGCGTACAATCGTGCAATTAGAAAAAAAACACCCTGTACAGTAATGATTTATTTTCAATGATGTATCCCTCTAAAGTTTATTTTTTAACACAAATGAATGAAATTGTACGATTGTGGCATGGAAAACAGCAAGTTGCAATTGACGTTAAAAGAAGAACACCCTGTATGGAGATTTCGGACGAATACATTATGAGAATCCATCCAAGGTACCTATTTAGTTAATGCTTTGTTTGTGACACAAATCACTTCAATCAAGTACAATTGCGCCATGAGAATAAGGACACCCTGTATAGTAATGCTTTATTTTCAATGGTGTATCCCTCGAAAGTTTATTTTTAAACACACATGACTAAAATTGTACGATTATGGCAGGAAAAACAGCAAGTTTTAATTGACGTTAAAAGTTAAACACCCTGTATAACACAAAAAAGTATCCTATGTCCGTCTCCTGGTTCTAAGCTACCTCCCCACGAATTTTGAGCCAAATCGGTATAGCCGTTCTTGAGTTATAAGTGGAGTAACTAACACGACTTTCTTTTATTATTAGAAGATAGTAAATCAAATTCTCATGAAAAATGTCATGAACTTTAAAAGTCTACAACTAAACATAGTACTTGAAGTAGATCAGATCAGTAGAGCAGTTTTGGAAATATACTTACAGTGAGCGTGAAAATATGGAAAAATGGATTTTTTTTATTTCAACATATTTTTCAGAGGTTGCAAGAAAAAAACCGGAATGGAACCATTTCGTGACCCGTTCGCGTTGAAAATCAACGATTGCTACCATTTTCAAAGGTAGGACGTATAACAAATTAACCGCGACCCTCTCAGCATTTTAGCAATTTAAAAAAGTTACAAAACTGCTCACCCCCGTGTCCCTCGGCAAAGTTTGCCTTTTGGGCGAAGACATCGAGCGTAAAGAACTTTTCTTTATGTACCTTTTTCAATATTTAATCGGAAAATGGTGCCCGTAGCGTATCTGTCTCAGTTTTCCGGATTCTGAAACGAGTCAGCTCTCTGGAAAACTCATAACTTTATTAATTATTTGTGAACGGTAACTTCGTTCGAAATGAGGGAGATCGCTGGATCTGTTGTGGGTTTGGACAGGACCAAGGGCCATATCGAATTTTTCAACGGCATGGAAAAGTAGAAATTTTGGTTCATGAAATATTTTCCACTAAACTTCATTCTAGAAAGTTGGTACAAATATCAAGTATTACACTGAAATTGGCCCATAAAGCATTTCGGTACGTTGAATTCATTTGGTTTTCTCTCCCAAACACTGAAAAATATCTATATAATACAAAATTTACTATTTTGGGAATTGCTTCTGCGTTGTAAACATAAGATATTTGTCGGAAGCAATGTATCGAACAATGTTGCCTAACAAACAATACCGAAACAACATCAAGATAAGAAAACATTTCGGAGACTACATCAGATTCCTTCGTCACACACCAAGCGAAATTCGTCAGGATTATTTTTTGTTGATAGATATTCTAAAATTCTAAAGATTTTCACTTGGTGTCTAAAGAAGGAGTCTGATCTAGTCTCCGAAACGTTACAAAATAGTTGATTTCTCGTTCATGTTGTTCCGTTATTGTTTGTGAGGCAATGTAATTGAAAACATGGATCTGACAATTATCTAGGCCATTCAATTAAATCGCAGCTGTTTTCAACTTATGTTTAAATTTGTCTTCCCATCGTTTTTATTGCAAGAATTATAAGGTAAAATTTTATTTTCGTTCACATAACAGAATTGATCAACGAATGACATTTGATACGATAGCAATATATTTCTAATAGAAAAAATTTTTTAAAGGTTAAGGGTATAAACCCCCAACTTCAAAACTGCATCCACTTCTCAAACTTCGAAAATAGAAATCGGCGGGTAGGAGGATATTTCTCAATATTTATTATTTCAAGAATAAGAACCGGACACCAATCACAAATTGTTAATTTTGTAATAAAAAAATAGCTTAACAAATTCTTTTTTCAGTCACACCGCTGAATGTGCAATCGAATTTCCTTTCATTTGATATATCACAATCCATATATTCCTATTTGAAAAAAAAGTAGAGGGGTGTGGAGCGTAAAGGGTGAGAAATTTCAAATTCAAAAAAGCATAGGGAGACCTGCTTTCGAAATTACAAACCCATGTATTCATGGATTTGCCTTGATAATAATTAGTAAAAGAATCTTATGTTCCTAACGCGTAAGGAATTAACAAAATAATATTTTTATATATTTTATAGATATTTTTCAGATTTTAAGAAAGATAACCCATAAAGGAACCATTTAACCAATCGAAGTGTTGTCATAAAATTTCTAACATAATGTCCAACTAAGTATTATATCTAATCAATGTTGATGTTCGGAGTTTGTGTTTGAATATACGCTATAAAACTTCAATAGTTACCATTTCATTAATATACACTGAATCTCTAAGCTGTATACGTTCCTAATGAACCTTTCTTGTGAATATATGCCGGCGAGAGTTTATAAAACCAAAACACAAATTTAAATGAGATACATAGTATAACAAGAAGCAACTCTTGGAACTGATTTATAACCGACTAACCATAATGAAATGATCGCAACTGAAAGAGAAGATGTGGACTTTTCTCAGAAAACGTATAATCGAGATAAATCCCGTCATCATTTCATTATAACTCACAATATACAGGGTGTTTATGAATTGATTCAAAAGATTGCAGGAGGTGGTAGGAAAATAAAGGGGAATTTTACATAAAATTTTTTGTTATGGGACCCTTCCTCCCCAAGATACTGGCATTTGAAATTGGGTGTAAAATTTTGTTTTTATTGAATCTTCTATATGGAACAATCAAGTAGAATGAAATTTGCCAGTCAGGTAAGGCAAATAAAATGACACTTTTTGGTAGGTTTTTCAATTCCATAGCTTTTCATAGAGGGGTGGAAAATTTAACCCCTACCATGTTTGGAATCAGAACTTTTTGATGCTTCAATATTTTCTAACTAGAAAAATAATTCGAAAAGACAATTTTTAGTACACTTTCTAATAACAGTTTTAGTATGCAACTTTCACCGAAGCAAATTTCAATTTTCTGAACTCCGCCCCTGATCTAAAATCACGGGTTTTCAAACCGGGGAAGAAAGTCCATGCCCTCAGAGCACTGCGAAGAACTCGAGCGATAAATTTGCAGCTGACTCATAAGCATCTTTGAACATTGTTGAGTTATGACCCGATATGTCAGCAACAAATTGGGTTCTTTTCTCTTAGACAATTTGTCTTATATTAAATAAGGATGTAATAGGAAAGAAATATGGATCATTAGATACGTTACTCGGGAGGAAATCGGCAGTGAAGCTTATGTGGAAATGATGCGGAATTTCACTTTCACCCCCTTGTTCGATATTAAAAGTACGGTAAACTGTAGAACTCTCCTGCTTTTCCAGCTGATAGAGCATGATTAATTCGGATTATACTCCGATGATAGCAAGGAAAATATTTGTATTGAATTCATCCGCCAAACTCTACCTCTCCAGTCACTCCATAGAGGGCGCGTTTGCCTTAGATCCCTCAATGGACCGTACCTTCACCATTGAATCAACTTCGGTTATTGATTAGTGTTAGGCAGGAGATCCACTTTAACTAATCTCTTTAGTGTAGAGATCATACTGTAAAATTATAGAAAGGTAATAGTTGATTTGACATCTCTAGTCATATACAAATTGTAATATCGAAAGTTGAGCGAAGTGTAAAGTAACTAATGAGATTGGGAGTCTATACGAACAGGTCAAACACCATCGCGGACATTCGGAAGACATTATTTGTCACGCTTAATTTGGATCAAATAATATGTTCCGTTGAAGAAATTTTAATTTCTGAAATTCACTGATTTTTTATTGACGTTTAACATACATCCGTCTTAGTGTACCATACTAGTGGCTTCGGTGCTCTTGTCAAACTACTAGCGAGTAATTATTCAAAATTTGACAAACCATATCTCCGAAAGTATTGTTTTCTCTGAGTTGGGAATAATATCAATAGATTTTTATGATAGAACTGCTTCATAAAAACATAAATTCAAAACGTAGATCTATGAATCACCTCATATGTTGGATTCATATTACAAATGTCAATTAGAGCATTCTATGAAATCATAAATTAAAGATTAATTATTGAAATTTTGAAAAATCATATCTCCGAAAGTATTAGTTCGCTAGAGTTGAGAATGATATCAATGAATTCTAACGATGAAACTACATCTTAAAAAAATGGATTTGAAATTTGTAGGTACTGTAAATTTTTTTTTTCTTCAAAACCTACTCTGAAAACTTCAACTGCCTAGCTCATTCCGTTCGAGAGTTATCGTGTTAACTGACGGCCGGACAAAATCAATTTTGGACACTGATTCTTGATCAGTGGGTCAAACTAAAACGTTTGAGACCATTTGCAGCCAAACATTCGAAAATTACAGACTGTTCCGAGGAACAGGAGCGCCAAAATATTGGTATATGAAGCAAGAGATTCTTGCTGAGACCTACAGCCACCCTTTAATATCAAAAACAATATGCTGTTGTTGGTTTAGATGCTATAAAATTATTGATTATGATCCTGAAGATGAAGAAGTCTATATAGCTCTGGAAGAATTTGAAGATGAGGTATGCTCTTCTGCATGAGAACTCATGCAATAAGTTAGCTGATCTTGTAAAATTGGAGTAGATCATTTAGCTCCGAAACGTTTGGAGGAGTAAGAGGAAATACTCAAAGGTAAGTATTTGGGGGTGGTGCAAAATGTTAAGTTTCTACTTATACGTCTTATTGAGCTTTTCAACTTGTGAACACAGCTGAAATATGATGACACTCGCATGACGCCAAACATTGAAGGTCATGCATCAACATCACCATTGTAAAATCTATGGCTTGAAGCGGTCTTCGAGTAAATTGACTGAATCCTTCCGTTAAGTCAGGAAATTTTAAAATTAATATTGACAACTACGAAAAGAGGTAATTTAGTTCAACAATTGGCCTGAGTCAAATTCGAAACGTATTACCCTATTTCAAATTTATTGTAGTAATCGTACGAGTCAATTCGGTGTCTTTGTGTATCTAGAAGTTGCATATGAAATGTGGTTTTAAAGGCTACCGAGTTCCAATTCGATTAGATCAGTATTTTCTGAATTACTAAGGAACCCAAATTTTCAGATGGATATAACTACGATAACACTAGGTGGATTTTGCCCATTCACGAATCCAAACGAGATATGTACGTCAGAATCCTACCTTACAAATTTCAACTCTCTAACTTATTTCGTTCGAAAGTTATACTGCTCACGGCCAACCGGTTGGACATAATTGGATCTGACTCCGGAGTATTCATCACCACCATTTTCAGCCAAAAAATCCAAAAACACAGATTTGGGCCAAACGGTAGGGTTCAATGGAACAAGCGCGCCAATGGACCTTTATCATCAGAAAGGGGTCATGAGGCTTGATTTAGCCCTTCAGAACTGCGACTGATACGATCTCCATTTATATTACCCCACTTATTCAATCCTAAGGACATTGTCAATGGTGGTAACATACCTATAAACATCCTTAGGAGCCTTGGTTATCACCTCGTGAGGTTTTATAACTGGCTCATCCATATTTAAAATTCTTATGCTGACCAGCTCTTAGCATTTGCAAACTGTGTGTGCAGCAGCTTCCTTTTCAGATCTGCAGAACCTGCATGTTTCGTCCGCTGACCTGGCCATGTAGTACAATTGGTATTTGTACCAACAGGGACCAACCTGTCAGCAGTTCCATCATTACCTGGAGCTCAGCTCGTGGCAGCCGCAGGAGCTTGCTGTTATAGGTTGGTGAGAAATCAACGAATCTTTTTGCCTGTGCAAATCTTGGAGAATTTCTTAAATAGAGCTATTCTGATATTTAACTTCCGTTGTTGGACCGCTGTCCTGTAGTGGTATTTTCAAAGCCAACAGGTATTTTCAAAGCCAACCTGCTCCAGCAGGTGTTAACATGGAGGCAAGATCATCGCCTATCGCCTATCGGCCTTCTCATTTCTTTCAATACTACAAAGCCCAGGCACCCACAGAAGAATCACCTGATTGCCTCTAGTCAGTTGCTTCATGGTATTCTGGCATTCCCAAGACAGTAGGGAACTTTGGATGTGATTCCAGGTGTCCCAGTGTGACCTTGCTGTAGATGTGCGCCCCCTTGAGGCTCCTTTTCAGACCAACTTTAGCACAAATGTAGATAACTAGTGTCTCTGCCTGTAAGATAGAGGACTCATAGAGGGATCCTCAGTTTCTGACTATATACGCCAATACCTGCTCCCTTATCTGATTTTGATCCATCCGTAAACCAAATGGATGACATTTTGTCCTCTTCTTTTGAACTGTTGGTCAACCACGAAATGCTTGTCGTGGTTCTGACATGGAAATGGAATTCAAATTTTGTCAGAAATGATGTGTAATACTATCAGAAACATGTTTATACCCTGCAGTTTCTCTTTGCTCGAGTGAGAATCCGACTAGTTCTTTCAGGACCGGTCAATCGAAGCATGTTGCTATATTATGTTTAGAAGAACTTGATAACCTGTGGACACTTGCTTCTCGATGTCGTCCAACTTCTGAGAATTAATATCCAATAATTCAAATCCATAAACAAGATGCTTCAGAGGAAAACACGGCCAACTTGACCCGCCAAGTAAACTCATCCCAAGAGATATTGGTCCCATTGAAAGCGGCTACTTTCCTCACACGAAAGTTACAACGACATCTCACGTTCAAACAATGAACATTTCAACCTGAAATTCCACGACAAATCCGAATCTTCCCGACGCATTCGGCCTCACAAAAGAGCACGGAATTGGAAGAGCATGTCTAAGCCTACGCGATAGAGCTTTAACATGTTAACGTCACTTCAAGACCCTACGGGCGGTCTCTTTCGGAGGTGTCAACCATCTCATGATCACTTATTCTCATCCCCTCCTCGCTCAGGATGTAAATCATCTCGCATGCTAGTTTCACCGAGTCGTCACATCCTAAACCGACACTTAGGTAAAACGGTAGCATCTTTATATTCTTTTGGTCTTTCGCCGAAATCTGCCCATAAATGGGCCGTGAATGCATCTCTTCTTTTACGGGTCGTCTCATGGGCATTGTCGACCGTCTGAATGAAAAGATGCGCGTGATTTATTATGGTTGTTTGTTGGAATTGATGTGCATGAGATTCTGGGAATGGGAACGTGAAAAATGAAAAGGGTGCGTGATGCCTTCATTTTTTGGTTATTAAAAATTCGACGGAGTATAAACGGAGAAAAGGTAGCTGGACAATGCTTTTTTAGTGGCCTCTGGCTTCATTTGGGATGAAGCAGTTGCGGAGGTATCGCCATTTAAAATGTCGGCACTGAACTTAGTAAAATTCTTGAAAAATACTGACCTGGAGTTGCACCTGTTGCGCGGATGTCGATTGAGCTGAAATTCGGTACTCGAATCTAAAATGGTGGTTCGAATGTACATGCGGAATTTCAGCTGATTCTGATGTATAGTTTATGAAATATAAAATCTTTGAAGAAAAAAATTTTAATTTGTTTTCTAGGGATACAATATTCACATAATTCGTGAAAATGAGCAAATCTACATTTCACAAGCACCAAATTTTAATTGGATCGGATTGGTAAAATTTGAGTTATTGAGGATATAACAACAACATTTGAGATGGTTTAGCCAATTATGCCCATTAGCGGACTCAACTGTCTCATTCGTATGCGAAATTTACCCTGAAAATTGCAAGTCGCTATCTCTTTCCGCCCGAAAGTTATCGTGGCTACTAAATTCACAGAAGGCTGCTCGGATTTCCAACAATACCTATAGATCCGATCGTGGTCAAATTTCGATCTTTGCTGTAAAGTTAGGTTTCGAAAGCTCTCGCATAATTTCAGCGATATCAGACAGATAGTTTCTGAGACACCGAATTTTATTAATTATATTTTCAGAATTTTCTAGTTATAGTATCCTCAGGAAATTTCGCGAAAATTTACTCGTCGATATTCTACAACTAATAACCATGTTTGAATTAGATTGGATTTGTATTTTCTGAGAAATTGAGTATATAACAACAAAATTTCAGATGGGTAAAAATAAAAAATCGTTTGAGGCCGATTATGCCTGAAGATGCATTTAAACAAACGTCGCATTTGGATGCGCAACCGAACTTGCAATTTTGAAGTTGTTTCTCTTTCCGTTCGAAAGTTATAGTAGCAACGACCGGACGGGCAGTATCAAATTTGCCCTAGAATTCAGAAGTCAAACCTAATCGTTTGAGATCATTTTCGGTAAAAAAATCGAAAATTACAGACATTAATAACACGCTGTTCCCTAAAACATGCGCACAAAAATTTAGACAAATACAATAATAGTATACAGGGTGAGTATTTTATTTTAGTTAGATACCGACTATTGAAATTGCAGAAAGCAATTAATTTTTTTGCCGTTGTTGTTCAGAATGATGTGAAGTTTTCTATACCACATATTCTCTAATTAACAGTTTTTTCCTTCTTGTACAATATCCTTGTTCTAGACCCGCCGATTAATAAAAGTAAATGAAATTAGGATAAAGAAAGCAGGTAAAGTTTATCTTTTGTCATATTAAGATTCCTTAAGGAATTTAGAAAATTAAATTATTACAACTCATTTTTCCTAAAACACATAGTTTTTAAGATTTTCAACGTTGAATGTTAGAAAGTCTGATAAATATTTGGAAATTTGCCTGATTTTGGTTGATCAGCCACTGACCTACGAGAGGCCTTGAATCGATGTATACTCGTATACGTTGCCACAGTTAATTTTCTTTCACAAGCAATAGATAATTGATTCTCCTCCATTGCCATAATATACCAATGCCTGGTACACCGTTTGATTATGCAGCATGAAACCGAAACATGGGCATAATGTCTAGGATCCCATATTATTAGATCCACATGGAGTGAATGTTATCTTCTAATTATTATGATTATTCTTTCAATTTGATATGTTCTTGGTAATTAAGATAATTATAGAATTATCAATTATAGTAGAATGGGCAATGATCAAATTGTGTATAATCTGATGTCACCGAATGATCTTTTGTTATATTACCCTACTTATTCAATCCTAAGTATCCTAATTGTCAATGATGTTTACATACCTGATGCCCTCCTTAGGAGCCTTGGCTATAATGTCGTAAGGATTCAAAACTGGCTCACCCATATGTAAAATTCTAGGCTCGCCAGCTGGGTGCATTTGAAAAATATATGTTCGGCTGTTTCCTTTCTCGATCCACAGTACCAGAGTGACCTGTCAGCAGTCTCACCGTTACCAGAAGCTTTACTCATGACTGCTGTAGGAGCATTCTGGTACCCAAAAAAGACTTCTGGTCCAGCCAAATGTTACCCAAAGGATTCTTTTCGCAAATTAATCGGCTTCCTCATTTCGCTCAATACCACAGTGACCTGGCACTCATATAATAGTCACCTCATTGCCTCTAGCAAGTTCCTTTATGATATTCCGAAATTCCCAGGACAGTAGAGAACCCTGTATGGGTAATTTCAGGTCTCACAGTGAGGCCTGGCTGTCCACCAGGCCCTGTCTTGAGGTTCCTTTTCAGACACTCTTGAGCACAAATATAGACAGCTAGAGGTTCTGCCTTTGAGGGCTCATGCCCCAGGAGAACATAGATACTTAGTTTCTGCCCAATATTCCTTACAGATAGTTTTGCTGTTAGGTATTCACTTGATCTAGGATGGCAGTGTGGACGAATTTGAAGATGTAATATATTCATGCAGATTTTATATCTTTATAAAAAAAAAATTCTACCGAAATATATTATTTTGGATCAGTTAGCTTAGATTATACACGTTTTGTTCCTTTTTTTGTGTCACCCGATTTCTACCCTAGAATTAATATCAATAAGATCCAGACCCCTCAGAAAAAGCTTAATCCAGTCCCATATATTCATAAAACCATAGGCATAATAACGAATCTACCCAATCTCATCAAAAGTAGCCCCTTAATCCATACTCCTAAAAAAAAATCCCACACCCCATCAGTCAAACCATTCCGTAATACTGACAACTTCCCCCCCATCTCGATCGAAACAGCACAAAACTGTAAACATCCAAACTCGTACCTTTTGAAAAGAGACACGGAAAAATCAATCAGTGTCTCCATTTGGGTCACTTTCGTTGCGAAAAGAGGACAGATGCATCACTTCAGCTGTCAATGCCCTAGTTGGCCAATTATGTAGACGGCGCTCTCGTGAAGGAAACGGTGCGCTCAGGGCACGCTTGATTTGCTCGGTCGACACCTTGGAGGATGGCTTTGCGTAGAGGAATCAATCAATAAGGGAGGTGAGCTTCCGATAAAGACGCGTTCGTCTGAAAATAACCCGATTACTCGATACCTTTCCACAATTGGCTCCGAGATGCCAGGGTTTTGGTGTGAAAGAGCGTCAATTCAGGTAAACTGCCGGTTTTTTATGCTTACGCGGTGAAGCGAATGGTGTGTATTGGAAATTTTAATTAGGTAAATCTGTTTATTTCTTCGATTTCCGTTTCGTTTACGAAAAATTCGCAGTATGGAGGTCCAGTTTAAATGCGCCTTCAAAGTGATTTTACATTAACAGGTAGTTAGTTAGTTCCCCTTTGAAATTCCATGAAAATACTCATTTTCTGACCAAAATTATACAGCGGTATCATGAAACATATCATCGAAGAAATTCGACAATAATAATCAAGCTGCTTGAGGGAAAATTCGAGACGAGCAAAATGTTTTCACAGAATGGGAATTCTATCTGTCTGTGTTCTATCTGTATTCACTGTTCATACATGTAATCTTATTTACCTATAATAGACATTTCAAATGTATTTCTGTTGTAACAAACAAAGTATGATTGAATGCAAAATGATCAATTATAGGATATTATAATTACCACTACCCTACATGCCCTTGGATAATCCATATGATGATGGAAATTTATCATTTGGTAAGTATATAAATTGGGTTCAGTGTAGCTTCAGTGAAAACAAAACTGGAATACTGGCTAAGTTTCAATTGATATCGTATAATTTTCAGAGTAGATTTGAGGAATGAATATCTCGGATAAGTTCGTTATTCAATTCTAATTTAGTTTCTTTCATGATGCAGTTCTATTATAAGAATCCATTGAGATCATTCCAAACTCTGAGAAAACAATAATTTCGGAGATGAATTGTCAAAGTTTGAACAAGAGCGCCAAAGCTCCTGTCCACAGGGCTTTCCCACTTTTTATATCTTGCTTTAAGGTTACGTTACTGAAGATATTTTAATATTTAAGTTTGTTGATAATTTGAAGTTGAACAACTTGATGACTCTACCAGTTTATTTCGGTAATTTGGATAATATTTTTTCTTTATTTCTTGAAGTTTACATTGCTTAGCGGAAAATTAACTAACCGGTTGACTAGGAAATGTAAGCCAGCCGTTATATGTGAATAAGGAGCAACTGAATCAGACCAAATGTAATTATCAGAATTGACAAGTGTTCTAAAAATGCCATAAAATGATGAATTTGAGTTATCTCTAGATAATTTCAAATCTATGAATGGAGCAAATTATCTTTTCTTTTAACGATAAATATTATAAACAAACTTTGGGTACACCTCACCCCCTTTTGGCGCTCTAGTTCCTCGGAACTGAGTACTTATCAATTTGCCCAAATGTCTGTAATTTTCGAATTTTTCGAAGAAAATGGTCTTAAACGATTTGGTTCGACTCACTGATCAGGAATCCGTGGTCGAAATTCATTCTGTCCGGCCGTTCGGCCGGTCCGGCTGGCCGGCCGTAGGCACGATAACTCTCGAACGGAATGAGCTAGACAGTTGAAATTTTCAGAGTAGGTTTGGGAGATGAATATCTCAGCTAAGTTTTTTATTGGGCAAAATCGGACAGATGGTTTCGGAGTAACAAAAAAAAAATTTTTTTTTACAAAGCAAATTCCAAATTAATTTATTTTCAATAAGCAGTAATACCATAAAAATCCAATGATATCATTTTTAACTCTAACAAGCTAATACTTTCGGAGATATGATTTTTCAAAATTTCAATAATAAATCGTATTTCAACGTTGTCACAGAATGATATATTATTCTATGTATGAATTGTCATAATGTCAACTTATTTTCCTGAGACATGACATTATCTAATCAATCGAAGAATTGTGAGCGAAGTGAGAAAAATCTCAGTTGTTTGCTCCGAAATTAGTTTTTCTCAGAAAAGTCTTACATTTAGGAACGGAACATGAAGTAAGAGATCTGAGAGTAGTGAGACTGCTTTTCATCCATAGACATAGATATAACTCGAACGGAATGAGGTAGGTAGTTGAAATTTTCAGAGTAGGTTAGGGAGATGAATATCTCGGTTAAGTTCGTTATTGGGCAAAATTGGCCAGATTTAATTTGATTTCTTCCATGGTGCAGTTCTCATTCTCATGATTGCTCATTTAATCTTGATAAATAAAATATTATTTGAATTGAATTTCCTTTATGATGCAGTTCTATCATATGAATACATTGATATAATTCCCAACTCTGAGAAACCAATACTTTCGGAGATATAATTTGTCTGTTTGAACTAGAGCGCCAGAAAGCTCCTGTCCACAGGGCTTGAACCCATTTTTACCTTATCTATTCCTCAGCATATAAGAACTTGAAATAAAAAAGGAACACAAATATTTTTCAAAATTTTGGGCTAGATAGGTCGATGACATCTTTTCAATTATGGATGAAAATTTTTATAGTAATGAATTCACCAGTATTTTAAACAGTAAATACCCATCTATTAAGTTAGCCTTCGAAATGGAAAAGGACGGCTACTTGCCATTCTTAAATTTGACATTATCTAGAGTTCAATCAGTTCTGAATTCTTTAGGAAACCTACTAATTCCGACATTTACATTTCGTCTCAGCTGGTCCCTAGTCACAATTAACGGCTAGCTTAAATTTCCTCGCCATCCGTTTATTTAATATTCCGCTAAGCAATGTAAACTTCAATAAAGAGAAGAAAAAATCAGTGACATAAGCCGAACGAAAGGAATAAAACGAAAAAAGTTTCCAAGCTTCCACGTTCCATTCGAATTCAAACAAAAACCACCAGAATATTTTTAATAAGGTTAATTTAAAACTGGCTTTCAAATATTCCACAAAAATGGATCAATTTCTAGAAAATACCTTCGATAAAACTTCGGACATGTTGGAATCGGGTATTCATCACTGCATATGCGCTATCCGTGCAAAAGGCACCTACCCCACCGAGATTTTTCAATCTGATCTGGACCAAGGGATACTGAAATGGACAGTAAAAAATAAACCCTTGTAACATACCGGACGATAATCAAAATTATTAATTAGTTATTTCGTAGGGAGCATCGGTTGTTTAAACCCTTTCCGACACTTCATTCACTCAGTGTCAGGATGACAGAGTAGACGTTGGTCAAAAACCGGAGGTTCATATGCTGCAAGAAAAGGGACATTAATTTTTGGCGAAATTAGGGACAGTGTCCCTGTTTGAAATGCGGATAGTTTGTTCTCGACTATGAGGAACTATATGAAACGGTTAATTGAAGAATATGTGTCATAGTTATGGAAAACCTTCCACCAAAGTTCATTTCATCCTGAATAACCATGTCAAAACTACAAAAAAAACTGAAATTTTCCTGCAATTTCTAAAGCCTCTATCTTTTCACCTGAGCCGAATCTGGGAGAATGTTAAATGAGATAAGTGTTTTGTTTGAAGCGAGGAACCTATATTTATAATTTATGTACAACTTGAAAACTCATGTTAATTAGTATTTCACAGATGAAGGACTAGCAGAGACCAAAGTTTAGAGCCATCCACAAGTGTGGTTTCATCAAAGTTGAATTGCTTGTTAGGATATTAGGAATCATCAGTGTAGCATAATTCAACGATGATGAAAGAAATAGAAACACTACGAAAAAACCAGCTTTATCAAAATCCAGCAATCACTTTCGAGTACAAGGTAGACAGAAGTGACACCTGGCATTTGAACAACCAAGCTCCGCGCTCCTTTAATGATTATTTATTTCATTTCCAAATGATAAAGAAACTGCCTGACTGTCTACCATCCTACTGAAAACCTACTGTATACTGATTTTATAATATGTCATTCTTCCTGCATCACTCGATCTCTATCCGAGCAAAATACATCCTTAGTTCCTTTCCTGGTTCAGATAGCAACATTTAAAAAGCTTATGTCTACACCTGATTCCTAGGAAGGAGCTTCCTTCGAATATCAGTACCATCTATCAGTATATGTAAACAAAATTGGCCGTTAAATAAATAAATTGAAAACCGTTGACGATTAGAAATTTCTGGGAAGAAGCTAAACCAAGGATTTCGGATTATTTATAGCGGATATGGTTGAAAATAAACTCATAGAAACTAGAAACTGACTTTTCGGAAGTGCTCCGGCATACTTACATAAATTGCAACGTACGAACCAACTGAAATCACAACTCTACAATAATTGAAAATTGGTTCAAGACTGACGTGGAGTCAGGAGCTTTGGCGCCCATGTTCTGTCGTTTATTCACCTCTATGGAAAACACTTAATCAAATTTGTCATCGATATATACCGTTTTCTATGCTTTTATAATATATGAATAAATTTCATACCATTTTAATGACTTCAGCAATGATAGAATCGTCTATGATCAAAGAGCTTCTAATTCTGACATATGTAATCTATTGGAATTGAAATTCGTTGAGTATATTTGGTGGAGGGACCTTGATCCTTTAAGTGTTAGAATATATATTATGCAATGTCATGTTGATCTCCGGGCTGAATAAACTATTATTATTATTATCTGATAATATAAGAAAAAACTTACGCCTGAAGTAACCCCAGGATACGCTATTCACGAAATGCCGCGAAAATTAGTGGGTAGGCATTCTACAAGTAAATACCGAGTTTCAATTGGACCAGATTTGTATATTTTGAGTCATAGAGGAAAATTTCAGATGAGTATAACTCCAAAACCATTTGGCCGATTATGTCAATATATATTCCAGATGAGAATAACTCCGAAACCGCTGGGTCGATTATGCCGAACAAAGAACTTAACACTCGCATTCGGATGCACAACCTCCAAATTTCTTTCCGTTCGAAAGTTATCGAGGCAACGGAACTTACCCTAGGCTGCTCGTATCTCCTACAATATAGATATGATCGTGTTATAACTTAAACTTAGTTTACAATGATTTTTTTGAAATTTTCTAGTGATACGATCTCCACGAAATTTTGCAAGAATTTTTGGGTCGGCATTCTACAACTAATTACCATGTTTGAATGAGATTAATAAACTCAAATATCGCATTCGGATGCACAACCTACCCTAAAAATTGCAAGTCGCTATCTCTTTCTGTTCTTAGGTTATTGAGCATTAATAATATTTTTTAATAATTTTTTTTTTTAATTTTCTGGTAATACGATTCTAAGAAAATTTCTCAAACGTCTTTGCGTCAGTATTCTACAACCAGCTACTAAGTTTCAATGTGATCGGATTTGTATTGATAGATGACACTATCATTATTCGGAAACCGTTGTGCCGATTAGGTCCATTAACGAACCCTTTCTGTCGTATTCGGACGCACCGATTCTGAAAGTTTCAAGTCGCTTCCGATCTCAAGTTATCGTAGCAACGGCCAGCCGACCGGATATAATCAAATTTCAATTCGTCAGGCGTTTTATTCATAAAAACTATTCCAAGTTTCTATTAAATTTCGTTAACTGCAAGGTTGTCAGATTGTGTCTTATTTCCGAGAGGTTTAGTTTATCGAACATTTTTCTTTTCGTTTCTATGTAACTATTCTCATGGAATCTAGTACTCTTTAAAGTATTTATTCTTCTTTTTAGTTTGTCACAGTTGAAAATGATGGGTTTTTTATGGAACTGCATATTAAAAAAAATGTACTGTTACTCCGAAACCACTGGACAGATTTTGCCCAATAACGAACTTAACCGAGATATTTATCTCCCAAACCTAGTCTGAGAATTTCAACTATCCTGCTTATTCCGTTCGAGAGTTATCGTGTTAAAGGCTGGACATAATCGATTTTGACCACGGATTCTTAAGCATTGAGTCGAACCGAAACTTTTGAGATCATTTTCAGCCAAAAATTCGAAAATTACAGAATTTTGGGTAAATTGATAAGCACTCTGTTCCGAAGAACAGAAGCGCCAAAAATCAATTAATAATGATTCAATTTTGTTTTCTCTCTGTAGCTATTTCATCAGAAGATGTTTGAGCCAATAATATTGTCTCGAGAAATTTGACATTAATTATCGCAGGACTATAGTTTTCAATCATTGTGCTTCACAAAGATTGCGGATAACTTCTTCAGGACAATTCTTTTGTGAAGAGAATGAAAAATAGTATCTGCGATTCAAACGACCGATACAAAGTATCAAGTAGGTCAGGTCTCGAAACACGTGATGCAGAAACTGGTCTTCCTTTCTCGGACTGACACAAAGCAATAGGAGATCACCATCATGTTTTCACACCCCCAGTTGACATCGGTTTAACACGTCTGAAAGAGATACCTCAGATAATCATCTTTCATACTCCACCGACCGTATACATCGGTCAGAAAAGTAGAATCCTGACAATACAAAGAATTTCGAAGTGACATTGTGAGAAATTATACGTAAGATGATGGTTCTTATGGTCTATTGAGCATCGGTGTCACTGAAAGATATCCGCAACTGAAATAAATCTCCCGATAGTTTGTTTAAGAATGTGTCCAGTTGACAGTTTCCTAGCACATATCTATATAAACAATTTCGGTAGTTTATCTTCGCCGCTAGGGAGTGTTATGTCAGGTAATTGATAGATCGAAATGCTGGTTTATAATTTCGAATGGAGGCCATAAATATTGATATGGTGCCAGAGAAAACAGTTCTCACCAGATCATCAGATAATACCTGATAACTCAAGTCGGAAAAAACGAACATATCTCATACCAAATACTGATAGAATGATTGGGAATGATTCCGTTTCATCTTTGGAATTCTTGTTATTGTTATTATTATGCCGCATAAATATGGAGATGTGTAATTGTGTAAGTTTAAATATTTGTTGCGGGTTGCGCAATAAAGTTTCTAACGGGTCCGCCAAATAATTTTTTTTTTTGAAAATGCAATAAAAAAAAAGCTAGGTACTGAATATTTTCTCAAATTTCTTTTTTTATTTGAAAGTACAATCCTTCCGGTTAATAATGGAAAATAATTTCATTCAAATGGCTGCCTCGGCTGGTCATGCAGTAGCCTACACGATCGGTCCAATTTTTGAGCACATTATCGAATGTGTGCAGCTGTATTTCACCAACGGCTTCACGAATATTGTCCTTTAAAGCGTTAATTGTCTCTGGCTTGTCGGCGTAACACTTATCTTTGGCGGCACCCCGCATATAATAGTCCAACGGTGTCAAATCGCAGCTCCGAGGTGGCCAAACGACATCAGCTCTGCGGCTGATAATGCGATCTTCAAAAACAAGGCAACTCCTGAACCAATTGGACTTTGTATGGCGTCATACCAAGGTCTTTATGCAAAATTCATCTCAATGATGTCTCCGAGATGTTCAATTCTTGTGAAGGACGGTGAATTGATGTTGATGGCAATCACGCACACTTTCTGCCACAGCAGCAATATTCTCGTGTACTGTTTTTGGCTTTTTACGCTTTGGTTTATCGATGAGGAAGCCAGTTTCTTTCACTTTTTTCACAAGATAACGAACATACGGAGCTGACGGTGCTTCTCTTCTTCCAAAATCCGTACGCAATTTTCGCACACATTCTGCAACATTACCATGATTTTCAAAGTAATGTCGCAATATTTCCCAGCGTTGTTCAAGCGTATACACAACCATATTCGTTCAGCGGAAGGATAAAACTAATTATCTGTCAAATCAGACATGTGCTAAGTGTTACCATTCACGAAATAAGCACTAGTTGAAAAAAAAACGTTAGATGGCAGACCCTTTATGTAGATCGAAGTATATTTCAGTGGTTCAGTGGTTTCCATTTATCAATTATTTTGTGCTATGATTTTGCCCCTGTAATTTTCGGATTTTTTGCCTAGAATGGTCTCAAACGGTTAGGTTCGACTCACTGATGAAGAATTCTATGTCGAATTGAATTATGTCCGGCCGAGCGGCCGTCCGTTGCCACCATAACTTTAGACCGGAAAGAGATAGTACCTTGCAATTTTCAAGGTAGGCTGCATATCTGATTAAGTTCGTTAATGCATATTGCATGGAATTAAAAGTATCGAACTCTTTCCTCCTCGATACTTTTGAGGAGATCCATAATTTTAACATAGTAATGAAAAATGTGGGCAAGCTCTGTGGAGAGGGGCTTTGGCGCTCTTGTCAAACTACTAGCGAGTAATTATTCAAACATTGATAAATCATATCTCCGAATGTATTGGTTTCGCAGAGTTGGGACTGATATCAAGGGATTTGGTATCATAGAAGTTCATCATAAGAATAAATTAAAAACGTAGGTCTATGACTCACGAAAAAAAACTTTTTTTTTTCGTTACTCCAGAACCACGTGGCTGTTTTGCCCAATAACGAACTTAACCGAGATATTTATCTCCCAAATCTACTCAATTTCAACTGTCTAGCTCATTCTGTCCGAGAGCTATCGTGTTATTGGACGGCCGGCCGGACAGAATCGATTTTGACCACGCATTCTTGATCAGTGAGTTGAACCAAAACTTTTGAGTCCATTTTCAGCAAAAAATTAAAAAATTACAGACATTTGGGCAAGTTGAGAAGCAATCTGTTCTGAGGAACAAGAGCGCCAAAAAATATATTGCACTGCAAAATTCCAACCCCGCGATAAATTGATCTAGGAGAATATCTTGAATTATCTTGATTAATCTAAAGATAATACTTAAAATTGGTATTGAGTTCAATCAATTTATATTTTTGGCGCTCTGGTTCCTCGGAACAGAGTGCTTATCTTTTCCCATATGTCTGTAATTTTTGGCGGAAAATGGTTTTAAACGAAATAAATTCCATACGTAGCTTACGCCTTCCGAAAGAAATAACAAAGAGACTTAAAGTTTCATATTCGAGAATTGTTGAAATCTGCCCAATGGTTTCAGTAAAATACCCCTTAGATATTTTATTTTCACAAAACTACAGATCCAACCCAGTTGAAATTTGGTATTTAGGTTCAGAAAAATGACTTCTAAATTGTTGACCATATATTATCGTTGGAAAAATCATCATGTTCTTTTTGTTGGATATATTCAATTATGTACAGATAAACAAAATTTTGCCATAGTCCATTCGAAAATGAAATTAGTTATTAGCAATGTCATGGCACTGGATAAGTTTTACATCCAAAGAGGACGAGAAAAAAATCTGTTAACACCTAAGCTCCCACTTCCATAGAGAGTAATTCCTCTGCTCGTCTATTCTCAAACTCCCCGATAATACGTAAGTCGAAGGAAAACATTTAGGAATCAGTTAACAAACGATCTCCTTCCCTTGTACAAGGAACCATTCAATCTCAAGTTATCTAAAAGTTATTTCCTAAATGTCAAAACAAGAAGTAGATAATTGATCATATAAACTCATAGAAGACAGAGCGAGAACAAACTTCATCGCCTGAAGCACAGGACAGGACTACTGTAAGTTGTTCAAGCCAACTCGAAGCCGGCTCACTGATGGATAGTTCATTGTTATACCCAGTGACTTCAGAAGAAATAATTTCTCATTCATACCTGATATTTTGGCTACGGGATGACTATATGTCAACGATTTATCTTTGATGATTTTGGCACTTTGATAACTTTATGTACGAGACCGTTTTTGGCGCTCTTGTTCCTCGGAACAGAGTGCTTATCAATTTGCCGACCGTCTGTTATTTTCGAATATTTGGATGAAAATGGTCTTAAACGATTTGGATCGACTCACCGATCAAGAATCCGTGGTCGAAAACATTTCTGTCCGGCCGGCCGTCGGCACGATAACTCTCGAACAAAAGGAGTTAGAGGATTAAAATTTATAGGGTAGGTTTGGATCGTAAAAATCTCGGAAGAGTTCGTACGGGCAAAATCCACCAAGCGGTTTCAGAGTTATGGCCGGTTTTAGTCAAAACATTTTTTATGATTATCTCCGGAACCGATAACTTGATCTATATGAAATTTTGCATTGGATTGTAAAATCATGACCTACATATACTTGCGAAGTTTTGCATCGGATTACCTTAAAGTTTAAAAAAAAAATTAAAAAATTTTTAAATTTTGTTTCCACAATAACACTCGAACATAATGAGCTAGGTAGTTGAAATTTTCAGAGTAGGTTTGGGAGATAAATATCTCGGTTAGATTCGTTATTGGTCTGATGGTTTCGGAGTAACGAAAAAAGAATTTTTTTTACATTACAAATTTTAAATTTCATTTCGTTTAAGATGCATTATCACCATAAAAATCCATTTTCCATTTTCAACTCTAACAAGCTAATACATAGGAGATCTGATTTTTCAAAATTTCAATAATGAATCGTACTTCTATGTTTTCACAGAATGCTATAATTATTCTATCTATGAATATATGATCTGTGTTCATACACGTACATGTCATATGTCATCTTGTTTTCCTATACAAGAGATCCAAATTGTATCATATTTGAATTGAATTCCTTTCACGATGCAGTTCTATCATAAGAATCCATTGATATCATTACCAACTCTGAGAAACCAATACTTTCGGAGATATGATTTTTCTACTACACGTCGAATCGTTTACTAACGGTTGGAAGATAATTTTTAAATTTTTTGCTCAGAATGGTCTCAAACGATTAGGTTCCATTCACTCATGGACAATTCGAGGTTAAATTCAATTCTGCCTGACCGGTCGTTGTCACGATAACTTTCGAAGAGACAGCGACTTGCGATTTTCAGGGTAGGTTGCGCGTCCGGATGCGACAACTAAGATCGTTGATGGGTATAATCGGACGAATGGTTTCGTAGTTATACTAATCTGAAATTTTGCAGCAATTTGCTCAATAACACAAAAAAATCAGATCCGATCGTATCGAAACTTGATAACTAGTTTTGGAATACTGACGCACACATTTTTGCGGAATTTCATTAGAAGCACCACATCTTATTTTCCCAATATTTCCAAAAATATAGATCCGATTGAATTGAAATCTAGGTCTCGGTTGCAAAAGTTCATGCAGTATCTCCTGAAGGTATGTGAGGCGTGAATAGACAAAAGTACAACTAGCATGCAAAAGTTCCTGACTTCGCACCAGTGGTTATTGAGAAGTTTGTACATCAAAGAGATTCCGAGTGTTGCATTAAGACCAGAGCAAAATCTCAAATCATTACAATGATTTTCAATGCAGTTAATTGGTGGATTCCAAATTCTCTTCATTATTATCCCTACATCCATCCCCCGATCCATCTCTGTCTCAGGATGAAGACAGGATCGACTCGGAAGTAGACGAACTCGGGTCAACTGCCATCATTGGCAGCTGTCAGTTGATATACGAGCTAATAACCGCTGCGACACTTTGATTATTACTTACACCCACCCCCTTCTTCATCCCTTGCGAAATTACTACCCTTACAGCACAGTCCGCTTACAGGCACTTCGAAGTAGTTGATAATTAGTTGACGAGATGTCTATTGTAATAAAAGAGGATACAGATGCTCCAGCAGCATGAGGACGATTTGAATGAGTTTTATTGGGGTTAATACAAAATCCACCCCTTAGATCGTAGGATATCACAGAAGAATAATGACGAAGTTGTGATTGAAATCTTGCTATCAAGTGGAAGTTAGAAAGTTGTTTAAAGCTGACAGATTACAGTACATATTTTTAATATTTTACAAAAACTTCTCGTTCGATGGTGAGATTCATCATGATAAAAATGTTTCCCTTGACTGAAGTTCTGACGTTTACAGATCTTGAAATACGTTCAAGGGAGTGTTAAAATGTTAAAAAGTGGGAAAGCTCTGTTGACAGGTGCTTTGGCGCTCTTTTCAAACTACAAGCGATTAATTAATCAAACTTTGACAGATCATATCTCCGAAAGTATTGGTGTCTTATGGCGGGTTTCACGAAGCCTCTACTAGCTTAATTGTGGATTTAATTCGGTGGTTGCATCAAAATTGAACTGGAAATTGACACAGAATCATACAGATTTGGCGATTAAGAGCTGTCAAAGCTTTGTTTAACCCACCGTAAGTGTTTGGAATTATATCAATGGATTCTTTTGATAGAACTACATCATAAAAAAATTCCAGTATCAATCTTAACCGACATATTTATCTCCCAAACCTACTCTGAAAATTTCAACTATCTAGCTCATTCCGTTAGAGAGTTATCGTGTTAACGGACGGACGGCCGGACAGAATCAATTTTGAACACGGATCCTTGAGCAGTGAGTCTAAACAAAACGTTTAAGACCATTTTCAGCCAAATTCGACAATTACAGACACTTGAGCAAATTTATAAGCACTCTGTTCCGAGGAACAACAGCGCCAAAAATTCATACCGATGCAGAATGCAATGTTGGGAAAGCACTGACGTTAAGTCAGTCTGCTTTGGCAGGCTTCATCTAATTCATAGCCAGCCAACTTGGCTTTATATAAGGTTTTGAAGATTCTTGCAAAATTTAAACGAGATCTGTGATATAAGTCGAAAACTATCAAGAACATTCTATGAAATCATTGAAATTGTGAATCTTCTATGAATGTTGCCTGATATATACAGGGTGTCCGATAATTAGACCAACAAGCTTCTAGGGGATTATCTAGACATTATTTTAGACACTTTCGAGCCTAACCTCTTAATTCAAAAATGCTTCGTTAAGGAGCTAGAGTCAGAGGGAGATGAAGACTAGGCAACACTTTCTGTGACAGATCTCCAAAACTGCTTCACCTAAAGTGTTGAAATTTTACACATTGGCTCATATCAAAAATACAAGTTATGCTTAAAATTCATAAACTCTGATATCTTTTCTTGAAAAAAGGTGCTCTTGTGTGATATCGCCCAGTTGCACCGGTTTTCAGAAAAATTGTTTTGAATTTTTCTGTCCGTTCACTACTCAATAGTCTAAATCATAATAAATTAAGTGAAATATCAATTTCTTTTTTTTGATTTCAACACTTCAGGTGAAGCCTTTTTGGAGATTTGTGAGAACAAGCGTTGACTGGACGTCATCTTCAGAGGGCTCTAGCTCCTTAACGAACCATTTTTGCATTATATGATTTCGCTCGAAAGTGTCTAAAATAATGTATAGAATATCCACCAGAAGCTTGTCACTTAATACTCAAGCTCACATTAATCTGATTAATTATTTTATGTGGGAACTAAAAGAACTTGATGATCACAAAGTATAGTTCCTCAAAATAATCCATGCTTCACAACAAATTTTTGAAGATATGTAGTAAGCGAAACGTAGAAAGAGTACCTATTCAATTAACTGACATATTGTTCTCACAATTGAATTGTTCATCATGTTCATATTTCTCTTATGAAATCAATTTACTAATCCTCGGACACAAATTGAATGTTATCTGGATTTATACGCGTCAGTGTACGTACAGGATAAGGATTCCCGTATTGGGGAAACAAGGGAATGGACATTATCCGGAGAATTCAAACAGATGTCACATGTTCGACGGGGCGTAGGGACACCGAAATAACATTCGTAGTGATCACATAAAGGTCAAGTCCATATTGTTTCCGTTTTGATTTATTTCTATTGCCTTTTGTGTCGCTCTGAGGCAACTGTTTCCTCTAATCCGGTAGAATCATATTTGCTCATGTCTAAGCGAAAGAATGTTTCTAGGGCTTAGTTGTCGTTTTTGGCGCTCCTGTTCTTCGGAATAGAGTGCTTATCAATTTGTCCAAATGTCGGTTATTTTCGAATTTTTGGATGAAAATGGTCTCAAACGTTTTGGTTCGACTTACTGAGTGACTGATCAAGAAGCCGTGGTAAAAATCGATTATATCCGGCCGTCCGTTAGCACGATAACTCTCGAACGGAATGAGCTGGACATTTGAAATTTTCAGAGTAGATTTGGGAGATAAATATCTCGGTTAAGTTCGTTATTGGGCAAAATCAACCTGGTGGTTTTAGAATAACGAAAACATTTTTTTTTTCATTACAAATTTCAAATTCAATTTTTTCTGAGATTCACTTTCATCATAAGAATCCATTGATAATAAATCATAATTTTATCATTTCATAGAATGCTGTAATTATAATTTGCTGATGTATGTGAATTTAACATATGAGGTGAGTCATAGACCTAAGTTTTGAAATTAATTTTTCATTATGCAGTTCATAAGAATCCATTGATATCATTCCCAACTATGAGAAACCTACTTTCGGAGATATGATTTGTCAAGGCTTGAATAATTACTCGCTAGTAATTTGAGCGCCAAAGCCCCTGACCGCAGAGCAATCCCACTTTTTAGAACATTAGTTATATTGGCCAAAAATTGTATCGAAAACAATATTATTCTGTAATACAGGCGGTCACGAAATGAATGCAACAAAATTTGGTTAATCTATTATTTTGTTAATTTGTTAATCTAAATATCGTTGATAAAGCTGAAATTTAAATATTTCCTCAGATGTAATCAAAATTAGTTAAGTAAAGTGTCATAAAAAATTGAATCACAAGATATACAGGGTGTTTGTGAATGAGTGCGACAAAGTTTAAGGGGTGATTCTGTGATGAAAGGTGGATATTTAGTATAAAATTGTTCGAAAAATCTCCCCCCGGAAAAAGTTACCCCTCCAAAGATTAACAAAAATTATTCCTCTTTTTTATTTTCCCTCTATATTGGAAGTCTTCAAGAAATATAATAGAATGGGTGATGAAGAAAATAAAGCTAAACTTGTAAACTATACGAAATATAAACAAGTAAATTAGGTTAGGAGAACGGTTTGAAAAAGCCTTGCATTTTTTTCTCGTAAATGCCTAGGTTTTCGAAAAAACTTGTATGAACAAAGAAGTTAATAAATGAATTGGACTTTTCAGCCATGTTTTTTAAAAGGAAAATTTTCATCCAAAAAAAAGTTGAAAGAAATCCAAAATGTGTAGTTTTATTGACAAATAATATTCACCAAGATTCGTGTCTTTAGCTTACCTATAATATACATTGAAAATAAAAAAGAGAAACAATTTTTTTGTTAATCTTTGGGGGGGTGTAACTTTTCCGTTGGGAGGTTTTTCAAAAAATGTTATACCAAATACCTACCTTAATTTTCATCACAGAATCACCTCTTAAAGTTTGTCGCGCTTATTCACAAACATTCTGTATATCAGTAGAAACCCTGGAAATTTGGGGAAAAAATCTTGTGGAAGAAAATTTTATTTAAAAAAAATATGTTTTCAAGAAGTTTATTTGATACACATTGAAAATTATTGTCCTAATGAATTGGACTTTTCAGCCATGATTTTTAAAACGAAAATTTTCATCCAAAAAAAGTTGAATGAAAAAATATCTTAGCGTTTGACTATTTCAACCCCTCTAAGGATACTTCAGGGTTGAAAGAAATCCAAAATATGTAGTTTTATTGAAAAATAAAATTCACCAAGATTCGGGTCTTTAGCTTAATATACATTGAAAATAAAAAAGAGAAACAATTTTTTTTGTTAATCTTCCGAGAGGTGGAACTTTTCCTGGAGGGGGTTTTTCAAAAAATATTATAACAAATACCCCCCTTAATTTTCATCACAGAATCACCTCTTAAAGTTTGTCGCGCTTATTCACAAAGATTCTGTATATCAGTAGGAACCCTGGAAATTTGGGGAAAAAATCTTGTGGAAGAAAATTTTATGGAAAAAAAATATGTTTTCAAGAAGTTTATTTGATATACATTGAAAATTATTGCCGAATATGGAATTTTGACAAACGCAGGTAACATTAAATGCTGAGTATGACTGATATAAACAAGTATTTGTTGTATTATTAGAATATCTTTTTGATGAGTAGGGACAGTGTGGCCTGTATTCAATGAACAATTCTCGTGAACAATCCAACAAAAAATTCTCAAGCGGTGTCCGAACAATACGATATATTCCACGATATATAAAGTGAACTTTACCGTTTTTCTCAAGCCATCAAAAGTCCCAAAAACACGTTTCTAGACAGACATCATAACATGTAACATATCCGGTTCCTCAAAGTACGAGTCGACCCTTTGGTTGACACATTTTTGACGTATACTATTCATCCAATTATAATATAATCGAGAAAATACACTCTCCCCTGTAAATCTTGACCCCTGACTGTCCATTTCTTGTATTGAAAACTACGCGGTCACTCTACCATGAAAACATGCTTGCATTTTTCGGCGTTTAACTGAAATATCTTCTAGCTCTTGCGGTCCCAGACATATATACGATTCGGTATGGTAGCACCGGAGAAGATGTCGATTCGACGTCCGTATACAAATCGAATTATGACGTTGGTCCGTAGAGACCTGTCAATCATTTATTGGGGATCGAATTCAATGGAAATTTGCATGAACATAACGGAGGTTAATTATTGGAATTGCATCGTGAGAAAGATGTCACAGGGCCCTTCCAGCGATGAACAACGTCAAGGAGGCCTGTAAAAATCGACAACTACTGCGAGGGATTTTTTCAAGTAAATTTTATCTACCATGTTTTTGCCACTCTTATTCCTCCGAACAGTGCTTATCAATTTGCCAAAATGTCTGTAATTTTCGAACGTTTGGATGAAAATGGTCCTTAAACGATTTGATTCGAGTCACTGATCAAGAATTCGTAGTCGAAATCCATTCTGTCCGACCGTCAGGCTATTGATATTATTCTCAACTCTAACAAGTCAGTACTTTCGGAGATATGATTTTTCAATATTTCAATAACACCTACATCGTACTTCTATGTTTTCACAGACTGCGAATTCTAAGTGTATTTCTGGAGAGTTAGGTTGATGTAAGCATGTAAACAAATTGAAATTGGATTCGCTAAGTTCATAGGCAGAGTTTTTTGGTTAGTGAGTCGAAAATGAATGATGCAAGGAAGTTGAGCATAATTTACGAGTCATTATTTAATTACGGAAGATTTAGAATGGGATTTTCCAACTTATGTACAGGTAGCTATTCCTTAGTAACACTATTCAAGATTTCCTACGTATTCTGATTTGAGTTCTCTCTGGACTGATTAGATTAGATTTGTATCTAAAAATATATATAGCCAGTATAAAACTGGCTATTTCATTTACTCAATTATTCGGAATGACCCCTGATAGTTTTAAACACTTGTATCCAAAATTGGACCGTCATATAGAGATAAGATGCAGAGGGATTTCAATTTTAATTTTCAAGTTGTATAATAATCCATTGATATCATTCCCAACTCTGAGAAACTAATACTTTCAGAGATATGATTTGTCAATGATTGAACAAGAGAGCCAAGGCTCCTGTCCACAGTTGTTCACAATTAGTAAAATGAATAGAATTATTGAATTCAAATTCGAGTTATTTAATTGTGGTGATGCATTGAAAACTCTTGTATTATGGTGATGAATTATGTTATGATTTTGGATTTGTTTAAACGTTCTTTCTGATTGTAAAAACTATTAACTGAAATTATGATTTTGCGTTCAAAATGTGGATACTTTTTTGGACTTTGTTCTGTTTGTATACCGTATTCTTGAATAAAAAAATAAATAAATAAATATCACAATTGTATAGTCAAAGGTCTAAATTAGGGCTCGGAATTTTTAAAATAAAAGTATTCGAATAGTCGTTTGGTATGTCATTCGAATAGTCGATTACCTATGATTTAGTAGCCAATTATTCGGAAAGTCGATTCTAAGCTCTTTGTGACATTATGCCATTGATAACACTATTTAATAGGAATATTTTTTAATATTGCTTAAAATTTTCTAATGATCCTCACGAAGTTTCGCATTCTATATGTTGGCATTCTACAACTAGTTACCAAGTTTTAAGTCGATCGGATATGTATTCTTGGAGTTATTGAACAAAATTTTAACTACGAGAACGTTTGGCCGATTATGCTTATTAACGGACTCAACAGTTTTAATCGGATGCGAAACCTATTTCGGAAATTTCAAATTGCTATCTCCTTCCGTTCGGAAGTTGTAGTAGTAATGGACGGCCGGCCGGACAGAATCGATTTCGACCTAGAATTCTTCATCACTGAGACGAACCTAATCTTTTGAGATCATTTTTGGCAAAAAACTCGAAAATTACAGATATTCCTGCAACATTATAGCACGTAGAACATGCGCGCAAAATTATTGAATATCCCATTTTAACTTTTTTCTTCCTATGACGATTATCTCATAACCATAAATTTCAGTATTTCATGGTGTCACCAGTGTAATCTATCGATCATTTATTGAAGAAGCGTATTTTATAATGTAATCTGATTATCTCTATAATACCGACAGAATAAAAATGATACAAAATATAGACATTTCACTTATTGATCTGAAGTATTACTTCATAGAAATCGAAATCATTCCAAGAAATAACTTATGAAATTCTATGATTCTTCCAAATTCAATCGATAACACACAGATAACTCCGAGTACTTCCAAGTAGCCATTTCCGCAGTTACGTCACCTGTCAAATTAAAACTTTGCTAGTAGGTATCAAGGTATCCGATACAAAATTATTATTAATTGACAGTATCTTATCATGGCATCATTCATTCATCCCAATTTAGAATGTTTAATAGATAAGATAGAGTTGTAGAATGATAGGACGAATTGAGGATTTAAACAAGTTTAAGTGATTACGAAAGGTGCATAACAAACTATTTTTTTTAAGAATGAGCTGTTTTCTAAACAAAATTCTGGATTCAATGTAAAGTAAATGAACTCTGAAATTTTATCAGTATTTTCTTATAACTGCTGTACTTATTCTGAGAATTTAAATCAAACATTTATATCTGAACAATCTGTAATTTACATCTAATCCTATATTGTGTTAGAAAAGTAGATATTATTTTAAGTGTCATATGCAAGGAGATAGACATGGCTGAGTAATCAAAATATCGATGAAATCATTTGAATTCCCTCTGGCCTATAAATAGTTTGTAATATCTCATGGAATGCGTTTTATAACAACCACAGAAAGAAAGCTCGATTAGGTGATATAATAGTACATTCTACAACGAGTTGCAGAATGGGCTCCTGTTCAAACACGAATAGGGCTTTACACGAGACGACAGTAGGCGAGAGTATAAAAAATCACGTCTCGGTCTCGCCAATTCCCAAAAACTCTCGTTTAAGTCTCGTTCTCGTCTCGTTTTCAGTTGTCTCGTCTCGTCTCGCTTAATTCTTAATATCGATAATGAATATTATAATATATAAACGAAATGGTATACAAGAATGAATAATTTTGTAAAGCTATATTATTACGCTCTTATACAAAAATATTTGTACATGTACATATTATTTTTAATTCTAAACACTGATAATTGAAACTTTTAAATTACTAGATGACCAAGAATTCAAACATAATCACGCTTGCATCACATAATCTTCGTCATTTGACCTCCCTTAACTCTCTGGACTAATAAATGATCCTCATTTTTTTGGAGAAAAGATTAAACTGTCAAAATTGCGTACACAAACGAAAATTTCCCACAAAATTCAAAGAATCGTTTCGGCAATCCAGACTCTCATATTCCAGAAAGTTCGTTTCACAACTTCCAACCCCAAAACATATCGACAAGCACCATCTCAAGTGTCATCTTACAACAGAGACAATATCTCTAGTGGAAATCGAATAATAGTGAAAACAAGTCGTTGTATTTGAAACTGCGTTTAGGGTTTCGATTAACGGGGTTGTTTTCGATTTTAGGGGTGCGAATTGCCAGTATTTGTTCGAAGTAAGCATTAAATTTCGTTGTACAGGGGGGACAGGGTAATCCCGTTTTATTTAGGGTGTGAAATTGGTTATATCTGGAAATGTATTCATCTGTTTGTGAACAATATTATTAGCAGGAGATAAAGGAGGGAATTTGAGGAGAATCTGTGGAAATAGGGATGATTCTGGCAGAAGTTCTATTATATTCACGTACCATTGGAGAATCTGAACTTAGATTCAATCACAATAGGTCCAACAAAATTGGCAGAATTAATTGAAAAAATTATATACGATTTACACTTATTCTTTGTTAACCTCAACCAAAATTAATTATAATAAATAATGATGTTTTTAATCAAAATTCGATCCTTCTAATGATGGGCAAGTAGATACGACCATCTTTCTAATCATCCCAATCATCCCAAAATAGAGAATATTAGTTTTAAAGCTCAAATAACTTGGAACTTCTGAATATCAGTGAAGCCACGTGATAAAAATCCTATTAAAATTTGATGGAGAATCCAAAATGATAAAGGAATGATAATTTATTGCTTATGTCATTTGAAAAACGAAGTTGTTGGTGGGTATAACCGGAAGTGACAACAATGTGGGAAAGCCCTGTGGACAGGAGCTTTTGCGATATGGTCCCATATTCCAGTTTTGTTTTTACTGGAAATTCGGAACACAATTTGAATAACTTACCAAAGTATATATTTCCATCATCATATGGATTATCCAAGGGCATTATATTATCAACCAAAAATTATACATAGGTACCTATTTTGTTTTCTAGAACAGGAGGTATTTTATATCATGGGTAAAAAAAATTGTATAGAATCAGAAATAAATATGACATGTCTCTTATCGGTTAATGTTCGATTACAGCATTCTGTGAAATTATAGAATTTAGATTAATTATTGAAGTTTTGAAAAATGATTGAGTTATAAGCGTTGAAAATGATATCAATGAATTCTTATGATGAAACTGCATCTTAAAAAAAATTGAGTTTGAAATTTGCAATATAATTTTTTTTTCGTTACTCCGAAAGGCTGATTTTACCCAATAAAGAACTTAATCGAGATATTTATTTCCCAAACCTACTTTGAAAATTTCAACTGTCTAGCGCATTCCATTCGAGAGTTATCTTGTTAACGGATGGCCGGACAGAATCTATTTTGACCATGGATTCTGGATCAGTGAGTCAAATCGTTTACGATCACTTTCATTAAAAAATTCGAAAACTACAGACATTTGTGAAAATTGATAAGCACTATCTTCCGAGGAACAAGAGCGCCAAAAACATACAAATATACTATATTTTCTCGGCATCTCAGATAACATGCTGGAGTTGAATTTCATGAAGATATCTTGATGAGTTCTCAGTAAATTTTGGATGCGGTTAAGAAAGAACGACCCGTATAATTTTTCATTTAATTTAATATGGAATTGCACCAAGTGAAAACCATCAGTAACCAATTTAAAAAAAAAGAGAATCAAGTTCATTTATAATTTTTCCGATTAGAGAGAATCCAGATCTATTCCGGTTGTGTTTTCCTGATAAAAAACATTCGAGTAAAATTATCGCTGTTTCTACGAAAACTCAGCATCAAGTAGTGAATTCTAGGAACAAAAGTAGTGTTAATAAGTATTTCTATGAAGATCTTATCACACATAAATCAACATGTTTATCGTATTGTCAGCAGATATCATGAGAAGATGCTAAATATTCCAATTTTTTTCGTTTTTTCGTCGTTTTATCGACTAATCGCAATCTTAAGTTTCTAGAGCATTTCTCAGAAGTTCACACCTTGTGACATTTAGAGATCATTGAATGGTCCAAATCTCATGGTTACTAGGCTCATGCAACGATGAGGACTATCAGAATAGAGCAGAGACCTCCAGAAAATACTCTCTTATTCTTATATGGACCTACTTGCAGTTTAGAGCATTCAATGTTGAACTAAACTGCTCCACAAGAGTTAGGGATATCATATTATGTTGTTGTGAGGGGCGTAAAATTTTAAAGACAATATCAAAAACATGATCAACTGCCAATAAAAACTTATTAATTCGATTTGAATGCATATTTTCACCATCTGGTAGTCTTTTTTCTTGAGTTTGCCAGTTTTTCACATTATTCGTAAGATTTAGCATTTCAATATGCAGTTAATTTATTGTCAGTCTCTTAGCGATATCGAACTTAGTAAATTCCACGAGCTTCTTAAGATGCCAAGAACTAAATTAACAAACGCCGAGGCTAATAGGGCTATCGGTATGCTACAGGGTGGCCTCACTCAAGTCGCTGTGGCAGAAACATTTCAAGTATCGCAAAGTGTAATATCGCGACTCTGGAATAGGTTCAATGAGACAGGTTCGCAGCAGGAAAGACATAGGGTTGGTGGACCAAGAAAAACAACACCCGCACAAGACCGTTTTGTCACCATTTCGGCGAGGAGATATCCTCTTTCTTCATGTAGGATGCTGAGAAATCGACTTTTAAATGCCAATGGTCATGATATTTCCATTGAAACCATCCGACGTCGTTTGGGGCAGATTAACCTGGCTTCTAGACGTCCATTGAGGGGTGTTCCGTTAACACGTGAGCATAAACGACAAACATCAGAATGGGCCAGGCAGCATGTTAATCTGAACGTCCAATGGCGTAGTGTACTTTTCACAGATGAATCCAGATACGGTCGATTTTCAGATTATCGAAGAATAAGTGTATGGACTATGCCGCATATACCCCGAAATCACCGTCATGTGCAAGAGGTTCATCCATTTCGAGGAGGCTCTGTTATGGTATGGGCTGGGATATGTTACAACGGGCGCACAGACCTTCACATTTGTCCTGGCAATATGACTGCTTTACATTATAGAGAACATGTCATTGGCAATGTAGTGCCAAATTTTCATGCGACAATTGGTGAAGCTTTCCAATTTCTTGACGATAACGCCAGACCACATCGTGCAACAATTGTAAAAAATGCGCGAGACGAGCATGGTATTCCACAATCACCAATACCTCCGCATTCGCCAGACTTAAACTGCATAACATGCATGGGATATGCTGCAAAGAAGACTAGATGATCACCAACCTCCACCAGAAACATTGAATGACCTCAAAGCAATACTGCCTCGTTTATGGAATGAAATTCCTCAAGATATGCTCAACACCCTCGTTGACAGTATGCAACGAAGATGTCAGGCGGTCATTGATGCCCGTGGTGGCCATACCTTGTATTGAAGGCATAAAAAGACAAAAATAACAATAAAATGTCCAGGAATAAAAGTCGTTAAATTTGAACCTATTCTGTTGATCACCCTGTATATGTTGCAGACCAAAAAACTTACGTGCATTTATAGTTTTGAACCTAAAACTATATTAAATTACGTTTTCAGCGCAAACAGCGGATTCAGAATGTCAGTTATTTTAGTTGCAACGATTATCCCTATCTCTTGTGGAGCAGTTTATTTGAAAGATCTATGATAACTCACCTCCCAAGCGAATCTTGCATCTTGCGGACACCCAGCCCATTTTCCTTGGAACGGACCATACCTAGTACCCTTACTGAGCGTGACCCTTGCAAAAACACCCTTTTCCCTCAGCTCCAATTCGCTGGGGAGCACGCCACTGGCCAACACCACCTCCCTGGCTCTCAGATACATCAAGTCCATGTTGACCCCGTTGTGGTGATGTTCTCCGAAAGGTTTCTCTTCACTTATGTACTTATAAACACTGTTCGTCCTATCTTTAAAATTGTCCACAGATTTGGTGGCGAGTCTAAAATTGTTCAACGAGCAAGCGTCTTCGAAATTTTTGATGTTGTTGTTGAGATACTCGACCCTTCGGAGGAAGTCTGGCGAGGCTTCTAGTTGTGGGGGAATCATGGCTTTTTCCATAAGTTGATCTTCGTGGTGCGATATTCGTGCTGTAACTTCTACCTCATCTTCGCTTCCTTCTGAAAAGAAATGGTTCATTAGCGAAAAGGATAACTTGATTAGACTTTTTGCAGCGCAGACGAGTGATAGAGCAGCTTATCAAAGATCTATGGTTTGGTTCCGAAAACCGATATTATGTAATTGGAAGATAGTATAAGGCAGCGTGTTTTGCTCAGTGGTTAGAGCGTTCGACTGAAAGGAGTTCAATCCAGGAGCTAGGAAGGATATTTTTTCTGATCAAGTTAATCGTCAAATTAACAGTGTTGTGTCTAAGGTAACGTGAGGGAAGAGTACCAAATGATGCGTTGGACCTCCACCATGTCTTATGTACTCGGAAACACGTCTGGGCATACTCCTAATGAAATAATCGTTTTTCTCTTGAGATATCTGATACCAGGCTACTTTTACCTAGTGCCGAATTGTCACTGGAGTCTGTGGAGGATCGAATAAACTAGGTAATCTTCTTCCCATAATGTCCCAGCTGTGTTCAATGGGTGAACTATCAGGAGACCAAGAGGGCCAAGCTATCAAATTGAATTGATTGTCTTGAAAATAGGTCAACGTAATTCTGGCTATAAGTGTGGCGCCGTACAGTGAGTTGATGAGCGGCTGTATATAGATAAGGCAGAACATGCGGTACCATCACCTCCTGAATGTAACGCACGGTGGTCATGCTATACCAAAGGTGACTTGGTTCCTCAAACAACAGCGCCAATACCATAATTCCAACAATGTGGTGTGCATGCCTTTCCAAAAGAAAATTGAGATCTCGTTTTTCACTACATCGCCTTCTCACCGTTGCACGGCCATCATTAATGACCAAACAGGATCTATATTTATCACTAAATACAATGGCATTTCATTTGATGTACCAGTTCAGTCGTTCTCTGTACCAATTCAGTGGATCACTTGGGTGCCTAGTAGTGAGAGGAAAGACAAGCTTAGAACAGTATGAAGTGAGTCTGATAAAGAGTTCTCATCTTCTCAAAAGGATTCAGATGCTCTTCAAACCATTGGTCCGCAATTGATCTTGTGGACGTGAAGTGGTCCCATAGAGTAAAGGCCATAAGGCAGCGATCTTGGGGTGGGGCCTTCTGATTCCATGCCTGAGAAACAAACCACCATCATATTTACACTTATGTGTACCTTCCTGGCTATTTCTCTAAAGGACACACCAGTCTCAAGAAAGCCCACTATTCGTACCCCAACAAACGCGTTAAGCTGTTGGAAATATTCTCGTCTTCTAACTCCAGGTATAATGAACAGTTTTAAGATACTCTCAGCCAGATTTTCGCTTGCGTGTGAGATTAATACAAGATATATATTATATATTAGTATAATAATATAATATAATATTGTTATAGGGGGTAACGTGGCACTGCAACCTTAAGGTCTATTGTGGCCTCCATCAGAGCTGTCAATGTCACCACTATCTACAGTTCTCCAGAATCTGGGATGGCTTCAAGGAGGCTACGTCTTCGCTCCTGCATATTTCTTGTCCAAAGCATTCCTTGCGTTGGTTTGAGATGGCGAGGCATTTCGTAATCAGGTGTTCAAGAGTTTCATCCTCCTCCCCACAGAATCTACATTCGTCAGTTTCTGCTAGCCCTTATCTCATCATATGCTTCCTAAGTGCGTGCACTGTGGGGAAACCATTGAGGAGGTGCAGCGTGTTTTTACTGAGGTCCATATATTTCTTGGATCTGATAGTGTCAAAGTTCCAGAGGAACTTTTTTGATTGATAAATTCCTGATAGAGATCTCCAGATTATACCTTTTTCAGTTTCTTCTTTCATCCAAAATTCACTTTCGTCACTAGGATGATTGGCTGATTAAATGTACCTGGTAAGAGAGGGCCTCATTACCTGTTCCTTCCCAAGATATTCTGGGAATGGTTTCATGGGTCATTTTGTATATCACTAGATGAAGGGGTGTGAGATTTGTGATAATCTCACTTGGTAATATTCTGGTCTATTTTTGAATACCATACAAGATACAAATGAGCAACATTGTGGACAATTGACGTTGCGTGACAATAATGAAGACGTAGAAGTCTTTCGTTCAGTCACAACTAAGTAGAATCTTTTCAATGTTCATATAATGAATCATCATAGACTCTCATAAAATTGACTAGTTCCTCGGATGCACAACATCGAAATAATAGCGCTTTGTCATGTAAATATGTATAGAATACAAACATAGGCGTGGTAATGGATATTTTCTACAGAAATCTCATTAATAGTATGCCTATTAACCAAGCATCTCTCTGCGATGTGATTTGGAATTTGAAAGCGTGCAAAATCGAAAAGAGACAATGAAAATTAAATTTCAGACGCGATGCAAGCCTTCGAAACATGTGATAATATTGGCATTGTTAGACAATTCTCAATAGGAGATATGAATGAAAATCATCCGTAAGATAAATGACAGAGCCAATCAAGGAACGACCGAAACGTCACGTTCCACGAGTGTTTTCGTTTGTCTTTTGTCCCAGCGATTGTCAATTGTCAATCGAGTCGGCCGTGGAAGACTCGAGGAGATAAAAGTTTTTTTTAAGGTGGTGGTAGGCATGACCATTGTGTTGATGTTGTCTTTTGTGGGGAGACCCTTTGTAGTGAATGTATTCATGTTTATTTGAAGAAACTATCATACTGAAATCCCAATCGAATATTGAACTGAAGGATATATGATGAAAATTCATTATTGAATATTCGAGAAAAATACTGACGTAAATCCTTTGCGCGCATGTTCTCTTGTTACGCCGTCTTTTTAGCGATAACATGTGTAAAATGCAATGGTGCTTCACGACGACCCAAAAATGTTCGAGTTTTACGAACCGTCTCTGCCAAATTTTCACCATTTAATTTCAGTGCGTTCTTGAAGCGTGTATCGTTCCATTTTTATTAATGGCGTAGTTTCTACTTGTCAAATTTCAAAAAATGACGGCTTCAAAAGTGACATTTACCGAAATAGCGGGCTATTCAAAATAACAAGTCTTATTGGAAAATCCTTTATATGCCAAACTTCTGAATAAAATTCAGAGTGTTCGATAAAATAGATGGTCATGAAAAAACATAGCCGTGATATTAAACGATAATTATAAACCCCTGAAAGCACTTAAGAGAACATAGCTAGTACTAATTAGGCAGGTTTATTCTAATACATAAAAGCGGATATCCTATTAGATCGCGTTAAGAGTGTCATATCTTCAATTCGTGGTTAGGTTAGTGATAATACCATTCGACGAAAACCGCAGATCTATTTTTACTAATTACTTTCCTAGAAATTAATTCGACGATTAAATTCTTTTTCTTAACTCGTTCTGTTAATCGTCGCTATGATAAATCGGGAAAAAAAGGGAATTTAGACGTGATAAAGGACTGAGAAATCGGCCAATCAGCTTGTTAGTCCACTTTCTCGATATACTGGACATTGATTAGGAAGCTGCTCAATCCTGAAATATGGAAATCAACCTACTTAATTCTGGATGATAAGGGTTGCCTAGGAAGTGTTTCCTGCTGAGATCAGGATGCTGATAGAAATACAGTTTTTCGAGAGAAAAACTTAATGACTGCAGGAAACTGATAACTTTTTTGTTTCAATCAGGTCTATTTATACTGGGACTAAAGTACTGAGATAATTTTTTTGATATTTTTGTCCTTCATGAGTTTAATTTTTGGTGATTCTTTCTTGGGACATAATTTTAATCCTAATGCCTTGGATGAAGTTGAAAATCAGGAATAATATTCTGCAGAAATTAGCTCATACTTCATGGGGTGCTGATGCAGCTACTCTTCGAACGGCAGCCTTAACCTTGATTTTATCAGCCGCTGAATATTGATGCTTCGTCTGGTTTAATAAAAATTGATGCACAGCTGATTCACCTATGAGGACCATAACTGGAACTATTAAATCTACACCTACTCATTGGCTAATAGTTCTTTCACTCATTGTCCCGCCCTGCATTCGCAGGCATACTGCTGTTTTAAATTCTTGGAGTAAATTTAATTATTTTCCGAATTCATATACGATTCTCTCCTATATTCCAGGCAATTAGACTCCCAGATTGAAGTCACGTAACCCTTTATGGTCCAACTGTTGTCTCAATTTGAATAAAAGTGACAAGGAAAATTGGAGGTAAGAATGGATTTCCTGCGATTTCTTCAAGGAAGATTTAATTTCTGTTCCTTCAAATACAGTTCCGGGGTTTGATCTTCCAAGGAAAATGTGGTCTATTCTGAATCGTTTAAGAACGGGTCATGGTCGTTGCAACAGCATGCTTTTCAGATGGAACTCAGTTGAGACCTCTAGTTATGAATGCTGGGAACCAGAGGAGATTATAGATCGTTTATTTAATCATTGTCCCATATACAGGGTGAGTCTTTGACCACTGCATTAATTTTAACCAAAGATTCCTCTCATCAAATGAAACACTTTTTTCATTTAACATTTTTCCAAATTCAGCTCAGGTAAAAAGATACAGGCTGTTGAAATTTTGAAAAAAAATCAGTTTTTATTTTGTAGCTTTGACATCCTTTTTTCGAATAAAATGAATGTTGGCGTAAAGTTTCCTATAATCATGATACATATTTTCCAAATATTAGTTATTTTCTACTTCTAATGGTTTTCTAGTTATGGACTCGTGGATTCATAAAACTAAACGAAATAAGCATAAAGAAAGCATATAAAGTTTTTCTTGAGTCATTTCAAGAATATTCCATCGTTTTAGAACATTATATTATTCCTCCTCATTTCTCCTTAAACGCACCGTTTTCGAGATATTCTTCATTGAACGTTTTAAATTGGAAAACTCCAGAAATTTCACTACTTTTATAGATCCGTCCCTGAGCGTTGGAATCCCGAATCAAGCTGTAAACTACGTTACCATGCCTTATTCTCGTCCGCTAATAATGTCATAGATAATTTATATGCGGGAGTGTATTAGCACATTGTGAAATCTTCAAACGCTTGTAACTTTTTACCTGAGCCGAATCTGGAAAAATGGTAAATGAAAAAAGTGTTACATTTGATGAGAGGAATCTTTGGTTAAAATTAATGCAGTGGTCAAAGACTCACCCAGTATAGATTCCAGGATGGTTTTAGGGCTATTCATAATGTCTCATTTTTTGAATGGGTGGTGAATTTCAAATCTATTTAATAAACCATGGAATATTTTGTCTTTTCCAGACTGACTTCCGGGTGTCTTGGAGAAACCTCTCTGCTTATTCAAGGAAGAATCAATAGTGATGAAAAAGATGCCCTAAAAAACTCAATATGTCACCATATTTTGTTAACAATTTTTTTTATCATAAATCACAACACTAACAGGGAGACAGGGTTTTTTTGCTGAGGTTTTTCCATAGACTCTTGTATCATACATCCAATTGTATGGTACCCCGTTACACTAAACTCTGCTCACACTTTTTTCATACACAAGCTTTATTGTTAGATAAAAAAATGTAATACTCGATGTTCAAAAAAATATATATATTAAATTGTGTTGCAAAATGTTAAATAAGGTATTAGTTAATTAATGATAGTAGCTTCATAAATCATTGAACCGATTGAGAGCAAAAGATTAGGACTCCATTGTACATTTCTACATCCAATATCCAATGTAACAATTATGCCACATTGTTCTAATATATTATGCCTCACATTTCTAACGCATTCTGATATTATAGACCAAACATTTCTTCTCCCATTTAACTACCATATAAATTGATACATAATTTGTTAGACCGACAATCGCAAAGACATTCATTCATAAATAATTTCAAATAGAAGTTGATTTGAGTTGAACCGAATAATCTAAATATATCTGATCCAAAACCGCAAAACATAAACAAATGGGTGAAATAAGTGACACAAAAACAAAACAGCAGATAATATGTACGAATTCCCACGTTTGTCAAAGAGATTTTGCGTCGAGTTGGCCGGAGTAGTTTTATATCATAAACAAAGATAATGTCCTCTTCTACAAAAATTTATACGTATTCACATTTTTTTCATATCAGTACTAGAAACTTCGCTATTATGAGATTCAGAAGTGAGTTTTGCTCATGATTGCGACATGACTGAGGCCTTAGAATTTTCTTGAATTAATTTTCAATACCAAAGATGGATGTGCATGCAGATTAAATATGCTGATGAATCCTTTTTCGCGCTCTTGTTCCTCGGAACGGAGTGCTTATCAATTTGCTCAAATGTCTGTAATTTTCGAATTTTTGGCTGAGGATGGTTTTAAACGATTTGGCTCGACTCACTTATCAAGAATTCGTGGTTAAAATCGATTTTATCAAGCCGTCCTGCCGTTAACACGATAACTCTCGAACGGAATGAGTTAGATAGTTGAAATTTTCAGAGTAGGTATGGGAGATCAATATCTCTTTTGAGTTCGTTATTGGGCAAAATCGGGCGGATGGTATTGGAGTAACGAAAAACATATTTTTTTTCACATTACAAATTTTGAATTAAATTTTTTTCAAGATGCAGTTTCATCATAAGAATAAAGTGATATCAAAAGCTAATACTTTCGGAGATATGATTTTTCAAATTTTCAATAATACATCGTACTTCTATTTTTTCACATAATGCGAATTCTATCAGTGTTCTATCTGTATTCGCTGTTCATACATGTCATCTTATCCAGGATTATCTGGGTAGTACATATGATGATGGAAATATATAATTTGGTAAGTTTATTGAATTTGTTTCAGAATATCTTCAGTGAAACCAAAACTGAAATATTGACCAAGTTTCAATTGATATAATATCATTTTCACAGTAGGTTTGAGGGATGATTATCTCGGATAATTTCATTATTCATTTTTAATTCAGTTTCTTGTATGATGCAGTTCTATTATTATAAGGATGCATTGATATCATTCCCAACTCTGAGAAACCAATCATTTCGGAGATGATTTTTCAAAGTTTGAACAAGAGCCCCAAAGCTCTTGTCCACAGGACTTTCCCACTTTTTTTTTATGAAAAAAAAAATCTTACGAAGCAATGAAGTCAGGAGCTTTTGCGTGCATGAAATTTTGTCTGTATTGGACATTCTTAATCGAATGTACCATCGATAGTAAATTTTATTTCTTTCTAGTGGTGCTATCCTCATATCCTTAGCATGCCTTAAACCCTCCGTCGCACAATATTGTGACTAACGACTTCAGGCGCAATGAGTTTGACAGGCACATGTTCTAAAAATCCTGATTATCTGAAAATAACCGTAGGTAGTATTTATACAATTTTTCACTAACGATTTTCCCATTAATGCCACAACTTTCAAATTATTGAAGTTGTATAGTCGTTGATGCAATAGGTTTCTTGCATGTAACACGAAATACTATATGTTTATGTTTTTCTGAATCTACTTCAATACCAGATCCATCATGTATGCCCTCATACACTTTCATAATTTATAAAATTTTAATATTTCCGTATTGAAAATCGGTAAATCAACCAGAAATTTCAAATGAGGTGAAACGCTTCTGAATCGTTGCTATGACGGATGACGTACCATCTGCTTATTACAGCCAATATGGACTTCGAGCCCTTTATAGGGAGCTGTGTTACACCAGAATAAAGAGTGAAACGGACACGAGAAGAGAGTGAGAGTAGATATGACGGGTTACGTAATGGACTGGCGCCAAGTTTCGGTCGTTTGAACAGGCATTATGTGCAACCAAATTTAAATGATCGTTTTCTCGTTGAAAATTGAAATTTTTGACGGCGGTTGAATTGTTTCAGTATTCTTATGGATATCATTATCGGTTCCAATAATAAAAACAATGAATGCAAAAGACCTATTGTTACGAAATTGGGCGCAATGTGCCGGTGAGGCCAAATATAAGATTCAAATCGGTCCCATAGAATATATGAGAGATATTTGAGTAATAAGGCTTCCAATATTCAGTTTCAAATTGTACCATGCAACTTGTTGGGTATTAATGAGTTTGTCAGAAGGAAACTTAGATAACTTTTCGCTGTACGAACCAGAAACTAAGACAGAAACTGACTTAATGGTTTGAGAACGAAAAAAAGATGTTGAGAGGAAGGGTGCTGCTAAATGTAGACTCTGTGCCTCTCAGATAAGTTGCGCTCTACGGAAGGTTTTAAAGATCTTGTAGTTATTCCCGTGGAAAATAAATCATTGAATAATTGACATTCCCGTACTTATTGCACATCAGTTCAGATTCCACATCTATTCAAACCTGACAGATTAACAGATATGTAGCATATCCATTCCAAGCAAAAATACACTTTCTCGAAGCCTCGATGACGCTTCTACCCTACGGGTTGGTATACCTGATGTCAGCAAGATCCTTAAAAACATATCAGTTTTTGACGACACCGCAGTATCTTGGCCAACGCGAGAGATAAAGAGAGCCAGCTGCAACACGATCTGTTATGTGCAGTATCAATTTTTAGTGATTTCTAATACTTGTATCAGCATCGAACATGCTTCTACAATTTCAACGTCACGGGTTCGTCGGACTCAGGGATAAACAACACTATTGTTTTGGCTCGTTGGACATTCGTTGTCCAGAAAGGAGAACATGTAGGTGGGTATGACTGTTTCAAGGAAGGATGGAATGACCTGCGGGATCATTACAACTATCTTATAACCTGAGTTGTTTTTCATATGTGGCAATTCAGTTTTGAATCATTATTTTCTGAAGGAATAGACTTTTCTCTATTTCAGTATCGTAATGAGTTGATTAGAGCACTAAAAACAGTGCTGTAAGCCCAACCACAATTTTTTAGGGTCAACAGATCGTGAGATATTTGAAAATTATATTATTATTATATGAAAATAACAATTATATTTATACAATTTTTAACACAGTCTACCTATAAATTCCACATCTTACGAATTATCGAAGTTGTATACTCGTTGATTAGTCGTATTTCGATAACAACTTGAAGGGACATTATAAATACTTTCAACCTAGATAAAATTGCCTACAATTTGAGCCCAACCGCATTTTTGCGCGTATGTTCTGGGGAACATCGCGTTATAGTTTAGCCCAAATGTCTGTAACTTTCGAATTTTTTGACGAAAATGGTCTCAAACGATTTAGTTGGACTCCCCAATGAAGAATTCGAGGTCAAATTTGATTCTGTCCGGCCGGCCGTCCGGCCGTTCCCACGATAACTTGAGAACTTGAAATCACATCAGTGTTTTTCCAGTTTTTTTTTATATATCTTCTATAACCATAAATTCCTTGAAATATAGGTACATATGTATTTCAATTCAGTGAAATATGCACCTATATTGATCATTAAATGAACCACTGCGTTAGGGCTGCAGACACAATACTTATTATTAAATTTGTTTTAATCTTGTTTACATGAATCGAAAACTTGAGAATTGACACTGATACTGAAACATGAAGCAGTATTAATAATAATATGCTAAAGAAGAAAATAATTCATAAAAAGCAGGGATGTGAAGTCAGGAGCTTTTGCGCGCATTTTCTATCGTCTATTCACACCTCACACACACCCTCACGAAATTCTGCATGAACTATAAGAATAAATAAAATAGTGGACTTACTCAGCGGGAATTCGAACCTGCGTCTCCTGCGTGACCACACTACCATCTCGGCATTACAGAACTGATATTTTCACAATAATTGCTAAAATACAAAGGTGATCGAGCTGAATTCTGGTACTCGATTTTAAGATGGCGGCTTGTACGTTTGTGCAATATAACATTTTTGAATCATTTTTATTTCTAGTGACGCGATTCTCACGAAATTCTGCGGTCGTGGCCGAAAACAACAAACGCAGTCGCACCCTAAGACAATCCTGAATCCACATAATGCCGCAATTCAGCAACCATAATAGCCATTCTTTCCGTTTATGGTTTCCTATGGAGATGTCACACCGAAGACAAATCCCATCGCCTACTTTATATGCTTGCGGATGTGCTGATTGCACTTCTCACAAGATATGGAGGAACGCGGGTATCTTTATGGCCACAGAGCGGCGATTTCGGCCTCTATGGATCCCCAGCCGACTTGTTTACCTAGGATTAACACGCTAAGTCCGAAAGACGCAACAGTTCTCAGGTTTCGGCAATTTTGTACCCTGATTTCGTGCGACAGATATCTGGAGATAAGTCTGTTCTAGTTTTTACGAGTGTCTGTGAATTGGTGAGAGGAAGATAAAGAAGATATGGAAAGAGATTACGTTGCAATGGCCATAGCCTTCCATTCATGGATGGGGATTTTGTCGAGGGATTTGGTTGAATAAACTCTGAGCATACCCACAAGGAAAATTATAAGATGAGGTTCGAATGTTTCCTCCATAAATTTGATGACATAAAAGCTGATGCAATGTGTCAAGTTTTACAACTGCAAAACGACAAAATATTACAGCTATATTTCGTGATTAATATTTCAAAAATTAAACGACAAAGACCATAAAATAGTGATAGACAATACATTCACCAAAAAAAAAGAATTATAAATTAAATTACGAATATATGTGTGTTGACATTTTTCACCGTGGTTCCCTACGAAGAGTTCTTCATGAGTAATAAATTGTTTGAATAATAATATTCTGATTTGGGGTAAATTCGTTGAACAATGAACTTTGACGAAGATGTCACTTTTGCGAATCGATCCAAATATTCAATTCCATTTTTTGAATCTTTCAAATCATCAGTATATTTTTAAGGAAAGTATCCTCAATTCAATATCATCGAAAAATTTTACAATTTCTACGTTGAAATTTGGTTCTATGAATGATATCTATCGTGGATGTAAGTAAAATGAAAAAAAAAACAAAAGGGGGATAGCCCTGTGGCAGGAGCTTTGGCGCTCTTGTTCAATTTTTGACAAACTATATCTCCGAAGGTATTGGTTTCTCAGAGTTGGGGATGATATCGATGGATTCTTATAATAGAACTGCACCATAAAAAAAAATAATAGTTTATGTATGAAGTTTAAATAAGCAGTATGCAATTATTCAACCTCGTCGAATGGGTTGTTGCAACTTACACTCGCTACATAGTCTTCACAACTCGAAATACCTAAGGAAAGTATCATATAAATGTCTAGAGCAAGGCAGGAGACAATCATAGCAGATTGTCCATTTATTCCTGATATTTGAAAAGCTATAGGCTGACGAACAATTTATTTTAATAGTTCAAATTATGTTAATAAAATACAATCCTCTTTTCATAATTCAATAGTTCATAACACTAACACATTCTTTCTTTATTCTAAACCTTAACTCAAGAAAAAATATTTGTTGCACAAATGTAGATCAATATTTCAGGATTTATTTTGGGTAGCAACATTATGAAATTACTGTATATAGGAACATGTCTCACTACTTACGGAAATAAAAGGTTATATTAACCTCAGTGGTCAACGAACAGTAATTTCTTTTGATGATTCCATTATGTTATTCTTGCATTGCCTTCATAAATTACATCATTAAAATCATCCAATTCGTAATTTTCTGAAATATCATCCCCAATATTTGCACATAAATTATTCAATATGCAAAAAGTCAATATTATTTTGGGTATCAAAGCAGTATATATATCTACAAATTCAAGATGCGGAAGATAGGAAGATAAGATGACATGAATGAATAGTGAACACAGATAGAAGACAGACAGATATAATTCGTATTCTGTGAAAACATAGAAGTACGATGTAATATTTAAATTTTGAAAAATCATATATCCGAAAGTATTAGCTTGTAAGAGATGAAAATGACATCAATGGGTTCTCATGAAGTAACCTGGCAAAATCTTGTATTAGAGTCGTGGAACTATAAACTGGTATTGTGAAAAATTCTTCTTCTTCGAAATTTGTGAAGAACCCTCCTCAAAATTCTACCGCAATTGAATGGTTATTTCACATATTCTCGAATTTATCATGGTCAGAATTTTATTTTTTGTATATTCATTGAATAAAACAGGCCATATTTCTGGAACCAGTGAGCTGATCGTGATAATTAGTGGACTTGATTTGTCCATTTCATCTTCAAATCTCTCCGCCAAAATAAGTGTACCTATATTTCCTATTTCGTTCCAAAATTATCGTGCGTAATATAGGACTTGCGGGCGGATGGACAAAATTAAATTTGATACGAATTCATCCATCAGAATGTAAGATGATATCGCTCCTATTTTTGGCCGATAATTCCAAATATTTCGACGAATTGATTACGCAAAAATTGGGAATTTGAATAGTCAACCATATTGTGATACCCAAATAGTAATATGAATCATGATTCTGATAAATCCATGTGGTTATAACCTATAACTAGTAAATATTGAAGAAAAAATTAGATTATCTGAAGTTGATTAATATTTGACTCAATATGTTAGATTTAGAATTTTCTGTCAAATGAAACTGTATTTCTATATTTTTTCAAAGACTGTCAATGTGACAAATTTCAGAAAAAGTGTTCAACAACAAATTATCTGAAGATTTTCACTGTGTCTGATGAAGGAGTCTGATTTAGGCTCTGAAACATTACAGAAAAGGATGTTATCCTTTGCGTTGTTTTGTAACTATTTATTAGACTATATTTTTCAATAAATTGCAACTGACAAATATCTTGTGTTTCTTACTCAGAAGCAATTTCAAAGAAACAATTTTTTGTTATTATAACTACATGTTTTTCGTAGTTCGTTAGTTAATTTCATGCATATTAGAGATCCGTTATATCAAGAATCCAAATGTTAAGAGGGCATATGTAGGAGAACGTCACTTTTAGATGCAAATCTGTAGATTCTTGATTCTTATTAGAATCTAGTTAACATCTGTTGATATATTTCAGTGACTCAAAATGATATTTATAGTTAATCAAATGAATAGCAATGAATAAATCGTTTACTTAGATACCATCATTGAGTTATATTGTCTTTGGAAAAACCATATTTTTTGTTTAGGAAAAAAGCTATACAGCTGATTTCTTGGGTAACTGCTCTATTGTTGCACCTTCACAAGTATCTAACTTCCTAGAAAGTATTTACAGAAGGACATAATCAAATGTCAAAAACTTCTCATAATAGGAATGGAATTACACAAAAATTACTGCGGTAATTTTACGTTGCCATGGCTGCAAACAACCATGGTAATAAAATCATCATATTATTCCTTATTCTGTGCATCGAATACAGAGTAAATTGACAGTTGTGTTTCAGAAAGAAAAAAGTCGCGTTTTGGAGAGTGCTACATTCAATACATGGAGAAAAATTCATCGTATTCTATGTTCTTTGAATTTATGATAGTAGGTAGTTATTTTGACTGTACCTACTAATTATTTCGAGAAATATTCCAATCAATTACACTGCTGCATGAAAATTCCTAGATATCTTCATTCCAGAGTGTTGCTTTGGAAAAACTTCCATTCGATGTTTTTCACATTTGAAAACCCTCCTTTCGTAATTTTGATGCCCTTGTGCAATAATCACTTCCGAAAATCCCATAGAGAGTGAGTCTTAAGGTTGTACATTAATTTCAACCATAGATTCTTACCAACAAATTAAACACTTTTTTCAATTACCATTTTTCCAGATTCGGCTCAGGTAAATAATTACAAGCGTTTAAACAGTTCACAATGAAAATGACGTTGATCGTGAACGCGAAAAGGGTACGGCAACATGGTTTATAGCTTGATTGGGATTCCAGCTATATACCAGGATATATACCTAAAAGTAGTGAAATTTCTGGAATTTCAGACTTCAGAATATTCAATGAAGAATATCTCGAAAACGATACGCGGGAAATTATGAAGAATAATTTAAATTTTTAAAATGATTGAATATTCTTCAAATGTCTAAAGGCAAACTGTATCCACTTCCTTTATGCTAATTTCATTCAGTTTTATGAATCCGTGGGTCTATAACTAGGAGGACAGAAGGAAAAATTGGTTCAAGCCATGTGGACAGGAGCTTTGGCGCTCTTGTTCAAACTTTGACAAATCATATCTCCGAAATACTTGGTTTCTGGGAATTATATAAATGGATTCTTACGATAGAACTGCATCATGAAAGCAATTAAATTCAAACAGACCGATTCTCCCCAATAAAGAACTTATCCGAGATATTAATTCCTCAAATCTACTCTGAACATTATATTATATAAATTAAAACTTAGACAACATTGCAGTTTTGTTTTTTCTGGGGATATTCTGAACCCAATTTGAAAATGTATCTTACCAAAGAATATATATCCATCATCATATGGATTATCCACGGGCATTATATTATGACCTTAAAAGTATAATATCATATCATCCTCATAATTCTACGATAGCTCAGGTTATTTCATTGGTCATTTTGCATCCAATCATACTTTTTTTTTCTAGAATAGGAGGTGTATTTCATATCAAGAATAACAAACCAGAAATCATTTTGACATTTATCTCTCATAGGAAAAAAGGATGACATGTAAGAATACAGATCATATAATAATTTATAGATATAATAATTAAGTAGGTACAGCATTCTGTGAAAACATAACAGTACGATTCATTATTGAAGTTTCGAAAAATCATATCACCGAAAGTATTAGCTCGTTAGAATTGAAAATGATACCAGTGGATGTCAATGGTGAACTGCATCTTATGAAAAATTGAATTTGAAATTTGTAATGTAAACAAAGATTTTTTTTTTCGTTACTCCGAAACGAAACCATTTTTCCCAATAATGAACCTCGCCGAGATATTCATCTTTCAAACCTACTCTGAAAATTCCAACTGCCTAGTTCATTCTGTTCGAGAGTAATTGTAGAAACAAAATTTTAAATTTTTGAAAATTTTTTTTGACACCTTACGGCCAAATTTCGCATGTATATAAAGGTCATTATTCTACAATTTGATCCCGAATATTCATAAAACATGTTTTTACTAAAAACGGCCATAATTCCGAAACCAATTGGTGGATTTCGCCCGTTAACGAACTCGTCCGAGATAAACGCTCCAACCTGCCCTGCAAATTTCAATCCTCTAACTCCTTTCGTTCGAGAGTTATCGTGTTAACGGCCGGCCGGACGGACGGCCGGACGGATTTGATTTCGACCACAGATTCTTGATCAGTGAGTCGAACCAAATCGTTTAAGACCATTTTCAGCCAAAAATTCGAAAATTACAGGCATTTGGCAAATTGATATGCACTCTTTTCCGAGGAACAAGAACGCAATAAATTGATATTTGGAGAATATGTGTCATAGTTATAGAAAACTTCACACCATCATTGATCAAGTGAGTAAAATATTTTTTTTTTATTACAGCAGCCTGTATCTTTTTACCTGAGCTGAATTTGCAAAAAATGTACATGATCAAAATGTTTCATTTGATGAAAATACAACTTAAAACCTCGCCCTGTATAATGTGGACAATTCGGATGTAAGTCCATCACTCACCTGTCATAATTTCCACCAACATGAACCCAAAGTTACGTCAACAGTCCAAGTAAAATTCACGCAAACCACTGATCGCACAACATCAAACGATCAACAAGAACTCCAACCGATCGTCAATCCAAAAATCACCACCAGACAGGTGTCAGTCCGATCAAAGAGTGACAACGCGGCCTGTTATGTAACCAATTTAAAACACAACACAACAAATCGACTCAGTGGTTCAGAGATAAAGGCCAGTACCGGGAAACGTCACGTTGCGAACCCAGTACAACACTGGAGAGTCGGGAGATGAGCCTGGAGGATCGGGACTCCCCTTGTAAGGGCGTGTTTGGGGTGGGGCGAAATGGGACGTCCTATCCCGCGGGAACATCCCCACCACCGAATCCTCTCGATCGGAGCACGTTCCGAGAAGATATCGCTGGCTATTCTCTGTTCCTCTCTGGGCTGTCACTTGTCGTCTCTTTCTCGATGATGCTTGGAGAGCAGGTTTCGGAGGATTTCAAGAAGAGTTTCAGGGATTCCTGGATATGTTTTTGTGGAAATAATAGACAGGAATGAGAAAGGAGTCAATGGATAAAGGTGGGTATTCAGATGATGCTTCTTGGGTAGTTTCATTCTTCATTTATGAGGAAGGAAAAAGGTACTGTTATGATTTTTTTCCCAACCAGTTATTAGAGAAAACAAATCATTTGCACATTTTTAGAAAAGATGAGAAACACTGATGGTATCTATAAAGATACAGGTTCTTTATAAATGATTGTAACATCGCAGTTGGCTTTGGATTTATATATGCCACTTCTGACTTCTTGTGTTCTGTTTATATGATGGAATTTCTAGAATGACAGTCAATATTGAATTATTGTCAATTCTTAAGTTTTTTTGGCGCTCTTGTTCCTCGGAACAGAGTGCTTATCAATTTGCCCAAATGTCTGTAATTTTCGAATTTTTCGATGAAAATGGTCCTAAACGATTTGGTTCGACTCACTGATCAAGAATCCGTGGTCGGAATTCATACTGTCCGGCCGGTCCGGCCCGCTGGCCGGCCGTAGGCACGATAACTCTCGAACGGAATGAGCTAGACAGTTGAAATTTTCAGAGTAGGTTTGGGAGATAAATATCTCGGCTAAGTTCATTATTGGGCGAAATCGGACAGATGGTTTCGGAGTAACAAAAAAAAAATTTAGTAACAAAAAAAAATTTTTTTTTTACATGACAAATTCCAAATTAAATTTTTTTCAATATGAAAAACAATTAACTAACGCATTATAAATTTATTGAAGTTTGATAAATGAGAAGTGACAAGTAACAAGTTTATTAATTTCACAAAATTTGACACCTAGGATTTTAAATTTAACTCGCAAAGTTTTTTCAATATTTTTAGCAACCATAGTTCAGCGATCATTTATTTCAATGGTGAATGTGTTAATTGCCATACTGCTTTAATTTAATTGTTGATCACAAAATGCCAGTTTTCTCGAAAACGGTTCGCTTTGGAGCAATGAACCAAGAGTACCTTTTTTGTATGTAAAACTCATTGGCGCATCAGAATTTGCTATGCAAATACAAATTTGTCCAGTGGTGTAAAAGTTGAGGGGAAAACCTTTGTGCACATTCAACATCTCCAATACTAGCACGTCTATTAAAACCGAGAAAGTGCAGGAAAGAAGCTATTATTAGTGGCAATGTGTGTACAAAAACTGAATTCTGTAATTCAAACGATTCCTGAGATATTAGCAAAAAACTGAAAAAAATATAAATTGTTGACATCCTGTATCTCTGACACGAAGACCCGGGGGAAAAAATGGAAGAGAAATAATAAATGGTATGAACCATATAGTGATGGATTCACCTTCCACGCTATCCTTTAATACGATTTCAAACTGTGTTGACATTGTTGAGTCCTCTACAACTTTTGCTAAGATTTCTCGGCAAAAAATTCAATGTTTGTCTTAAAACCAAAGCCAGTCCAAAGCATACGTAGTTGTAATAATGTTCCTACTCAATAGTAATCTTAAGAATAGTCCAACTTGAATGCAATTATCACAAGCAAGACTACCATTGAGTCAGAGATAACGATCAACTTCGAGCTTACGATTATCAAAAACTATAAGGAAAACCAAACGTGTAGATTGACTTTAAATAATAAACTATTCTTTAAAACTTGTCGCGTTCCGTAGATAAGAAATTTAAAAAATTGTCTGATCGAACCATTATTCCGTGATTTTCGGAGGCACATTCTTATCTATTATTAACGAATCATTCTTATATCTTCTGTGTGGTGCGGTCAAATGGTCCGGAAACCAATAAAACCAGTGACTATAAACTGGCTTCATTGTCTTTTTGCCATAACATAGTTGTGATTGCGAAAATAATAGAATTTTGTGATTAAACGAGAAATGACTTAATCAGTTAGCGTAGATCGATCCGTAGCTATAAATTCATGGATTGTTCTTCGACCTCGATAACGCGAAGATTGGTTGATATTTGGATAATTGATATTTTGCGGCATAATTGGGCAATAAACGTTTATGGCATACAAGTCTGGTATGGAAAAATGAGCCAGAATAATCCGAGGAAAACCATCGACTAAGGTTTGCCTGGGTTGTGTTCGAATATTAACTCCGCAGAGTAATAGTAACTCCATTGCGTTCGAAAACTGAAAGGTTGAGTAAATTTTACTCTGTGACTGTCGTCCGAAAGAGTATTCAACTCGGAGTTCATTTTACTCCTGTCAAAATTGACATAACTCATGGGACAGAATTTCTAGTATCTTTGTCTCACTGTTTTATGAATGTTTTGTGAGGTAATTTAATAGTTTTATACTGCTCTCAATATATATTTATGATTAGAGTTACATATATGTGAAGAAAACAATAATAATAGGATCTTTCTTAAACCAACGTAACCTATTTTCCGATATTGGCACCTTCTGTCACTGTCAGTGTCAGTGTCAGAGTTAACTCCAGAGTAAATCTGTCAAACCTTCATAAACTCTACTATACTCCGTGGAGTTAATTTTCGAACACAACCCATAGTGTGCATTTCACACTAGCACTAAAGCTATGGGACCTGTCCTACCAGGGCACTTGAGATTATCACATTTTTTTCTCCGCTCGAGAGGAAAACCTTTTATAGGCCCTAGAGGGTCCGCTTCTCTCAGGAGTGTGCGACTCCAGATGTTGATTGGTTACTCACTAAAAAACCTCTCGCACGTTCCTTGGAGTAGTTCTTCGTCCTGCCCTTACAGCGTCCCTCAACAAAACAGATAAGCTGCCAGCGGCCTTCATAGTTGATGGGACCTGATGACACAAAGTCATCCGAGCAACACCGCTTTCTGAATTCTGTGCGCTAAATCCTCGGCCAGAGATTCGTAGGCCGGAATAATTTTCAATTCAGTCACGTAGTTCACTCTCATTCCGCCTAGACATCCTATGATTAATACGACCATCCTAGCCTTATACCTTGGATACAGGATCCCAGGTTCGAACAATAAATCCTTGTATTCATCCCCCTTCTGATCTTCTTTCATCAAAACATTATTTTCTGCGGTGGGGGAAATTTCAACATCCCAGACACATCTCAAAGTCTCAGAGTACGGGTTTAGCAAACCCGAGCTACCCTAACTTAACCTGGCAGTAGGTATGAAATGCAATACCGCACGGGGGCACTACTTAGTAGCATACGGGTGTGACAAACCCGCGGAGACCGGTCAGTCTCAACCGATGATGAATTACAATCTACGAAGCCTCGGAAAACAGCTGCTGCCTGGGGATCACCAGGGCACGTCTGGGGTTGGTGCTCGACGTGACAGCATGCGGACCACCAACGGCAGGATACTGAGGAGGTGGGTGCCTTTCGTACAAGAAATTACAGCTTCCGACGAGGACATCGAAGAAGAGAGAGAACAAGTTGTCAGTTGCATAGGGAATCAGCGCTCCCAAGAGCAACTCGTAGTCGGACCCAGCAACAGGAACAAGGCCGCACAAAGTGGACGCAACAAGTGGACACCCGAGCTACACGAACAACTGTCTGTGTTATACCGAAGATCGAGACCAAAAATAAGGGGATATATGGGTAGACTGCTGAGTCTGTGGTGTGAGAATCTGCCGGATCTCAACTTCATGACGCAGCAAAACCTACGAGAGCAGGTGAACCATCTCAAGAAGAGGGGAATCTTGCAGCAGCATCAAGAGTCGGAGGGTATAGAAGAACAAGCTGAAGAACAGGTGAAAGATGCTCCAAACCAACAGCAATATTTGACGAATCAATGGAGAGGGAAATATGCCACAAACATCCAATCTCTTATGCCTGGATTGCGATCTGAAGAAGTCGCAACACCGGACATGGAGCAAGTAAGAGATGTTTCAGAGCTATTCGTCAATAGAAGAGGAGCATTTGAGGCTGCAGTAGGGAATCCTAACTTTAGGATCACAAGGCTGAAATCGAAACTCCCGGATGAAGATCTTGCCACGATGAATATTATAATCGACTATCACAAATTATTAAAGTATTAAAGACCAGAAAGCCTGGTCCTCTCTTATTAGGTACAATTCATCAGCCAATCTTCCTAGTGACTGACTTTGACACTGTCAGAACTAAGTAGTATATGGATCTCAGTAAAAACACTCTGCACCTCCTCACTGGTTTCCTCATAGGGCACTGCTGTCTTAAGGAGCATTTGATGAGATTAGGGCTGGCATAAACTGACGGGTGCAGATTCTGTGGGGAGGAGGATGAAACTTCTGATCACCTGATTACCGAATGCCTAGCCAATAACCCTCTCAAACTAACGCAATTCAACAGTAAGAATTCTGCAGGAGCGAAGACGTAGCCTCTATTTTCTACGGACAAATTTCAGGGGTATATTGAGTTACTATTAAGTTCCCCCTTTTTCTTCCGAAACTCAAATTTTCCCATAAAATATCCTGAAAATAAATTAGTTTTTCCACTTGGTACTAAATTCAACCTACTTCCATTCATTCATTTCATTAATATACTATGCTTTTTCTATGAGTATACTGGGTGTTGACGAGCAGATTTACATTTCTTTTCTCAATCTGAATCCTTTTAACACATCACCCCAAACGGAATAATTAAATCCATGTCAAATATGAAGAATGTCTTTCGCGAAGTAACTATGATGTACCCATAGAGTGTATTATTTTATAGATCTTTCCAATTCTCCTATATTCAACCTATTGACTACATAATAAAAGTGATGATCTCTGGTAGCTGTGAACTTACTGTATGTTTTATGCGTATTTAATAATTAATATCTGATCAATCCTCAACAGAAAGAATATTTGAACTATAACTTTTCTCTACCGTTTGGTCCTTCGGGCCGGATCATCAGTGCGATTAAAGTTCCACGGCAATATCCGCACAACGGACAAGGTCCATTCCATTCCGAATCTCAGATATATTACCCCCCAGTGGAATTTCCCCTCATCTATCAAGCGTCCGCGATTGAAAAGTGGTTATTTTCTATCCCGAATGATAGAAATGCTCGCGAAGAAAAGCGGTATAAAGGGCCGGCGCACGGTGGCGAGTCTAAATTGCCGAATTTAAATGCAATGGTTCCTATTTTAAAGCGCATTTAGATAAGACACGGCCATCCATTCGGGTCCGTTCCATTGTTGAGTTTCTCGGATCGAGTGTCTGGCGCGGGGGTAAGATTCGTCATTCTGGGGGTTGAAATGACCCCCATTGTCGCGATAATGTGAAGGTGCCGATTTGGATCGATGGGATACTTCGAGTGATGTCCGATTTTAGATTTTCAACAATTTATTTAGGATTTTTTCTTTATTATTGTCGCCCTTTTTATCTGTTTCGGATCATAGAACTCAAATTGGATGTGGAAGTCTTTTCTTGGCGCTCTTGTTCCTCGGAACAGAGTGCGTATCAATTTGCCCCAATGTCTGTAAATCTCGAATTTTTGGATGAAAATGGTCTTAAACGATTTGGTTCGACTCACTCGTGCCGTATGCACGATAACTCTCGAAAGAAAGAAGAAAGTGAATTGAAGTTTGCAGGGTAGGTTTGGAGCATTTGTATCTCGGATGAGTTCGTTAACAGGCCAAATCCACTTAGCGGTTTTGGAGTTATGTTCATTTTGAGTAAAAATATGTTTTATGAATATTTCCGGAACCGATAACTCGATCTATCTGAAATTCAGCCTCAAATTGTAGAGTCATATCCTTTATATGCATGCGAAGTTTTGTATTGATTTGATTGCCGTAAAGTGGTAAAAAAATTGAAATATTTTTAAATATTGTTTTCACAATAACTCTCGAACATAATGAGCTAGGCAGTTGAAATTTTCAGAGTGGGTTTGGGAGATAATTATCTCACTCAAGTTCGTTATTGGGCCAAATTGGAATGATGGTTTCGTAGTAACGAAAAATTTTTTTTAACCAGGAAATTACAAAGAGCTATCTCTTTCTGTTCGAAAGTTATCGAGGCAACCGTCATCTATCCAGTTACTGAACTCACCAAGGGCTGCTCAGATCTCCAACAATATAGATCAGATCATGTTCAAATTTCGAATTTGGCCGTAAAGTTAGATTTTGAAGATTTTCGCAAAATTTCGGTGATATCAGACGGAGAGTTTCTGAGGAACAGAATTTCTTTTAATGATTTTTTAAAAATGTTATTAATTTCGTGAAATTTTGGCGTCGACATTCTACAACTAATTGCCAAGTTTGAATTGCAACAGACCCTAATTTTTTGACTTATTAAGGAAATAACAACAAAATGTCAGAAGGATATAACTCCAAAACCGTTTGACTGATTATGCCTATTAACGAACTCAAATGTCGCATTCGGATGTGCAATCTACCCTGAAAATTGCATTTCCCTTTCTCTTTCCGTTCTTAAGTTATCGTGAGATACATAATATTTTTTAATAATTTTTTTAAAATCTTCTAATGAAACCATCATCAAGAAATTTCACATACGTCTTTGTGTCGGTATTTCACAACTAGTTACCAAGTTTCAATTCGCTAGGATCTGTATTGTTTGAAAACAAGATTAGTACTCGGAAACCGTTGGGTCGATTATACTCACTAACTAACTGAATCCTCGCATTCGGATATGCCACATACCCTGATCATTTAAAGTGGCTTTCTATTTCAGTTCGAAAGTTATCGCTGTAACAGCTGGCCGGAAATAATCAGATTTGACCTCGAATTCTTCATCCGTGAGTCAACTCTAATCGATTGAGATCCTTTTTGGCAAAAAATATGAAAATTGAAGACATTTGGGAAAAATAGACGCGCATAGACATTTAAACTCATTCATATTTCTAACGACCCACCCCAACAACAACAGAATAAAATTTCAGACAATTCGACCAAGGGTCAATTTCAAATACCAATGTGACCAATTTTTTGTTCAGAATCATAATAATCGATAAATGAATTTACGTTGATTTGCATTTTATTTCCATGATAATTTTACGTGCAACCGAGATAGTTTAAATCTTTTTTTATTTCGACACTCCAATTTTATCAAATTTGATTGATACTTATATTTGATCAGTACAATATGGGACGAATTCCGCAAGGGCCGTGGGATGAAAAAAAAACTCTACCATTTTTTGCAAGGTCCTGATAACAAATTATCTCCTTCTTGTTCACCGCTCAATACCCTCGAGAACAGAACCATGCAAATCTTTTCGCAGGATCTTGAACAGCGAAGAATAGGATGTTAATTGAGAGGTAGTCGAATCCACAAAACGTCCCTTTTTTTGCTCGGAAGGGGTGAAATCTAGAAATTTACCTGTTGTCTACCTGACGCTATCCTCAAAGGGTTTCCTTCGCGTTACGCCTTTATAAAAGTGGTCTATTATCACTTATCGGTGGTTAAAGGCTGGTTACCTCGGAAATTCATGCGTTTTTAACAAGTCATCAATAGCAGAAAAGGGGAATAAGGGGTCGAACAGCCCAAAATTAACCCCTATCAAACGTTGACCGTGTGAAATCGGAAGGATTTGACGGTTTTTTGGGAATTATTTTAATTGAATTGTCATTTCGAGGGTTTTGGCATCTTTCGGTATTCCACCCCTGGGGATGAGGTCGCAAAAATGAGTCAGCGTTTACTTTTGTCAGGGAAATATGTAGCGAAACGTATAACCCTACACTGAACATCGTATTCTGTTGGGAAAAGAGGAATTCGTTTGCTGTAGGTTGACATTCGTCGCAAATTTTTTTACGGAAGAACGCACAATTTGATTTATTTTGGTAAATAGATTCAAATATACAGGAGGATTCATTTATAACTATCCACATATTACCTGGAAGAGCACAAAATATGAAGATTCAATACAACACTTATATTTGAATATTGTGATGGTATTATGTATTCTTATACATACATAAATGAAATAAATCGCTGAAGGTGTAAAATTTGGAAAAATTCCTATGGAAAACGTAAAAACATCCCTTTTTTTCTTATCTCAAAATATATAAATCTACTGTACGTGACTCGTCCTAAACGACAGGACGTGACCAATTTTAATGAAATTTTGTGTGTGTTTTAGAGTGAGTCCCTGAATGGTTTGGACTTGCAATCGGAACCAGTAGGAACCCGCTAATGGCATAGATTCCATTTCCATGTTCGAGCAGACAATGTATGTCGGGTCAGTAAGTATGAAATAAATTATATCTCCTCACCTAGATACAGGGTGGTATATTTTAAATACGTTTCCAAAAATGATTTCAACCCATTGTTTAGGAATAGTCATATTCTCATATTGTGAATTAACGATTAGAATTGATAAATTTTAGCCTCAACCTGGTAATTTTTTTAAAGAAACTCATGTGAAATGAATAATAAAATAATAGGTTCAAGCACTGAAGTCAGAGCTTTTGCGCGCATATTCTATTGTCTACTCACCTCTATTGGACACTTTACTACGAATTTAGCATCGATACATATCGTTTTTTCAGCTTTTATAATATATGAATAATTGAATACATTTCATAACATTTTAATGACATACTTCAATAGTGAATCGTCTATAATCACAGAATTTTTAATTATGACATATGTATTCTATTGGCATTGAAATATGAAAAAACTTAGGTAGGGCTCAAGTAACTCCAGGATACGTATTCACGAAATTCCGCGAAAATTTGTGGTTCGGCAGTTTAAAACTAATTACCAAGTTTTAATTGGATCAGATTTGTATATTATAAGTTATAGAGGAAATAACAACAAAATTTCAGATGAATATAACTCCAAAACAATTTCGCCGATTGTACCAATTAACGAACTTAAATGTTACATTCGGATGCACAACCTATCCTGAAAGTCGCTTTCTCTTGTCATTTAAAGTTATCAAGGCAACGGTCACCCATCCAGCTACTGAACTTCACTAAGGCTGCTTGGATCTCCAACAATACAGATCCTATCGTGTTCAAACTTGGAATTTTGCAATATACAGTTAGGTTTTGTAGGTTCTCGGAAAATTTTAGCTATGTCAGATTAATAGTTTCTGATATATGCGAATTTTTTCAATGACTTTTGATACGATCCTCTAGAAATTTTGCAAGAATTCGAGTCGTCCTTCTACAACAATGTTTGAACTGGATCGGTTCCGTATTTTTTGAGTTATTGAGGAAATATCAACCAAATTTCAGATGGGTATAACTCCAAAACCTTTTAGCTGAGTATACCTATTAACAAATTCAACTGTCGCATTCAGATGCACAACCTACACTGAAAACATTCGTCGCTATATTTTTCTGTTCTCAGGATATCGTGACTCAAATATAATTTTTTAATAATTATTTTAAGATTTTCTACTTTCAATTAATTCGGATTTGTATTGGTTGAAAACAACATTATTACTCAGAAACAATAGGACCGATTATGCCCATTAATGAACTTGTCCGTCATATTGGGACGCGCCACCTACTCTGAAAATTACAAGTCGCAATCTCTTTCCGTTCTCAAGTTATCGTGGCAACGACCGGCCGCATAGAATCAAATTTGACCTCGAATTCTTCATCAGTGAGTGGACACCCAATCGTTTGAGACCATTTTTTTTTCCAAAAATTCGAAAATTATAGACATTTGGGCAAAATGATAACGCGATGTTACCCACAACAACGCGCAATAAAATTAGGTATTTTGAACATGACTTTTAACGCAAACGGTTTCAAAGCTACTTACTCTATCGTATTGAGATAAGAGTACGAAAACTGAAACGAGTCATCAATTGATTTACGTTAAATACATTATTTTTAAAGAAGAATTATGAAATCACTGATGTGGTTTCAGGAGCTTTCACTGAAATATCGTTGGATGATTAAATTAATGTCACTGACTCAGAGTTGCTACCACAAAATGCCCTATAATGATTTCAAACTAACAGCCGCATAATATTAATTATTTAATCCTACCACATTCTAGCTTGATGTTAAACTTGATGATTGCTCATACTTTTAAATAACATATATTTTTAATATGAATAGATTAATCGAATATGCAATAATTAAATAACTTGAAATCAAATTACTGATATGGAATAAGATTAATTATATTCACAATTATTGTGTCTATAGTCTATAGATGCATGTGTAGCCTAATCTTACGACTCTGAAAGGTTCTTCATCTATGATAATATATGCAAGAGAGTAAGCAAGTATGTAAGTAAGTCAACATTTATTTTGAAAAATTACAGTAGCTTACACTACCATAAATTTGAAATAAGTCAAAACGAACATTAATACTAATAAGTACAAGTACAAAGGGATTATCACTTTACGGTAAAGCTCTCATTAATACTAATATTTTAAATATTCTTCAACATCCACATTTAAATTGAAGAAGGTTTCTGGATTTCTTTTTTCAATCTTGTATATTCTTGATATAGTCAGGTAACATATTGCACTTTACAGGGGATACCTTTCGTAACTTGTGAGTGAATGGATAGGAGAATCTTGGGAATATCCGTTTAGTGCCATTTTAATTTCTGCAGTTCTCCAAATAATTATCATGTTTATCGAAGAATAGCAATAATCGATATATCCATGCAGACCATAATTACTAAGAATCTTATTTTTCATTGACAAAGTTCGACGTATTTCTCTATATTGTGTATCAAATATTATCATCACTGCCCATTTCTATAATATGTAACAAAAATTCTATCAACACTAACCCAAAGAATTATACCTTAAGATGTTAATGAGTGGATATCTACGAAGTTGCTAGTCTCTCTAATTAATCAATATAGTAATAGGCTATTAATAACAGAGTTTTTTTTAAATTATTCTATATGATTATTCCATTTCAAATTGTCATTAATTAAAACTGAATTCAATATCAAAAAAATTATTTGATTTTCAAATAAATTATATCTCCGAAATAAATAATGATTATTTGACTTAAATCTTCATAGTTATAGTTCCAATCCTCACTACTGGTCGGCACCTTGACGTGGTGTGGGGGCTTAAGTAGCTGCGAGAATACCTGGAGCGGTGTCGACCCAGGTCGACGGGGTCCAGGTTGAGCAGTGAAAACTAAGACTGACCCCCAAGCCACGGTGGAAGAAATCGTGCCAAGGGCTGAATGGCACCTGGGTCAAGTGTGTTACGAACGATTCCCTGAGGACACCGGGTCACCTCCTCTTGTAAAAAGACCTTCCCTCAGTATCGAAGCTCTGCTGAAGGGTGACTGAACATTTCTTCGTTACTCGTGGGAACTATATGAATAATAGCTCGACGAAAATACAAAAAACCCTACGGGTTGCAGTGCAACCTGACACCCAGGGACCGTCTTCGGACGGATCTCAGGGAAAAAACTTGGCGAGGACGGAGAATGAGGGTCCAGCAGCTCCTACTGCAGGAAACTCGCAATCGAAATCCTTGCCCAAGTTACACACCAGACGGAATCGTTCTGGTGCGGAAAAAAGAAGGGCTCGGAAGGCTCGTGAAGGCTTAGCCGGTCATCAGGCCGGAGAGTCTTCGGACGGGAATTCCCCCCGTAAACAGGAGAGCAGCTCAAAAAGAGATGCTCCTGACAACAACACTCCGCCCTCATGTGAGCGGCCAACGAAGAAGGCAAAAAACCTTCAGAGTGGGCTCTCCTATAATGAGGTAGTGAAAGTGCCCATGAAGCTAGTCCTGGTACATAAGGACTGGCCAGAAAAGGCGCTCTCCAAGGAGGAGTTCTATGCCGTAGAGCGGGCGGTTGCTGCTGCGATGGACAAGATCCAGTCGGGGCAGTACTTCCCGAGGCTCGAAGACATGGACCTCAACCCGCAAGGGGCGATCATCGCATCTTGTCAGGACAAAACAAGCAGGGACTGGTTGCAAAACAACCTATCCAGGCTTGTTCTTCCAAAGGGCCTAAGTCTCAAGACAATTGGGATGGGGGACCTGGAAAGACCGACGAGAGTCAGCCTGATGGTGAAGGGTGCGCAATGCACTGCACCGACAGGTCTGATTCTCAGAAGGATAGAGATGTCCACTCCGGCCCTGAAAACAAGGAGCTGGAGGATTTACAACCGGTGTGACAGGCCCGACTCGGTGCAGGTCATACTGGGTGTTGACAGGGCATCTTTGGAGGTTCTAAAGGCCTCCAATTACACGGTCCAGGTTGCAACGAGGAAGGGCACCTTCAAGCTCATCCAAGCTGCAGGACCGGGAAAGAATGCAGTCTCCGCGGCTGTATCGGCCGCTCCAGGAATGGGGCCCGCTGCTGTGGCGGAGAGCATTCTAGTTCGGAAGGTAACACCTTCCAATGCGACTGAAAAGTCGCAAAGCGAGATGGAGGTGGTGCTTGCGGAGGCTCCCTCAGTCGGTGCGCCTCTCGCCCTTCCGCAGGTCTCAGGTGGGACATTCGGGAGGGGGGATGGTGCGGTGGCTGTGGGGCCCGGGCGGTGCCCCATTCCATCTAGCCCGCCGGCATTAACTCTGGAGATGCCATCATCTCCGGAGGGCGTGCTGGCAAGACGTGACAGTCGTTCGACTGAGAGCAGTGTTTAACTGTCCTCATGGCGGCCGATATTCATGTCACGCAGATAAACTTGCACCACTGTATAGCGGCAACCGATATTCTTCGGTTGCGGCTGTCGAAGGTGCAGACATTTATAGCTCTGATTCAGGAGCCCTGGGTCAGGGGGGGTGAAGTGAGGGGCCTCTCCTTTAGGGGAGGTGTGCTCTTCTGCGCGCCTAAGGACACCAGTCCAAGGGCGAGTATAATCACCTCCACTGATTTAGGTGCTCAATTATTAAACAACTTTTGTTTCAGAGACCTGGTAGCGGTCCAGATCAAAGACAGCAGGAGACCGCTAGATAACCTGGTGATATGTTCTGCATATCTCCCGTATGACTCACCAAGCCCACCACCAACGAGGGAAATGGAGGAGTTAATAGAATACTGTGAGCGGAAGAGCTGGCCTCTGCTCATAGGATGTGATGCGAATGCACATCACACTCTGTGGGGTAGTAGAGATATTAACTCAAGGGGTGAAGCGCTGGCAGAATTTTTATTCTCCACGAATTTGAACCTGCTTAACCAGGGTACGGAACCGACCTTCGTCACAACGACAAGAAGGGAGGTGCTAGATATCACATTGGGCAGCAGATCAATCGCCAATTCCATAAAGGACTGGCGAGTGGCGAAGGAGGTGGTCTCTATATCGGACCACCGACACATCTGCTTCTCTATATTCCGAAGCAAGAAAAAGGAGGATCCTGAGATCTACAGGAATCCGAAAAAAACGGATTGGACCAGATACCTGGCATACCTTTCTGACAATCTGGAACAGGGAAACCTAAAACCCAAGAACATGAGAGAATTGGACACGGCAGCAGCCATGCTTCAGGAGTCCATAATCTCAGCTTATCACAGCAGTTGTAGACCCCAAGTCCGAAGACTTAAAAGTCAGACGAAATGGTGGACGACTGAACTGAACGACACCAGACGCGAAACAAGGCGTCTTTTCAATAGGGCCATGAGATCAGGCCTAGCGAAGGACTGGGATGATTATAAATTATCCCTGAAAAAATACAAAGGACTGATTAGGCGGTCCAAGCGCGAATCCTGGAGAAGCTTCTGCAGTGGTATAGAGGAAGCACCAGAGGCCAATAGGCTTAGGAAGGTCCTCTCTGTGGGAGGCCCTCCAAGGATTGACTACTTGACTCTTCCTAGTGGGGAGAAGACCTCCTCAGAGGAAGATAGTCTAAGACTACTCCTGAAGGCACATTTTCCGGGATTTAGAGAGAATGACAACACACAGGGTGAAGACCACAGACGAGCTTCAAGTGAGGATTGGAAGTTGGCTTCACTTGTGGTAACACACTCTCGAATTCGCTGGGCTGTCAGAGAATTCGAGCCTTATAAAGCAGCGGGGGAAGATAGCATATTTCCGGCACTTTTGATTAAGGGCTTGGAGCTGCTGACACCCCCACTGCTTCATATACTCCGAGCGAGTCTAGCCCTAGGACACATACCAAAGTCCTGGAGAAAGGTGAGGGTTGTGTTCATACCCAAGCCTGGAAAGACGTCATATACTCAGACGAAAAACTTCCGACCAATAAGCCTCTCCTCCTTTTTAGTCAAAACGCTGGAGAGATTGGTTGAACGATATATCAGAGATGGAACCTTAGTGGCTAGCCCACTACATCCAACTCAGCATGCCTATCAGATGGGCAAATCAGTAGATTCTGCTCTTCATTCAGTGGTCAGCTGCATCGAGAGCGGACTACATTATCGAGAGTGCACTCTTGCTGTGTTTCTGGACATAGAGGGTGCATTCAATAATACTGCATTTGGAGCTATGCATAATGCACTAACCAAACATGGGGTTCCTTTTGCAGTCTGTCGATGGGCAGGATCCCTTTTAAGGGACCGCAGCATAGTGGCTCGTCTAGGCAGCTCAACCATTAGGGGAACACCAGGCAGGGGATGCCCACAGGGTGGTGTTCTATCACCTCTTCTGTGGAATCTGGTCCTGGATGGGCTCCTGGTTGAGCTGGCGGGGGCTGGCCTAAAGGTTGTAGCCTATGCAGATGATCTCGTAATACTAATCAGAGGAAAACATCCAAATGTCGTCGCTGATCTTATGCAGGATGCTCTGTGTAGGATTGAGCGATGGTGTTTGAATAACGATCTTACGGTTAATCCTGAAAAAACAGAGATGGTTCTCTTCGACAGGAAGAGGGGGCCCTGTAACATAAGACTACCAAGTCTATTTGGAGTAGGGCTCAATCTAACAGAGCAAGTTCGATATCTGGGTGTGATACTGGACCACAAACTACTGTGGAACAATCACATTGAGAAACAAACAAAAAAGGCCGAGATGATCTTTTGGTCTACTCGGAGAGTAGTGGGAAATGGATGGGGCTTTAAACCACACATTATTCACTGGTTGTATACTGTGGTGGTGAGGCCTATCCTAACCTACGCATCATTGGTGTGGTGGACTTCTTTGAAGAAGTCATATATCCGCAACAAATTGACAAGAACTCAGAGAAAAGCTTGTTTAAGCATCACAGGTGCTCTGAGATCTACTCCAACAACAGCTATGGAGTGCCTGCTGGGGCTACCTCCCCTGCATCTTGTAGTTGAGGAGGGGGCTATGAAGACAGCTTTAAGAATCTGGGAACAGGGACAGTGGCGTGACAGCGGAATGTTCAGGGGACACGCGTGGGCACTCAAGAAGGTGGAGGATGATGATGCATCTCTCCTCCGGAGGAGTGACCGTGCGGGCTCCTTATTCTGCTTTAACGAACCCTATAGGGTGATTGTTCCTGATAGAGACCAATGGGATACAAGGAGTGATCTCCTTAAACCAGAGGGGCCCACATGGTTCACAGATGGCTCTGTAACGACTACAGGGACAGGTGCAGGCATTGTGGGACCTCGAGTGAGCATGTCCATCCCTCTCGGGAAGAACTGCTCGATAATACAGGCAGAACTATACGCTGTTCTTGTCTGCGCGCTGGAAAACATCCGACTAGGATACTCTGGCAAGTACATATATATATGTTGTGACAGTCAAGGAACGTTAAAATCCCTATCTGATGTGAAGATAAACTCCTACTTAGTAGGCGAATGCAGGAAGGCTCTGCGAAGGCTGGGCGCTGGTAACGTTGTAAAACTCATCTGGTGTCCGGCTCACTCGGAGATTTCAGGTAATGTTAAGGCAGATAAGCTGGCGAAGCAGGGGGCTCGGATACCATATATAGGTCCTGAGCCTTCACTTCCAGTATGTCGTACCTATGTTAAAACATTCTTCAAGAATCGTTTGGACAAGAATTTCTCCAGTCTATGGAACATGGGAGTAGGACTCAGGCAGTCAAGGCTTCTCATTAAGAAACCATCGTCAAAGTCTGAAGTAAAGAAACTTCTTTCACTCGAAAGAAGAGAACTGAGCCTGGTGACTGGATTACTAACTGGTCACCAGTTCAACAAACATCTGAATAGGATGGGATTGGCCGATAGCGCTCTGTGTCGCTGGTGCAAGAGCATGGAAGAAACAGCTGAACATATTCTGTTCGACTGTAACAACCTTAAAGAATTGAGGGTCATACACCTAGGCAACCCAACACCTACGATTCCTATGGTGAGAGGGACTTCTCCTTTTAAGCTCGCGGCATTCCTGTCAGCGTGTTTTTTGGAATGAGTCTCACGAGTCTGTCAAGCGGAAGAACAATGGGCCAGAAGGCCTCAGTTCAGCCTGAGACGGCACCGCGGAAGAAGAAGAAGAAGATAGTTCCAATCATTCAGAAAAACATCGAATCATGGAATATCAAAGAACTGAGGAAGCAATAGTGATCAAAGTAAATCTGAAGCAACTTCAATAGTTATTTTCGTATCATCGTCCAGGAGATGAAATTGGGCAAATAATGGTTCGGAATTGAATTATTTAAACAATTCAAAAAGGTTTGTGTATACTCAAAAAGTTTTCGTGTGGTTGAAATAAGACAGCAAAATAAAATCTAAAATTTAATTTCTCAATTTACAGTTTAAAAATCGTTATTCAAACTTATTGAAATCGATAAGAATGCTTAGAATACAAGCACCCCTTTCCCTTATAGATACATTTCGACCCAGCCATATTCCTGTTTAAAATTCACTAGAAGTCAGTTGAGAATTAGCATATAACTCGTCTGATTTTTTTTCAATCGAATTCGAAGTAAAAAAGTGGAAGACCCGATAAAATATTAAGTTTCAATTTGACTTTTTCCCAAACTGGTATCGAAGTTATCTGACTTCTACTGTGTGGAGAATGAGTAAAGGTGGTACCTGTACCTGTTTGACATGTAAATGTATTCAGATAGGGCTTTTAAAAAACGATATGTAACAATAATGTCACGGGTATTGTTCAGTTACATCTCTGTGTCAGAGAGTTGGGCGTTAGGAACTCAGGGTGGTATCGGAAGAATGGAATTGGTTTAGCCGTTAATCTTAGCATATCCTTGTTACGCTGGTGAGGAGTTGTTATTGATTTTTTTATTCTTTGGTCTGGTATTGAATTCAATTATTAACCAATATCTAAGTTTCTTGATTGCTCTGAAAGATTTTTGTTCAAACCATTTATGTTCTTCATTTATCATTCTGTTCATACAGGGTGTTGGAAGCAATTAATTTAAGGACCTTTGTTTATAGAAGCCATTTTTGATTGAATTACATGGGACATAACTTCCTCAAATATTTCCGAGTAGTTTTAAATAACCTGTATACTACGTTCTCTTTACTGCATCATGCATAAAACGTTCAAAAATTTTATATTTTTAGAGATTTACATTTTTGGATATCAAACAACAAATAAAAGACTACGATAAAACGCCAAAGGTCTTATAAAGGTGATTATTGCATTCTTTGTAACAGAAGATAATAGAATGACAAAATTTCAAAGCACTCACGCAACTTCAGCTACTCTAGTGCTCTCGTTCATTCAATAGAACACAACTGATTATCCTTACTCGTTCAAGCTCTTCGAGAGCTTATGAGGGGTCTCATTGGGGAAGACCTAGGAGTATCAGTATAATAATAAAGAGATAAATAAATAAACATCATTTTTGGTGCTGTTGTTCCTCGGAATGGGGTGGTAACCAATTTGCCCAAATGTCTGTAATTTTCTAATTTTTGGATGAAAATGGTCTTAAACGATTTGGTTCAACTCACTAATCAAGAATATGTGGTCAAAATCGATTTTGTCCGATCCGGCTGGCCCGCCGTTAACACGATTACCCTAGAACGGCATGAGACAAATGAGATTTTCAGAGTAGGTTTTGGAGATAAAAAATATCTCAACTGAGTTCGATATTGGGCGCAATCAACCTCATGGTTCCGGAGTAACGAAAACAATTTAATTTTTTAGATTACGAATTTAAAATTCAATTTTTTAGAATTGAATTTTTTTAAATATGCAGTTTTATCATAAAAATCCATTGATATAATTTCCAAATCTAACGAGCCTATACTTTCGGAGATATGATTTTTCAAAATTTCAATAATACATCGTAACAATTCTATGATTTCAAGATGGGTGTTCATATATGTCACGTTACTCATGATATAAAATAACTCCTGTTCTAGAAAACAAATTATGATTGAATGCAAAATGACCAATGAAATAACCTCAGATATCGTAGAATTATTAGGATTATAGGATATTATCATTTTTGGGTGATAATATAATGCCATTGGATAATCCTCATGATGATGGAAATATATACTTTTGGTAACTTAATCAAATTGGGTTCAGAATATCTCCTTTGAAAACAAAACTGGAATATTGAATTGAGTTTCAATTGATATAATATAATTTTCAGAGTAGATTTGAAGAATAAATATCTCTGATAAGTTCGTTAATGGGGTTAATGGGATTAATCATTTTTGGCACTCTTTTTTTTTCAATGAAACCTTTTTTTAATTTAATTAATTTTATGATGCAGCTCTATATAATAAGAATCCATTGATATAATTCCCTACTCTGGGAAACCAATACTTTCGAGCATATGATTTGTCAAAGTTTGAACAGGAGCGCCAAAGCACATGTCCACAGGGTTTTCCCACATTTTTTATTTTGACGTGGCTGGAGAGAATTCGATTAATTAGATCGGCTGAAGTCAAATTTGACAAGTCGATACTTCAAGTTTGAACAAGAGCGCCACAGGTCCTGTCCACAGGGCTTTTGCAACGTATCAAACAAGCTGGAGATATGGCTGCCTAGATGTGGTAATACTTCTGCAGAACTGTAAATAGCAAAGTTACTTAATTCATTAGATTTCGGACATCCATTGCATGAATGTTATATACAAATATCTAAAAAATGTGAACAAAAAAAAATCTGATGCAGAAACAATTATTGTGGATTGGATCTGAAACCAGAAATATCGAGTGGATTTAAAATTGAAAAATATTAAGGTGATTTCTTTGATAGAAATTGTCAAACAATTAAAATAATATTAATATAATGGTAAATGTTGTGTACTGCTAACGTTCCGTTAAGTAATATATCTCTGACCGTTTTGAAGAGAATAAAAATTTTTGTTTTCTATTTTTTTCTGTTTTTTATTATTTTCATATAGGTACATATTTTTGTATAAGACTCAGGCAATGGATTTTAAAAATATAAATCAAAAAATTTACATGTTCTTATAATGTATGTGTGAAATAGGGGTTTAAAATATTGCCCTAACCGACTTTTTTCTAATTTTAAAAAAATCAAATTCGAACAAATATCTAAAATATCCCACACCACTTTTCAGTGTTCCAGTCCCTCTCTGAGTGAACCCCATGCCAGACATTTATTTATCTTTTTCATTCCTCATAGCATATGAAAGATGAACGGACGTATGAATATTACAATGTGCCCCTTTCGTTGCATATGTCGCTGCTGGGGTTGGGGCCTTGTTTGTATGTGTATATTAGAGGTATATGAAGTTTTTGCCCATTATTTATGACAACATTTATTATGTGTCAGTTTCGGATGCATATATGAGGCCGATATGAGGAATAGATGAAGAATTATTGGCCAATCATTTGAATGCTGTGCAATGGCATTTTGGAAAAGGCGTTTCTGATTCGATTTATATCATATTTTATGATTTTCACATTTCATGATCTGAATAAGAAAATGTTCTTAAAAATTGGTTCAAGCCCTGTGTATAGGAGCTTTGGCGCTCTTGTTCTAACTTTGACAAATTTTATCTCCGAAATTATTGGTCTCTGGGAATGATATAAATGGATTCTTACGATAGAACTGCATCATGAATGAAATTGAATTCAAACAGACCTATTCTCCCCAATAACGAACTTATCCGAGATATTCATTCCTCAAATCTACTCTGAAAATTATATTATATCAATTAAAACTTAAACAATATTGCAGTTTTGTTTTTACTGGAGATATTCTGTACCCAATTTGACTATGTATCTTACCAAAGTATATATTTCCATCATCATATGGATTATCCACGGGTATTAGATTATCATTAATAATATAATAATTAAGTACTGCATTCTGTGAAAACATAGAAGTACAATTCATTATTGAAACTTCGAAAAATCAAATCTTCGAAAGTGTTAGCTTTTTAGAATTGAAAATGATATCGATGGATTTTTATGGTGAAACTGCATGTTAAAAAAATTTAATTTGAAATTTGTAATGTAAAATGAATATTTTTTCGTTACTCCGGCAAGATCAGCATAAGGGTTATGCTGATCTTGCCCAATAATGAAGTTAACCGAGATATTTATCTTCTAAACCTACTCTGAAAATGTCAACTGCCTAGTTCATTTTGTTCGTGGGTTATTGTAGAAACAAAATTTAAAAATAAAAAAAATATTTTTTTACACTTTACGGCAACCCGATCAATACAAAACTTCATATGCATATAATAAAGGTCTTTATTTTACAATTTGATGCTAAATTTCAGATAGATCAAGTGATCGGTTTCATAAATGTTTCTAAAAAGTGTTTTGACTAAAAATGGCCATAACTCCGAAACCGCATGGTGGATTTCGCCCGTTAACGAACTCATCCGAGATATAATATAATTTTTCGCCAAAAATGGTCTCAAACGATTGGGTTCGACTCTCTGATGTGGAATTTGAGGCCAAATTTGATTCGACCGTTACCACGATAACTTGAGAACGGAAAGAGATAGCGACATGAAATTTTCAGGATAGATGCATGGCGCATCCCATACTACGGACAAGTTCGTTAATGGGCATAATCGGCCCAATGGTTTCCGAGTAATAACTTTGTTTTCAAACAATATGAATCCGATCGAATTAAAACTTGGTGAATAGTTGTAGGATATAAACCCAAGCACGTTTCAGAAATTTTATGAGAATCGTGATTATTAAAAATATTTTTTATATTGCCTCGATAACTTCCGAACCAAAGGAGATAGGGACTTGCAATTTTCAGGGTTGGTTGCACATCCCAACGGATGAGTTAAGTTCGATTTTGGGCATAATCGAACCATCAGTTTCGGAGTTATACCCACCTGGAATATTATTTCCTCGATTACTCAAAAAATATAGACTCGATCGAATTGAAGTTTGGTAACTAGTTGTAGAATATCGACGTAAAGGAGTGTGAAAAACCGAAACGACGAAAAAAATTATTTTGAGATCAGTCTTGAAGTCAGGAGCTTTTGCGCGTATGTTCTATTGTCCATTCTCCTGTATTGGACACTATTAATCGAATTTACCATGGTAAATTATATTGTGTCCAATACAGGAGAAAGCACAATATAATACACCATGTTAAATTCCATTAAGAGTGTCCAATAAAAGAGAATGGACAATAGAACATACGTGCAAAAGCTCCTGACTTCACCTTGATGCTTGAACAAATATTTTAATATTGTTTCTCCAAAATTTTCACTATGCTCAACCATATTTGTCTTCATTACTATTCACAATTTTTTTCGTTGTATTCAGAGGAAATATTAAACTATTGTTTTTAATAAGGACCATCATTGCCCACGACCAATTCAAAGAAGCTTAGTTTGGCTTGGAATCCCAATACCATTATTTTTTGTCATCAGGATTTCCAAAGTTACATGGTATCCAGTAACACATCAAAACTTTCCTCCTTGAGATTCCACAAACTCTTCAAAAGGACGACAAAACCTTCATAATGCGACACCACCAACAAATACACGACCAGATTCAAATTCAAATCAGACCAATTACCACGGTACCAAGTCCTGAGAGAACACCGAAATTCCGTTGGAAGTTCCACCGAACATAATGAGTAGTTTCGCCCTCTGGTGAAAAACTCTTTGTGCATTCTCTCAGACAGTCCATGCACATTGTCGTGAAAGGCCGCAACTATATGACTCCGTGATCTAATCGCATTCAGTTCCGCTTTCTTCGCGAAATAAAGGACTTCCGTGCACCTTTATGCCTCGGATTCATCAGGGGAGGCCACTAATAATATGTTATACTGCTCGATCCAAGAGTGCGCCTACTGTGCATTGTCTTGGCAGCTTCGATCGTTGCCTCAGCCGATCGCGTCTTTGACGTGTAAGGACTCTGAGGACGGTTTGCTGTTTAACGTATTGATGACCCTCTTTACGATATAACGATATGATTTCTAACCTCTTGATTCTGAATTGGCGATGCAACCGTCTTCTTTGTACCTCCGAAGGAGGAAACCAGTTTTTTTGAGAGGAGTTCTGATTGTTTGTAGAACGGAAAGAGCTCATATATGGAGTCCTGATGGGCGTGATTATGGTACGTTGACGTTGAATAGATATATTTGTGGAAATTAAATTTTTATTTAATTATATACCTACTGGAATTTCCTGACAACAAACCCAAAAATCAGTTAGACTGACAGGAAAATTGTATGATTCTAAACTGGTGGACAGTTGCTTTGCAACATGGAAAACTTTACCTAAATTCAAATCCATATTTTCGGAACAGAAAGGGATATCGAGTTGACATCTTCAGGAGTAGGGCTTCACGCGAGAGCGAGAAGCGAGAGTGAGAGCGAGGCCACGAACCCAATCTGTTGAATGTGATCCCTTATGTCCGTGGCATTTCTGAAAGAATTAGAAGAATCGGTTCTAAGTTCAATATAAGAACCGTCTTCAAATCACAAAATGATCGTAGGTCTTTATTAAAGAAAACAAAACCCATCAATGAAAAACAAAAAAAAAACTGTGTAAATAATATTCCTCTTATTTGCGATAAATCATACACAGGAGAAACATCAAGACCACTAGAAGTAAGAAAGTCAGAGCATAAGAATAACTTGAGAAATAGAGACATACAGAAATCAAAAATAGCGGAACATGTATGTAAAATCCAAGGAGATCACATGATGGATTGGAGTAATAAAAATATTCTGATGACAGAACCTGATTATACTAAAAGTAAACTTAAGGAGTCAACTTGTATTTTATTGAACAGAGAATGCAATTTTGCAAATTGCTCAATTGGTATTGACCATATTTGGCTAAATTTATTGAAAAAGGAGTTGGAACTTGGAAATTTCTATGAAAAGTAAAACTATGTTAGCTATGATTTTTAAATACTGTCAATGTGACAATTCTTGAATTCCACAATAACTATCAACAAAATAATTCTAAAGATTTTCATTAAGCGTCTGACGAAGGAGTCTGATATAGACTCCGAAACGTTACGATATAGTTGTTTCTTCGTTGATGTTGTTTCGTTGTTGTATTTTAGGCAACATTGTTCAATTGATTGCTTCTGACAAATATCTTGTGTTTCTTACGCAGAAGCAAATCACAAAATTATTAATTTTTATTTTATAGATATTTTTCAGAGCTTGGGAGAGAAAACCCAGAAAAAACCTTTTAATAAGCAATATTACAACAATTTTTCCTGAAAAACATCTAGTTACATACCAGTACGGACGCCACTGAAAAATAAAAAATTTGGCAGATATTGCCTTCAGAACTCCATCCAAATTATTTCAGTCCTTTTGCAACAATCAATAAATCTCATAGTTCAAAACCAAAGAAATATTCTTGAGGGAGTATTTCCCCGACTAGTTCATAGTTCATATAGCAAACTAGACCAACCAGCCTGTATAGATATAATTATTGCTAAAAGAACATCATCTCAATCACATTAATAATGGGAAACGCCAATCTGAATCATCGATGTGTAAATCCACGGGCTCGATAATGGTGTTGGAGGCCTCCCATTCGAATTTCGCGATCCATAGAGTACTCAACAGACTCTCCAATTCGGTGATCCTCACTCATACGATCTTTTCGGAGTGAAACAATCGAAAAGCATCACCATCTGCGTGTGGCCTTCTTTGATACGCGGCATTTCAACAACACCAACGGCCACTCGAAGAAATACAAATGACGATTTAGAATCGTTTTCGTTTGTTTCATTGTGCTGTTCATGAAGCCCGTACGTAGTGGGCGACAGATGTGTGGTGAAAAGTGATTGAATGCTTTGTTTTTGTTCATTGCATACACACAATTAAGATGAAATGTTTCAGCGATAGAAGATGAAAACGCTATTGAAATTAGTGATGGGACCTCTCGAATTAGAATAATCGAACATTTCGATTATTGAAACATCTCGAGATATCTCGAGATGTTCTGAAAAATGTGAGTGAATTAATTCATTCGAATGATTTTCTGTCGTCATAATATGGCATCCAGATGAGATATCACTCGACTCAAGCAAGAATTGAATGAAATGAAATGAGATACGAGATATCTCCTACTCGTAATTCGTTCGTATACTTTCTGAATGTTTTGATATTTCGAAGTTCCTATGGCGGCATACAAGTATGAGGTATGAAAGGTTTCTTTAACAATCGATAGAATTTATGGCTGCCATCTGGATTCTGGTCGGGTGCTGCCGGAATAGTAGCTAGTGAATGATTTTATTATTTATTCCATTGCAAATTGAGGTATTCATGTGGAGCATAACCCTAATAATGATATGATATATCATATATTTGTTTTCAATTTCCGAATCCACAACAGGAACGTAAAAAGTCAATTAATTTCAACTACTGAAATATCTATTGGGCACATTGTTCATTTTGTATTGATTTTCAACCTTATTTACGAGATCTACTATGGATCTACCGTTAACCGATAAATTGACAATGACAACTGACAACCAATTATCTTATGGACGTCCATAGGAGATCCGTTATTGTGAGAAAAGGATATCCATTTACTGCCGCCAATGGATATTCTATGGACATCCATAGGATGTCCAGTGATGAATAACCCTTTAATATCTGCTGATGGATATCTTATGGATATCCATTCTATGTACGAATATATCCCGACCTGAAATGGACTTGAAACGGATATCCATAGGATATTGTGTGCTATCTGAGTGCCTATGACTTATTGTACTTATTGTATAAGTACGCCCTGAAGTAAGCGAAAAGCAGAATTCGAGAGAACGCCAACAACGGATGCGACAATTCGGATTATTAAACTCGCCCAGTCGCGTCCACGAAGTTCGATCCAATTAGGAAGAACGAGAGCCTCGAAATTTATAGGCACATCCATCCGGAATTATATACGCATAACACGCAGCTTGCCCAATTCCGGCCTCTTCCGGATCCCGAAAATTACAAAAGTCTAGCTCCGGGCCCACACAATAATAAATTCCCTAATGCTCTCCGAGATATATGAAGCGGCGCCCTGTCAGAAACAAGTGACAGTCGAAGAGCGGGCGGCTTTGTATTAGAATCCCTGCTTTAAAATTGAAGTTGGCCCCGGAAACATTTGAATTACGCGGAGAGTGGCGAGAGAGGCGCCTACTGCGATGGCACGTCTACAAAGCGCCATTTTAATGTGAAATTGAATTTGCGATGTGTATTTTCTAACACTTTGATGCTTCGGTATCCTGGGGATTTTATAATTACTTATTTCGGTGGGGGATCGAGGGATCCGCCTGATTTTGAAGGTTCAAGACCGTCGAGGAGGTCGATTATGATTTTTTTTCAATTCTGGAAGCGTCCAATGTACATCAACATTTCCTCCTTATTTTCCCTTACAGTTATTAAATGGGAAGTAGATTGATGTTGGAATTATTTGAGATTTTATGATTTGACCAACACCAAAATGATAACTACATGCGAACAAATCAGATGAGATACAGAATGGAGCGAAAATATTTAACTTAGTCACTCGTGAAATTTTTTAAATTTCACCTTGTAGGTTAAACAGAATTCAATAAATATATGATTAGCTGTACTCGGTTCATGTACCTAGTTTCGTGATTTTATCTCCTCTTTTTGGCGCTCTTGTTCCTCGGAACAGAGTGCTTATCAATTTGCCCAAATGTCTGTAATTTTCGAATATTTTGATTAAAATGGTCTTAAACGATTTGGTTCGACCCACTGATCGAGAATCCGTGGTCAAAATTAATTATGTCCGGCCGGCCATAGGCACGATAACTCTCGAACAAAAGGAGTTAGGGGATTTAGGTTTGCATGGTAGGTTTGGAGCATAAATATCTCGGACGAGTTCTTAACGGGCGGAATTCACTAAGTGATTTCGGAGTTATGGCCGTTTTTATTAAAAATATTTATTAATAATATTGCCGGACTCGATCATTCGATGTATCTGAAATTTAGCATCAAATTGTAAAATCATGACCTTTATATGCATGCGAAGCTTTGTAGTGATCGGATTGCTGTAAAGTGGTAAAAAAAAATTCTGAAATTTTTAAATTTTGTTTCTACAATAACTCTCGGACAGAATGAGCTAGGCAATTGAAATTTTCAGAGTAGGTTTGGGTCATGAATATCTGGGCTAAGTTCATTATTGGGAAAAATAGGCCTGATAGTTCCGGAGTAACGAAAACAATTTTTTTTTATATTATAAATTTCAAATTAAATTTCTTAAGATGCATTTTCACCATATAAATCCTTTTATGTCATTTTCAAGTCTATCAAGCTAATATTTTCAGAGATATGATTTTTCAAGATTGCAATAATGTATCGTACTTCTATGTTTTCACAGAATGCTCTAATTATTCTATCTATGAATTATCATATGATCTGTGTTCACACTCGTACATGCCATCTTGTTTTCCTACAAGAGAGAGTCAAATTCATTTTACCTATCGTAGAATTATGAGAATTGTACTATGATATTATACTTTTTGGTGTATTTTAATGCCCATGGATGTTCCATATGATGATGGAAATATATACTTTGGTAACTTTATCAGAATGGGTTCAGAATAGCTACAGTAAAAACAAAACTCAAATATTGGCTAATTTTCAATTGATATAACATAATTATCAGAGTGGATTTGAGGAATGAATATCTCGGGTAAGTTCGTGGTTTTTGGCGCTCTAGTTCGATTTTAATTTCTTTCATGATGCAGTTGTGTGATATTGAAATTGAAAATCTTTAATTATGCAGTTCTATCATGATAATCAATTAAATGTATACGCAAGCTGAATGAATTATGTTATTAGAAGAAAAATAAAACGCTTCCAATTGAAAATTCCAAATATCTAACCTTTTGCTGTTATTACCTGAATGCTACACAAGGGGTTTCATATTGGATGCTGATCTTTAGGGGTGTGAATCCTTGGGTGAATTTAAGATTTTAAGATGAAAGCTCATATCATTAAATGTCCCAAACATCTTAACTTTTGAGCTGTAGGGTGTAAAAGTTTTAAGAAAAAAATCGATTTTGCGCGTATGTTCTGGGGAACATCGTGTTATCACTTTGCCCAAATGTCTGTAATTTTCGATTTTTTTGCCGAAAATGATCTCAAAAGATTGGGTTTGTCTCCCTGATGAAGAATTCGAGGTCAAATTTTATTCTGTCCGGCCGGCCGGCCGTTGCCAGGATAACGAAAAGAGTTAGCGACTCATTACTCATTTAATATTGATAAACAAACTATAGTTTGAATTTTAGTTCATTTATGGCGCAGTTCTATCATAATGATCCAATGATATCATTCACAACTCTGAGAAACCAATACTTTCGAAGATGTGATTTGTCAAACATTGAACAAGAGCACCAAAGCTCCTGTCACAGGGTTTTTCCCTTTTTTAAGCAGAAAAATTCTTCTACGTCAAAACAAATCCGCAATCAGATTGTGGACAGAAGGATCGGAATTTTGTAAATGTACGAATAGTAGTTTGGAAAAGTCGAATATTTTAATATTCGGTACCATAATTTATTATTGGAATATCGTAATTTTTTGCGTTGCGATGTTGATGATGTTTGTAGATGAACTACGTGGGAGCATAGAAGACATTTTTACTTTCGTTAGGAATGATTTATTCTTTATAGGCTATATACAGTACTATAAATGCGAATAAAACCTACTGAATTATTTGATAGTTTACATTTGAGGTTCTTCGTAATATATATATATATATTCTTTTGAACTTGAGCATTACAATTTGTTTTGTATCTAACAATAAAGCATGTGTATGAAAGAAGTGTTAGCAGAGGTTAGTGTAACGGGGTACCATATTATTTGATATAATATGATACTAGAGCTTAGGGAAAAAACCTCAGCAAAAAAACCCTATCTCCCCGTTAGTGTTGTGATTTATGAAAATTGATTTTGTTAACAAAATATGCTGAAATATTAAATATTGAAGGGCATCTTTTTCTTCATTATCGCTTCTTCCTTCAACAAGCAGAGAAGATTCTCCAAGGTCCGAAACCCAATCTGGAAATGGAAAAAACAAAGGGAGAAAACGTACAAATTAAAATGGAATATTCTATATTTCATTAAATAGATTTGAAACTCGCTACCCATTCTAAAAAAGATTCAGAAACATTATGAATAGCCCTAAAACCATCTTTGAATCTATATATGCGACAATTATTAACTAAATGATCTATGGTTTCCTCTGCTTCCCCGCATTCACAACTAGGACTCTCAACTGAGTTCCACCTGAAAAGCATGCTGTTGCAACGACCATGACCGGTTCTTAGACGATTCAGAATAGACCATATTCTCCTTGGAAGATCAAACCCCGGAACTCTATCTGAAGGATCAGAAATTAAATCTTTGTTGAATAAATTGCAAGAAATCCATTCAGACCGCCAAACTTCCTTGTCACTTTTATTCGAATTAAGAAAACAGTTGGACCATAAAGGGTTTCGTGACTTCAATCTCGGAATCTTATTGCCTGGAATGTAGGAGATAATCGGAAATGAATTCGGAAAAGAATGAAATTTATTCCAAGAATTTGAAACAGCAGTCTGCCTGCGAATGTGGGGCGGGACAATGTTTGAAAGAACTGGCAACCAATGAATAGGTGTAGATCTAATAGTTCCAGTGATGATTCGCATAGATGAATTCAACTGTGCATCAATTTTTTGAGTATGAGCACTATTAAACCAGACAGGGCAACAATATTCAGCGGCAGAAAAAACCAAGGCTAAGGCTGCCGTTCGAAGAGTAGCTGCATCAGCACCCCATGAAGTACCAGCTAATTTCTGTAGAATATTATTTCTCGTTTTCAACTTCAGACGCAAGTCATCTAAATGGGCTTTGAAATTCAAAGATGAATCTAGTTTCACTCCTAGATATTTAGGATAAAAATTATGTCTCAAGAAAGAATCACCGAAAGTTACACTCAATGTTCTATATTTTTGGTGATTGTTCAAATGAAAGCAAGAAACCTCAGTTTTATTTGGATTCGGACACAAACGCCACTGAAATAGGTACTTTTTCAGAATATCTAAATCTGCAGAGAGATTATTTTCTATACTTTCGAAATCACAATGACGAAATGCAAGGGCAATGTCATCAGCGTATATGAATTTCTCAGACGAAGTAGCAGGAATATCACACAGATATAAATTGAAAAGAAGAGGTGCTAAAACTGAACCTTGTGGGAGACCGTTATTCAAATTCTTGAATTTACTACTATTATTATCAATAAAAACACGAAACCTTCTATCCGAGAGCATATTTTCGAGTAATCGAACCATTTTGCCACACTTTAAATGAGTATAAAGTTTAAAAATCAAACCATCTTTCCATACCGTGTCATATGCTGCCGACAAATCCACAAATGCTGTTCCTGTTTTCATTTTACTATTGAAACCTGTTTCGATATATGTAGTTAGACTAAGCACCTGATCACAACAATTTCTATTTTTCCTGAAGCCCCCCTGGCAATTCTGTAGAACGTCTTCTACAGACGATTCAATCCTAAAAAGAATCAATCTTTCTAAAATTTTAAAAGGAACACTCAACAGACTAATGGGTCGATAACTGCTAGGATCAGAAGAATCCTTTCCACGTTTTAAAATTCCTATGACTTTCGCTTTGCGGAATTCTTTTGGAATATTTCCTGTATTCAGAATATTATTATAGAATGATAATAACCAGGACAAGGCTTTTTTGCCCAAGTGTTTGATGAACTCAGGATAAATTCCATCAAATCCTGCTGCTTTTCGAGATTTAGTGCATTTAAGTGCTGCTTTTAATTCATCCAAGTTGAATATATTCGAGATACTGTCTACAGATGAAGATGATGTCCTAAATTTGTGCAAATTATACTTCATATCCTTGATTTTTGATTTTGAAATTTCAACCGAATTGGAAACATCAACTAGTCGACGAGCAATCAATTCAGGATCAATTTTGGAAGATGACAATGTTAGAGGGGTAGCCTCCCCTAATTTTCTCAAAACATCCCATGTACTCCTACTCGAATGTGTGAAATTCATATCGGAAACTACACTATTCCACTTTTCCTTACGACTTGTATTTATCGAATTTATTAGCTTCTCGCATTTTTCATTAGTTGGGGAATTTTGATAATCCTTATATAAATTTTCTGCTTCAACTGACCAACCAGGAATATACTCTTGACGGAAACCCCTCGGAATGAATTTCTTAGCTGAAGCTTTTACTACACCAACAAATCTATAGTAATTGTCATAAGTTGGTCGAATCCATCTTATGTCGCTATCAACTTTTTTCGCGAATTGAACCCAATTAGCCTTCTGGAAATTCCAACGGGGTTTATTCAAACAGGGAGCAAGATGAACCACATTTCCTATAGTTAATAACATGGGCTTATGCTGGCTACGCGGAAAAACCCCTAAAATTTTACGTTTTACTGAAATAGGTTTAGAAGAAGTATCACAGGAAACCATGCATAGGTCTGGGTTATAGCCTCTATTCCATCTTGAAGAATGGAAAGAAGGTGTATCTTTTGCATCGAAAATCAAGAAATAATCATTGTCTTCCATCCAATCGGACAAAGCTATACCATTTCTATCATTAACATCATATCCCCATGTTACATGATGCGAATTAAAATCTCCGCAGTAAATTGATGGATGATTAACATTTATATTGAAATTTCTTGGCCAAAAACTATTTGGAGGTTTATAAATGTTGATGACAGAAATGTCACAAAATTTGAAGGAAATGAAGAAAACTCCTTCAATCTCACCTTTCCTAATTAACTCAACATTTTGAACAGAGGAATTTTTGACATAACAAGCTAGACCGTAAATTCGACTTAGAAGAAAATCAACTAGTACATAACCTTTCAAAAGTCCCCTCTCTCGAAGATTTTCCTCTGTTGCTGTATGGGTCTCTTGGAGAAGAATCACCTCTGCACCATGCTGGACCGCTAATTTACCAAGGTAATCGCACTTATCCTTTGATATCCCTTCAATATTTAAATTTAAAATAGAAACTTTGCTACTGCTCTTCTGCCGGGAGGGTTCTTGAAACCTAGTTCGGCAATCCAAGCGATGATTTTTCGGAACTTCAGGTGTACGAAGACCGCTACAGGACCCTAAAGAAGGGCAACCATCTCCCATAGATAATAGTTTCACATTCAAATTGAAAATCGATATAAAAATCTCCAAGAAAAATTTGGCGTTACTATTTTATATGTCACTTTGACATATAATTCTTCGTAATGATATGACATTATGAAAAGTTTTGAATTCAAATTACTATTTGAATTCAAAACTTTTCATAATGTCATATTATTACGAAGAACCTCAAATGTAAACTATCAAATAATTCAGTAGGTTTTATTCGCATTTATAGTACTGGATATAGCCTATAAAGAATAAATCATTCCTAACGAAAGTAAAAATATCTTCTATGCTCCGCGATATTCATCTCCCAAACCTACTCTGAAAATTTCAACTGTTTAGCTAAATCTGTTCGGGAGTTTCCTGTTAACGGAGGGCCCGCTGGACAGAATCGATTTTAACCACGGATTCTTGATCACTGAGCCGAACCAAAGCGTTTAAGACCATTTTCAGCCAAAAATTCGAAAATTACAGATATTTGGGCAAATCGATAAGCACTGTTCCGAGGACAAGAGCGCCAATAATGAATAAAATACAATAAGAATCTCAGCTCATCATAGATAGTCATCAACATCCTATAATGGATAAAAACAAGAATTCGAGGGATTTCTGTGATCCATCAAAAGTTCAAAGATGGATGGGCCATTCTAAGTAGTAGGAGAACCCCCCAGCTGAACACTTGATCTCTTGAATTTTTTTTTATTAAACATATGTTGCTGTGTATTTTCACTACTCAATTTAAGGTCGTTTGTTATCTCTCTTCAGAGTTGGGGGTGAGATTCCACACCAGGGTGCGAATGAGCGAGGGAATGATTGCCTATTATGATATTTTCACGATAACATTAATGGATTTCGATCATTTGTCTCTTAGGGTTGACAGCTAGAGGGCCATTCTCTGTCACTTTACTCTTCGGTTTATACAGCGTAACTTACCGGACAATCCAGACGAGGACTTGATGTCTTATCGTTCAGATTGACCTTTAATTGCTGTGATGAATTATGGTGTACATGGTTCAATCAGAACAATCAAAACGAAATGAAGTTAATTCAAGAGAAATTGGAAAAGCACTGACGTGGGGACAGTCGGCGCGCTTGTTCAAATTCTAGACCAGGTCACCCATCCTAGTGCTGAACTGGTAAAAGACTACTTATATTATAATGATTGATATCTTGAATCTTATTTTGCGCCTATGTTCTGGGGGACATCGCGTTATCATATTGACAAAATGTCCTTAATTTTCGAATTTTTTGCCGAAAATAGTCTCGATCCATTGGGTTCGACTCTCGATGAAGAATTCGTGGTCAAATTTGATTCTGCCCTTGCCACGATAACTTGAGAATGGAAAGAGTTAGCGACTTAAAATTTTCAGGGTAGGTGGTGTATCCCAATACGACGAACAAGTTCGTTAATGGGCATAATCGGCCTGATGATTTCCGAGTAATAATTTTGTTTTCAACCAGTATGAATCCGATTAAATTGAAACTTGGTGAAAAGTTGTAGAATATAAACCTATGCACGTTTGTGGAATTTTATGAGAATCGTGTAACGAGAAAATTATAAAAAAAAAACAAAACTGGAATATTGGTGTATTGGAGTATTGGAGTGGATTTAGGAAATAATATATATTATCGTTCATCATAGAATTGAGGAATTAATATCTCGGATGAGTTCGTTGTTGGGTAGAATTTGTCTATTGGTTTTGGATTTATGATCTTTGGCACTCTTGATGAATTTAAATTCTTGTATGATGTTTGAATTCAATTTCTGCTGAGATGAAGTTCTTCCATAAAAATCCATTGATATAATTCCCAACTCTGAGAAACCAATACTTTCGGAGATATAATTTGTCTGTTTGAACAAGAACGCCAGAAAGCTCCTGTCCACAGGGCTTGAACCAATTTTTCATTAATCGGTTTTGCCTTAGTTAATAAAGACATTAGATCATCTTGGGTCTTGAAAAAGGTTCTTATATTGTACTAATTTTCCAGAATTTCTCAAAATAATAGAAAAAATGTTATACTTCATAGTTATTTCTCAGCGTTTGGGAAAGGACACCCAGAAAAACCATTGAATAATGAAAGCACCATCCCCAACGTCTCTTTTAATGACTACATGTAATGTATACTCCATCAAACCACAACTTAGTTAACGGTACCATTTATTCCGAAACGAAATCCACCTCACCCTATACAGTATACACCTCCCCCAATTACTTCCCACCAACAATATTGTCCCGACAAACTTTCCTCACTCCAGTGACATGATTAAATTTTCCGAAATTTATTTTATGGTACGCAATTTCGGAATTTCACGTGCCTAAACCTATCCGCCCGCCCGGACGCAATCAGCGTTCCGCAAATGTTGATGTTGCGATACACAAGATACACAGATATATGTGCACAGCGTACATCGGAATAAATAATGATTTTTCAATCTTTTCCAAAATACTTGAAAAATTCTTATATTTTATAGTTATCTCTCAGAGTTTCGGAAAGAAACCCGAGAAGAAAACATATCATGTTGAGTGCATCCCTCAAAGTATCCTTTAATGATTTTGTTATGTTCCCATTTTGTATATATGTGTATATATTTTTATTTTCCTTTAAATTATAATTACGTAGATTTGCGACAATGCAATTGTATGATATGTGGAATAGTTTTGACCGAAGGGGCCTATATGTTCTGACATTATCTTGCTGACTCTGCGCATAGAGATCGATTATGCCAGACTAGGAAGAATAAGAAGTCGAAGGCCCTCACCCCTACGGAACCACAGAGCCCAAGGGGAGACAGTACCTCTTTTGGTATGACCTAGACCAGTTCGTTTTCAAATCTCAGCGAAATAAGTCGCTCAGAATACCACCACGAGTTTTCTACTGGTAAGTCTGATGATATCGATTCTCATAGTAGTTGTCAGTAGTGATTTTATGATTCCTTGGACTTGTATTTCCCAGCTCATTATATTTCAATATTCATATTGTCTAAAATCGAATTAGCAAATCCGAAGAAATTATTGTTCCTTTGGTTGAATTAAAACTAGATTACATGAAATTTATACTGATCAAAACTCAACCCAGTTAACGGTGCCATTTAGTCAGAAATCCACCTCACACTATACACCTCCCCCAATTTCTTCCCACCAACAATATTGTCCCGACAAACTTTCCGCACTCCGGTGACATGATTAAATTTTTCGAAATTTAATTTATGTTACGCAATTTCGGAATTTCAGGTGCCTAAACCTATCCGCCCACCCGGACGCAATCAGCGTTCCGCAAATGTTGATGTTGCGATACACAACGATACACAGATATGTGTGCACAGCGTACATCGGAGCACGACGCCGTCGTCGCCGCCGCCGCCGCCTCACCCCCAGGGTAATTGAATAGTGATAACGCTCACAATATGCCGGCATTGTTTGGCTTGTTCGCTTGCATTATTAACCGGCATTACTAAATTAGTTTACCGAAACGGGAGTATCGTTTGCGTTTAATTATTGCGAGGATGGCTGGGGGTTGGATGGCATCCCTGGATTGTTTCACGTGTGGGGATGTAGATTGAATTTGAAGTTATAGAAGAAAAAAATTATTTTTTTTAAATTTCAAAGGTTAATGAAAATTGAAAAGAAAAAAAATTCTTTTCGCGAATTAATTTGCTCAATAAAGTTTCCCTTAATTGGAAAATATACTGACTGACAAAGAAACTGCAACACCCAGAAGGAGCTGTTGAATAGCTGTAAATGATTGAAATTTAAAGAAAATAACGAAAGGTTTACATGTTTTTTGCGCGTATGTTCTGGGGAACATCGAGTTATCATTTTGCCCAAATGTCTCTAACTTTAGGATTTTTTGAAGAAAATGGTTCCAAACGATTTGCTTTGACTTCCCAATGAAGAATTCGAGGTCAAAATTGATTCTGTTCGGCCGGCCGTCTGGCCGTTGCCACGATAACTTGAGAACGGAAAGAGCTAGCGACTTGAAATTTACAGGGTAGGTGGCGCATCCCAATACGACGGACAAGTTCGTGAATGGGCATAATCGGCCCAATGGTTTCCGAGTAATAATTTTATTTTCAACCAATATAGATCCGATCGAATTGAAAGTTGGTGAGTTTTAGAAAATAAACCTTAGCACGTTTGTGGAATTTTGTGAGAATTGTATCGCTAGAAAATTATTAAAAAATCATTAAAAAATATTTTTGTTGTCACGATAACCTGAGAACGGAAAGAGATATCGGATTGAAGTTTTCAGGTTAGGTTATTCATCTGAATGTGACATTTGAGTTTGTTTATAAACCAACGCGAAAATTATTGCAAATTTTCGTGAGGATAGTATTTGTAGAAATTTTTTAAGAAATCATTGAAAATTGAAAAAAAAATTATATATCAGTAGTAATATAACTATTCGTCTGAAATTGCTGAAATTTTGCAAGATCCTTTAGAACCTAACTTTACTGCCAAGTTTCAAGTTCAAACACGATCGGTTAAATATTGTTGGAGATTCGAGCAGCCTTGTGTGAGTTCAGTAGATGGGTGACTGTTGCCTCGATAACTTTCGAATGAAAGGAGATAGGGACTTGCAATTTTCAGGGTAGTATGCCTATCCGAATGGTAGAGTTAAGTTCGTTTTTGGGTATAATCGGTCTAACGGTTTTGAGTTATACCCAACTAGAATATTATTTCCTCGATAACTCAAAAAATAAAGATTCGATCGAATTGAAGTTTGGTAACTAGTAGTAGAAAATCAATATAAAGACGTGTTCAAAATTTTGTGAGAACCGTACCCTAGAAAATTTGAAAAGAATTACGAAAAAAAATATTTGTACCCTAGAAAATTTCAAAAAAATTACGAAAAAAAATTGGTTCAAGCACTGACGTGAAGTCAGGAGCTTCTGCGCGTATGTTCTATTGTCCATTCTACTGTATTGGACACCCTTAATCGAATTTACCATGGTAAATTATGTTGTGCATTCTCCTGTATTGGACACTCTTAATTCGAATTTAACATGGTAAATTCGAACAAGCTGGACAGTAGAATCAACTAATGTACAACCTTTTCAAAAGTCCCCTCTCACGAAGATTTTCCTCTGTTGCTGTATGGGTATGTGCCGCTAATTTTGCTAGCTATTCACACTTGTCCTTTGAAATCGCTTCAATAATTGAGTATAAAATTGGAACCTTCTTGCTGCTTTTTTGCTGGGAGGGTGCTTGAAACTTAGATTGGAAATCTAAATGATGATTTATAGGAATTTCGGATGTTCGAATACCGCTACGGGCTCCAAAGGAAGGGCAATCATATTACATATATAGAAGCTTCCTTTTTGAATGGAAAATCGAGTGAAAATTCTCCAAGAAAAATTAGCATTATTATTTAATTATAGAAAAAAGGCATTTCATGGAAATAACTGAAACTGGAATATAGAATTCAGGTACCTAATGAAAGCGATAGGTTACATATCAGAATCCAGAGGAACAAAACTCTTCATAACATAAAATCATTAAAATGGAACATCATTATTTTGGTAAAACTTTCCAGAGCTTGTATCACACAATATGATTGTACGTCTCAATATCTGAAAAATGGGTTCAAGCCCTGTGGACAGGAGCTTTCTGGCGCTCTAGTTCAAACAGACAAATTATATCTCCGAAAGTATTGGTTTCTCAGAGTTGGGAATTATATCAATGTATTCATATGATAGAACTGCATCATAAAGAAAATTCAATTCAAATAATAGTTTATATATCAAGATTAAATGAGCAATCATGAGAATGAGAACTGCACCATGGAAGAAATCAAATTAAATCTGGCCAATTTTGCCCAATAACGAACTTAACCGAGACGTTCATTTCACTAACCTACTTTGAAAATTTCAACTACCTACCTCATTCCGTTCGAGAGTTAGTTATATCTATGCCTATGGATGAAAAGCAGTCTCACTACTCTCAGATGTCTTACTTCATGTTCCGTTCCGAAATGTAAGACTTTTCTGAGAAGAACTAATTTCTGAGCAAACAACTGAGATTTTTCTCACTTCGCTCACAATTCTTTGATTGATTAGATAATGTCATGTCTCAGGAAAATAAGTTGACATTATGACAATTCATACATAGAATAATTATATCATTCTGTGACAACGTTGAAATACGATTTATTATTGAAATTTTGAAAAATCATATCTCCGAAAGTATTTGCTTGTTAGAGTTAAAAATGATATCATTGGATTTTTATGGTAAAACTGCTTAGTGAAAAAATTTTAATTTGGAATTTGCGTTGTAAAAAAATATTTTTTCTTGTTACTCCGAAACCTTCTGTCCGATTTTGCCCAATAACGAACTTAGCCGAGATATTTATCTCCCAAACCTACTCTGAAAATTTAAACTGTCTAGCTAATTCCGTTCGAGAGTTATCGTGCCTACGGCCAGCCGGACCGAATGAATTTCGAACACGGATTCTTGATCAGTGAGTCGAACCAAATCGTTTAAGACCATTTTCATCGAAAAATTCGAAAATTACAGACATTTGGGCAAACTGATATATATATTCTTTTGAACTTGAGCATTACAATTAATTTTTCATCTAACAATAAAGCATGTGTATGAAAAAAGTGTTAGCAAACTGATAAGCACTCAGTTCCGAGGAACTAGAGCGCCAAAAAATAAGAAATATATTTAATTTCTACAGTTGATTCCAAATATTCCAATACGTCCGGTATCATTTAAAATTCTCTAAACCAATAGACTCTCACCCTAAATTAATTTTGAGGACAACCCCGTTGTTCTTCGCAGCAACCAAACCACTCCCGTTAATACGTTGAAGTAGTTGTATCAAAGACCTCGTGGGCCTGCAACGCTCATTTGACAGCCGTTTGGAGCGCACTCGATCCATACTCATCAAACCGCTCGCTATTACACGAGTGGATAGCAAATTGTTAATAATTGAGGGAGTTTTTCTCGTGCACCGTGCGTTTTAGTGGCCTTTGTTAGGCCCTGTCTACCCCCAGTATATTTAAAAATAACTCGTCGAACGCTACGAGCAAGATTTCGCACACTTCATAACGCCCGAGTGCGTGCAATTAAAAAGGAGCGATTCACTGATCGGAGGGTGGGGGGTGCGGAGCTGCAGACGGTTTAACGATGGAGGTTGCTTCGGAAAGATCAGACATTGTCTGTGTTTGGTGATAGGCACCTGAAATGAAACTTTAATCAATTAGCGATCAAGGATTTTCAAATGAAATAAATTGCAAAAGATGCTGCGCAGCATGAATTTTTTCGCATTATTCGTAAGACCAACTAACTAATAACGATTAACCACCAGAAAAACCAAAGTTTTAGAACGCTTTAAGGTAAAGCTTACCCCTAGTAGATGAGAGACAAAAGGGCTAGCAGAGTTCAGAGCAATCTACAGAGTGTGATTTCATCAAAGTTGAGTAGCTACATACCGTTGTTTCATCCTCATTTGGAATCATCAGTGAAGCATAATTCAAGGTCGATGAAAAAACAATACGAATGAACTGGTTTATCAAAATCCAGCAATCACCCCTGAGTACAATTTAGGCAGAAGTGACACCTGGCGTTCAATCGACCAAGCTTCTCGTTGCGGCTACTCAAAACTATAGATCTCTATGTATATTCATTTTCCAAACGTGGCTTTTTGCAAGTACCCTGTTTAGAGTCTCATGTGGACCACCACGAGGAAGCGAAAACGCTCAAGATATCACGCAAGGGTAAAATTAAGTATAAGTACAAGTACATAGGGTTTATCGCTTCAATGTAACGCTTACCAGTAGAAGATGAAAGACAAAAGGACTAGCAGAGATCACAGTTCAGAGCAATCCACAGAGAGTGATTTCATCAAAGGTGAAAAGTTACACAGCGCGGTTTCATTCTTTTTTGGAAACATCAGTGAAGCATAATTCAACGATGAAGAAAACACTACGAAGGCACTATGACCTCTGCTAGTCCTTTTATCTCTCAAGAAACGATAAGGTTGACATGGTTCTCCTCTGCACAAGCGCAGTCCACTCGTGGCTGAAAGTTCTCTCAAAATCACATTCCTCACACAAAACTTCGTTTCACCAGCACCAGTGGCTCAGGAGATATCGCAGCTCCAATCTAGGGATTCTATCTGAGATTCTAAGAATATCATACTTCACAGCAGTTAAATCGCTGCTCATGTGGATAACGAAAAATGCCCGAAAGGGGCAGCGTGAATTTCAAAATTGGCTCAAGGACATCAGGTGTTAATATGGCCTACCAGTCCGCCCTCTCCTGTCACTCAACTATCAGACAACTTTTAAAAATTATTAAATGGTTCGTTTCTGGATTTTCTCTCCCAAACTCTGCAAAATATCTGTGAAATACCACCAGCTTCAATTAATTTAATTTTCTAATAGACACCCTGGGAAATTTTGGAAGATTCTAATTGAAATATAGAAAAAACTTCAGAATGAATTGAAATAATTTTTACAGATATGAATTTAACAACTGGAAGAAAACTTGGAATTATAAATGTTCTATGATTAGTCTATCAACTAACTTCATACGATAATTATTGCCCTTAAAGTTCAATTGATATTGGAAATGGAGAAGAAAACTTGTTATTCTTGTTAATTTGGATAGATTGGATCTCGATGCCCTTTAACCCTTTGACAACTCTTCCACAATCTTTAATCCAACTTTTAATTTTCTCAGTATGACAGCAAAAAGTAATTATTACTTTTCCATCAATATTCAGCCCTTTAATGCGTTACCATAGTTATCCTTTTTCAGGGCGCCATAAACACTCTAATTTATTATTTTTGTCACTCCTTCCCTCTTGTTTTTTTTTTAATGAAAATGGTCTTAAACGATTTGATTGAATGACCATGCATTTAGTAAAATTTCTTGTCCGGAGAGCGATAATATTAGTAATGATAAGGATGCTAGCGAGTAGTATTTTGTACACACTCTTGTTGGTATTTGTTTTGTTCGATATTTTCTAGTTTTAAGTTTTTCACACATTTATTTCTGCTTTCACTACATTTTTTCTAGTGCTTTTCATTCAAAAAAAGTTAATGAAACAACTCTAGCAGTTTTTGAAAGTAAATGTATTTTTTGTACCCTTTTCGATCATTTGCGCGGATGTTCTGGGGAACATCGCGTTATCATTTTGACCAAATCTCTCTAATTATCGAATTTTTTGCCGAAAATGGTCTCAAACGATTGAGTTCGACTACCTGATGAAGAATTCGAGGACAAATTTTATTCTGCCCGGCCGGCCAGCCGTCCGTTGCCACGATAACTTGAGAACGAAATGAGATAGCGACTTGAAATTCTCAGGGTAGGTGGTATTTTTTGTGTCACGATAACCTCAGAGCAGGAAGAGATTGCAAGTTGAAAATTGCTGGTTAGATTGTGCATCTGAAAGCGACATCTGAGTTCGTTTATAGTCATAAACGGCCAAACGGTTTTGGAGTTATACCCATCTGAAATTTGGTTCTTATTTCCTCAATAACTCGAAAAATACAAATCCGATTATATTGAAGCATGCTTATCAGTTGTAGAAGGCCAACGCGCAAATTCTTGCAAAATTTCGCGAGGATCATATTGCTAGAAAATTTTTAAAAAATCATTGAAATTTATTGAAAAAAAAAATTATATATCAGTAACTATTTGTCCGACATCGCTGAAATATTGCGACAGCCTTCAGAACTCTACTGCCAAATTTGAACACGATTGGATGTATATTGTTCGAGATTCGAGCAGCCTTGTGTGAGTTCAGTATATGGATGGGTGACCTTAGCCTCGATAACTTTCGAAGGAAAGGAGATATGGATTTGCAATTTTCAGGGTATGTTGCGTATCCGAATGGGAGAGTTAAGTTCGTTTACTGGCATAATCGGTCCAACAGTAACAGAGTTTTTCCTACCTAGAATATTAATTCTTCGATAAGTTAAAAAATATAGACTCGATCGAATTGACGCTTGGTAACTAGTAGTAGAATATCAACATGAAGACGTATTTAAAATTTTATGAGAAACGTACCCCTCAGAAAATTTCACAAAGATTACGAAAAAAAAATTGTTTCAAGCACTGACGTGTCAGAGGCTTTTGCGCGTATGTTTTATTGTCCATTCTTCTGTATTGGATACTCTTAATCGAATTTACCATGGTAAATTCGATTAATGGACAATAGAACATACCCGCAAAAGCTCCTGACTTCTCGTTAGTGCTTGGACCAGTTTTGTAATTATTGAAACATATTTTAACTATGAGCGTGCGTAAAGTAGTGCTTTTCCGCATTCATTTGGGTTGACAAAGTAACAATTTTCCGCATCGTGCGATAAAAATATTTTGCGGCATGAAAATGTCAAACTGATCAAAATTGTTGTTGTTGGGGGAAATTTTCCTGAATATTTCAGAAACGTGTGATTATTTTATGCAATGTGAGACGCTTGCAAGTGTATAATACCTTTATCACACTATGCCTTTTTCACGTCTATATTTGCGCCTATTGTCATGGCTATTTGTTGGATGAATTTCCCCCAAATGAGTGGCACTACTACACCGCGCTTTTTTCACGCCTATTTCAGGCAGTAATTTCAGAGCTGCAAACCGAGCTGCAAACATTGAAGAAATTGACATATTTACCTCAAGTTCTTGTTTTGTTCGTATATTTTTAAAACAATACCATCGTGTTTTAGGAATGTCTGAAGAAACGTTTAATATGCTACTACATAGAGTGCAAATTCACATACAGAAAAATGACACTTTAATTCCAGTAAACATTTCTCCAAAAACGAAATTAATAATTACTTTGCGATACTAGGCTACTGGTGAAAACTTGATTTCACTCGGGGAAGGCCATCACAGATTATCTGGCCTTCGTAAGTTTAGTTAGTTTACGTCCTCAGAGTAATAAACATAAATTTATCATTGAATTTACGAAGTCTGCGATTCAAAGGATAGAATAAACTAGGTTATGTTAAGACGTCAAGTCAGACAGATAAATATTGTGTTGGTAGACATGACATTTCGACAAAAAGGCTTGAAATCCCCACGATTCAGGGGGAACAAATAGAACCAGTTCTATTTATTTTCAAGTCTGAAAAAGTCTACAAAATAGTCCCGGGCGCATACGTATTTCCTCAAAATTTCAGGCGCAGTCAGTCAGGCTGACAAATAGGCACGAAAAAGGTATAGTGTAATAAGGGTATAAAACTACAAACCCAAAAACCTATCCGTACTCCGCTTCGCGTCGTTCGTCCAACTCTAAATGAGTGCTAAAGCCTAAACCCTTTACTGCGCAGCGTACGCTAGCTTTCATACTCTTTATTTCGGCAAAATATTCATATTAGAGAAATCTGTGAAGATTACTTTACTCGTAAACTAATATGCTTCATAATTCATAGATTACCACATAGGTGGAGGTTTATCTAACGGTAAATGTCAGTTCAAAATACTAACGTTTACAGACAAGTGAGAGAACTAGAATTTGTCTTTGTTTTGTGCTTTCCTGGAGTTCAACTTCGGAGTGAATTTGTGTAAAAAAAATATAGGGAGCTTGAATATGGTAAGTAGTATTACAAATTCATATTTTCGTAAAAATAAAATCTAGCTAGAAGTTTTTAGCGCTTTTTGAATGAGCGTTGCATTTATGCTACAATGCCCCGTTGAGCATGAAATATTTTCATTGGAGTGTAGCATATCTGTAATAGTGCCCATTGTAGATCCGACGAGAAGAATTTACATTGTCTTATATTTTTTCAGGAAAACGCATCGAAAAACTGAATTCTGACGCTGGCGGAGCTTGAAATACTTCGCTGATCATTTATCAGAACTCAGTGAAGATAGACAATTATTTTCTCAGGAGATGATGGATGACGTTCTTCTTCAAGATTGAGGAAACCTTCTGCCTTGTGATACTGAAATTGAAAGTGATGAACTTTTGGACAAGGTCAAAATGCCAATATTGTGTAATTTTTCACCGGTTCCTCCCAAAGGATCTGATTTCTTGGAAATCATATCACCTGAAGATCCATCAACGTCAGAAAACGTAAAAATCATTAGCGATCTCATCAAAAACGCAAGAACGCAGAAGAAATCGCTGATGTGGAAAAAAAAATCTGCGTAAGGACCAGAAGAAAGTAAGAGATATCTCATCAAAGCTGGAATGGAGGGATGAAAACTACATACAGGGATATAAATCAGCTGCATTCAAAGCCCTTATATAGTATATAAAGCACGTAGACAACTTTTAAAGATGACTATAGAGACGGCCACTCAAAGTGCATTGTAGCATATCTGCAACATGAAAAAAATCACAAAATAGACTAGTTTTTTACATCTGGATTTTTTCAGTATTTTTCCCGATATCTGAAAGCATTTCTGGAACTCATATAATTTTTTCGAAAAAATAAAAAGTTGCGCAGTAAAGGGCTAATTATATCACCCTTCATATGAAATTCCGTCTTGAATATTTCACAGTTCTGTCGAACTGGACCATTTCTTCGAAGTACTATCCGTTTCGAAATTTGTCATGTACCTCATCAATCCCAAGAAATTATGGATTATTTTTCCTTCCTCAGCGACATCAGCCCCGCGCGCCCGCCACCGCGGACCGCTCGTAAATCTGAGCCACAGCCATAACTTTTAACCCATTCAGCCCATTCATCGATCTCCGGGCGTGACTACGGCCCGCATTCTTCGTCCCCGATGTTCTTTGTTTAAATTTCGACCGAAATAATAAACATAATCGTTCTGACACACTCTGAAGGATCGCATTACCGATACTTATTGAATCATTTTCGAGACGTTAGTGTCATACTGTCCCGTTTTTTTTTTCATTTTATGGCCTCCGATACTGTCGTATCTGCGGGAGAAACGGTCCTGGTGTTTTGTTTCAGGTTGGTCGTAATGGGCTTTGGTTTCGTCGTGGGCAGTGGACATGATGTCGTTTTCTGCGTCTTCTCAATTGTATTGATTGCTGTTTCATCTTTCGTCATCATATTTCAATGGTTTGTGAGAAGTTCCTATACGCTGATGATATTGATTGCTTTTCGTCGTTCTGATGGTGATGAGGTATAGAAGATAATCTGCAGACTAATGACACACGGAGAAATATCCGTTGATTAAACATCAACAAAGATGCCTCCTTGGTCCAAACTAATCATTGAATCTCTAATACCCTTATTACACTATGCCTTTTTCGTGCCTATTTGTCAGCCTGACTGACTGCGCCTGAAATTTTGAGAAAATACGCATGCACTCGGGACTATTTTGAAGACTTTTTCAGGCTTGAAAATAAAAAGAACTGGTTCTATTTGTTCCCTCTGAATCGTGGGGATTTCAAGCCTTTTTGGCGAAATGTCATGTCTACCAACACAAAATTTATCTGTCTGACTTGACTTCTTAACATAACCTAGTTTATTCTATCCTTTGAATCGCAGCCTTCGTAAATTCAATAATAAATTTATGTTTATTACTCTGAGGACGTAAACTAACTAAACTTACGAAGGCCTGTGATGGCTATCCCCAAGTGATATGAAGTTTTCACCAGTAGCCTAGTATCGCAAAGTAATTATTAATTTCGTTTTTGGAGAAATGCTTTCTGGAATTACAGTGCCTTTTTTCTGTATGTGAATTTGCACTCTATTTAGTAGCATATTAAACGTTTCTTCAGATATTCCTAAAACACTATGGTATTGTTTTAAAAATATACGAAAAAAACTAGAACTTAAGGTAAATATGTCAATTTCTTCAATGTTTGCAGCTCTGAAATTACTGCCTGAAACAAGCGCGAAAAAAGCATGGTGTAATAGTGCCACTTATTTGGGGGCAAATTCAACCAACAAATAGCCATGAAAATAGGCGCAAATATAGATATGAAAAAAGCATAGTGTAATAAGGGTATTATAGGGCTTCACGCGAGAGCGAGATTTTTCTCGTCACGTCTCGTTCTCGTCTCGTAAAAGCGAGACGAGACGAGACGAGATGTTTTCAAAAATATTATAGGCGATACCGAGACCACATACAGGGCAACACGAGAGTCTCGTGTTTGGTCTCGTTAAATTTTTTGTATGAAGTTTTATATACGACTCGACTTTTTTCAACACCCACAGAAAACACTTGAATATGAAGAGGTTCCACTATAATTTCCAATATATTTTTTCAATATTATACATCGATAGCTCTAGAAATACACGATTTTTTAGACGATTATTAATTCGTTATGACCTTGCGATAGTTGAGATTATTTTTGAAGAAAAAATAGAATTCATAACCATACAAACAGATGCCATTATGAATTCAATACTTAACGGACAACTTTTATTGCCCCTAAATCACAATGCTTTGAAAATTTCTTCTCTATCTGAACATCTGGAGAAATTTATTCTCTTGTGCTCCTTGTAGTGAAAATGTGGACAATTATTGTATACATCTGTGGAACTACGTATATAAAACTGGTAAATAAATGAAGCTATTCAATGTTTCGAAAAGTGTAATGAGGAATACGCCAAGAACACCCTCAATGATTCACCCACTGGGAAGGTATTCTTTGAAAACTAAACCAGATTGTTCAATTCTATTAAAAAATGTATCGACATATATATCCTACTTAAAACATCAACAATACTTTCGAAATATTGGAAAGCTGAGTTTGAAGAATATTTGCTTTTAGAAAGAGCAAATAGGAATCAAAATATTTTACAGTGGTGGAGAGTGATGAAAAAGTTCTTCCTACACTTTCCAAGATGACCGATGATTTATTAATGGCTACATCCGTACCTGTTGAAAGATTATTTTCCACAGCAGGTATGGTCATGGCAAAAACACGTACATCATTGAAAAATGATGTGATGCAAGCGTGATTATGTTTGAATTCTTGGTCATCGAGTAATTTAAAAGTTGAAATTATCAGTGTTCAAAATTAAAAATAATATGTTAATGTACAAATATTTTTGTATAAGAGCGTAATAAATATAGCTTCACAAAATTATTCATTATGGTATACCATTTCGTTTGTATATTATAATATTTAATATTGTTATTCAGAATTAGGCGAGACGAGACGAGACAACTGATAACGAGACGAGAAAGAGACTTAAACGAGACTTAATTTTTTGGGAATTGGCGAGACCGAGACGAGATTTTTTATACTCTCGCCTACTCTCCTCTCGTGTGGAGCCCTAGTCGTTAGCCATTTAGATAAGTTCCAATAAAGTTCTTTTCTTCTTCTGGAAAGTTTCAGAACTTAATTATCGAACTTATGTTTGGAAATACCGACATCAGTATGTGTGTATATAAGAACCATCAAACGGTTGTTAGCATATCTTGCACTTGACAAAAATATAAACTATGCTAAGATTAATGACCAACAAGATTACTTTCCGCATTCGACCCCAAAACCCAACAGTCCAAGTTCATAGTTGAAAGACTTCATCCTCTTCAAACTCCCTTCACGGTAAAGTGAGCCTTGCTGTAGGTTTCGAAGCGTTATACCCAGCCACCGCGTTTATTATATCCATCAAACAATTTGGCATCCTGTGTGAAATGACGGGAAGTTAGTCGTGGCGTCGGTGCAGCCCGGGACACGTGACCTTATTCTCCAAATTACCGTCGCCTCGTGTCTAAATTGTCTGCTGCCAGAATCATGTCCTCCGTGAAAAATTACCGCCTCACTTTGAGGATAATAACGTTGACGGCGGGAGAAAATATGACGATACGTCCGTATGCGGAAAATGAAGGTTGGTTGGGCTTGTTTCCAGGGAATTTTCGTCGATTATCTGATTAAATATTAATGTTTTCTGTTTTCAATTTGCCCAAATGTCTGTAATTTTCGAATTTTTGACAGAAAACGGTCTCAAACGTTTTGATTGAACTTCTCATAGTAGGTTTGGGAGATAAATATCTCGGCTAAGTTCGTTATTGTGCAAAATCGACCAGATGTTTTAGGAGTAACAAAAAACAAATTTTTAAACATTACAAAGCTCAGACTCAAGATTTTTTTTTTAAGATGCCGTTTTACCAAAAGAATCCATTGATATCATTTTTAACTCTAACAAGCTAATACTTTCGGAGATATGATTTTTCAAAATTTCAATAATAAATATCGCACTTCCGTTTTCACAGAATGCTACAATTACAAATTACAAATTATTATCTATGAATTATTATATGATCTGTGTTCATACATGTCAACTTATTGTCCTATAGGAGGCATGACATGTCAAATTCATTTCAGCTATCGTAGAATTATGAGAATTATAATACGATATCATACTTTTTGGGTGATATTTCAATGCCCATGGTTAATCCATATGATTATGGGAATGGTAGTGGTAAGTTTATAAGATTGAGATCAGAATATCTCCAGTAAAAACAAAACTGTAATATTGGTTAAGTTTTAAATGATATAATATAATTTTCAGAGTGAATTTGAGGAATGAATATCTCGTTCATCATAGATTTGAGGAATTAATATCTCGGATAAGTTCGTTGTTGGTTAGAATTGGTCTATTGGTTTTATATTAATAGTTTTTGGCACTCTTGTTGAACTTAAATTCTTTTATGATGTTTGAGGGTAATTTCTGTTATGATGAAGTTCTATCATAAGAATCCATTGATATAATTATTACACTCTATAACTCAAAATATACAAATCCGATCCAATTGAAACTTGGTGATTACTTATAGAATGGTGACCCACTAATTTTTGCTGAATTTCATGAATATCGTATGCTGGAGTTACTTGAGGCGTGAGTTTTTTTGCATTTCAATTTCAATAGAATACATAATATATGAAATAATTGAAAAATAATTTATTATCATAGACTCTCTCTCGTTACTGATGTATGTCATTAAAATGGTATTAAATGGATTCATATATTATAAGAGCTGAGAATACGGTATATGTGGATACTACATTCAATAAACAGTGTCCAATATATAGTGTTGAGTAGATAGTAGAACGTGCGCGTAAAAGCTCCTGACTTGACGCCACCAATTTTCTTTGAAGGTCCGTTCAAGTATATGTAATTTTCGAATTTTGGTTTTTATAAATTTCCACCTTACATTTATGATAATTCCCGTATATTGATCGTAGAATAGTGTACTATTTGTCAGATCACATTATTATTTTGTTTTTAGGATTTTTTTCTCTTATTTTCACCATTCGGAGTGAAATTATCCAGATTACCTCAGATATTGATCCGAGATAGTACTTATTGTTGTATCAAGATTCATAATTATTTTTTTTTCTATTAGGTTTTTGTGGGTTCGTACCAGATCGCTACCCTTTAGCCCATATGAATGTAATTTGCAAGCTTTGGGCTGAAAATCCTCAAACGACTGTATTAATCTCACTGATGGATAATTCTTGGTGAAATACGATAATTATCGAAGCATTGTCCCCAGAGACTTGAAATTTACGGTCGATTTGATGAAAAAATGCGCCTGTTAATTTCCGTAATTGGCAATTGTTTCGGAGTTAGTCCAGCTCGAAATTTGATGTCCTTCATATTTCTAGAGCTACATAACCAATCGAGATGAAAATTGGTATCAAGATGAAGAATATCGTTCTGCGATTTACATGGTTTGAAATTCCAGTTTTTTGCATTTTTTTTTCGAAATATTTCCAATTTTTTTTCAAATTTAATCAATCTGAAATCCAGTACCCAATTGTAAAATAGATACTTCAAGGTGTGTTTGGAATTTCAGCAGAATCTGACATATAGTTACTGAAATATAAAAGTTTTGAAGAAATAATATTTTTTTGTGATGAGATCCTCACGAAATTTTGCAAAATTTGCGAGTCGGTATTCAACAACTAATTACCAAGTTTCAATTCGATCGGATCAGATTTTTTTGTGTTATTGAAGAATCAATATTTCAGATGGGTATATCTTCAAAACCGTTTGGCCGATTATTTCCATTAACGAAATCAAACGTTACATTTAGGTGCGCAACCTACCCTGAAAATTGCAAGTCGCTATCTGTTTCCATTCGAAAGTTATCGAGGAAATGACCGGTCGGCATTTGGGAAGAATTATAGCACGCTATTCCTTAGAACATGCGCGCGAAAGGAATATTTCGATTTTTCGTAACAACTCGCCACCTGACAGTCAAATTACAAGATTTGAGGAATACTTGAAAAATATGGGATATTTTCAAATATAATTTTTTTGATTAACATGACGCTCGAACACAATCTGTCAGAGCCTTTTGCAATGAATTTTTCTTGAAATTCCTCGAGGGGGAGGAATAGTCTGATTTTATATCTTAGATTACTCCCAAAACGCCCTGTATACCCTAAATACTAAACCATAACCCTAACATTTCTAGGAGTAGATAAATTCTAAATCTCATCTTCCCAATATTTGTCAAACCTACAATTTAATCGATCAACACTGAACAGTTCAAGTACATGATTAACCTTTCCAGCAGATAAATAACACAAAGCTGCGATAAGATCTAATTAGCGTGTTGTGACTTGCACTCACAGATCTGTCTCTTCCTACGGGAACATCGAACCTCGAGAATAGATTGTCCTCTAACGAGCCACCCTGACTCCAGTCCACGAATCGAGATATCAGTAATCTGGCCATAAATTTTTCCTACATCTGTCCTTAGGCTTCAAGTGCTTCTGCGCTCAATATCCATCAGCGTAGACTTCAAAAGACAGCTTTATGACTGACAGAACACGCAAGATGATCCTGGTTTTCCCACATCTCTTATCTGTAGTGTTCAGATGGGATATTCACGTATTTTGTTTCACATACGTGTTTTTTATCTTGTTAATACTTCAATGTGTTCATTTCACTCGTGGTAATTGGTACCTTGGAGCTCTGATAAATGATCATTTAGATAATCCCGAATAAATCAGCTCTCTGATTCGGTTTAAGTAGAGTAGATGGTCACTATATTGTAATTACAATCAGAAATATGAGTATAAAGATAGAGCTGTCTGTTTGAATACTTCACAAAGAAGGACAAGAAGTGTTGAAATATCGAATCTCTGGAAAAAGTTTTGTGGATTCACCCTAAATATACTGCTCAACGAAAGTTAAGGAATTTTGTGATCTTTTTTTTGTTTACCTTCTTCTATCTGAATGGTTTTTCTTTTGTTCCCCATGTGATAACTTTTTCAGCTCCGAATCATGCAACAGCGCCTTTTGAACGCTACTGGTCTTTTGGTTTCGATTGAAACAGTTCGTTGAAAACTTTGAGACGTTAATCTACATTTTGGACGACCTTTGAGAAGGATTCCATTCACTGAAAATCATTTGGGACTTTGATTGGAATAGGCCAATGAGTACGTGCATTGGATCGATCAATGAAGGTCTGTATTGTTCAAAGATTAGTCGAGATTTGGACGTTTTTCGGATAGTCGGTGTGTTCGGGTATGGAACCATCCTCTGGTGCCCATAAACCGCAGATTGGTTCAGGAAGCTTATCCGTTCAGAGGTAGAAGAGTTATTGGTTGGGGAGGGATTTGTTTAAATTATTGTACAGAATTGTTGCCGCCATATTGACCCAGACAATATTATTTCTTTGTTTCATGCTGCTATTGTGCCAAATTTTGTACTTTTGGACGATAATTCGCCACCCCATCGTAAGAAAATTATCAGTAGTAATACCCCTAGGTCCTTGATAATACCGAGATAATTTTGTCATAGAGAATGCTGAAAGCGTGTTGCTCGATAATAGGCTGAGGCCACAGGTCGAGGGCTATTATCCTTGAGCAACACGGTTGAATGATTCTGTATGACAAAAATTTGAGTATTTATCAAGGCTCGAGGGGAATTCGATAAGATAATTTGTACTTTGTAGATATAAAAAAATTGATTGTCAAAATGACGTTTAATAATTTTCAAAATAATAATTGATACTCAATCTGAAAACACCACATGTAGGGTATTATCGCTGTAATCCAAAGAATTGTTTTGACGTTGGCAATATTTCAGGAGTACCAACCTGCCTCCGTTGTAGTTACAAAAATTGGTTCAAGCACTGACGTGAAGTCAGAAGCTTATGCACGTATGTTCTATTGTCCATTCTTCTGTATTGGACACCCTTAATCGAATTTACCATGGTAAATTATGTTGTCCATTCTCATGTATTGGACACTCTTAATTCGAATTTACCATAGTGAATTCGAATTAAGTGTCCAATACAGGAGAATGGACAACATAATTTACCATGGTAAATTCGATTAAGGGTGTCCAATACAAAATAACACGTTTTTATGTTTATTTTATACTACTAGTTACCAAGCTTCAATTCGATCGAATATTTATTTTTTGACTTATCAAGGAAATAATATTCCAGCTGGGTATAACTCGGAAACCGTTAGTCCGATTATGACCAAAAACTAACTCAACTCTCCCATTCGGCTACACAACCTACCCTGAAAATTGCAAGTCCCTATCTGCTTTCTTTCGAAAGTTATCGAGGCAATGGTCACCCATCTACTGAACTCACACAAGGCTGCTCGAATCTCCAACAATATTCAACCAATCGTGTTAAAACTTGAAACTTGGCAGTAGAGTTAGGTTATGAGGGCTCTTGCAAAATTTCAGCAATTTCAAATGAATAGTTACTGATATGTAGAATTTTTTTTTTCAATTTTCAATGATTTTTTGAAAATTTTCTACAAATACTATCCTAAGAAATTTTGCAAGTATTTTTGCATTGGCATTGGCATTCTACAACTAACAACCATATTTGAATTCAATCGGTTTAGTAGTTTTCGAGTTAATGAGGAACAAAAAACAACCAAATTTCAGATGGCTATAACTGTAAAACCGTTTGGCCGCTTATGCTCATAAACAAACTGAAATGTCGTGTTCTGATGCACATCCTAACCTGAAAACTTCAAGCCGGTATCTCTTTCCGTTCTCAAGTTATCGTGACAACAAAAATATTTTTTAATAATTTTTTTATAATTTTCTAGCCAAACGATTCGCACAAAATTTCACAAACGTGCTAAGGTTCATATTCTACAACTACTCACCAAGTTTCATTTCGATCGGATTTATATTGGTTGAAAACAATATTATTACTCGGAAACCATTTGGCCGATTATGCCCATTAACGAACTTGTCCGTCGTATTGGGATACGCCACCCATCCTGAAAATTTCAAGTTGCTATCTCTTTTCGTTCTCAAGTTATCGTGGCAACGGCCGGACAGAATCAAATTTGACCTCGAATTCTTCATTGGGGAGTCAAACTAAATCGTTTGAGACCATTTTAGTCAAAAAATTCGACATTTCGTCAAAAAATACAGACATTTGGACAAAATGATAACGCGATGTTCCCCAGAACATACGCGCAAAAACGTGATAGACCTATATCATGGCTAACCGGGAGACTTAATAAAAGTGAATGGAGTATATGTTTCGGGTTTATCCCATTTTCAAAACCTGGATCGGTTTATTTCAGACCAATTATAGACCAATTCCGTCATTCCGCATCCTATAAAACTTCCATCGAAGAAACCAATCGTCCGAACCTCCTTATCAACAGGCGAAATGTCGCAATAATGACCTAATCCCCACGCCGATCCGATCTGGCAATATTTCCCACAATTCGATTCCACGAAATGACAGTTGCTCAACATCAATTATCATATACCGAACGGAAACGAACAACCGATCCTCCAGAACCGCCCGTGCAACTTCTCAAGCAGGATAGTCCGCGTTATCGCAACTGACACGTTCACAATACATCCAGATATCGCATGAATTTTTGATCCGCCGATCAACTCTTCGACGGCGGGGCCCGTTAAATTTACACGAAGTTATTAACCGAACACAAAGGATCAATATTTCCGACACTTCTTTCATACTCGTCGAATGGTAATTTCTTGAGGGTGCGATCGGTTCCGGTAGCCGTGTTTGAATTAGGGGTTGTTTTCATAGACAACTGCGATCGTATCTGAATTACGGAGGCGAGGGAAGTGAGGGAACCCTCGTTACGGGCTAATCAGCGGTTGCGGGGCTGTTCGACGTTGGAAGACATTCCCGCCCTGCAAAAATTAGAATCGTGGATGTTTGCTGAGTATTTAAATTATAATCTCGGGTGTTTTTACTGGGATATTTACGGGGTGGTTCTAATGTGACGTAAAAGATTTCAGGAGGTGATACTTCGATGAAAATTAAGGGGTCTTCGAAATAAATTTTCTTTAGATAGCTTTCAAGAATTTTTGTTTTCATATCCATATTAGGATTACGTTCATATATCTTCTATTAGTTTAGTCAACAAGTGCTTTTTAAGTCAAAATTATTGCGTATTCTCCGAAAATTATTATTGAGGTGTCATTCGATTTGGAATGGCATGTAGATATTATATATCTACATATATATCTATATCCTATATCTCAAAATTATTTAAGATAATTCAAATTTGAGAAAAGATTCAAGAAGAAGAGGATATTTCCTGAAAAATGTCCGAACTCCCGGAACTTCGACCATTATTTATAATTTTCCCAGAGGGTTGAAAATAGTCACGAAAACGGGTACTCCGGCTTGCGTAAGCCTCGACCCCTTCGGATCTTTCATGAATAAATACAAGTCGTAAGGAAAAGTGGAATAGTGTAGTTTCCGATATGAATTTCACACATTCGAGTAGGAGTACATGGGATGTTTTGAGAAAATTAGGGGAGGCTACCCCTCTAACATTGTCATCTTCCAAAATTGATCCTGAATTGATTGCTCGTCGACTAGTTGATGTTTCCAATTCGGTTGAAATTTCAAAATCAAAAATCAAGGATATGAAGTATAATTTGCACAAATTTAGGACATCATCTTCATCTGTAGACAGTATCTCGAATATATTCAACTTGGATGAATTAAAAGCAGCACTTAAATGCACTAAATCTCGAAAAGCAGCAGGATTTGATGGAATTTATCCTGAGTTCATCAAACACTTGGGCAAAAAAGCCTTGTCCTGGTTATTATCATTCTATAATAATATTCTGAATACAGGAAATATTCCAAAAGAATTCCGCAAAGCGAAAGTCATAGGAATTTTAAAACGTGGAAAGGATTCTTCTGATCCTAGCAGTTATCGACCCATTAGTCTGTTGAGTGTTCCTTTTAAAATTTTAGAAAGATTGATTCTTTTTAGGATTGAATCGTCTGTAGAAGACGTTCTACAGAATTGCCAGGGGGGCTTCAGGAAAAATAGAAATTGTTGTGATCAGGTGCTTAGTCTAACTACATATATCGAAACAGGTTTCAATAGTAAAATGAAAACAGGAACAGCATTTGTGGATTTGTCGGCAGCATATGACACGGTATGGAAAGATGGTTTGATTTTTAAACTTTATACTCATTTAAAGTGTGGCAAAATGGTTCGATTACTCGAAAATATGCTCTCGGATAGAAGGTTTCGTGTTTTTATTGATAATAATAGTAGTAAATTCAAGAATTTGAATAATGGTCTCCCACAAGGTTCAGTTTTAGCACCTCTTCTTTTCAATTTATATCTGTGTGATATTCCTGCTACTTCGTCTGAGAAATTCATATACGCTGATGACATTGCCCTTGCATTTCGTCATTGTGATTTCGAAAGTATAGAAAATAATCTCTCTGCAGATTTAGATATTCTGAAAAAGTACCTATTTCAGTGGCGTTTGTGTCCGAATCCAAATAAAACTGAGGTTTCTTGCTTTCATTTGAACAATCACCAAAAATATAGAACATTGAGTGTAACTTTCGGTGATTCTTTCTTGAGACATAATTTTTATCCTAAATATCTAGGAGTGAAACTAGATTCATCTTTGAATTTCAAAGCCCATTTAGATGACTTGCGTCTGAAGTTGAAAACGAGAAATAATATTCTACAGAAATTAGCTGGTACTTCATGGGGTGCTGATGCAGCTACTCTTCGAACGGCAGCCTTAGCCTTGGTTTTTTCTGCCGCTGAATATTGTTGCCCTGTCTGGTTCAATAGTGCTCATACTCAAAAAATTGATGCACAGTTGAATTCATCTATGCGAATCATCACTGGAACTATTAGATCTACACCTATTCATTGGTTGCCAGTTCTTTCAAACATTGTCCCGCCACACATTCGCAGGCAGACTGCTGTTTCAAATTCTTGGAATAAATTTCATTCTTTTCCGAATTCATTTCCGATTATCTCCTACATTCCAGGCAATAAGATTCCGAGATTGAAGTCACGAAACCCTTTATGGTCCAACTGTTTTCTTAATTCGAATAAAAGTGACAAGGAAGTTTGGCGGTCTGAATGGATTTCTTGCAATTTATTCAACAAAGATTTAATTTCTGATCCTTCAGATAGAGTTCCGGGGTTTGATCTTCCAAGGAGAATATGGTCTATTCTGAATCGTCTAAGAACCGGTCATGGTCGTTGCAACAGCATGCTTTTCAGGTGGAACTCAGTTGAGAGTCCTAGTTGTGAATGCGGGGAAGCAGAGGAAACCATAGATCATTTAGTTAATAATTGTCGCATATATAGATTCAAAGATGGTTTTAGGGCTATTCATAATGTTTCTGAATCTTTTTTAGAATGGGTAGCGAGTTTCAAATCTATTCAATGAAATATAGAATATTCCATTTTAATTTGTTCGTTTTCTCCCTTTGTTTTTTCCTTTTCCAGATTGGGTTTCGGACCTTGGAGAATCTTCTCTGCTTGTTGAAGGAAGAAGCGATAATGAAGAAAAAGATGCCCTTCAATATTTAATATTTCAGCATATTTTGTTAACAAAATCAATTTTCATAAATCACAACACTAACGGGGAGATAGGGTTTTTTTGCTGAGGTTTTTTCCCTAAGCTCTAGTATCATATTATATCAAATAATATGGTACCCCGTTACACTAACCTCTGCTAACACTTCTTTCATACACATGCTTTATTGTTAGATACAAAACAAATTGTAATGCTCAAGTTCAAAAGAATATATATATATATATATATTTAAATATATTATATATGAAAATAAAAAATTGAAAAAATGCAGGTGTCCCCAAGATACAAATGATCAATGAACAATAATCCGTGATCAAAAAATTATTTACCGTGACTTATCAATTAGTTATCCATTAGTTAATTAACAATTTTTTGTAATACGAACATTAACATTGCAAGTGCGGTAATTGTTAAAATATTGATCTGAGAATTGTTTCCTACCGTGAGAATTGTTTCCTTTCGTTGAAAAATTGTTAATGCTAGTTTTGCCATTAACAATTTACTAAAGTGAAAAATTATGAAGCTTCAATTATGTTTCCTAAAGAAAATTTTGGATTAACTCACAAACAACCCATTGGCTTTTATAGCAATTTTTCGAACAATAGGAGATAATAATTATTAAAAATCAGTTTCGAGTAGTTTCTGATCATAAGAAAATGGAATAGTAATATTATAAATTGAAGCTTTATAATGTTTCACTTAAGTAAATTGTTCATAACAAAACGAAAATTAACAACTATTAAAATTTTCCAATAGGAGTCTATTCTAAGACATTTGAAAAATTGCTCCTCGAAAAGAGAACATTCTCAGATTAATAGTTTAATAATTATCGTACTTGCAATGATAATATTCGTGGTACAAAAAATTGTTAATTAACTAATTGGTAACTAATTGAAAAATCAAGATAAACATTTTTGGACCACGGATTATTCTCCACTGATCTATTCTGCAGGTGCCTGAATTTTTTCAATTTTTATTTTCATATTTAATAAGTTTAAATTATATTTATTTATCAAAGGTACGAAGGGGGCGAGGCTTGCGCAAGCCGGAGTACTCGTTTTCGGGCGTATTTTTAACCCTCTAGGAAAATTATAAATAGTGGTCCTACAGTTTCAGTATTGCAGAATTTTTTTTAAGGAAATTTCCTTCTATATTCGAATCTTTTTTCGAATTTAAATTATCTCAAATAGTTTTTGAGATATTGCCGAAAAACCTAAACCTCCTCCTTTTTTTCCCTTAATTGCTTATAACTAGGTATTGCAATTTTTGCGAATGCTCTCAGTTCTCAAAAACTATCTACATGCCATTCCGAATCGAATGACGTCTCAATCATAATTTTCGGAGAATACGCAAATATTTTGACTTAAAAAGCCCTTGTTGACTAAACTACCTATATATGGAACAATTTAGTAAAATTTGGCAGCAAGCTAGTTAAACGCAATTTTTTTTAATTCCGAAATTTCATAACGAACAGGTGGAAATATCAACCCCTACTATATTTTGCATCCTAACTTTCTGATGCTTGAATATTATTCAAACTAAAAAATTGAATCAAGAAAATAAATGACATATTCAGCTTTTCAGCGAGGTCGTTCACCTGAACAAATTTCTGTAATTTTCGATTTTTCTCCGAGAATGGTCTCAAACGATTATTTTCGACTCACTGATGAGTAATCCGAGGTCAAACTTGATTCTGTCCGGCCGGCCGGCCGTCAGCTCGATCACGCTCGAACGAAATGAGTTACAAAGTTGAAATTTTCAGAGTAGTTTTGGAGTTCAAATGTGCAGGCTAATTAAGTTAATGGACAGAATCCGTTGAGCAGTTTCGGAATTATAGCTATCTGAAATATTGTTTTTCCAATAATTCGAAAAACACTGATCTGATCGAATTAAAGCACAGTAGCAAGTTGAAAAATACCAACACGAAGACTTTTGCAAAATTTTGTGAGAATCGCATTACTAGAAAATTAAAAAAATATATTTAACAAAATTCTGTATCTCAGAAAACATCTCTCCCATATAATTGAAATCTCGCAACAACCTTCAAAACCGTATTTTACCATTAAGTTCTAGATTTGAACTCGATCAGATACATATTGTGAAAGATATTAGGGGAAAACAGAAAAAAAGAGGACCAGTTTTTTTCGAACGCTTGTTTTTACAGTCGGATTTATATGTTTGGAATTAAGCAGCTTTGGGCTAATTCAGTACTTGGATGGGTGACCAGTCTGGCTATAATTTTGAACAAGCATGCCAAAGCTCCTGGCCAAAGTGCTTTTCCAACTAGTTTGTTTATTGACTTTGTCTCCTAAAATTGTAAGAAATTAAATACTTTTGGCTTTTATTTGATGCAAATCCATATTACCTGAAATGAACATTTATATACGATTCACACTAATTTATTTAATACTGCGACGTGTTTCGTCAACGCAGCAACTTCATCAGACTACATCGTTCTAAATAAATAACAGGTAATGCTCTCCCAATACCTCACAATCGATAACCTGGTCATAGTCTTTCTGTTCTCCTTCTTACTACTTATGTTAAACTATTTATAGAATTTTGCACCAGTAGTAATTTGTAAACAGTTGAACTAATTCATCCCTATAGCTTTTTTAATTGTATTCTCTCTTTAAATAGATAATCGAGAAATTTTGATATTTAATTGTTCATTAATTAAATTACCTATATGTTTTTATCTATTTGTTACCAACATTTCCCAATCATTTAGTAATGTAGTATGCAAATTCTGTAGAATTTTGAAATCCAGTTTATACTTATTTCCTGCTAACAAATGATTCGAATTTTTCCTATTAATAATTTATCACAATTACCGCAATTTAACTGATAAACACCGGATTTATCTTCTTTATAGCTCTTTGATCTATTGTTCTCAATGAGTTCTGCCAGGCTATATTGTTTGTTCGGAATGAGATATTCACCTGTTGGTTTTCAGAAAACCTTGTATAACTTGGATGCCAAAATTTGTTAAGCTGTTGAATATTTTACTTGTATCCTTAATTTCTGGAAATACTAAGCTGATTTATTTCAAAATAGATTTTTCTTGAAACATTTTCTGGTTTACTCTGGATCATATCAATTTCTTACTGCTCCTAGAGCATTTTCAGTCTCCAGGGCTTTGGGGCTGCAGCCCCCCCAAATATACTAACATTTTCAATTTTTCCTGAGTTCATCGTCGAACGCCAAACATTAACAAACATTCCTCATTTGGTTTTTCATCCAGTTCAATATGTTCAGTTCTATGTGTTTACTTTATTTTGAATGATTACTTCATTTTGAATGTTTGCTTCATTTTTAATGTTTACTTCGATTTGGATATTCACTTTATTATTCATTTTTATATTTTATTATATATTATTAGCATGATGTATATGAACCCAATTAGGTGAATATTATCTATGGGTGTATCATGTTTGTATCACTGGCCTCATGAAGTAAGATAAGTAAAACAGAAAAATATTGTTTTTGGCAGTAACTCCAGTGTGTCAAAACAGTAACCAATATTTTATTTCAAACTATCACACCAATCTCTCGACCCACAAAGGACATATTCGATTTTCCCTATCGCATTTGCCGCGACCTAACACAAAAGAAAAATTCCGTTCACACAGACACGTTTGTCACCAGAAATCTGCAAATACGCCATTTAATCCCAATTCGACATTCGTTCGAGATAAATATGTAGCTGGACCAGGAACGCCGAGAATAATGAAGATATCAAACACAGAACTGACACTAAATCTCATCATATTGGCTCTCTTCCTCCCTCGCGTTGTAACAAAGTTGTCGATCTTCCTCCTTTTTCGGCAGATGTTAGTCGGCTTTATCCTTTTGGAAATACGCCATCGTGCCCAGCGCGTGCTGGCTTAAATGGTATCTATTAAGAATGGATTCAATGAAGACAACGGGCCAGCGGGAAAGCTTGAATGAATCATCTGGCATAGGAATGAATGATGAAATGAGCGATTGTAGGGCGAGTTATGATAGATGAATATGTTTTTGCGAGTCGTTGGAATTCAAATCGGGGTCAATCAAGATCATCACGGTAGGGATCTACGCGTTTGCTTCCCCATTTCATCAAAATGTCTCGGTTGAGTTCGTTATTGGGCTAAATCAGTCCACTGTTTCAGAGTAACGTAAAAAAAGATTTTTGACATAACAAATTTCAAATTCAATTTGTTTTAAGATCCACTGATGTGATTTTCTATTCTAACAAGCTAATACTTTCTGAGATATGATTTTTCAGAATTTCAATAATACATCGTACTTCTATGTTTTCACAGAATGCTAGTTCTATCTGTCTGTGTTCTATCGGAGTTGACTGTTCATTCATGTCATCTTATTTGTTTATATAATTCGTACTTTGAAAATATTTTGTGTTCAAAAGCTTCTTGAATTTGTGGATATATACTGTTTTGATACCAAAATGTTAATATTGACTTGTTGCATATTGAATAATTTATGTGCAAATATTGGGGATGATGTTTCAGAAGATTTTGAATTGGATCATTTTAATGATGTAGTTTATGAAGGCAATAGGAAAGAACAACATAATGGAATCATCAAAAGAAATTACTGTTCGTTGACCACCGAGGTTAATATTACCTGTTACTTCTTTAAGTAGTGAGACATTTTTCTATCTATAGTATTTTCATAATGTTGCTAGCAAAAATATTCTGAAATTTTGATCCTAATTTTTGCTTAAGTTAAGGTTCATAATACAGAATGAATGTCTTAGTGGTATGAACTATTGAATTATTATAATAATTATATAGTTCATTGGGTGAAGAAACATCTACTTAGGATTGTATTTTGTTAATATATTTTGAACAATTCAAATAATTTCTTCGTCAGCTTATACTTATTCAAATATCAGGAATAAACGGACAATCTGCTATGATTTTCTTCAGCCTTGCTCTAGACATTTCGATGATACTTTGCTATTTCTAGTTGTGAAAACTATGCACCGAGTGTAAGTTGCAACAACCCATTGCACGAGGTTAAATCATTGCAGATTGCTCATTTAATCTGGATAAATGAACTTATTTTTGAATCCAATTTCTTTCATGGTGCAGTTTTATTATAAGAATCCATTGATATCATTTCCAACTCTTAGAAACCAATACTTTCAGAGATATGGTTTGTCAAAAATTGAACAAGAGCGCCAAAGCTTCTGCCACAGGGCTTTCCCCCTCTGTTTTGTTGTAAATATGCTCGGACAGGTCGATTAGTATTTTAAGTTGCGCTCTTTTTGATGTACGAAAATATTATACAGCGTGTCCCAAATTTGAGATATGATATGCATAATTTGTTGACCTGAGACGACAATAAGTGCCAAATTTGAAAATAATTCGGGAGTTATAGCTGATCAAGAGTTCTGCTCAAATAAATAAATCACCCTGTATCTGTATGTAAAAATTCGTTCCAAATTTAGTTAAGATCATATAAGTAGAATTTTTTTAAAAAATCATTGAAAGAAATATATATATTTATTACAATAAAAATAAAACTATATATCAGAAACTATTCGTTCGACATCGCTGAAATTTTGCGAAAGCCTTCTGAACTTAACTATACTACCAAGTTCCTAGTTTGCATACGATCTGATCTATATTGTTGGAGATCAAAGCAGTCTTGTGTGAGTTCAGTAGCTGGATGGGTGACCGTTGCCTCGATAACTTATGGACGTAAGGAGATAGGGAATTGCAATTTTCAGTGTTGGTTGCGTATCCGAATGGGAGACTTATGTTCGTTTTTGGGCATAACCGGTCCAACGGTTTTGATGTTATACCCATCTGGAATATTATTCCCTCGATAACTCAAAAAATATAGACTCGATCGAATTGAAGCTTGGTAACTAGTTGTAGAATATCGACATAAGGACGTGTGTGGAATTTAGTAAGAACCGTAACGCTAGAAAATTCTAAACAACATTACGAAAAAGAAAATTGGTTCAAGCACTTACGTGAAGTCAGGAAATTTTGTGCATTTGTTCTATTATCCAATACAGGAGAATGGACAGAAGAACCTACGCGCAAAAGCTCCTGACTTCACGTCAGTGCTTAAACCAATTTTTAGATATTAAAATGACTGCTTGTATTGTATTATCAAGAGGTGAACGGCGATCATTTTGAACTGGGTGTCCCATCTAAATTGAAATATTTTGAGGGGAAATCAGAAGTACAATAGCATCAAAAATTACGGCATCATATGCGTTACTCGTCATGGGACTAGCGTGCAAATTTTCATAAATATCATCTTTTTTCTTCGATCATGGAAAAAGTGACACTATTTTGACCCGTTTTCTATGCGCAAAGCTCAACATTCCGGAATAGTGGGCAGTTGCTAAGTAATAAGAAAATAACAGTGCGGTAATATTCTTACCGCACTGCTGTAGCGTGCGGTAATGTTACAAATGGATTATTACAAAAAAATGAAACAAAGTATTGTTTTGATTTTTATATTATTTTAATCAAAAATTGTATATTTCGTATTTTATGCATTTTAAGTAACTATTTTATCTATATCTACTTACTTTCGTCGATAAAAAGATGTCATCTGGGGCATCTGAAATGAATTTCTGAACTTGTTCCTGGGTTAAAATTTTAGATTTTTTCGGTTTGTATCCTATAGCTTGACGTTTTAAAAATGCTCTCAGTTTTTGATACTGGCAATATTAATATTATTTTTAACAGACAAAGTTGATCGAAGCATGGAATAATGTGCCCACAACGTCGAAGATTTCATTGTTTTAGCCAATTCAGCAATTCAGCTATCAGTACATTCTCAGGAAAGGATACACTGTTGTTTTTTCTGCAAAAATCCATGAAGCGTTGGTACGCAAGTTCATACTTCTCTCTGGATTTCGCCGGAAGTAAATCAAGTGAAGCCGCGTTCGCGCCTTCTACTAGTTCAGTAGGCGTGCAAGTTAACAATCCTTCACTATTAGCGTTCACATTTATTAATTCTATTTAAAACCTTATAAAATATAACGAATCAAAAAAATCCAGCTTGAATATTATTTTACTTTTGTCATAACAAAGTAATTTCCATGGTTACCACTTCTATATTTCAATATGAACATAGAGAAACCTATTCAAACTTACTTGATTACATCTTGAATGAAATAATTTTTAATTAATTTCTTAAATGTAAATCAACGATCGAAGAAAAAATAGTATATATAATTCGTGGGAAAAGCATATTCCCAAACTCCTGTGTTACCAGACTTGTCGCTACGCTCCTCGTCCGGTAATTATCACAGTCGTTTGGGAATATTATGCTTTTCCCTCTAATTATACAATATACTATTTCGTCTTAAAGATATTAACATGGTTCCATATCCCAACCCTGTATAACCATGTGATGTTAAACAGGTCAACAGATGTAGGTAGACGATTGCAGAAACCGATATGATTTTTTCATCGCAGCATGTCTCGTCGCCACCTAACAATTGCGTACTGCCGAATATAATCGAATTACATCGCAGAAGGTCGGCGAACGTCTTAACAATCTGATAAATCCATCTGCCACCGCGTGAAGATATCAAACTGAAGACGCGTGCCCTCCTGATGGACAGACAGATCGTAAAAGGCTGTTCCGCGCCTCTTCCGGCTCCTGACAGTCCTATTTCCGGTACAAGGTCTTATCCCCGGCCGGGTGTTCGTCGTGCAGCACGAGAATCGTTTTTCACGTACAACATCGGAGTAAAAAAGTTAATTTGCGATAACTATAATAAATCAAAGCAGGCATTAGAACAGTTCATTAGAAGATTAAGATAGCACACAGATTTAAGTGAATTTGGACACAGAAAGCTTCAATGTTGACGTCGTTAACTGATCACTGGATCACTCTATAATTTCCCGGTTTTTCTGTATCAAAAAGTGGGAAATCTCTATGGACAGGAGCTTTGGCGCTCTTGTTCAAACTTTGACCAATCATCTCCGAAATTATTGGTTTCTCAGAGTTGGGAATGATATCAATGGATTCTTATAATAGAACTACATCATAAACAAATATGAAATGCATGTAGCTTTCGTTCGGCCCGGTCAGAGGAAGCGACGCAGGTGCGGCATGCATGAATTTTCCATTACACGCTGTACGGACTTCAGTAGCGATTTCCTGTTTTTAGTATTGAGGTGCTGATGGACCGGGGAGAAAACTTGGCGAAGTATGTCCGTCGGTCTGACAGTACTATCAGTAGTTTAAGCGGTAGCGTTATGTCTGAGGGCTCGCAAGTCGAAACATACAGAATGGTATATACAGTGTGCGTCAAAATTATGGAATACATTCATTTTCTCAGAAAAAAAATATTTGGCAACAACATCCTGAAACAGGTCAATTTTTGTTTCACTTTTACCAAATTTATATGCATTTTTGAAGGATTTTTTGTTGCACCCTGTGCCATACCCATCAACCCTCTGAATTTTTCGAATAGGGAAAATGGGTCATGTGGTACTTTTTTGGAAGTGTCTTTGTATCTTCTTTATAGGCGTGCAGAAATTTTCAAGAAAAAAATTTTCTTTTTTGAAAAAAAGTTGAGACGATGGTACCTGATGAAATTTGTCACCGAATGAAAGTCGACCATTACAGTTTTGTTCATGCACAACTTTCAAGCCCTACGAACCCTTCAATGGAGAAAAATGGGGGGGCGTGAGGGGGTTGAAAGGGATTGAAAGTTATGCATGAACAAAACTGTAATGGTCGACTATCATTCGGTGCCAAATTTTCGCCAAAGTCGTTGAGAATGTAGATTAACGTCTCGAAGTCTTTGACGAAATGTTTTAATCGAACCCAAAACACCACTAGCGTTCAAAGGGCACGTTGCATGATTCCAAAGTATTCAAAGGCAATCTATAGGGAAGAACAGAACAGAAAACCGATCTTTTGCAGGAGTGGTAGATCTGCATCATGAAAGAAATTAAATTCAAACAACAGCGTCAAAAACAACGAACTTAACCTAGATATTCATTCTTTATATCCACTCTGTAAATTATATTATATCAATTGAAACTTAGCCAATATTTGAGTTTTGTTTTTACTGGAACTATCCTGAACCCATTCTGATAAACCTACCATCATCACATGGATTATCCACGGTCATTCAAATATCACCAAAAAGTATGATATATTATAATCCTCATAATTCTACGATAGCTGAAATTAATTTGACTCTCTTTTATAGGAAAACAAGATGACATGTACGAGTATGAACACAGATCATATAATAATTCATAGATAGAATAATTATAGCATTCTGTGAAAACATAGAAGTACGATTTATCATTGAAATTTAAAAAATCATATCTCCGAAAGTAATAGCTTGCTAGAGTTGAAAATGATATCAATGGATTTTCATGGTGAAACTGCATCTTGAAAAAAATTGAATTTGGAATTTGTAATGTAAATAAAAATTTAATTTTGGTGCTCCGAAACCACCGGGCCGATTTTGCCCAATAATGGACTCAACCGAGATATTTATCGCCGGAACCTACTCCGGAAATTTCAACTGCCTAACTGATTCTGTTCGAGAGTTATTGTAGAAACAATATTTAAAAATTTTTGAAATTTAATTGGCCACTTTCCGGCAATGCGATCAATAAAAAACTTCGCATGCATGTGAAGGTCATGATTCTACAATTTGATGCTGAATTTCATATAGATCGAGTGATCGGTTCCGGAAATATTCATAAATAATGTTTTTAACAAAAACGGCCATAACTCCGAAACCGCTTGGTGGATTTGGCCCTTTAACGAACTTGTCCGAGAAATTTACGCTCCAAAGCTACTCTGCAAATTTAAATCCTTAACTCCTTTCGTTCGAGAGTTATCGTGCCTAACCGGCCGGATATAATTGATTACGACCACGGATCCTTGATCGGTGAGTCGAAGCAAATCGCTTAAGACCAATCTCATCGAAAAATTCGAAAATTAAGACATTTGGGCAAATTGATAAGCACTCTGTTCCGAGGAACAAGAGCGCCAAAAGATTCCGAACACAATAAGTTCGCAAAGTTGTCTGGAATTATTTGGCGAAAATAGTCTCAAACGATTGGGTTTGACTCACTGATGAATAATCTGTCCGTCCATCCGGCCGGCCGTCCAAACGCAGGATGACTCTGGAACGAAAAGAGTTAGAGAGTTGAAATTTGTAGGGTAGGTTTTGAGCGTAAACATCTCGTTTATTGCTCAATATCCACCGAGTGCGTTCGGAATTATGGCCATTTTGAGCTTAAGTGTTTTTCCTGCGTTTCCGTAACTACTCTTTTGACCTGTCCGAAATTTAGCACCACATTGTAGAATTACAGTCTCTATGAAAATTTTGAAATTTTGTTTTCTCAGTAACTCAAAAAATACTGATCTGATCGAATGCAAACTTGGTAGTGACTCGAGGAATACCGAAATAAAGGCTTATGCAAAATTTCTGGAGATTCGCACAACTAGAAAAAATTCTTGAGTTCTTGAAGTGTATGTGGAGGTGGTTTATGAGAATCCAAAACTGTAGCTGATCCCAATCGTGTTCAATGGGATTGAGGTCTGGCGATCAAGGGGGCAGGGCCAAATGAGGAATACCATCAATATCCAGAGCTTCATCGACAATTCTCGCCCGATAGGGTGGCGCATTATGGTCCAAACATATGAATTTTGGCCCAATAGGAGCATGGAACAAAGGAATAATATTGCCAATGCCTTGCTCCATGTAAGTCTACGCATTCTTTGTAGCATCAAGCACCACTAATTATGTACCTCCATTGAAACAAATGCCTCCCTAAACATTAACTGTATCACCTCTTAACGGAAAAACTTCCTGAAATTATCTACGATTTCTGAGCACCATAGGATGGGTCCATACCCAAACACGCCGTCTATCAAAAAACCGTCCATATCTCATCTGTGAAAAATACAGACCTCCATTGATTGTTCCAATTCACCTGCCCGTTGGCCCATTCCAATCGAAGTTGCATAAGATTCGGAATTAGTGGAAGTCTCGAAGTCTTCAACGAACTGTGTCAATCGAAACCAAAACACCAGTGGCGTTCAAAACGCGCTGTTGCATGATTTGACAAGTACTCACAGGCTCTCTACGGGTAGACACGTTCAGAAACCGATCTTGTGCAGAAGTGGAAGATCTTGACAGTCCACTTCTTTCAGTCAAGATTCCTGTTTCTCGATTCGATGGACCTGCCGGGAAACTACGCTTTCACTAACTTGGAAGGAATTTGCAATATCTCTCTGATTACGTCACGCCTCGATCATACCAATAGACCTTCCTATTAGCTTCATCCACATTCATTTTACGTCTAGGCATTTCTGCAAATAGGGCTTCACACGAGACGAGACTAGGCGAGAGTATAAAAAATCTCGTCTCGCTCTCGCCAATTACTAAAAAAATAAGTCTCGTTTAAGTCTCGTTCTCGTCTCGTTATCAGTTGTCTCGTCTCGCTTGATTCTGAATAACGATAATAAATATTGTAATATATAAACGAAATGTTATACAATAATGAATAAATTTGTAAAGCTATATTTATTACGCTCTTATACAAAAATATTTGTACATGTACATTTTATTTTAAATTTTACACACTGATAATTTCAACTTTTAAATTACTCGATGACCAAGAATTCAAACATAATCACGCTTGCATCACATGATCTTTCAATGAAGAACGTGTTTTTGCCATGATCATACCTGCTGTGGAAAATAATATTTCAACAGGTACGGATGTAGCCATTAATAAATCATCGGCCATCTTGGAAAGTGTATAGGAAGAACTTTTTCATCACTCTCCACCACTGTAAAATATTTTGATTCCTATTTGCTCTTTCTAACAGCAAATATTCTTCAAACTCAGCTTTCCAATATTTCGAAAGTTTTGTTGATGTTTTGAACAGGCTATCGATGTTGATATATTTTTTAATAGAATTGAACAATTTGGTATAGTTTTCAAAGAATAACTTCCCAGTGGGCAGATCATTGAGGGTGTTCTTGGCGTATTCCTCATAACACTTTTCGAAACGTTGAATAGCTTCATTTCTTTACCAGTTTTATTATACTTAGTTCCATAGATGAATACAATAATTGTTCACATCTTCAGTACAAGGAGCACAAGAGCATAAATTTCTCCAGATGTCCAGATAGCGACGAAATTGTCAACGCATTGGCATTTAGGGGCAATAAAAGTTGTCCGTTAAGTATTGAATTCATAATGGCATCCGTTTTTATGGTTGTGAATTCTATTTTTTCTTCAAAAATAATCTCAATTATCGCAAGGTCATAACGAATTAATAATCTTCTAAAAATCGTGTATATCTAAACGATCGATGTGTAATATAGACAAATTATATTGGTAATTATAGTGGAAACTCTTCATATTCAATTGTTCTCTGTGGGTGTTGGAAAGAGTCGAGTCGTATATAAAACTTCATACTAAAATTTAATGAGACCTAAAACGAGACTCTCGTGTTGCGCTGTATGAGGTCTCGGTATCGCCTATAATATTTCTGGAAACGTTACGTCTCGTCTCGTCTCGCTTTTCTGAGACGAGAACGAGACGAGACGAGAAAAATCTCGCTCTCGCGTGAAGCCCTATCGACAAACCAAATTTTCAGATTTTGAATCAAAGTTATTGAAAGAACATATAACAATAACTGATCCAAAATTGTCTGAATTGCACACGACATGAACTTGCTGGAAACTGAAGAAGTTATCAAACCAGGAGCAGAAAAACCATGCAGATATAAGACATATTTGATTTCTCATAAATTAACCCTTGGTGGACAAGAATCGCCAACTTTAGAAACGATCAAAAAATGTCTGAACTTATAGGGAGCAGTATACAGGGTGAGTCTTTGACCACTGCATTAATTTTAACCAAAGATTCCTCTCATCAAATGACACACTTTTTTCATTTACCATTTTTCCAGATTCGGCTCAGGTAAAAAGTTACAAGCGTTTAAAGATTTCACAATGTGCTAATACACTCCCACATATAAATTATCTATGACATTGTTGGCGGACGAGAATAAGGCATGGTAACGTGGTTTACAGCTTGACTCAGGATTCCAACGCTCAGGGACGGATCCATAAAAGTAGTGAAATTTCTGGAGTTTTCCATTTTAAAACATTCAATGAAGAATATCTCGAAAACGGTGCGTTTAAGGAGAAATTATGAAGAATAATATAATGTTCTAAAACGATGGAATATTCTTGAAATGACTCAAGAAAAACTTTATATGCTTTCTTTATGCTAATTTCGTTTAGTTTTATGAATCCACAAGTCCATAACTAGAAAACGAGTAGAAGTAGAAAATAACTAATATTTGGAAAATATGTATCATAGTTGTAGGAAACTTTACGCCAACATTCATTTTATTCCAAAAAAGGATGTCAAAGCTACCAAATAAAAACTGATTTTTTTTCAAAATTTCAACAGCCTGTATCTTTTTACCTGAGCTGAATTTGGAAAAATGTTAAATGAAAAAAGTGTTTCATTTGATGAGAGGAATCTTTGGTTAAATTTAATGCAGTGGTCAAAGACTCACCCTGTATACCTAAGGCTCAAGAGAGCCTTCAATACCTTATTTTACAGCCATCTTCTAGATTTGAAGTCGACCGGATTCGAGGAAAAATTACTCACTATTTGAGAGCTTGAATCTAGGCATTCCACTAGAGACCAATAGAAACACAACACCACCTTCGACTAATCGAATACGTAAAACTGACTGACCAATTTCCCTGAACATTGTCTATGAAAGACATTCGGAAGTTACTAATAAGCCGATAACTTCCTAATATAAATCACTGGAAAAGATACGAAAACATGTATTAATGAGTAATCGCAGATAATATTCGCCAAAAGACCATCGAAATCATAAAAGAGTGCGTTCTATCAGCGTTTCATTATTAAATGCAGACAATGAGACTCTGTGAAAAGGTTAGCACTTTCCTCATTCTTCTTCTTATCGCCAGATATAGGCCTGATCAATTTTTGGGATTTCCAGCCTTCCTGGTAACAAAGATATGAAGTCATTCGGAAGGCCTACAAAATCAACAATCAACCTATGAATTGAAATGAAACATAGTGTAAATGAAGAATAATAAAAAAATGTGTGGACAGGAGTTCTGGCACTCTTCTTCAAACTTTGACAAATCATATCTCCGAAAGTATTGGTTCCTCAGAGAGGGAATGATATCAATAGATTCTTATGATAGACCTGCATCATAAAAGAAATTATTTTCAAAAAGAGGCCATTTTAAAAGAACAAGGGTGCCAAAAATTATTAATCCGAAACCACCAGATCGACTCCCCAATAACGAAATTATCCGAGATATTCATTCCTCAAATCTACTCTAAAGATTACATTATATCAACTGAAACATAGCCAATATTGTAGTTTTTTTTCTACTGGAGATATTCTGAACCCAATTTGATTAACTTACCAAATTAAATATTTCCATCAACATCTGGATTATCCAAGGGCATCATATTATCAACCAAAAATTATAATATCCAATATTCCCCATAATTCTATGATAGCTGAGGTTATTTCATTGTAATTTTGCATTCAATCATACTTTGTTTTCTAGAACAGAAGTTATTATATCATGAGTAAGGAATTTTGAATAGAAGCAGAAATAAATATGAACAGAAGCACTAAATAATTACTGTGAATTCCGTAACTTGAACTTATGTTATTATATTACTGACCTTGTTTTCAAATTTCTGCTTTCAGAAAAATATTATCATGTTACTTATTATTCGATCAAGAGTAACTCGAGAACTTGGCTTTAAAATAAGTTACATATCATAGACATGTTATACCAATTCTCACCAGGTATTGAACGAATGTTATTACTAACGTATCGACTTGTCAAATTTGACTCCACAGCCGATCTAATTCATTAAATTCTTTCCATCACGTCAAAAATAAAAAAAACTGTTGAGAACTTCGCTGGTCGAGTGTAAAACGAATTTACCAGTACATCTCGATCGTTGGAATACTTGTATATATCGGCAAAATCTTCGAGTTTAAATCTAGAATTTCAACGATATCTGACGGATAGTTTCTGACATACAAATTTTTTTTAAATATTTTTTTTTATTTTTCCAGTCATGCGATCCTTTCTAAATTTTTTCATAATTCTTCATGACGGTATTTTCAAGTTAACTACCGCACTTTAAATCGATCTGATTAGTTTTCGAGTTTTTGGGAAAACAAAATTTCAGACGACTACAACTCTTGAACCACTCGGTGGATTTTGCCCATTGACGAACTTAGCCGGCGCATTCAGACTCCAAACCTACTCAATTCTCTAATTAATTCCGTTTGAGCGTAATAGTGCTGACAGCCGGCCGGACAGAATTGATTTTGACCTCGGATTCTTCATCAGTGGGTCGAAACTAATCGTTTGAGACCATTCTCGGCCAAAAATTCGAAAATGACAGACATTTGAACGAATTGATAGGCACTTCGTTCACTTAAACAGCGCGCCAAAAAGATTATTCGATGTAGACTCAATTTAAAATTTTTTCATTTTTTTCAAATTTAAAAAAATCCTCTCTAGAATTATCGACCCAAATACGTTACATGTGCATTACGTAATCAAGAATTTTATTATCTATCCATGACAAGGAAAAAGAGTGGAAAAACCCAATGGACAGGAGCTTTCGCGCTTTTTTTCGAACTTCGTCTAAATATATCTCCGAAAGTTTTGGTTTCTCAGAGTTGCGAATGATATCAATGGATTCTTATGATAGAACTACATCATAAGAAAAATTAAATTCAAAAAGTCATAAAATTACGGTTAATTTCTGAAATTTTGAAAAATCATATCTCCCAAAGTATTAGATTGTTTGAGTTGAGAATGATATCAATGGATTCTTATGATGAAACTGCATTTATTTTCGTAACTCCGAAACCGCTTGGCTAATTTTGTCCAATAACGAACTTAACCGAGATATTTATTTCCCAACCTACCCTGAAAATTTTAACTGTCTAGCTCATTCCGTATTAACGGACGGCCGGACCTAATTAATTTTGACCACAGGTTCTTGATTAGTTAGTTGAACCAGAACATTTCAGGCAAAAATTCCAAAATTAGTGACATTTATGAAAAATTAATAAGCCCCTAAAAATAGGGGCTTGCAATTCAAAAACATATCGATGACGTCACTGCAATTGGTAACGGGAAAAGGTAGAAAAATAAGAAATACGGGAAAATGTTACTTAAAAATAAATTACTTTGATCTATTCGATAATCCTGAAAGGGGAGAAAATAACACCATTATTCCATATTTTTGACGCCCACTATATTTTCCGCGCCAAGAAACGTCTAATTTCAGCGTCTCTCCCATCTGTCTTTATTTCATGAGATATTTCGCGTAATCCTTGAACAAACTCCCCCAGATATCAATCTTGCAATGAAACTAAATATCCTTTGCGGTTTCGTTCGGCATAATGACCCCTAAACGTTGTAAAACACGGTTTTTGCCGAAGCCGCCAAAGCAAAAACCTCCCACACGTGTGGTGAGGGATTAACACCAGGGTGTTAAGAGGTAATTGGAGATATCGGTGTTCAAAAATTTTACCGAATTGGTTCTTCGATCATAAACAACAACTTTTATTAATGCGCTGGATATTTCGGCCTATTTGATTTGTCACATGGTTATTTTAGGATTTTAGGAAGTTTCTCACAGAGATAAGCGGATTAGTGACTAGGACTAAAAATCAATATTTCATGAATAGGAAAAATTGTTTTCAAAGTTAGAAACAATGCCGCAATTATCAGAAATAGTTACCACAAATTTTCTTGGACTTTAAGTTATATGAATTTTGTGTATGATTTTCCTAATAATAAGCCAATGAAATCAAAAAATTTTTCAAAAACTTTCCTGAAATGTCCATATTTTACATTCGCTGTTCCCTGAATTCAAAAATAAAAAAGTTGGGAAAGCACTGATATTAGGTCAGTCTTCTTTGGCACGTTTTCTCAAATTCATTAGGTCTAATTGTAAACATGACAGAGCGAATATTATGAAAATCCGAAAATAGAGTAATGTGTAACTAATATAGAACTCACAATTGCATTAATTTAAACCTATTTAATATCAATTTTCAAAGTAAAACACTGCACTTTTACATCAACCTGTTTTACTTGGATTCCATCTGAGAGAAATGAATATCTTTTGTAAAATCGTAAGAATTCATCAATAAGAATTCAAATGAAATAAACATTGTCCAAATGGTATATTCTATTATCATACCTATAATTCGAAAAACTTGACATATGTATTCTTTTTGAATAGAAATAAAGTCGTCCGCTAGGAACTTCGCGGAAATTCTGTGAATTCTATGGAAATTCTGCTGTTCGACTGGAATGAAACTGGTCCACTGTATTAGTATTATTTTTTCAATATTTGACGCTCTTGTTCCTCGGAACTGTGTGCTTATCAATTTGCCCAAATGCCTGAAATTTTCGAATTTTTGGCTGAAAATGGTCTTGAACGATTTGGTTCGAGTCACTGATCAAGAATCATTGCTCGAAATCGATTCTGTCCGGCCGTCCGTTGACAAGATAACTGTCGAACGGAATGAACTAGACAGTTAAAATTTTTAGAGTAGGTTTTGGAGATAAATATCTCGGTTAATTTCGTTATTAGGCAGGTCGGTAACAAAAAAATTTTTTTTTTTACATTGCACATTTCAAAAGATGCAGCAGCTTCATCATAAGAATCCATTGATACTATTCTCAACTACAACAAGCTAAATACATTCGGACATATGATTTTTCAAAATTTCAATATAAAATCTATGATTTCACAGAATGCTGTAATCGTATCTATGAGTATATAAAAACGAATGATCTGTTTTCGCATAAACTATCTATTATATACTGGATCGAGTAAAATTATATCATCATCAGCTGTTTGCAGGTTCTTGCAAAGAATAGCGTTCTCGATCAACGCTTCCCAACGCGGCAGTCAGCGCTCAGTGCCGAGGTAGAATTCACATAACCTTATTTTTAATTTGTTTATAATTCGTACTTTGAGAATATTTTGTGTTGGGAAACAAGGTTCCGAATCTTGAATTTGTGAATATATACAAGACTGTTTTGATACCAAAAATAATATTGAATTGTTGCACATTCAATCACTTATGTATAAATATTGGGGATGATGTTTCAGCAGATTTAGAATTGTATCAATTTAATGACGTAGTTTATGAAGGCAATAGGGAAGAACAACATAATGGAATCATCAAAAGAAAAGTAATGAGACATGTTCCCATTTACAGTGTTTTCATAATGTTGCTAGCAAAAGAATGCTAAAATATTGATTTACATAATTATGTATCAAATATTTTTTCTTGAGTTAAGGTTCATAATATATAATGTGTTAGTGGTATGAACTACTGAAAAGATGATTGTATTTATATTTTGTCTTATAATGATAAAAGTTTTCAAATAAAGAAAAACAATAATATAAAATACGTATTTTATCTTTCAAATAAATTAAATGAACTATCAAAATAATTTGTCATCAGCCTAAACCTATTCAAATAAAAGGAATAAATTGGCAATCTGCTATGATTGTCTCCAGCCTTGTTTATAAATTTTCTAGTGATACAATGCTCACAAAATTTCTCACAATTCTTTATGTCGATATTCTACAACAAATTAGCAAGATTCAAAATTTAGATCCGAGATGGTTGGCTATAGAAATAGGGCTCTCGCAACACAACATTTCGGCCATATCGGACGGATAGATTCTGAGATACAGAATATTTTTTAATGTTTTTTTTTTTATTATCTGGTTGTACAATATTCACAAAATTCCGCACAATTCCTTGTGTCGGCATTCTACAACTAGTTTCCAAGTTTCAATTCGAATTTATTCCACTATTCGAATAAAATACCAAATGACTATTCATGAATGCTTAAGAAGGTTTATATCAAGTTTTCAAACCAACTTTGACGGAAAAACCCGCAACATAAAATTCCAAATAATAGGTTCGTGCTGGTATCGAGGAATCTGCGAGGAACATGACAGGATATTGAGATAAAATTCAACACGCCACTATCACACCACAATGCGACCAAAAAGTAGACAATGACACATCATTTATTTTCATTGCCTTTTTTCAACCATTTCAACCGTACATAAATACAGTAGTCACATAGCGGCGTAGACATCATCATAAGCCGTATATTATGTTGTACAAATCTGACAACAAGCGCGGAGGGGCCTGATCCGCATAGGTTATCTCACATCTCTATTCAGTGGAAACACCTGGCCTTTCTGTGAATACAATCGGAACCTACCCATGTCAAACGGGGCATAGATGACTTTATATGCATCGCTGAACCTTCAAACGATTTACGGTCGAAATTAGGCAATGTGCCATTGTTTGATCGTGTGTTATCTGTGCTTTTTTGACTTTCGATGGTATATTTATGTAGGAATATGCTTGAAGATGAGGCGATGTTTCGTATTATTTTAATTCATTACAATTTTTCAATTATTGAGAATTTCATATTCCTATGAAACTGTGAGCTGTAATATACAGGGTGTTTGGTAATTCGACGTTATCCTTCAAGGGGGTTATACTAGACATTGTTTGCAACGATTTGAGTTGAGTGAGCCATGGTCCAAAAATCGATGGTTACTGAGATATATTGATATTTCGACTTTTTGAAATCATTTCGACTTACCATCGAAAACAATTAATTTTTTTAACTACTCAACACTGAATATAGAAGTAAGTTTTTTTTCAAAGCTGATGAGATAAGGATCATTTACAAAAAAATCATGCCCCAAAAATTCGAATATCCTGAAAAATATAGAGTCCGAAGTGGAATCAATGGCTTTCCTATTAAATTTTCATGAAATAATTGCGCACTTCTCGAAAAAATTTTAATTAACTTTGCGTACAAATAAGTGAAAACTTATTAAGCCCTGTGAACAGGAGCTTTCTGGCGCTCTAGTTCAAACAGACAAATTATATCTCCTAAAGTATTGGTTTCTAAGAGTTGAGAATTATATCAATGTAGGTATTCTTATGATAGAACTGCATCATGAAGGAAATTCAATTCAAATAATAGTTTATTTATCAAGATTAAATGAGCAATCTGATAATGAGAACTGCACCATGGAAGAAATCAAATTAAAATAGCTGAAATGAATTTGACTCTCTCTTATAAAACAGGATGACATGTACGAGTATCAACACAGAGCATATAATAAAGCTTATATAGAATAATTATAGCATTCTGTGAAAACATAGAAGTACCATTCATTATTGAAATTTCGAAAAATCATATCTCCGAAAGTATTAGCTTGTTGGAGTTAAAAATGATATCAATGGGTTTTTATGGTGAAACTGCATCTTAAATGAAAATTGAATTTGAAATTTGTTACTTAAAAAAAAAATTTTTTTCGTTACTCCGAAACCATCTGGCCTATTTTGCCCAATAACGAACTAAACCGAGATATTCATCTCCCTAACATATTCTGAAACTTTCAACTGCCTAGCTCATTCCGTTCGAGAGTTATTGTAGAAAAAAAAATTAAAATTTTGAAATTTTTTTGTTGACACTTCATAAAAAATGTTTTTACTTAATTCGGCCATAACTCCGAAACCGCTTGATGGATTTTGCACATTAACGAACTTGTCCGAGATATTTACGCTCCAAATCCACCTTGCAAATTTCAATCCTCTAACTCCTTTCGTTCGAGAGTTATCGTGCCTACGGCTGGCCAGACAGGCCGGACAGAATTAATTTCGACCTCGGATCCTTGATCAGTGAGTTGAACCAAATCATTTTCAGCCAAAAATTCGAAAATTTCAGACATTTGGGCAAATTGATATGCACTCTGAAGAACTAGAGCGCAAAACGGAGAAAATGCTGATACTTATTTCATTGTGTTATAGGTTGTTTTCCTGAAATAAAATACGCCTCATTGGAGCGGTTTCCAGGCCATATGTTTTGATTTCGTGAAGGAATTATTGACATATGTATCTTTTTGAAAAGCTAATAAAACAAGGAAGTTTTTTCCTGAATTTGTACACCAAGTTCATAATTTTTTTCGAGTAATTCTCAATGGCTTCATCATGATTTTATGAGGAAAACAGTTGATGCCATTTAGGACCCATTATATCTCAGGTTATCTAGTTTTTTAGTGAATACTTTTTCGCATGAAATGATAACAATCTCTTCAGCTTTAAAAAAATATTTATTGAATATTTAGAGTCTAGTAGCTTTTACAAAAGAAGTTATTTTCGATAGCCAAACAGAAAATACCCAAAACTAGAAAAATTGCCATATCTTCGTAACCATGAGATTTTAGGGCCATGGTTCACTCGACTCAATTCGTTGCAAATGACATCTAGTATATCCCCTTTGAAGGATCACGTCGAATTACGAAACACCCTGTATACTGAGAGAAATGTTAGGATTAAAATAATTAAATTAATTTATGAATTAGTACATTAATTAATAAATTATTAATATATTATTAATAATTAGAACATCTTGATATTCATTAATCAAACATATTTAATTAATTCGGGGAATATGTATTGAAAATCAACATGGGTGATTACCAAGAAATTAATAAATATAATAGAGAAAACTCATGATCAAAAATATTATTAACTATAAAGAAATAATTCATTTCTGAGATACAGAAAATTTTTTAATAATTTTTTTTTAATTGTCTAGTAATACGATCCTCATAAAATTCCAAACAATTATTTGTGTCGGTATTCTGAAGTCCCCAAGTTCCAAAATTTGTATCCGTTTGTGTTCAAATTGGCTGTAGAATTAGGTTTTGAAGGCTCTCGCAACATTTCAGCTATATCGGAGAGATAGTTTCTGACATACAGAATATGTTTGCCCGCATGTTCTGGGGAACATTACGTTATTATTGTGCCCAAATGCCTGTAATTTTCGAATTTTTTGCCGAAAATGGTCTCAAACCGTTAGAATAAACTCACTGATGAAGAATTCGATGTCAGATTTGATTCTGTCGGGCCGTTTCCACGATAACTTGAGAACGGAAAGAGATAAGCACTTGAAATTTTGAGGGTATAGGTAGCGCGTCCCAATACAAAGGAAATTAATGGCCATAATCGGCCCAACGGTTTCCGAGTAATAATTTTGTTTTCTACAAATACAGATCCGATATTATTGAAATTTGGTGAGTAGGTGTGGAATATAGACTTGAAGACGTAGGTGTAACTTTGTGAGAATCGTATCACTAGAAAATTATTAAAAAATACTTCTTCTCGCGATAACTTGAGAACGGAATGAGATAGCGACTTGTAATTTTTGGGGGTGGGTTTGGAATCCAAATTCAACATTTGAGTTCGTTAAACAGCCAAACAATTTTGAAGTTACACCTATTTGAAATTTTGTTTTTATTTCCTCCTTAACTCAAAAAATATGTATATATATTTTCACTAGAAAATGATTAAGTTTTCAAAACCCAACTCTACTGCCAAGTTCTAAATTTGAACACGATCGGATCTGTATTGTTGGAGATCTGAGCAGCAATGTTTGAATTCAGTAGCAGGATGGGTGACCGTTGCCACGATAAATTTCGAATGGAAAGAGATAGTTACTTGCAAATTTCAGGGTACTGTTTAGTATTTAGTTGCAGATCACATAATCAAAAGTGATTTCTTAAAGTTAATGACTATCTGAAATACTAACTTCAATACTGCAGCGAATGAATCCCACAATGTATAGTTTCCAATTACATTTCAAAACCCTTCACACATCAATTACACTTTAATATAATATGTCTCAAATTCGAACAGCGTAATACCGACTAAAATTAAAATTAATTACGAATGGGAAAGTGACATCTCAAGTTGTCTGAAATCTGAGAAAGGTCAATATTCTGATGATCAGCGCATCCGCCATTTCATACCAAAAAAAACAAAACTAATATTCTATAAAATCTGATTGCGGTGCCTCCTTCTGGGTTCGATTGGGAATCTTAACCTTCTAGGGACCCACTCATCACACACACGAAATTTCACTAAAATAGGTCACGTCGTTTAGGAGGAGTCTTATGACATACACACAGAAGATTTTTTTTAATATTAATACTAACTTTCCCACTTTTTTATCTTTATGCGAGATTGTTTTTACAGTGCCTGCACCTATGGTACACAAACATATTACTATTCTCTGAATCTCCATTATTTATTAACTTCTCAGTCAGTTATTCATAATTTTTCACTTTAAACAAAAACGTATTTTCGCCGGAAAAAAAAAATTCCTATCGCCTGATTGCAGCGCCACCTAATAGACCAATTGTGAATCTTCCGGTTCGGTTATTTACTCAGACATGATTTTCTATATTTGTATTAAATTGTGCTCACATAAAAGACGCCCCTGCATTGATAAGTCTCATTGAATGTTCCTGATAAATATGGCTTACAATTGAAACTCAAATATTTGCTTTTAAGTTCATATAGCTTTCAGTTGGCTGCCCCTAGTAGATTTATTGGAGGATTTGACGATCATTTAACCTTAATAGATCAGAGGAAAATATTAAAAAATTAACAAATCAAGATTTATTGAGCGAACATTGTTGTGCGATTACGTTAATTTTTATTGTACGTATAAAAATTATATTATCGTGAAAATAATGTCAATTGATGGTTCTATAAATAAACGTTCAAAAGATACTGCATTACGTTCTGCGTGTTAAAATTTCTTGATGAGCATTCTTGATTGCTCTTTTCAAATTTTTTTTATTTATTTGATTTCATTACTCCTCATTTTTTTTTAAATGCTTACTAAGTACACTTCATGAATTTGAACATATTGGAATAGAAATACTTATCGAATTTAGTTTACATATTATATTATTGAAAGTTATACATGTTACATTGTTCATTTCTTTCGATTCTTATTATTTATCATAGTGGCATAAAATGATAAGGTGTATGTTCTGGGGAACATCGCGTTAGCATATAGGAGATGTAGCAATATCTTCAAAAATACAGATTCGATCGAGTTCAAATCTTTTTTGTGAAGTAAGATTTTGAAGGCTCTTGCAAAATTTCAGCGATACGACGGACAGTTTGTAAGATTTTTTGAATAATTTAATTTTCTTGTGATAAGATTCTTATGAACTTTTGCAAAAGTCTTAATGTCAATATTTGTTCACTAATTTGATTAGAAATGTATTTTTTGAGTTATTGGGAAAACAAAATTCCGATGGCTATAACTCCCAAACTACTCGGCAGATTTTGCCTATTAAATAACGCAATCAGTACATTTGGACTCCAAGCCTAACCTGCAAATTTCAACTCTTAAACCCATTTCGTTCGAGAGTAATTGTTATTCTTACGGCCGGGTCTATAGAATTGAGTTAGACCTCGGATTCTTCATCAGTGAGTGGAAAATAAACGTTTACGACCATTTTCGCCCAAAAATTACTGACATTGAGCAAATTAATAGGAGGTCTGCTCGGGGTAACAAGAGCGCCAAAAATAAAATAAGATTATGTAATAGCAATTATGGATTCTCCATCCACAAACTGCATATTGCTACAACAATAGAGACGTCGTAGGCACCAAAAGAGCTGTTAGCTTGTAGAATTATTCCATTGAATGGTTTCTTTCTGGGCTTTCTCTCCCAAACTCTGAAAAATATCTATAAAATAAAAATTAATTATTTTGTGATTTGCTTCTGCGTAAGAAACATAAGATATTTGTCAGAAGCAATCAATTGAACAATGTTGCCTAACAAATAACAACGAAACAACATCAACGAAGAAACAACTATATCGTAACGTTTCGGAGTCTATATCAGACTCCTTCTTCAGACGCTTAACGAAAAAATCTTCAGAACTATTTTGTTGATTGTTATTCGAGATTCGAGAATTGTCACATTGACAGTATTTGAAAATCATAGCTAACATAGTTTCACTTTGTATAGAAATTTCCAATTTCCACCTCCTTTTTCAATAAATTCAGCCAAATATGGTCAATACCAATTGAGCAATTTGCAAAATTGCATTCTCTGTTCAATAAAATACAAGTTGACTCCTCAAGTTTCCTTTAATATAATCAGTTTCTGTAATCAGAATCCTTGTATTACTCCAATCCATCATGTGATCTCCTTGTATTGTACATACATGTTCTGCTATTTTTGATTTCTGTATGTCTCTATTTCTCAAGTTATTCTTATGATCTGACTTTCTTACTTCTAGTGGTCTTGATGTTTCTCCTGTGTATGATTTACCAAAAATACAAGGAATATTATATACACAGTTTTTTGATTTTTGTTTTTCATTAATGGGTTTTGTCTTCGTTAATAAAGACCTGAGATCATTTTGTGTTTTGATGTTGTTTCGTTGTTATTTGTTAGGTAACATTGTTCAATTGATTCCTGCTTACAAATATCTTGTGTTTCTTACGCAGAAGCAAATCACAAAATAATTAATTTTCATTTTATAGATATTTTTCAGAGTTTGGGAGAGAAAACCCAGAAAGAAACTATTCAATGATGAATATACCTCGCACAGTATCCTTTAATGTTTACTTGAATTATTCCATTGTCGAAGAAATCATTTTCCCCGCAAAGTTACCCTCAATCTTCGTCTGATAGCCATTGGTCATAACAGATATATACCTAATAAACTCCTCAATTTTGTCGTCATTCTATCCACGTTTATTAGTAGTCTTTTCAGTTTATTATCATGATACTTCCCTAATGATCATGCTTCCCTGAAAGCTTCCTTAGATACTCCATAAAATGGCGACTCCACTCAAGTTATAATAACTTATGGGGGTGGCGAATAACCTATCTGTTGCTCCAGCATACAAACGGGAGCACTTAGGGGTTTTATCTGTGATCGTTCATTTTTCGCATAATCCGCGGGGTGTAGAGTGGTAATGGTGTAGACGCCTCAGGGAGCTTTTTGTTGATGACATGGAGTATTTGAAAGTCACGTCCTTTCAATATTGCCCCCAGCTTTTTGTCTGTCTACTATACAGGGTGAATATTTAAGTTGTATATTCATTTTAAACATAGATTCATCTAACCGAATAAAACACTTTTTTCGTTTGAAATTTTTCCAGAATTGACTCGGGTAAAAAGAGACAGGCTCTTAAAATTGCAGAAAAAAAAAACTGTTTTCGCTGGGAAACAGCGTTGTATCATTTCGACCAAATGTCGAATTTATTCCTGAAAATGGTCTCGAATGATAAGATTCGACTCACTAATGAAGAATGGAGAAATAGTGACTTGCAATTTTCGGAATTTGGGAATATTCATTATTTCACTTGATCCGCAACTGACCTAGGACCTGACCTGACCTTAAATATATCGAGTGGGAAATTAATCTCAAAATTGGCTACAATTATCCAAATACATCTAGACGGATCCAAATATATCTAAATATCCAAATATGTCGAAATATAGCCAAACATATGCAAATATATCCAAACATATCCAAATATATCCAAGTGTATCAAAACCAATTCAAATATATCCAAACATATCCAAATATATCCAAGCATATCCAAACATATCCAAATATATCCAAACATATCCAAATATATCCAAGTATATCCAAACATATCCAAATATATCCAAGCATATCCAAACATATCCAAATATATCCAAGCATATCCACAACTGGTACTATAATATCCATGGGCGATCTCCCCCTCGAAATATATGTATGTATATCCACGGTGCCACACTTGCCTTTCTTTTACAAAATATAGAATATTCATTCTTCTCAATTACCATAAATACAAGAGCCTGGTACACAATTTGACAATGCCGCATTAAAACGACATTAAGCCTATGAACCTATAGAATTGGATTCATATAGAACTGCTGTATCGTTACCTATTAATTATTATGATTATTCTGTTAGTTGAAATCACATCTTAATTATTCGATTTGAGATTAATTAGTATATTTATGGAATTAATGTTGATCGAATTGTGTATAATCATATAGGGGAAACAATTGATACAAGTTCAGGAAGGTTGAGTTTTGTTCCCATGTTGTTTCTTATTTTTCCAGTTTTTCCATTTATCCGTCGCTGTTATGTTTGTTTATGAACAAGAATCGCGTCATAAGCTCCTTGGCGTTGTATGCCTGTCTTTTATAAAAGCCATTTTTTCTTCAATTATTTTTCTTAGGTAAATAATGAAATTAGGTATATTAAATCGTTTCTTACATGATAAAAAATAAAATGATGTCAAATAACTGAGATCAATGCCAGAGTATATGTTCTGGGGAACATCGCGTTATCATTTTGCCCAAATGTCTGTAATTCTCGAATTTTTCGCCAAAAATGGTCTCAAACGATTGGATTCAACTCCCTGATCAAGAATTCGAGGTCAAATTCAATTATGTCCGGCCGTCTCTTGCCACGATATCTTTAGAACGGAAAGAGATAGTGACTTGAAATTTTCAGGGTAGGTGGCGCATCCCAATAAGACAGAAAAGTTCGTCAATGGACATAATGGGCCCAACGGTTTCCGAGTAATGATTTTGTTTTCCGATATAATTGAAACTTGGTGTCTAGTTGTAGAATGCAAAACTAAGCAGGCTTGTAAAATTTTGTGTGAATCGGATCACTAGTAAATTTTAAAAAAATTATCAAAATATATTATTTTTGTCACCATAACCTGAGAACGGAAAGAGATAGCGACTTGAAATTTTTGGGTAGGGTTGAACATCTTAATGGGATATTTGAGTTTTTTTTATGGGTATAATCGGCCACACGGTTTTGGAGTTATACCCATCTGAAATTTGGTTGTTATCTCCTCAATAACTCGTAAAATATAGAACCAATCTATTTCAAACATGGCTGTCAGTTGTAGAATGCCAACACTAAAATGTTTGCAGAATTTCATGAGGATCGTACAACTCGAAATTTTTTTTAAAAATCATTGAAAATAATTAAAAAAAAAACTCTATATATCAGAAACTATTCCTCCGACATCGCTGAAATTTTGCGAGAGCCTTCAAAACCTAACTCTACTGCCAAGTTCCAAGTTTGAAAACGATCGGATCTATATTATTGGAGATATGAGCACCCTTGTGTGAGTGCAGTAGCTGGATGGGTAACTTTTGAACGAAAGGAGATAGAAACTTGCAATTTTCAGGGTAGGTTGCACGTCCCAATGGGAGAGATAAGTTCGTTTTTGGGCATAATTGGTCCATCGGTTTTGGAGTTATACCCACCTGGAATATTATTTCCTCGATAATTAAAAAAATATAGACTCTATTGAATTGAAGCTTGGTAACAAGCTGTAGAATATCAACATAAAGGCGTGTGTAAAATTTTGTGACAGTCGTACATCTAGAAAATTTTTCGAAATTACGAAAATAAAAATGGTTCATGCACTGACGTGCCTGACGTGACCTGACTTCACGTCAGTGCAATTTATTTCACCATAGAATTAGTTCACAAATACATGGTATTTATAATAGTGGTGCAAACAATGCACGCTGTGCCGTTGAGTTTTTCGATTTCAATAATTTTATTTTTTTTACTTTAACTCTAGTGGCAATAATTTGTAACAATTTGTTGGCATCATTGTTTATAATGGACATTTAACTTAGACTAGAACTAGAAGAGATTAATCCAGTGGCGGATTTGTCTTGAATTAAATCACTGCAGCTTGGCAGGGGGTGTTACATAAAGTATAGTAATAGGTCGGTTATGGAGTACAAGAAGAAAAAATATAGTGAATTCCTAGTGATTTTCGTATGGGTTGTCTTATTATATTTATTTATATACTTTCAGCTGACTGAATGTAGACTCTAGAATTTTCGAAAACTCGAATATTTTTTTAATACTACTAGAGGTATCTAAAATCACATGGTTGATACTACATTTTATGCGATATCAAGATAAAATTTCAAATGGTTGGATCACTCCCAATAACATCAACCTTAACTGCCCATTTGGGACTGAATAAATCTATTAGGAGAAGGTTTCATAAGATGCCATCATTTCCAAATGTCCGTTTTTTAATGTCAGATTATGGATGTAATTCCTGTCTGAATGTGGAAAATAAGTACCTCTCTTGTATTTCGTGCCATTTATCTATAATTGCTTTATGAACTGGATTAAATTATAGGTATATATCTCAGATAGCCCTTATAATTGAGCATTAAATCATCTAAATATGACGTAATAGTAGTATCAGAAATACAGGATCGCTCAGAAGCAACATATTTTTCAATATCAGTTCTCTTTTGTGATATACTGAATGTGTATTTAAAACGTATATTGTCCTCTTCAGTATACAGGGTGAGTCTCTCACCACTGCATTAATTTTAACCAAAGATTGCTCTTATCAAATGAAACACTTTTTTCATTAACCATTTTTCCAGATTCGTCTCAGGTAGAAAGTTACAAAATGAACAGAGCATGCGTGTACTTCATTCGATCGACAAGTCATATCTGGCGGTTCCGCGATAAGTTTACCTGCCACGACTGCTACTTTTCGCAATTTGATACATTAGTGTTTGGTGCATAGTTTATGAGATATTTTGATTGCCCAATTTACCCCTATGCTCAACAAGACCTGTTCTACCCTGCTGATATTTCAGGAATAGATGTAGAATTCTAGAAAGCCAGGACCGAAAAAATATTCCAAAGCACTCAAGTGACGTCAGGAGCTTTAGCGCACTCGTTCAATCAATCATCAATACATTTCACTGATCATAATACCGAACACATTTGAAATTTATGGTTATTAGAGATCCATTATATCAAGAAAACGAACTTTCCAAAGGAAATATTCTCAAAATTCTTAAAATTATGCAATCAAATAAATACGTAAATCCATTGAACATTCAAAGAACGTAATTTTTCGATGCCAATTTATGGATGTTTGAACCGTTTTGGTGAATCTGACAGAGAAACGTGTCTATTGATATTTTTCAGTGACCCAAAATAAGTCGAACTCATAGCAACAAACAAATCGTTTGGTTGGATAATGATAATATCATTGATTTATATAGATTCCGGCAAATCTGTAATTTTTGGTATTACAAAAAACTATTGCTGGTTTTTTACCAAATTCTGACAATAGATAAGTATCCGACTTTTTCTTGATAAATTTTGTTTTAGCTTCCAGTATTATGATTATCATGAAGCTTTGCATAAATCTTGGATATTCTACATCTGAATACCAAATTTAAAGTCCTATAGATGATATTTTGACGTATGGGATAATTGACCTAAGGAGAAAATGAAAGAATATTATGATTTTCTTAACTCTTTTATTAACATAAATTATCATACATTCTTATCCAGAAGCATATTCATAATTATTTAATTTATACGCATTGTAATGTGTTTTCTTCATGATAAATATTAAAAAAATTTATAACACAATATTTTTTTCATTTTAGGAAAATAGCTTTAACTAACATTAGATAGATGGCACAATCATCTTTGGTACTGATCTCAAATAGTTTTTAACTAGGGATTCCTTTTTCGTTCATATATTTCTTATTAGGTAATCATTGATTTTATTTTATCTAATTTGATTTTTGCAATAGACATGAAAGTGATAAATTTCTGAATGGAAAATGACGAGACCTTCCAAACGATGTATCACAAGCCCACACTTCCTATTTGAAAACTTAGGGGTTCTACTTGTCTTTCGAAGGGGGTTGAAGGTAGGGTCCGCTTCTTTACGAAGAAGAATGAGAATTTAAAATCTAAATTTGATATGTTTCGGGATTTTTCATAAATATGTATAGTAACCGAGATAATAAATTTATTCCATTTTACAGGGTGGAAATCTGTATAAACTATAAAAACCAAAATATTAGTACTCACTTTATAATATTAAAAGTTCTAGACAAATTGTTTTTTCTCCACAACTAGTAACACGAGCGTTCCGACGAATTGTTTACTCGTGAGACAGGGGACTGTTGGGTGCGAAGAAGTAATGTTACGAAAGAGAAAACACTGGGAACCTAGTATTCTTACAATAGTCTAGTAAATAAGTGCTTTTTAGCTAAACATTTTTGCGTATTCTTCGAAAATTATGGTTGAGGTGTCATTCGATTGAACATGGCATGCAGATAGTGTTTGAGAAAATGCTGAGGCCGGTCGCAAAAATTTGCAATAGTTATAAACAATGAAGTGAAAAAAAGGAGGTTTAGGTTTTCGTCAATTACACTAACTGTTTGAGATATTTCAAAATGGAAAAAAGATTCGTATAGAGGAGGATATTTCCTAAAAAACGTCCTAACTGCTGGAACTGTAGGATCAATATTTATAATATTCCTAGAGGGTTGAAAATACGCCCGAAAACGGGTACTCAGGCTTGCGCAAGCTTCTCCCCCTTCGTACCTTTGATGACTAAATATTATTTGAACTTATTGAATATGAAAATAAAAAATTTAAAAATTCAGGCACCTACAGGTTGATCAGTGAACAATAATCCGTGGTCCAAACATTTTTATCCTGATTTTTCAATTAGTTATCCATTAGTTAATCAACAATTTTTTGTAGCACGAACATTAACATTGCAAGTACGCTAATTGTTAAACTATTAATCTGAGAATTTTTTCCTTTTGTGGAGCTATTTTCCCAAGGTCTTAGAATAGATTCCTATTGGAAAATTTTGAAAATTGTCAATTTTCGTTTTGCTATGAACAATTTACTTAAATGAAAAATTATAAGGCTTCAATTTATAATATTACTATTGATCCGTTTTCTTATGATCTGAAACTACTCAAAAATGATTTTTATAGTTATCATCTCCTATTGTATAGAAAATTGTTATAAACCAATGCGTTGTGTAAGAGATAATTAAAAATTTTTTTTTAAACATAATTGATGTTAATAATATTAAGTTTTCACTTAAGTAAATTGTTAATAACAAAACGAAATTTGAGAATTCTTCTAATTTTCGGGAATCGATTTCAAGACCTTTGAAAAAGAGCTTCACGATATGAAAAAAATTCTCAGATTAATAGTTTAACAATTATCGCACTTGCAATGTTAATATTCGTGCTACAAAAATTTGTTAATTAACTAATGGATTGAAATTGAAAAATAGCGATAAAAATTTTTGGACCACGGATTATTGTTTATTGATTTATCCTGCAGACGCACGAATTTTTTCAATTTTTATTTTCATATTTAATAAGTGTGAATAATATTTATTCATGAAAGGTCCGAAGGGGGCAAGGCTTACGCAAGCCGGAGTACCCGTTTTCTGGAAGGTTTTCAACCTTCTGGGAAAATTATAAATATTGTTCCAAGTTCGAGGAGTTGGGACTTTGTTTAGGAAATTTCCTCCTCTTCTCGAATCTTTTTTCAAATTTGAATTATTTCAGATAGTTTTTGAGATATTGGCGAAAATCCAAAGCCTCCTCTTTTTTTCACCTAATTGCTTATAACTATTGCAATTTTTGCGAGCAGCCTTAGCATTTTCTCAAAAACTATCTGCATGCCATTCCGTATCAAATAATAATAATAATAATAATAAATTGCCTTTATTTATACTGTAAATATTACAATAATATAACACAAAAAATGACACCTCAATCATAATTTTCGGAGAATACGCAAAAATTTTGACCTAAGAAGCACTTGTTGACTAGACTATAAAAGATTACTTGGGCACTCATTCCCCTAGGGCATCATCCCACATTTATCCTATTGGAGAAAACAAGTTCTATATTCCTATATTTCTGATAAATAGCATCCCTATCCAATAAACTGTACACATCGCAATTAATCCAATTAGCAACGTTTTCTTGGCTCAAATTAAAATTCCCCGAAATTTAACGCAATCATAAAGTGACGACGTCAAGTTATCACGATACTTAGCAGTACCTAAAATCCCGTGATGAAGACATTAAGACATCGAAGAGGGAAGACAGAAGGCGCAGCTCGCCCAATCTCAGACGCCTTAATTAAGTCAAACGTTATCCAAGAAGTCCTTGCTAATTAAAATTAGCTGAAGATACGACCAATTATCTGTCACATATTTAATTTTTGGAAGCAACCCGCAATATAATTGAAATTGTCAGTTGGCACTAATGACTCGACTGGCCTGACTGTATAGAGTTGGGGATGAATGATTGGGGGCGATGAAAGATCAGAGACGTATCGGAGGGGATCGCAAGGGATACAGTTAACTGATTGGTTATTGGAATGGCTGCAAAGGATTACACAACATAATGTATCTGGATTCACCCAGTATGTTTCATAGGACACTTTGTTCATTCTCTTGCTTATGAAAAATGTTGTTTTTGTTGTTGACTATCTCGAAAAAGCAGCCTGCCATTAGTGGATTCAGCTAACGTTTTTGGAGCTCTTGTTCCCCTGAGTAGAATGACTATCAATTTGCCCTAATACTGTAATTTCTAGGGCTTCACGCGAGAGCGAGATTTTTATCGTTTCGTCTCGTTCTCGTCTCGTAAAAGCGAGACAAGACGTTTTCAAAAATATTATAGGCGATACCGATACCACATACTGCGCAACACGAGAGTCTCGTTTTTGGTCTTATATACGACTCAACTTTTTTCAACACCCACAAACAATTGAATATGAAGAGTTTCCACTATAATTACCAATATATTTTGTCTATTATGCATCGATCGTCCTAGAAATACACGATTTTTTAGAAGATTATTAATTCGTTATGACCTTAAGATAATTGAGATTATTTTTCAAACAAAAATAGAATTCAATAGAAATCAATACTTAACGGACAACCTTTATTGCCCCTAAATCCCAATGCTTTGAAAATTTCGTCTCTATCTGAACATCTGAAGAAAATTATTCTCTTGTGCTCCTTGTAGTGAAGATATGATCTACCCACTGGGAAGGTATTCTTTGAAAACTATACCAAATTGTTCAATTCGATCAAAAAATGTATCGACATCGATAGCCTATTTAAAACATCAACAAAACTTTCGAAATATTGGAGAGCTGAGTTTGAAGAATATTTTGCTGTTAGAAAGAGCAAATAGGAATACAAATATTTTACAGTGGTGGAGAGTGATGAAAAAGTTCTTCCTACACTTTCCAAGATGGGCGATGATTTATTAATGGCTACATCCGCACCTGTTGAAAGATTATTTTCCACAGCAGGTATGATCATGGCAAAAACACGTACATCATTGAAAAATTATGTGATGCAAGCGTGATTATCTTTGAATTCTGGGTCATCGAGTATTTTAAAAGTTGAAATTATCAGTGTTTAAAATTAAAAATAATATGTACAAGTACAAATATTTTTCTACAAGAGCGTATAAAGATAGCATTACAAAATTATTCATTATTGTATACCATTTCGTTTATATATTATATTATTTATTATCGTTATACATAATTAAGCGAGACGAGACGAGACAACTGATAACGAGACGAGAACGAGACTTAAACGAGACTTAATTCTTTGGCAATTGGCGAGAGCGAGACGAGTTAAGTCGGTTAGGTGGGAGAGTGGTGCACGGTCTTGGTTCTTGGCTAACGGATTAGTCTCTAATGCAGATAATACTCAAAGATTAGTTTTGCTACTAAAAAATCCAATAAAGATCCTTTGCTCTACCTGGAGTTTTGGGAAAAGATATACTCGTATGAAAGAAATACTATATTAAACAACAGCTTAACACACACTATTCTGCATTTCATAGTTTGGCTCTATCTATGGATAATATGTTGCAGAGTAGACATGCAGATAGAGTCCTTCTGAAATAGAATAAAGCCTTAAGAACGTTAGTCCATATGTGAAGTACAGACAAGAAGGTTTTCAGAAGAGAAGGTATACTTTCATTACTTTTGTTTTCATGTTGACCTGTGCAGATTCTATTCATGTGAACAGATAGAGGTGCACAAAATACTCGCATTATCATACCTATAACACCAGATAAAATAATAAATATTTCTTATCCCGCCTTATAATAGTGAAGGTGGAACTTGTTCCAAATTTGTTAGGTCTCAGGCTGTACAACAAATTGCAGCATGAATTGAAGAGCTTGGGAGAGTTGCAGTTTCATTTGAGATACTTGCTGGTGAACGAGTTCTTCGGTTGATTTGTTTTGTAATTCTATTATTTTTGATGGTCTATTGTGTTAGTCAATCTTCATATTTTATCTTGATTATTTATGTTTACATTGTTTTAAAATTCTACCTTTTATACGTATGTGTTCACATAGTTTCTGGAAAATTCTTGTTACTGACGTGTCATGTAATGATATTGAAGACACAAATAAATGAATAAATGAACGCACTCTTGAGGATTCAATCCCCTGCAGCGACTAGAACTCCCAACCTATATTTCCATCAGTTAAATAATTAAACTGATGAGATGAAACCCGCGATATCACGTCTCTTCGAACTTCCCCATCTCAAAGCCTCCTCCGATGATTAGATCTTTTCAGGGGCAGAATCATTGCAACTCTCTCCAATTATCCGGACGACAAAGACGCGACCCAGTTTCGAAATTATGTCCACTTTGAACTTTCCCGAATCTCATCCTGGGATTTCTCGATCTATAGAGCCAAGACCCACAATCAAATTTCAATTATCTGACTGCTTGTCAGAAGCCAGACGAGTTGTTAACTGTTTTGACGAGTCGCCGAGGCAGCCGCAAGGAGGCTGTCGTGGTTCTCCGTTGTTTCTACGCCGTGACGTAGATCGATGTGGGACGTAGGGCGATGAGAGAACAATGGAGGAGCGATCCTGAATGATTGAATTTGTTTGCGAGGAATGAGAGGGGTTTCGGATTGTGTCGTCTTATCTTTGGTTTCCGAGGGAAGATGTTGTGTTTACTGTTTGGTGGTTGATAAATTGATAACATACAATTATTGTACTTAAGTGACGTCAAGAGTTTTATCTTGATTATCGTTGATGTAATTTTCAATATTTTCATTAATTTGTATCAGCGTATGCTACTGGATTTACCGCCGTATCCACAAAGCATTCAATCTCCGTTAAGTCCTAACTGAGGTCCTCTGTTAAGGATTAATAAGAATCGCAACCTCAGTTAACGTATATAACGGTGCTGAAACCGTATCTGTTACAGAAGATTCTGATTTTTGGCACTCTTGTTCCTCGGAACAGAGTGCTTATCAATTTGCCCAAATGTCTGTAATTTTGTGCGTGATTCAGAAAGTCAATTGGTTTTAAATCCCCAGTCAGGTGATTTGAAGCCGTCAAATTCTATAAAATTCCTTGGCTTATATGTACACAAAAATCTTAGTTGGAGTGATCATTATGACTTTGTCTGCAGAAGATTGTAGCGCGTTTTATACGACGTATAAAGCTTGTTTTACCCCAGGATTCTTTGATAAATGCGTATTACTCACTAGTATACACCCGCCTCAACTATAACGTTGTACTTTGGGGTGGTCCCTCATTTACTAGTGCAGTTTTCTAGCACAGAAGAAAATAATCCGTCTCATCTTCAATCTGAAACCTGAGGAGTCCTGTAGACCAACTTTTGTTCACAATAAAATCATGTGTTTTCCATGTGTCTATATTCTGAGTGGCTTGCTGTACGCTTGTAAAAATATTAAATCATTTAATAAGTGTTCCGAGTTTCACGAATATGAGACTGGGCATAGAGAAACTCTTTGTATTCCAAAACACCGGACATCCAAATTTCAGCAATCACCCACGTATTGTGGTATCAAATTTTTCAACCATCTACCTGATAGATTGAAGGTTTTGGAATACAGGAGATTCAAGAATGAAATTAAAGCCTTACTGCTCGAGAAGTGCTTCTACAGCAAAAATTAATTTTTCGATTCTGTAATTAATTAGTTTTCAGTTATTTTCTGCACTACATATATTTTCCTTTTACTTGTATTTTCCGTATTTGTTTGGTTCATACTGTTTAATTTTGAGGGTTTCCTTAAGGTGTTCTATTTTTTCAATATTGTGTTCTATGAAGACATGTCCTATACAATTGTAACTTTGTCTCAAAGGATGAATAAAGTTATTATTATTATTATTATTATTATTATTATTATTATTATTATTAAATTGAACAAAGAATAAATTTACAAAAGACAAAGATATCGTTTTAATATTTATGAAACTTTGGTGAAGAGCGTCCTTTGAACCAGACTGAAGCAAGAGAGTTAGGCAATCGAAACTGAAATATGGAAAACTTTCAACCCCATAAAACAAATTCGGAACCCATTCCAACTCTCTCACACCACCTCATCAATCCAGCCGAGTTGTCCGGGGTCAAGTTGCGGGCCTTCTCGCACCGCCATAAAACTATCCTAACTATCTACCATCACGAACCTCGGATTTCACAAGTGCATACATCCGAAACTCACCCCCATTTCATATCTAACGAGTGCATTATTTGCACGGCGTACAAGTTAGAGTCATCTAATGCCGGATGCCGCTGTAGCGTGATCGCGTGTAAAACTCTCGTTGGCGACTTGAAGAACTAATTACGTTGCGAGTTCAATCTGGTCGTCGGCAATTTCCACTAATTCAATATCTATTTCGCCCAGAACCTGTTAATTTCCCCGGTTCGCTATCCCGAGTATTGATAGAGTTCGCTGCTAATCCTCGGAGGGAATACTTCGCATGCTATGATAGGGAGGCGCGTTTAGTGATAATCCCGATTCAGTTTTGGGAACACGAAGGCCATCAAATGAATCGGAAGTAGATTTGTTTCGAGTTGATTCAGCGGTTAGATTGGTACGGTTTTTTCATCTTATTAAGAACAGTTAGTGAATCGATAATATCACGATACGGCACATCGGCTGATACGTTTCTGGTCTAATGAGGGAAACAACATTTTTGTGCGTATGTTCTGGGGAACATTGCGTTATCATTTTGCCCAAATGTCTGTAACTTTCGAATTTTTTTGCGAAAATGGTCTCAAACGATTTAGTTCGACTCCCCAATGAAGAATTCGATGTCAAATTTGATTCTGTCCGGCCGACCGTCCGGCCGTTGCCACGATAACTTGAGAACGAAAAGAGCTAGCGACTTGAAATTTTCAGGGTAGGTGGCGCATCACAATACGACGGACAAGTTTGTTAATGGGCATAATCGGCTTAGTGGTTCGGAGTAAATTTGTTTTCAACCAATATAAATCCGATCGAATTGAAACTTGGTGAGTAGTTGTAGAATATGAACCTAAGCACATTTGTGAAATTTTGTGCGAATCGTATGGCTAGAAAATTATTAAAAAATCATAAAAAAAAAATTTGTTGTCATGATAACTTGAGAACGGAAAGAGATAGCGGCTTGAAGTTTTCAGGTTAGGATGTGCATCTGAACACGACATCTGAGTTCGTTTATAAGCATAATCGGCCAAACGGTTTTAGAGTTATAGATATCTGAAATTTGGTTGTTTTTTTCTCCTCATTAACTCGAAAAATACTGAACCGATTGAATTGAAACATGGTTATTAGTTGTAGAATGCTAACGCGAAAATTCTTGCAAAATTTTGTGAGGATAGTATTTGTAGAAAATTTTCAAAAATTCATTAAAATGAAAAAAAAAATCTATATATCAGGTATTATTCGTCTGACATGCTGAAATTTTGCAAGAGCCTTTAGAACCCAACTCTACTGCCAAGTTTTAAGTTTTAACACGATCGGTTAAAAATTGTTGGAGGTTCGAGCAACCTTGTGTGAGTTCAGTAGATGGGTAACCCTTGCCTCGATAACTTTAGAACAAAAGGAGATAGGGACTTGCAATTCTCAGGGAAGGTTGCGTATCGGAATGGGAGAGTTAAGTTGATTTTTGGGCATAATCGGTTTAACGGTTTCCGAGTTCCACCTGGAATATTATTTCCTCGATAACTCAAAAAATGAAGATTCGATTGAATTGAAGCTTGGTAACTATTAGTAGAAAATCAACATAAAGACGTGTTTCAAATTTTTTAAGAACCGTACCCCTAGAAAATTCCAAAAAAATTACGAAAATAAAATTGGTTCAAGCACTGACGTGAAGTCAGAAGCTTTTGCGCGTATGTTCTATTGTCCATTCTTCTGTATTGGACACCCTTAATCGAATTTACCATGGTAAATTATGTTGTCCATTCTCCTTTATTGGACACTTAATTCGAATTTACCATGGTAAATTCGAATTATGAATGTATGAATACAGGAGAATGGACAATAGAACATACGCGCAAAAGCTCCTGACTTCTCGCCAGTGCTTGAATCAATTTTTCTCTAATCGAATGCCATCTTTCTCGGAGCATATTCTGACACAAAAAACGATAATCCAGTATTCAGATCCTTCGCTATGCAACGAACTTTCCCGGACTGTTATCAGTCCGGAAAAGTTGCTTTGCCGGCCTTGGCCGTCAAAATTGATCGCTACTGGTTTTTGGCGCTCTTGTTCCTCGGAACAGAGTGCTTGGATAGGATATATTGGATTTTGAACCATCTGTGTACCATTAAATTGCATTTTTTTGAGAACATGGGTGGTGGACTCCCTGTCCCAGACTTTTTTCCCACCTAGCACGTATTGAACTTTTCGATGCTTACTTTCATTCCGTCACTAGGAAGATTGGCCGATGAAATGTACCAGGTAAAAGAGGACCAGGCTTTCAGGTTTCTGTGCTGTGCTATGCTCTGAAATTTGTTGTAGTATCCACTTTCATTATTTCTTTTTATACCATTTCTTATATATCCCTACATCTTGACAAGTCATATCAAATCCCTCCGTTTTCGACCTGAGCCTTGCTGAAAGGATAATACTTTCGACAGGCCCTGATCTTACAAACTCCTGAAATATATGGAGTGCAGATTTTTATATATGTGATCTTAGATTAGTGACTTCAGTTGTAACTGTCTCCACTGTTTGCCTACACTTCTTTGATCTGCTGACGTGATAGATATTCCTGCTAGCTCATGATCGATGGATATGCCCATTAGACTGAGATTCTCCAAGGATCTCCGTTCAGCCCTAACTAGGAGAACTACTTACTTTCTAAATTCAGGATGAGCTACCATTTTCAGAAGGGGGTCTTCACTCCTCAATACCCTTATTGTCTTATTTCCAACGTTTGTTGAAGGTGTTGGTATTTAAAACTTTGTAAATGGTGATTAGGAAGAGTACCTTAAATTTTCCTTGGGTGAATTTCCTGATTATCTGAGCTAAGTGTTTTCTTAGCGGCCAAAGGAATTTATTTTGTTAAACCTTTAAAACCGAGTTTTATTAATTATATCATCTTATATCCCAGGAAGCATATGTGTATCGTTGACCTTCCAGCTAGTCGGGCAGACATCTAAAAGGAGATTAATAACACTATATGTTTCGTTTCTATTTATTAGGCAACATTGTTTATAACGCACGATCAATTTCAAAATAATAAAATTTCTTATTTAATGAAGGGTTTTCCAATTACGAGGTGTTATTTTGATATTCAAAAAATGCTATTTTTCAATATAAATGATCGGATGTTTATTTCATTCTAAAGAAGAAGCTATGCCGTTAATAGTGGAAAATAACATCAGGCAAATGACCACCACGACCACGCTTACAGGACCATACCCTTTTAATGAAATTTTCCATAACCAAATCGCAAAGTGGCTGCCCTATATCCTCGATAGCCTCACGAATACCATCTTTGAGGTCTTGGTGGCCAATTGTGATCACCTCTTCGAGAGATAACACGGTCCGGAAACTTTTCCCGCAAAAGATCAATGGATTCGTTGCTTGTGTGACACGTAGCTCCGTCTTGTTAAAAGTGAACGTTGTCCAGATGAATACCATCCAATTCCGGCCATAAAAATTATTAATCATCTCTCGATAGCCCAATCCATTCAGCGTAACTGTTGCTCCAGCCTCATTTTCGGAAAAGTAAGGTCCATTGACTCCGCCGGACCATAAACCGCACCAAATAGACAAACGTTGAGGATAGAGAGGCTTTTCAACAATAACTCTTGGGTTTTCCGAGCCCCAGATGCGACAATTCTGCTTGTTGACGAAGCCACCGAAGTGGAAATGGGCCTCATCACTCAAGATGATTTTTCGATGGAATTCCGGATCACTTTCATGCATTTCAAGGACCCAATCAGCAAAGACACGACGTTGTTGATGATCGGCCGACTTGAGTTCTTGTGTTAACTGAACTTTATAAGCCTTAAGGCCCAAATCTTTATGCGAAATACGGTGTAATGACGTTTGTTGAATGCCTAATTCCAAAGAAAGACGAAGAATGGACAAACTTGGGTTTTCTTCAACACTTTCGGCTACAGCAGCAATATTCTGGGCTGTTCTTGAGCGACGTGCACGGGTTTTATTCTTCACATAACTAACTTGTCATAACAGTTCGAATTTTTCCACCAATTTCTGTATTGCGGTCCAACAAGGTGCTTCACGACGACCCAAAAACGTTCGAGTTTTACGAACCATCTCTGCCAAATTTTCACCATTTTTATAGTGAATTTCAATAATTTCGATGCTTTCTTGAAGCGTGTATCGTTCCATTTTTATTAATGGCGTAGTTTCTACTTGTCAAATGTCAAAAAATGACAGCTTCAAAATTGACATCTACCGAAATAGCGGGCTATTCAAAAAAACACCTTTTATTGGAAACCCCTTCACTTTTTTTTCAGAATTTGTGAGAGAAATCCCAGAAGGCAACCACTTAGTGAAATTATAGCATGTTATCTTTCAATAACCGATTAACACGTTTCAAATTTCCATTCAGCCTGCAACAGCGCAACACCAAACACACCATACATAAACTACATATTTGTCGCACATTAATTGTAATTGTTCCACATCACAATCGAAATTACGCTTTTCCAAACGGCATTGAACGCGTCATTGAACTTGCAGCGGTCACATATCGATTTCCGTTCGATAACCAGGCTTGCATTTCCGCCATTACAACTTGTAAATTCGCCAATCTGAATCGACGCCTCTCAAACGAATTGTTGTTCATAACACAACTACCAAAATCGAATACATCCAGCGAGGTCCGCACACATGTCAGAGTGTCGCTCAAAGCGTTTGCGGGTGAGTCCCCCGTGTCACGAACAGGTCCGCCAACCGTGGCCGCACAAAGCCCAAAGTTGGCTGTGCATATAGTCGTCATTCAACTATCGGCCAATGGTCACTTCATAACTTTGAATCGACTGTCACATTGTAGAAACTTTATTCAGCGCGAGATATGGTTAAATTGGGTTTATCACTGAACTTGACGTTACGGTAGCGTTGAATGGTGGAGTTTTTAGCCCCGCGTAGGTCGGTTTGGCATTCAGCCACCCACCATGCAGAATGTATACACGGAATTTCTATTTATGGTTTTGTGTAGCTGAATTCCGAAACGTACAATGGATTTCCGATTACGGTCACTTGCGGGAGAGTTGTTATATTCGGGACGTATTCAAATTGGGGATATTGCGTGGTCAGGTTCGATGCTGAGTGGTTCCGTTTAGTAGGTGCATTGGGGATGTTTCGTTAGTTAATATACACTCGGATGGAAATAAATTGCAGTCTCCATTTGAACTTTCGGATAACTATTTCTGCGAATAATGAACCTTTGGTGTGATATTCTAATAAGTCTCAATACGCTCTATTATTGTGACGACGTTCCGCCATTTTAATTATCATAGGTCAGGGCATTGTCATGGTGTTGACTCCTAAACTCTGATGAGGATTCTTAATCTAAATTCAAACTCCTTTCTTTCTTGAAATTCAATTGAAAATATATTCGAGATTATCTGACTTTTCTCTATCTTAATATGTTTAATCAATCATTTTCTTCTTTCCATAGATTTTCTCAGTTCAAAAAGTACACACACTGTGTTATAGTATTCAAAATTCATTATTATTTGGTTCCTACCTGGGTTTTCTCTCCCAAACTGTGAAAAATATCTATAAAATAAGAAATTTATTATTTTGGTAATTGCTCCTGCGTTAGAAACACAAGATATTTGTCAGAACCAATATATCGAACAATGTTGCCGAAACGTTACGATATAAAGGGTTTTCCAATAAGAGGTGTTATTTTGATATTCAAAGAAAAATGCCATTTTTCAATATAAATGATCGGATGTTTATTTCATTATGAAGAAGAAGCTATGCCGTTAATAGTGAAAAATAACATCAGGCAAATGACCACCACGACCACGCTTACAGGACCATATCCTTTTAATGAAATTTTCCATAACCAAATCGCAAAGTGGCTGCCCTATGTCCTCGATAACCTCACGAATTCCATATTTGAGGTCTTGAATCAACGCTGGGCTATTGGCGTAGACCTTCTCTTCACGTGGCCCCAAAGGAAGAAGTCATAAGGTGTTAAATCACAAGATCTCGGTGGCCAATTGTGATCACCTCTTCGAAAGATACCACGGTCTGGAAACTTTTCCCGCAGAAGATCAATGGTTTCGTTGCTTGTGTGGCACGTAGCGTCGTCTTGTTGAAAGTAAACGTTGTCTAGATCAATACCATCCAACTCCGGCCGTAAAAAATCATTAATTTATCTCTTGATTGCGCAATCCATTCACCGTAACTGTTGCTCCAGCCTCATTTTCGAAAAAGTAAGGTCCAATGACTCCGCCGGACCATAAACCGCACCAAACAGTCACACGTTGAGGATAGAGAGGCTTTTCAACAATAACTCTTGGGTTTTCCGAGCCCCAGATGTGACAATTTTGCTTGTTGACGGAGCCACCGAGGTGGAAATGGGCCTCATCATCACTCAAGATGATTTTCGATGGAATTCCGGATCATTTTCATGCATTTCAACGACCCAATCAGCAAAGACACGACGTTGTTGATGATCGGCCGGCTTGAGTTCTTGTGTTAACGGAACTTTGTAAGCCTTAAGACCCAAATCTTTATGCAAAATACGGTGTAATGACGTTTGTGGAATGCCTAATTCCAAAGAACGACGAGGAATGGACAAACCTGGATTTACCAAGATACCAAGATCTATAATTTTCCTCTTCTCAACGCCACAATTATACGACAGGATCTCGAGAGACTGGCCGCTTGGTGTCGCGAATGGTTGTTTCCACTAAACCTAGATGAGGGTCATGAACTGCACATAGGCAGAAATAATTACCGACTTGACGATAATTGTATTTCTCCTGTCACAAATCTTTGGCCACGAGGACAAAATTACAGGTGTTGCGCTGCAGATATGGCCCCATCGACTTCCACCAATTCAGAGACACAATGCAAAAATACTCGCAGAATGAAATTTCATATTTTTATTATTCATACAGACATGGGTAAATATAATTCGAAATGATTAGACACGATTCTTATCTTCATTAAAAATCAACGATGAATATTCAATTCTACTACTTTATCTCCATACATATCTGATTGCCTTTTGTACACACGAGATGGCAGCGGCAGACCTCCAAGAAAATTGCAACACACAGATCCGTAACAGTAAGTAGTAAGTAGATAATTATATCAACATTAATTCTACTCACATTCAAAGTCTCCAGATAACAACATGCCAATTAAAATATTTGTAGTGGAGATATTAACGTATTAATCAAAGAATAAATTATTAAATGCGAATGTTGAAGCACTAACGTGACGTGAGGGAATTTAGCGGGCTCGTTCTTTTCAGGATCAATAAAATTTACAGGTTTGTAACAGTGATTAATTGATCTTATGGATGGAATGCCCTACAAATTTGTTAGTAGTAATGTTTCAAATGAATGCGCAAATCCATGGAAGATGGAAGATTAAAAAAATGGGCTCCTGTGGACAGGAGCTTTGGCGCTCTTGTTCAAACTTTGAGACTTCATCTCCGAAATTATTGGTTTCTTAGAGTTGGGAATGATGTCAATGGATTCTTATAATTAAACTGTATCATAAAAGAAACTTAATTATAATTAAATAACGAACTTATCCGAGATATTCATTTCTCAAATCTACTCTGCAGTTTATATTATATCAATTGAAAGTTAGCCAATATTCCAGTTTTCTTTCCACCGGAGTTATTCTGAACCCAATTTGATGAACTCACCAAATTATATATTTACATCATCATATGGATTATCCAAGGGCATATATGTAGGGTAGAGGTAATTTTGATATCCCATAATTCGTAATTTTGCATTCAATCATACTTTGTTTGTTAGAACAGAAATACATTTAACATATCTGTTATAGGAAAATAGGAATACATGTTTGAAAAGTGAACACAGATCGAACACAGACAGATAGAATTCGCATTCTGTGAAAACATAGAATTACGATGTATTATTGAAATTCTGAAAAATCATATATCCGAAAGTATCAGCTTGTTAGAGTTGGAAATTATATCAATGGATTTTTATGATGAAACTGCATTAAAAAAATTGAATTCGATATTTATAATGTAGAAAATTATTATTTTTTTCATTACTCCGAAACCATCCGGCTGATTTTGACCAATAACGAACTCAATCGAGATATTTGTCTCCCAAACATACTCTGAAAATGTTGACTGTCTGGCTCATTCCGTTCGAGAGTTGTCGTGTTAACGGACTGACGGCCAGAATCAATTTCGACCACGGATTCTTGATCAGTGAGTTGAAACAAAATGTTTGAGACCATTTTGAGCCTAAAATTCAAAAATAACAGACATTTAGACAAATTGATAAGCACTCTGTTCCAAGGAACAAGAGCGCCAACTAGAATATGGCTGCCACCTTTAATGAAGAGTTTTTGGCACGCTTGTTGACCTAAACAGACTGCCTATCAATTCATCCGAATAATTAGTTTTGACTCACTTATGGATAATCCGAGGTAAGTATGTTAATGGACAAAATCCGTCGAGTAGTTTCGGAATTATAGCTCAGAAACTATCCGTCGGTACAGTAAAGTTCTAGATTTGAAATTGACCGGATCTATCAAATAGAAGATATTAGGGAAATACAGAAAAATCACCAAAATATAGAAAGTGAGGTTATGCCGAGTGTTGTGCCTTTCAAGTTTGCCAGCAAATATAAAATCTGTGTCTGATATTGCAAATGTGAACAGTATGCATATAAAGCGGACAAATATGAAAATTTCAGAGCCAACTGTGATGTTACAATAATTTATAAAGACCGTGATCCCTTATGTTCGTGGCCTTTCTGAAAAAATCAGAAGAATCGGTTCTAAGTTCAATATAAGAACCATCTTCAAACACAAAATGATTTTAGGTCTTTATTAACGAAGACAAACCCCATTAATGAAAAAAAAATCAAAAAACTGTGCATAAAATATTCCTTGTATTTGTGGTAAATCGTACACAGGAGAAACATCAAGACCACGAGAAGTAAGAAAGTCAGAGCATAAGAATATTCTGAGAAATAGAGACATTCAGAAATCAAAAATAGCAGAACATGTATGTACAATCCAAGGAGATCACATGATGGATTGGACTAATACAAAGATTCTAATGACAGAACCTGATTATATTAAAAGGAAACTTAAGGAGTCAACTTGTATTTTATTGAACAGAGAATGCAATTTTGCAAATTGCTTAATTGGTATTGACCATATTTGGCTGAATTTATTGAAAATGATTTGGATCTTGGAAATTTCTATGCAAAGTTAAACTATGTTAGCTATGATTTTCAAATACTATCAATGTGACAATTCTCGAATTTCTGAATAACTATCAATAAAATAATTCTGAAGATTTTCGTTGAGCGTCTGATGAAGGAGTCTGATATATAGACTCCGAAACGTTACGATATAGTTGTTTATTCGTTGATGTTATTTCGATGTTGTTTGTTAGGCAACATTGTTCGATTGATTGCTCCTGACAAATATCTTTGTTTCTTACGCAGAAGCAAATCACATAATGATTATTTTTTTTATTTTATAGATATTTTTCAGAATTTGGGAGAGGAAACCCAGAAAGAAACCATTTAATGATCGATATTAGGGATGGGGCAGAATTCTGAATTATTCCTGAGGGCATTATGTCCAGCGACGTCTCTGCACAGGGTGGACGAGGTGACTCTTAAATCACGTGACACGCCACCGGACAATCTTATCGGCGACACGTAGGACAATATGGCGGAACTTGCGTGCGATGGCCAGATCGCGTGTCCTGCGATAGACTTGGAATTCTCTCAGAAGTTGGCGGTGAAGTTCACTCGGTCCTCTTGTGCTTTTCACGCCTAACTCCGTCGACTGATATATAACAATGGGCATGTGGGGGGCGAACGCCTATAGCGAACACATCGGATTTTCCAGAGGAAAACCTTTAGAAATCTTTCCACGACGCTTTAAGGAGCATGTGTGTGAGGTTGATGCTATTTTCAATCGCACAAAACCTCACTCATGTTGAATCACCCATCCCTTCGCACGAGATAGTATTCAAGAAGAAAAAATCGTAATATGTATATAAAAAAATGGGTTCAAGCCCTGTGGACAGGAGCTTTCTGGCGCTCTTGTTCAAACAGACAAATTATATCTCCGAAAGTATTGGTTTCTCTGAGTTGGGAATTATATCAATGGATTCTTATGAAAGAACTTCATCTTAGCAGAAATTGAATTCAAACATAATAGAAGAATATAAATTCAATAAGAGTGCCAAAAATTATCAATCAAGACCAATGGACGAATTCTACCCAACAACGAACTCATCCGAGGTATTCATTCCTCAATTCTATGATGAACGATAATATATATCTTTCCTCAAATCAACTCCAATACTCCAATACACCAATATTCCTGTTTTGTTTTTACTGGAGATATTCTGAACTCAATATTATTAACTTACCATTACCATCATCATATGGATTGACCATCGGCATGAAAATATCAACCAACAAAAAGTATGATATTATATTATAATTCTCATAATTCCACGATTGCTGGAATGAATTAGGCAACGTCATGTCTCAGAAAAATAAGTTGACATTATAACAATTCATAGAATACACAGAGAATAATTATATCATTCTGTGAAAACTTAGAAACACCATTTATATTGAAATTTTGAAAAATCATATCTCCGAAAGTATTAGCTTGTTAGAGTTAAAAATGATATCAATGAATTCTTATAGTAAAATTGCATATTGAAAAAAAATGTATTTGGAATTTGTCGTGTAAAAAAAAATGTTTTTTTTTTGTTACTCCGAAACCATCTGTCCGATTTCGCCCAATAACGAACTTAGCCGAGATATTTATCTTCCAAACCTACTCTGAAAAGTTCAACTGTCTAGCTCATTCCGTTCGAGAGTTATCGTGCCTACGGCCGGCCGGCCGGACAGAATTAATTTCGACCACGGATTCTTGATCAGTGAGTCGAACCAAATCGTTTAAGACCATTTTCATCGAAAAATTCGAAAATTACAGACATTTGGGCAAATTGATAAGCACTCTGTTCCGAGGAACAAGAGCGCCAAAAGAGATTCATTTTGAACATACGAGTAGTTCAAATCGACGAAAATTAAATGATATTTCTTATATAATACCAGATGAAATCTAGGATATCTGATTTTATAAGAGACTAGCTGATCCAGCGAACTCTGTTCCGCCTTAGAGGCAAAAAATAAGCAGATTTTAGATTATAGATAGTTTATATATATAATCATATATTTCTGCTTAACTGCGTCCAATTAATCATATATCAATTTGCAACATTCGAAGATAATCGACGCCGCTTCTGCGGTCGCATAAGGTCCCTATTCAAATACATTATGAGAATCTATCTGAGGTACCTATTAAGTTAATGTTTTGTTTGTGGTACAAATCACTTCAATCGCGTACAATTGTGCAATTAGAAAAAAAACATCCTGTACAGTAATGATTTATTTTCAATGATGTATCCCTCTTAAGTTTATTTTTTAACACAAATGAATGAAATTGTACGATTGTGGCATGGAAAACAGCAAGTTGCAATTGACGTTAAAAGAAGAACAGCCTGTATGGAGATTTCGGACGAATACATTATGAGAATCCATCCAAGGTACCTATTTAGTTAATGCTTTGTTTGTGACACAAATCACTTCAATCACGTACAATTGTGCCATGAGAAAAAGGACACCCTGTATAGTAATGCTTTATTTTCAATGGTGTATGCCTCGAAAGTTTATTTTTAAGCACACATGACTAAAATTGTACGATTATGGCAGGAAAGACAGCAAGTTTTAATTGACGTTAAAAGAAAAACACCCTGTATAACACAAAAAAGTATCCTATGTCCGTCTCCTGGTTCTAAGCTACCTCTCCACCAATTTTGAGCCAAATCGGTACAGCCGTTCTTGAGTTATAAGTGGAGTAACTAACACGACTTTCTTTTATAAATATAGATAACTTATTTCAGATTGCTATCTCACATGGGTATAACACCGAAACACGACGGATTTTGTCCATCAGCGAACTGAGCCGGCGCGTTTAGGCTACAAAGCTACTCTAAAAATTGGTTCAAGCATTGACGTGAAGTCAGGAGCTTTGGTGCGTATGTTCTATTGCCCATTCTCCTGTTTTGGACACCCTTAGTCGAATTTACCATGGTAAATTATGTTGTCCATTCTTCTGTATTGGACACTCTAAAATCGAATTTACCATGGTAAATTCAAATGGTGAATGGTGAATGGAATCCTCCTTTCGTTCGAGAGTTGTCGAGGCAACGCTCACCCATCCAGCTACGGAACTCACATAAGGCTGCTCGGTACTCCAACAATATTATTATTATTATTATTATTATTATACTGATCCTCCTGGGTCTTCCACAAGGAGACCCCTCATAAGCTCTAAGAGCTTGACCGAGTTAGGAGAACCAGTGTTCAAACTTGGAACTTTAGTAGTTTCTGATATACAGGGTGTCCCAAAAATACCACGCGAAAGTGACACTGGAGATAGATTGGCATTAGGTCTATCAGATAGCATCAACATGACCTCAGTAAAAGTTCGCTGGTTTTCGAGATATCACCACTGTTGCGTCCCATGACTTCACATGTTGGGAAGCGCTCATTTGTATTTCTAATCAAAGCAGCTCGCTTGTAAAACTTAAATGTTTTGCGTTAACTGGTTTATTTTTGCATGGGTGGTCTCACCCTTGAAATTAATATTTTCCACGGAAAGATAATTGCAAGTAAAATATCTTGTAATACTTCAACCCTTGTAGAAGTATTTATGATCTATTTCCTGTGAAATATTGATAAAATGCATACAACAACTAACACATTGCCAGAGCTGTGAGTCCTTTGTCTAGATTCTAACCCATACAAAAATCTAGAATTTTCCGATAAGATCGCCACGGCTTTGGCTATTCTCTAAATCGAGGGCGTAGATTCCGAATCTGTAATTAGTTTTTCCGTATCTCGATTAATTTTGGTAATATGGCGAAAAATCCGACTGATTAGTCCATTTTCCGGAGGTAGAGCCAGGAATTGCGACTTTCTTCGTCATTGCTCCGAAACTAATCGAGATACGGAAAATCTAATTACAGATTCGTGATCTGCGTACCCGATTTAGAGAATAACCAAAGACGCATCGACCTAATCGGAAAATTGTAGATTTTTGTATGTGTTGGATACTAGAGAAAACGTTTTGGCGTTTGACGGATTCGCTCATTACCTAATATTTTCCGAACGGATAGAGATACAGAAAAAATAGATACATAAATCTAAACGTCGTCCACCGACCAATCATCGGGGAAATTATTGGATATCGAGATGTTAAAATCATAGATTTCGGACGGGAAAGAAGAATTTTCCTTCGATTCCGGGTCAAAAATATTTCCAAGTGCCGACCCAAAAAAATTTTTTCATGGTATATCGATACGGAGCTCGTGTCTAATTAAATCAAGGTCGCTGATCACGAATATGTAATTAGTTTTTCCCTAAGTGGCGTACTTTGGGAAAATTTTCACTTAAAGTGAAAAAATTGACGAAAATAGGTCAATTTTGGAACTTTCCACCGCCCAAAAAAATAGGAGTAGGGTGTTGCTGATTTTTTACGTCATATTTGGATCCTTTATCTATCGAATCATCCGAACAATAAATGCCCAGGTCGTACGCTTCGGAAATTATGAATTTTTTTCCTGAGGGTCTATTTTTCGGAAAATTCTTTCCGCGAAATTTCCTCGGAAAATTTTTGTAATAAATATCTGATGGTAGATTCGGAATCTACGGCCCCGAATCTATAAGAATAAGTACCCGTTTCATAGTTTTGCGTCAAAAAATTTTTCTCGAAAAATGGGATTTTTTTAAGGCTAATGTATTAAAAAATTGCCAAAATTCGACCTGTCTCCGATTTCGATGCAAATTACGTCATTTACTAATTCGGGACCGTAGATTACGAATATATGATCGGATTTTTCATTAGAGAATTTTCCGCGGAAATACCGCGAAATGAATTTTCCGAAAAACAGACCCTTGGGAAAAAAATCATAAATTCCGAATAGTACGGCCTGGACATTTTCTGTTTGGATTATTCAGTAGATAAAGGATCCATATATGAGGGCAAACAACAACAACACCTTACTCCGATTTTTTTGGGCGGTGTGAACTTCCAAAATTGACCTATTTTCGTCCATTTTTTCACTCTAAGTGAAAATTTTCCCAAAGTACGCCACTTAGGGAAAAACTAATTGCATATTCGTGATCAGCGACCTCGATTTAACTAGACACGAGCTCCGTATCGATATACCATGAAAAAAAATTTTTCGGTCAGCACTTTGAAAAATTTTTGACCCGGAATCGAAGGGAAATTCTTCTTTCCCGTCCAAAATCTATGATTTTCACATCTCGATATCCAAATTTTCCCCGATGATTGGTCGGTGGACGACGTTTAGATTTATGTATCTATTTCCTCTGTATCTCTATCCGTTCGGAAAATATTAGGAAATGAGTAAATCTGTCAAACGCCAAAAAGTTTTCTCTAGTATCTAACCCAGGGGTCACCAATTAGTTTCATTGGAGGTCCGTTCACAAAATCTGTATATCTGTCGCGGGTCGTTCATAGCATTATGATGGCATAAGAATTTGACTAGCAGTTAATCTAAATCCAATATCTATAATTAGTAAATAAAACGAAAAGTTATCTGAATTTTTTTAATCAAGAATACATGTTTTCTGGAAAAATGGTCCGAAAAAAAAAAGGTTCGCTTTCCGCATCCGGACCGCGGTCCGCCATTTGGTCTAGACTATTCGAAGACCCCTAGTCTGTGAAAGTCGGACCGGTTTCCATGTTACAAAACAATGAATGTGGGAGCGAGATAGCCGATAAGGGTTTTGGTTTTTTTTAATAAGTAGCAATTCTGGTTCTGATTAAAAAAAATTGGTAGTGTTGTATCATTTTGAAATGGGCATGAAATGGACCAGTTTTTGCGATTATTTGTCAATTCAGTCTGATATAATTTTTTTTCACAGCAGTCAGTCAAACTTAAGTTAACGTTTTAACTTCGGCATAAAATACAACAAGTTAGACATTTTTTGAAGGATTTTGTTCTAGTTGTCGGTGAAGTTATTACTTCATTGTTTAAAGCAACTATTCAGGATAGCCAAGGTAGAAAAAAAACATGAGTTTGAAGTAATTTCTACTAATGCTAGGCGATAAAAGACCGAAAACTGGAGATTTTTAAAAAATACACAAAAGTGGTGATATCTCGAAAACCAGCGGACTTTTACTGAGGTCATGTTGATGCTATCTGATAGACCTAATGCCAATCTATCTCCAGTGTCACTTTCGCGTGGTATTTTTGGGACACCCTGTATAGATTTTTTTTCAAAATTTTTCTATGGTTTTTTTTAAATATTCTAGTTATACGATCCTCACAACATTTTCCAAGAATTTTCACGTTGCCATTCTTCAACTAATAACCATGTTTGAATTGGATCGGTTTTGTATTTTTCGAGTTATTGAGGAAATAACAACCAAATTTCAGATGGGGGTATAACTTCAAAACCGTTTTGCCGATTATGAGAACTCAAATGACGCATTAAAGCTTACCTGAAAATTTCAAGTCGCTATCTCTTTCTGTTCTTAGGTTATCGTGACGTAAATAATATTTTTTTAAATTTTTTTAAAAATTTTCTAGCGATACGATGTTTACAAAATCTCACGAAAGTTCTTAGGTTTATATTCCACAACTACTCACCAAATTTCAATTCTATCGGATCAGTATTGGTTGTAGATAAAATTATTACTCGGAAACCATTGGGCTGATTATGCCCATTACCGAACTTGTCCGTCCTATTGGGATGCGCCACCTACCCTGAAAATCTCAAGTCGCTATCACTTTCCGTTCTCAAGTTATTGTGGCAACGACCGACCGGCCGGTCGGACAGAATCAAATTTGACCTCGAATCTTGATCAGGGAGTCGAACTCAATCGTTTGAGAACATTTTCGGCGAAAAATTCGAAAATTACAGACATTTGGGCAAAATGATAACGCGATGTTCCCCAGAACATACGCGCAGAAAAGATTCGGTTACTCCGTTAGAGCCGCAAAATCGGATAAAAATCTATTCTCAGTCTAGGAGTGGAAAAAATAAAAAATCCAAAAAGCCCATAACATGAGAGAAACCCATCAATAATCAACTTGAACGATCAACGTCTTATCCAAGGACTCACTATCTTCTTGTCATAACTACGAGCTGGTTGAATAAACAATTAGGATCAATTAGAATGATTGTTTGAAATTGAGGCTTTTATCATTAGATACTTTCATAAGTGTTAGAAGTTCAGCGCTTGGCATATATATGGTTGTGTTCCGAAAAGAATACCAGCTACATTTTAAAGTACTCGAGTTCTAATAGAGCGGCATCTTGAGCGTTGATAAAAATATGGAAACATGCATCATCTGTGAGTCGTTTATTCTCTTCAAGTACGTCGGTATACAACATTGTGTTCAGAAAGTATGTGAATAATGGAGTAATTCATCAGATTATTACTTTAACTTTACATCACGAAAGCAATATCAAAAAATTATTTAGATTTATTGATGTGAAGTCAGGAGCGTTTATTCGACTGTCTATTAACGCCTCTTGAAAAGTCGAGCTAGAGGAATATCGGAACTTGATTACACGTCTTTGTATCGATATTCTACAACTAGTTACCAAGCTTCAATTCGATCAAGTCTATATTCTTTGAGTTATCGAGGAAATAATATTCCAGGTGGTTATAACGAAACCGTTGTACTGGATGCGCAACCTACCCTGAAAATTGCAAGTCCTTATCTCCTTTCGATCGAAAATTGTCGAGGCAACGGTCACTCATCCAGCTACTGAACTGACACAAGGCTGCTCGGATCTCCAATAATATAGATCGGATCGCTTTCAAACTTAGAACTTGGCAGTAAGAGTTATAGGTTCTGAAGGCTCTAGCAAAATTCCAGCGATGGCGGATGAACAGTTTCTGATTATAGAATTTTTTTCAATGATTAAAAATGATATTTTAGAAATATTGTGGTGATACGATCCTCACGAAATTTCGCAAGAATTTGCGCGTTGACATTCTACAACTAATAACCATGTTTGAATAGGATCGGTTTTGTATTTTTCGAGATGCACACCTTAACTTGAAAATTTCAAATCGTTGTCTCTTTCCGTTCTCAGGTTATGTTGACATAAATAATATTTTCTAATAATTTTGTTTCAAATTTCTAAAGATACGATTATCAAAATATGTCACAAACGTCCTTAGGTTTGTATAACTACTCACCGGGTTTCAATCCGATTGCATCTGGATTGGTTGATGACAAAATTATTACTCGGAAACCGTTGAGCCGATTATGCCCATTAACGAACCTGTTGTATTTGGATGCGCCACCTGCCCTGAAAATTTCAAGTCATTATCTCTTTCCGTCCTCAAGTTCTCAAGCCGACAGGACAGAATCAAATTTGACCTTGAATTCTTCATCAGTGGGTTGCACCTAGTCGTTTTAGACCATTTTCGGCAAAAAATTACAGACATTTGGGGAAAATGATTCATCGCCAGCAAATCTGTTGGTACAAACCTGTTCGTTTTCGGAAATTGCGTGAATGAAACTTTGGAAAGCGAATCCAAATTAGTTACAGCCTATACAGCTTTTCGCAAAGTATTTAACAAAGTGGATCATGTCGTATTGTTGTTAAAATTACACAATGCGGGTAACTTCCTGAAGATAATAAATATATATTAAGGAAATAGATACTTAGTCAAAGGTGAACGTTACGGAAAAATTTAATGCCAATTCAGGTGTTCCCCAAGGCTCCAATCTAGGACCTGTCATTAATCATTAAAGGATACTGTGGGAGGTATACTCATTATTGAAAGGTTTTTTTCTGGGTTTTCTCTCCCAAACTCTGAAAAATATCTATAAAATAAAAATTAATTATTTTGTGATTTGCTTCTGCGTAAGAAACACAAGATATTTGTCAGAAGCAAACAATTGAACAATGTTGCCTAACAAACAACAACGAAACAACATCAACGAAGAAACAACTATATCGTATCGTTTCAGAGTCTATATCAGACTCCTTCGTCAGACGCTTAATGAAAATCTTTAGAATTATTTTTCAACAAAATAATTCTATATTAGACTCCTTCGTCAGACGCTTAATGAAAATCTTTAGAATAATTTTTTTAACAAAATAATTCTAAAGATTTTCATTAAGCGTCTGACGAAGGAGTCTGATATACTCCGAAACGTTACGATATAGTTGTTTCTTCGTTGATGTTGTTTCGTTGTTGTTTGTTAGGCAACATTGTTCAATTGATTGCTTCTGACAAATATCTTGTGTTTCTTACATAGAAGCAAATCACAAAATAGTTAATTTTTATTTTATAGATATTTTTCAGAGTTTGGGAGAGAAAACCCAAAAGAAAACCTCTCAATAATTAGGACCTGTCAAGATTTAATTTTTATTAACGACCTGCCATCTGTACTACAATCTTCAGTGTCTATTTTTTGAGGACTATTTAAAATTCTTCAAACAAATACTTCCAGTACGTGATTGTAACGGGTCCGCCGAATAACTTTTTTTTTGAAAATGCAATAAAAAAAGCTTAAATATTATGTAATTTGTTTTAAATAAGTTTCTCCTGTAATTAGTTTTAAATGATTCTGTGTCCATGTCATCTAGGTATAGGGAGATAATAACTTGTTAAGAATTTAGTATGATGTAGTCTGATGAAGTCGCTGTGTCGACGAAACGCGTCACAATATTGAATAAATAAGTGTAAATCGTATATAATTTTTCATTGAATAAAAAAAGCTACTGAATATTTTCTCAAATTTCTTTTTTATTTGAAAGTACAATCCTTCCGGTTAATAATAGAAAATAATTTAATTCAAATGGCTGCCTCGGCCGGCCATGCAGAAGCCTACACGATCGGTCCAATTTTTAAACACATTATCGATTGTGTGCAGCTGTATTTCACCAATGGCTTCACGAATATTGTCCTTTGAAGCTTAAATTGTCTCTGGCTTGTTGGCGTAACACTTATCTTTGACGGCACCCCACAAATAATAGTGTAACGGTGTCAAATCGCAGCTCCGAGGTGGCCAAACGACATCAGCTCTGCGGCTGATAATGCGATCTTCAAAGGCAGGGCAACTCCTGAACCAATTGGACTTTGTATGGCGTCATACCAAGGTCTTTATGCAAAATTCGTCTCAATGATGTCTCCGAAATGTTCAATTCTTGTGAAAGACGGTGAATTGATGTTGATGGCGCTTCACGCACACTTTCTGCCACAGCAGCAATATTCTCGGGTGTACGCACTGATTTTGGCTTTTCACGCTTTGGTTTATCGATGAGGATGCCAGTTTCTTTCACTTTTTTCACAAGATAACGAACATACGGAGCTGACGGTGCTTCTCTTCTTCAAAAATCCGTACGCAATTTTCGCACAAATTCTGCAACATTAATATGATTTTTAAAAGTAATGTCGCAATATTTCCCAGCGTTGTTCAAGCGTATACACGACCATATTCGTTCAGCGGAAGGATAAAACTAATTATCTGTCAAATCAGACATGAGCTAACTGTTACCATTCACGAAATAAGCACTAGTTAAAAAAAAACGTTAGATGGCGAACCCTTTATAATACTTCAAAAATGGGTTCAAGCCCTGTGGACAGGAGCTTTATGGCGCTCTAGTTCAAACAGACAAATTATATCTCCGAAAGTATTGGTACTCTGAGTTGGGAATTATATCAATGTATACATATGATAGAGCTGCATCATAAAGGAAATTCAATTCAAATAATAATTTATTTATCAAGATTAAATGAGCAATCATGAGAATGAGAACTGCACCATGGAAGAAATCGAATTAAATCTGGCCAATTTTGCCCAATAACGAACTTAACCGAGATATTCCTCTCCCTAACCTACTCTGAAAATTTCAACTACCTAGCTCATTCCGTTCGAGAGTTATTGTGGAAAAACATATTTTAAATTTTCAAATTTTTTTTTTTACACTTTGCGTTAATCTGGTCAATACAAAACTTCACATGCGTATAAAGGTCATGATTCTACAATTTGATGCTAAATTTCAGATAGATCGAACGAACTTGTCCGAGATATTTACGCTCCAAAACCACCTTGTTATTTTCAATCCGCTAACTCCTTTCGTTCGAGAGTTATCGTGCCTACGGCCGGTCGGCCGGCCGGACAGAATCGATTTCGCACTCGGATTCTTGATCAGTGAGTCGAACCAAATCGTTTGAGACCATTTTCAGCCAAAAATTTCAAAATTACAGACACTTGGGCAAATTGATAAGCACACTGTTCCGAGGAACTAGAGCGCCAAAAAAACAAGTTTCGTATTACAATTGCCCAAAACAGGTTTAAAGTACCTACAAATAGTAGGTATTCCATAAAACAAATATGAAAGAAGATAAGTAATAATTTATAATTACCTTGTAATCGATCAAAAATGTCCTGATCTACGTTCACCAAACTACAGAATTATGCTTTCAATATTTACGTAATATTTTCAAACATTTTCGGGTGAGGTCCCCGTTGCATCGCTAAAATACGAGTATTTCAACCCCAATATTTTTGAAGTTACAATATTTCCTTCTGTCAAGTTGAAATTATGAGAATTCATACATAGAATAATAATTATATCAATCTGTGAAATACGATTTACATTGAAATTTTAATAAATCATATCTCCGAAAGTATTAGCTTGTTAGAGTTGAAAATGATATGAATGGATTTTTATGATAAAACTGCTTATTAAAAAAAATTTGATTTGGAATTTGTTTCGTAAAAAAAAATTTTTTTTTTGTTACTCCGAAACCATCTGTCCGATTTTGCCCAATAACGAACTTAGCCGAGATATTCATCCCCCAAACCTACTCTGAAAATTTCAACTCTCTAGCTCATTCCGTCCGAGAGTTATCGTGCTTACGGCCGGCCGGACCGGCCGGCCGGACAGAATGAATTTCGACCACGGATTCTTGATCAGTGAGTCGAACCAAATCGTTTAAGACCATTTTCATCGAAATATTCCAAAATTACAGACATTTGGGCAAATTGATAAGCACTCAGTTCCGAGGAACTAGAGCGCCAAAAAGATATTGACAGAATAAAACAGAGTGTATGCATAAAGGTATCAGTTTTCAACATATTGGATGAATCGCTTCAGCTAATTAGACAAAGATACGAATGATACGATGTCGTTCTTCCGCTCATTTATAGATTAAGTTCCCCAATTAAATCTTCAAGAAGCTTTGTGCGGACATAAAGAGGAATAGACGTATATAAAAATCAATTACGGATAAATCACACTGCAACAATGGGTCGTTACTTTAGGAGGAAAATAATGATCTCATTTAGAAAAAATTATTGTGTCCTTATCGCCATCGTTATAGATTTCTTGTTGTTACCTCACATTGGTCAAGCACCGTGATATTTCAGATATAGAGTGACCGTAAAGGATTTTACGACTCCCTGTATTGAATCATATTCTATCACTGAAAGCACGAAGATATTTCCTTGATTTAATATCTTCGAGATTGGATTCATTAGAAAATACGGCCGGTGGAGAACAATTGGATCATAAAAGTGTGTTTATGTTAAATCGTTTTCTGAAACGTGAATCTAATTATTTCGTATTAGAACCGAATAATTGTATTAGATATGTTGGTAATAATATTGTCGATCCCCCGTGCTACTAAGTTATGTATATTTAAGGCGTAATGGAACATTTTTATGATACTCATTATTTATACGCAAGCTTAATGAATTATGTTAATAACGGGTCCGCCAAATAACTTTTTTTTTTGAAAATACAATAAAAAAAAGCTACTGAATATTTTCTCAAATTTCTTTTATTTATTTATATATATTTTCGTACAATCCTTCCGGTTGATAATGGAAAATAATTTCATTCAAATGGCTGCCTCGGCTGGCCATGCAGTAGCCTACACGATCGGTCCAATTTGAAAGCACATTATCGATTGTGTGCAGCTGTATTTCACCAATGGCTTCACTAATATTGTCCTTTAAAGCGTCAATTGTCTCTGGCTTGTTGGCGTAACACTTATCTTTGACGGTACCCCACAAATAATAGTCCAACGGTGTTCAATCACAGCTCCGAGGTAGCCAAACGACATCAGCTCTGCGGCTGATAATGCGATCATCAAAAACAGGGCAACTCCTGAACCAATTGGACTTTGTATGGCGTCATACCAAGGTCTTTATGCAAAATTCTTCTCAGTGATGTCTCCGAAATGTTCACTTCTTGAGAACGACGGTGAATTGATGTTGATGGCGCTTCACGCACACTTTCTGCCACAGCAGCAATATTCTCGGGTGTATGCACTGTTTTTGGCTTTTCACGCTTTGGTTTATCGATGAGGATGCCAGTTTCTTTCAATTTTTTCACAAGATAACGAACATACGGAGCTGACGGTGCTTCTCTTCTTCCAAAATCCGTACGCAATTTTCGCACACATTCTGCAACATTACCAGGATTTTCAAAGTAATGTCGCAATATTTCCCAGCGTTGTTCAAGCGTATACACAACCATATTCGTTCAGCGGAAGGATAAAACTAATTATCTGTCCAATCAGACGAGCTAAGTGTTACCATTCACGAATTAAGCACTAGATGAAATAAAAAAAAGTTAGATGGCGGACCCTTTAGAAGAAAAATAAAACGCTTCTAATTGAAAATTCTAAATATCTACGTTTTGCTATTATTACCTGAATGCAACACAGGGTGTTTCATATTGAATGCTGATCTTTAAGGGTGTGAATCCTTGGGTGATTTTAAGATGAAAGTTCATATCAATAAATGTCCTAAACCTCTTAACTTTTGAGCTCCAGGGTGTTGAAGGTTTAAGAAAAAAATCATTTTTGGGCGTATGTTCTGGGGAACATCACGTTATCATTTTGCCCAAATGTCCGTAATTTTCGAATGTTTTGCCGAAAATGATCTCAAACGATTGGGTTCGTCTCCTCGAGGAAGAATTCGAGGTCAAATTTGATTCGGTCCGGCCTACTTAAATTTTTCGTGTTTTTGTTCACGTTATTCAATGTTAGGTACCTACTTCTTTTAATTAAATGATAATTGTTGTTTATTGCTCCCTAGAACATTACAACGAAATATCTAAAGCAGCATTAATCAAATTCAGGAAAAATAAGTATTTATTAATAATTTGACCTTGCATATTTTTATTTTTTTCTTGAAAACCGCTCGTCGGTCGAAAAAAAGTTTCGAAGTCAAATTTGTCCGAAAATAATTGGTGATGATTTAAAAAGTAATTTTTATTTTGAGAAAAGCAGTGGCGTGCTTTATTGTTTTCCATAAATATCTTTTCCGTATCAGGTACGTACGGCATTGGTTAAACAATTAAAAAACCTTCGACATCAAGAAATGGTTGTTGAAGCTTAGAGCACGTGTGTCAAATTTAAAAAAAAATATTAAGAACGTTACCAAAGTTTTAATAACAAAATGATTTTTTTCTTTACACCTGAAAGTTCATGGCATCGGTCACCCATCCAGCAACTGAACTCACCCAAGGCTGCTCAGTTAACAATATTTTTGCCGGCGCCGGCGCATATTCACAATTTGAGCTGGAATCTACCTTGTTAAATTCAGGTGTCAAATTAATTCATTACAAATGTTATGGTGCTTGAGGACAGACGGAATTAGATATCGTAAAATACGCTCATCAGTAGAATACATAGAATCGTTTCTATTCCAAGTTGAAATTTCGTAAAATATTTATACCTACGATAGACAAATTGATGGCAAAAGTGGTCAGGGACAAACAAAAACTAGTGTTACAGAGATATAGTCCGAACAAAAATAAACCGCTGTGGACAGGATTCGAACCTGCGCGGGTAGAACCCAATGGATTTCAAGTCCATCTCCTTAACCACTCGGACACCGCAGCTACGTAGAGCAAGCGTGTTTTAGTGTGTACTATCCAGTAATTGATTTTTATCGAATTATCGTAAATTTGTTCTCAAATTACAAAACAAATAAGGATCATTATTAAATGGTTCCTTTCTGGGGTTTATTTCACAAACTCTGAAAAATATTTATAAAATAAAAACATTATCATGCTGTGAATTGATTCTGCGTTAGAAACACAAGATTTGTGTCAGAAGTGATGTATAGAAAAATGTTGCCTAAATAAACAATAACGAAACATCATCAACGATAAAGCAACCATTTCGTAAGTTTCGGAGACTAGAGTAGACTTGCTTCATCAGACACTAAGTGAAAATCTTCAGAATTATTTTATTTTGATAGTTATTCTCAAATTTGAAAATTGTCACATTTTTATTTATTAGGTATTGATATTTTCCAGAGTTTGTAGAGAAAAAACAAAAACGAACCATTTAATAATAAATATACCTCCCAAAATATCGTTTAAATGATTAAATAAGACTCATTAAGTAATCATTATTTGTCTAGTAGTTTGAATACAAATCCTCGAAGATTCCTATAGAACTCAATAACACGGTAAAACCTACTCAAATTCCAAATGTCTACATGGCTGCGGTGTCCGAGTGGTTAAGGAGATGGACTTGAAATCCATTGGGTTCTACCCGCACAGGTTCGAATCCTGTCCGCAGCGATTATTTTTGTTCGGACTATCTCCATGAATCTTGATTTTCATTGTACATTACATTAAAAAAAATTGGTTCAAGCCCTGTGGCCAGGAGCTTTGATGCCCTTGTTCAAACTTTGACAAATCATATCTCCGAAAGTATTGCTTTCTCAGAGTTGGGAAATATATCAATGGATTCTTATTATAGAACTGCATCATAAAGGAAATTCAATAAAAATAATAGTTTATTTATCAAGATTAAATGAGCAATCTTCACTGCTTTAATGCTTCAAAAATTATCATTTAAAATAATAAGGAAAGTATCATCGAAATGTCTGGAGCAAGGCTGAGCATTCCTGATCTTTGAGTAGGTAGGGGCTGACGAACAAATTATTTTAATAGTTCAAAATATATTAATAAAATACCTACAATCCACTTTTCATAATTGAATAGTTCATACCACATTCATTCTGTATTATGTACCTTAACTCAAAAAAAATATTTGATTCACAAATGTAGGTCCATATTTCAGAATTTTTTTTTAGCAACAACATGAAAATACTGTATATAGGAGTATGTCTCACTACTTGGAAGTAAAAGGTAATATTAACCTTAGTGGTCAACGAACAGTAATTTGTTTTGATGGTTTCATTATGTTCTTCTTTCGTATTGCCTTCATAAACTACATCATTAAAATGATCCAATTCTAAATCTTCTGAAACATCATACCGAATTTATACATAAATTATTCAATATGCAACCAGTCAATATTATTTTCGGTTTCAAAACAGTCTTGTAGAAAATATTTTCAAACTACGAATCGACATGTCTCTAATACCTAGATAAGATGACATTTATGTACAGTGGACTCTCGGATATCGACCACCATCTACGATTATGAGATGGAAATATATACTATGGTGAGTAAATTGGGTTCAGAATATCTCCAGTAAAAATAAAACTGGAATAGCGGCTTAGTTTCAATTGTTATAGGTAATATGAATTCCAGAGCAGATTCGAGGAATGAATAATAATAATAATAATAATAATAATATCGTTTATTTTATAATCGGAACTACATTCAGAAAATAAAATACGTCATCGAAAAATCTAGAAACAACACAGCAAAAATGGAAAATCAGAATCTACATACACAATTGCAAATATTCATTTTAAGAGTTTAAATATTCATCTATAGAGTACGGCTCTAAATCTATTAATAGATTGAGAAGGGCTTTCTTCAATTTTTTGATGTCTGTTAAAACTTGGAAATTTTTAGGAACCTTATTGAACAACTTGAGGCACATATATTCAACGTTTTTCTGAGTAAGTGTTAGAGAATACTTCGGGAAATGAAATGATTGTATACGTCTGGTCTTGTTCAGATTCAAATGTTCTTCAAAATAATACTCGTTCTTTCGCAAGAAAACAATACATCTGAATATGTATAGGCCGATTAGTGTTAGAATTCTTTCCCTTCTGAAATATCCACGGCAAGATTCTCTAGTTGGTAAACGAAGAATGGTTCTCAAGGCTCTCTTTTGGATCACGAATATCTTGGAGATATCGGAGCTGTTTCCCCACGCAATAATTCCATAAGCCATTAAAGTTTGGAAGTTAGAAAAATATACCGTTCTGAGCAAGTCGAGGTTAGCCTGACGCACAAGGATTCGAAGAGTATAAAGAACAGAGTTCAATCTACTCTGAAGTGAACCTATATGTTCACACCAACTCAAATGGTGGTCAAGAGTAATGCCCAAGAAACTTGTAGAAACAGAAAGTTGTTTAGTCTGCCCCAAAAGATCTATTGACTTTGGTTTTGATGTTTTGTTGTGCGAGGTGCAAAAGATCATACACTCGGTTTTATTCACGTTGAGGGCGAGTTGGTTCTGTTGACACCAGCTGGCGACAGAAAAAAAACCTCTTCGCGTGGATTTCACACTTTTGGAAACATCAGGTGTTGCCACCAGTATGTTGGTATCGTCCGCATACATAACGACTTCATGATCGTCCTCTTCTGTATGGAAATCCTCAGCAAATTGAGCATTATCTACGTTTGTGGTGAAATCAGTCAAGATACTGTCTGGCAAGTCATTCACGTACAGCAGAAATAGTAATGGTCCAGCTATACCTCCTTGGGGTACACCGACACCCAATACTTCATCAGATGAAGAGTACAGCACACCATCAACATCAAGATGAACCCTCTGAATTCGGCCCTGTAAATAGCTCCTCATAAGATTCAGCTGTTTATCACGAATTCCGTAAAGCGACAATTTATATAGTAATTTTTCATGGACCACGCAGTCGAAAGCCTTGGAAAAGTCGACAAACAGCCCCATTGGTACCTTACCGCCCTCCAAGGCCCCAAGAATTGACCGAACCAGCGTAAAAATCGCTGTATCGGTGCTCTTTTTCTTCATAAATCCATGTTGACATCTTGAAAACACTCCAGATTTTCGAAAGAAGCTTAAAAGTCTATTTACCAAAACTTTTTCAAACAATTTAGAAAAGGATGTCAGTAAGCTTATCGGGCGATAATTTCCAGGATCGTTTGGATTTCCCTTTTTGAAAAATGGTTTCACGATAGCTATCTTCAGAGATTTCGGAAAAATACCTTCTCTGAAAACCGTATACATTATGTGAGCTACTGGTAGCGCTATTATAGAGATAGACTTTTTGATAACAGTCATTGGTATCCCGTCAAACCCAAATGAACTTTTATTTGCCATCCCCCTCACAGTTCTGACAACTTCATCCGCTGTGATTTCGAAGAGGAAAAACGACCTTATGTTCTGAGGAATAGAATCAGTTTCCGAGAACGATTGGGCACAATTTGAGGACGGAGATATCAATGTTGATGAAACGCTCGTGAAATGCTTATTGAAAGCATCAGCAAGTTTCTGGGGTTCATTGGATCTTAACTCACTTTTTTTACTCTTATTTTTCCGGCCAGTGATTTGATAGATCATATTCCAGACAGCTTTGGACTTATTTTTAGACTTCTCGATATGGTCGCTTATGAACATTTTCCTATTTTTGTTGAGACTTTCATCGTAAGAATTTTTCGTGCGACGGTAAAGATCAAGATATTCCGGGCGATAACGAGAGATGATGTACAGGTAGTCTAACTGATTTTTTAAATTCGTTATTTCCGGAGATGTGTCCACATATTTTCTCTGGGAAGACCTGTCTTTGACCGTAATAAGAGGAAATGATATGTCAAATATGGACTTATATTTGTTGAAAAATATGTCCCACATAGAATCGACATCTACTGTGTTTTGGTAGATTGAAAGGTCATTCCAATTAACGGCAGATAGCTTTTCCAAAAAACTATCCATAGTTGAATCATTTATAAGGCGAATTTGATGCGTTATTATCTTAGGTGTTTTACTAAATGGAAAAGAAAAAAGTTGAGCGGTGTGATCGGACAAGTGAGACGGAATAACGGCGGTGTCATACTCATTCAAGTTTGTTATAAAGTTATCGATACATGTCGAAGAATTATGTGTGACCCGAGTTGGTTCGTGAATTGTTAGTTTAGCATCAAATCCTTCCAATATTGAAATAAATTTCTGTTTATCAGAATCACTAGCAAGTAAATTTATATTAAAGTCCCCAGCAATTATGAATTCAAAATTATCGGCTGTTAGTTTTTGAAGAATCAATTGAATATTTTCAAAGAATAAATTGATATCACATCTGGGATATGTGTCGGGTCGATAAATTGACATAATAATATACCTGCCGGTGTTTATGCGTACTTCTATAGCAGAACATTCAATGACATGTGGAATACTCAAATTGACTAGTTCAGGACGCTCTATACAAAATATATCATTCCTACAATAAATTGCGCATCCACCATAGCCACCAGGTCTACAATATTTAGAACCTAACTTAAAACCACTAATGACAAGTGTATCGAGTTCTGTGATATCTTGCCAGTGTTCAGTGACGGCTACGAAGCATGCTTTGTGATCGTTTACAAATTGATTTAACCTAAGTATACAATTTCTTATTGATTGAAGATTTTGATGTACAATTATGCATCTATCATCGGTGTTTTCATTTTGTTGAGGCGGAATAAAAAATGGTTAATTCTACTACCTGTTGGCCATAAGTCTGGATTTTTTAGAGCTTCAAAATCTTGAGCAGGTACTGTTATTTTGAAGGATGAATATTCTTTGGGTCTTTTTGATTCTAACTTTTCACATATTACTCCAGCGAATCCATTAGTGTTGAGATGTTCGACTAACAGATCGGGCTTTAATGAAGGATCGAGCTTACAGACGTGCAAATATCCGTACTTAGCGGCACCTTTAATGGACATCACCTCAGCTTTACCACTTCCAATGATGCCTTTGTTTACTCGTTTATTTCTTTTGTTTTTAACGGGAATGAAATCATCCTCTTTTGTAACATGTACTTCGTTCTGGCTCTGGTAGGGAGTGGTGTTGATACTCAACACTGTTGTTTCTCTAGGTGGAGATGTTATCACCTTGTTGACAGTTGGTGTGTTGGTATTATTTTTTCGATTTTTCTCTTTCGGATTGCTGTTTGGTTTAACAACTTCAGCAGATTTCTTGACCTTAGGATCCTTTCCAACTTTTTGAGAGTCAATATGCTCAAGAATTTTCATATTTTCGGTTCTTAGAAAAGAGACTTCTTCTCGAAGGTTTTTAATTTCCAGTTTTAGAGCATCGAACACGGGTAGAAATAGTGACTTAAATGTGTCAGAAATTATATTTTCGATGTTTCCAAAAGGTTTTTGAGTGGAAAATTGTACAGTTTCCGGTGCATCATCCTTAAGATGATCCTTTTTTGAGGTTATGTCTACTGAAGAACAGGCATCGCACAACCAGGTTCTGAAATTTCCAGACTTTCTCAATGTTTCGAGAGTCTGAACGGTTAGATTTACACATTGAATATGAAATAGGTGTGAACTATCATTAGAGCATGAAATTGAGTCGTCGTAACGACTAATTGTCTTAGAGCACTTGCTACACGTAACGACCATCTTGACTGAATATCTCGGATATGCTCGTTGGTGGGTAGAATCATTCTGGTGGTTACGGAATAATAATTTTTGACACTCTTTTTTTTGATAGACACTTTTCGGAGCTCTTGGTTCAATGTAGTTTCTTTTATATTATAAGAATCCATTGATATAATTCCCAACACTGAGACACCAAGAGCGCCAAAGCTCCTGTTCACAGGGCTTTTCCATATTTTTGGATTATTATGTTGAATTACTCTTCTGCGCTCATAAAGGGGAAAGGCACATGCAGGTTGAACTAATATTAATAGAACTGCAAACTCTGAAATATTTCTTGATTGGTTCAAGATTTATCAAACTTTATTTTTTACTCAATATCCGAAAATCTTCCTGTTTATCCAAAACTAAGGACCTCACGCAATTACAACCCCTTGATATGAGTCGCCATAGATGAACTCCGTTTAACGCATTCCTCCCGGGACACCAAAGTATATTATTTTTGATGAAATAACCTTATAGCTTCAAAAATCCAGCGCATTTCACCTGAACTATTGCAAATAAATCATGCAACTCGGTATTTGAATCTAGTATTAAATGCAAAATTCTCATTGAACTCCCCTTGTATTTTACGACTAATCTTTAACATCTAACCACCAATCAAGCAAGCAGCTGCTGCAACGCAAACCTCGTAAGGCAATCAATGCACTTTCAAGATCAGACAAGAGCATGAAGGATGAAAGAACAAAGATAATACCAAATGCGGACTAAAACATTAGGGGAGATCAACAATTTGCTGACTGCGAATCATATGGATCTAAAGTTGAGATTCGGTAATAATCAATTGAGCCTTCAATGGAGGAACGTTAACCGATTGTTTTCTTGTTGGAACAGTCCGTTGAACATTTGGAGCACTTCCGTCTACCCACACTCCAAAGTTCTCATTCTTCAGATGCTGTTAGAATCATATCTCGGTGAGTTATTGTTGGAGATATTGTTTCTTCATAGAACTGAGCACGTAGATTGTGTGGCATAGTTTACAAATATCTGGAAGTTCCAAGATTGAACACAAAACATTTCGACATCAACGAATCAAAACAATGGTACTCGTAAAGTGTAGTGAGGGATATTGAGATAAAACGTACAACAACAGTAATTATTACATTTTGAAAGATAACATTGGTTTGAAATGGTTGAGTAAGATTTGTCAATGAACTAGGAAATCTTGAGGTCAGTTTTGGAACATCTGAGGATTTTAATCCAACACATAATTATCATGCAATATCAGGACATAATCACATAACACAAATCACACGGTTGTATATTCGGCTCGTACGATTAACTACAAATTCCGATATGTATGATGTTATATTATGCCGTTTTACTCGAAAACGACTCAATTTACGAAGAATATGCAAGGGACAAAAAAATTTACAAACAACCCGGGGTTTCCAATGAAATAATAAATTTGGAGAAATCAAAATACAGTAACAATGTTTTCTTGTTCCAAAGATAAGGGGGCTCAAGGAGAAGTGTCTTAAGAGGGCATCATGTCAAAAAACGTAACACTGTCAGATTTATCATATTTCAGAACCCCCGTGTATAAAATTTAGTATGTAATATGCAACAATGTTCCGACATATTGAAATAAACGATTCTGAGGGGGCAAATTCAGAGTTCTGCAACTCCAAAATGGGGGCCTATTTCACAACAATAAAAAATAGCGGTCCCCTAAATTTTCTTCAAGAAACGACTGTTAAATTTTGTTGCATACAGGGTGAGCCTTTGACCACTGCATTAATTTCAACCAAAGATTCCTCTCATCAAATGAAACACTTTTTTCATTTAATATTTTTCCAAATTCAGCTCAGGTAAAAAGATACAGGCTGTTGAAATTTTGGAAAAAATTAGTTTTTATTTTTTAGCTTTGATATCCTTTTTTCGAATAAAATGAACGTTTGCGTAAAGTTTCCTATAACTATGATACATATTTTCCAAATATTAGTTATTTTCTACTTCTACTGGTTTTCTAGTTATGGACTCGTGGATTCATAAAACTAAACGAAATTAGCATAAAGAAAGCATATAAAGTTTTTATTGAGTCAGCTCAAGAATATTCCATCGTTTTAGAACATTATATTATTCTTCATCATTTCTCCTTAAACGCACCGTTTTCGAGATATTCTTCATTGAATGTTTTAAAATGGAAAACTCCAGAAATTTCACTACTTTTATGGATCCGTCCCTGAGCGTTGGAATCCCGAATCAAGCTGTAAACCACGTTACCATGCCTTATTCTCGTCCGCCAACATTGTCATAGATAATTTATATGCGGGAGTGTATTAGCACATTGTGAAATCTTTAAACGCTTGTAACTTTTCACCTGAGCCGAATCTGGAAAAATGGTAAATGAAAAAAGTGTTTCATTTGATGAGAGGAATCTTTGGTTAAAATTAATGCAGTGGTCAAAGACTCACCCTGTATATTTCGGGGCACCCTGTATATGTTTGCAACGTGAACTTCTCAGCGTTAGTTCCTTATTTTCCAATATCACAATTCTTTCAAAACATATTCGATTTCTCCGATCCTAAAATTCCAAAGGTACATCTTCGCCGTCCCAGAGGACACCTTTCAGGCCCGAGATGCATCTGAAAGAGAAATCAAAGATGAAACGATGAAAAGGATCCAGAACGACTCATCCGGTATAAACAATCCGCCCGTTTCTCGGTTAGTTCGCGCGTTTCCGGTGTCCACCGCGGCCTCCTCAGATCAAAACAGATACGCGCATCCTCCCCCGCATTCATTACGATCTTCTCGTCGCATTATTTTTCGAGATATTCGAGATTCTCCGTTTGTCTTTATTCGAATGAGTTTTGGGCGAATGAATGGATATCCTGCTTTTTCATTGGGATGAATGGACCGTTGAATGGTGTTATTTCTGGAGGGACTCGTGCTTTTGTGAGATTGTCTGATGGTTGATGTGGTAGTCTGACCTAATTTCTTAAAGAAAAGTGGAATCAGGCGCAGACAGGGGGCATTATTGTCTTTCGATGTCGAGGAGAAGTTGAGTCTCAATAAAATACAATATGATTTTTGCGCGTATGTTCTGGGGAACATTGCGTTATCATTTTGACCAAATGTCTGTAATTTTCGATATTTTCGCCAAAAATGGCGTCAAACGATTGGGTTCGACTTCCTGATCAAGAATTCGAGGTCAGATTTGATTCAGTCCGTCCGGCCGTTGCCACGATAACTTGAGAACGGAAAGAGCTAGCGACTTGAAATTCTCAGGGTAGGTGGCGCATGCCAATACGACGGACAAGTTCGTTAATGGGCATAATCGGCCCAATGGTTTTCGTGTATTAATTTTCATTTCAACCAATATAAATCCGATTAAATTGAAACTTGGTGAATAGTTGTAGAATATAAAACTTAGCACGTTTGTGAAATTTTGTGAGAATCGTATCACTAGAAAATTAAAAAAAAAATCATTAAAAAATATTATTTATGACACGATAACCTGAGAACGGAAAGAGATAGTGGCTTGAAATTTTCAGATTAGGTTGTGCATCTGAATGTGACATTTGAATTTGTCTATAGGTTTAATCGACCTAACGGTTTTGGAGTTATACCCATCTGAAATTTGGTTGTTATTTCCTCATTAACTCGAAAAATACAAAACAAATTTGCAAGAACCTTCAGAACCTAACTCTACTGCAAATTTCCAAGTTTGAACACGATCGGATCCATATTGTTGGAGAACCGAGCACCTTTTTATGAGTTTGGTCACTGCTTGCGAATCGTTGTATTTTTGCGAGAACTTTCAAAACCATTAATGTCATAATGACATATTTTTTCATCACAAATCTATGGGAGATGATAGCCCTACATTAGGGTCCTGTAGCGGTCAAACCTGGTTTTGAAAGAGATCCTCCTTAGGAGGAGGCAACCAAATATTGAAGGGATTTCTATGAACAAGAGTGAATATCTTTGAGAAATAGAGAAGGCGATTCTTCTTTGAGATCCATGCGCCTGCAGAGGAGTATATTTGTGAGAGGGGACTCTTGAAAGGTTATGTATTATTTTTAATATGATATCGCTGAAATTTAGCTGAAGGCTTCAAAACTTAACTTTAAATTAACCACACTTTCGGATCTCGTAAGTTGAGAGGCTCATTTGTCGATATTAAATCTCGTGATAGGTAGAGAGGCATTTTAGGCCAGCTTTTCTATCACTAATGAGAATATATCTTTATGTTTCACCTCAACACCTTTAGATCTATCAATGGGCATTTATTGGTTAAGAATAAGTAATTGAATATTACTGGAATTCAATTGAATTTCATTCAATATGTTATTATCTAAACTTATAATTTTCTTTACTCTGATTATTTGAATATGACATTAATTTCAGTAATATTTTTCTAGAATAACTATGTATTCTTCTCCTAAAGAAGAATTGAAGGTAGACAATGTGTTAAGGTTTCAGGAGCTTTTGCGCGTATGTTCTATTGTCCATTCTCCTGTATTGGACACTCTTAATCGAATCTACCATGGTGAATTCTATTGTCTATTCTCCTGTATTGGCCACTCTTAATAGAATTCACCATGGTAACTTCGATTTAGAGTGTCCAATACAGAAGAACAGACAATAGAATGCACCATGGTAAATTCGATTGAGAGTGTCCAATACAGGAGAATATATAATAGAACATACGCGCAAAAGCTCCTGACTTCACGAAAAAAAGATTGTTTCAAGCACTGATGTGAAGTCACAAGCTTTGCGCGTATGTTCTATCGTCCATTCTCCTGAATTGGACACCCTGAATCGAATTTACCATGGTGAATTCAATTATCTATTCTCCTGTATTGGACACTCTTAATCGAATTCACCATGGTAACTTCGATTAAGAGTTTCCAATACAAGAGAACAGATAATAGAAGTCACCATGGTAAATTATATTAAGAGTGTCCAATACAGGAGAATGGACAATAGAACATACGTGCAAAAGCTCCTAGCTTCACGTCAGTGCTTGAACCAATTTTTCTGGTATTGGCATTATTTTTACTGGCCTGAAAATGTTCAGATGACAAATGTTCAGTCTGAAACGAAAGGGATAAACATTTTCTTGAATTGCTCTACTAAGTCACTATACTATTTTTCCTTGATAAGTAAGTTTATTTGTTACTGCTGAAAAGTAAATATATTTATAATCTCCTTCTATTAACTGAAAAAACTGATGAAAACTTACTTTTGTTCTTCCATATTTTTGGGTTTAATCATTTTACTGGAATACCGCTAAAGTAACTCCCTATTATTTAAAATATGTCCATTTGTACCATATTTAACTCGTCTCAACCCGAGACTATGTGCGGAATTTTAGCAACCAAGTCTGCTAGGATCTCCAACATTATGAATCCGATCGTTTCGAATTTCTATTTTGACTTAGGTTTATAAGGCTCTCGCAAAATTTCAGCGATATCGAACAGTTTCTGAGATTTTTTTCAATAATTTTTCAAAATTTTCTAGGATTCTACAAAATTTCGAAAATATTTGCGCGATGGCAAACTACAAATAATTATCATGTTTGAATTGTATCGGATTCGTATTTTTTGAGTTATCGAGGTACTAACAATAAGATTTCAGATGGGTATAACTCCAAAACCGTTTGGCCAAGTATGCCTTTTAACGAACCTAAATTTAGCATTTGGAAGCGCAATATATCCTGGAAATTGCAAGTCACTATCTTTTTCCGTTCTCAATTCATTGTGAGATGCATAATATTTTTCAATAATTTTATTATGTGGGAATTCCGGTCCGGCCAGCCGTAGCCACGATAACTCTCGAACGAAATGAGCTACACAGTTGAAATTTTCAGAGTAGTTTTGAGAGAAAAATATCTTGGTTGTGTTTGTTATTGGGCTAAATTGGTCCAGGGTGTTTTATGTTAATTCTATTCCATTTTTTTTTTCTGTATTATGATAATATGCCTTGATTTGAAGACATAGTTATGATTTTGTTTCTCAAATTCAAAAAGGCTTTGTAACAAACTAAGACTCTCTTATTATATTCACTAAATAATAAACTATATTATTTAGTGAATATAATAAAAGAGTCATTGTCACATAACATAACAATAAACAATTGTTTCAATAACAAACTAATCATTTTGAATCATATATGTTCTGTATGCCTACCATTATGATCCATATATAAATTATATCTTTTCCTTATTTCATCATAAGTTACTTTTGTCAGAATATTAGGGTTTAAATCGGCGCATGCGTTTGTTATTTTCATTTTTAAATGTTCTAAATTACTAGAATCGGTTTTGTTTATTGTTATTAAAATATTTTATTTAATGATTATAATGAAAGACCTATAGTTTGTTATGAAGCCATTTTGAATTTAAGAAACAAAATCATACCTATGTCTCCAACTCAAGGCATATTGCTACAATACAGAAAAAAAAATGGAATAGAATTAACATAAAACACCCTGTGTATCGCTAACGGATTGAAATGGGAAAAAATGGTTTTTGGAAATTTTAGAATTGAATCATCTTTCGATTGACATAATTCTGACATATCATTTTCTGGGAAAAAAATTGACGACGCCGCGACGCCAGCCTTCTTTATGTTTCACGCCAACATTTACGCGAAGTCTCAAGTCAACATTGACTAGTACAAAACGCCGTTTACAGAATGAAAAAATATTCGGCTCTTTCCGAGGTAATTGAATCACCCTGTACATATCCAATATCCGCCGATATTAAATCGATACGTCTAACGCGCACCATTAAATTATCGATACCCCAACAATCAGGCGTACTTCCGTTCTGAAAGACATAACGATCCTGAATTAGATCCTTCTATTTCTAACCGATGAGTTTGTGGAACTGTACCGGATAAAATTAAAGCGTTCTCCTGCTAGCAAACGTCCTGATGGACGGGATCATTGTTTCCTGAAAATCATCATAAACGTTCCGCTCCGGTCTGCCCGACGACTTGTGGCGAATCGAGAGGGACTTGAAAGCCGATAGATTATATCGTATCGGTTATGTGTATTTATAGATGAGCTGGAATTACAGCGAAGATACGGGTTGAGTTCTAATCCGGCGTGGTTTATTTTCGTACTTTCGGATTTTATGAAGGATATTTTGCACGGATATTCGTCCTGATTGGCGATGAGACGTCCTCTATCGGTGATTTTGGGAGGTGATACGGTAGGTTGTTGTTGGAGTAATTTAAACTGACAACACATGTGTTGCTAGAAGTTATCAGTTACCTGTTCTGAGAAATTTGATATCGTTGATGACATAGGTATATACTGTACACGTATATTTCATATACGGACGCCATTTTAATGAGAGAATGGGATAACGATTGCTCATTTTGTTCTACTTTGATCAACTCACTTATATTGGCGGCGATGCAGGGCTATAACTGTCGAAAAACACTTCAATTACTGTATGTATATACGATTTTTTCAAAATCTGTTCTTGATACTGAAAAGGTGGAAATGTCATCCATAGACCTGAGTAAAGCGTTCGATAGTGTCTCTCCCGAAATAATTCAAGAGAAACTCCATTATCTCCATTGACTGATTCAATCTCACTTGACGTATTGGAACCAGTTAGTGAAGTGGAATAAATGCATATCTGATATCGAAATAGAATGCGGTGTCCCCCAAGGATCCATGCTAGGCCCAATTTTATTCACCTTATTCTAGATTTATATTTTTTATAATATAACAGTAAATAGTAAATGCTGCATATATGCTGACGATGTAGCAATTTTAAATAGATCAGACAGTAGAAGGGACCTTAATTGCAACACAAATGTGAGTGAAACAGCTGAGGATGATTCAGCTTTGCGTACTGCGAGTTGATGTTCGTATTCTCTGTTAGTCACACGTATGTTAGTTTAACCTATGTATGCACTTGAACATTTACAGCATGGCATCTCATATACCTTGGGAATGGAATCTTTAGGTGAACGGAGAAAGTTATAAATTTTATTTTATAATATAAAATTAAAGAAATTTCTGTATCTCAGAAAGTATTCGGCTGATATCATTGAAATTTTGCATGAGTTATAGTAAAGTACTAGAATTTAATTCAATCAGATCTATATTGTAGAAAATATTAGGGAATTAAAGAGAACTAATGAAATTTGAAAACAAGGTATCGAAAGACCACCTTTCACCGCAGATCCGTAGAGCTTGAGCATAGCTCTGATGGTTCCATTGATCTGAGGTTAGGCTCATATAGAAGTCATAGACAAAAGTTACCGGGATCGAGTCCAGGAGCCGAATTTGTCATTTGCGTTTTTTTTTTTAATTTCTATTGAAATAATAAGGAATTTAGGTCGAATTTTCCTTAAAATTGCTCGAAACGTGAGTATATTATTAGATATTAAAATTACTGCTATACAGAATATTTCGTTTGAATTGACAACTTACAGTTCCTCAAGGCACAAATGAACGATTCCACTGATTTGTTTCATAGAAATGAGTCTCGGTATACACTATTGAAAATAAACCACTGCTATCCAAGGTGTTTTCTCATCTCGTGGCACAGTGGTATGATTCAACTTATTTGTGGCCTTAGGCCACCACAAACAAAGCACTGTTTATTTTCGATTTAACAGTAAATGTTTGTGTTCAACGTTTTTCCTTACGCCACCACATACACAGCACAGTTTATTTTCAACCCAACAATGAAAGTATGTATTTGAACATTGACCTCACACCACCACAAACACAGCACTGTCCATTCTCGAACCAACATTGAATGTATGTATTTGAATGGGTCCTTAGGCCACCACAGACACATCACTGTTGGTTTTCGATCTAACAGTGAATGCATCTATTTCAGTCGAAATTAATCGTTTGAGACTATTCTCGGCCAAAAAGTTTACCAGTTTGTTTGGGACCCTTGTTTATACAGTCAGATTAAAAAAAAATAGTCGGAAAAATATTTATCGACTAATTACTACCTACCCACTAGGAGTGGTTCAGGCAGGTAGTTGGGTTTGCATTTTTGACTCTGTGTTACGTAAGTTGTATTTCTTAGGGAAATAACTTGATAAACGCAAATAAATGGTGCGGACGCATTTCTTATGAAGAACAACAACAGCAACAGACGGGGAGTTAATTAAAAGTCGCTCCACTGAATTGTAAACTTGATTTCTGAAATAATTTGATTTGGATCCCTGAAGATAAGACGCTTGAGGAATTTCTTTACCATCGATTGATATAATTTTGATTATACTGATGCTGCTAGCATTTCTGAGGGGACCCCTCATAAGCTCTTATGAGCTTGCGCGTGTTTGGAGAACCAGTGCTGTTCTGTGTAAGTTTTGTTATAGTGTCCATAGGCCTCCCTAGGTACAGCTAATGAGGGGGTCTCCTCAGAAGACATTGGAGTGTCAGTATAATCAAAACCGTATCATCCCATAGTATTGAAACTTTTACAGCACCTCATCCTCAGCCTAAGGAATGGATTCAAATCATTTGGAAAATCAAATTAACCTTTCAAGGAAGAAACACCTCATTAACACACTGTATATTGTAATATTGACACCAATACAATAACAGGTGCATCTGTACCAACTTTTTACGTTTAACAAGTCATTTCGCTAAAAACTTTCCGAAGTGCCAACTGAAAAATGTAAGCCGAACCATCAGAACCAAATATCCAAACCCCACCGAGTAGGTAGTTTGCAATTAGTCGATATATATTTTTCCTGGAGTTTAGTCATTTTGGCGCTCTTTCCTCGGAACTGAGTGCTTATCAATTTGCCCAAATGTCTGTAATTTTCGCATTTTTCGATGAAAATGGTCTTGAACGATTTGGTTCGACTCACTGATCAAGAATCCGTGGTCGAAATTCATTCTGTCCGGCCGGCCGGTCGGCCGTAGGCACGATAACTCTCGAACAGAATGAGCTAGAGAGTTGAAATTTTCAGAGTAGGTTTGGCAGATAAATATCTTGGCTTAGTTCGATATTGGGCAAAATCGGACAGATGGTTTCGGAGTAACAAAAAAAAAATTTTTTTTTACATAACAAATTCCAAATTAAATTTTTTTCATTAAGCAGTTTTACCATTATAATCCAATGATATCATTTTTAACTCTAAGAAGCTAATACTTTCGGAGATATGATTTTTCAAAATTTCAATAATAAATCGTATTTCAACGTTGTCACAGAATGATATAATTATTCTATGTATGAATTGTCATAATGTCAACTTATTTTCCTGAGACATGACATTATTTAATCAATCGAAGAATTGTGAGCGAAGTGAGAAAAATCTCAGTTGTTTGCTCCGAAATTAGTTTTTCTCAGAAAAGTCTTACATTTCGGAACGGAACATGAAGTAAGAGATCTGAGATTAGAGAGACTGCTTTTCATCCATAGACATAGATATAACTCTCGAACGGAATGAGGTAGGTAGTTGAAATTTTAAGAGTAGATTAAGAATGTAGATTAGTAGATTAAGAGATGAATATCTCGGTTGAGTTCGTTATTGGGCAAAATTGGCCAGATTTAATTTGATTTCTTCCATGGTGCAGTTCTCATTCTCATGATTGCTTATTTAATCTGGATAAACAGTTCTATCATATGAATACATTGATATAATTCCCAACTCTGAGAAACCAATACTTTCGGAGATATAATTTGTCTGTTTGAACTAGAGCGCCAGAAAGCTCCTGCCCACAGGGCTTGAACCCATTTTTTAAATCACTTAACGTAAGAGTTACAGTCATAAGAAAAATGATATTCATTACGAAAATAAATCTGATGGACACAAAATTGTACTGAGTAAATCTAAATATTTTGTCAGAAATTGTTTTTACTTTTTCAGAAATTGCTTTCACTTTTTCCGAAATTGGTTTTACATTTTCTGAAATTGCTTTTACTTTTTCCGAAGTTGGCTTAACCTTTTCCGAAATTGAACTTGAAAAGGTATAGTGTCAGAATCAGTGGAATGATACTAAACTTTGTCGCTTGTCAGAATCTGCCAAATCGACTCTAGCACCATTATCATTAACAGAGTGAAGTAGAACAAAATTTGACAATTCTAGTTCCGTTTTTCGGACGAAAACGGATGGTGAGGTCAACACCTTGTTACTCTATGCATCTCTATTATACTTATAATCAGATCAGCTTAAATCTAATGAACAACAGAATATTTTAAACTAACGTTTAATTATTATCCTTGATTAAAAATTATGTTTGATTCTTGTAGTCTCTTTAGTTAGTATCCTAGAGCCCATTAGGTTTCCAGGTTTTCCATTGCCTAACGGTATGGACGATCAAGCCTAGCCTAACAAGTGATCATTTAGAATGAAAAATAATCTGACACGATGATCACTCAAACTAACGAATTATCTAGACAGCCATTCACTACCTATATTGAGGAATGGGAATAAATTCAAACTGCTCCAAATGTACAAGCCCGAAATTATACCCATTGTTTCCTATATCCTGACTTAAATTTACTCATTTGAATGGAACAACCATGAACTCACATCTTATGTCAGATGCATCCATCATGAGATTCTGTAAACGAGTAATTCAATCAACGCTTTTATCTTCACGGTTAAATTTATCGCTACTTCGACCGAATGCGTAGTAGGATGAATCAGTAGCATGCTGGTTTCCAGAAAAACAATATACATGTTTACCAGTCGATTAAGTATGAAATGATCAAGCTCGCGAGCGTTGTCATCGTCCTCCATTGTTCAATGAAAATGATAATGATGAATGATAGATGTTATCGTGGCGTGTCTCATGAATTGGACGAAGAAAACAGTCAATGGTATCACCATCACTGACTTCATTCGATTTGTTATAAAATCTGAGAAACCCGGTGAACGATTTTAACTGGAAATGAGAATATGGAGGAGTCTGATTTATGAATATTGATCATCTATATTGATTTCTGCAATTCTAATTGATAGGACGTACGTCATTTAAAACGTTCAAATTAAAATTCGATGGTGGAAATTTCGTTTGTTGCGAAATGGCGAATGCGCCAGTTGGAGGGTACCCAAAACTGATGTAAATAAATTCTTTAAAAGCACTGACGTGAAGTCAGGAGCTCTTAGACATATGTTCTATTGTTTCTTTACACCTCATAGACACCCACGGAATACTGCATGAATAAATAAATCTGTGAACTTAGTTATAGCGAGGATTCGAACCCGCGTGACATAGCCTACGACGCTACCATATTGGATTCCACGACTTATTACTGTTCTGAAATCCCTTACTCGATTACAAAATGGGGGTTTGAACGTTTGTGTGGAATTTCAGCGGAATCTGACTCATAGTTTGTGGAATATAACATTTTAGAAGAGTTTTTTTTCTAGGATTTTTCTAGGATCCACACGGAATTTTTCAGAAATTTGTTGGTCACTATACTACAACTGATTACCACATTTCAATTTGATTGTATGTGTATTTTTTGAGTTATTGAGGAAACAATATTTCTGATGGGTGTAACTCCGATACCGTTTCGCCGATTATGCCCATTAACGAATATAAACGCGGCATTCAAATGCGCAATCTACCCTGAAAATTGTAAGTTGGTGTCTCTTTCTGTTCGAAAACTATCGTGGCAATATCTGACCGGCAGAATCGAATTAAATTACATACACAGTTTGACCCAATACAGTGTACAAGCCAAAAAAAAATAATACATCATACACAAATCAGATGAGAGAAACTAAATAAAAAGAGGGAATCTTATCATCTACCTACCTACCTCGAATTCTTCATCAGTAAGTAGAACCTAATCGTTTGAGACCAATTTCGGTAAAAAAAATGCGAAAACTACAGACATTTGGGCAAAATAATAGCAGGCCTAGGACAAGCGCGGCATTCATGAAAACATTTTTGCGAGATATCAGTTTGTCCGAATGTCTGTAATTTTCGATTTTTTGCCAAAAATTGCCTCAGAGGATTAGGTTCGACTCACTATCGAGATCAAATTCGATTCTGTCTGGCCAGCCAGCCGGCAGTCCATTGCGATTACTCTCGAATGGAAAGAGATAGCGACTTGCAATTTTCAGTGTAGGTTGCACCTCAAAATGCCACGATTAATTGGTATAATCGGCCAAACGTTCTCAGAGTTATAGCCAACTGTAGTTTTATTGCTATTTCCTCAAACACCAAAAAATACATATTCGATCATATCGAAACTTTTTAAAAAATTCAAAATCAAATTTTTCTTTAAAAATTTCATATTTAATAAATTATCTATCAGATTCCTCTGAAATTCTTCAAAGTCCTTCACGGCCTTCCAACAATATATTACCGGTTTCCAGATAGATCGGCTTTTTATTCTTGCAAGTACTTAATTTTAAATTTGAACTCAGTTGATGCCGAATGCACTTTTTCATGTGTTAACGCTTTTGGTTCAAATCCCCTCTGAATAAGTTCACATATTTATTTATCCTAAAATTTGTATTCAGTTTATTGCATTTTCTTGCGTATTCACGCAAAAAGAAGGTTCATGCAGTAATTCGCGATGGTGCCTGAGGCGTGAATAAACATTGAAACAAGCGCGCAAAAGTTGCTGACTTCAGGTCAATGCTTTTCTCGAATTTTACTTACGGACGAAAAACTGACAATTTACCACCTACTATGACAAAAATGTTAAAAGCTCCACAGGTATTTCAAAGTAATTGCAGCCCTTCCACCTTAGGCCAGAAAACTGACACTTGACAACCTAACGGCAAGGTATTGTTTCCAAAGAAACAATTTCCAGGAAACACTGTCTTCAAATGAATAATATGATCTCACTTCAATCAAAACTCATATCGAACGTTTTCTACCACGTGTTCAAATTTAACCAAAGCAATTTGAAAATATCAAGATCACCGCAAATAATTATGTCCGGTATATTAATAAGTAGAAATTTCTTCCCTTTGACAGGAAGCTCATTCATGTATATTTTATTATTTGACAGATATATCAGCCTTTATATAATCAATAGTTTGAGTACATTCAAATGATATTAATTCCAAATCATAGTGGTATCAAATATTCTGGGCGAAACTTCATCGAGCTAAAAATAAAATCAGCTAAATCTGTCTTGGTCACGGTATTTTTATAATATTCGCTTAAAACGGTTCTGGAGATAAGTGATGCTCTTGATATATTCTAATTAAAAATAAATCTCATAATGAATTAATAACTACATTTCATTTCCAATTTTGTACACCTTTTTTAAGGAGCTCAAGTGGTAGGTATAACAAAATGTGTTTATGCTGATATGGGAGTATATTTCCATTCAAAGCATAAATAAATAGAATGAACTCACAACGCAACTACAATATAATATTGGTTTTGTTGAAAAAATTCAGAAATACAATTTGCCTTAACTATGTGAAGTGGAGATCCTATCTTGAAATGTTAATTTACTTACGATCAATTTTGATCGCATGGCCCCGAACGTACGTCGCAACGTATTGTCCGGTATATTAATAAGTAGAAATGTATTTCCGCTGAATGCAAGCTCATACATATGTATTTTATGATTCGATAGATCTATCAACATTATTTTAATTAGTTTAAGAAGTAATAAGTGATTATCATGGTAGATATCGATTTAGAAAATAAATATCTGAGCAGCTCAAGTTGTTTGTATAAAAGAATGTGTTTATGCTAATATGGGAGCATATTTCTATTCAAAACATGAATTAGTAAATGAAAATGACAAACATACCACTTCAATATATATCGCTTTTGCAAAAACAATGTTTAAGAAGCTCAAGTTGTTTGTATAATAAAATGTGTTTATGCTTGTATAGAAGTATATTTTAATTCAAAGAATGAATTAACAAATGAACATTGCAACACAGCAATATTGTATATCGATTAAGCAAAAAGAATGTTTAAGGAGCTCAAGTTATTTGTTTAATAAAATGTGTTTGTGCTTAAATGGGAGTATGTTTTAATTCAAGGAATGAATTAATAAATGAAAATGATAACACAACTTCAATATATATCGATTTTGCAAAAGGAATGTTTAAAGAGCTCAAGTTGGTTGTATAATAAAATGTGTTTATGCTTATATATAATCTCTTCAAAGCATGAATTCATAAATGACAATAATAACACAACTTAAATATATATCGATTTTGCAAAAAGAATATTTAAGGAGTTCAAGTTGTTTGTATAATGAAATATGTTTATGCTTATATGGGAGTATATTCTATTTAAAGCATGAATTAATAAATGAAAATGACAAGTCAACTTCAATATATATATCGCGATTTTGCAAAAATTATGTTTAAGGATATTCAAAGCATGAATTAATAAATGATGATGACAACACAACTTCAATATACATAAATCGATTTTGCAAAAAGAATGTTTAAGGAGCTCAAGTTGTTTGTATAATAAAATGTGTTTATGCTTATATGGGAGTCTATTCTATTCAAAGCATGAATTAATAAATGAAAATGACAACACAACTTCAATATATATCGCGATTTTGCAAAAATAATGTTTGAGGAGCTCAAGTTGTTTGTATAATATAATGTGTCAAAGCATAAATTAATAGATCAACATGACAACCCAACGGCAATGTATCTCGAATATCGAAATCAATTGGGAAAAACAATTCGCCCTAAATATGTGATGATCCTACCTTGAGATGTCAACCTTCTGGCGATCGATTTTGATCTCATGGTCCCGAACGTACGTCACAAAATGCCCCCGGCGAAGATCAAAGAAAAGCAATCCAGATCACAGAATACCCGACGGACTTTTCCATGTCAACAAGAACTAACGACACATCCTCTGGTCAGGAGCGGAAGAAGTCCATGGACATGGACGAAGACAATAGCGACCGCGATCTTCTTTTTTCATGCCCGTCCCCACCAATCAGATACGTCCGTTCGCTGTCATGTTTTATCATTCCTTGGAGCTGACTGTGTGTGCCGTAATTTTTGATGCCGATAGCGGGCGGCGTGCGTCGCAATACGCGACACCGCGATCTTCTTTTGTTTCTCTCCTTCGGTTTTACCTGTCGCGGGGAGCGTATGTCGCGGCGATTTCTTTTGTCGTCGCGCACTTATTTGCGCATCGCGCCGCCTACCGCGGATGCCCCGCCACTGGTAGGTAGATAAGAGCATCCGGAGTGCGGACGGTCGATACTACGGGATAGTCCGGTGCCCTCTCCCGGCAGATCCGGATTTTCCGGGCTGTTATCTCCGGAGTTGGGAGGGATGATACCTAAGGGGAGGTTGTAGATGTTCGCCATTTTATTTGGAAGTCGGAAGGGGGAGGGGAAGCTGTTGGAGGATGTTTTAGTAATTGGAACAAAAAAATTGGTTCAAGCTTTTTGGCGCTCTCGTTCAAACTTTGACGAATCATATCAACGAAATTATTGGTCTCTGGGAATGATATAAATGGATTCTTAGGATAGAACTGCATCATGAAAGAAATTAAATTCAAACAGACCGATTCTCCCCAATAACGAACTTATCCGAGACATTCATTCCTGAAATCTCTTCTGAAAATTATATTATATCAATTAGATAATATTATAGTTTTGTTATTACTGGAGATATTCTGAACCCAGTTTAATTATTTATCTTTCTAAGGAATGTATTTCCATCATCATATGGATTATCGCAAAATGGCAGCTTGAAGGTTTGTCCGAAAGTTCGGCGGAATCTGGATATAACCAAGGATATAACCATTTGTATCAATAAGATGATATATTATAACACTTTCCATGTAATTTTTTCATTCATTTTTGGCACTATTGTTCCTGGAAATAGAGTGCTTATCAATTTGCCCAAAAGTCTCTAATTTTCGATTTTTTTTCATGAAAATGGTCTCAAACGATTTGGTTCGATTCGCCAATCAAGAATCCGTGGTCGAAATCGATTGTCAGGCCAGTCGGTCCAGCCGTTAACACGATATCTCTCAAACGGAATGAGCTAGTCAGATGAAATTTTCAGAGTAGGTTTAGGAAATAAATATCTAGATTAAGTTTGTTAATTGGCTAAATCAGCCTAGTGGTTTCGGAGTAACGAAAAAAAAATTTTTTTACATAACTAATTTCAAATTCAATTTTTTTATGGTATGATTCTTCAAAAATTCGATAATACATCTATACTTCTAATCTCGAATTTGTGAATATATACAAGACTGTTTTGACACCACAGATAATATTGTTGCATATACAGGGTGTCCCAAAAATACCACGCGAAAGTGACACTGGAGATAGATTGGCATTAGGTCTATCAGATAGCATCAACATGACCTCAGTAAAAGTCCGCTGGTTTTCGAGATATCACCACTTTTGTGTATTTTTTAAAAATCTCCAGTTTTCGGTCTTTTATCGCCTAGCATTGCTAGAAATTAATTCAAACTCATGTTTTTTTTTACCTAGGCTATCCTGAATAGTTGCTTTAAACAATGAAGTAATAACTTCACCGACAACTAGAACAAAATCCTTCAAAAAATGTCTAACTTGTTGTATTTTATGCCGAAGTTAAAACGTTAACTTAAGTTTGACTGACTGCTGTGAAAAAAAATTATATCAGACTGAATTGACAAATAATCGCAAAAACTGGTCCATTTCATGCCCTTTTCAAAATGATACAACACTACCAATTTTTTTTAATCAGAACCAGAATTGCTACTTATTAAAAAAAACCAAAACCCTTATCGGCTATCTCGCTCCCACATTCATTGTTTTGTAACATGGAAACCGGTCCGACTTTCACAGACTAGGGGTCTTCGAATAGTCTAGACCAGGGGTCACCAAATGGCGGACCGCGGTCCGGATGCGGTACGCGAACCTTTTTTTTGCGGACCATTTTTCCAGAAAACATGTATTCTTCATTGAAAAAATTCAGATAACTTTTCGTTTTATTTACTAATTATAGATATTGGATTTAGATTAACTGCTAGTCAAATTCTTATGCCATCATAATGCTATCAACGACCCGCGACAGATATACAGATTTTGTGAACGGACCTCCAATGAAACTAACTGGTGACCCCTGGGTTAGGTACTAGAGAAAACTTTTTGGCGTTTAACGGATTTACTCATTTCCTAATATTTTCCGAACGGATAGAGATACAGAGATTTTCCTTCGATTCCGGGTCAAAAATATTTCTAAGTGCCGACCCAAAAAATTTTTTCATGGTATATCGATACGGAGCTCGTGTTTAGTTAAATCGAGGTCGCTGATCACGAATATGCAATTAGTTTTTCTCTAAGTGGCGTACTTTGGGAAAATTTTCACTTAGAGTGAAAAAATGGACGAAAATAGGTCAATTTTGGAAGTTCACACCGCCCAAAAAAATAGGAGTAAGGTGTTGTTGATTCTTGCCCTCATATATGGATCCTTTATCTACTGAATAATCCAGACAGAAAATGTCCAGGCCGTACTATTCGGAAATTATGATTTTTTTCCCAAGGGTCTGTTTTTCGGAAAATTCATTTGGTGGTATTTCCGAGGAAAATTCTCTAATGAAAAATCCGATCATATATTCGTAATCTACGGTCCCGAAGTAGTAAATGACGTAATTTGCATCGAAATCGGAGACCGGTCGAATTTTGGCAATTTTTTAATACATTAGCCTTAAAAAAATCCCATTTTTCGAGAAAAATTTTTTTGACGCAAAACTATGAAACGGGTACTTATTCTTATAGATTCGGGGCCGTAGATTCCGAATCTACCATCAGATATTTATTACAAAAATTTTCCGAGGAAATATCGCGGAAAGAATTTTCCGAAAAATAGACCCTCGGGAAAAAAAATCATAATTTCCGAAGCGTACGACCTGGACATTTATTGTTTGGATGATTCGATAGACAAAGGATACAAATATGACGTAAAAAATCAGCAACACCCTACTCCGATTTTTTTGGGCGGTGGAAAGTTCCAAAATTGACCTATTTTCGTCAATTTTTTCACTTTAAGTGAAAATTTTCCCAAAGTACGCCACTCAGGGAAAAACTAATTACATATTCGTGATCAGCGACCTCGATTTAATTAGACACGAGCTCCGTATCGATATACCATGAAAAAAATTTTTTGGGTCTGCACTTAGAAATATTTTTGACCCGGAATCGAAGGAAAATTCTTCTTTCCCGTCCGAAATCTATAATTTTCACATCTCGATATCCAAATTTTCCCCGATGATTGGTCGGTGGACGACGTTTAGATTTATGTATCTATTTTTTCTGTATCTCTATCCGTTCGGAAAATATTAGGTAATGAGCGAATCCGTCAAACGCCAAAAAGTTTTCTCTAGTATCCAACACATACAAAAATCTACAATTTTCCGATTAGGTCGACGCGGCATTGGTTATTCACTAAATGGGGTACGCAGATCACGAATCTGCAATTAGATTTTCCGTATCTCGATTAGTTTCGGAGCAATGACGAAGAAAGTCGCAATTTCTGGCTCTACCTCCGGAAAATGGACTAATCAGTCGGATTTTTCGCCATATTACCAAAATTAATCGAGATACGGAAAAACTAATAACAGATTCGGAATCTACGCCCTCGATTTAGAGAATAGCCAAAGCCGTGGCGATCTAATCGGAAAATTCTAGATTTTTGTATGGGTTAGAATCTAGACAAAGGACTCACAGCTCTGGCAATGTGTTAGTTGTTGTATGCATTTTATCAATATTTCACAGGAAATAGGTCATAAATACTTCTACAAGGGTTGAAGTATTACAAGATATTTTACTTGCAATTATCTTTTCGTGGAAAATATTAATTTCAAGGGTGAGACCACCCATGCGAAAATAAACCAGTTAACCCAAAACATTTAAGTTTTACAAGCGAGCTGCTTTGTTTAGAAATACAAATGAGCGCTTCCCAACATGTGAAGTCATGGGACGCAACAGTGGTGATATCTCGAAAACCAGCGGACTTTTACTGAGGTCATGTTGATGCTATCTGATAGACCTAATGCCAATCCTCCAGTGTCACTTTCGCGTGGTATTTTTGGGACACCCTGTATATAATATATGTGCAAATATTGGGGATAATGTTTCAGAAGATTTAGAATTGGATCATTTCAATGATGTAGTTTATGAAGGCAATGGGAAAGAACAACATAATGGAATCGTCTAAAGAAATTACTCTTCATTGACCACCGAGGTTAATATTACCTTTTATATACCTTTTAGTGAATCATGTTCCTATATACAGTATTTTCATAATGTTGCTAACAAAAAATGCTAAAATATTGATCTATACAGGGTGAGTCTTTGACCACTGCATTAATTTTAACCAAAGATTCCTCTCATCAAATGAAACACTTTTTTTTACCATTTTTCCAGATTCGGCTCAGGTAAAAAGATACAGCCTGTTGAAATTTTGAAAAAAAATCAGTTTTTATTTTGTAGCTCTGATATCCTTTTTTCGAATAAAACGAATGTTGGCGTAAAGTTTCCTATAACTATGATACATATTTTCCAAATATTATTTATTTTCTAGTTCTACTGGTTTTTTAGTTATGGACTTGTGGATTCATAAAACTAAACGAAATTAGCATAAAGAAAGCATATAAAGTTTTTCTTGAGTCATTTCAAGAATATTCCATCGTTTTAGAATATTATATTAGTCTTCATCGTTTCTCCTTAAACGCACAGTTTTCGAGATATTCTTCATTGAATGTTTTAAAATGGAAATCTCCAGAAATTTCACTACTTTTATGGTTCCTTCCCTGAGCGTTGGAATCCCGAATCAAGCTGTAAACCCCGTTACCATACCTTATTCTCATCTGCCAACAATGTCATAGATAATTTATATGCGGGAGTGTTTTAGCACATTGTGAAATCTTTAAACGCTTGTAACTTTTTACCTGAGCCGAATCTGGAAAAATGGTAAATGAAAAAAGTGTTTCATTTGATGAGAGGAATCTTTGGTTAAAATTAATGCAGTGGTCAAAGACTCACCCTGTATATATGTGTATCAAATATTTTTTCTTTAGTTAAGGTTCATAATACAGAATGAATATGTTAGTGGTAAGTATTAAATTATGAAAACAGGATTGTATTTTATTAATATATTTTGAGCTATTGAAATAATTTTTTCGTCAGCCTATACTTACATATTCAAATATCAAGAATAAATGTTCAATCTGCTATGATTGTGTCCAGCCTTGCTGTAGACATTTCGATGATACTTTATTCCCTGGCTATTTCGAGTTGTCAAAACTATGCACCGAGTGTATAAGTTGCAACAACTCATTCCACGAGATTAAATCATTCAAGGTTGCTCAACTAATCTTGATAAATGACCTATTATTTAGATGTAATTTCTTTTATAATGCAGTTCCATCATAAAAATTCATTGATATCATTCCCAACTCTGAGAAACCAATACTTTCGGAGATAGGATTTGTCAAAGTTTGAACAAGATCGCCAAAGTTCCTGTCCTTTGGGCTTATTCACTTTTTTACAATAGTAATGGTCTTTGAACATCTGAACTTCCAAATAATCATCGCTTGGATGAGCAACCACATTTCCTTTTTAAATTCAAATGTGATGACATTTGAAACTTAGCGGAGTTGATTATTCTTCAAGAGATTCATACGCCTACAGGGTAAAGTCTCTGTGACAAGACTTTTGAAAGGTTATGTATTATTTTTAATTTGTTCATTTTTTCAGTTGTTGAGTTGAAAGAGATCCCACTCACTCAGTTTATTGACGAACAAATCCATAGTGAAGAAGGATACACCCATCAGCATTTAATATTTCAGCTTATTTTGTTAACAATTTCAATTTTAAAAAATCACAATAGCCACTATCAAAAACTATTGAAATATTCCATCTTTTCATATTTTACCGCCACTAAGACTATGCAGCAATTTAAAACCGCATTTCGATTTTTCTGGTGCTTCTACAGAGTGAACAGAGCATAGAATAATAACATTTACCATATGCAAATATAAAGAACAACAATTCAGGTAGGTACATGCGTATTTGGAATACTCAAATTTAATACCCCTCTAGCACGCAAAAATGCCCGTACAACCATAAACATTGACGTAGGTTCATCTGTCCCCCCTCCGGTTGCCGAAATCAGACTCCTCGCGCTCTTCAGGGCCCGCTGGCTATGTGCTCTGTAGCGGAGGCCGACGAATTAATGCATACCGAATTTTGTTTGCCGGCTCCTCTGTGCGCCCGCTTCTATTCTGTGAACGTCTTGTTTGCCCACTGCCGCTCCAACAGATGCTTGCGGTTTGCGTAATTTGATTTATTAATTTGCTCTGTTCATCTATGTAAGGGTGGAAGATGATGGGAACCCGAGTGGGACTCTATGGTGTCGGAACCACTTGTCGTTAATCTGGTCCCCATGAAGAAATTATACTTTAGAAAAATGAAAAAAACGACATTTGTACACATATTGGGTGATCTTTTAGCTGGGGACAGAGCTGTGCCGAGCACTGAAGAAAAGTGCTTCAAGCCCTAAGCACTAAGCACTCAATAAAAATCACGAGCCTCGAGCACAAAGCACCGCGATTTCAAAAAAGGCTTGCGATTACTAAGCACTTTATAAAAGTAATTCGATTTTTCGAGCACTAAGCACTAAGCACTTTTAGAAATCTGTTGGAAATGAGGATATTTACTGCGAATGGTTATATAAAATTGTATTCTATTGGAGAAATATGTAAACAAGTAAACTTGCATTCCCCATATGCATCATTGACGGAGTGCAGCGAAACAAATTTCTATGATCCTAACGAACTCAAAATAAGTTCTATTCTCACACAGTTTGAAAAGTTCTTTATTATTTTATCATAATATCTTGATACAATTAATGGAAATATGAATTCTATAAGAGTCTCAGTTTTTTCTGCACATATAAAATGTATTTCCCAAGATCAAAATGGGATAATTCCCGAAATATATATGACAACAACATCGTATTATATTATGAAACTTGGTCCAAGCGTTTTCTTCGCCTTACCAATAAAAAAAACACTGACATGAAATCAGTGCTTTTTTGGGGCAGTTTTCCATTGATCCTTATCGCTTTTTAAAATTTTTCCAAATGTCAAAAATATAATCTACAGAAACCGGATAACATCATTTTCTATTGTGATTGAATTCATAAGCAATTTAGCATTGGAAATTTAAATATGAATATATCGGATAAATCTGTGAATTCACACGACAATTTTCAAAACTAATTCACTTATATCTTCTTGAAAGACGATCCACTTAATAATGCTTTGATACTGACTAATTTTCAGGAGTTGGTAATATTTACATATCAACGTCCCATTTCATGAATCAATAACCAACAACTGATAATTACAAGATTTACAAGTACCGCTTATTCCTCAATTGATCTCCCTGGTGCACATTAACTCCTGCACAGCGCGTCAGCGGCTATTCGTGTTACGACATGATTTCGGAAAGGCTTAGTGCTTAGTAATCCTCAGAAGTGCTCGGGAGCACATAAGGGATTACTAAGCACTAAGCCTTTTCATGAAGTGCTCGAATTACTAAGCACTAAGCACTGGTTTTAAAAAGTGTTCGGGAGCACAGTACTCGGGAGCACAAAAAGGCTTCAAGCACTTTCACAAGCACTAAGCACAATGCTTTGGCTCAGCTCTGGCTGGGGATAGGGTTAATTTTGAATGACGTTTGTTAAAGTGACAGGTATTTGACATTCATGCTCAAAGGTTTGCCATTTTAATCATGAAGAAGTTATAACTCCAACAACGTTAACAAATTATTGAGATTTAATTTTAATCTAAGAGTTCAGTTCGTGAAATGTATACATACAGCTATTCGTGCAGTTATGGACATTTTTGTTTCCAAAATTTCAAGAGGTAAGCATCGACAACCTGTGGTTCTAATAGGATGATAATACGTGCCACACCGCGGGCGAAACCATCAGTTTATTGGAGTAACAATTTGGTTAAAATATCATTTAAAATAGTGACATTGATGAAAGTAGGCCAAAATTATTGGAAATGTTTATCAAAGATTGGACTTCGATTTGTCTTTAAACATCAGTATTTCAGCAATAAATGATCGTATAGAAAAATAAACGACTGATCCGGAAAACGGGAAAAATACCCTAGCAAGATCAGAAAAACAGATTACACAAGGCTAGAGAACGCAAATCTCTGAACAATCGGTCCATCAGAGAAACCGTTGGATCCATCAATCTGCAGCTTTACAGGGGTACTAGGGATCAGAGCTGTCGATATCACCACCATCTACAGCTTGCCTTCCAGTACCAGAGTTCTGATGAACTCCAGTATCTAGGAAGCTACGTCTTCGCTCCTGCAGATTTCATACCCAATTCATTCCTTGCGTTGGATTGAGATGGCGGGGCATTCCGTAATCAGGTGATCAGGAGTTTCATCCTCCTCCCCGCAGAATCTGTACTCATCAGTCTCTGCTAGCCCTAATCTCATCATATGCTTCCTAAGTCAGCAGTGCCATGTGAGGAAACCAACGAGGAGGTGCAGCGTGCTTTTGCTCAGTTCCATATACTTGGATCAGACAGTGTCAATGTTACGGAGGAACTTTTTGGAGTGATACATTCCTGGGAGTGATCTCCAGCGCATACCTCTTTCAGTTTCTTTTATCAGAGTGCGGTTGGCTCAGTGGTAGATCGTTTGACTTAGGAGCCGGAGGCCCTAAGTTCAATCTCGAGGATAGGAAAGAAATTTTCTAGTCATGGTAATCGCCACCATTCACCGTTGAGTCTAAAATAAGCAGTGCTGTGCCTACGGTGACTTAAGGACATAGTAACAAAACCTACACAGAACACAACTGATTCTCCTTAGTTGCTCAAGCTCTCAAGAGCTTATGAGGGTTCTCCTTGGGAAGACCTAGGAGGATCAGTAAATAATAATGAATAATGAAAGATAATGAATCCGAAATTCACTTTTGTATTTGTATCTACTTACCCCACAGTTGGGTTCTGGGCCAATAAAAGGGGTTCGTGCTCCTTTATTGGCAAGGTGTTGGCCTCCACATTTCCTTCAATTCCCGAGTGACCAGGAATCCAGACCAAGGAGAACCTGTTGTTCTTGACTACTTCATTAAGTTTTCTTCTGCACTCCGATGTTAGCTGAGACTTGATAACATGGGAGCACAGAGCTTTAACAGCAGCTTGACTGTCAGAATGGATTGCTATATAACACCTCTGATAGTTTTTTTCTATGTTCATTTCCATGCATCTATCGATTGCAAGTATTTCTGCCTGAAAGCCAGCCTGCCTCATATACTCGAGCGCCGGCTGCCATATTGGGTTTTGAACCGTCTGTGTACCATTAAAGGCATTTTTTTAAGAACTTAGATGGTGGATTCCCTGTCCCAGTCTTTCTTCCCACCTAGCATCGTAGTGAACTTCTTTTCGATGCTTACTTTCTCAATCATTTCGTCATAATTACCTGTTCCTTCCCTAGATATTCCGAGAATGGCTTCATGGGCCATTTTCTCTATCACTAGATAAAGGGGCGTGAGATTTATGAAATGAAAAAAACTCAATAACCGTGTATGATTTTTGTGAGCGAGATGAGACGAGACAACTGATGACGACACGAGACCGAGATTTAAACGAGAGAATTTTTTTTTGGAATTAGCGAGACAGAGACGAGGTTTTTTATACTCTCGCCTAATCTAGCCTCGTGTGAAGCCCTACGTCAAAAAAGTATCCGAAACTCGCCTGAAAAATTAAAAGACAAGAGAGAGAAACGAACAAATTGAAATCAATACCTATCCTTTCAATCATCCCCTCTCGCAAATATACTCCTCTGTAGCCGCATGGATATCTTTAAGAAGAATCACCTCCGCTAATAGTTCGAACGAAACAAGTTTTTTCAAGCCTGGGGACAGAGAAAAAAATTGGTAAAAATTTGTAAAACTTTTTTTAACTATTCCTTCGGATTTCCCAAAAATATATCTCTGGATTTTTTTCCGATAGAACTAGAGTCTTAGAGCTTGAAAATGTTCTTTAAAATCCTTGATACGACAATTCTTCACTGGTATACAGCCTGTCGGAAATCACTGAAAGTTAAAAAAAAATTATCAGGTACCTTAATGATTTTGATTAGGGATATTTATTTTTGCTACTTATTCTTGCGAAATCAGCATCCACCACAAAAGTTCCTAAAACTTGTTTTTGCTTTTATTCAATTATTCACTGAATTTCTTCAAACGATCTGAGTGTCAAAACATTGGTTCAAGCACTGATATGAAGTCAGGAGCTTTTGCTCGTATGTTCTATTGTCCATTCTCTTGTATTGGACAATAGGACATACGCGCAAAAGATCCTGAATTAAATTGAATTTTCTAGGGGTATAGTTCTCACACAATTTTACACACGTCTTTATGTCGATAATCTACAACTAATTATCAAGCTTCAATTCGATCGAGTCTATATTCTTTGAGTTATCGAAGAAAAAACATTCCAGGTGGGCATAACTCCGAAACTGTTAGGCCGATTATGCCCAAAAACGAACTAAGCCCATCCGGATGCGCAACCTACCCTGAAAATTGTAAGTCCTTATCTCCTTTCGTTCGAAAGTCATAAAGGCAACGGTCACCCACCCAGCTACTGAACTCACACAAGGCTGCTGCTTGGCTATCCGACAATATAGATCCGAACGTGTTCAAACTTGAAACTTGGCATTAGAGTTAGGTTCTGAAGGCTCTCGCTAGAATTTTTTTCAATGATTTTTAAAGAATTTTCTAGAGATACGGCCCTCATGAAATTTTGCATGAATTTTTGCGTCGGCATTTTACAACCTATTACCAGATTTAAATTAAATTGGTTTCGTATTTTTCGAGTTATTGGGGAAATAACCAAATTTCAGATAGGTATATCTCCGAAACCGTTTGGCTGATTATGCCTATATTAATGAAGTCAAATGTCGCATTCAGATGCACAAACGAACCTAAAAATTGCAAGTCGCTATCCCTTTCCGTTCTCAGGTTATCGTGACACAAATAATATTTTTTAATAATTTTTTTTTATTCTCTAGAGATACGAATTTCACAAAATTGCACAAATGTCTTTAGATTTGTATTCTACAACTACTCACCAAGCTTCAATTTGACCGAATTTGTATTGGTTGAAAACAAATTTGTTACTCGGAAACGATTGGGCCGATTATGCCCATTAACTAACTTGTCCGTCGTATTACGATGCGCCACCTACCCTGAAAATTTCAAGTCGCTGTCTCTTTCCGTTCTCGAGTTATCATGGCAACGGACGGCCGGCCGGCCGGACATAATCAAATTTGACCTCGAATTCCTCAGCAGGGGGTCGAACCCAATCGATTGTGACCATTTTCGTCAAAAAATTCAAAAACTACAGACATTTGGGTAAAATGATAATGCGATGTTCCCCAGAACATACGCGCAAAAGCAATGTTAATTATTGCAGTGTTGCTGCTACCGTCTGACTCGTACATCTTTCCTACCCCGGGATTGAACTCGGAATCTTAAGGTTTCTAGTCCAATGCTCTTACTATAAAACTAGTGGCACTGCTGAAATTTGTAGATTGTTCGTAACTCAACACATGCAATCATACATTTCGACTCAGTGCCCTTCTATTGAAAATAATAAAACCAACATCTGTTCTTATCTATTCTAATTTTCATCGTTAACTCCACATTCGTAATTTATACATTTTTATGACAAATTTCTGTCCCTCCCACTCATTTATTTTTTCGCAGCCTTCGAACGTCCGACTCGGTTGATCTCAACCACTGATACCAAATACATAAAAAAATAATTCCCCCGTTTATAAATATGTATATTCGATGGAAGACCAGAGTGGTAGTCATTAAGGGAACGGGTCGGGGAGAGGGGGTAATGCGTTATGAAATCACGGACATATGACAAATAACAGTTGACCCGTAAACAATGTGTATAATTTGCTGAGATAGAGCGGCACGCGAAGCTAACCTAGATATAACAACGACTTCGGCAACGCTACCTAGATGACTGATGACCGCCTTCCACGCCCTCTGACGTGACAATCTCACGACATCATATGCATCGACAGTGCCCCCTTTCCTTGTTACCCTTCCGGGCGATTTTGGGAACCGGCGAAATTGTTATGAATGTTTTGAAGTTGCGGTGACATAGCAAATTACAGAAATTAGTCTGTATGTGCTCGATCTACCAGGTTAATGGACGCTAGATGAGGCTGGTGTATGTTCTAGTTCGAGGTCACTGAAGACTGATTATGAACACTACACTTGTAGCTATACTTAGGGCTTCACGCGAGAGCGAGATTTTTCTCGTCTCGTCTCGGAAAAGCGAGACGAGACGAGACGTTTTCAAAAATAGTAGAGGCGATACCGAGACCACAGACAGCGCAACACGAGAGTCTCGTTTTTGGTCTCGTTAAATTTTTTGTATGAAGTTTTATATACGACTCGACTTTTTTCAACACCCACAGTAAACAATTGAATATAAAGAGTTTCCACTATAATTACCAATATATTTTGTCTATATTATGCATCGATCGTTCTAGAAATACATGATTTTTTGGAAGATTATTAATTCGTTATGACCTTGCGAAAACTGAGATTATTTTTCAAGAAAAAATAGAATTCACAACCATAAAAACGGATGCTATTATGAATTCAATACTTAACGGACAACTTTTATTGCCCCTAAATCCCAATGCTTTGAAAATTTCATCAGGAGAAATGTATTCTCTTGTGCTACTTGTAGTGGGGCACATCTGTGGAACTACGTATAATAAAACTGGTAAAGAAATGAAGCTATTCAATGTTTCGAAAAGTGTTATGGGGAATACGCCAAGAACACCCTTGAAAAATATACCAAATTGTTCAATTTTATTAAAAAATGTATCGACATCGATAGCCTATTTAAAACATCACCAAAAATTCGAAATATTGGAAAGCTAAGTTTGAAGAATATTTGCTATAGCAAAATGACATAATGAAAATTCTTGCAAAATTTCAGCGATATCGAACGAATAGTTTAGGACATGTAGAATTTTTTTCAATTATTTTTGAAAAAAATTTCTAGTGGTACGATCCTCACGAAATTTCGCAAGATTTCGCGTTGGCATTCTACAACTAATAACCACGTTTGAATTGGATCGCTTTTATATTTTTCGAGTTATTGAGGAAATATCAAACAACTTTCAGATGAGTATAACTCCAAAACCGTTTGGCCGATTATACCTAGAAACTCGCATTAAGTTGCACAACCTACCCTGTAAATTTTAAGGCGCTATCTCTTTCCGTTCTCAAGTTATCGTGGCAACGGCCGGCCGGTCGGACAGAATCAAATTTGAACTCGAATTCTTCATTAGAAAGTAGAACCAAATTGTTTGAGAAAATTTTCGGCAAAAAATTCGAAAATGACAGATATATGGGCAAAATGATAACGTGATGTTACCCAGAACATGCGTGCAAAAAAGAGGACTGTATTTTCGAATAGAGCGAAAAGGATAAGTTTTGGACATTGCTGAAACATAGTTTTTAAGGGAAATAGCACCTTGTGAATCTTCATTCAAAAACTGCACTGACAGGTTGATTTTCAGTGCCTATAAAACATAACATTTTTTTTTCGTGATATTTCTGTAAAATTTTCGATTGAGTGGCATCGAAGGTTTAATTTTCTCTATGTATATATGTACTTAGTACAATAATTTTCAGGGTGATGAGTACAAAAAATTGCTTTAATTCAGGAATTACAAAATATTCATTCAATATTCCAAATAGCTGATATTTTCAAAAAATTGTTGAAATATTCCACTCTAGATAGCAGGGTAACATGAAATTATTGCTATATATACAATTATTTTTTGGTCCTGGATCTTTTGAGAGATGCAAACAATTTTTTTCACTCAAAAACACAAATTCAGAACGTGGGCTTAATTGTAAAATAATTTTCATTCATAGTTATATTAATTTATAGTATATTTATAATATTTGTGTGTTTTTCGATTTTTGTATATTTTTTCAAATTAGGGGCGCCAAAAGACGTTTGTCCCCCCCCTCGGAAAAGCTCTTAGCTACGGCCCTGCGTACATCATTGAAAAATGATGTGCTTCGAGAGTGATTATGTTTGAATTCTTGATCATCGAGTAATTTGAAAGTTGAAATTATCAGTGTTTAAAATTAAAAATAATATGTACATGTAAAAATATTTTTGTTTAAGAGCGTAATATATAGTTTTACAATAGTTATCGACCCCTAAGCTTCCTGGGTATCCAAAGTCTTGCAATTAATTGTCTGTGAGTAGCTTCTCCACTTTGTGCCAACTCATGATTACATAATTCCTCGTGAACAACATGTTCTTCCTGGTCGCTCTACAATGCTTGGATCGGAGTATTCCTGTGGATGTTCTGTACTTGGACCTCTCCAAGGCGTTTGACCGGGTCCCACATCGTCGCCTTTTATCTAAGCTACAACACCTGGGCATAGGGGAGAGTTGCTCTCGTACATCAGGGGTTTCCTCTTTGATAGAACGTTCTGAGTGAGAGTTGCGGACGTTCATTCATCAATTCCGTGTCCAGTGGAATCCCACAGGGATCATTCCTGGGTCCCATTATCTTCTTGATGTATACGTCTGATCTGCTGCAAATTCGGTGAATGCTGTCCAGAGCCGACTCGACCAGTTCATTCATTCGAGAACAGAATTGACTCTAAATTATTAAATGATTGTTATTTTGAGCGTTTTTCTTCATTATATCATCTAGTAGATTATGAATTCCATTTTATTTTGTCAATTTGAGTTTTTGGGTGAGAACCCCTACTCTTTTTATTTTTTAATAATAATAATAATAACCTTGGAACGTGGAAGCTAAGAAACCCTTTACCGTTTTCATTTCTTTCGTTAGGGTTATGTTACTGAAGACATTTTTGTCACCATTTTTGTTGAAAATTTTCTGAACTCGTTGACGACTATACACGTTTCTTATGGCAATTTGGAAAATCTTAGTTCCTTCTCTTTTAAAGTTCACATTTCTTAGCGGAATATTAAATAACCGGTTGACGAGGAAATGTAAGCTGGCTGTTTTATGTGACCAGGGCGCAACTGAATCAGACTTAATTTAAATAGGTATCAGAATTGGTAGGCTTTCTAAAAATTCCAAAACTGATTGAATTTGAGATATTTCTAGATAATTTCAAACCTAAGAAAGTCAAGTAGCTGTTCTTGTCCATTTCGGAACCGATCTTTGGGGATCTCCCAAATTGATCTCTTGTCAATCAGACCAAGAGTGCCCAACTCTTACTGATATAAATAATATAACCCGTTATGAAGCTCAGGATCCACTCCAAAAATATTCCTCTGAGGCCCAAATTGTACAGTTTAGACTTAAGAAACTGAGGTGAAACGGCATCCATACAGTCATTCCGTTTGTTGGAAAGAAACTTGTATTTGAATGAAGAATGCGTAGACCTCAACTGCTTGAGGCTTGATGAAAATGAGTCGGTAAGAATTAATAATTAACGAAGTAGCTCCTAATTTCACTTCAGTGCTTTTCGAATAACTTTATCCTCCAATTTTCCTCGAAATCGGCAAAGTCTCCTTTGATGATTGCTGACACAAAACGTGCCAAACACGTCATCGACAGCACACTTCTGTTTCCCACGTACGATGTGTGCCCAGCGCACTAACTCTCGACCGAGGTCATTAAAGGGAATAAACCGTAATTGTGTAAAGATAAGAGGATCTTTATGATCTTCCTTCATTAGGTTGACGTAATTGTTTTGGGGTGCGCCCCCACCCTCGTGACAATAATTCACGCTATCCACGTCAACGACGGTGTATACACTATTGACTGTTGACCCAATTGATTCGAGGGTTGGAAGACAGTTAGCGGGGTTGCCAGACGATTCGGCTGTATCTGAAGAAAATGAGGGATGGCAACGTGAATCCTGTTGTCTGGAAGAAGTGAGATAAGCTTGGGTTTACACTGCATTTATTAATTCATCACGAAAATAACGAATACTTAAAGATGGACTTGACAGTTTTATATCCAGCTAAATCTCAGAGTAATTGGGATAACTTACTGAAATTGATTCTCAAGATCATCGATCATCGAATCAAACATCTCAGGAATGTTTACGTCTTATCATCGCTAATTGTATTCATCCTAAGTGCCTCAAGAAGTCTCCAAAAATTTTGTTAGTAAATTATGGAAGATCACGAAAATTTTTGTGAATTAGTCATCGTCATCATCTGCTGAGAAAAAGGAAATGACTATACGGATGACAATATCCAAATTCTTCTCGCACTAATCTTTGTAATCAAGTCATTTCGGACCATCATTGGAAGCATCTGTTGTACCAATCATCATCTATTTCATCGAAGCCTACAACAATCGTACATCCAGGTGAGAATATTCAAAAATTCATTTTCTCGAATGTCATATATTTATTTGACGCTTGCATTGGGCCATTGAGATCTGATTTGGCCTTTTGCCTGCTGCTCATTGCCACGAAATCTGTCACCATACACTGGTAATTAAAAAAAAATCAAGAATACTTTGTTTCGTCAGTATTAAATAGAGCTGTTTGGGTTTGAAAGATAAAATTTTCCAGTTGACCTGTAAAATAATTGAAACATTTAACGAACATGCGAACGAAACAAATAAAAATACTGGTTTGGGGAATTTTTCAAAACTTCATAATTAATACCCTTACTTAAAAACATATTGTTGATATGATTATACTTACATTGAACCAACAGTGAATAGTTGCCATTACTGTCTGTCTAGGAAAATTCCTTCCTAGTCCGTCCTCCAAATTCTAAAATAAGTAAATCATCGATTGAATTTGATTCGTCTCTTATGATGCTAACTAAGCAGATTATAATCGTCCAAAATAAGGTATAAAAAGTCAGATAGCATTTAAATCTATATCGGATATAATAATAGTATGATTTCGTTTTGGCTGCATATTTAAATTCAGACTGTATATTTAAATCATCCCACATAGTGCGAATGGAAGAGAACTGTTCTAATTGCTTCAAATAAAATCGTTTGCAGTCATAATAAACCGACGAGTATCTTAGGTAACATATGTGTAGTTCTTTATTGAACAGAGGGACTGAAGGAATATATCCATTTTCAACAGATTTTCGATTGCTTTAGAAGAATAATAATTTTAGTGTGGACAGAAAATTCAATACTCATTGATGATATTAATTAATCTTATGATTTGTTTCTAACAGTTCTAGCATTAATTCTTCGTGGAAAAATTTTCTATATTTATATTGGTACCTACGGACTGTATATATTGTTGTATGGGGTAACGTTCCACTGCAACCTTAAGGTCTATCTCGTAAGCATAACCCACAATAACCATTTTTTATCCTTCACATTCTACAAGAAAAAATGGCTTGATTACGAAGCGATTTTAAGCAATACAGCATTGATCCTTATCCAATTAAGTACCTTAAATGCATTGTGCATTTAATATTGATCAATATGGCCCTTTACAGCATGTAATTTAAATGAATATTTTCGAAGATATTGAAGATTTAAAATGCAGGCACATAGCGTTTGCGGTGGTGCCGACCGGGGGGGCGACACAGCCAGGATAGGGATAGAAATCGAATACAGAGAGCCAGAGAATCATCTGTATAGGGCGTGAGGCTCGCCTCAGCCAGGATAGATGTATTGATTCCCCGAATTCCTCTGATAACATCGGATTTACTGATCCAATTTAAACGCCTACAATTTCCGGTAAAGATATTTTTTGCAATGACCATTAATAAATCGCAGGGTCCAACTTTCACCGCTACAGGCTTATATTTGAGCATTGAGTGTTTTTCACATGACCAATTAGATGTCGCTCTTTCAAGAGTAACCTCTAAAGAAAACATGTTTGTATTGTCTAACGACAAAAATGTTGTGAACGTTGAATATAAAGAAATTCTGTAGTATATTTATTATCAGCATTTCAACCGAGCGAAGCCGGGGCTAGTGTGAAATAAATGGAAATTTCCCAATTTGATCACTATAGACAGTTATTGCGAATAGCATTATAACTACTTTATGTGAGATCTCTGAGAGCTCTCTATCAGAGGAGAATGAGAATTTTCCAAGTAGCTCAAAATAGGCAGTGATTGTGATTAACACAAATAATATAACTCCATGAGAGATCGCAGGGTCCTCACTATGAGAGATGAATGCAAATGTACCGATTTGAAACACAATGGGAGATATTTGAGAATTTCAGCCTGTGATATCGCAGAGAACTCAAGGAGCTCATCCTAGGGGTGGACATTTAGACGAGAAATATAGCTCTCTTCAACCTCTCAGAGAGCCAACGAAAATGCTCACATTCTCCCGGCAACAACATGTCGCTGAGATGATATATTTGGGAGCTCTCTGTGTTGTGTGAGATCATCCTGTACCCTCATTCGATAGTGTTTGTATTTATGGACATACAGACAGCCAAAGTGGGAAAATTATAGACATTTGGGCATAATGACAGCTTTCCGGAGCTAGTGTTCCTTGCGAACAAAAATAGGATTTATCGGCTCTTGCTTTCGCCATTTTGAAACACCCTAGCACGAAATATTATGGAAGGGGTAAATATACGTGGATCCTAATCCATATATAAATCATTTTTAGTAATTTACGTGTAGATTATTAAATTCTTACATCACCCGGATGACCGCACAACCAGAAAACCTTTCTCCAACGCGAAACAATGTCGAAAATTCATGCAAACTTACTCCAACCCACCCCCTTATCCACCTTGTCCCACCACGACATTATAACACGCCGTAATTCACTCCCAGATCAAGATGTCATGTTATCAATATCCCATGAAAATCCGGCAACACTGCTTCGTAACGACAATTCCTCACGTCGCACGTATAATCTGTTATGTAAATGGAGTCAATTAAAAATCAGGACAGAAATATGATGCACGATACCTGCGACGCGTGCTTATCGTCGGCCATCTTCCCACCCCTGGTGCTGGGGGTTGCGACCAAGCGGACACAGCCGGACAATCGAGGCGATGGACGGTCAAGATAGGGCGATAACGACTGCAGGAAAAACTGGCTTGGATTTTATGACGTTCTTGGGAATTTTCAGTGTTTTAAGTACTTTGTGTTTACATTTTGGTTTTTTGTTTCTTTGTTGCGATTTTTCACGGTCGAGAATGCTATAAGTAATTCGTTCAATGTTGTCTAACAGACAATAACGGAACAAAATCAACGATAAAACAACTATTTCGTAACGTTTCGGAGTCTATATCAGACTCCTTCGTCAGACACTAAACGAAAATCTGAATGAAAATGAAATGAAAATCATTGTGCTAGAGTAATTGTCAAAGCAACTTGGATTATTGGAAGAAATTTGAAAAAAAAAATTTTAAGAACCGTACCCCTAGAAAATTTCAAAAAAATCACGGAAAAAAAAATTGGTTCAAGCACTGACGTGAAGTCAGAAGCTTTTGCGCGTATGTCTATTGTCCATTCTTCCAGTATTGGACACTCTTAATTCGAATTTACCATGGTAAATTCGAATTAAGTGTCCAATACAGGAGAATGGACAACATAATTTACCATGGTAAATTCGATCGATTAACATATGTTAATTCTATTCCATTTTTGCGTGTTTATTCTGGGGAACATCGCGTTATCATTTTGCCCAAATGTTTTTAATTTTCGATTTTTTTGCAAAATGGTCTCAAACGATTGGGTTTGACTCCCCGATGAAGAATTCGAGGTAAAACTTGAATCTGTCCGTTGTCACGATAACTTGAGAAATTTTATTTTGCAATTTTTTTTTGAGATCTGATCGATTTGAGTCTTGGTTATCAGTATAGTAACCATCTTTGAATCTATATATGCGACAATTATTGACTAAATGATCTATGGTTTCCTCTGCTTCCCCGCATTCAAAACTAGGGCTCTCAACTGAGTTCCACCTGAAAAGCATGCTGTTGCAACGACCATGACCGGTTCTTAGACGATTCAGAATAGACCATATTTTCCTTGGAAGATCAAACCCCGGAACTCTATTTGAAGGATCAGAGATTAAATCTTTGTTGAATATATTGCAAGACATTCATTCAGACCGCCAAACTTCCTTGACACTTTTATTCGAATCAAGAAAACAGTTTAACCATAAAGGGTTTCGTGTCTTCAATCTGGGAATCTTATTTTCTGGAATGTAGGAGAGAATCAGAAATGAATTCGGAAAAGAATGAAATTTATTCCAAGAATTTGAAACAGCAGTCTGCCTGCGAATGTGGGGCGGGACAATATTTGAAAGAACTGGCAACCAATGAATAGGTGTAGATCTAATAGTTCCAGTGATGATTCTCATAGATGAATTCAACTGTGCATCAATTTTTTGAGTATGAGCACTATTAAACCAGACGGGGCAACAATATTCAGCGGCAGAAAAAACCAAGCTAAGGCTGCCGTTCGAAGAGTAGCTGCATCAGCACCCCATGAAGTACCAGTATTTGAGGGTGAAGAAACCAAATTTGATGTCTTTTCGACTATTGGAGCAGAATTTAATGAGATTTGGGGGCAAAATTAGGAAAAATTGAAAAGTCTGTAAGTTTTCAATTTCTTTTCAACCCTGATCAATATTGTTGTTCGGTGGATTCCTCTCTGAACATCCACATATATGACAAATTCGTTGCCAGATATAGTATTCCCGTAAATAAATAATCATTCTAAATGCGAAAGATTGCCGCAAACTTAAACTCGAAGAATGACCACAATCGTAACAACTTTTACGATACCTTTGTCTACGACACTATCACAGCCCGGTCAATCACACAGTCCCTTTATTAAACCCATTCAACAATGAAATATCCTGTTGAATGTGGCGTAAAGTAATATCTGCCATATCAAAAAGTAATAATTGAATTGACAGCGGTATCAGCAACCCGGCCGATGTTTGTTATGCACTGAAAACAATGGAATATCAGCTCGCCTCGATCCATTAACCGTACAATTTCTCCGTTCTCGTATCCGGAGATATAAAGTGCATATCTTCTGGAAGTTTATGACTTAAGCGTCAAACATTCTCGTTTATAATGGGATCGTTGGGTGGATGTCTAGAGATCGAGGCAAAAGCTGTCTTCTCATCGTCTTGAGTAGGTACCTATTTTCATTCAGAAGTTAGGTGTAAATACATATTAAGTGTAATTAATCTCCATATAACCAATTTGAAGTAGGATCCTTCTTCTTCTTCTTCTTCTTCGATGGCACTGATTATGGCAAAACGGACGCCTTAAGGCCTGTTGTTCCTCCGCGAGTTGGAGAGACTCAAACCTGATGACACGCTGGCAAAAATTCTGCAAGTCGTTTGAGGGAAAACTCTCACCATAGCATTTTTTTTACTCCTGAAGGAAATATATAGGCTTCCCTGAGAGGGTTCGCGCTATCAGGAGTGTGAGACTCCAGCTCTTTTTGGTTACTCACTAAAAAACCTCTCACACGTCCCTTGGAGTAATTCTTCGTGCTGTCCTTGTAGCGTCTCGTAACAAAAGAGATGAGCTGCAAGTAGCCTTCATAGTTGATGGAACCTAAGGACTCGAAGTGATCCGATCAACACTGCTTTCTGCATTCTGTGCTTCAATGCCTCGACCAGGGATTTACTGGCCTGAATAGTATTCAATTCTGTCTCGTAGTTCGCTCTCATCTTGCCTAGACATCCTTATGCATTGGATACAGGGTTCGCAGTTCCTAAATTTAATTCTTGTATTTTTCCCTCCTCTGTTCTTCTTTCATCACCACATTTTGTTTGTGCAGAGGAGGAAAATTCGACAACAACCTATTCCTTGAGCTTTTTGTCCAGCAGGACTATATCAGGCTTTATGGCGTGGATCTGCCGAGTTGTTGAAAAAGCAGTAGATGCGAACTCTGTTTCTTTCCTGCTGGCTGTAGCATTCTAAGAAGGTTGTTAGGGTATCCACACTCATTATGAACTTTTTATACCATCTTGTATTCATCACCCCATCTTCACAAGCGATAACGAATCTCCCCGTTTCCAACTTGAGTCCAGCGGACTTCAAAAAGGTGGAGGATAATAATTCTGACAGGCCCTGATCCTTCAAACTCCTGAAATATATGAAATGCAGATTTTTAATCATGTGGTCTTCGAGTAGTGTCTTCAGTTGTACATGTTTGATCTCTCTCTCTACGCTTCTTTGGTCAGTTAGGCGTGATAGGTGTTCCTACTAGCAGGATCAATGGATATGCCAGTTAGACTGATCTTCTCCAAGGCTCTCGGCCCACCCCAAATAGGAAAGCTCCTTGGTTTCTATTTTCATGATGAGCTATCATTTTCGGAAGCGGTTCTTCACTCCTCACTATCCTTATTGCCATTTCCAACGCTTGTTAATGGGGTTGGCATTCCAAACTTTTCAAACCCCTGCGTTAGTGGAAGGTATATTCTTTGAATTGAGCAGTTGGGATGCAGGCTACGATTCATGTTCAACAAAAGTGGATCTGTCTAACTCGAGAACTCCATTCACTGTCCAGTCAACCACCCCGAAATAGTAGGTGACTCTCGGGGCTACCAAGTTGTTCGTAGCAGAACTTTGTTTTACCAGAAAGCTATGATTTTGATATACACTGCTCAACAATTGATAGGGATCACTTACTGTTTCTAAATTTATTTCTGAATTATTCGCTCCAAGATTATAAATTTAGTCAGATACAGAGTATTTTCAGTTGAAAATATGGTTCACTTGAGAAAAGAATGAAAAAATGGAAAGTTGGAGAGAAAAAAAGACTTTATTAGGAACACTCAAAATTCTGTGTTTGAATAACATAAAAATTTTATGATGACACCACAAGAAGGCTGAAGTTTCGGTTAAGCTAGTACCTAGTTGGCCCCCCACGAGCTCGTCTCAAGCATTCTACCCTACGAGGCATACTTTCAATCAAACGATTTATAAAATTTTGGGGCAAATTCGTCCAAATATCCCGTAAAGCGTTAGAAAGGTCCTCCAGGTTATTGATCGGTTGTTCTAAGGTTGACAATTGTCTAGACATCTCAGACCAGACATGTTCGATGCAATTCATGTCTGGAGAGCGAGCTGGCCAGTCCATCCTATCAATAGCATGAGTTTCTAGCGCTTCATTAACCAGACGACTACGGTGTGGACGGGCATTATCGTCAATTAAAATGAAATTCTCGTCCAAGGCAGCCGCAAACGGAACAATTATGGGTTTAATAATCATATCGTGATATCTCTGGCTGGTCATTGTGGTGTTCTGCAGAACAACCAACTCTGTGCGTTGGTTCAAACAAATGCCTCCCCATACACATATAGAACCTCCGCCAAAAGCTGTTGTGGGTACCATAAACTGTTCTGCATACCTTCGACCTCTTTCTCTCCAAGCAAGAATACGTCCATCGGAGTTGACAAAACGAAATCTAGACTCATCCGTAAATAAACATCGGCTCCAATCTTCAACTGTCCAATTGCGGTGCTCCTCAGCCCATTGCCGTCGATGAACCCGGTGTTCCCTATTCAAACGGGGATGTTGTACCCTCCTACGTGCTCTCAAACCACGAACATGTAGTCGTCGTCTTACAGTCTGGTTCGAAATTAGAACTCCTGTTGCAACTCTCAGTGATCTATTGAGCCACGACGCCGGGTAAGTGGGATTTCTCCTAGCATTGAGGACCAAAAGACGATCTTGGGCAGCTGTTGTACTGCGCTGCCGACCTCCCCCATGAACATAAGCTACTGAGTCGTTTTGGATGAACCTATTCCAAGCCCGACTCACGACACTTTGCGAAACATTCAACCGCCGGGACACTTCTCGCTGGGACAAACCTTCCTGTATCCACCGTATGATTTGGTCCAGTTGCACAGGAGCCAAACGTCTTCTCGGCATGACTGATAAGCTAATATTGTTCTCATTTCTTCAATTATTGTCACCTTATGTGTTTGAATGAGAGAAAAAAACAGATTTAATAACAAATACCACATTGCTTTTCACTCCACATGTAACAGCCTACAGATAATAATCGATTTTGTGAACAAGAACCGATGAAGTGAGGAAAAATTTGATATAATCAACTCAAAACATCTTAATTTTTCCTTAGAGAACATATAATGTACAGATATTCACGAGATAACTTGAAAAAAATACAAATGAAGAGAAGTTCATAAGTGATCCCTAGCAATTGTTGATCAGTGTATATCGGAGCTTCTTTCTCCAGCTAACTGCTTAGGTATCCTTGATTTGTGTTGTTTCCAGTGAACCTCTCTTTGCAATACAAGAAATTTGTGAGTTTCTTCATCTTCGAGGTGCCGAATGATTGTTCCTATTAATATTATTATTAGAACGGGGTCATGAGCCTTGGTCCAGCTCTTCAGAACTGCGAATGGTAGGATATACTCTTTTATTACCCTCTTTATTCAATAGTCAGGACAATGTTGTTAACATACCTGAGACGTCCTTCAAAGCCTTGACTATCACGTTGTGAGGTTTCAGTATTTGTAACACCCATATGTGAAATTCTTAGGCTGGCCAACTTCGTGCATTTGCTTTGCTGATCCACAAATCCTGCATGCTTCGTCTGCTGACTTGCCCATGAGGTAAAGTGCCCTGATAGTAGTCCGACCATTACCCAAAGCTCACCTTGTGGGAGCTGCAGGAACGTCGTGGTATAGGATGGTTGTATATTGTATATTGTTGTAGGGGGTAACGTTGCACTGCGAACTTAAGGTCTATTGTGCCTCTCCTTCAGAGCTGTCGATGTCATTACCATCTACAGCTCGCCTTCCAGTTCCAGAGTTCTGATGAACTCCAGTATCTGGGATGGCTTCAAGGGGGCTAGGTCTTCGCTCCTGCAGATTTCTTGACCAAAGCATTCCTTGCGTTGGTTTGAGATGGCAAGGCATTCCATTGTCAGGTGATCAGGAGTTTCATCCTCCTCCCAACAGAATCTGCACTCGTCAGTTTCTGATAGCCCTAATCTCATCATATGCTTCCTGAGGCCGCAATGCCATAGGATGGTTAGAAATCCACGAACCTTTTACCTGTACAAATCCTGGAGTATTTTTCCAAAGAGCTGTTCGATTGTTAAGCTTCTATTGTTAGACCACTGCCCTATAGTGGTAATTTCCAAGCCAAGAAGAGTTCTGGTCCAGTAGGTGTTGATCTGGACGTCCTCAATACCCCAGTTCCGTGTTACCCAACGATAATCGTCTTATTCCCTCTAGCCAGTTGCTTCATGGTACATGGAAAATTAATTTTCGAGTTATTGAGATATAGCGCTTGTAAAGAAATTCCTTGTACAGCTTATCGTTAGCTCGTTAATCAATTGGACAGAAATTAATCCATTTGGTAAACGGAAAGATCAAAATCAGATGAGGGTGCAGGTAGTGGAGGATCTCTGTGCCTCTGGGACATGAGTGCTCAAGAGTGTCTGAAAACGAACCTCAAGGGGGCGCACATCTACCTCTACTACAACGGATAGCTAAACCACACTTAGAGACCTGAAATCACCCATTAAGGTTCCCTACGACAGTAGGGAACGCCTGAACGCTGGGAATACCGGAATACCATGAAGCAACTGGCAAGAGGCAATAAGGTGACTCTTCTATGGATACCAGTGCACTGTGGCATCGAAGAAAATTAAAAGGGCGATGAACTCGCGAAAAGGGCCTACAGGGTAATATCTGCTGCACCAGAACCCTTATGTGGGCTTGGAAAATACCACTATTGTACAGCAGTTCAACAATGGGAACAAAAAGATTCGTGGATTTATAACTATCCTATACCAGAAAGGTCCTGTATCTGCCACGGGCTGAGCTTCTGGTAATCGTGGCAGGGCACTGGTGGTACAAATACCAACTGTGCCACATGGGCAAGTCAGCAGATGAAACATGCTGTGGATCAGAAAAGGAAACTACCCAACGTTAAGTTTACAAATGCCCAGAGCTGGCTAGTTTAAGAATTTTACGTATGGGTTATCCAGTTCTAAAACCTCACGATGTGATATCCAAGGCTCCTAAGAACGTCATCAGGTTTTAAAATACCATTGACCATGTCCTTAGGATGGAGTAAGATGGGTCATAAAACAGAAGATCGTATTAGTACAACTTCAGAAGGACTGGACCAAGCCTTTTTTATAATAATAAGGATAGGGGCTTGACTCTGTATGAGATCTGGTAACTATTTAACTGTGAAAGCATCTAATGAATGTTAGAAACCAATTTTACATGCATTATTTTTGGTGATATCAGATTTATATTGAGTTTATAGAATCCAAAGTTTCAACGACTAATGTTCTTAAAGGCCATAGGTTGGCCCGATGACCATCGATCCCTTCGTCTGCATCCACTATCCGAAGTTTCCTACTCGTTTCACGATGGCGGATTTAAAAAGTGCCACATAAATTGGCTACGTGCCTTATTGGCGATCGTCGAGCCACATTGCGGAACGGAGAGCACGGTCTCGTCTTGTGGCCTCTGCCTCTCCCTGTCCCTCAGCTTAAGGTACGCCGACATCGTCCGCATTGATTCCGATGAGAGTCGAGCGGACGTGCTTTCTTTAACGAAATGTTCGCGACCTGACTGCAGGCGATTTTAGAGCTTTGATGGGATTTTTTCACTGCTGGAATTTGAAACTAGGTATAACGAGAGCAACGAACTTGGCGAGCAATCAATTGTTGCACTCGTATTCCTTTCGGAAATAACAGTGATTTCTTCCGTTTTTGCGTTCTTTACTACTGACATTGGAAAAGTTTATGTAAATGATAGTCAGTGATTAGGCTTAGTGTTTTGATGTATACATGGTGTCCCAGGAGGAATGCAACAAACGATAACACTAAACTCTGTTCGACTAGAGGGACTCATATAAATTATCAAATGATTTAATGAAGAATATACACTATGTGTTGATTAATATTTTTTTTCAGCCTTTCACAGATTCCAGGCGTTATGTGATCAAATCGTGCAACAGACCGAAGAACTGACTCTGATAACAATCAAAAATATTAGACATTCCCTGAGGAACAAGCATAATTTCACCTAGACTGGATGGCATTAAGAAAACACTTGTGGAAGAACATCAATACCTAGCTAGATTACTAAGCGGGATAATAATTCACCGCCAGCCAATTCCTTCATGGTTGGTAGAGGGCAGAACTGTACTGACACCGAAATTAGGTGTTTTTCAAAAGCGGATTTTGGAGTTCATTGGACCAGTGAGGAATCAAGCCTTCGAACAAGGAGGGGTAAGTAGAGGAGTAGAGGGGTGCAAGAACAACTAACTTATAGACAAGAGCATTCCTCAAGATATGAGACATTACAAGCGTAACCCACATACATCATCGTTTGATTACTTGAAAGCATTGGAGACATTGGCACACAGCTTGATAATAGGGCTGCTAGAGATACTCAAAATCCAACCTTCCATCGTCTCTGCGATGGAAAACATTATGGCGCTATGGAAAATTAAGTTCGCAGTTCTATTGGAAGGTTAGACTGCTTATACGGTATGAGTGACATACAGGCGAGGCATATTTCAACGGAACTCGCTTATGGTTATGCATAACGCTGCTACCATTTTTTCATATTATTATACTGTTCCTCCTAATTAGTTTGGTGGCTGGACAGAGACTTGATCTCGCATATCCTGTATATGGGCGACTTAAACCTGTACGCTTCTTCCAAGGCAACACTACAACAACTACAGCAATAGAACTGTTATTCGGTTCGGACAAAGGTGCTGTTTTTCATCTAAGCAAAGGTAAAACTGAAGAAGATTCACAAAAAGAGTGATGAACATGAATCATAGCCTACATCCCAACTGCTCGAATCAAAGGATTAACCTTCCATGAATGCAGGGGTTTGCAAAGTTTAAGATACCGACACAATAAACAAACGTTGGAAATGGCAATAATGATTTTGAGGAGTGAAAACCCCCTTCTGAAAATGCTTTCCAATTTATATGAAGGAAGAAGAAGAGGGAAAAATATAATGTTTGAACTGGAGACCCTATATCCAAGGCGTAAAGTTAGGATGGTCACTGTAATCAATAATCTCTAACTCTAATCAGTAGGATATCCAGGCAGATTGAGAGCGAACTACGTGACAGAATTAAAGATTATATTGGAGCATAGAATGCAGAAAGCAGTGTTGCTCGAATCACTTCGAGTAATTAGGTCCCATCAACTGTAAAACCGTTTACAGCTCATCTCCTTTGTTGAGGGATGCTGTAAGGGCAGAACAAAAAACTACTCCAAGGAATGTGTGAGAGATTTTTTAGTGAGTAACCAACCAAAATCTGGAGTTTAGCACTCCTGAGAATACCTATAAAAGGGTTTTCCACTCAAACGAATGCAACGAAAAATGCTATAGCCTAATGAACTATTATTATTTTATTTCTCTGAGGTCCTTGGTTATAAAGGGTGATTTTCGGAATTTGAGTGAAATTGCAAAGTTCATAATCTTAAATCTTGAACCAATCAACATACGGATTCCAAGGGTTGCACTTGTAGCAACCTCTTGTTCTGCTTTCGTTCAACACTGCTAAAATTGGAAAAATTAGGACCAGAGTAGAATAATTCCAAAAATTTTCTATCTTTGATGTAGTGATTATTGTATTTTTTATATTGTTGCAGGGGGTAATGTTGCGCAGCGACTTTAAGCTCTATTGTGTCCCCCATCAGAGCTGTTGGCGTCACCACCATCTACAGCTCGCCTTCCAGTTCCAGAGTTCGGATTAACTCCGGTATCTGGGATGGCTTCAAGGAGGCTACGTCTTCGCTCCTACAGATTTCTTGCCCAAAGCATTCCTTGCGTTGGTTTGAGATGGCGAGGCATTCCGTTATCAGGTGATCAGGAGTTCCATCTTCCTCCCCACAGAATCTGCCAGTGCCCTGTGATGAAATCAGTGTGCAGCGTGTATTTATGAGATCCATAAACTTCTTGGATCTGACAGTGTCAAAGTTCCGGAGGAACTTTTTGGAGTTATACTTTCCTGGGAGAGATCTCCAGAAAAAACCTCTTTCAGTTTCTTCTTTCATCTGAGATTCACTTTTGTAGGTGTATCTACCTACCCCACAGTAGGGTTCTGGGACAAAAATAGGGGTTCGTCCTATTTTATTGGCAAGTGTGTTGGCCTCCCCATTTCAATTAATTGCCGAGTGACCAGGAACCCAGACCAAGGAGACCCTGTTGTTCTTGCCTACTTCATTAAGTTTTCTACGGCGGGAGTGCCGTAGAAAACTTATTTTAGCTGAAACTCGAGAACATCGGAGTTCTGAGCTTCAATAACAGCTTGACTGTCAGAATGGATTGCAATATCACACCTTCGATAGCTTCTTTCTAGTTTCATTTCCACGCATATTTCTGCCTGAAAGACGCTTGGATTGAAGCCCAACGATAGTGAACATTTGGAGCCTGCCCCATATACTCCAGTTCCAGCTTCCATATTGGTTTTTGAACCATCTGTGTATCATTTATTAGCATTTTTTTTAAATAATTTCGGGGGTGGATTCCCTGTCCCAGTCTTTCTTCCTACCAAACATCGTAGTGAAGTTCTTGTCGATACTTACTTTCTTAATCATTTCGTGACTAGGAAGATTGGCTGATGAAATGTACCTGGTAAGAGAGGACCAGGCTTACTGGTTTTTAATACTTTCCTTACCTGTTCCTTCACTAGATATTCTGAGAATATCTTCATGGGCCATTGTCACTAACAATTAATGAAGGGTTTTGTGATCATTTCAAGTGCCCTTAGCTCCAGTGATCAAATTTACCATGGTAAATTCGATTAAGAGTGTCCAATACAGGAGCTCCTGTCTTCACGTCAGTGATTGAACCAAATTTGTTTACCTTTCAGTTAATTTATTAGATGAATTTTAAATTACTGTATAGAACGGCATTAATTTAAATGGTTCAGGGGACGTTTGAAACATGTGGTCAATTGTAACGTTAAGCCTGGGAGTAGTGGGAAATGGATGGGGCTTCAAACCACACATTATTCACTGGTTGTATACTGTGGTGGTGAGGCCTATCCTAACCTACGCATCATTGGTGTGGTGGACTTCTTTGGAGAAGTCATATATCCGCAACAAATTGACAAGATCTCAGAGAAAAGCTTGTTTAAGCATCACAGGTGCTCTGAGATCTACTCCAACAGCAGCTATGGAGTGCCTGCTGGGGCTACCTCCCCTGCATCTTGTAGTTGAGGAGGGGGCTATGAAGACAGCTTTAAGAATCTGGGAACAGGGACTGTGGCGTGACAGCGGAATGTTTAGGGGACACGCGAGGGCACTCAAGAAGGTGGAGGATGATGATGCATCTCTCCTCCGGAGGAGTGACCGTGCGGGCTCCTTATTCTGCTTTAAAGAACCCTATAGGGTGATTGTTCCTGATAGAGACCAATGGGATACAAGGAGTGATCTCCTTAAACCAGAGGGGCCCACATGGTTCACAGATGGCTCTGTAACGACTACAGGGACAGGTGCAGGCATTGTGGGACCTCGAGTGAGCATGTCCATCCCTCTCGGGAAGAACTGCTCGATAAAACAGGCAGAACTATATGCTGTTCTTGTCTGCGCGCTGGAAAACATCCGATTAGGATACTCTGGCAAGTACATATATATATATATATGTTGTGACAGTTAAGGAACGTTAAAATCCCTATCTGATGTGAAAATAAACTCCTACTTAGTAGGCGAATGCAGGAAGGCTCTGCGAAGGCTGGGCGCTGGTAACGTTGTAAAACTCATCTGGTGTCCGGCTCACTCGGAGATTTCAGGTAATGTTAAGGCAGATAAGCTGGCGAAGCAAGGGGCTCGGATACCATATATAGGTCCTGAGCCTTCGCTTCCAGTATGTCGTACCTCTGTTAAAACATTCTTCAAGAATCGTTTGGACAGGAATTTCTCCAGTGTATGGAACATGGGAGTAGGAATCAGGCAGTCAAGGCTTCTCATTAAGAAACCATCGTCAAAGTCTGAAGTAAAGAAACTTCTTTCACTCGAAAGAAGACAATTGAGCCTGGTGACTGGATTAATAACTGGTCACCAGTTCAACAAACATCTGAATAGGATGGGATTGGCCGATAGCGCTCTGTGTCGATGGTGCAAGAGCATGGAAGAAACAGCTGAACATATTCTGTTCTACTGTAACAACCTTAAAGAATTGAGGGTCATACACCTAGGCAACCCAACACCTTAGATTCCTACGGTGAGAGGGACTTCTCCTTTTAAGCTCGCGGCATTCCTGTCAGCGTTTTTCTTGGACTGAGTCTCACGAGTTTGGCAAGCGGGAGAACAATGGGCCTGAAGGCCTCAGTTCAGCCTGAGACGGCACCGCGGTAGAAGAAGAAGAAGAACGTTAAGCCTGGTACAGGGTATATCTCTTGTCTCAATAGGCAGGTTGCGCCCATTCACGAGATTGATCTTCGCAGTCAGAAACTGCAAACAATATTGTCCACCCGCCATTAAACTTAAACGAGTTCAACATCATCCCATCAACTCCATACCCCCATGCTCCCCTACGGATCCGATCTAATTACTCCATCATCTTATTTCGCCCAAGATTAATGCATGGAGGATTACTGTCGAGAAAAGAGGAAAGCATAGGAGAATTATTAACGCTCACATTAACATACATAACTCGCGTAAAACCATGCTAGCGCGCGACCGTTACCACTCGAAGACGTGGCAAACGACTTCCTGTTCCCTGGCAGGCCGTGAAACAAAGGAAACTCAAGACAAATGGAAGCGGATAACAAAAACAAGTCAACGTCAAGTCTGTTATGGCGTACCAGACGCCCCAGACACCGTCGTTCATTAAGGACAAGATGTTTTCGATCCTATATCGAGGATCGTGCGAATATTGTTTTCCGGGGATTGGTTTTACGAATCTTTTGTTGCGGTTGTATGGGAATCTGGTGGAATTAGAGGTGGATGAGGGGTTGTTGGGTAGGGGGTTAGTTGGAGTTCTGTAATGGTGCGGGAGAATCAGAAGTTCGAATATTGGATATGGATGATTATATATACATGCACTGACAGGACAGTTTATTCATTTATAATAAAGTTTATTCATATTAGATGAGATCCTTATTCGTATATGGCGTAATGAATGTTTTTTTCCTAAATAATGGGTTCATTTGAGTTTGGAAAAATAAATATATATTAGATTACGATAATAATGTGTTACAAAATAAAAGAAAAATACATGTTCGACCTCAAATGGTATTTTTCCAGCTTTAATCTATAAAGTCATCAACTATTTTTTATTCTCCTAATTTATCAGTGGAAACATGCGTCCAAAAAAATCAGATTGATTCCTGTATTTCAAAGTTTTCAAATTCGCATATCGATATATGAAGACTGGAGTAATGGGATACGTCGACCTACACGTCTATACTATTTGTTTAAAAAAACCCTTAGATATTTAAGTCTAAGCAAGAATAACAAATTTGGCTTCAATTATTTCTTAATTCGAATAAGATTTGTTTGGTGGAAATTAATAATTGTTTTTATTGTTAATGATATTTTTTACATGGCTTTTTTGTATTACTTTAATTTTCTGTTTTTAACCCTTTTTGTTTATTAATAAATATTGCCCAAATATATGAGATATTTCTGATAAGTAAGGTTAAAATCAGATAGTTTCAATTATAAATAAAATTTGTGAATAATTTGTGAAATTTATTTATGACAAATATACTCTCCCAACTAAAGAATCAGTAATTATTAACCTTAACATTTCTCTCAGTGCTTCTGTAATTTAATCGCTCATTTGAAAAAGGTGGCAACTGTCCCTCATTCACCGTATAGAAGCCGTAAATTTGGCACTTACCAATGTTCCCTAATTCCTTTCTTGTCATTGTAAATATCTATACGAGTAAGAGAAATGTTAGGGTTAATAATTAATGATTTTTTTATTTGGGAGAGTTCAATCTGTCGCAAATAAATTTTATTAATGATTTTATTGTATTGTATATTATTATTCAAATATATTATTAATGATTACAACAACTTCATTTTAACCTAAATTCTCACAAATATTCCATTTATTCCGACAATATTTATTAATAATCAAAAAGGGTTACTAACAAGAAATGAATGTAAGTATGTATAAATAAATAATTTAAATGCACCACAAATCTTATTTCAAGTGAAAACTTCCTTTATTTCTGTCGAAGAAATATTGATTTAATTATGATTGAAGCAAAATTTATTAATTAATAATAAATCTTGATTATATTTGAAGCGATACCACTACGTGTAGGTTGACGCACCCCCTACCCCATTGGCCATCACACCGAAATGCGAATCTGAAAAGTTTTTAATAAGATAAGATTGGCTTACTTGCTGATACTTAGTCGCAAAATATTATGCTCAATGATACTGAATCATAGAAATGCCACGTAAATTTATTTTCTTTCCCAAAATAAGCAGCTGGTCTTAAGAAAACTTCAAACATACAAGAAAGAAACACCTGTTACAGCAAATTTAAGGTATTGTTGGTAAGTGATTCTTGATAATAGATTTTCATTTGCTGAATGTGTTTTTGATATGTACAAAACTGTTTTTCAAAAAAATAATAATAACATTCAAATGTTATTATTTATTCGTATTGATACTTGCAAATTTCTTCGAAAGTTAAATGTTTTCTTATTATTTTCCAGTAAATGCTTTATACCCATATGGTGATCATTCACTAAAGATGGGGCACAACTCTCTTCACAATACTTCTAACCAGCTTCTGTATGAAATATCATACCATCGAGATTTTGACTGAATTCTGCGCCGATAGAGTTCAAGAAAAGAGACTAAATATAAAAATGTCAATTTCAGAAAGATATTCTTTTTTTCATTATAAGTTTACCTCAATTTCCATTTAATTAATCATATATATTGGAAAAATATATTTCTTTGCAAAGAAACAACATTCATTTTCTGTACAACACGTTATTTAAAAAAATATACAATTTTTTATAATGGATTTTCCTTTATTTATATGATATATTCATTTGTGAAATATAAATATATGTTCTTGGTTTATTATGAGTTTATTGGTATTATTGAAAAAATATAGTTTTTTCTCATAAATATCATTTAATTATTATTAATAAATTATTGAATGAAAACATACCTTTTTGATCTAGTAATGAACTTCATTACCTATGAATGTATAGAAAATAATAATTAATATATATATTGATTTTTAACTAATATATATTTACTTTTAAAACTCAAATAAACCCATTATTTAGGAAGAAGAAATAGTAATCACGCCGTATATGAATAAGGGACCCATTTAAATAAGGATTCAAGCTTAAATAAAGACCTAGATATTTTAGTCTAATCAAGATTCATTAAAAATAAATAAATTCAGCTTCACTCCTAATATAAATAAATATATATGCAGAAATAAGGGAAGTTTTTAGTTCAAATAAGATTTGTTTGTTGAAAATAAATTATTTTTTAAAAGTTAATAATATTTTCGAACACGACCTTTCTGTATTACTTCAATTTCCTATTAATAACCCCCTTTGGTTATTAATAAATATTGCCATAATAAATTAATTGTTTCCGATAAATAATGAAATCTAATTATTCTAATATAAATAATATTTTTGAATAAAAAATAAAATTCATTTATGCCAAATATAACTCCTCCAAATAAAGAATCAATAATGATTAACCCTAACATTTCTCCCAGTTCTTCAGTATTTTAATGGGAAATTTCAAAAAGGTGGCAACTACCCCACATTTAGCCCAAGATGTAAATTTTTCACTTACCGATGTTCTTAAATTCTTTTATGTAAGTTTAAACCTAAAGGTACTTCATTCTGGATCAGACGCATCTCGTCCCATTATTTTCCCTCCCCCGCCCCGCCACGTCGATTAAAAAACCACCCGGACATCGAAAAGCGCAAGCACGGTGGCGGAAGCGGCGATAGAGAGGAATTACCATCGATTCCGGGCTTTCGTGAGATAACGGCCCCATTTTCCTAAAGCTTCTGTCGGTTCACGTTAAGCGGCCCTTATCTGGGAAAGCGCACGAACCTCCCCGCTCCGAGCACCGAGGTCACAGCCGCCCTGAGGCCGGCATGAAAATGTCACTGATTTATTAGTTTTTGCGTTCTTTCCCTTCCGCGAAACGTAATTCGATTAGGTCGGAGGAATTTTTCTCGACACGCATTCGACATCTCTTTCAAGCCGGTTATGTGGGTCACTTTTTCCGACGGGGTGGACTGAGGTTCTTATGGACGTTTCGGACTGATGGGGATGGAATGGGGTTTCGATTTCGCTTTGATCGGACTCATATTTTATTGAGTGAGGTACTGACCTTGATTATAAGCAAACTTTCGAATTTACCATGGTAAATTCGAATTAAGTGTCCAATACAGGAGAATGGACAACATAATTTACCATGGTAAATTCGATTAAGGGTGTCCAATACAGAAGAATGGACAATAGAACATACGCGCAAAAGCTTTTGACTTCACGTCAGTGCTTGAACCAATTTTTGCGCGTATGTTCTGGGGAACATACGCGTTATAGTTTTGCCCAAATGTGAAATTTAATTCTGTGGTGCCGTCCGGCCGTCCGGCCGTCCGGCCGTTGCCACGATAACTTGAGAACGAAAAGAGCCAGCGACTTGAAATTTTCAGGGTGGGGTGCGCATCCCAATACGACGGACAAGTTCGTTAATGGGTATAATCGGCCCAATGGTTTCCGAGTAATAATTTTGTTTTCAACCAAAATAAATCCGATCGAATTTAAACTTGGTGAATAGTTGTAGAATATAGACCTAAGCACGTTCGTGAAATTTTGTGAGAATCGTATTGCTAGAAAATTATTAAAAAATTATTAAAAAATATTTTTGTTGTCACGATAACCTGAGAACGGAAGGAGATAGCGGCTTGAAAATTTCAGGTTAGGTTGTGCATCTGAATGCGACATTTGAGTTTGTTTATGAGCATAATCGTCCAAACGGTTTTAGAGTTATAGCCATCTGAAATTTTCTGAAATTTGGATGTTTTTTGTTCCTCATTAACTCGAAGAATACAAAACCGATTGGATTCAAACATGGTGAATAGTTGTAGAATATAGACCTAAGCACGTTTATGAAATTTTGTGAGCATCGAATCGCTAGAAAATTATTAAGAAATTATTAAAAAATATTTTTGTTGTCACGATAACCTGAGAACGGAAAGAGATAGCGGCTTGAAAATTTCAGGTTAGGTTGTGCATCTGAATGCGACATTTGAGTTTGCTTATGAGCATAATCGTCCAAACGGTTTTAGAGTTATAGCCATCTGAAATTTTCTGAAATTTGGATGTTTTTTGTTCCTCATTAACTCGAAGAATACAAAACCGAATGGATTCAAACATGGTTATTAGTTGTAGAATGCCAACGCGAAAATTTTTGCAGAATTTCGTGAGGATGGTATAACTATAAAATTCAAAAAAAAATAATTAAAAATAATTGAAAAAAATTCTATATATCATAAACTATTCGTCCGGCATGGCTGAAATTTTGGGAGAGCCTGCAGAACCTAACTCTACTGCAGAATTCCAAGTTTGAACACGATCGGATCTATATTGTTGGAGAACCGAGCAGCCTTTTGTGAGTTCGGTAGGTGGATGCCAATCGTCGTATGATATGTTGTCTATGGTCGTATTTTTGCGAGAACCTCCAAAAATAAAATATGAATGTCATGATGACATATTATTATACATATATATTCATGGTAAAATCGTGTTATTTCATCACAAATCTATAGGAGATTAGATGATAGCCCTACATTAGTGGTCAGACCTGGTTTTGAAAGAGATCCTCCTTAGGAGGAGGCAACTAAATATTGAAGGGATTTCTATGAACAAGAGTGAATATCTTTGAGGAATAGAGAGGCGATTCTTCTTCAAGAGATCCATGTGCCTTCAGAGGAGTATATTTGCGAGAGGGGATCTTTGAATTTTGCAGAAGGCTTCTGATCTTGTAAGGTGAGAGGCTCATTTGTGGATATTAAATCTCGTGATGGGTAGAAAGGAATTCTAGGCCAGTTTTTCTATCACTAATGAGAATATATCTTTATGTAATAACGGGTGATTTTTTGAGAGCTTTTGGATTTGATTTGAAAAAAATTGGTTCAAGCACTGACGTGAAGTCAGAAGCTTTTGCGCGTATGTTCTATTGTCCATTCTCCTGTATTGGACACTCTTCTTAATCGAATTTATTTTAGTTTGGATTCGTTAACATGGGAGCTCAGAGCTTTAATAGCAGCTTGACTGTTAGAGTGGATTAATACATCACATCTCTGATAGTTTCTTTCACACAGCAATTGGCCCATGGTCTCCCAATTTTGTGATTAATTATTTCATCATACTATTAATATAAATCAATAAGATTCAATCGAGAATTAATTGGTTTCATTAAAAAAGTAAATATCAAAACAATTATATGTACGCAAAAATTATTTTAACCAAGTAAATATCAAAAAAAAAAATTGGTTCAAGCACTGACGTGAAGTCGAAAGCTTTTGCGCGTATGTTCTATTGTCCATTCTCCTGTATTGGACACTCTTCTTAATCGAAAAAAAAATTGGTTCAAGCACTGACGTGAATCAGGAGCTTTTGCTCTTCTTAATCGAATTTACCATGATGAATTCTATTGTCCGTTCTCCTGATTGGACCCTTTTAATCGAAAAAAAAATTGGTTCAAGCACTGACGTGAAGTCAGAAGCTTTTGCGCGTATGTTCTATTGTCCATTCTCCTGTATTGGACACTCTTCTTAATCGAATTTACCATGATGAATTCTATTGTCTATTCTCCTGTATTGGACACTCTTCTCAATCGAATTCACCATGATGAATTCTATTGTCCATTCTCCTGTATTGGAGACTGTTCTTAATCGAATTTGCCATGATGAATTCTATTGTCCAGAATGGACAATAGAATTCATCATGGCAAATTCGATTAAGAAGAGTCTCCAATACAGGAGAATAGACAATAAAAATCATCATGGTGAATTCGATTGAGAAGAGTGTCCAATACAGGAGAATAGACAATAGAATTCATCATGGTAAATTCGATTAAGAAGAGTGTCCAATACAGGAGAATGGACAATAGAACATACGCGCAAAAGCTTCTGACTTCACGTCAGTGCTTGAACCAATTTTTTTTTTATAATGATACTGAAATGCGAATCTGAAAACTTTGTTATACAGGGATCAGTCACATTTAGTGATATGTAAATGGTCTGTATATTCTTGTTAAGATAGTGATATAGGTAATATATTTGAGAGAACAGAATGGTTCAATACCAAACATTATTGATCGAAAATGGTTTGAGCCAACTTACATTCGAAGAAAAGGCTTAATTTTCATATAACATTTTTAATTTAGATTGGCTTACTTACAGATACTGATTATCAAAATATCACGCTTAATGATACTGATTCTTAGAAATGCTACGTACATTTATTTTCTTTTCCAAAATGAGCAGCTTTTCTTAAGAAAACTTCAAACGAAACACCTGTTGCAGCGAATTTAAGTTATTGTTGTTGAGTAATTCTTGATAATAAATTCGAATTAAGTGTCGAATACAGGAGAATGGACAACATAATTTACCATGGTAAATTCGATTAAGGGTGTCCAATACAGAAGAATGGACAATAGAACATACGCGCAAAAGCTTTTGACTTCACGTCAGTGCTTGAACCAATTTTTTTATAATGAATTTTCCTTTATTTATATGAAATATTCTTATCTGAAAAATTAAATATATCTTTGTTTATTATGATAAAATTGATATTCATTGAAAAAAATTATTCTTTCTCATAAATAGATAGTACCTATATATTTATAAAAATTCTTGAGAGGCACTGATGTGGTATTATATTCTTTTGAACTTCGAGCATTCAATTTTGTTTTTTATTTAACAATAAAGCATGTGTATGAAAAAAGTGTTAGCAGAGGTTAGTGTAACGGGGTACCATAGAATTCGATATATGATACTAGAACTTAGGGAAAAAACATCAGCAAAAAACCCTGTCTCCCCGTTAATGTTATGATTTAAGAAATTTAAAATTGTTAACAAAATATGCTGAAATACTAAATATTGAAGGGCATCTTTTTCTTTACTATCGCTTCTTCCTTCAACAAGCAGAGACGTTTCTCCAAGGTACCCGAAACTCAATCTGGAAAAGGAAAAGACAAAAGGTGAAAACGAACAAATTAGAAATGGAATATTGTATATTTTATCAAATAGATTTGAAATTCGCTACCCCTTCTAAAAAATATTCAGAAACATTATAAATATCCCTAAAATCATCCTGTAATCTATATATGGGACAATTATTAACTAAATGATCTATGGTTTCCTCGGCTTCCCCGCATTAACAACTAGGGCTCTCAACTGAGTTCCATCTGAAAAGTTTGCAGTTGCAACGACCATGACCGGTTCTTAAACGATTCAGAGTACACCCTATTTTCCCTGGAAGATCAAACCCCGAAACTTTATTCGAAGGATCAGATATAAAATCTTTGTTGAATAAATCGCTGAGATACAGAATTTTTTTTATTCTTTAGTCATGTTATCCTCACAGAATTTCATCTGCGTGGGGGTATTTTTCAACTAATTACCGTGCCTTAATTCAATGAGATCAGTATTTTTCGAGTTATTAGGAAAACGATATTTCAGATAGCTATAATTCCGAAACTAGTAACAGATTTTGTGCATAACAAAATTAGCTGGTTCATTTGGACTCCAAACCTACCGTGAAAATTTTAACTCTCTTACTCATTGCGTACGAGCTTAATCGTGCTGACAGCCGGACATAATCAAGTTTGACCTCTGATTCTTCATCAGTGAGTCGAAAATAATCGTTTGAGATAATTGTCGAACAAAAATTCTTAAATGACAAAATTGGCACCAATTGATAGGCAATCTGTTCAGGTGGACAGCGCGACAAGACAAGATTGTTATAGCAACAAATGTCTTCGACGACCAACAAAACAGCGAACGTTGAATGTTGTAACATTGAAAATTTCTGTCGGCTTCTGTCTACATAAATCCTTGAGATATGTTGATTATTGACACCTTAATGCATTCCGAAGAAAAGCAAACCGAAATCTAGCATATAATTAGTGACAGTGACGAAAGTGGGAGAGAACCATATGTTCCTCTACTTCTCAGGATTTAATACCAATTTTCAACGGTAGAGAGGCCGCAAGTATTAACTGGAATCAAAGTCTCAGACACTGGATTAACTATTAACTTCCACTAGTGTGAAATATTTGTCTTTTACCAAACCGCTAACTGCGAAGTCGCCTGGTGTCAAGTCCGCACATCTGCTCGGTCACTGCTTTGTCGGTATCATGGACCATTTGGTTTCCTAGATTTTATATTGGTCGGAAAATTATGGTATAACCAGACTCCCCAACGTATATAAGATACCCTTGCTACTGGTCGTGTTCCGAAATAACTGTGAAGAATGCTTGGTTTAAATTTATTGATAATCGAAGAACTCCCTCAAAATTTTGTTTTATAACATTCTCGTATATTCCAAACGCAAAAATAATTGATTTGAAGTCCGGTCTTCGTCTCCGGAAAGTGACGAATGGTTATGAAACGGCTCAATTAGTGAAGAATGTTCCGATGAAGATGTGGACTCTTGTGTAGAATGTCATGAGTAATACAATCGAACAAATAAGTTAGAAAAGCACTGTGGCGTGCTGGTTCGAATTTAAATCCAGAGTGGTTACCCATTCAGGTACTGAGCCCACCAAAAGGTGCTTAGCCCGAGAAAAATAATAATATTCCCAATATTTCCAAGAATATAAATTTGACTGTAAAAACAAGCGTTTTTCTGGTCCACTTTTTGGTCTCAAACTATTTGTTTGGACTCAAATACATACATTCACTGTTGAGAAGAATATAAACTGTTCTGTGTCTGTGGTGGCATAAGGAGCAATCAGACACATACATTTACTGTTGGATAAAAAATAAACAGTAATTGGTTTGTGGTGGCGGAAGGAAACAAATCAACTCAATCATACAATTATTGTGCCATGATATGAAAATCACCATATATAGCAGTGCTTTATTTTCAATTGTGAAATCCAAGACTAATAACTATCAAATAAATCAGTCCAATCGTCCAAACTATGAGTTGACAATTTACAAAAAACATTCAGTATATCAGAAATTTTAATATCTAATATTATACGAAAATACTCAAGTTTCACGTAATTACTATCCAGGTGTTTTTTACCTCATGGAACAATTGTGTTCTTACGCCACCACAAGCAAAGCATTGTTTATTTTCGACCCAACAGTAAATGTATTTATTCGAATGGGTCCTTTTGAAACCACACACAGAGCACTTTTTATTCTTGACCCAATGGTGAATGTATGTATTTGAGTGGTTCCTTGTGCCACCACAGTCACAGCACTATTTATTTTTTACCCAACAGTGAATGGTATGTATTTAAGTTGAAGCGAATCATTTGAGACCATTCCCAAACAAAAAGTGGACCCGTTTTTGGCGCTCCTGTTCCTCGGAACAGAGTGCTTATCAATTTGTCCAAATGTCTGTAATTTTCGAATTTTTGAATGAAAAATGGTCTTAAACGAGTTTGTTCCACTCACTGATCAAGAATCCGTGGTCGAAATCGATTATGCCCGGCCGTTGACACGATAAATCTCGAACGGAATGAGCTAGGCAGTTTAAATTTCAAATAATTTTAGAGTAGGTTTGGGAAATAAATATCTAGGTTAATTTCGTTATTGGGCAAAATCGAATGGTATTGGAGTAACGAAGAAAAAATTTTTTTTTTCAGATGCAGTTTTATCATAAAAATTCATTGATATCATCTTCAACTCCAACAAGCTTTCGGAGATATGATTTTTCAAACTTTCAATAATAAATCGTAATTCTATGATTTCACAGAATGCTGTAATCGAAAATTAACGTTCGTATTTATATCTATGACCTTTATGATCTGTGTTCATACATATCATCTGATCTACCGATAAGTATGACATATTTATTTCTGGTTCTAACCAAAATTCGTTACTGATATGAAATACCTCTTGTTCTAGAAAACAATGTTAGATTGAATGCAAAATGACCAATGAAATAACCCCAGGTATCGTTGAACTATGTGGATTATAGGAAATTATAATTTTTGGGTGATATTATAATGCCCTTGGGAAATCCATACGAAGATGGAAATATATACTTTGGTAAGTTAATCAAATTGGGTTCAGAATATCTCCAGTAAAAACAAAACTGTATTTTGAGCGTAGATTTATGAGGAATGAATATCTCGGATAAGTTGATTATGGGGTAGAGTCGGTCTGGATTAGTAATTTTTGGCAATGTTGTTATTTTCGAATGACACTTTTATGAATCTAATTTCTTTTATGGTGCAGTTCTATCATAAAAATCCATTGATATCATCCCCAACTCTGAGAATCCAATATTTTCGGTGATATGATTTGTCAAAGTTTTAACAAGAGCTCCAAAGCTCCTGTCCACTGGGCTTTCCCATATTTTTTTCAATTAATCATGATTTCTTTTCCATAACAATACATACCTATGTTTCCACCATTTCGTTTTTTCTTCATGATTCATCATAAAATTTTATATTTAAACTAGCTGACCCACGCAACTTCGCCTGCGCCAAATCGGTTATTGCGGTTGCAATTTTATTTCTTAATGCGAAAAATCTTAAAAAAAACTAGAACCGAATTGCAGCGCCGCCTACCGGGACAATTGAATTTCCAAGTTATCCAGGGACCCACTCAAACACGTAATTCTAAAAAATACCTATAACCCTATTGCGGCGCCACCTACCGGGTTCAATTGCGAATACGAACTACCCACTAAAACGTATCTGGTTAAGAAAAGTGAGAAAAGGTAAGAAAGACAGGAGACCGGCTTCGTTCTCATTCCTACTCCGTACTGTTTACTGGGACGTGACACCGGTATAGTCTGGTAAATGAGTGTTGATCCAGAGAGACGCAGAAATTTAAAAAAAATCTAGCACTAAGTATAGCAGGAATGAACTGCCTTGATACTTTAATAAAAAAATATATAAAAATTTTAGCTTTGCCATAAGCTAAGGGAAATTTTAATCGAAATAGAGTGAAAAACATTCACAAAAAATACGGGGACTTGGTTTTAATTAGCTTTTTCTCTGGTATAATTGATCAGTTATCGAGCGGGATGAAAAATGATTAATTACTAAAATTACTTTAAAAAAATAGGGGTTGGCGATAGAAGGGTGAAAATTTAGGTTTTGTAATCCCACATTATAAAAAAATAAAAACAAAAAATTTCGTCCAAAAATAAAAAAAAAAATTTAAGGGTGAACAACCCTTATCACTATGCAAAATAGATGTTGGCCGATTCTCAGACCTACTCAATATGCTCACAAAATTTCGCGGTCAAGCCGTCTCGGAGGAGTAAGGGAACGAACATTGTGACACGAGAATATGAATCTGCAAATTCGCAATTGGTTTCGAAATCCTTCGATCATATTTCGACTTCGGCGGCCATGTTGTGACGTCAGGTGACAGTACTCTACTAGACCTATGGACATTATGGATTTAGGAATCTGATAAAGAACGATACCTACCTGAAACGCGGCTTAGCATTAAATATAATAAAGTTTGAATTTCCCGATCTCTCCTTCATCCCAGAAATCCCCGGATACATCGCAATGGAGGCGTTTTCAATTCCACACCAGCGTTTCCGGCGACAATAAAGGAATGAGCGACCGCCATATTAAATTCCTGCGTGATGTCTTCGAGACTGTTTTATGGCCGGGGTTGCAGATGGCGCTCATTCTATTGCGGTCGTAAATTTCCCAACTTTCCACCGGGATCGGAATAACTGTTGTCCCGGATGAAATACGGGAACACATATACCCGCGCTCGTATGACATCGGTCGCCAGTATGGCCAATAAAAAATATCAAAGTTCACAGTAATATCATATGGGCGACTGATATTTCGTACCTCCGAGGGGTGGGGGTTTTTAGGGATTTGATTTATGGGGGTGGCGGGGTCTTGGAATGAATGTTGTTGGAATTGAAAATTGGTGAAAAAGGGATTGAGAAAAGTTGAAAAAATATATCGTAATTTCGTTTGTGTGCTCGTAAATTTGGTGCTTCATGGTGGGTTTCACGAAACATTGAGTACCCACCCTATGAACTGCGCTTAATTGTCAATAGGATACGGGATTCTACGCTCAATTGCCTGAATTGACTCTAAATCAAGGATTAAAAGGTTCGATAAAAAATATCTGGCAATGAACTCATCGAAGGGTGCAAATTTTTGTCGAATTAAATGCAATATTAAAGTTTTTTGGTGTGTCTTACAATTACAAGAATTGTTCTCACAGATCAAAGTAAAAAGAACAAAGTACAAATATATCACAAAAGTAACAACGCAAACAATTGAAGGAGATAAGGAAGTGGAGCAATTTGTCATGTTGTAAAAATAAAAACACATTTATAAAGATAAAATCCATAACTAATAAAATGTGGATAATGTATTAATAGATAAAATTCAAGTTCAAAGATGAAAACCTATTTACAAGTTAAAATAAATGAATTATCAAAAAGGTAATATGAATAGATAAAAGTCACATCCTGCACATATTGCAGTTAAGATATAATTATTTACAAATTGATATAAAAAATTAATATATTACAAATTAAGTGTATACATTAAATAGGCTCATACTTGGGAGTTTATATTTCACAGAATGAATTGAATTCATCTGAACTGAATTTTGAAATTAAATATCCACAATTGGATAACGTTGTTCAAGTTTTAATCTATTCTAAATTAAAATGGCAAACTCTTCTGAACGCAAATATCAACGAACTATATCATACTGAATCACGTTTATCAGAAGTTATCGCAAAAAATCATGCAGCAAAAAAAACAACGTACACCTACTTATGGCAAAGAAGACTCGAACTATTTTTTAATGGTTTTCTTTCGAAAACTTATACTTTTTTAACAGAAGGAGAGAAGAAACCAACTCAGATGCTAAGCATTCGAGATGTAAGTATTTTACCATGATTTTTTTAAAATAAAACGAAAATCTTAAGAATCCTGAAATTTTTACCGATTTTATATTTCTGAAGAGTATACCTTTGTCATTTTATTTTGAGATCTATTGGGGATTTTTACCTATAACAGTGGCAAGTGGCAAATAATATTTTCTAAATTAAAAATAATAAAAAATTATCTGCGGTCACCCATTTTGAAAATATTATATACAATATTATTGGCAAGTGGTGAAAGAAGCTGTTCTTAACTTATAATAATAAAAATAATCTATGATCACAAAATTACAAAACATAACAGTAATGGTAAGTGGTAAAAAAGTGGTAAAAGTAGTGGTAAAAGAAGGCTTTTCTATAGTAAAAATAATAAAAAATTATCTGGGATTCCCCCTTTTTGAAAGTAAAAGGAAATTCTCATGAATCCACAAATCTTTACCGAATTCCATTCACCGTAACTGTTGCTCCAGCCTCATTTTCGAAAAAGTAGGTCTAATGACTCCGCCGGACCATATACCGCACTAAACAGTCCCACGTTGAGGATAGAGAGGCTTCTCAACAATAACTCTTGGGTTTTCCGAGCCCCAGATGCGACAATTTTGCTTGTTGACGAAGCCACCGAGGTGGAAATGGGCCTCATCACTCAAGATGATTTTTCGATGGAATTCCGGATCATTTTCGTGCATTTCAACGACCCAATCAGCAAAGACACGACGTTGTTGATGATCGGCCGGCTTGAGTTCTTGTGTTAACTGAACTTTATAAGCCTTAAGACCCAAATCTTTATGCAAAATACGATGTAATGACGTTTGTGGAATGCCTAATTCCAAAGAACGACGGTGAATGGACAAACCTGGGTTTTCTTCAACACTTTCGGCTACAGCAGCAATATTCTCGACTGTTCTTGAGCGACGTGCACGGGTTTTATTCTTCACATAACTAACTTGTCCCAACAGCTCGAATTTTTCCACCAATTTATTTATTGCGGTCCGACAAGGTGCTTCACGACGACCCAAAAAGATTCGAGTTTTACGAACGGTCTCTGCCAAATTTTCACCATTTTTATAGTGAATTTTAATAATTTCAATGCGTTCTTGAAGTGTTTATCGTTCCATTTTTATTAATGCGTAGTTTCGACTTGTCAAATGTCAAAAAATGACAGCTTCAAAAGTGACATCTACCGAAATAGTGGGCTATTCAAAATAACACCTCTTATTGGAAAACCCCTTAGATAAATATGTGAAAAATTTCTTATAGGAAATAATAAAATTGCGTCAATTCAGTTCGAAATGAACAAGTTCCATGACGAACTGCAACAACTTCCATCCAGCCGTTCCAAAGAGTGCCCGAAACGCTAGTTCCCGCCATTTTATATGAGGAAAAAGGCGGGAACGCTTTTCTCTATCTATGCTCATCCCACACGCATCCAATTCTGTGTTGTCTCCTCCGCAGCGAATAGCATCTTGCCGCTCAGATGACGCAGGCGCCGCTCATCGTTGCTCATCCCACTGTCCCACAGACTGTTTGTCGTGATGCGCAACCGTTTTATCAGGCAGATAGAGATGCGTCCTTCGGAAATAAACGAGGAAGATACTCCCACGTCGGTCGCTTTGATTCGCCGCGCCGTCTGTTGTGTGGTTGGCGATTGTGAGGATGCTGCGTGTTGGGCACCGTCTATCTGTTGAGAGATAGATGTCGGTTTGTATGTGGTCCAAAGCGGTGGCACCCTGATGATAACGAAGTTTATTTTCAAACGTACAATAATAACGTAATTTTTCGATTGAGGGGATCACCGAAAAGTTCTATTCCTCCGCCAAGGAGGAGAAGTGTTGCTATACAACACTTTTCCGGTCAGCGGCTGGAAAAGTGTTACTATGCAAAAGATGAATTGCAAAGACTCAATGTTGGCTCCTCCATCTATAAGTAGTGTAGCAGAAGTTCGTCTCAATGAATGACCTGTTTATTCGTTTTGGATGATTCAATTGCAAAAAAGTGGCAACCTTTCTTGGAACCCTTTCTATACTATGTATTCCTATCACAGCTCTGTAGCATTTTCCAGATTCATATTTCAAAAAAAAATCTATTTTCAACGAAATCGTTAGGTTTTAACGCAGTGTATCTCTGATAAATGTTTAGATTATTCTCCCTAATAACTGTGAATTTTTCTCGTTTTACTACCAGGAATATTGACTATTATAATAATTCCCTTGTCCTCGATATCTGTAGTTTTCATTTTCACCATTTCTTCACAACTGCAGGCACCAGCTACTCCGAATAATAGAACAATCTGAAACAACCACGTGATCAAAATACAAAATTATAATTACTTGAAATATGATAGTTACCTTCAATACTAAATATTGATCATCCGGTGCATCGAAGAGAAAACGTTCAAACTCTTCCTTAGAAAAAACTCTTAATTTTTTTGCAAGATACCCTTCATTGGATTTTTTCAAAAATGCGCGCATTTTCAGATATTTACCAATATCTATTTCATGTTTGACCGCTAGTTGCGACTTTATCATTGAATATCGGGCCCACAAAGTAGAGGATTTCCATTTTTGCGCGTATGTTCTGGGGAACATACGCGTTATAGTTTTGCCCAAATGTGAAATTTAATTCTGTGGTGCCGTCCGGCCGTCCGGCCGTCCGGCCGTTGCCACGATAACTTGAGAACGAAAAGAGCCAGCGACTTGAAATTTTCAGGGTGGGTTGCGCATCCCAATACGACGGACAAGTTCGTTAATGGGTATAATCGGCCCAATGGTTTCCGAGTAATAATTTTGTTTTCAACCAAAATAAATCCGATCGAATTTAAACTTGGTGAATAGTTGTAGAATATAGACCTAAGCACGTTCGTGAAATTTTGTGAGAATCGTATTGCTAGAAAATTATTAAAAAATTATTAAAAAATATTTTTGTTGTCACGATAACCTGAGAACGGAAGGAGATAGCGGCTTGAAAATTTCAGGTTAGGTTGTGCATCTGAATGCGACATTTGAGTTTGTTTATGAGCATAATCGTCCAAACGGTTTTAGAGTTATAGCCATCTGAAATTTTCTGAAATTTGGATGTTTTTTGTTCCTCATTAACTCGAAGAATACAAAACCGATTGGATTCAAACATGGTGAATAGTTGTAGAATATAGACCTAAGCACGTTTATGAAATTTTGTGAGCATCGAATCGCTAGAAAATTATTAAGAAATTATTAAAAAATATTTTTGTTGTCACGATAACCTGAGAACGGAAAGAGATAGCGGCTTGAAAATTTCAGGTTAGGTTGTGCATCTGAATGCGACATTTGAGTTTGCTTATGAGCATAATCGTCCAAACGGTTTTAGAGTTATAGCCATCTGAAATTTTCTGAAATTTGGATGTTTTTTGTTCCTCATTAACTCGAAGAATACAAAACCGAATGGATTCAAACATGGTTATTAGTTGTAGAATGCCAACGCGAAAATTTTTGCAGAATTTCGTGAGGATGGTATAACTATAAAATTCAAAAAAAAATAATTAAAAATAATTGAAAAAAATTCTATATATCATAAACTATTCGTCCGGCATGGCTGAAATTTTGGGAGAGCCTGCAGAACCTAACTCTACTGCAGAATTCCAAGTTTGAACACGATCGGATCTATATTGTTGGAGAACCGAGCAGCCTTTTGTGAGTTCGGTAGGTGGATGCCAATCGTCGTATGATATGTTGTCTATGGTCGTATTTTTGCGAGAACCTCCAAAAATAAAATATGAATGTCATGATGACATATTATTATACATATATATTCATGGTAAAATCGTGTTATTTCATCACAAATCTATAGGAGATTAGATGATAGCCCTACATTAGTGGTCAGACCTGGTTTTGAAAGAGATCCTCCTTAGGAGGAGGCAACTAAATATTGAAGGGATTTCTATGAACAAGAGTGAATATCTTTGAGGAATAGAGAGGCGATTCTTCTTCAAGAGATCCATGTGCCTTCAGAGGAGTATATTTGCGAGAGGGGACCTTTGAATTTTGCAGAAGGCTTCTGATCTTGTAAGGTGAGAGGCTCATTTGTGGATATTAAATCTCGTGATGGGTAGAAAGGAATTCTAGGCCAGTTTTTCTATCACTAATGAGAATATATCTTTATGTAATAACGGGTGATTTTTTGAGAGCTTTTGGATTTGATTTGAAAAAAATTGGTTCAAGCACTGACGTGAAGTCAGAAGCTTTTGCGCGTATGTTCTATTGTCCATTCTCCTGTATTGGACACTCTTCTTAATCGAATTTATTTTAGTTTGGATTCGTTAACATGGGAGCTCAGAGCTTTAATAGCAGCTTGACTGTTAGAGTGGATTAATACATCACATCTCTGATAGTTTCTTTCACACAGCAATTGGCCCATGGTCTCCCAATTTTGTGATTAATTATTTCATCATACTATTAATATAAATCAATAAGATTCAATCGAGAATTAATTGGTTTCATTAAAAAAGTAAATATCAAAACAATTATATGTACGCAAAAATTATTTTAACCAAGTAAATATCAAAAAAAAAAATTGGTTCAAGCACTGACGTGAAGTCGAAAGCTTTTGCGCGTATGTTCTATTGTCCATTCTCCTGTATTGGACACTCTTCTTAATCGAAAAAAAAATTGGTTCAAGCACTGACGTGAATCAGGAGCTTTTGCTCTTCTTAATCGAATTTACCATGATGAATTCTATTGTCCGTTCTCCTGATTGGACCCTTTTAATCGAAAAAAAAATTGGTTCAAGCACTGACGTGAAGTCAGAAGCTTTTGCGCGTATGTTCTATTGTCCATTCTCCTGTATTGGACACTCTTCTTAATCGAATTTACCATGATGAATTCTATTGTCTATTCTCCTGTATTGGACACTCTTCTCAATCGAATTCACCATGATGAATTCTATTGTCCATTCTCCTGTATTGGAGACTGTTCTTAATCGAATTTGCCATGATGAATTCTATTGTCCAGAATGGACAATAGAATTCATCATGGCAAATTCGATTAAGAAGAGTCTCCAATACAGGAGAATAGACAATAAAAATCATCATGGTGAATTCGATTGAGAAGAGTGTCCAATACAGGAGAATAGACAATAGAATTCATCATGGTAAATTCGATTAAGAAGAGTGTCCAATACAGGAGAATGGACAATAGAACATACGCGCAAAAGCTTCTGACTTCACGTCAGTGCTTGAACCAATTTTTTTTTCTGTAGTCATTAAGTTGAAATATGCTAGAATCACATTCTCTTGGTAAACTGTCATATTTTTCGAATTGCGCCAATTCACGAAGTGATCATGAGCTGCAGAATATTTTTCAATAGACTTCGATGGTCCAAGGGAAAAGACTGCTTCATTCACCAAAACCTCAATTTCTGAAGAGATTTTCACTTTCAACCACTTCTCACCTGCTTTCAAATGATAACTATAAATTATTTTACTTTATATCTGTCAGAATTAATTTTGCGTGGCAACCGTAACTAAGCAAATGTTCCATAATTCACTCAACTATAACGATCGTATGGATATGTTCATAAATGTAAATCAATACAAAAGTGGATATTCGAATTTTCATGAATTTTAAAACGTTTGAAAATAAAATAACATATTTTATTCGGACCATAGAAGTGCTTTTCATACCCTCAACTCAAGCTCGCCATGAAAAGTTGCACTTCTCCTTATGAAATAACATACTATAATTTATCTACTGAATAGATAATTTAAAATCAACAATCAATGATTTTTTCATTAAAAATTATAAAATTGTAACCTATTTAAAATTATAAGTTACTTACGCTTTTTCATTTTTTGTTGTTTTATATTATACAGAATATTTCCAAATATCGTTTAAGATTCAATCAAACCTAAATATATAATATGGATCCCAATTATTTAAAATAAGTCCATAGTACCATATTTAATTGTTCTCGGCCCGCGATAGGTATTAAATATCGATTTAAAATCATATTTAGAAACAAATTGCTCTTCCCCTATAAAAATGACTTGACCCCAGAAATTACATTCCTAATTATATAAATTCAAACTGTATCATGTAATTCCTTAGATTCACTTCGAAAATCAAAAACCGCTGACAACTTTATTGTTCGGTTGTAGAACAGTGGACCAGTAGTCCAGTACAAACATTGTACCTAATCGTTATAATATTTCGATATTTCTCCAGTATCTCAAGCGTGCCAAAAAAAAATCCAAAAACTGTGTATACAATATTCCTTGCATTTGTGGTATATCATTATAAAGGAGAAACATCGGTACCACTATCCGGGTGATGAAGTCCGAACATTCTAGATCAACTCGAAGAATAAAGACATGCAAAAATAAAATGGCAGAGCCTTAGGACATACAATAAAGGAGATCACATGATAGCTTGTAGTAAACCAAAGTTTCTGATGACAAAGTCTGATGATATAAAAAAAAAAGCTAAAGAAAGTTCTGGGGGCTTTGGCGCCCATGTCAAACTACTAGAGAGTAATTATTCGCTATTTAACAAATCATATCTCCGAAAATATAGGTTTCTCATGGTGGGTTTCACGAAGCTTCGATTAGCTTAATTGCGGATTAAATTCGGTGGTTGCATCGAAATTGAACAGGACATAGAATCACACTGATTTGGCAATTAGCTGTCAAAGCTTTGTGCAGAAACCCACCGTAAGCGTTGGGAATGGCATCAATGGATTCATATGATATAACTGCATCATAAAAAATTAAATTCGAGACTTAGGTATATGACTTACCTCATATATTAGATTTACATATATCAGGAAATTATAATTATAACATTCTATGAACTCATAAAATTACTATTAATTATTGGAAATTTGAAAAATCATATCTCCATAAGTATTAGTTTGTTAGAATTCAAAATGCTATCAATAGATTCCTATGGGGAAGCTGTATATTAAAAAAAATTAATTTGAAATTTGTTATGTAAATTTTGTTTCTCCGAAAACTCCAAGCACTCAACCGAGATATTTATCTCCCAAATCTACCCTGAAAATTTTAACTGTCTAGCTCATTCTGTTCGAGAGTCAAAGGCTGGACAGAATCCATTTTGACCACGGATTCTTTATCAGTGAGTCGAACCGAAACCATTAAGACCATTTTCAGCCACAAATTCGAAAATTACAGACATTTGGTCAAATTGATAAGCGCTCTTTTCTGAAGAGCGAGAGCGCCAAAACATAAGGGGTCCCTTGTTCGATTGTAGAACAGTTGACATCAGCAAATTATAATCAGAGCATTCTATGAAATCATAAAATTACGATTTATTATTGAAATTTTGAAAAATCATCTGCGAAGTTAGGGTCTGCTAAAGTTGAGAATGATTTCAGTGGATTCTTATGATGAAACTGCACCTCAAAAAAAAATATATTTGAATCTTGTAATGTAAAAAAAAAGTTTGAGACCATTTTTAGCCAAGAATTCGAAAATTACACACATTTGGGCAAATTGAAAAGCACTCTGTTCCGAGGAACAAGAGCGACAAAAAAACTAAAAAATATATGTTCGCAAATGCTTTGTTTCATTTGACAACCATAAACAAGATAGTAAATGTAACTGTAGAAAGAATCAAATGTCAATTCCATCTATCAGTGTGAATATGGGTCTCTTTTTTTGCATATTCGGATATGTATATGGAAAAATTCACCCAAATTCAATTTTAGAAATATTGAAGAAAAATGCCCATTTCCACCGTGTATCTAAAAAAAGCAATTTCGGACTTTTCTATATTTATTAGAATTTTTCTATACAAAATTAATCGAGGATTACGCCCTGAAATGTTTTAAACGTTGTAAAGAATAACCCTGTATATATTCAAGGGATATGAGGGCAGGGTCCTCTTTATGAGCCAAATATATGCTTGACATTTATGAAGTAAACACATAACATTTTCTCTACACTTTTCATGGTGGTTCGAAATATAGTGGTTAGCAAGAATTTCCCTGCTCCCAAACCGATCTCCTGGTCCGATCTTCCAGTTCCCGAAGGACACACGGGAGTAGAGACCCGGCTTTTTCCGACTTCATCGGTGATAGCCCAGACAACTCTTCTGCTTACGGTTACCATGACTACCAGCTCGTCGGAGTCTGCCAGCGTGACGTCACGGCACATCGATTTCAGTTTTTCCTCGTGAAAATTCTCTCCGTGGAAAGCCGGGCCAGCTTTCGGATGTGGAGAACTCGGGAGGGGGTTAGATTTGCTCAGATCCTGCCATGCCGAGCGATTTGCTGCAAAAGGGGGATGAGATAAGGGGGTCGAATTGGGTGGAAAGTAGGTTGTGGGAATTAATTCGAAGAATGAAATCTGTGGTTATCATAATGGATGATGTGATGATTGATGTGAACCAGATATAATATCGGAAATATAACAATTCGTTCATTAAAATGAGTTTGGTTTTCTAACAACTTGTAACGGTATAAAAACCCGTCACGTTAGATTCTTTTATACAACATATTTGCTTATACAGGGTGAGTCTTTGACCACTGCATTAATTTTAACCAAAGATTCCTCTCATCAAATGAAACACTTTTTTCATTTAACATTTTTCCAAATTCAGCTCAGGTAAAAAGGTACAGGCTGTTGTAATTTTGAAAAAAAATCAGTTTTTATTTTGTAGCTTCGACATCCTCTTTTCGAATAAAATGAATGTTGGCGTAAAGTTTCCTATAACTATGATACATATTTTCCAAATATTAGTTATTTTCTACTTCTACTGGTTTTCTAGTTATGGACTCGTGGATTCATAAAACTAAACGAAATTAGCATAAAGAAAGCATATAAAGTTTTTCTTGGGTCATTTCAAGAATATTCCATCGTTTTAGAACATTATATTATTCGTCATCATCTCTCCTTAAACTCACCGTTTTCGAGATATTCTTCATTGAATGTTTTGAAATGGAAAACTCCAGAAATTTCACTACTTTTATGGATCCGTCCCTGAGCGTTGGAATCCCGAATCAAGCTGTAAACCACGTTACCATGCCTTATTCTCGTCCGCCAACAATGTCATAGATAATTTATATGCGGGAGTGTATTAGCACATAGTGAAATCTTTAAACGCTTGTAACTTTTTACCTGAGCTGAATCTGGAAAAATGGTAAATGAAAAAAGTGTTTCATTTGATGAGAGGAATCTTTGGTTAAACTTAATGCAGTGGTCAAAGACTCACCCTGTATAGATAGGAAATATATTCAAAATTATATTGGGAACATACCCATAATTATGTCAAAAACTTCGTGGTTTAAAACCCCTCGTTGAACAATTTCATAGTTTGCAGCCCGCCCAACGTAAATTCTGCCTTCTTATAATTCGAAATAGTTAATTTATTTTAATCTAAATTAGATATCTTTTGTCTCATGAGTACCTCTTGTTATCCCACACACTTTATTATATTATAGGTATAGTAAATTTATAGTTTTGATTCTGTGCGCCAACGCAATTTTCTGTGATCATAAATGATCATCGATCGAGTTGAAATTGCTTGGCATTTTTCTGTCGAGCTGAACACTCAAGCGTTTCACATGTGATAAAGCTTTCCATACGATTTTCTTTGTTCACTGTAGTTGAAGTAGAAAAGGAATTGTCTAGAAATTTGTAAAAGCAGTTTGTGTGTTTTGTTAAATGTTACCTCTAGGCGTGACTAAGTCAATGAGCACCCTCACTTGTTAATTATTCGTCAAAATATGCTGCCTTTTATTAATAAGTTTCATTATGGGTTTTCTATCACTAACTTTGAAAAATATCTATAAAATAAAAAAAATTTTATTTTGTGAATTGCCTCTGCGTTAGAAACAAAAGATAATTGTCAGAAGCAATGTATAGATCAATTTTGCCTAGCTAACAATAACGAAACAAAAATGAAAAGTGGAAAAGCCCTGTGGATAGGAATTTTGGCGCTCTTGTGCAAACTTTGACAAAACATATCTTTGAAATTATTGGTTTCTCAGAGTTGAGGGATATCAATGGATTCTTATGCTAGAACTGCATCATAAAGGAAGTTGAATCCAAATAATAGTTAATTTATCAAGATTAAATGAGCAATCTGCAATGCTGCAATGCTTTAATGCTTCAAAAATTGTCATTTAAAAAAAATGAGCAATCTGCAATGATTCAATGCTTTAATGCTTCAAAAATTGTCATTTAAAAAAAATTACAGTGCTGAAAATTATTAATCTGAAACCATCGGACCGTTTCTACCTAATAACGTACTTATCCGAGATATTCATTCCTTAAATCTAAATTATATTATATCAATTACAAGTAAGTCAATATTCCAGTTTTATTTTTATTGGAACTATTCTGAAACCAATATTATCAACTTATAAGCTGAATATTTCCATCATCATATGGATTATCCAAGAGCTATCCATGATAGCTGAGGTTGTTTCATTGTTCATTTTGCATTCATACTTTGTTTTCAAGAACAGGAGGAATTTTATGTCAAGAATTTTGAATAGAACTAGAAATAAATATGACATCATGCTCAGTTCGAAATCTCTCTTATCTGTAGACAGAGGCAAGACCTTATATTTCTCTATGAGATGACAATCAAAGAACACTAATATATGACAATGACGACACACAGAATATACGTTACCTAGGGTATATTCTGTGTGATATGGATGAACACGGATCATCAAATACATATTTACGATAACTCTGAAATCATAGACTTACGATTTAATGTTGAAATTTTGAAAAATCATATCTCCGAAAGTCTTAGCTTGTTAGAGTTGAAAATGATATCAATGGATTCTTATGATGAAATTGCATCTTAAAAAAAATTGAAGTTGAAATTTGTAATGTAAAAAATAATTCTTAAGATTTTCGCTTGATGTCTGACGAACGAGTCTGATCTAGCCAACGAAACGTTGCGAATCAGTTGTTTTATAGTTGATTTTATTTTGTTATTGTTTGTTAGGCACCATTATTCTATACATTAATTCTGACAAATATCTTGTGTTTCTAACGCAGAAGAAATTCACAAATTAATATTTTCTTTTTATTTTATAGACATTTTTCAGAGTTTCGGAGAAAAAACCCATAAAGGAACCATTGAATAATTAATGTACACAGGGTATGTTATTTAATTCTCGTTAATTTGGCCTTTTAATTTGTTTCTGCCAAACACGTGTAACGTGAACTTTTCCATTGTCAAATATGTTCTAGTGCTCTTTAATCCTCTGGGTAGATAGTGATCTTCATTTATCGAAACTACCGCGGGGTCTCAAAAGTTAATACATAGATGATCCCTCTGTGATTCATTATTGTCACCCTACTGTGCAGATATATACGAAGATTTTTACCTGGGAGTAGTTACCATTTTTTGTCAGAAGATGGCTTCGTACGTTGGAAATACCAATATTATTATTAATTAATAATTTTTCGGTTGTTTAATCGTAAATCACTTGTTTATTACTTTGATACGATGCTTTATTTGAAGATTAAAATAAAACATGCTGAGTGCAACAGCAAACTTGAATGCTTTCATCATACGTTTAATTCTAAATCTACTTAACGAACACTGTATACATCCATGTGTTGTGTAGGTAAAAGGAGCACTAAACTATTGTACATTTACTCTGATCTCTCCTCAGTTGCGAATAAATCTTTCGCCTTTTACTAAAGATTTCCGTGGGGAGGGATAACTCTAATGAGTCTATAACAAATTTTTGGTGGCTGATCGAAATGATCAGCCTATTCATTAAATAAATACAAAAGGACGCTACGTTTAGTTTATTCCGAAACTCATAGCTTATCTTACACTTGTTTTACCGTTTGTTGTCCTACATAGACTGCCTCGTAATTCAATTCTATATTCATTTATTTATAGGGGCTTTCTAAATTTGATGCCAAAGAAAAATGTATAATGGTATTTCATTTAATTTTTAATTCTAAACCGTTTCCCTTCAAAATTACTTTTGTATTTGTACTCTTTGTATTTGTGGGATAATTTTTGTTTTTATTGAATATCACTTCTAAACAATTAAGGATAATAATTTGGCAGATCGCTAATACTAATTCGATGTCAATTTTGACAGTCACTATAATTCAAAATGTTATCACAAAGGGGGGAGAAAATAAACCATTACAATATTATGCATCAGAACTTTTTGATACTGCAACATTTTGGAAAATAAAAATTGATTTGAAAACGTAAATCAATAAGCAACTTTTTTTTTGTATCTTGAGTTTTTCCTCAAATTGTTAGTACAAATCTTCTTTCACACTAATTCAGAGACGATATAATTAATGTTGAAAAAATTTAGTAGGCTTCTGTCAAATGTATTCATATATCATGTAAATTGGTTTCGAATAAAGTCTAAATTACACATATTTAACAATTTTTATTCAACGAAAACGAAATTTTCCCCCAAATTTACAATTTAGAACAAAAAATTATAAAAAAGACCCCCCATTCATTTTTGCTAAGCAAGTACATCTTAAAATTGTTTGATGAATTTAGAAACGTCCTGTATTGACGAATTTGTCAATAGGTTGGGGAAATTTGGTGAAGGTAATTTAAGTTTTGAAAACATTCAAGGGAGAAAATTTTACAAAAAGCATCGATCTATCCCACTATTTATAGTGGAATTAGATCGAATAAAAATGTATTCATATACAAGGTGTTAATGAAAAAACTACATTACATAGTAGTAAGCAATAGATGGCCACAAAATAATAAAAATAGTGCGTGTGACCGTCCGAATTGCCTTTTTTTTAAATACAGGGTGTTAAACATAATTTTTTTATTTGGTTTTTTTGTGGAAGAGTGTATTCAACTACAAGGCCAAAAATTTGAACAGCTATCAAGGACTTAATATTAGAGATGTGCCGGATCATTGAATGTATGAATCCGCGGATGCGGATACGGATACGGAACACCAGTTTCTAGATCCGCGAATACGAATACGGATACGGATCTAGAATCTCTTACGCATTCGATCTCTGTTTTTAAAGTTTAATTTACCGTTGCTCAATTTCGATTACGGTTTATAATATTTTTGAGTTGCTGTAGCTATGTGTGATATTTTGTCCATATAACGATAACTTATTATGGAGATTGAATGCAGTTAAGTTAGAGAATTTAATTTTTGTTATTATTCAAAATATCAGAGATAGCTTTGAGTTTTGATCTAATTAGGAAGACTTCCAAGTAGTCATATTCTCATGACTACCAGAGAAGGTAGAAAGATTGTTTATTTGTTTGATTTTTACAATTCAAATGTGCAAAATATAAGTAAGTATTCTTTGAAAATAAAACATATTTTGAATAGTATTTCGTTGCTAGATATTCACCCTCACTCACAATTTCGAAAGACTAATAACATAGGTATTAATCTTAATCAGATCAGTTCGAGATCCGCCAAAAAAATGGCGGATATAGATACGGATAGAGATCTTTGATTTTCTTCGGATATCCGCGAATACGGATATAATACGGATATCCGGAACATCACTACTTAATATTTCTTCTGAATCAGAATAATGTCTGTACATTATTGAATGGTTTCTTTCTGGGTTTTTTCTCCCAAACTCTGAAAAATTTATATAAAATATTAAATTAATTATTTTGTGTTTTGCTTCTGCGTAAGAAACACAAGAAATTTGTCAGAAGCAATCAATCGAACAATGTTGCCTAAAAAATAACAATGAAACAACATCAACGAAGAAACAACTATATCGTAACGCAAGGGCGTAGCCAGGAGGGGGGGGGGGTTTGGGGGTGCAACCCCCCCCCCTCCCGAAATGTTATTTTCCTCTTAAAAAAAAAGTTTCGCTGCAGAAAGTGACCCTTACACCCCCAAGAGAGCGAGACAAGATTTTTTATACTCTCGTCTACTCTCCTTTCGTGTGAAGCCCTATTTTTCACCCTGTATATCTTTTAAAAAGTGGCGTTTCGGACTTTAGCTCACTTTTCTATCATTATCCACTATCGCATACTACTAATGAAATGTCCTTTTTCCATTGACACCCTGTAGGTCGGATGTTTCCATGTTCCTATCATGGAGGTTTAATGGGTAAGATATACAGGCTATCCTAATATTTTTCTTTCGTATGTATGGTTGCCATTGTTGTCGACCGTCTGTGTCAATTAATAGATTTTTACCTGTTGATAGTTTCCCTCTTTAGCCACAAGATGGCTTCGAACGGTCAAAATATGATTATTTTTATTCATTTATCTTTTTTCGGTAATCAAATCGAATATTACTATAGGTTATTATTTTGTTAGAATGCCGAATTCAATAATGTAGTAAGACATTCTATGAAGAACATCAGAACTCATTGCTTTCATACTTAGCTTCCTTCTAGAATGGTTTAACGAACACTGGTTACGTCCGAACGATTTATGGATGAAAGGAGCAGTGAAAAAATATATCGTCACTCTGATCTCTCCTCAGTTGCGAATAAATCTTTCGCCTTTTACTAAAGATTTCCGTGGGGAGGGATAACTCTAATGAGTCTTTAACCAATTTTTGGTGGCTGATTGCTTACAATCAGCCTTTACGCTAATGAAACAGAAAAGTACCACAGATTTTTATCTATAAATCTCTAATTGGATTGTCCTAACTGTAACTGTGTAACTACGAATTCCTAAATGTGAAGAGGCAGTATTTATTTTTGAGTAATACAAATTTCCTCATTATTTAGAGGTCACACTAAAAGTGTTCTAACTAAAAATTCATTATATGCAAACTTTTCAGTAATCAATTGAATTTAAATGACTGCCTTTTCCACATGCTCTAAGTAAGTTAAAATTTAAAAAATATATATTTTAGTCATTGAAAAGTTGTTTATATACATATACAGTATAATTTCAATAACTAAAAATTTATTATATGTAGTTTCAGTAACCAAGTGAATTTAAATCGCTGCCTTTTCCACAATTTCTAAACCCTCTATAATTTTACCTCTGAATTAGCGACGTACTTTTTGATGATGTAAATCAAAAACGATCCTTTTGATATAAATAGTGAATATTTCATAGAATACATTGTTTCATTCTAATAATTAAATGGATTTCAATTTTCTTGTTGGACATACTTTTTTTTATTGTTCATGTCTAGAACCTGATCGCAAAATTCGTAAGATCGTAGTTAATTAGTTCGATTTAATTATTCTCTCAAGAAATTATTAGAGAAATAATTTTTTATTTGAGTAGTGGACAGTGACAGTAGACAATATAATATTGAACTTTTTTTAATTCATTATTTTCGAAAGAAAACATTTTTATTTAATACTGAAACTAAATACTTAACTAACCACTACTACTACTACTTACTAGCTGAATTAAAATGTGTTCCTAATGTCATCATTTTATGGAATTGGCACTATCGAAAAATTCAGCTGGTTTTATTCGATAGAAACTCAAATAATTTACCTCTAAAGACAATAGAATAGTATATTCTAAAACAAGTTGCAGAATGGGCTGATATTCAAACACGAATGCGAAATTCGAAAACGAGCGACGAAGGAGCGAGTTTTCATACGCATGAGTGTTGGAATAGCCTTCTGCAACGAGTATTAGACGATATTTTCTCTATATCGGTATATATTTTGGAGGAGGCCAATGTTCAACTTTGGACGCTAAGGGCTGGATGATGATGATGATATATCGATGCTTAATTCGATTAAGTGTGTCCAAGTAGACAATAGAACATACTCGCAAAAGCTCTTGACTTCACGTCAGTGCTTGAACCAATTTTTCAAGATGTCCTTGTTCAGAAAATATTCAGGGTTATCTAATCCCCGTTCTTACGTAAAAACAACCCTTCATTCCCCACGTAACTCCCTATAAAAATGATTATGATCATTTATCATCCTCGCCATCGATTTCCGTTTAAAAGGGCGCGCAGCCGGCCCAATATTATTGTGTAATTCTTCTATTTTCCGAACAAACAAGATAATCAGTTCTACCGTTTTTAACGAGGATCGTTATGTATGCCGTAACGATGATGATCTCTAGGTCCGCCCGTCGCCTGTCAGGAGTTCTTCGATAAAAGTTTGCATAATTTATTGATGGGATTTTAATTGAAGTGTCTAGGTGTCTTAGTTCTTCGGGAATCGAATCAATTGTTCCAATTATATCTTGTTTGTTTTTCGCGCCGTTTAGAAAATGGTGTCGGGGTCGACAGTTTTATTTTGATAAGAGATATGGATCGGGGTCATCTCGGAACTGTTTTTGATAGAAAAAAATTGGTTCAAGCACTGACGTGAAGTCAGAAGCTTTTGCGCGTATGTTCTATTGTCCATTCTTCTGTATTGGTCACTCTTAATCGAATTTACCATGGTAAATTATGTTGTCCATTCTCCTGTATTGGACACTCTTATTTCGAATTTACCATGGTAAACTCTAATTAAGAGTGTCCAATACAGGAGAATGGACAACATAATTTACCATGGTAAATTCGATTAAGGGTGTCCAATACAGAAGAATGGACAATAGAACATAAGCTCAAAAGCTTCTGACTTCACGTCAGTGCTTGAACCAATTTTTTTTTTCGTGATTTTTTTTAAATTTTCTAGGGGTACGGTTCTTAAAATTTTTTTTTTCGTCATTTTTTTCAAATTTTCTAGGGGTGCGGTTCTTACAAAATTTTAAACACGTCTTTATGTTGATTTTCTACTACTAGTTACCAAGCTTCAATTCGATCGAATATTTATTTTTTGAGTTATCAAGGAAATAATATTCCAGGTGGGTATAACTCGGAAACCGTTAGACCGATTATGCCCGAGAACGATCTCAACTCTCCCTTTCGGATACGCAACCTACCCTGAAAATTGCAAGTCCCTATCTGCTTTCGTTCGAAAGTTATCGAGGCAACGGTCACCCATCTACTGAACTCACACAAGGCTGCTCGAATCTCCAACAATATTTAACTGATCGAATTAAAACTTAAAACTTGGCATTAGAGTTGGGTTCTAAAGGCTCTTGCAAAATTTCAGCAATTTCAGACGAATAGTTACTGATATATAGAATTTTTTTTTTAATTTTCAATGATTTCTTAAAAATTTTCTACGAATATTATCCTCACGAAATTATGCGAGAATTTTCGGATTGGCATTCTACAACTAATAACCATGTTTCAATTCAATCGGTTTAGTATTTTTCGAGAAAATGAGGAGAAAAAAACAATTTCAGATGGTAATAACTCTAAAACCGTTTGGCCGATTATGCTTATAAACAAACTCAAATGTCGTGTTCAGATGCACATCCTAACCTGAAAACTTCAAGCCGCTATTTCTTTCCGTTCTCAAGTTATCGTGACAACAAAAATTTTTTTAATAATGTTCTAGCCATACGATTCGCACACAATTTCACAAACGTGCTTAGGATCATATTCTACAACTACTCGCCAAGTTTCAATTCGATCGGAGTCATATTGGTTGAAAACAAAATCATTACTCGGAAACCATTAGGCCGATTATGCCCATTAACGAACTTGTCCGTCGTATTGGGATGCGCCACCTACCCTGAAAATTTCAAGTCACTAGCTCTTTCTGTTCTCAAGTTATCGTGGCAACGGCCGGACGGCCGGCCGGACAGAATCAAATTTGACCTCGAATTCTTCATTGGGGAGTCGAACCAAATCGTTTCAGACCATTTTCGTAAAAAAATTCGAAAGTTACAGACTTTGTGCAAAATTATAACGCGATGTTCCCCAGAACATACGCGCAATATTCACTAATCATATCACTAAGAATATCAAAAGCATCGTTGTTGATTTACATCATTAAAGTGCGTCTCTAATTCAGAAGTAAATTATAGGGGGATTAGAAATTGTGGAAAAGGCAGGGATTTAAATTTACTTGGTTACTAGAACTACTTATAATAAATTTTCAGTTATTGAAATTATACTGTATATGTATATAATACAATTTTTCAATGACTAAAATATATTTTTTTTAATTTTAACTTAGAACATGTGGAAAAGGCTTTGAATTCAATTGAATACTGAAAATTTTGCATATCTATAATAAATTTTTAGTTAGAATACTTTTGTGTGACCTTAAAATAATGATGGAATTTGTATAACTTAAAAATAAAGTCTGCCTATTCAAATTCAGGTTATAGGACAATCCAATTAGAGATTTATATTTATAGATTCAAATCTGCGGTACTTTTCTGTTTCCTTAGCGTAAAGGCTGATTGTAAGCAATCAGCCACCAAAAATTGGTTATAGACTCATTAGAGTTATCCCTCCCCACGGAAATCTTTAGTAAAAGGCGAAAGATTTATTCGCAACTGAGGAGAGATCAGAGTGTTGATAAAAAGTCTCAGTGCTCCTTTTACCCATATACCACTCCGCTGTATTCAGTGTTCGCTTTACCAAGTTAGACGGAAACTTATGTTGAAAATATTGAATTCTGATATGGTTCTCACAATGTTTTATTATATTCCTCCAATTTTTCATTCTGTCAAAAAAATGAATATGCGATTTTCGATTTGACAACAGAAAGAAAATAAATACAAATAATAATAGTATTTCTAACGCACGAAGCCATCTTGTGACAAAATCAGGTAACTATCTGCAGGTAAAAATTCTAATTCACAGAGAAAGAATAATCGTATTTTCAACGTCCAAATGACACTCCGCAAGGAGTAAGTTAGTACATTGATTACAGTTGGTTTTTCAGTGTTTTGCACTAATAAAAATTTTATGAAGAAAATGTTATAATGTGTAATTTTCCTGTTCCATCAGCTGTTTCAGTGCCAACAATTAAGGGAAAATTTGGCCAACCTAAAAAAATTCCACATTGAGATCGAAGGGGTGTAAAGGGGGTTGCAAAATGAGAAAAGGGCATCAGTGATTCGATTTCCATTCGTAACTTAGTATTTATTATAATAATAAAATTTTTGAGTTTTTAAAATCACAATAATTTTTTTTCAAATGACAATTAAACGTGGAACAGCTTATTCCGGACCTCCATACTCAATACAAAAAATTGTCCCTATATGACCATTTTTTGTCCAAACAAAAAACAATCATCAAATTTATGGTAATATTTAGTAAATATTGAATGAAATCCTTACAATGCAGCCTACATTGGACAAGCGATCAGAAATTTTAAATATGCGACAATCTTGATAAATGTGTAGTCCTTTAATATTCAATAAATGAATAGGCTGATTATAATCAATGAACCAGACTGATTTGAGTTGTCGATCCCTATGAAAATCTATTGTTAGAGTGAAAATGCAAATTTGAAGTACTCCTCTGAACATTAAACTATAAAAACAATACTAATAATAGTAAAGAAATATGGATAATGCGGAATTACCCGTTAAACCTTCTCGATAATAATAGTAATATGTATTCACTTTCACAGCCATTGCTTTGTACATAAGATATTACAATAAAAGGAAAATACGTCAAATAAGACAGCAATAACAAACAGTTACTACCACTACTAAGATCTTTATATAATTACACTCTACCCAAAAATGTGTGAATGTAATCAATGTTCATTAAGCAAATATTGCGTGAACGCGTTACATACGGATATTGTTCTCAGCATGTTTTACTACAATCTTCAAATTTTATATCCCATCAAAATAATAATGATATTCAATCTGACAAACCATAAACGCAGAATATTTAATAATAGTTTTTTCAACGTACGAGGGGACATCTGGTGACGACAGGTGGTAGCTTATTTCAGAGAGTTAATAAGTAGGTCAATTCCACTTGGTTTCTCATTATATTTTATGTAATAGAAATTCCAAAATTATTATTTCGTTAATATAATTTTTTAATGAACAAATATATTCTTTTGAACTTTGAATAAATGTAAAATCAGATTTACGTTTCACAAATTCAAATTTTGTACAGCTTGTTCGTAATCGGGATATCCAGATTCAAGTAAAATTTTGTCCAACCTAAGAATAAATTCACGTTTTAGTCAGTGGTGTAAATAGGGGGGTGGTATTTAAGGGATCAATCCCCCAATAGTCTTAGTAACCCTATAGAATTGTCTATAAGAAAATTGAAAATGATTAAATATTGAATCATATAACCCGCCATCAAAAAAACATTTTAAACCCCCCTCAAAAAACATTTCCGCCCGCATCAAAAAACATTTCTCCCCCTATCACAAGAGGCTATCTACTGGTAGTAATAATAATAATATATAAAGGAGTTACAAATTGAGGGGAGAGAAGTTATTTAGTTCCGATTCATTACTGTGTATTCTTGATATAATATAATTTAGAGGAAATTTTGTTCATCTTTGAAATTTGAATATGAAGAGTAATAAATTCATCAAAATATACAAGTATTTCTAGTATCGAGTACCTATCTATAGTATTTCCAATGAAAGTATTTATAAAATACGGTTAAAAATTTCAAAGTGGATATTATAAATGTCCCTTTTGTATTTAATTGATATACAGGCTGATCTTAATAGAACAGCCACCAAAAATTGGTTAAAGACTCATTAGAGTTATCCCTCCCCACGGAAATCTTTAGTAAAAGGCGAAAGATTTATTCGCAACTGAGGAGAGATCAGAGTGATCATGCTAAGTTTCAGTGCTTCTTTTACGCACACACCACTCCGCTGTATTCAGTGTTCGTTATGACAAGTTAGATTGACGATAATGTTGAAATAATTGAATTCTGATATTGCTCTCAGCATGTCTTATTATATTCTTTCAATTCCTTATCCTAACAAAAAAATCAACATGTGATATTCGATTTGACAATCGAAAAACAAGAATAAATAATAATATTAGTATTTCCAACGTACGAAGCCATCTAGTGAGTAAATCAGGTACCTAACCGCAGGTGAAAAAACAACAATTCACCGAGACGGATGATAATCGTATTTTCAAAGTTTGGAGTTATCAAGTTACTATCCACAGTGAGTAAATTAGAAGGTTGATTCCAATTGGGTTCTCTGTGTTTTGTATATGAATTTTATTTTATAAAAGGGAATTATAACGTGTATTATTATTTTTTAATGAATAGGATATCAAATTTACATTTCACCAATGTAAGTAATCATTAAAGGATACTGTGGGAGGTATATTCATCATTAAATGGTTTCTTTCTGGGTTTTCTCTCCCAAACTCTGACAAATATCTTGTGTTTCTTACGCAGAAGAAAACCACAAAAGCTTTTTCGCGGCCTACAAATTAAGGAAAAACTTTGTCCAACCTGAAAAAATCCACATCGAGATTGAAGTGACATAAAAAGGGGTAACAAATTGAGGGAAGTGAAGTGATTCATTTAATTCGTTATTGAGTAGTATATAGTATAGTTTCAGTATTCCTTTTACCCGCAAAGTATACTAATGATATTATTTATTCACTTTCACAGCAATTGCTTTGTACTTTTCACAAATTTGATCTGAAAACCGCTGTGATCTACAAAAGTAGGCAAAATTTTTGCCAACCTAAAGAAAACGGGGTTTATATTTTGAGGAAAGGGCAATGATTCAATTCCAATTCGCTCTTGAGTATTTATTATATAATAAAATTTTTTAGTTTTTGAAATTATGGTATGTAGGTACCTACCTAATTACTACTACAATTACAGGGAGGGAAGTGATTTAATTGCAATTCATTGCTGGGTATTTTTATATAATAAAATCTTTTAGTTACTGTAATTATATTATATCTGAAATTTTATGAATAAAATCCTAATTTCATTGAAACTAATTCATCCTTGGAACATCTTTTTCCGGACCTCCAAATTTAGAAGAGCCTAGAAAAAAATCTATCAAATTATACAAGATATTACTACTAATTATAGTATCGAATATAGTGTTTCCAATGGAGAGTATTTGATGTATGAGAACATATCAAAAATTTTACTTATGTCAGTTCAGTATTGATGTTATTAATTTTTTACTTAATAAGCCCTTTTGTTTTTCATTAATTTATAGGCTAATCATATCACTAAGAATATCAAAAGCATCGTTGTTGATTTACATCATTAAAGTGAGTCTCTAATTCAGAAGTAAATTATAGGGGGATTAGAAATTGTGGAAAAGGCAGGGATTTAAATTTACTTGGTTACTAAAACTACTTATAATAAATTTTCAGTTATTGAAATTATACTGTATATGTATATAATACAATTTTTCAATGACTAAAATATATTTTTTTTAATTTTAACTTAGAACATGTGGAAAAGGCTTTGAATTCAATTGAATACTGAAAATTTTGCATATCTATAATAAATTTTTAGTTAGAACACTTTTGTGTGACCTTAAAACAATGATGGAATTTGTATAACTTAAAAATAAAGTCTACCTATTCAAATTCAGGATATAGGACAATCCAATTAGAGATTTATATTTATAGATTCAAATCTGCGGTACTTCTCTGTTTCCTTAGCGTAAAGGCTGATTGTAAGCAATCAGCCACCAAAAATTGGTTATAGACTCATTAGAGTTATCCCTCCCCACGGAAATCTTTAGTAAAAGGCGAAAGATTTATTCGCAACTGAGGAGAGATCAGAGTGATGATAAAAAGTTGCAGTGTTCCTTTTAACCACATGCGACTACGGTGTAATCAGTGTAGGTTAAACAATGTTAGATGGAAGCTAATGTTTAAAGTATTGAAATCTGATATTGTATTCAGCATGTTTTACTACATTATCTCAATTCATTACCATATAAAAGAATTAACATTGCGATATTCGATTTGACAATCGAAAAACGGAATATAAATAATAATAATAGCATTACCAACGGACGAAGCCATCTTGTGACTAAATCAGGTAACTATCCACAGGTAAAAAGTAAAAACTTCCAATCTACCATACTATTAGTGACTATGGGTGGTAATAAAAAAGAGATTATGCTATGGGTAAAATAATTTTTACTTTTCACAAATTTGACCTGAAAACAGCTGTTTTCAGGCCTGCGAATTCAGGTAAAATTTTGTCCAACCTAACGAAAACCACATCGAGATTGAAGTGATATATGAAAAGGGGTTGTTACAAATGTAGGAAAGGCTAGTGATTCATTTCAATTCGATACTGAGAACTTATTATATAATAAAATATTTTCAGTTTTTAAAATTATTATAGGGATTAGGGAAAGATAGGGAAGGGAAGTGATTTAATTAATGCCAACAAATTACTGAGTATTCTTTATATCATAAAATCTGTTAGAAACTGGAATAGCATTCTGCATTATGTATATCCAAAACATTTTATGATTAAAATCTCAATTTCACTTAATACTAATTCATCCTTGGACCTCCAAATTTAGACGAGATTTTGTTTAACCTAGAAACAAATCTATTAAAATATAAAAGTATTTACATTTACTATTTTTATAGTATCGAATATGAATATAGTGAATCCAATGAAACACTGAACACGAACATTACTTACTAATTAGGAAAACCTGTCAAATAATAATAATAAATCAAAAATCAATAAAGTCGAGGTAATTCAGGTAATCTTAGATCTTATTAACTCTATAGTGTTGAACCTTAATATATCTGTATATATATATTAACCTAGACCGATTGTATTTCATTAACAAAAAGGCTGATCGTTACAGATCAGCCACCAAAAATTGGTTATAGACTCATTAGAGTTATCCCTCCCCACGGAAATCTTTAGTAAAAGGCGAAAGATTTATTCGCAACTGAGGAGAGATCAGAGTGGTTAATCAAAGTGTCAGTGCTTCTTTTACGCACATACCACTCCGCTGTATTCAGTGTTCGTTAAACCATGTTAGATGGCAGCTAATGTTGAAAGCATTGCATTCTTATATTGTTCTCAGCATGTCATATTTTAATCGTCCAATTCCTCATGCTATCAAATAAAAAGAACAGGGAATATTAGATTTAGTAACAGAAGGAGCAAAAACAAATAAATTATTTGTGATTCCTCTGCAAGTAGCCATCTAGTGACCAAATGAGGTAACTACCAGCTAAAATCTTCCAATGCACGGAGAATAGATAAGGAAGATTACCGTATTTCCGACTTACGGGGCCATCTAGTGAGTACATGTTGTAACTGTCCCTAGGTAGTAAATTAGTAGGTTAACTCTAATTGGTTATTCAGTATTTTTTTTAAGTAATATAATCTTGCATCAATTGAAATTATAATACAGGGTGTCTCTTACTGATATGCCCAAATATTAACAGGTGATTCTACATAAAAAAATAATTATCATTCATTTCAATGAATTCTATTCATTCCATAAGATAATATTTCTAGGATTACTTTGAATAATTAATCGCTCGTAGTTTGACAAGAGCGCCAAAGCTCCTGTCCACAGAGGATCCCTCGCGGCATTATACCTTGAAATATACGAATCTGATCGGTGATTACTTGTAGAATGCCGACCCATTAATTTTCGCGTAATTTCGTGAATATCGGATCCTGTTATTACTTGAGGCGTAAGTTTTTCGTATTTCAATTCCATAGAAAACATATGTCAGAAGATTTTAATCTCTGTGATCTTAGAATCGTTACTGGAGTATTTCATTGAAATGGTTTTTTAAATGTATTATAAATGCTGAGAAAACGGTATATTTTGATGCTAAATTCTATTAATAGTGTCCAATAGAGGTGAATATACAATAAATAGAACATGCGCGTACAAGCTTTTGACTTCACGTCCGTTCTCGAACCAATTTTATATTAAATATTAAAGTTGAAAACTGATAACATGCAGAAATATTGAAGTATGATACCTCTGAAACAAAGCCTCATCGGCAAAAATTTTATTTCACATTTTTTATCCAGAATATCAGCCTGTATATGTTCCTTAATTTTTTGCCTAGAATTTTTAATCATCTTGTATATTTCAAACACACTGCTAACCGGATAGTTTTCAATTCAACTACTCTCATTTAACGAGTGATTTTTTGACAACTCTCTTTTTGGAAACACTGTTTTTGTAAGCTGCCGCAGGTTTCGTGCCTTGTGTGACTGTCAAACATGTTAAGTTTGTTCTATAATTTAACCATGAATCGACTTACAAACGAACAACGCTTGTAAATTATTGAATTTTATTATCAAAATTCACGCTCAGTTAAGAAAGTGTATCGTGCACTTCTCCCATTTTTGTCAGTTTGGTCGACCTTCTGAAGTGGCTGCTCGGAATCTTGTGACTAAATTCCGTACCAAATTTACATTACTGGACGTCGAGTGCGGACAGAGGAAAATATCGCAGCTGTATCCGCCCAGTTGAGAGGCGAGTTTGGTGAGCAGTTTATTTCACGTTTGAGGTCGGTCAATGGGTGACCAAGATCGTGTGATTTAACGCCTCTGGACTATCTTTTGTGGGACTATGTTAAGGCTCATGTCTACAGGGTGTCCCAAAAATACCACGCGAAAGTGACACTGGAGATAGATTGGCATTAGGTCTATCAGATAGCATCAACATGACCTCAGTAAAAGTCCGCTGGTTTTCGAGATATCACCACTGTTGCGTCCCATGACTTCACATGTTGGGAAGCGCTCATTTGTATTTCTAAACAAAGCAGCTCGCTTGTAAAAATTAAATGTTTTGGGTTAACTGGTTTATTTTTGCATGGGTGGTCTCACCCTTGAAATTAATATTTTCCACGGAAAGATAATTGCAAGTAAAATATCTTGTAATACTTCAACCCTTGTAGAAGTATTTATGACCTATTTCCTGTGAAATATTGATAAAATGCATACAACAACTAACACATTGCCAGAGCTGTGAGTCCTTTGTCTAGATTTTAACCCATACAAAAATCTAGAATTTTCCGATTAGATCGCCACGGCTTTGGCTATTCTCTAAATCGAGGGCGTAGATTCCGAATCTGTAATTAGTTTTTCCGTATCTCGATTAATTTTGGTAATATGGCGAAAAATCCGACTGATTAGTCCATTTTCCGGAGGTAGAGCCAGAAATTGCGACTTTCTTCGTCATTGCTCCGAAACTAATCGAGATACGGAAAATTTAATTACAGATTCGTGATCTGCTTACCCGATTTAGTGAATAACCAAAGCCGCGTCGACCTAATCGGAAAATTGAAGAACTTTGTATGTGTTGGAAACTAGAGAAAACTTTTTGGCGTTTGACGGATTCGCTCATTACCTAATATTTTCCGAACGAATAGAGATACAGAAAAAATAGATACATAAATCTAAACGTCGTCCACCGACCAAACATCGGGGAAAATTTGGATATCGAGATGTGAAAATCATAGATTTCGGACGGGAAAGCAGTATTTTCCTTCGATTCCGGGTCAAAAATATTTCTAAGTGCCGACCCAAAAAGTTTTTTTCATGGTATATCGATACGGAGCTCGTGTCTAATTAAATCGAGGTCGCTGATCACGAATATGTAATTAGTTTTTCCCTAAGTGGCGTACTTTGGGAAAATTTTCACTTAAAGTGAAAAAAATTACGAAAATAGGTCAATTTTGGAACTTTCCACCGCCCAAAAAAATCGGAGTAGGGTGTTGCTGATTTTTTACGTCATATTTGGATCCTTTATCTATCGAATCATCCGAACAATAAATGTCCAGGTCGTACGCTTCGGAAATTATGATTTTTTTTCCCGAGGGTCTATTTTTCGGAAAATTCCTTCCGCGATATTTCCTCGGAAAATTTTTGTAATAAATATCTGATGGTAGATTCGGAATCTACGGCCCCGAATCTATACGAATAAATACCCGTTTCATAGTTTTGCGTCAAAAAATTTTTCTCGAAAAATGGGATTTTCTTAAGGCTAATGTATTAAAAAATTGCCAAAATTCGACCGGTCTCTGATTTCGATGCAAATTACGTCATTTACTAATTCGGGACCGTAGATTACGAATATATGATCGGATTTTTCATTAGTGAATTTTCCGCATAAATACCGCGAATTGAATTTTCCGAAAAACAGACCCTTGGGAAAAAAATCATAATTTCCGAATAGTACGGCCTGGACATTTTCTTTTTGGATTATTCAGTAGATAAAGGATCCATATATGAGGGCAAAAATCCACAACACCTTACTCCGATTTTTTTGGGCAGAGTGAACTTCCAAAATTGACCTATTTTCGTCCATTTTTTCACTCTAAGTGAAAATTTTCCCAAAGTACGCCACTTAGGGAAAAACTAATTGCATATTCGTGATCAGCGACCTCGATTTAACTAGACACGAGCTCCGTATCGATATACCATGAAAAAAATCTTTGGGTCGGCACTTAGAAATATTTTTGACCCGGAATCGAAGGAAAATTTTTCTTTCCCGTCCGAAATCTATGATTTTCACATCTCGATATCCAAATTTTCCCCGATGATTGGTCGGTGGACGACGTTTAGATTTATGTATCTATTTCCTCTGTATCTTTATCCGTTCGGAAGCCGATAAGGGTTTTGGTTGTTTTTAATGAGTAGCAATTCTGGTTCTGATTAAAAAAAATTGGTAGTGTTGTATCATTTTGAAAAGGGCATGAAATGGACCAGTTTTTGCGATTATTTGTCAATTCAGTCTGATATAATTTTTTTTCACAGCAGTCAGTCAAACTTAAGTTAACGTTTTAACTTCGGCATAAAATACAACAAGTTAGACATGTTTTGAAGGATGTTGTTCTAGTTGTCGGTGAAGTTATTACTTCATTGTTTAAAGCAACTATGCAGGATAGCCTAGGTAAAAAAAAAACATGAGTTTGAAGTAATTCCTAGCAATGCTAGGCGATAAAAGATCGAAAACTGGAGATTTTTAAAAAATACACAAAAGTGGTGATATCTCGAAAACCAGCGGACTTTTACTGAGGTCATGTTGATGCTATCTGATAGACCTAATGCCAATCTATCTCCGGTGTCACTTTCGCGTGGTATTTTTGGGACACCCTGTATAGTCTATAGCGAGAAGCCCGCAACGATTGACACAGTGGAAGCCAATATTGAGGAATTTATTTTTGAGATACCGGCTGATATGTTGGAGAGAGTATGCCAGAATTGGACCCGGCGTATGGGCCATTTGAAGCGCAGTTGCGGCCAACATTTACATGAAATAATATTTCAACATTAAATTATATCGATCGTTCTATCGGCTCAAATAAAGAATTCATGCATTTTTCTGAATTTCATGTGTTTTTTTTTCCGAATCAAATCCAAAAGCTCTTAAAAAATCACCCTTTATTAACACACTGTTTGGTCCTTTGAGCCGGATCCTCGAAGATATGTAGACATATCTTATCTTATACAGTTGGCACGCCTATAATGTTTTGTTTCCTCGATGTCAATTCACAAGAAAATTGCCCCATTTGAATCCTGATCGTTGGTAAAGGCATCAGGAAGATACTTATCGACTCAATTTGAAAACGTTCAGGCGTTCCTTTCCCACTTTTCCGTAATAATCGTCGCGTCCGCATAATGAGCGAAGCCCGCATGACCTTATTATTCCCAAGAAATGACATGTTGCGAGTCCGGCATATAAAATGGCGGCATTGATATTCGTTCGTGATAGTTACCAAGATCAATCAGGACGTGGACTAAGCGGGTTAACATCAAATAGCTCCAGAGGCACGCAACTGCTTTGCAATTTTATCGAATAACTCACCTACTTATGATTTTCTTTTATTAAAAATAAAAGCGCGATATCTAATGATACATCGTGCGGGAATGAGCATTTTCGTTTATAATGGCCGATGGCGAGGAATTGTGACAACTATGACCGGTATGAATTGCTGGGGAACTCACGATGATTATGCAAATGCGGCGGTTTGAGCTTCGGCTTGGCATGTCCGCGTTCAATTCGTCATATAAAAAATTCGGTTAATTGGGGAGTTCTCTTGATACGGCGAAATTGATACTTAATTTTCACATAATTGAAGGCATTTCCAGTTAGTTGTTCCATTCTCTTTCATAAGAAATTTTGTTTTTTGTGAAATACAATTTAATTTTTATTTTATTTGACAATAGAAGGTTTGCCATTATTAGCATTGATATGCATGCTGTTTATCCGAAAGATGGGTGATCTCAAGCCTCTTGTTTCGGAAAACTTGTCAACCAGTTGTTCTAACGTCTTCAAAATGAAACACGGTAGACTTATAATTGGTGTATATGCCTTAGCTTGGGCATGCGTAGGATTCCCTGGGTTTAATATAAAGACCACTCTTACCGTTATCCAGGATTCTGGAACTTAGCCAAAGGATAAGCTCGCCCTGAACAGCCGGACTAGACAAGGTATCGGCAATTCTGTCCCTCACTGCAATAGCGCTGGAATTGTACCATATGGGCCTGCTGCTTTAAATGGACTATAAGAATGAATGGCCAATTCAGTTTTGTGGTATGGCACTACCTCCTTTGCCAGCTCCCAAGACTCCCCCGAGGGTCATGTGGTTCCCTCATGCATACTCTAGGATTTACTGAAAGTCTCAACACACCTAGTACCTGAAAAATGAGCCTTCAGGATAACTAGAGTCTCCCTTCCAGTCTTTTTAAAACTCCCATCGGCATACTTGTGGGTCCCAATAAAAGTTTTAGGAACTTTTGATAATACCCTGTTTAGTCGAGAATATCCATTAGCGCTCTCAATCTCTTCACATAGCCCTACTATAGCCTGTAAGGCTCTCATTATATAACTATCACTTACCTGTGCCTGGACCTATTGAGAAGTGAGCGTCATCTTTTTCTCAGGCAGTCGAGTTTTAAAAAAAAAATTTCCATTACATTTTCGCACATTTGGGGCTCTATTTCGTCGATAATGACATGAATATTCTGTTTGGGTTCTTAAATTGACTGAGGAGCATCATCATTAACCTCTTCTTCGGGAAAAACAATGTAAAGAGCCCAAAAGTGTTAAATCGCTTGATCTAGCCTGCCAATTGTAATCGCCGCTAAGGAAATTCGCTCAGCCTGGAATGCTTTCACACCAAATACCTAGTTTCGCCACTTGAATATCCATGCATGAATAAAATATGGTACCAATATTTTTTGAATAACTTTAAGAAATAAGAAACTAATTCAATAACCAACATTTAGAAAATATGTATATGTTGTAAAAACTTATCGCCCCCGGGTGGGCTCGAACCACCAACCTTTCGGTTAACAGCCGAACGCGCTAGCCAATTGCGCCACGGAGGCTAATGGTGTGGGTTTCATTGCAGCTATATAATTATATAGTAATCAGTTTAAAAACACCTGTTGGAAATATCTGATTAAAGTCTGTTCATTCATCATTACCATTTAAAAGGTAAAAGGATTAAGGACTAATTTAAGGCAACTGTTACCGAAAATTAACACGAACGACGCCCTTTCACTTTTCAGTTCAAGTTCATCTATATCTAGGTAAATTGCGGTAAGTAATTGGTACGAATTGAACTATTCGAGATCAAAAACCAATATTATCTTATTGAAAAACGAAATTTTATTTCGTACACATTTTGAAATCATAATATGTAGATGAACATCTTCAGAAACGAAATTGATTGTGCTAATTTTTGGCGCCTATAATCTTTTGCGCCAAATTTGAACCTATTTTCCAAATTTTTGGCCGAAAATTGTCTTAAACGTTCAGTTTCGACACACTCCGAGATAAAACGGATGAAATTGGTATTTGTGAAATAATCAGAGTGCAGCGGTTGGCTTCCTCAAGTATAACTCAGGTTTCAAGAAGGGATTATTCGGATTTTTGTAGATTTTTATTTCTTACTTTCATAAGTTCCATACAACGTTAAAGCCATTAAAACTTAACCTTCTACTGCTTTTTCAACCACAGACTAACTACTTATGTCAATCATAAATCACAGAATAACCTTTATTTCACGGTATAAAATTGTTCTATCAACAAAAACTAACTTCCTGGCATAACTATCTCGCTTGGATCCATTGTTATATAGATAAATTTTGTTTTCCCAATAACTCGAAAAATACTGATCTGATCTAATTTAAACTAGGTAATAAGTTAAAAAAGTAAAAAAGCACTCTTGTGAGGTCTCTCTGCATTAGCGCGCTTGTTCATGTTGACCAAACTAAATTGAATGTCATCAACAAGCGAGTGAACGCAGACTGCCATCATGTTATTCCTTTTTTACTTTTTTTCTGATCCATGATTTTTCGGATAACCATGAAACTTTGTATATTTCTGAAGTTTATTATTCTACATCTCGGCACCAAATTTTAACTACATCAGATAGTCATTTTACTTTATAAGCTGAAAATTCTATTTTCTAATAATTCCTTTTTTTTCTGTTCCTAGTTAGCCGATTCGTACAAAATTTGCACCCATATTCGAGCCATAATTCTAACACTTGTTGCGGAAATTCAGTCAGATCGAATTTGTAGTTTGGGAAATACTTTGAAATAAATGCTCAAATTTAAAATGGCCAGAAATCCAAAACCCTCTATCAGATGGAATTGGATTTGACTCCGGATTATTCATGATCGAGTCGAATCCAAGCGTTTCTGACCTTTTCCGGATAATATTACATTTGGGCAAGGCGATAACAAAGAAACAAATCGCGCAAAAATACCGACACGAAGGCAAAGAAAAAATTTCGTGAGGATCGTATGGCTAGAAAATGTATGCCTCAGATATTGCTGAAATTTTGCAAGATCATTCAAAACCTCTTATTTTACAGGAAAGTTCTAAATTTTAAACTCGATCAGATCTATATTGTTAGAATTATTAGCCGCCAACAACTAATTCTAAAGGTAAGTAACCTTCTAAGTTATATATATCACAGAAATCCATGAACCAATCATACCATTGATGATTGATATAGATACCTAGTACCTAATCTAAGACATGAAATATAGGGGCGAGAATTCCTTTAACTTTAATACCTATGTCCAATGAATAGGTTGGTTCTGATACAATATCTCTACCTAGATTACCTTGGTAATTTTATTTTATTCAGAGTTTTAAATTTTGGGATGATCTTCAAAGGATTTTGTAGTGGGTTTGGGTAATTAATATTTAATGGTGTTTGCTATCAAATATGTCTAACAAGATAGCCTAGTCTTGATTTCATTACCTGCGATGACGCCCTGTTAAAGCAGCCTCTCAGTCACTTTGGGATGTATGCACATTTTTGACATAGCGTCACCTCAGAATTAAACTGTTGTATATCGCATGTCGGACCCCCGGCAGTCCTACAAACGTTTTGCAAGGCAGTGTCGGACTATCGAATTTGTCGGATTATAGAGTACTAGTACTATAGAGCCCAAGACCCCCTATAGTCCGGAATTATCTTGTAATCCGATAAATTACAGATCAAAATATTTAATAAGATTCTATCTGAACTACAAATATACATATATTCAACATCAACAGTGATAGGCATGTCGGATTATAAGGGATAATACGGGGGCCAGATTAGCGAGGGTCCACTGTATAGGTATCTTTTTTTCAGTTGCAGAGTGGTTTGTACAACAGAACTCAGAACTTAGTTTGATTGCACATACAACTGTATAAATCGGAGGTAAGGATAGGTAAAGGTAATTAATAGAGTATGTGATCAAATGTGGTGATTTCATTACCTGTGATGATGCCGTCTGATAAAGGAGCCTCCGTGGCGCAATGGCTAGCGCGTTCGGCTGTTAACCGAAAGGTTGGTGGTTCGAGCCCACCCGGGGGCGTAAGTTTTTAATAGTTGAATGATCAAAGGCCCAAGATCTGTATCATGTCTTGAACTACCTTCGTGATGTTCAGAGTCGGTTATTTAAATTTAAGTTTTTCTTTTATCGTCCAGATTTAGGCTACATTGCTAAATATGGCGTTCGTCTAAATTACTCGTGCAGCGTACATTCTTCATCTTAGCTAAATCAAATATTCAGATCTTCATATTTTGGGATGTGCTATGAATGTTTTTGCAGTGGGTAATTAATAGTAAGAGATCAAATATGTGTAACAAGATACATTTTGTGAATGTTCACTTGCGATGATGCCCTGCTCAAGGAGCCTCCGTGGCGCAATGGCTAGCGCGTTCGGCTGTTAACCGAAAGGTTGGTGGTTCGAGCCCACCCGGGGGCGTAAAATTTTGATGGAGTTAAATAGAGGATATAATGTGCAATTATTATCATTGGATTACTGATTAAGACATTTGACCTTTGTGATTGTGGAATCGTTTGATAATTATATATAAATTAATTCAATTATCTCATATCCTTATCAACTACACGGAATCTTCTTTTATAATTATTATGATTTTTGTTCGAAATTCCTGAGTGTAAGGTTTTTCATTAGCTGCGCTGGATAGTCACATTATTCAATCACTCTGGGATGTTTGCACATTTTTGCTATAGGTAGAGACAATTGATAGGCTATGTGATCATATGTGTAACAAGGTAGCCTTTAATTTTATTAACTGCGATGATGCCCTGTAGCCTCCGTGGCGCAATGGCTAGCGCGTTCGGCTGTTAACCGAAAGGTTGGTGGTTCGAGCCCACCCGGGGGCGTAAGTTTTTAATCGTGAAAAATCATCATTAGTTGAGAATGTTTTAAAGGCCCATGATTTGTATCATGTCTTCAACTACCTTCGTGATGTTGAGATCCGGTTATTTAAATTAAAATTTTTCTTTTATCGTCCAGATTTAGGCTACATTGCTAAATATGGCGTTCGTCTACATTACTCAGGCAGCGTACATTCTTCATCTTAGCTAAACCAAATATTCACATCTTCATATTTTGGGATGTGCTATGAATGTTTTCGCAGTGGGTAATTAATAGTTAGAGATCAAATATGTGTAACAAGATAGATTTTGAAAATGATTACTTGCGATGATGCCCTGCTCAAAGAGACTCCGTGGCGCAATGGCTAGCGCGTTCGGCTGTTAACCGAAAGGTTGGTGGTTCGAGCCCACCCGGGGTCGTAAAATTTTGATAGATTTAAATCAAGGAAATAATGTGTAATTATTATCATTGGATTACTGAATAAGACATTTGACCTTTGTGATTTTGGAATCGTTTGATTTATATAAATTAATTCAAATATCTCATATCCGTATCAACTACTCGGAAGCTTCTTTTATAATTATAATGATTTTTGTTCGAAATTCCTGAGTGAAAGATTTTTCATTAAATGCGCTGAATAGTCACATTTTTCAATCACTCTGGGATGTTTGACATTTTTGCTATAGGTAGAGATAATTGATAGGCTATGTGATCCAATCTGTAACAAGGTAGCCTTTAATGATGCCCTGTAGCCTCCGTGGCGCAATGGCTAGCGCGTTCGGCTGTTAACCGAAAGGTTGGTGGTTCGAGCCCACCCGGGGGCGTAAATTTTTAATACGGATAAATCATGGAAATAATGAAGAATGATCATTAGTTATTATTAACGTATCTTCTAATGATATGTTCTCCCCGATTAGGTATCCCGTAGTGAAAAATCAAGGCAAAAATGTATAATTATCGTTGAATAAATAATTAAGACACTTTCACGATTTGTTCTCCAAGAAAAGCTAAGTACATAAAAAGTAAGTGGAACGTCTTCAAGAACCTTCGCTATCTTGGAGTCGTTGGATTTATTTAAATTTTTTCATATAGGTATCACCTACACGGAAGCTAATTTCATAATAGGTCTCTTGCATGTAACACGAAATCACATATGTTTATGTTTTTCTGAATCTACTTCAATACCAGATCATCATGTATGCCATCATCCACTTTAATAATTTATAAAATTTGAATATTTCGGTATTGAAAATCGGTAAAGCAAGAAGCAAATTCAAATCAGGTGAAACGCTTCTGAGTCGTTGCTATAACGGCTGACGTAATCAAAATGTACCGTCTGCTTGATACAGCCAATGTCGACAGCGAGCCGTTTATAGGGTGCTGTGTTACACTGGAATAAAGTGTAAATGGACACGAGAAGAGAGTGTCACGCGGGGGCACCAAGTTTCGATCGTTTGATCAGGCATTATGTGCAACCAAATTTGAATGATCGTTTTCTCGGTGAGAATAGAAAATTTTGACAGCGGTTGAACTTTTTCAGTATTCTTATGGATATAATAATAGTTTCTAATAATAAAAATAAATCATGCAAGAGACCTATTATAATGATTGCCGTTTGAAATTCCTGAGTGTACGTTCAGCTGCGCCGGACATTCACATTTCTTAATCACTTTGGGATGTTTGCACATTTTTTTTGTCATAGGTAAAGGTAATTGATAGTGTGCGATCAAATGTGGGTAAGAAGGTATCTTGATTTGACTGCCTGCGATGATGCCTTTTTCAAGCAGCCTCCGTGGCGCAATGGCTAGCGCGTTCGGCTGTTAACCGAAAGGTTGGTGGTTCGAGCCCACCCGGGGGCGAAATTTTTTATAGCTATAAATCATTGTGATAATAAAAAACACCTAACAATTGTTTGAATGATTAAAGCATCATTTTATGATGAGTTCTCCCTGAAGATGTAACACGTCGTAAACATGCGTTGTGATGTTGAGAGACGTATATTTCAATTAAAATATTTCATTTATCACCCATCGGCCATCTTGAGTATATACCTATATAATGATTAATAAAGTATGCGATCAAATATGATTATAACAAGATAGTATTTTATTTCATTACCTGCGATGATGCCCTGTGGCCCCTGTGCAAGTAACCTCCGTGGCGCAATGGCAATTATTTAAAATATTTATGAATTTATATTATAGGTACCTGTATCATTCACCTGGAGGCCACTTCAGTTTACATAATAATGATCTTCGTCTGAGTAGTGTATATTTATTTCGGCTGTTCATCATATAGCTGCCCTATATTTTAAAATTTAATAATCATATCGGTAGGTTTGCACATTTTGTCCATAAGTAATTAATAGAGTACGTGATCAAATAAGTATAACAACATAGCAATTAATTTCACTACCTGCGACGATGCCTCAAGCAGGCAGCCTCCGTGGCGCAATGGCTAGCGCGTTCGGCTGTTAACCGAAAGGTTGGTGGTTCGAGCCCACCCGGGGGCGAGCATTTTTTTATAGTGATAAATCATGGAAATATGTAATGATAAAGGATCATTGGTTAAATGTGTATCCTCTAATGATATTTTCATTTTGGCATCAAATCTCCTATCTATTATATTGTGAACATGTCTACTATAGATTTTTTCCAAATCCCCACTTCTTCGGTTCACCTCTCTTCTTTGAGAAAAAAGATTGTTTCTGTAATGGCGTCTGGTGGGGCTCATGAAACCACATTTGGTAGGGCACTTCTGGTACTGCCATATGTGCCCCACTCTTTTTATCATGGTAAGTTTCATTCGCTTGTAATCACTCTTTGTCAATTTCTCGTTAATCTGGTGTGATATTATAGAAAAAAATCTTAAAAACCAGTGACGAGAAGTCAAGATCTTTGGCGCGCATGTTCCATTGTTTATTCACGCCTCATACGCAGTCGATGGAGCTGAAATTCGGTACTCGATTGTAAAATGGTGGATCGAAGGATTCTGTCGAATAGTTTCTGCAATATAAATTTTTTTTTGTGAATTTCGCAGAAATTAGCGTGCCAGCATTGTATCAGCAATAACCAAGTTTTAATTCGATCGTATTTGTATATTTTGAGTAATTGGGGAAATAACAACAAAATTTAAGATGGGTATAAATCCGAAACCGTGTGGCTTATAAAACCCAACGACAAACTCAACTATCCCATTCGGATGCGCAACCTACCCTAGAAATTGCAAGTCTTTATCTCTTTTCGTTCGAAAGTTATCGTGGTAACGGTCAACCATCCAGCTATACTGAACTCGCCCAAGGCTGCTCGGATCTCGAACAATATGTATCCGATCGTGTTCAAATTTGAAACAGGGTGTAAAGTTGGGCTTTTAGGGCTCTCTCTTAAAATTTCAGCGATATCGGACGAATAGTTTCTGAGATACAGAATGTTTTCAGTAATTTTTTTTTAAATGTGATGTGATCCTCACGGACATAGCTGCGGACATATTTCACAAAGTAAGTCGTTCAACCTTGCAATTAAGAATCAAAAGTTTAGAAGAACTCGGAATAATTGGAGTTATTTAGCAAGTGAATCTGATGAGAGTGAAATTGAACCCCACCCAGAACAAGATGCTGAACTCGTTCAATACCTAAAAAAATGTTGCAGCATCAATTACGGACTTAATTACCACCGTATTGAGAAACTTGCATGTTTCTATGTAGTGATGAGGCACCTGTTCTCACTTTCGCTTGACGGACCGCAGTTGTTTTTGTACGCAACCTTTGTAATCCTTACATATTATAAAATAAAGTCGCTTCCCGCTGTCTGTCTGTTCCTATGTATGCTTAGATCTTTAAAACTAAGTGAAGGATTTTGATGCGGTTTTCTTAATAGATAGAGTGATTCAATAGGAAGGTTTACATGTATAATACATGCATAATATATTAGAGAAACACTGCTAATTTTAGAGGTTTCTAATGTGATATCGTAAATAAACACATTTTTTGCGCTTTTACTTTGCAAACGCTGGCTGAACCCTATGAGATAGATCAAAATAATGTAGTACAGTATGGTACACCTTACAATGGTCTACAAAAAAGTCCGCGTTGGTATAAGTCTATCTCTTAAGGATAACCTACAATAATTTCTTATCCTTCATATTTTGCGAGAAATAATGGCTTGATTACGAAGCTATTTTAAGCGATATAGCATTGATCCTTATCCAATTAAGTACCTTAAATGCATTGTGCATTTAATATTGATCAATATGGCCATTTACAGCATGTAATTTGAATGAATATTTTCGAATATATTGAAGATTTAAAATGCAGGAACATAGCGGTTGCGGTGGTACCGACCGGGGGGCCGGCACGGCCAGGATAGGGATAGAAATCGAATACAGAGAGCCAGAGAATCATCTGTAGAGTGTGAGGCTCGCTTCAGCCAGAATAGATGTATTGATTCCCCGAATTCCTCTGATATCATCGGATGTACTGATCCAATTTAAACGCCTACAATTTACGCTGATGATATATTTTGCAATAACCATTAATAAATCGCAGGGTCCAACTTTCAACGCTACAGGCTTATATTTGAGCGTTGGGTGTTTTTCACATGGCCAATTATATGCCGCTCTTTCAAGAATATAACATCTAAAGAAAACATGTTTGTATTGTCTAACGACAAAAATGCTGTGAAGGTTGTATATAAAGAAATTCTGTAGTATATTTAGTATCAGCATTTCAACCGTGCGAAGCCGGGGCGGGCAGCTAGTATACGATAAAACAAGTTGGAAAAGAACTGTGGACTGGAGATTTGGCACGCTTGTTCAAATTTATAGCCAGAGCAGTCGTTGATCCAGGTAACTCGCCCAAAGCTGCTCAGCTCCAGGAAAAAAAGTATATTAACAAAATTTCCTAGAATATAAATCTGACTGTAAAAACAAGCGTCCAAGAAAAACTGGTCCACATTTTGTCCGAGAATGGTCGTAAACGATTAGTGTCGACTCAAATACATAAAGGGTTTTCCAATAAGAGGTGTTATTTTTAATAGCCCGCTATTTCGGCAGATATCACTTTTGAAGCTGTCATTTTTTGACATTTGACAAGTGGAAACTACGCCATTAATAAAAATGGAACGATACATGCTTCAAGAACGCATTGAAATTATTAAAATTCACTATAAAAATGTTGAAAATTTGGCAGAGACAGTTCGTAAAACTCGAACGTGAAGCACCTTGTCGGACCGCAATGAAGAAATTGGTGGAAAAATTCGAGCTGTTGGGACAAGTTAGTTATGTGAAGAATAAAACCCGTGCACATCGCTCACGAATAGCCGAGAATATTGCTGCTGTAGCCGAAAGTGTTGAAGAAAACCCAGGTTTGTCCATTCCTCGTCGTTCTTTGGAATTAGGCATTCCACAAACGTCATTACACCGTATTTTGCATGAACATTTGGGTCTTAAGGCTTATAAAGTTCAGTTAACACAAGAACTCAAGCCGGCCGATCATCAACAACGTCGTGTCTTTGCTGATTGGGTCGTTGAAATGCATGAAAATGATCCGGAATTCCATCGAAAAATCATCTTGAGTGATGAGGCCCATTTCCACCTCGGTGGCTTCGTCAACAAGCAAAATTGTCGCATCTGGGGCTCGGAAAACCCAAGAGTTATTGTTGAAAAGCCTCTCTATCCTCAACGTGTGACTGTTTGGTGCGTTTTATGGTCCGACGGAGTAATTGGACCTTACTTTTTCGAAAATGGGGCTGGAGCAACAGTTACGGTGAATGGATTGCGCTATCGAGAGATGATTAATGATTTTTTATGGTCGGAATTGGATGGTATTGATCTGGCCAACGTTTACTTTCAACAAGACGGCGCTACGTGCCACACAAGCAACGAAACCATTGATCTTTTGCGGGAAAAGTTTCCGGACCGTGTTACCTCTCGAAGAGGTGAACACAATTGGCCACCGAGATCTTGTTATTTAACACCTTGCGACTTCTTCCTTTGGGGCCACGTGAAAGAGAAGGTCTACGCCAATAGCCCAGCGTCGATTCAAGACCTCAAAGATGGAATTCGTGAGGCTATCGAGGACATTGGGCAGCCTCTTTGCGATTTGGTTATGGAAAATTTCATTAAAAGGATATGGTCCTGTAAGCGTGGTCGTGGTGATCATTTGCCTGATGTTATTTTCCACTATTAACGGCATAGCTTCTTATTTATAATGAAATAAACATCCGATCATTTATATTGAAAAATGGCATTTTTCTTTGAATATCAAAATAACACCTCTTATTGGAAAACCCTTTACAATCACTGTTGGTTAGAATATAAACAATGGGTTGGAGTTGGAGTTGGAGTTGGGGTTGGAGTTGGAGTTGGAATTGGAGTTGGAGTTGGAGTTGGAGTTGGAGTTGGAGTTGGAGTTGGAGTTGGAGTTGGAGTTGGAGTTGGAGTTGGAGTTGGAGTTGGAGTTGGAGTTGGAGTTGGTGTTGGAGTTGGAGTTGGAGTTGGAGTTGGAGTTGGAGTTGGAGTTGGAGTTGGAGTTGGAGTTGGAGTTGGAGTTGGAGTTGGAGTTGGAGTTGGAGTTGGAGTTGGAGTTGGAGTTGGAGTTGGAGTTGGAGTTGGAGTTGGAGTTGGAGTTGGAGTTGGAGTTGGAGTTGGAGTTGGAGTTGGAGTTGGAGTTGGAGTTGGAGTTGGAGTTGGAGTTGGAGTTGGCGTTGGGCATGCCCCTAACTGGCAAAATCCACTGAGCGGTTTCGGAGTTATGGCCATTTTTAGTAAAAAAATTTTTGATAAATATTTCCGAAACTGATCACTCGATCTATCTTAAATTTAGCATCAAATTGTAGAACAATCACCTTTATACACATGCGAAGTGTTGTATTGATAGGGTTGCCGTAAAGCGTACAATTTTTTTTTTATTTTTTTATTTTTTTCTCTACAATAATTCTCGTACATAATAAGCTAGGCAGTTGAAATTTACAGAGTAGATTTGGGATATAAATATCTCGGTTAAGATCGTTATTGTGCAGAATAGGCCGGATGGTTTCGGAGAAGCGATAAAAAAAAAAATTTTTAACATTCAAATTTCAAATTCAATTTTTTTTAAGATGCAATTTCATAAAAATTCATTGATATAATTTAGAACTCTAAAAAGCTAATACTTTCGGAGATATGGTTTTTCGAAATTTCAATAATGAATCGTTCTTCTATGTTTTTTTCAAATGATAATTTTTGAAGCTTTTTTTTAAACGACACTTCTTTTAATTTTAATTTCTTCCATGATGCAGTTCTATCATAAGAATCCATTGATATGATTCCCAACTCTGAGAAATCAATACTTTCGGAGATATAATTTGTCTGTTTGAACAAGAGCGCCAAAAAGCTCCTGTTCACAGGGCTTGAACTAATTTTATTTAATAGATTTTTTCAGAGTTTGGGAGAGAAAACCCAGAAAGAAACCATTTAATAATGAATATACCTCCCACAGTACCCTTAAATGATTATTTATATTGAATTATTGAATATTGAATATTGAATTTTATAATAAAATAATTAAAATTTATAAACTTTTTGCAAATCTCTAACGACAAAACAGATCATATTGATCGCAGTTCGCGGTGTATAGTAAGGTAAGTTGCAAGCAACCGACCACACTTACAATCTCCATCTAAAATCTACAACGCAACCTTCCTAGAAATCGCGTTCGAACGCATTACGGAAAAGGGAAACACAATCAATAATAATTTGTAACAGATATTCAAACAAAGTATGCAAAGTCACACACATGTACGGGCGAATCTCGTCGCGGATGCCATTCGATCCGGCACATCCAGCTGCGCTCTGCGTGCCTAAATACCGTGACAAACGGCGTAGGCCTTGGAATCGGTAACGCGGGTGTCGATAAATCCGGCCGGATGGACCCGCTGAGGAAACGGGAAAGAGAAGAAAAAATGAGGATTTTTTTTTATTTAGGTCGGAAAGAATTATTGGTTCTCTCATGGGGGGTAAATGCGTAGAACAGTTAGTGTTGATATCGAATTAGATCAGAGTCGATAATTTTTTAAACAAAATAAAATAATAGTTCGATGAAACACATTGGAAAAGGAAGAGAAAATGACAAAAATTGGTTCAAGCCCTGTGGACAGGAGCTTTTTGGCGCTCTTGTTCAAACAGACAAATTATATCTCCGAAGGTTTTGGTTTCTCGGAGTTGGGAATTATCAGTGGATTCCTATGATAGAACTGCACCATGAAAGAAATTAAATTTAAAAAATACAAATAAGAAAAAAGAAATTTGAAAAATAAATTCTAGAATATTGAAACAGATTCTAATTACAAAAAAAACAAGTTTTGTATGAAAATTGCCCAAAACAGGTTTAAAGTACCTAAAAATAGTAGATATTCCATAAAACATGTATGAAAGAAGAGAAGTAATAATGAAAAATTACCTTGTAATCGATCAAAAATTTCCTGATCTACGTTCACCAAATTTTCTCCTCTCTCGAACTACAGAATTAAGCTTTCAATATTTACGTAATATTTTCAAACATTTTTGGGTGTGAGCTCACCGTTGCATCGCCAAAATACGAGTATTTCAAGACCAACATAATATTTTTGAAGTTATAATATTCCCTTCCGTCAGTCTCGTCATGAGTGAGAGAACTGAGCATGATGAAAAGCAGTCTCACTTCTCTCAGATCTCTTACTTCATGTTCTGTTCCGAAATTTAAGACTTTTCTGCGAAAAACTAATTTCGGAACAAACAACTGAGATTTTTCTCACTTCGCTCACATTTCGGAATTAACTTTATTCTCATAATTCTTCGATTGCTGAAATGAATTAGATAATGTCATGTCTCAGGAAAATAAGTTGACATTATAACAATCCATAGATAGAATAATTATATCATTCTGTGAAAATATAGAAAAACGATTTATTTTTGAAATTTTGAAAAATCATATCTCCGAAAGTATTAGCTTGTTAGAGTTAAAAATTATATCAGTGGATTCTTATGGTAAAACTGCTTATTGAAAAAAAATTAATTTGGAATTTGTTATGTAAAAAAAAATTTTTTTTTTGTTACTTCGAAACCATCTGTCCGATTTTGACCTATAACGAACTTAGCCGAGTTATTTATCTCCCAAACCTACTCTGAAAATTTCAACTGTCTAGCTCATTCCGTTCGAGAGTTATCGTGCCTACAGCCGGCCGGACGGAATGTTCGACGGAATTTCGACCACGCATTCTTGATCAGTGAGTCGAACCAAATCGTTTAAGACCATTTTCATCGAAAAATTACGGACATTTGGGCAAATTGATAAGCACTCTGTTCCGATGAAGAAGAGCGCCAAAAATGGAAGGAATAATATTTTCTCTATTTCAGTATCGTAATGAGTCCATTTCAGCACTGAAAACAGTGCTGGAATGAACTCATTCCCGCATTGTTTCTAGTTATATTTTTCGTTTTGTGGTAGTCAGCACTGACATTCGATCCTATCAAATTTCAACACACGTCAATTGACAATATAATAAAATCTGGATATAGTGAAATAATTGTTGAGGAAAAGCTTTATTTTCATTAAAAAATATGGTACTACCTTATCAGTAGGCCCAAATGTCTGTAATTTTCGAATTTTTAGCCGAAAATGGTCTTAAACGATTTGGTTCGACACACTGATCAACAATCCATGGTCAAAATCGATTCTGTCCGGCCGTTAACACGATAACTATCGAACGGAATTAGCAAGACAGTTGAAATTTTCAGAGTAGGTATAGTAGATAAATACTTCGATTAAGTTCGTTATTGGGCAAAGTGGTTTCAGAGTAACAAAAACAATTTTTTTTTTCTAGATCACAAAGTTTAAATTAAATTTTTTTAAGATGCAGTTTCATCATAAGAACCCATTGATGTTATTGTTAACTCCAACAAACTAATACTTTCGGAGATATGATTTTTCAAATTTTCAATAATTATTCTCAATAATTCTATATGATTTCATACAATACTCTAATTATAGTATGGTGACGTATGTAAATCCAACATGAGATGAGTCATAGACCTACGTTTTGAATTTAATTACGAAAATTCTTGAGAATTGACGCACAGAAGCCAAATTGAGAAAGTGCGCCAAAGCCCTGTGGACAGGACCTTTGGCGCTCTTGCTCAAATTTTGACAAATCATAACTCCGAAAGTATTGGTTTCTCCGAGTTGGGAATGATATCAATGGATTCTTATTTAATTTATTTCTTTTTGTGGTGCAGTTCATCAGATTCCATTGATATCATTCCCAACTCTGAGAAACCAATACTTTCGGAGATATAATTTGTCAAAGTTTAAACAAGAGCGCCAAAGCTCCTGTCCACAGGGCTTTCCCACATTATTTTCAAAATAATTTTTATTACTTCACTGAAGAAGCTACACAAATGCATCCGAAACCTTTAATGTTATTCAATGAAGAGTAGAAAGTGATTCCGACCTTCAGTGACTCACTCCAGTTTAACCCGAAAACTTTATCAAGAGTTCAACAGTTTAAAATGTTTTCAGTGCGAAGGATCCAAGAATTTCTACCAGAAGGAATCCCAGACGTGTCGCTGTCCAATCTAGCAACCCAGAGCCTCATGCACAGCCCATATATTTCCCGAAATCGAGGCAATAAAATCGATGTTCTAATTACACGAAACTAATAATTCAACTTTTACGGCGGGATAAATATGTAAAGTCGCAAGCGGCGAGAGTCTGCTCGGAATTCAATCTCTGATTCCAGTCGGGAGAGGGAAATACGAGAGGCCCACAGACGAGTTAGTAATAAAACGAAACCTTTTGACATCATAACTCTGCCATCATAAAACATGACATTAAAAATACGCTCTAATATTTCAGTCCCTCGCGAGGGAGTCGGTCAGTGGAAGGTTGTAGGGAGTGGAAAGGATATCACGGGGGAGTCCCTATTGCAACGCCGGCGATGGAGGAGACAGTGTTGCCGGCTTTTGGTCGACAATTTCTGGGATATAATAAAGGGTTTTCCAATAAGAGGTGATATTTTGAATAGCCCGCTATTTCGATAGATGTCACTTTTGAAGCTGTCATTTTTTGACATTCGACAAGTAGAAATTACGCCATTAATAAAAATGGAACGATACACGCTTCAAGAACGCATTGAAATTATTAAAAAATTCACTATAAAAATGGTGAAAATTTGGCAGAGACGGTTCGTAAAACTCGAACATTTTTGAGTCGTCGTGAAGCAACTTGTCGGACCGCAATAAAGAAATTGGTGGAAAAATACGAGCTGTTGGGACAAGTTAGTTAAGTGAAGAATATAACCCGTGCACGTCGCTCAAGAACAGCCGAGAATATTGCTGCTGTAGCCGAAAGTGTTGAAGAAAACCCAGGTTTGACATTCCTCGTCGTTCTTTGGAATTAGGCATTCCACAATCGTCATTACACCGTATTTTGCATTAAGATTTGGATCTTAAGGCTTATAAAGTTCAGTTAACACAAGAACTCAAGCCGACCGATCATCAACAACGTCGTGATGAAGCCCATTTCCACCTCGAAGGCTTCGTCAACAAGCAAAATTGTCGCATCTGGGGCTCGGGAAACCCAAGAGATATTGTTGAAAAGCCTCTCTATCCTCTACGTGTGTCTGTTTGTTGCGGTATATAATCCGGCGGAGTCATTGGACCTTACTTTTTCGAAAATGAGGCTGGAGCAACAGTTACGGTAAACGGATTGCGCTATCGAGATGTGATTAATGATTTTTTATGGCCGGAATTGGATGGTATTAATCTGGACAACGTTTACTTTCAACAAGACGGCGCTACGTGCCACACAAGCAACGAAACCGTTGATCTTTTGCGGGAATAGTTTCCGGACCGTGTTATCTCTCGAAGAGGTGGTCACAATTGGCCACCGAGATCTTGTGATTTAACACCTTACGACTTCTTCCATTGGGGCCACGTGAAAGAGAAGGTCTACGCCAATAGCCCAGCGTCGATTCAAGACCTCAAAGATGGAATTCGTGAGGCTATCGAGGACATAGGGCAGCCACTTTGCGATTTGGTTATGGAAAATTTCATTGAAAGGATATGGTCCTGTAAGCGTTGTGGTGGTGGTCACTTGCCTGATGATATTTTCCACTATTAACGGCATAGCTTCTTCTTTATAATGAAATAAACATCCGATCATTTATATTGAAAAATGGCATTTTTTTTTGAATATCAAAATAACACCTCTTGTTGGAATTCCCTTTATATGTATATACTTTTTAAAAAAAATTTTAACGTAACAAGACTTAATCCTCTGCTCTTACTAATTTATAATAATATTTATGGAAATATTAATTTGATGCATGCAGCGCCAACAATACAATAAAAATTATTCATTTAAAATTACAAATTATCGAGTACAATATATTGCCGGGTGAAATTTCCATTTCCGTTTTAGAATCATTAAGTTCAATCAAAAGTGTAAACAGTATAAAATAGACCATTTTTTGATTCGTACAAAGGTTAGGTTAATTTTTGTCATGGGACAAACCAATCCGCGATAATCTACGAAGTAAATATGCAATAGAAGAAAAACCGATAAGAGGTTTCTATTTACTCATTAATTTATATATTTATTTCCTTATTTTTATTCACTTCATTTTTCACTCATTCGTTCATTTATATTATTTTCGTTGGTATCCATTTGCCTAATTATGAATGAATTTTCTTTTATTCAACCATTTATTTATTTATGATATCTTGAATTTACATATTTATTCTTCTATTCTATCATGATATTCACCATTCATTCAAATACTCATTTATTCACTTATTCATTTAATTATTAAGTTATCTATTCATTATTTAATTAATTTATATATTTATTAATTATTTTCATCGTTCACTATGACTAATGGTTCTCTAATAATTATTATTTTATTTCCCACGTTTACCATATCATCCATCGTTCAATATAAAATACAAAATCAAAAATTGAGAAAAGAACTGACCCTAAGTTGAGCTGAAGATCAAGCTGAAATTCGGTACTCGATTGTAAAATGGTGGTTCGAAGTTATGTGCGGAATTTCAGCTGATTCTGACGCATAGTTTCTGAAATATAAAATTTTTGAGGAGTCATTTTTTTCCAGTGATACGTTTCATGAAATCAGCACTCTACAAGTAGTTACCGAGTTTTAATTGGATCCGATTTGTATATTTTGAGGTATAGAGGAGATATCAATAACATTTCAGATGGCTATAACTCTGAAACCGTTCGTCTGATCATGCCTATTAACAAATTTAAATGTGGCTTCCGGATGCGCTATCTATCCTGAAAATAATAAGTCGCTATCTCTTTCTCTTCTCAAGTTATCGTGAAGTACAAACATAACATATTTTCATAATTTTTTTTTAATTTTCTACTGATACGATTCTTTAAAAAATTTCACACACGTCTTTGAGTCGGTATTCTACAGCTATTTATCAACTCTTCATTCGATGGGATCTGTATTTTTTGAGTTACCGAGAAAAGAATATTCCAGATTGGCATAACTACGAAATTTTTTGAGTTATCGAGAAAAGAATAATCCAGATTCTCATAACTCCAAAATCGTTCGGCCGATTATACCCAACAACGAACATAACTGTCCCATGTGGATATGCAACCTACCCCGAAAATTGCAAGTTGCTATCTCTTTCCGTTCAAAAGATATCGTAGCAACGGTCATCCATCCAGCTACTGAACTTACCCAAGGCTGCTTGGATCTCCAATTATACAAGATCCGATCGTGTACAAATTTGGAACTAGATTTTGAAGGCTCTCGTAAATTTTCAGCGATATGGAAAGCAGAGTTTCTGAGGCGGCTGGCCGGACATCATCAAATTTGACCTCGAATTCTTCTTCAGTGAGTCGAACCTAATCGTTTGAGACGATTTTCGGCATGCTGTTCCCCAGAACATGCATGCAAAAATATGAAATATCAAAATGACACTTAAATATTCAATCTTCCATAAATTTATTTATTTATTTAATCAGTAGTTGATTCATTATCTTAAGTATTTATTCATTCATTTTTAGGCGCTCGTGTTTCTCGGAGCAGAGTGCTTATCAATTTGCTCAAATGTCTGTAATTTTCGAATTTTACACGAATCCTCGGTCAAAATCGATTCTGTCCGGCCGTGTACACGATAACTCTCGAACGGAATGAGCTAGACAGTTGAAATTTTCAGAGTAGGTTTGGGACTTAAATATCTCAGCTAAGTTCATTATTTGGCAAATAAAAATCATCTGGATGGTTTCGGAGTTACGAAATAAATATTTTTTTACATTACAAATTTCAAATGGATTTTTTTAAAAATGCAGTTTTATCATAAGAATCCATTGATATCATTCTCAACTCTAAAAAACTAATACTTTCGGAGATAAGACTTTTCAAAATGTATTATTAATTATTCTTAATTCTATGATTTCGGACGGTATCTAGCATATTCAGTGTGGAATGGCCACAAACAATATTTCTTCCTCTATCTCTGCAATTATATTTATGATGCAGTTCTATCATAAGAATCCATCATTCCCAACTATGAGAAACCAATACTTTCTGAGTTTCTGATCATTAAGCGCTACGGTCAGTCCTTCCCTGGCGATCTTGAATACTTATGGGGAAGATGTTGGAAACAAATCAATAATTATATTTTTATTCATTAAAATTCGAAAAATTACCAGAATCAGTTGAGTCGTTCCGAAGTTTTGGAGGCACATATCTTCGCATGGGGGCGTCGTAGGAAAAAAAATTATTTCTGACTTGTCTTTACATACTATATTTTAACAACTGGGAAAGAGTCACGTATTGCCGGGACACCCTGTATATTTTTTGTGTCAAAACGGACCTCTCTCTATAACATTCAAGAACATTAAGTACTGTTAAATGGTTTCTTTCTTGGTTTTCTCTCCCATTCTGTTTGTGACAATTTTTTGTATAATTCTTCTATTTTTCTGGAAAGGATGATTGAGTAAGGCCCATACCTTTGTTTGAAATAATCATTAAAGGATAATGTGGGAGGTACATTCATTATTAAATGGTTTCTTTCATTTAATATTGAATATACCTCCTACAGTATCCTTTAACGATTATTTTTGGCGCTCTTGTTCCTCGGAACAGAGTGCTTATCAATTTGCCTAAATGTCTGTAATTTTCAAATTTTTCGCCGAAAATGGTCTCAAATGATTGGGTCGACTCCCTGATCAAGAATTCGAGGCCAAATTTAATTCTGTCCGGCCGGCCGGCTATCCGTTGCCACGATAACTTGAGAATGAGATAGCGACTTGAAATTTTCAGGATAAGTGGCGTATCCCAATACGACGGAAAAGTTCGTTAATGGGTTTCCGAGTAATAATTTTATTTTCAACTAATACGAATCCGATCGAATTGAAACTTGGTGAATAGTTGTAGAATATGAAATTAAGCACGCTTCTGAAATTTTGTGAGAATCACATTACTGGAAAATTTTATAAGAATTATTTTGAATGTCAATTGAACCTGGGAACGGAAAAAGATAGCGACTTGAAATTTTCAGGATAGGTTGTGCATCTGTTTGCAACATATGACTTTGTTTATAGACATAATCGGCCAAACGGTTTTGGAGTTATAACCATCTGAAATTTGGTTGTTATTTCCTCAATAATTCGAAGAATATAAAACCGATTGAATTCAAACATGGTTATTAGTTGCATAATGCGAACTCGAAAATTTTAACAAAATTTCGTGAGGATCGTATTACTAGAAAATTTTTAAAAAATCATTGAAAATTATTGAAAAAAGCTCTTTATATCAAAGACTATTCATCCGACATAGCGGAAATTTTGCGAGAGCCTTCAAAACCTAACTCTTTTGCCAAGTTCCAAGTTTGATCGGATATATATTGTTGGAGATTCGAGCAGTTTAGTAGATGGATGGGTGACTGTGCCCCAATAACTTCGATTCGAATTTACCATGGCATTTAATTGCAAAAAATCCTGTCCATCAGGAAAAACCGGCACAATATGGCAACACGATCGTAACGTTGGAGGCGGTTGCAATCAGGACGTGAAAAACCTTTCGAAAACGCCGGGAATCATCGGAAAGCGCGTCGAGGTGGTCCGCTGGATTTTCTTTGTAGACACGATTCCTGTTCAGCGGAGCGCTCAGTGCATTTAAACCACTTATCCACTCACGGGGTATTCTCTGCCGCCATCAGTTCGACTCTAGCACCCTAGTTTTTCCTCCCGTCCTCACTTCAATGTGCGTGATGCGGATTTCCACGAGCTTGATCTCGTTTCGCGGTGAAAATAGCATTAGGAAATTTTTCACTCGGACAATTTCGTTTTGGGTTGGTAATAGCTGTATGGGGATGATGTTTAAGAACGGAAATGAAGAGGAGGTCGTAAAGTTGTTTTCGATTTTTCCGGGAAATGGATTATGCTATATAGTCACACGTTAATGATAAATGAGCTTTCTAACTAAGAGTAAGGAAATTAAAATTCTGCTTGAAGGTTTCTCAGGGGAATCTGACAAATAGTTTCTAAGTAATCTTTAGAGGATACTTTGGGAGGTACATTCATCATTAAATGATTCCTTTATGGGTTTCCTCTCCCAATATCTATAAAATAAAAAAATTGGTTCAAGCACTGACGTGAAGTCAGAAGCTTTTGCGCGTATGTTCTATTGTCCATTCTTCTGTAAATGATAAATTTACCATGGTAAATTCGAATTAAGAGTGTCCAATACAGGAGAATGGACAACATAATTTACCATGGTAAATTCGATTAAGGGTGTCTAATACAGAAGAATGGACAATAGAACATACGCTCAAAAGCTTCTGACTTCACGTCAGTGCTTGAACCAATTTTTATTTTCGTGATTTTTTGAAAATTTTCTAGGGGTACGGTTCTTAAAATTTTTTTTTTCGTCATTTTTTTCAAATTTTCTAGGGGTACGGTTCTAAACACGTCTTTATGTTGATTTTCTACTACTAGTTACCAAGCTTCAATTCGATCGAATATTAATTTTTTGAGTTATCAAGGAAATAATATTCCAGGTGGGTATAACTCGGAAACCATTAGAGCGATTATGCCCAAAAACGAACTCAACTCTCCCTTTCGGATACGCAACCTACCCTGAAAATTTCAAGTCCCTATCTGCTTTCGTTCCAAAGTTATCGAGGCAACGGTCATCCATCTACTGAACTCACACAAGAATGCTCGAATCTCCAACAATATTCAACCGATCGTATTAAAACTTGAAACTGGGCAGTAGAGTTAGGTTATGAAGGCTCTTGCAAAATTTCAGCAATTTCAAATGAATAGTTACTGATATATAATTTTTTTTTTCTCAATGATTTGTTAAAAATTTTCTAGAAACGCTATCCTCACCAAATTTTGCAAACATTTTTGCATTGGCATTCTACAACTAATAACCATGTTTGAATTCAATCGATTCAGTATTTTTTGAGTTAATGAGGAACAAAAAACCCCCAAATTTCAGAAAATTTCAGATGGCTATAACTCTAAAACCTTTTGGTCGATTATGCTCATAAACAAACCGAAATGTCGCGTTCTGGTGCACATCCTAACCTGAAAACTTCAAGCCGCTATCTCTTTCCGTTCTCAAGTTATCGTGACAACAAAAATATTTTTTAATAATTTTTCTAGCCATATGATTCGCATAAAATTTCACAAACGTGCTTAGGTTCATATTCTACAACTACTCACCAAGTGTCAATTCGATTGGATTCATATTGGTCGAAAACCAAATTATCACTCGGAAACCACTGGGCCGATTATGCCCATTAACGAACTTGTCCGTCGTATTGGGATGCGCCACCCACCCTGAAAATTTCAAGTCGCTAGCTCTTTTCGTTCTCAAGTTATCGTGGCAACGGCCGGCCGGACGGCCGGACGGCTGGACGGACAGAATCAAATTTTACCTCGAATTCTTCATTGGGGAGTCGAACTGAATCGTTTGAGACCATTTTCGTCAAAAAATTCGAAAGTTACAGACATTTGGGTAAAATTATAACGCGATGTTCGCCGGAACATACGCGCAAAAATATTATTTTGTGAATTTCCTCTGCGTTATAAACACAAGATATTTATCAGAAGCAATATATAGAATAATGTTGTCTTACAAACAATAACGAAACAACATCAATGATAAAACACCTATTTGATAACGTTTCGCACTCTATATCAGACTCCTTCCTCGGACACTAAATGAGAATAGCTAGGTATATCAACAAAAACTAATTCTGAATTTCGTTTAGTGTCTGGTCAGTCTGATATAGATTACGAAAAGATCAAGTCAACGATTGTATACTACTGTATATCATTATACTGATCCTCCTAGGTCTTCCCCAAGGAGACCCCTCATAAGCTCTCGAAGAGCTTGAGCGAGTAAGGAGAACCAGTTGTGTTCTGTATAGGCTTTGTTACGGTGTCCTTACGCCACCTTTTTGACCCAACAGTGAATGGTGGTGATTGCCGTGACTAGAAAATTATGTCTTTCCAAGCCTTGGAATTGAACTTGGGGCTTCCGCTCCCAAGTCAAATACTCTCCCACTGAGTCAACCGCACTAAAAACAAAAAATTCGTTAAGTTTCGAAGACTAGATCAGACTCATTCGTCAGACACCAAGCGAAAAGCTTTAGAAGTGTTTTCTGTTGGTAGCTATTCAGAAATTCAAAAATTGTCACATTGGCAATCTTTGAAGATCATAGCAACATAGTTTCACCTTGAATAGAAATTCCGAAGTTCCAACTCCTTTTTCAAGAAATTAAACCAAATATGGCCAATTCGAATTGAGCAATTCTCAAAATTGTATTCTATCTTCAACAAAATACAAGTCGACTCCTTAAGATTCCTCTTAATGCAATCAGACTCTGTCATCAGAATCTTTGTATTACTCCAATCCATCATGTGATCTCCTTGGATTGTACATACATGTTCTGCTAGTTTTGGTTGTTGTAAGTCTCTATTTCTTAAGTTGTTCCTATGTTCTTACTTCTAGTGGTCTTGATGTTTCTCCTGCAGACGATCTACCACAAATACAAGAAATATTATAAATACAGTTTTCCGATTTTATTTTTCATTGAGGGGTTTGTGTTAGTTAATAAAGACCTAAGATCATTTTGTGTCTTGAAGACGGTCCTTACATTGAACTTTCCCATTCAACAGATTGGGTTGTTGTTCTTGTTGGTGATTCTTTTGCACTTGATTAATTGTTATTTCATTAGAAGCTCTACTATCTAAATTTACAATAGATGTATTTATGAATTAATTGGGATATCCATTATCATTCACATTTCTACAATAATTGAGGAAGGTAAAGAGAGTACTTGAGGGGTCGTAGAGTCTATACCTGCAATATGATATTGGAATATTCACCGAATCGGAGGTCAGTACGCATAGTGTTTATACCTCCATTCATATTCGCAGAAGGTGAGTAAAGAGCAGTGCCAGACCTACACCCTTTCTAGCTTATTCAGTCACTCAGGAGGTGATTAAAGAGCAGTGTCAAACCTCACTCTTTCTTCCTCAAGCCAGTGTCTGACCTACAGCTATCAAGAGGCGCAGGATATGTACAGGGATGCGCTAACCGCAGTCGGTGGTCATTGTCGTTTAGCTTCGCCAGAGTCAACTAATTTGAGCAAACTATCAATGAGTATAAATAGAACTATGTTCCTGCTTAATCTGTGTGGCCAAAGCTGATGAAAATGCAGGAAAACGTTCGGGGCATTATAAAACTAACTCTGGGTCCACTCTCGGTACACCTGGGATGACATATTACTCATTCACACTTTAGCGTATTAATCCTGCTTACTGATGCTACGGAGCATCCAATTCCAACAATATTATGAAGATGCCCTTTTATATATAAGGGACCCACCCAGAATACTCTATAATATGCCCGCAAAGCTCAAAGATACCAAAAGCAATCAAATTAATATACTAATCCTTACGTACATGAAGCTAGTGAACAACAGTGCGGCAGGGTGTTCTCTTTACACCGATGGTATCATATTAATTACATCAATAATTGTACACAAGGTGAAATACAGACGTTCATTAATAATTCAGATCCTAGTTCCAGTAGGTCGATTACACAATACAAGGAACACCAAATGATAAACTAAGGAGGAACTGACTCATGAGACGTAATTAAAATGTGGGAAAGCCCTGTGGACAGGTGTTTTGGCTTACTTGTTCGAACTTTGACTAATCATATCTCCGAAAGTATAGGTTCTTATGATATAACTGCATCATAAGAAAAAATAAAAAAATCATAAAATCAGGATTAAGTATTGAAATTTTGAAAAATCATATATCCCAAAGTATTAGTCTGTAAGTGTTAACAATTTTATCAATGGATTCTTATGATGAAAATGCATCTCTAAAAATTAATTTGAAATTTGTAATGAAAAAAAAAATTTGTTTGTTCGTTACTCCGAAACCAACTTAACTGATATATTTACCTCCCAAATCTACTCTGAAAATTGTAACTCTCTAGATCATGCCGTTCGAGAGTTAAAATGGGTACGGTCGGCCGGACAGAATCGATTTTGACCACGGATTCTTGATCAGTGGGTCGAACCAAAACTTCTAAGACCATTGTCAGCCAAAAATTCGAAAATTACAGACATTTGGGCAATAGATAAGCACTCTGTTCTGAGGAACAAGAGCACGGAAAAGGATACAGTAAACTTAGACAGAAGTAATAAGGCCACAAGGACCAGATACTAACAATGGAAAACACCAGATAGGCTTTAAATTATTTAAGGGGTTAGGTGTAGTCAGAGACCGGAAAAAATGACAATTTAAAATTTTTTTTTGCCAGTAAATTATTTTATTTTATAAAAGTAAAAACATAGCAATCATAGCATTATTAAACAAGGTTTCGACTTGATTTGGCAGAAATTTTAGTAACAAAAATTAAATATATTAAAAGTAATGGCTGTTTGTGTTGCGGTGACCATCACTCCTTGGAGATTCATCAAAAATCAATCGGTCAAAAAAAAATTGTGCCTGATCGAACCTTTTTTTTTAAATTAACAAAATAGCGGAAAATTTTTTCCAGATTTTCGGAAAAAAAAAGTTAATTGTTTATAAAAAACCCTAATTAAAAAAAATCTTCGATCAGGCACTAGTTTTCCATGTTTTCAAAAAGCTGTATAAATTTCCTTTTTTTCATTTGAATCTACCGATCGGTTTTCGAGCTTTTGAAGTGTTACACTAAATTTACGCAAAGTAATACGTATTATTTAATTACCACAACTCCAAGTGGTATCAAGTGGCTCGCGTCCTCCATTTTGCTGACAGATTTTCCCTGTCAAATTTTCTGTACGCTGTGGAGAGCATCATCTGAGAGGGGGTGCGTTCCTTTCTATGCAATTGTTATATTAAAATTAGAGTGAAAATTATACGAATCTCTTCAACACTGATACTGACGTCTTCTTTGCTAAAATTTATTCGTATAAGTCTCAAGCGAATCTGGGTAGTCTGTGGTGCTATGCTCCCTATGAGAAGTTGTTCCTCGAAACGACAGAACAGTCCACCCTTCCTTGAACAAACATATCAGAGCCATTATGGCAGTCATGCAATCAATCATTTTGAAATATTATCCGCAATAAATTCCAGTTTTCGAAATAACACCGCTAAGTGAAGGTCGGTTGTTATCTGCCAAGATACAACATATTTTGCCTAAGTGGGAGAGCACGCAACTCAAATGCAAATTACATAATATGATGTAGGTGTGTTTCGTTGCCCTTGGAAAAATATTGTTCAGATGTTAATTATACAAAAACCATCAAGTTGCGAGGAATTCACTATTCGATTGCATATCTTCAAAATAAAATGTATTAGTGATAAAGATTTTTTCTTCTTACCTGATATGCAAGGAAATTTCAGTATAAGTGAAGAATATAAAATTCAAAAATAAAATTGGTTCAAGCCCTGTGGACGGGAGCTTTGGCGCATTTGTTCAAACTTTGACAAATCATATCTCCGAAATTATTAGTCTCTGGGAATGATATAGGTAAATGGATTCTTACGATAGAACTACATCATGAAAGAAATTAAGCTCAAACAGACCAATCCTCCTCAATAACGAACTTATCCAAGATATTCATTCTCCAAATCTACTCTGAAAATTAGAGATCTAGTAGTCTAATATTATATCAATTAAAACTTAGACAATATTGGAGTTTTGTTTTTACTGAAGATATTCTGAACCCAATTTGATTATGTATCTTACCAAAGAATATATTTCCATCATCATTTGGATTATCCCCGGGCATTATATTATCACCTTAAAAGTATAATATCATATCATCCTCATAATTCTACGATAGCTGGTTATTTCATTGGTTATTTTGCATTCAATCCTACTTTGTTTTCTAGAACACGAGGTGTATTTTATATCAAGAATAACGTACCAGAAATAATTTTGATATTTATCTCTCATAGAAAAATAAGATGGCATATAAGAACACATATCATATAATAATTCATAGAAAGAATAATTAAGTAGGTACAACATTCTGTGAAAACATAGAAGTACGATTCATTATTGAAATTTCGAAAAATCATATCTCCGAAAGTATTAACTTGTTAGAGTTGAAAATGCTATCAGTGGATTTTTATGGTAAAACTGCATCTTAACAAAAATTGAATTTGAAATTTGTTATGTAAAATTTTTTTTTTCTTCGTTGCTCCCAAACGATCTGGCCGAGCTTGCCCAATAACAAACTTCACCGAGATATTTATTTGCCAAACCTACTCTGAAAATTTCAACTGCCTAGCTCATTTTGTTCGAGAGTTATTGTAGAAACAAAATTAAAAGAATTTAAAATTTTTTTTGACACTTTACGGCAACCCGATCAATACGAAACTTCGCATGCAATACATACCTACATGATTTAATGTTTTTCTATTTTAAGCTAGTTTTATGAATATTATGTTTGAGAATATATATTTATTTCGAGAATTTTATTTGTTTTCAATTTTTGGCGCTCTAGTTCCTCGGAACTGAGTGCTTATCAATTTGCCCAAATGTCTGTAATTTTCGAATTTTTCGATGAAAATGGTCTTAAACGATTTGGTTCGACTCACTGATCAAGAATCCGTGGTCGAAATTCATTATGTCCGGCCGGTCCGGCCGTAGGCACGATAACTCTCGAACGGAATGAGCTAGAGAGTTGAAATTTTCAGAATAGGTTTGGGGGATAAATATCTCGGCTAAGTTCGTTATTGGGCAAAATCGGACAGATGGTTTCGGAGTAACAAAAAAAAAATTTTTTTTTACAAAACAAATTCCAAATTTTTTTTTAATAAGCAGTTTAATCATAAGAATCCATTCATATCATTTTTACCTAAACAAGGTAATACTCTCGGAGATATGATTTTTCAAAATTTCAATGTAAATCGTATTTCTACGTTTTCACAGAATGATAGAATTATTATGTGGGTATTCTATGAATTGTTATAATGTCAACTTATTCTCCTGAGAAATGACATTGTTTCATTCCAGCAATCGTATAAATATGAGAATGATAATATAATATCATACTTTTTGTTGGTTGATATTTTCATGCCGATGGTCAATCCATATGATGATGGGAATGGTAATGGTAAGTTTATAATATTGAGTTCAAAATATCTCCACTAAAAACAAAACTGGAATATTGGTGTATTGGAGTAGATTTGAGGAAAGATATATATATATATATATATATATATATATATATATATATATATATATATATATATATATATATATATTATCGTTCATCATAGAATTGAGGAATGAATATCTCGGATGAGTTCGTTGTTGGGTAGAATTCGTCTATTGGTTTTGGATTGATAATTTTTCGCACTCTTGTTGAATTTAAATTCTTCTATGATGTTTGAATTCAATTTCTGCTGAGATGAAGTTCTAAATTTCAATAATGAATCGTACTTCTATGTTTTCACTGAATGCTATAATTATTCTATCTAAGCTTTATTATATGATCTGTGTTCATACTCGTACATTTCATCCTGTTCTATAAGAGAGAGTCAAATTCATTTCAGCTATTTTAATTTGGTTTCTTCCATGGTGCAGTTCTCATTCTCAGATTGCTCATTTAATCTAGATAAATAAACTATTATTTGAATTGAATTTCCTTTATGATGCAGTTCTATCATAAGAATAAATTGATATAATTCTCAACTCTGAGAAACCAATACTTTCGGAGATATAATTTGTCTGTTTGAACTAGAGCGCCAGAAAGCTCCTGTCCACAGGGCTTGAACCCATTTTTATTGCAGGAGTTGACCCCACACCTCCTCGCAGTTCTTGCTGAACAATGAATTGAATGACGATATATTCAACTTTTTAGTGAGTTTATTGTGTAGATTGTATATAAATTAAATGAATAATTTTTCGGGATTATCCGTTTCGAAATAATTCACATTTTATGAATGAATTTAATTCGCTGTATATATAGTGTATATTGTTGTAGAGGGTAACGCTGCAAAGTGACCTTAAGGTCTGTTGTGCCCCCATCAGAGCTTTCGATGTCATCATCATCTACAGCTCGCCTTCCAGTTCCAGAGTTCTGATGAACTCAGTATTTGGAATAGCTTCAAGAAGGATAGGACTTCACTCCTACAGATTTCTTGCACAAAGCATTCCTTGCGTTGGTTTGAGATAGCGAGACATTCAGTAATCAGTTGATCAAGAGCCCTAATCTCTTCATATGCTTCCTAAAACAGCAGTGCCCTATGATTTAAACAGTGAGGTGCAAAGTGTTTTTACTGAGATCTATATATTTCTTGGAGCTGACAGTGTCAAAATTCCGAAACAATTTTTGGAGTGATACATTCCAGGGGGATATCACCAGAGTATACTTCTTTCATACGAAATTCACTTTTGTAGATGTATATACCTACCCCACAGTAGGGTTTCGGTCCAATGAAAGGGGTCCGTGCTTCTTTCTTGGCAAGTGTGTTGGCCTCCTCATTTCCTTCAATTCCCAAGTGACCAGGAACCCAGACCAAGGATACCCTGTAATTCTTGCGTACTTCATTAAGTGTTCTTTGGCAATCCCATATTAGCTTAGACTCGATAACATGGGAGCATTTGGTGCCTGCCCATATACTCCAGTGCCAGCTTCTATATTGGTTTTTCAAGCATTTGTTTACTATTTAATGGCATTTTAGCAATAGTGAGATGGCCTAGTAATAGTGAGCATTTGGCGCCTGCCCATATACTCCAGTGCCAGCTTCTATATTGGTTTTTCAAGCATTTGTTTACTATTTAATGGCATTTTAGCAATAGTGAGATGGCCTAGTAATAGTGAGCATTTGGCGCCTGCCCATATACTCCAGTGCCAGCTTCTATATTGGTTTTTCAAGCATTTGTTTACTATTTAATGGCATTTTAGCAATAGTGAGATGGCCTAGTAATAGTGAGCATTTGGCGCCTGCCCATATACTCCAGTGCCAGCTTCTATATTGGTTTTTCAAGCATTTGTTTACTATTTAATGGCATTTTAGCAATAGTGAGATGGCCTAGTAATAGTGAGCATTTGGCGCCTGCCCATATACTCCAGTGCCAGCTTCTATATTGGTTTTTCAAGCATTTGTTTACTATTTAATGGCATTTTAGCAATAGTGAGATGGCCTAGTAATAGTGAGCATTTGGCGCCTGCCCATATACTCCAGTGCCAGCTTCTATATTGGTTTTTCAAGCATTTGTTTACTATTTAATGGCATTTTAGCAATAGTGAGATGGCCTAGTAATAGTGAGCATTTGGCGCCTGCCCATATACTCCAGTGCCAGCTTCTATATTGGTTTTTCAAGCATTTGTTTACTATTTAATGGCATTTTAGCAATAGTGAGATGGCCTAGTAATAGTGAGCATTTGGCGCCTGCCCATATACTCCAGTGCCAGCTTCTATATTGGTTTTTCAAGCATTTGTTTACTATTTAATGGCATTTTAGCAATAGTGAGATGGCCTAGTAAAAGTGAGCATTTGGCACCTGCCCATATACTCCAGTGCCAGCTTCTATATTGGTTTTTCAAGCATTTGTTTACTATTTAATGGCATTTTAGCAATAGTGAGATGGCCTAGTAATAGTGAGCATTTGGCGCCTGCCCATATACTCCAGTGCCAGCTTCTATATTGGTTTTTCAAGCATTTGTTTACTATTTAATGGCATTTTAGCAATAGTGAGATGGCCTAGTAATAGTGAGCGTTTGGCGCCTGCCCATATACTCCAGTGCCAGCTTCTATATTGGTTTTTCAAGCATTTGTTTACTATTTAATGGCATTTTAGCAATAGTGAGATGGCCTAGTAATAGTGAGCATTTGGCGCCTGCCCATATACTCCAGTGCCAGCTTCTATATTGGTTTTTCAAGCATTTGTTTACTATTTAATGGCATTTTAGCAATAGTGAGATGGCCTAGTAATAGTGAGCATTTGGCGCCTGCCCATATACTCCAGTGCCAGCTTCTATATTGGTTTTTCAAGCATTTGTTTACTATTTAATGGCATTTTAGCAATAGTGAGATGGCCTAGTAATAGTGAGCATTTGGCGCCTGCCCATATACTCCAGTGCCAGCTTCTATATTGTTTTTTCAAGCATTTGTTTACTATTTAATGGCATTTTAGCAATAGTGAGATGGCCTAGCAATAGTGAGCATTTGGTGCCTGCCCATATACTCCAGTGCCAGCGTCTATATTGGTTTTTCAAGCATTTGTTTACTATTTAATGGCATTTTAGCAATAGTGAGATGGCCTAGTAATAGTGAGCATTTGGTGCCTGCCCATATACTCCAGTGCCAGCTTCTATATTGGTTTTTCAAGCATTTGTTTACTATTTAATGGCATTTTATTTAAGATCTTGGGTGGTGGATTCCCTGTACTTCTTCCTACCTAGCATCGTAGTGAAGTTCTTTTCGAGACTTAAATTATAAATCATTTCGTCACTAGGAAGATTGGCTGATGAAATGTACCTGGTAAGAGAGGACCAGGCTTTCTGGTTTTTAATACTCTCATTATCTGTTCCTTTCCTAGATATTCTGAGAATGGCTTCCTGGACCATTTTGTCTATCACTAAATGAAGGGGTGTGAGATTTGTGATAATCTCAAGTGCCCTAGCAGGACAGGTTCCCATAGCTTCAGTGATACACAGGCAAGCGTTTGTACTTTGTCGAGGGCTTTCCTCGTACTATTCTGGCTTATGTTTGTATACCAGACTACTGCCCTACGTGATTATGTGTCTCACAATTATGACGCACATCCATCGCAGTATCTTAGGGTTGCAGCCCAATGTCTTACCGGCTTGATTTGTGCACGCCATTAAAGCCTTAATTGCTTTGCTAGCAGTGATTTCAAGATGCTTATTAGCTTATTCCACATATTTGCTATCTAGTGTTACTCCTGGATATTTAACTTCAGACTTCCATTCTATAATATATCCGTTCAAAATGAGAGAACTCACAACGGAATCACTGTGGTCTTGTTCGGGGTTATGCTCAGCCTCACTGACAAGCACAAACAACAACAAGATCAGAGTCAAAACGAGCTGGTACGAACGCAACAAACTGAGAAACAATTAATTCCAATCCAAGACCAGAGGCAGTTCATACATGTCCCATTACAAGATCGATGTCCTAAACAATACACCCTTCGAAGACTAAATAACGTAACCCATATGAAATTTAAGGTATTTCCACGAATCCAAATGTATATTCTTCGAGCAAAATATAGTAAATACAAGAGCGCCAAAAATGACATAACTTATGGCGGGAGAATAACAAGACTTTCCGACATATTTGCATCCGGGCGCCATCTGTTTACGAATAGCCGAACATGATGAAATGCGAGAAGGATACTGTATTCTCTCGGTGCTACTTCGTCTACCCAACACAGCGTGCCGTATACACCAGTAAACCATTATTTCCCGTTTTCTCTCTTCTCTTTATATCGAACGAGAATGCTGTTCCCGGTCACATAAAAAGATGTCGCGCATTTCTGACGTCCATTTGACATTCGCTTCAATAACACCTTTCCAATTGACAACATAAATCTTGACATTAGGCTAGTAAGACTCAACTTATCGAGTATCCTAACGAATGTTTACATGAAACAACCAGCAACAACAGTATGATTAAACGGTGCTGAATTGACTTAAATCGTCAGTGATATCAAAGATTTCGCTGTGCCAACATAGGACCATTCGTATTTAGTGCGGTGTTTTGTTTAGTGATTGTTCTAGTGACTTCTATATTTGGGTTTTTGTTGCATTCGCGTCAGGCTTTTTTTCGGTGAGTAATTTTCTGTATTTTGGAATGAAAAAAGTTTCATACCCAGCGGGTTGGTGGACTGGTATTTGCACTTAGCGGGAAATGCATTCGTCCCATATTTGTGTTTGATGGGGTAGGTCGGTTACCACAGGTTATGGCCACCTCCCCTGTTGAAGGGTTGGATTAAATTATATTCGGCCATTTTTGCGATAACTATGAGAACGTTGCATATGCGATAACCACACTGCATTTGGCAATACATTATGTCATATTATGTCATCGACCATACTGTTCTGAATAATAATTTATCGCTTCAGAGATACAATCACTCGTATTTTTTTTTAGTGGCATATATAATCTGAATACGTTTGCGTGTCACTGCATAAAATGCATACCTATGCAAAGTTGGGGTTTAAAGCCACTAACCTTGCTTCATCGTTGGAAATTGAGCAACAGAATCCCTTTAATGTTCAATTTTTGTAAAATACACAATTGCCTGAGTTTCCTCTGATTGAAAATGAACCGAATTATAGGGTTCAAGTCTTCTTAAGTTCTTTTAAGCATTACATATTTGAATTAGTTTTCAGTAGACACTAGTTTATTGAAAAAAAAAAGTGGGAAATCCCTGTGGACAGGAAGCCTTGGCACTCTTGTTCAATCTTTGACAAATCATATCTGCGACAGTATTGGTTTCTCGGAGTTGGGAATGATATAAATCGATTCTTATGATAGAAATGCATCATAAAAGAAATTAAATTCAAACAAGAGCGCCAAAAACCACGAACTTACCCGTCATATTCATTCCAGAAATCCATTCTGAAAATTATATTAAATGAATTGAAACTCAGCTAATATTCGAGTTTTGTTTTTATTGGAGCTGTTCTGAACCAATTCTGATAAACTTACCAAAGTATAATATATTTCCATCATCATATGGATTACCAACGGGCATTAAAATATCATCAGTATGATATCATATTATAACCCTCATAATTCTACGATATCTGAAATGAATCTGACTCTTTCCTATAGAAAAACAAGGTGACATATACGAGTATGACCACAGATTATATAATAATTCATAAATATAATAATTATAGCATTCTGTGAAAACATAGAAGTACGATTTAGTATTGATATTTTGAAAAATCATATCTCCAAAAGTATTAGCTTGTTAGAGTTGAAAATGATATCAATGGATTTTCATGGTCAAACTGCATCTTAGAAAAAACTGAATTTGAAATTTGTAATGCAAAAAAAAATTTTTTTTTTCGTTACTCAGAAACCATCTGGCTGATTTTGCCCAGTAACGAACTCTGCCGAGATATATATCTCCCAAACCTACTCTGACAATTTCAACCACCAAGCTGATTTCGTTCGAGAGTTATTATAGAGACAAAATTAAAAAAATTTAGAATTTTTTTTTGAACTTTACGGCAATCCAATCAATACAAAACTTCGCACGCATATAAAGTTCATGATTCTACAATTTGATGCTAAATTTCAGATTGATCGAGTGATCAGTTCCGGGAATATTCATAAAAAATATTTTGACTAAAAAGGACCATAACTCCGAAACCACTTGGTGGATTTTGCCTGTTAACGAATTCGTCCGAGATATTTATGCTCCTAACCTACCCTGCAAATTTCAATCCTCTAACTCCTTTCGTTCGAGAGTTATCGTATCACAGCTCCGAAAGTATTGACTTGTTTGAGTTGGAAATGATATCTGTGGATTCTTATGATAAAACTAGATCATAAAAAAAATTCAATTTGAAATTTGTAATGTAAAAAAAATTTTTTTTTCGTTACTCCTAAACCATCTGACCGATTTTGCCCAATAACGAACTTACCCGAGATATTTATCTTCCAAACCTACTCTGAAAATTTCAACTGCAAAGCTCATTCCGTTCGACAGTTATCGTGTTAATGGCCGTTAGGACAGAATCGATTTGGACCACGGATTCTTGATCAGTGAGTCGAACCAAATCGTTTAAGACAATTTTCAGCCAAAGATTCGGAAATTACAGACATTCAGGCAAATTGATGAACACTCTTTTCCGAGGAACAAGAGCGGCAAAAATGATTCAATTTTCAAGATTAATTGGTTAGAAAATAGTTAACCAAAACCAATATTCGCATGCAGAAATTTCAGGAGGTGCATGCTCTAATGTGCTATTGAAATTTATCAAGCCATCTATCATCATTAGTGGATCGTATGTTGACAGGTGAAGTGGGTCAGTAGGTGGTCTGAAATATAAATAGCATCGATTTTGTTATAGATTAGAAGAAGTGTGTGTAGATAATTTCGCAATATATTTTAAGAAACATGCGAATTAGGTCTATCTTAATATTTATATGGCTATTATTCAGTGGTAACTAGCTGTCAATCGAGAACTTGGTACAGAAAGATTTCCCAAGAAATGGCTTACATAAAAGTGGCGAAAAAACGAATTCAAGATTGAACAAGTGGGAAAGCTCTGGGGAACGAGGGTTTCAGGCGCTGTTCAAATTATTTCTAGCCAGATTGGTCACCCATCCAAGTACTGAACTGAACTGAACTGGCTTAAAGCTGCTTAGCTCCAGAATAGTATATTCTAAAACAAGTTGCAGAATGGGCTGATATTTAAACACGAATGCGAAATTCGAAAACGAGCGACGAAGGAGCGAGTTTTCGTACGAATGAGTGTTGGAATTGCCTTCTGCAACGAGTATTAGACGATATTTTCCTTATTTCAGGCAAGTTTTGTAAAATACTGTTGAAATTTAATGAAAAATTAGGATTATACATCCTAGTGACTTTTGTATTGTATCTTGGCAGTTGGTATGACTGTTACGAAAGTTGACAGATCATGGAATTTGAATTGTACGTAGAGCATGGAGATCAGAATGAACAGTTTCCTAATATCATGAATGATTCAAAATTAGCAAGAATGAAATCTCTAGTACCTTATTTTTTTATGAAAATAAAACCTTTTCTCTCGACAATTATTTCACCTTATCCAGATTATCTTACATTGACAATAATTGAGGTGAGTTGAAATTCGATAGGATCGAATGTCAGTGCTGACTACAACAAAACGAAAAATATAACTAGAAACAATGCGGGAATGAGTTCATTCCAGCACTGTTTTTAGTGCTGGAATGAACTCATTACGATACTGAAATAGAGAAAAAATATTATATCTTCCAAATATTTCCGGAATGTCCATGATTTTCAATGATTTATTAAAATTTTTTCACTGATTCGATCCTCACGTAATTTCTCAAGAATTTTCGCGTTGGCCGACTACAACTGATAACCATGCTTAAATTGGATCGGTTTTGTATTTTTCGAGCTATTGAGGAAATAAGAACCAAATTTCAGATTGGTATAACTTCAAAACCGTTTGGCCGATTATGACTGTAAACAAACTGAAATGTCCCATCCAGATGCACAACCTTACCCAAAAATTTCAAATCGCTAGCTATTTCCGTTCTCAGGTTATCGTGATATAAATAATATTATATTTATTATAAAATTCTCACGAAATTTCACAAACGTCATTAGTTTTGCATTCTACAACTACTCACCAAGTTCGACCGGACTTGTATTGGTTGAAAACAAAATTATTATTGGAAACCATATTGGGCCGATTATGCCCATTAACGATCTCGTTCGTCGTATTGGGATAAGCCACTTACCCTGAAAATTCCAAGTCGCTATCTCTTCCCGTTCTCAAGTTATCGTGGCAACGGACAGCCGGCCGGCTGGACAGAATTAAATTTGGCCCCGAATGCTTGATCAGGGAGTCGAACCTAATCGTTTGAGACCATTTTCGGCAAAAATTCGAAAATTACAGACATTTGGGTAAAATGATAACGCGATGTTCCCCAGAACATACGCGCAAAAAGTCTTAGGATATTTGTTGAGAAATTAAATTGATATTACTCAGATTTCATATAAAATCCTATTTATCAGTAAACATAATGTAAACAACTTTTTCTGCGAGACGAATGAAAAAGCTAAGAATCTCGGTATTCATGGGAGTGATGCAAAAAAATTAATTTGCAATGTGGTTTTAATTGTCCGATTTCAATAATTACACGCTTGTTCGTCGATCGAGTTTGAATGTATACTTCTCTAAAAAAGCTAAGGAAGTTCAGACTTTTTCAAAAGTTTCCATTTTTTTCACCATTTTTGGCGCTCTAGTTCCTCGGAACTGAGTGCTTATCAATTTGCCCAAATGTCTGTAAATTTCGAATTTTTCTATGAAAATGGTCTTAAACGATTTGGTTCGACTCACTGATCAAGAATCCGTGGTCGAAATTCATTCTGTCCGGCCGGTCCGGCTGTCCGGCCGGCCGTAGGCACGATAACTCTCGAATGGAATGAGCTAGACAGTTGAAATTTTCAGAGTAGGTTTGGGAGATGAATATCTCGGCTAAGTTCGATATTGGGCAAAATCGGACAGATGGTTTCGGAGTAACAAAAAAAAAATTTTTTTTTACAAAACAAATTCAAAATTAATTTTTTTTCAATAAGCAGTTTTACCATAAGAATCCAATGATATCATTTTTAACTCTAACAAGCTAATACTTTCGGAGATATGATTTTTCAAAATTTCAATAATAAATCGTATTTCAACGTTGTCACACATTGATATAATTATTCTATGTATGAATTGTCATAATGTCAGTTTATTTTCCTGAGACATGTCATTATCTAATCAATCGAAGAATTGTGAGCGAAGTGAGAAAAATCTCAGTTGTTTGCTCCGAAATTAGTTTTTCTCAGAAAAGTCTTACATTTCGGAACGGAACATGAAGTAAGAGATCTGAGAGTAGTGAGACTGCTTTTCATCCATAGACATAGATATAACTCTCGTACGGAATGAGCTAGGTAGTTGAAATTTTCAGAGTAGGTTAGGGAGATGAATATCTCGGTTAAGTTCGTTATAGGGCAAAATTGGCCAGATTTAATTTGATTTCTTCCATGGTGCAGTTCTCATTCTCAGATTGCTCATTTAATCTTGATAAATAAACTATTATTTGAATTGAATTTCCTTTATGATGCAGTTCTATCATAAGAATACATTGATATAATTCCCAACTCTGAGAAACCAATACTTTCGGAGATATAATTTGTCTGTTTGAACTAGAGCGCCAGAAAGCTCCTGTCCACAGGGCTTGAACCCATTTTTTGAATATGACAAATCTAAATAAATGTTTACTCACTTCACATTATGTTGCTCATTTCGTTATAAGTTACCCAGTTACTGGTGAAAAATTATTTTTAGTGCTTGTAGTTCAAAATCAGTTGAAAATTGAAAGACTAAAGTTCAGTATAGAGTATGGCCTCCTCTAACATAAACCCCAGCCTGACAACGTCTTTGCATACTTTCGATCAGATTGTTGAAGTAGTCTTGATCAATTTCTATCCAGAATTACGGTAAAAGCCGACTGAGTTCTTGAAGTTTATGTGGAGGTGGTTGATCAGAATCCAGAGCCCTTTGCAGCTGATCCTAAGCCTGTTCAATGGGATTGAGGTCTGGCGACCGAGTGGGCAGTTCAAATGTGGAATACCATGGTTTCCATAGCTTCTTCGACAATTCTCGCTCGATGGGGTGGCACATTATCGTCCAAAAATAAGAAATTTTTCCCAATGGCAACATGAAAAGAAGGAATGATTATTATTTATTATTATTATTATTATTATTATACTGATCCTCCTGGGTCTTCCACCAGGAGACCCCTCATAAGCTCTAATAGCTTGACCGAGTAAGGAGAACCAGTTGTGTTCTGTGTAGGCTTTGTTACTGTGTCCTTACGCCACCTTAGGCACAGCACTGTGCACAGCAATAATATTAGCAATGACTTGCTCTATGTAAATGTACGCATTCATAGTAGCATCAAGCACCAACAATTCTGTACTTCAATTGAAACAAATGCCTCCCCAAATGGTAACTGTAGCACCTCTGAACGGATGCACTTCCTGAACCGATCTCCGATTTCTAGATATACTGCGATATACTTTTACAATGATCGACACAATTATGGACTCAAACTATTGAGTTCGACTACCTGATGAAGAATTCAAGTACAAATTTGATTCTGCCCGGCTGGGCGTCCGTTGCCACGATAACTTGAGAACGGAAAAAGATAGCGACTTGAAATTTTCAGGGTAGGTGGTATATCCCAATACGACGGACAAGTTCGTTAATGGTCATAGTAATAATGGCTTCCGAGTGATAATTTTGTTTTAAACCAATACAAGTCCGATTGAATTGAAGCTTGGTGAGTAGTTGTAGAATACAAAATTAAGGACGTTTGTAAAATTTTGTAAGAATTGTATCACTTGAAAAATTTAAAAAAATTATCAGAAAATATTATTTATGTCAGGATAACCCGAGCGATAACCTGTGAACGGAAAGAGATTGCGACTTGTGCATCTGAATGGGACATTTGAGTTTATTTATTGGCGTAATCATTCGAACGGTTTTGGAGTTATACCCATCTCAAATTTGGTTGTTATTTCCTCAATAACTCGAATAATACAAAACCGATCCAATTCAAACATGGTCATCAGAATGCCAACGCAAAAATTCATGCCGAATTTTGTGAGAATCGTATCTCAAGAAAATTATTAAAAAATGGGTTCAAGCCCTGTGGACAGGAGCTTTCTGGCGCTCTAGTTCAAACAGACAAAATATATCTCCGAAAGTATTGGTTTCTCGGAGTTGGGAATTAAATCAATGTATTCTTATGAAAGAACTGCATCATAAAGGAAATTAAATTCAAATAATAGTTCATTTTTTTTTACCTTGTAATCGATCAAAAATTTCCTGATCTACGTTCACCAAATTTTCTCCTCTCTCGAACTACAGAATTATGCTTTCAATATATACGTAATATTTTCAAACATTTTCGGGTGAGGTCCCCGTTGCATCGCTAAAATACGAGTATTTCAACCCCAATATTCTTGAAGTTACAATATTCCCTTCTGTCAAGTTGACTTTATGACAATTCATACATAGAATATACATAGAATAATTATATCAATCTGTGAAATACGATTTACATTGAAATTTTGAAAAATCATATCTCCGAAAGTATTAGCTTGTTAGAGTTAAAAATGATATGAATGGATTTTTTTGATAAAACTGCTTTTTTAAAAAAAATTAATTTGGAATTTGTTTTGTAAAAAAAAAATTTTTTTTTATTACTTCGAAACCTTCTGTCCGATTTTGCCCAGTAACGAACACAGCCGAGATATTCATCCCCCAAACCTACTCTGAAAATTTCAACTCTCTAGCTCATTCCGTTCGAGAGTTATCGTGCCTACGGCCGGCCGGAGCGGCCGGCCGGACCGGCGGGCCGGACCTGCCGGACAGAATGAATTTCGACCACGGATTCTTGATCAGTGAGTCGAACCAAATCGTTTAAGACCGTTTTCATCGAAATATTCGAGAATTACAGACATTTGGGCAAATTGATAAGCACTCAGTTCCGAGGAACTAGAGCGCCAAAAATTATTGAAAATCAATAAAAAATTTCTATATATCAGAAACTATTCGTCCGATATCGCTGAAATTTGGCGAGAGCCTTTAAAACCTAACTATACTGCCAAGTTCCAAGTTTAAACATGATCGGATCTATATTATTGGAGATCCGAGTGGAGATCCGAGCGGCCTTGTGTTAGTTCAGTAGCTGGATGAGTGACCGATGCTTCGATAACTTTGGACCGAAAGGAGATAGGAACTTGCAATTTGCAGGGTAGGTTGCACATCCCAATGGAAGGGTTAAGTTCATTTCAGGGCATAATCGGTCCATCGGTTTCGGAGTTATACCCACCTGAAATATTATTTTCTCGATAACTCAAAAAATATAGACTCGATCGAATTGACGCTTGGTAACTTGTTATAGAATATCGAGATGAAGGAGCGTGTTGAATTTTGTGGGAACAGAAGCCCTCGAAAATCTTCAAAAATTACGAAAAAAAAAAGGTTCAACCAGTGACGTGAAATCAGGAGCTTTTGCGCGTATGTTCCGTTGTCCATTTTACTGTATTGGACACTCTTAATCGAATTTACCATGGTAAATTCGATTTTGTGTGTTCAATACAGGAGAACGGACAATAGAATTAACCATGGTGAATTCGATTAAGAGTGTCCAATACAGGAGAATGGACAATAGAACATACGCGCAAATGCTCCTGACTTCACGCCAGTGCTTGAACCAATTTTTTTATAATTTGTTGGTCATACGATCCTAATCAAATTTCGCACAACTCTTTGTGTCGGCATCAAATGTGCAAAAAGTTAAACAAAAGAGCATCGTCCTGCTACCGTAGCCGGGAGGGCATTTCGCTGATATCGTTTTTCACTTTTATGGCTTACCTTCCTCTATTGAAACCAATATTAATTATTTCTCAGAAGAAAACGCGGTTTAGCTATATGTACTTAAATCATAAGGAAATCTCTTCGGACATTCCTTATTTCAAAGAATATCCCTATACTTTTCAGATGTGTCTATCGCACCAACCATTTATCGTAATTAGGTCTATCTCAACAATTTTTTTATTTATAACTCCTCATTTCGTAACATCCGACCGAATCAAATTGATCCGATTTTTATGTATATTTCGAGCTGGTTCAACCGTCTTTGTGTTCATGAAATATGTTAAGGATAAGAACTTTTGTTTTGAACGTGATATCTATAGAAACGTCATATATTTATCCGGCGAGTGTATGGAAAAATCTAAAGTCAGACGGTCAACAACACGATCATTTATTTATCTCGGTGATATCGTTCGATACTCCAAAGAATGGTAACTGTAAATGAACGAGGGGGAAACCGCTGGCAAAAATTTGTATACCAGAATTCTTATTCAACCAGAACTCCATTGGAATTCTAGAGGAATTCTATAGGAATTGTTTTGGAATTGTATTGGAATTCCATTGGAATTCTTTTGTAATCTTGGAAAAACAAATGGAATTACAAAAAAACTCAATACTTCAGACAGACTGATGAACATCTGACACATTTGATTTCGACAGGATCGAATGACTAGTGAAATTTCGAATAAAAATATGTTGTTTTTTTTGAGAATTCACATTGAATGTCCTTGAAATTTTACGTGTAGGAGTGAAATGATACCCTTGTTATACCATCAGAATGTCGTATATTTTTGTAGGTTAGGAAAAGCATCCACTTCTAACTGTAAAATCCTATTTGGAGTTGTTCACATGATTGTCCGATAGGTGACACTCTGACATCAATAGGAATTCTTCATAATTCAATAGGAATTCTTTATAATTCAATAGTATTTCTACGGAATTCAATAGGACCACTGCAGAATTTCATGGAATTCAATAGGAATTCCACGGAATTCAATAGGAATTCATGGAATTCAATAGGAATTCTGCATGCTTGTACACCAGAATTCCTAGCGGTTTACCCCTTGTAATTGAACGATTAGTAAATGGGAGAGGCGTGGGGAAAATTGAATTTCCAGCGGAAATTAGGCGGACATATTATTTTCAATAACTTTCAGGGGAATGTTCATGAATATCTAAATTTACGAGCTTCCCGTATTGTACAGTGTTCAATAATTAATGATAGTAACGATAAATTGAATTTTTTGGAATTTTATGTAGTCCTTCCATTCTTACTCGAACTTCCTCATGAAAAACTGAACGATTGTCCCTTGATCTCATACCGCAAATGGCTCAAAAAAAAATTAATTATCTTAATACAAGGTATTTGTTTATAACGATTTTTGTACAATAACAGATACAAATTATTAAAAATCGATTTTAAGTAGCTTCTGATATGAGAAAACGTCTGAATAGTAGTATTATAAAAAAAATTCTTTTTGTTAATGTTTGATTAAGCTTCATAATTTTTAACCCAAGTAAATCGTTAATAATAAAGAGAAAATTAACAAATTTCTAATTTTTCCAACGGGATCTATTCTAAGGCCTTTGAAAAATAGCTCCACGAAAGGAAAACTTTATCAGATTAATAGTTTAACAATTATCGCACTTGCCATGTTAATGTTCGTGTTACAAAAATTGTCAATTGAAAAACATCGCGAAAAAAATTCTAGGACCACTGATTATTGTTCATTGATCTATCCTGTAGGCGCCTGAATTTTTTCAGTTTTTAATTTGATATATAATAGATTTAGATAATATTTATTTATTCATAGTAAATTGTTAATTTTCGCCTAGTTATTAACAATTTACTCAGATTAAAAATTATAAAGTTTATCTAATTAAACATTGAAAAAACATTTTTTTTAATAATATTACTATTGATCCATTTTTTCATGATCAGAAGCTACTTGACAATGATATTTAATAATTTTTATTTCTTATTGTTTAAAACATTTTTAGAAACAAGTACATCGTTAGATAATTTAATTTTTTTTGTAAAAATAATCTTCGATGAAAATAATGTTTAAAAAAAAAACCGTATCTCAAAAAGATTTTTATTCATCTTGATCTTTGATATTGAAAAAAAAATTGATTAATATTTGAATTTTCGTGGTTTATTTAATAAACAATTTGTTGTAAATATATTTATATTTAAAAAAACAAAAACTAACATGTATTATTTAAAAAAAAACAGAAAATTTAAAGTTCAATAAAAAATATATTTGTTTAAAATTTTGTAGAAATGGAAAAAAAATACAGGGAGACCATTCATTTGTTCATAACAAATTGTATAATAAATGAACATTGAAAATTCAATCAATAATATTTTTTTTTACCAAAGAACAAGATAAATAATAATTTGAAAAAAAAAGATGAGCCATCATTAAAAATCATTTTTAAGTAGCTGATCATGAGAAAACGGATCAATGGTAACATTATAAAAAAAAAAATTTTCAATGTTTAATTAAACTTTATAATTTGTAACCTAAGTAAATTGTTGATAACAAATCCAAAATTAACAATTTTCAAATTTTTTCCGACGGTAATCTATTCTAAGAAATTTGAAAAATAGCTCCACGAAAGTAAAAAATTCTTAGATTCATAGTTTAACAATTATCGCACTAGCAATGTTAATAGTAGTGTTACAAAAAATTGTATAGCAATTTTTGGACCAGGTATTATTGCTTATTTATCTATCCTGTAGGCACTTGAATTCAATGAATTCATAATATACATATTTAATTGGTAAAAATAATATTTATTCATTAAAAGTCCGAAGTGAGCGTGGCTTGCGCAAGCCGGAGTATCAGTTTTCTGGCGTATTTTCAACTCTCCGGGAAAATTATAAATATTGGTCCTACAGTTCCAGGAGTCAGGACTTTTTGATTCTTGCTTCAAATTTGAAAAATCTCAAATAGTTATTGAGATATATGCAAAAAACCGAACCTCTTTTTTTTCACTTAATTATTTATAACTTTTGCAACTATTGCTAGCGGCCCTTGAATATTCTCAAACAGTATCTACTTGCAATTTTTAATCGAATGACCCCTTAATCATATTTTTCGGAGAACTCTAAAAAGTTTTGACCTAATGGGCACTTGTTGACCAGACTATGACAGCCGGACAGTATTAAGTTTAATCTCGGATTCTTCATCGGTGACTATTGTCAGCCTAAAATTCGAAAATTGCAGCTCATGTGCCAAAAAAAATATTCCATCAATTTTCTTATGTTTTATTTCAATTCACTTCTCAAGCTCTTGAAAAAACACACTTCATGTACAGCTGTGCGATTAACGGTTTCAATACTTTTCGTAACTCGTTCGGCATTGAAACGATAAATCATTATTATCGAATTGCTGTGATTATATTTGGACCAAAACGGTATCCGTATCCTTTCTTCATGGCGTGCACACTTGAGGACCATGAGTTCCATATCCTAGAATTCTTAGACTGTGAAATCATGTCGGGCACCTCTAAAATATATTCGTCATTGCCGAGACCTTCCGTAATGTCGTAACTGATAAATTGCCTGAATTATTTATTATTTTAAATTCGGATGAGCATCAGAGGTATGTTCGTAATTAATTCCCGAAAAATCCCCAGTTTTCCTCGGACTCTTACTGTTATAGATTGAATATCATAATCAGTTTATAAACGTAATAATTTTAATTTATTACCTGGACCTTGATACGCCGATAGTTCTTGGTCTTGGCCATTGATTCTGACATTGGTGTCACTGGTTCTCCAATGTAATATCCGTAACTCGCAAGAGTGGAAATTACCATAGGAAGAGTTTACTTTCAACACTTCAATGTCGGAATATCCAGAAAAAATCGACCAATGGAGGAGCTTTAATAATAATAACAATAATCGTGTTTTTATCTGTTTATAAACATAATAGACCAGGGTAGAAGCCTTTAAAAATGATAAAAAGTGAACAAAAATTACAGGAAAAATAATTTACGGGCGATCTGAGGTCGGGAAGGGGAAGAGGGCGAGTTTTTAAGGGTAAAAAACGGTTTATCTCGATTTCCGGCAAAACTACAAGTCCTATGGGGAAAAGTTGAATGGCAAAGTTGTAGGTAATAAAAAGATCTACAACTTTTGTTTTTAACTTTTTTCACATAACCTCAAAATTTATGTGAAAAATTCAAATACCACGTTTTGGGTTTTTAATTTTTATCTTTTACAAACAAAAAATATTTTTTCACCAAATTTGGTAAAAACTTACTTTTTCATGTCCCAAATACACTGTAATTTTTTGGATTTGAAATATTTTTGTTTTCACCTTAATTTGACTTAATATCGAAAAAGCACCCAAATTTTCAATCAAAAATTCTCACGTCAAAATATCTGCTTTTTTATCCTTAAAAACTGACCCCCTTCCCCTTCCCGACCTCAGATCACCCGTAAATTATTTATTATTTTTCCTATCATTTTTGTTATATTATCTTCCTTTTACAACGGGTTTCATTCTACTATAATTATTTTCGGTTTCAAAAATTATCCATATACATGAACACTATCAGCAAACAGTAATGGCTGGTTTATGCTGGCTGGTAACTTTAACTTATTCCCTAACTTAAGCATTTAAACATTATTAATAATAATAATTAATAAGTTAACGGATTATTTAGTCTGATTATAAAGCATAACACTAAAAATAAATGTCTATAAATATTATATATATATATATATATATATATATACATGATTAAGTTAAAGTTACCAGCCAGCATAAACCAGCCTTAAATGGTCCAGAAGTTTGGAACAGAGTGAAGCTTTGTGGGTTTTAATGGTTCATATACAAATCGCCTATTCAATGAATTTAATTACATTATTGGCCTACTAGTCTATATTGGACTTTAAAAAAATTTAAAAAAAATCACAAAAAAAAAATTGGTTCAAGCACTGACGTGAAGTCAGAAGCTTTTGCGCGTATGTTCTATTGTCCATTCTTCTGTATTGGACACCCTTAATCGATTTACCATTGTCGTACGAGTTATTGTGGTCTATCTTTGTTATGACTGAGAATTCATGAGAAACCACTTTAATGATTATTAATTAGATTACATAGGGTGATTCCAAATAAGACGTGAAACTTGGAGTATGACTCATTAGCTGTTGTTTAATCCATATTTATTAATAACCGAAAATCAACGGTTTTTGGAGTTCGGGTGATTTTTAAAAGATTTCTGGACTTATAGTACATATTTCTTCAATTTTTTCTACGTTGACCAAATTTGGTGATAATTTTGGTTTATTTTGATCAGAAAAGAATATGATATGTACGAAAAAATCAAAACTATACTGTATAAGAGGTTGTATAAAAAATGTGGTATATGAATAAATGAAAAATCAATTTCTAATATCAATTTGTCTGCAAACTTTCGAATTTCACAATTTTTTATGTCAAAATTATTTTAAAAACTTGCCAAATTCCTTCTTCATTCTCTAAAAGATTTCGTTAGATTGCTTCACTAGTTTCGTTTCTGCAGATTTTTTATAAGCAACCTTTTGAATGTCCGGCATTTAAAATAGTGAATGTATCAAAAGACAGCGTGAGTAAATTTCAGGCGGAAAATAACAACTGAAGATGTCAGAAAGACGGCACGTGCTAGCCTATGGAATGGTGGAACATAATTTATGAATACATTTTCTAATGTAATTTCGAGCTTAGTTGCAACAAAAAAATATCGAATTCGTTATTTTCCTCTATTTGCTTCTTATATCCCCTTTCAAATCATACTAATTCTTTTTCAATAGCACCAGTACTCAAATATCTCGGAAACCGTTGATTTTTGGTCCTCAATAAAAACGGCTCAAACCACAGCAAATGATCCATACTAACACCTCCTGTAAGGTTCACGTCTGATTTGGAATCACCCTGTATACTTCGACGGATTATTTAGATAACTTGGTAATACCAAAATAATAAATAAAGAACTCAAAAAAATGTATTTTTATTTTATTTAATACACCTTAACTATTTTTATGTATACAGGGTGAGTCTTTGACCACTGCATTAATTTTAACCAAAGATTCCTCTCATCAAATGAAACACTTTTTTCATTTAACATTTTTCCAAATCCAGCTCAGGTAAAAAGATACAGGCATTAGAAATTTTGAAAAAAAATCAGTTTTCATTTAGTAGCTTTGACATCCTTTTTTCGAATAAAATGAATGTTGGCGTAAAGTTTCCTATAACTATGATACATATTTTCCAAATTTTAGTTATTTTCTACTTCTACTGGTTTTCTAGTTATGGACTTGTGGATTCATAAAATTAAACGAAATTAGCATAAAGAAAGCATATAAAGTTTTTCTCGAGTCATTTCAAGAATATTCCATCGTTTCAGAACATTATATTATTCTTCATAATTTCTCCTTAAACGCACCGTTTTCGAGATATTCTTCATTGAATGTTTTAAAATGGAAAACTCCAGAAATTTCACTACTTTTATGGATCCGTCCCTGAGCGTTGGAATCCCGAATCAAGCTGTAAACCTCGTTACCATGCCTTATTCTCGTCCGCCAACAATGTCATAGATAATTTATATGCGGGAGTGTATTAGCACATTGTGAAATCTTTAAACGCTTGTAACTTGTTACCTGAGCCGAATCTGGAAAAATGGTAAATGAAAAAAGTGTATCATTAAATGGTAGGAATCTTTGGTTAAAATTAATGCAGTGGTCAAAGACTCACCCTGTATGCGAATAAAATTGTAAAAAATACAGTAGATTTCAGTATATGAAATATAATGTTTCGGTTTCGGTTTCGGCCGAAACTGAGACCCTGGCCGAAAGTTCGGTTTCGGTTTCGGCTGAAATACCAGTTTCGGTCTGACACTAGTTTTAAATACTCGGAGTATCGAAGAAAATTTGAATTTCCTCGATATTTATACCAAGTCTCTCTTTGGAAACTCAATCGCCCTTCAACCCATACTAACCTTCCTCCGACCCTCCTCATGAGGAGGGTCGGTGCACCAATGACGAATCTGTCGCGATCAATCGGCGAAAATGTCATAACCCCCAAAAATCCATTTTCAACAATTACCAATTAGAGTGCGACTATCTTGTCGTAATTGTCGTTTAAACCGGCTTCCGGAGGCGATAGAGCCGAGCCATTACGCCGATGTTGATCGATGACCGTGAATCCGAAACCTTGAGGTCGTAAAAAAAGTCGCCAATTTTCCAATCAATCTTGTCGCAAGGAAATGGGCGAGATCCTGCGGTGGTTACCAGATTCGCCGATTAGGGAGTTTCGACCTCACGAGACGCGGGTTCAAGTTGAAAGTAGTTAAAGGTCCTAGATTTCATGAATAATCGTCAATTGGCCCGTTTGGGGGAATTCGAATTGGGGTTCAGCCTTCGTTACGGCATCATTAAATTGGTTTTTGAGGATGTTGTGGATGTGATATGTTTGATACAGTGGATAAAACTGAAGTTTCTTGTTTCCGTTTAAATAATTCTAAGCGATTGAGTGAGGGCATGTGTGACACCAATCTATAAGGAATTGGTTCAAGCACTGACGTGAAGTCAGGAGCTTTTGCACGTATCTTCTATTGTTCTCAAGTATGAGCTTCACTGTGCGAAGCTCATACTTGAGAAAGGTTGTGCTCACGGATCAATCAAGATCCTATCGGATAGCCAAGCTGCCTTGAAGGCCTTTACTTCATACAACTGCAAATCCCTGCTTGTGCAGGATTGCCGGACCACACTCGCTGAACTTGGAGCACGCTGCAGGCTGCAGCTCTTGTGGGTCCCGGGCAACTCTGGCATTAAGGGTAAAGAGATGGCAGACCCACTGGCGGCACGGGGGGCTTCCATGGGGCTCATTGGACCTGAACCAGCCTGCGGTATCTCTCTCAGAGCAGCGGCGAAGGAAAACAGCAGATGGTTGGATCAAAAGGTCCAAGAAATCTGAAGCAGCATACCTAGACACAGACATGCTCGCTCAACAATTACTGGCCCATCAGCTGAAAGAGCCAGAAAATGGCTCAAATTCTCTAGGGTGGACCTGAGAATCCTTACAGCTGTATACACGGGCCATTGTGGCCTCAGGAAACACCTCAATACACTGGAGTTGACTGAGGACTCCGAGTGCAGACTTTGCCTGGGTAACGACGAGTATATCGAACACATCATGTGTGACTGCCCCGCTGTGGACAGGATCAGATTGGAGGAACTAGGAGTCCACAAACTGACACTGAGGGAACTGGACATGTTCTCACCCACCAGACTCATATCCCTCCTCAAGAGACTTGAGCTTGTGTGTGAAGTATAGATTACATACTACAGGTGTGCCACAATAGACCGATTGGTCGCAGTGGAGGGGCGGGTTTCGTCTGCCCAGCACAACCCATATAATCAATAAAATAATAAATGTTCTATGGTCCATTATCCTGTATTGGACATATTTAATCGTATTTACCATGGTAAATTATATTGTCCATTCTCTGGACAATATATGTAGCTCAGTATGGCAAAATCACCAGAAGAAAACTGGCACAGAAGATATATTATTTGTTTGTCACAGAACAAAGAAATGTTTTCTACTTCATGACCATTTAGAACCTGTTGAGCTGAGAGATAGCTAGTTTTTGCATGCTTGTTCCGCCAGAAACAGCGTGGTATCATTTGCACAGACGTCTCTATCTATCTTTGCTCCGTACCATCAATCAATAGGAATATCCTGCTTATCTGAGAGTTCACGCATCAAACTAATTGATGCCTGCGTTGAACACTGATTGGTTGATTTGATCAGCGGTAATTCTCAAGGTTTGTGTCCTCTGTACAGCCTCATAACCCACTAATATTAGGCATCATTGGACTGCAGACAATATTTCGATAACCATATTCAACATAAAGTTCAAGAAACTTCCTCGAAGACAGTGTGATATAGCCTCAGCACGGCCATAATACTATGGTTAATTTGAATTTACCATGGTGAATTCGAATTAAGAATGCCCAATACAGGAGAACAGACAATATAATTTACCATGGTAAATTCGATTAAGAGTGTCCAATACAGAAGAATGGACAATAGAACTAACGCGCAAAAGCTCCTGACTTCACGTCAGTGCTTGAATCATTTTATTTTAGTAATTTTTCGGTTCTCCAACAATATGGATCCGATCGAGTACAAACTTGGAACTCTGCAGTAGAGTTAGGTTCTGAAGGCTCTTCCAAAATTTCAGCCATGCCGGAGGAATAGTTTATGATATATAGAATTTTTTTTCAATTATTTTCAATAATTTTTTTGAAATTTTTTAGTTATACCATCCTCACGAAATTCTGCGAGAATTTTCGCGTTGGTATTTTACAACTAATAACCATGTTTGAATTCAATCGGTTTAGTATTTTTCGAGTTAATGAGGAACAAAAAACAACCAAATTTCAGATGGCTATAACTCTAAAACCGTTCGGCAGATTATGCTTATAAACGAACTCAAACGTCGAATTCAGATGCACAACCTAACCAAGCCGCTATCTCCTTCCGTTCTCAGGTTATCGTGTCATAAATAATATTTTTTAATAATTTTTTTTTAAATTTTCTAGTGACACGATTCTCACAAAATTTCACAAACGTGCTAGGTTTATATTCTACAACTATTCACCAAGTTTAAATTCGATCGGATTTATTTTGGTTGAAAACAAAATTATTACTCGGAAACCATTGGGCCGATTATACCCATTAACGAACTTGTCCGTCGTATTGGGATGCGCCACCTACCCTGAAAATTTCAAGTCGCTAGCTCTTTCCGTTCTCAAGTTATCCTGGCAACGGCCGGACGGCACCACAGAATTAAATTCCACATTTGGGCAAAATGATAACGCGATGTTCCCCAGAACATACGCGCAAAAATAATGCATAACCTTTCAAAAGTCTCCTCTCCCAAATATAATTCTCTGTAGGCCCATGGGAACAATCGCCTCCGCTAGTTTTCAAAGATATTCCTTCTTGTTCTTAGAAATCCCTTCAATATTTGAATTTAACAAGCCCTGTGGACAGGAGCTTTCTGGCGCTCTAGTTCAAACAGACAAATTATATCTCCGAAAGTATTGGTTTCTCAGAGTTGGGAATTATATCAATGTATTCATATGATATAACCGCATCATAAAGGAAATTCAATTCAAATAATAGTTTATTTATCAAGATTAAATGAGCAATCTTGAGAATGAGAACTGCACCATGGAAGAAATCAAATTAAATCTGGCCAATTTTGCCCAATAACGAACTTAACCGAGATATTCATCTCCCTAATCTACTCTGAAAATTTCAACTACCTACCTCATTCCGTTCGAGAGTTATATCTATGTCTGTGGATGAAAAGCAGTCTCACTACTCTCAGATCTCTTACTAACTTCATGTTCCGTTCCGAAATGTAAGACTTTTCTGAGAAAAACTAATTTCGGAGCAAACAACTGAGATTTTTCTCACTTCGCTCACAATTCTTCGATTGATTATATAATGTCATGTCACAGGAACATAAGTTGACATTAGGACAATTCATACATAGAATTATATCATTCTGTGACAACGTTGAAATACGATTTATTATTGAAATTTTGAAAAATCATATCTCCGAAAGTATTAGCTTGTTAGAGTTAAAAATGATATGAATGGATTCTTATGATAAAACTGCTTATTAAAAAAAATTTAATTTGGAGATTGTTTTGTAAAAAAAAATTTTTTTTTTGTTACTCCGAAACCATCTGTCCGATTTTGCCCAATAACGAACTTAGCCGAGATATTTATCCCCCAAACCTACTCTGAAAATTTCAACTGTCTAGCTCATTCCGTTCGAGAGTTATCGTGCCTACGGCCGGCCGGACAGAATGAATTTCGACCACGGATTCTTGAACAGTGAGTCGTTTAAGACCATTTTCATCGAAAAATTCGTAAATTACAGACATTTGGGCAAATTGATAAGCACTCAGTTCCGAGGAACTAGAGCGCCAAAAAGGAACCCTGTAAATTACAAGTCTAACTTATTTATTTCGAGAGTTATCGTGTTTACAGCCGGACAGATAGAATTGGATTATTCATCAGTGAGTCGAACAAATCGTTAGAGACCATTTTTGGCCAAAAATTCCAAGAATACAGACATCTGTGCGAAATGCTGGCACGCTGTTCCTGTTCCTGTTCTCCATTGGAAAACCCCATATGTATCAGGATATGTTCCACTAAGCATTCTCTTAGCATTTCCTCAACAACGCGAACCTTATTGAAGTCCTAGGTTGGAAGTCTCGCTGATTACACGGAATCTTGAACTCGGTTCGTTCCCATCCAGAGGAGATAAGAAGATGGAACAATTATCTATAATAGCTCGCTCTCCTGGAAACCGGCGGTGGATCGTCTAACTTCCGCGTTAGGAACCTTGCCGTTGATGACGCGGAGGATTATCGTCCTGCCTCCCTTGAATGAATATTAAACAGTTGGAGATAAAGTGTCAAGCTTACTTGATCTACTTAGTCTCGAGAGGTCGCGAGACGTGATACCCCGTATCAAAACAATGTTTCGTTTGAAGTCAACGGTTCCCACTTTTATGTTGGATTTTTTTAAACAAGTTATTCCGGGAAGAAAAAAATGGAAATCTCGTTATATTATTCTCAATTGGTGGTGGTATCAGGACGTTTTCACGTCTGTATTTTGTATTTTTCGTTTGATTTTTGCGCGTATGTTCTGGGGAACATCGCGTTATAGTTTTGCCCAAATGTCTGTAACTTTCGAATTTTTTGACGAAAATGGTCTCAAACGATTAAGTTCGACTCCCCAATGAAGAATTCGAGGTCAAATTTGATTCTGTCCGTCCGGCCGTCCGTCCGGCCGTTGCCACGATAACTTGAGAACGAAAATAGCTAGTGACTTGAAATTTTCAGGGTAGGTGGCGCATCCCGATACGACGGACAAGTTCGTTAATGGGCATAATCGGCCCAGTGGTTTCCGAGTAATAATTTTGTTTTCAACCAATATAAATACGATCGAATTGAAACTTGGTGGGTAGTTGTAGAATATGAACCTAAGCACGTTTGTGAAATTTTGTGCGAATCGTATGGCTAGAAAATTAAAAAAAAATTATTAAAAAATATTTTTGTTGTCACGATAACTTGATAACGGAATGAGATAGCGGCTTGAAATTTTCAGGTTAGGATTTACACCAGAACGCGACATTTCAGTTTGTTTATGAGCATAATCGGCCAAACGGTTTTAGAGTTATAGCCACCTGAAATTTTCTGAAATTTGGTGGTTTTTTGTTCCTCATTAACTCGAAAAATACTGAACCGATTGAATTCAAACATGGTTATTAGTTGTAGAATGCCAACGCGAAAATGTTTGCAAAATTTGGTGAGGATAGCATTTGCAGAAAATTTTTAATGAATCATTGAAAATAAAAAAAAAATTCTATATATCAGTAACTATCCGTTTGAAATTGCTGAAATTTTGCAAGAGCCTTCATAACCTAACTCTACTGCCAAGTTTCTAGTTTTAATTGGGAACTTCCAAAACTCTGGTGGCGGGATTCGGCAACTAACCAAGCTAGTAATAAATGTAAACAATCTCGTGTTGGACAGGTCAGTCGACGAAGTTTGACCGAAATTTTCATGGAAAATTTAAATTATAATTGACTTGAGATCATTGTTGGATTACTTTGTGATATAGATTCAAATATTGATCATTATATAACTAATTTTATGGCACTTGATTGATATAAAGACTACAACCAGTAAGTATATTCATATATGTTTGTCAAACTTACATTATATTTAAAAGTTCTTTCAGTTACTATTTGCGAATGATTAAGAAGGGACTCAGTTGATTAGAATTTCTGGAGTACATAGGAGCTTCTAATTCTAGAGTCCTTGTAGAAGGAGAAGAGGTTCTAAATGTAGATCATGTAATCGTGTGTGACAAAACAAATTGTGGTCCCAGTTTTATAGACATTTGTTCTTTATGTTTACAAAGTAGTGCCCTTTATTCAGTACCACATAAAATTGATGGCCCATTAATGTGGAGAATGGTAAACTTAAAATAGAAGGTATGGTATTTTCTTGTAAAGTCGGAGCATGGAGGAGGTGTAAACATATTACTGATGTATTAATTAAAGTTCAGGTGCATGATGTTCTAGTTAATTTATGAGAATATAGTGTCAAATTGAACCAGATAAAGCTTTTGTAAAACAGTTACCAATAATTGAAATGATTTTTTCAAAATATGATACATATATTATGTGAAAAGAATTATTAACAATAAGTGTAATGTTTGAGGTATAATAAAGATTATCTGGATGTAGTTCCAGGTTAAGTACTCTTCGGTCTATTAGTTATCCTTCTAACGCATTTCCAATATTTATATTTGGTTTTCCGGAGGTAAGAAGTGAAAACTCAAACCTATTCATTTTGGCATTTTTTCGCCCATGAATTGCATTGAGGCACACAACAATAGTCGTTTCTGGTCGAAGACATATTAGGCAGGATAATATTCACTATTTCAACTTGAATTTTTCTTTCAAACAAAAGTTTATTGACGAATACTGAACAATTAAACTCGAGCACGTGGCTCATTACTAGCTTGGTTAGTTGCCGAATCTCGCCACCAGAGTTTTGGAAGTTCCCAATACGATCAGTTAAATATTGTTGGAGATTCGAGCATTCTTGTGTGAGTTCAGTAGATGGGTGACCGATGCCTCGATAACTTTCGAACGAAAGGAGATAGGGACTTGCAATTTTCAGGGTAGGTTGCGTATCCGAAAGGGAGAGTTGAGTTCGTTTTTGGTTATAATCGGTCTAACGGTTTCCGAGTTATACCCACCTGGAATATGATTTCTTTAATATCTCAAAAAATAAATATTCGATCGCATTGGTGCTTGGTAACTAGTAGTAGAAAATCAACATAAAGACGTGTTTAAATTTTTGTAAGAACCGTACCCCTAGAAAATTTGAAAAAAATGACGAAAAAAAAAATTTTAAGAACCGTACCCTCGACCGTACCCCTAGAAAATTAAAAAAAAAATCACGAAAAAAAAAATTGGTTCAAGCACTGACGTGAAGTCAGAAGCTTTTGCGCGTATGTTCTATTGTCCATTCTTCTGTATTGGACACCCTTAATCGAATTTACCATGGTAAATTATGTTGTCCATTCTCTTGTATTGGCCACTAAATTCGAATTTACCATGGTAAATTCGAATTAAGAGTGTCCAATACAGGAGAATGGACAACATAATTTACCATGGTAAATTCGATTAAGGGTGTCCAATACAGAAGAATGGACAATAGAACACACGCGCAAAAGCTTCTGACTTCACGTCAGTGCTTGAACCAATTTTTTTTTATTTAAATTTTACCTCCAGAGATGAGGTCAAGTTTGTGAACTCCCGACAAAGCCCGCACGAAGGCGCTCACGTCGCTGAAATCAATTCTGAAATCAATTGCTGAAATCAATTCTATCCGGGCGGCCGTAGGCACGATAACTCTCGAACGAAAGGAGTTAGAGGATTGAAATTTGCAAGGTGGGTTTCGAGTGTAAATATCTCGGACAAGTTCGTTAATGGGCAAAATCCATCGAGCTGTTTCGGAGTTATGGCCGATTTTAGTAAAAACATTTTTTTAGAATATTTCCGAAACCGATCACTCGATCTATCTGAAATTTAGCATCAAATTGTAGAATCATGACCTTTATACGCATGTGCAGTTTTGTATTGAGCAGGTTACCTTAAGTGCAAAAAAAAATTTTTTTTTAAATTCAAGAGAAAATTGTCTACAATAACTCTCGAACGGAATGAGCTAGGGAGTTGAAATTTTCAGAGTAGGTTAGGGAGCAGAATATCTCGGTTAAGTTCGTTGTTGGGCAAAATAGGCTTGACGGTTTCGGAGTAACGAAAAAAAAAAAGCCTGGATCAATTTCCCTTCAGAGTTGCGATTGTAGCTGCTCCCAAGATATTTCAATGGGATTGGGGCCTGGCGACCAAGGAAGCAGGGCCAAATGTGGGATACCATGGATTTCCAGAACTTCATCGACAATTCTCGCACGATGGAGTAGCTCATTATCGTCCAAAAATAAGAAATTTTGCCCAATAGCAGCATTAAACAAAAGAATAATATTGTCAATGCCTTGCTCTGATTAAATATGCGCATTTATGCTAGCATCAAGTACCAACAATTCTTCACGTCTATTGAAACAACAACATTTGCGTTAAAAATTGAATTAAATTAGAATTAAAAAATGGGTTCAAGCCCTGTGGACAGGAGCTTTCTGGCGCTCTAGTTCAAACAGACAAATTATATCTCCGAAAGTATTGGTTTCTCAGAGTTAGGAATTATATCAATGTATTCTTATGATAGAACTGCACCATAAAGGAAATTCAATTCAAATTATAGTTTATTTATCAAGATTAAATGAGCAATCTGAGAATGAGAACTGCACCATGGAAGAAATCGAACCCTGACACAGAGGACATTTTAATACATCAGGAAATGTGACACCCTAATGGTACCCTATCACCTCCTTGCCCGTGTTGGTTTGGCGGCCTCGGACCCTGTATACTCATTACTCATATACTTCAAGTTGAAATTCCTCAAAACTACAATTTGTGGGTTAGATTCCTTCTGCCTAACTACGTCCAATTATCGTCATTTTAGAAAAGTATAGATTGGCATCAGACAGGTAGAAATTTGGGTACAAACATTAACGTACCGGAATAATGTCACCTCAGTTCACCGGTCGAACAAAACTGTAAATATAGAGAATAGAAGAAATACGATTGCGGAAGGAGAATAATTCATTGTCGATCAAGAAAGAAGACATGACGTTCTTTCGCACATTAAGCTGCCTAGCAAAAAGACAAACCGTTACTTTTATCTGGCTCATTTTCATCGAAACAACACACTCGACGGTATTGCATCTCGTCCGCACATCAATTTCAATAATTTCAATTGGATCATTGTTCCTGTCACCGATTATGACAATAATGAGCATAAAACCTCTCCCGTTGGACGTTACGTAATAACTATCTCCATTGATATTACGCACAAGTAGAGCATATTGATGAAAGAAATTGAGCCAAGACTCATCAAGGAACTCTTAAATCGTCCCAGAAGGATACAGTATCGAGTCTCGTCACTTAGGCTTGTTTTACATGCATCCGGTTCCGAGTACGGTTCCATTCGGTTCCGTTTGGATCGCTGTGTGTGTTTTATTAGTGTAAAACGGTGCTTCGGCAACCATCAGCGTACCATAACCACTGAATGCCACCTGAAGGAGGTGTAGGAAACTTGAACCTTATGGGGAGGATGGAAATGACACGAAGTCTTACCTGCGCCATCTAGGATCTGCATAGATACTAACTCCAACCCTCTGTGATGCAGGAACCTTGAGCGATGCTCATGACGTGAGAGTCGTAAGAGGGAGTCGAGAACTGCGATGAAGCCTACTCATATGACAACATTGACGACTTGGGAACTTTTGGTTTATTGTGACCATTTTCAGCCAAAAATTTGAAAATTACAGACAGTTGGGCAAATTGATAAGCACTCTGTTCCGAAGGACTAGAGCGCCAAAAAAACAAGTTTCGTATGACAATTGCCAAAAACAGGTTTAAAGTACCTAAAAATAGTAGATATTCCATAAAACATGTATGAAAGAAGAGAAGTAACAATGAAAAATTATCTTGTAATCGATCAAAAATTTCCTGATCTACGTGCACCAAATTTTCTCCTCTCTCGAGCTACATTATTATAATTATGCTTTCAATATTAACGTAATATTTCAAACATTTTTGGGTGAGTTCCCCGTTGCATCGCCAAAATACGAGTATTTCAACACCAACATAATATTTTCGAAGTTATTATAGTCCCTTCCGTCAGTCCCGTCATTAAGTGAGAGAACTGAGCATGATGAAAAGCAGTCTCACTTCTCTCAGATCTCTTACTTCATGTTCCGTTCCGATATGTAAGACTTTTCTGAGAAAAACTAATTTCGGAACAAACAACTGAGATTTTCCTCACTTCGCTCACATTTCGGAATACACTTTATTCTCATAATTCTTCGATTGCTGAAAGGAATTAGACAATGTCATGTGTCAGGAAAATAAGTTGACATTATGACAATTCATACATAGAATAATTATATCATTCTGTGAAAAGGTATAGAAATACGACTTATTATTGAAAATTGGAAAAATCATATCTCCGATAGTATTAGTTTGTTTTAGTTAAAAATGATATCATTGGATTCTTATGGTAAAACTGCTTATTGAAAAAAAATTAATTTGGAATTTGTTATGTAAAAAAAAATTTTTTTTTCTTACTCCGAAACCATCTGTCCGATTTTGCCCAATAACGAACTTAGACGAGATATTTATCTCCCAAACCTACTCTGAAATTTTCAACTGTCTACCTCATTCCGTTTGAGAGTTATTGTGCCTACGGCCGGCCGGCTGGACCGGCCGGACATAATGAATTTCGACCACGGATTATTGATCAGTAGGTCAAACCAAATCGTTTAAGACCATTTTGATCTAAAAATTCGAAAATTACAGACATTTGGGCAAATTGATAAGCATTCAGTTCCGAGGAACTAGAGCGCCAAAAATTTAGTTCCAAGGAATTGAAAACAATAGGTATCTCAAATATTTGAGACAGATTATATAGGAATTATGGACTCGAATACTTTAATCTAATATAAATATTTCATCAAAATCATGTTTGTTTTAGCGTGAATTCCGGGCCGAGCGGAAACAAATGAGTATTAGTGACACTGTTATAGCAAACCATACAATAGGAATATAGGAAAAATATATCTTTTCACTTCATTAAAGCTCAAATACTGATCACATTACAAAAATCAATAAGCCATTCAAAAAATTCACTTCCTCGAACTTGCCCCAATTAGATTGATATTCTGCGATCTTATGTATCCTCTCTGGTCTTTTTACGGTGATTTAAGGCCCGAACTGTTAAATTTTTTTTTCTTAATATAAGCTCATGATTAGGGCCAGATCGCATAGATTTTATGAAAAATATTGACCAAATTATAAGATTAAATAATATCATCAATGAGTATTGAATTCAATGCAATAACAATTCAAATAGACAAAGAACATACTCATTGAAATAGTAAATAAAGGAAGGAACTGTAGTATAATGGATTAATGACAAAACATCACTCGGACGGAAAATACCTCTGAAACGCTTCGTTCGAATTCCAGAAATTAAATAAGCCAGAATTTCACCCTTCGGGCATATTTTCTTTCTGTTCAAAAAATTATGACTTGTGTACAGCAATGCTCTTTGGAATAACAAAAACAGTTGTTCGGCCCTTTGTACAATAAAGAGCTACAACAGATGTTAGCTAAGAATATCGCTGGTTCATTATCAACGAAAACTCAGCAATTTGATCAAGTTTCTTCTATTCACACTATTTGGAATGATTTAAATATACAGGCTGAACTGAAATATACAGCTTAAATTGAAAATAACGGTGATACACTTCTGATTTTCAGAATATCCGTATCCAATTTAACATTGATTGAATGAAAATGGAATTATACTATTATTAAATGCGATATTAAAAATTCCGACTTTGTATAAGCCATTTTTGACGAAAACAATCCGCCTAGTTATCATCATAAGAGACGGATCAAATTCAATCGATGATTTTTTCGTTGATTAGCTTTTCAGAGCACTCGCTTACGGAAATCAACTTCTGCATCGAAATTTCTAACCTTCATCGGATTGATCACTGGATTTCTGATGAATTTTGAGGATGCTACGGTAATCGTACTCTCATCGCTGATTGAATCCGTCACAAACGATGATGAAAATAAAAACGCATCCTACTATTAGGTGTTATAGCTATCGTCATTTTTCTAGCCAAATGTCATATTTCCGTATTCTACTAACTAACGTTGATCTTAAGAAAACATCGGTATTATCAATTATAATAAAGAAACAAGAAAGGTTCAACATATAAAATTATTGGCGCTCTTGTTCCTCGGAAGAGAGTGCTAATCAATTTGCCTAAATGTCTGTAATTATCGAATTTTTGGCTGAAAATGGTATAAAACGATTTGGTTCGACTCACCGATCAAGAATCCGTGGTCGAAATCGATTCTGTCCGGCCGTCCGTTAACACGATAACTCTCGAACGAAAGGAGTTAGAGGATTGAAATTTGCAGGGTAGGTTTGGAGCGTAAATATCTCGGACGAGTTCGTTAACGGTTGAAATCCTTCGAGCGGTTTCGCAGTTATGGCCGTTTTTAGTAAAAACATTTTTTATGAATATTTCCGAAACCGACCACTAGATCTATCTGAAATTTGGCATCAAATTGTAGAATCATAACCTTTAGACGCAAGTGAACTTTTGTATTGATCGGGTAACCGTAAAGTGTAAAAAAAAATTTTGAAAATATTAAAATTTTGTTTCTACAATAACTCTGGTACTAATGAGCTAGGCAGTTGAAATTTCCAGAGTAGGTTAGGGGGATAAATATCTCCATTGCGTTCGCTATTGGGCAAAATAAGCCAGATGGTTTCGGAGCAACGAAAAAAAAATTTTTTTTAAACTTACAAATTTCGTTCTTACAAAATCACAGAATGCTATAATTATTCTATCTATGATTTATTATATGAGATGTGTTCATACTCGTATATGTCATCCTGTTCTATAAGAGAGAGTCAAACTCATTTCAGGTATTTTAATTTGATTTCTTCCATGGTGCAGTTCTCATTCTCAGATTGCTGAGAAACCAATACTTTGGGAGATATAATTTGTCTTTTTCAACAAGAGTGCCAGAAAGCTCCTGTCCACAGGGCTTAAACCAATTTTATTCTTTAAAATCTCTACTTTCTGATGGTGTAAAACAAAATACGAAATAACAGGTACTAAGGCCCGAACCCTCCTAGCCTCATCCCCGATTTGCAATTTGTTTGATTATCAATGTAACATGGAATCTTACTCCAGTAATTAAAGTGTTAATTTTCATGAATAGCTCATAATTGTACATAACGATTAAAAAAAAAATTCGGATTCGAGTTATTTTCTTTTTTTTTTCATTTCCTGAGAAAATTCACCATAGTAATGTATATTTTTTTACACCATCAGAAAGTAGAGATTTCAACGAACATTAAGCCCACAGACTTTTTTAAGAAAGCAGATATTTTGATGGGAGAATTTTCGATTGAAAATTAGGGTGCTTTTCGATATAAGTCAAAATAATGTGAAAAAATGAACATTTCGAATCAAAAAAATTAAAGTGTGTTTATGACATAAAGTGGCAAGATTTCAATAAATTTCGTGCAAAACAATTTTTTTTGTAAAAGATAAAAATAAAAAACCAAAAAGTCGGTTAATTGAATTGTGATTACAAAAGTTCTAGATCTTTTCATTACCTACAACTTTGTCATTCAATTTTTTTCATAGGACTCGTAATTTTGCCGGAAATCGAGATAAACCGTTTTTTACCCTTAAAAACTCTCCCCCTTCCACTTCCCGACCTCAGATCGCCCGTAAATTATTTTTCCTTAATTTTTGTTATACTCTTCCTTTTTCAATGGGTTGCATCCTAACATTTTTATCAGTTTTTAACATTCTCACAAGCTCTGGTCTAAATAGCAGGCCAGCCAATGTTCGACTCGGACAAAGTCTGACGGGACGGCTAGTATATAAAAAAAAATTTCCAACATCAGGCTCGTGTGGATCTAAAAATCCGTTATCAGATGGTTTCCTTAAATCGCTGCAGGTCGATATTAACAAGGTTTCCCCAATAGGCAAGGTCGATGTCGCAGCTGCTTTTTCAATTTTGAACGCGTATCATCACGATGCGATGCCTTGAACTTATTAACACAATCGATTCAACAAAATAACAAGTATTAGTCACAGGTTCGCCGACCATGGACTACGTTCATGAACACAGATCACATTCCGAGATCCTCCGAGGTTTTTTTGGTTAAGAATGTCCTGGCATGTTGAGGGGCTATCAAATTACTCCCTTGTATTGAAAGGTTTTTTTCTGGGTTTTCTCTCCCAAACTCTGAAAAATATCTATAAAATAAAAATTAATTCTTTTGTGATTTGCTTCTGCGTAAGAAACACAAGATATTTTTCAGAAGCAATCAATTGAACAATGTTGCCTAACAAACAACAACGAAACAACATCAACGAAGAAGCAACTATATCGTAACGTTTCGGAGTCTATATCAGACTCCTTCGTCAGACGCTTAATGAAAATCTTTAGAATTATTTTGTTGATAGTTATTTTGTGAAATTCAAGAATTGTCACATTGACAGTATTTAAAAATCATAGCTAACATAGTTTTACTTCGCATAGAAATTTCCAAGTTCCAACTCCTTTTTTAATAAATTTAGCCAAATATGGTCAATACCTTATGAGCTTTGATGTTGTCAGTTTGTTCCCCAATTTTCCTGTCGATAAGTCTCTTCAAATAGTTCGAACGAAATTAGAAAATGATGACTCGATAATTAAAGATTCAAAATTTAATGCCAATGATATTATGGAAATGCTTGATGTTTGTTTGAATTTCCAACTAGGAGATGTTTTTTATCGACAAAATTTTGGAATGGCAATGGGTTCGCCTTTATCACCTGTCATGAGTAATATATTCATGGAAATTTTTGAAGAAAAATTTGTGGATAAATATTTGTTGAAACCAAAAGCTTGGTGGCGATATGTTGACGATATATTTGTACTTTGGTAACATGGTAGATAAGAGTTAGGCAAATTTTTCGATAATTAAGTATCCGAACCATTTCGAAACGAGTGTCTTCTGGAAGCAGACACATACAAATAGATATTTAAATTTCTATTCAAACCATCAGCTTAGTGTAAAAAGAGGTGTTATTAAAACACTTTATGATAGAGCGAACCTAATTTGTTCTACTCTTGAAATTCGAAATAATGAAATTGATTTCAGCAAAAAATTTCTTGAAGAAAATGGATATCCGCGGAATGGAAATTCATAAATACATGTATCATGAATTTAGATAGGAGAACAAATAATCAAGAACAACAAAATAATCAACAAGTACAACAGAATAATCAACAAGAACAGCAACCCAATCTGTTGAATGTGATCCCTTATGTTCGTGGCACTCTTAATTCGAATTTACCATGGTAAATTCGAATTGAGTGTCCAATACAGGAGAATGGACAACATAATTTACCATGGTAAATTCGATTAAAGGTGTCCAATACAGAAGAATGGACAACAGAACATAAGCGCAAAAGCTTCTGACTTCACGTCAGTGCTTGAACCAATTTTTTATCTTTTGATCTTTCGTTCAAACCGTTAATTGATCTATCTACATTTATATTTCTTCTATCGGGTAAATAGGAATCTCCTTGAATAATATACGATGTCAAAATTTTACACATTTTGTTATATAACAGGTTTCTCTAACGTAATTACTGTCCATTTAAATTAAACACAGATTTCCTCCGATTTCATATTTCTTCATTTTAATTGATTTGATTTGGACAAGTCATATAATTAAAAACAATTAGATAAGTCTATCAATACATATTCTTCGAATATCGTTTCAATTCAAGAGATATTTTTTTAACTGTTGACTTCTGTAGAGTAAGATTAAACATTTGTATTGAACAATTGTATCTATTGGCGGTTTAATAAATTATGCATTTTAATGAATTCCTCGTATTAAGAGCTATTACGGAGGAAGGGGATGAAATCAATCCCTTAACAGTAACACAGATGCTCCTCGCAAATTATTTTATTATGTTATGATTTTATTTATATTTAGTTTTGATTAAAAGTTAAACGACATTTTATCCAGATATAATACCTAGGGTACTCAAGATTTGAACTTTTGCTGAATTCGGAAATATTCCAAATTATAATATAATATAAAACAACAAACAATGGAAAAGCGTGAGTAACTTAGAATTTTTAAGGATGTGTTTTGGGATTTTACATAAATATGTACAGTAACCAAGAAAATAAATTTATTCTATTTAGCTTTTCCACACTGTATATTATTTAAAGGTAATACTGGCTCGAAATCCGCAAAATATAGTATATTGGACGTATTCCAATGTATTAGAAAGAATATTTTCAGAATTCCAATGTGGAATATAATAACTTATCTGTTGAATTCTTAGAACATTATTCTATGTTCTAAGGTTGAATTGAAAAATAATCCGCACCATTCATAGAAGATTCACAATTTCAATAATTTCTCCTAGCATTTTATTGTTATTATTTGAGTTACCTGTATCATATAGTTCCGATATCGCTTAAATTTTGCGAGATGCTTCAAAACCGAGCTCAAAATCTCACTTTACAGCCAAGTTCTAAATTTAAACCCAATTGCATCTGCATTGTTGGAAATATTGCGAAAATCTTATTTTTGTTCCTGGAAGTCAAGCAGCCTTGGTCGAGTTCAGTACCTGGGTGGTGACCGCTCTGGCTATGAAATTGAACAAGCGCGCCAAAGTAGAATGACCTCACGTCATTTTTTTTCCACCTTTTTTGGCGCTCTAGTTCCTCGGAACTGAGTTTACCCAAATCTCTGTAATTTTCGAATTTTTGGCTGAAAATGGTCTCAAACGATTTGGTTCGACTCACTGATCAAGGCACGATAACTCTCGATCGAAAGGAGTTAGAGGATTGAAATGTACAAGGTGGGTTTGGAGCGTAAATATCTCGGACGAGTTCGTTAATGGGCGAAATCCATAAAGCGGTTTCGGAGTTATGGCCAATTTTAGTAAAACACATTTTTATGAATATTTCCGAAACCGATCACTCGATCTATCTGAAATTCAGCATCAAATTGTAGAATCATGACCTTTACGCATGTGAAGTTTTGTATTGACCAGGTTACCGCAAAGTATAAAAAAAAATTTTCAAAATTAAAAAAAAAAATTCTACAATAACTCTTGAACGGAATGAGATAGGCAGTTGAAATTTTCGGAGTAGGTTAGGGAGAAGAATATGTCAGTTAAGTTCGTTATTGGGCAAAATAGGCCAGATGGTTTCGGAGAAACGAAAAAAAAAAAATTTTTTTTGAACCACAAATTTCAAATTCAATTTTTATTTAAGATGCAGTTTCACCATTAAAATCCATCGATATCATTTTCAACTCCAACAAGCTAATACTTGATACTAGATATGATTTTTCTGAATATCAATAATGAATCGTACTTCTATGTTTTCACAGAATGCTATAATTATTCTATCTATGAATTATTAAATGATCTATGTTCATACTCGTTTATGTCATCCTGTTCTAAAAGAAAGGGTCAAATTCATTTCAGGCATTTTAATTTGATTTCTTCCATGGTGCAGTTCTCATTCTCAGATTGCTCATTTAATCTTGGTAAAAAAAATATTATTTGAATTGAATTTCCTTCATGATGTAGTTCTATCATAAGAATACATTGATATAATTCCCAACTCTGAGAACCAATACTTTCGGAGATATAATTTGTCCGTTTGAACTAGAGCGCCAGAAAGCTCCTGTTGACAGGGCTTGAACCCATTTTCTTAACTTTATCAAGGAGTCTGCTCAATATCATCACATTGAAGGTATCGCGACTGGCTTCCTCAACTAAATGTCATTTAATTTTCATGAATGCGCATTATAATCACGGCGTGAAAAGGATGTTAATGACCTCTCTTTATTAATAGAGTGGTGAGCGATAGAATAGTAATTGTATGCTGAGATTTGGCGTAGGATGATTAATGATCATTTCGAAAGCCAGAAGAATCGAATTATCGTCCTTATGTTGCCTCCTGTTGTTTGGAAAGAAGGACTTTGTATTTTCCTTTACTCACTTTGATGTACAGTTTATTATCTTACTCATTATAATGAATAGTATAATTTTTTATCTACTCTAACGGACGGTTCGTTTGATATTGTGTAGTGCTTTTTTCTCCATGATAAGTATCTCGTAAATATCACCAAAATAATCTTCAATTTGCGTCAATTATTCACTTGTTTATGATCACCTTTACTTCCAAGTTGAGTTATTAAACCAGGGTCGATAATTTTTGTAACCGAAAAAAAATATAGTAGAATGAAACCGGTTGTAAAAGGAAGAGAATTTAACAAAAATGATAGCATAAATAATTTACGGGTGATCTGAGGTCGGGAAGGGGAAGGGGGTGAGTTCTTAAGGGTAAAAAAACGGTTTATCTTTATATCCAGCAAAACTACAAGTCCTATGGAAAAAAGTTGAATGAAAAAGTGTTAGGTAATAAAAAGATCTATCACTTGTATTCACACAATTCAAATAACCACGTTTTAGGTTTTTAATTTTTATTATTGTGGCTTTGGCATTCCACAAACGACATTAACCGTATTTTGCATAAAGATTTGGGTCTTAAGGCTTATAAAGTTCGGTTAAAACAAGAACTCAAGCCGGCCGAACATCAACAACGTCGTATCTTTGCTGCTTGGGTCGTTGAAATGCATGAAAATGATCCGGAATTCCATCGAAAAATCATCTTGAGTGATGGGGCCCATTTCCACCTCGGTGGCTTCGTCAACAAGCAAAATTGTCGCATCTGGGGCTCGAAAAACCCAAGAGTTATTGTTGAAAAGCCTTTCTATCCTCAACGTGTGACTGTTTGTTGCGGTTTATGGTCCGGCGGGGTCATTGGACCTTACTTTTTCGAAAATGAGGCTGGAGCAACAGTTACGGTGAATGGATTGCGCTATCGAGAGATGATTAATGAATTTTTATGGTCGGAATTGGATGGTATTGATCTGGACAACGTTTACTTTCAACAAGATGGCGCTACGTGCCACACAAGCATCGAAACCATTGATCTTTTGCGGGAAAAGTTTCCGGACCGTGTTATCTCTCGAAGATGTGATCACAATTGGCCACCGAGATCTTGTGATTTAACACCTTGCGACTTCTTCTTTCGGGGCCACGTGAAAGAGAAGCGCCAATAGCCCAGCGTCGATTCAAGACCTCAAAGATGGAATTCGTGAGGCTATCGAGGACATAGGGCAGCCAATTTACGATTTGGTTATGGAAAATTTCATTAAAAGGATATGGTCCTGTAAGCGTGGTCGTGGTGGTCATTTGCCTGATGTTATTTTCCACTATTAACGGCATAGCTTCTTCTTTATAATGAAATAAACATCAGATCATTTATATTGAAAAATGGCATTTTTCTTTGAATATCAAAATAACACCTCTTATTGGAAAACCCTTTAGTAGTGAGTAGTTATTATAACTCACGTTGTTTGTTCACGGATACTATTAATTGAACGAAGGCAATTGAATAATGAATATATAATTTAATATGAGTAGATAAACATTTTGATTTCTAATATTGAAAAAATTTGTGAAAAAAATTGGAAACTCAAAATTTATTCATTTCATGTGGCTTTTCTACATTGTTTATTTTTTTCATTATTTCAACGAATAATAAACCTTGAAAAAATTTGCTGTATTTAAATTAAATGTCGTGCACTATTTCGGCCCACTCAAAACATCAGACACCAGAGTATACAAAAACAATGTTATGACCCTGGCTCAACTGTTTCTAACGGCATATTATCGACGCGAGAGTGCTTCATAAAAAATTTGACTCGTTATTTATCATTGAGTACCATAGATATGAGGTGAATGAAATAAACACAACAATGGAGTTCAATGGAACTGTTTAACTGTTGTATTTCAACAGTAAAACGGACATCAAAACGATGGACTTGTTGTTTCGAGCAATAGAACAAATGTTTTTTTCCTGACAAATATGTTAATGGTTTTCGATTCATGCAAGAGGTCAATGATGGTTAATCCGCTTTTTAATGACAAGATAAAGATATCGCTGCATTACCGCCTATACTGACACTTCGCCATTGTTTAAAAACTGTGTATCAATAATTCCAACTCGTGCTATATTTGTACATGTGAAATTAATTTTTTTTTTTCGCGGAAGAACCGTGATGTTATTGCGCTAGTTGAGGTGACCTCAACTGAACTGGAAATATATCTTCCGGCATGTACTACTTTTTATATACCTACTTCATTTCTGGATTTTGTTCGAACAATTTATTCCTTATTCCAATCAACAACATATGAAGGGTTTGTCAATGAGAGATTCCATTCTGATTTATTGGAAAATTGGAGTTTTTTCGAAACATTTTATAAAGCTCTTCATAAACATTACAAGACTATTTCATAAACATTCTGGCGCCATCTAAAAAACTGTTTTGTAATAGCTTTATAAGGTTTTTCATATGAACGTTCTGAAATAAAAATGTTACATAGAATGATATCTATAAAATTAATATATTTTTAGTTGCAAATGGTAATCCTGAATTATAACAACATAGAGAAAATATAGATGTCATATATGTGTCATTAATGTTCACACGAAGCCTTTTTATTTATATATACTTCTGCACTTACAGACATATTTTTGGATACACACAACGAAATTCTCAATGCAAATGAAATTTCTTCGTGAAATGTACCACTAAAATGACATATTTTAAACGCGCCCCCTGGTTTCGAATGTTTTACATAAAAAAATTGAACAAAACAAAAATGTCGCTTGTCAATCTAATAATCCTTTGTACGAAAATGCATTCCAATTTGTTCTACAGATTATTTTTTAGTCATTTTATGCTCTGGATGGTTAAAATATCTACACATTGGCGATTTTTAGTGTGTTTAAAACGCTCCCCACTCTGAGTCATCACAAATGCCGCCATGTTTAATGCCGTTCTCTTATAAAATGATTTTGCATCAGTTGCAAGCATTTAGTGGTAATTAAACTACTTTACAACTACTATAAAACATGTTGTTATGTTCTACCGCGTGAAAGTCAACATAACCTGCAAAATCGGTGAGATGACTGTAACAGTTTACGTTTTCCTGTGGAAGATCTGATTAATACATACAGGAAATTCAAAAGAAGAAATAACAGGTAATCTGATGAAGTTATCTTATTAATAAGTCGATATCTTAAACACAAACATGATTGTGGTGATAATTATGCACCTACAGAACATTGTCTTCAGCAGTAGCATAATGCTTCCTGAACCTGTATATATAATTCCAAATTAAAAAAACAACGATATGTTATTATTGTACCTTGATTAACTGCGAAGTAAAAAAGTTATGCATAGATAAGGCATTTGTGCTTTTAGGTAGAAAGCTGATATGCATTTGCTTCATTTCATTCATGGTAATAATAACTTTTTTAGAAACGTTCAAGATCGTGCAGACAGTTGAGAAAGGAATAAAACACTTTCAGTGTGGGAACAGAATGAACAGCTGCTTTTGGATGATATTGTCATGGAAATTGAATACTACAAAATAGTTATGAAGTGGTTACCGAAACGACAATTTACTTCTGGAAACAAAATTGTAACTAAAAGCACTTCTATATAACTCTTTTATGAGGTTATACGAAACATATTTGAAATAGTTCTTTAATATATTTAAAATAAATTATAAATAACACCAGAATTAATAAAGAAACCACTAAAAAGCAATTCAGTTTTATAAGCAGAATTGTTTATAAGTTAGTTATAAACCTCTTAACAAATGGTTAAGTAACAGTTTTATAATATATTTCATAATTCTACTGTATAGACGTTTTCAGGATAAATTTATAAAGTATTTCGATTATCCACAACAGAATGATGTTCATGTAGCTGTAATATAATGAATTGATATTTCGGAAGCACTAATATGATGCTTATGAAATATATTAGTCGCGAATCATTGGAGTTATAAGACAACTTTGCTGGTTGGGTACATAATCCTGCTAATTTAAATATCCCATCAGAAAGCCTATGAAAAATACCACTATAAGGTGGCACATTCCGAAATTCAATTAAAATGTGACTTAGCCACTTCTTGCATTGACCCCTTCAATTGGAAATCCCTTTATATGTCAAATCTAAATTGAGCAGCTACAGTACTCGGACATACAACTAATATCCTAGCTAACATTTCTGATGTAACCCAACGGCGCTTTATGCTTTGTGGATAATCGTTATTGCAAGGAATTGCAGCTAGGTCCCTCCGGCAATCGCCGAGGCAAATATACTGCCCAACAAGTTAAGGTCATATATTTTGACCGTTCGAAAAGTTGCCGGTTCTTGTCCACCAAATGATCATTTATGTGAAATCAAATGTTAACTCTCTTATATCTGAAAGGTTTTTTCGCTCCTCGTTTGATAACTTTTTCAATTTCAGGCAAGTTCTTGTCGTTTCTGAGAATTTCGGATCAGTTATTGTTTAACGTTCTTAAATCAACTTTGATTCAAAATCTGAATATTTGTATTGCAATAATGCCTAAACGTAAACTTAGTGCGGATGAAGCCAACAGGGCGATTGGTATGATCGAGATGAGACGTAATCAGAGAGATGTTGCGAAATTCTTTCAAGTTAGTGAAAGCGTAGTTTCCCGGCTCGTCTATCGATATAAAGAAACTGGAATAGTGACCTAAAGACGGAAAAGTGACCGAAAGACCGAGAAGTCCCAACCAGCAAAGTTGTCTTATAGCTCCAATGATTCGCGACTAATATATTTCATAAGTATCATATTAGTGCTTCCAAAATATCAATTCATTATATTAAAGCTACATAAACTTCATTATGTTGTGGATAATCGAAATACTTTATAAATTTATCGTGAAAACGTCTATACAGCAGAATTATGAAATATGTTATAAAACTGTTACTTAACCATTTGTTCAAAGTTTTATAACTAACTTATAAAACAATTCTGCTTATAGAACTGAATTGCTTTTTAATGGTTTCTTTATTAATTCTGGGGATATTTATAATTCTACTTTAAATATATTAAAAAAATATTACAAAGATGTTCTGTATAACCTCATAAAACAGTTATATAGGAGTGCTTTAAGTTACAATTTTGCTTCCAGAACAACTGTCTTACCTATGCATAACTTAATTACTTCGCAGTTAATTAAGAATTGAAGGTACAATAATAACATATCGTTGTTTTTGGCGCTCTAGTTCCTCGGAACTGAGTGCTTATCAATTTGCCCAAATGTCTGTAATTTTCGAATTTTTCGATGAAAATGGTATTAAACGATTTGGTTCGACTCACTGATCAAGAATCCGTGGTCAAAATTCATTCTGTCCGGCCGGTCCGGCCATCCGGCCGGTCCGGCCGTCCGGCCGGTCCGGCCGTAGGCACGATAACTCTCGAACGGAATGAGCTAGACAGTTGAAATTTTCAGAGTAGGTTTGGGGGATAAATATCTCGGCTAAGTTCGTTATTGGGCAAAATCGGACAGATGGTTTCGGAGTAACAAAAAAAAAATTTTTTTTTTACAGAACAAATTCCAAATTAAATTTTTTTTCAATAAGGAGTTTTACCATAAGAATCCATTCATATCATTTTTAACTCTAACAAACTAATACTTTCGGAGATATGATTTTTCAAAATTCCAATGATAGAATTATTCTGTGGCTATTCTATGAATTGTTATAACGTCAACTTTGACGTTGTCTCATTGTCATTCATTCCAGTAATGGTATCAATATGAGAATTATAATATTATCATACTTCTTGTTGGTTGATATTTTCATGCCGATGGTCAATCCATATGATGATGGGAATGGTAATGGTAAGTTAATAATATTGAGTTCAGAATATCTCCACTAAAAACAAAACTGGAATTGAGGAATGAATATCTCGGATGAGTTCGTTGTTGGGTAGAATTCGTCTATTGGTTTTGGATTGATAATTTTTGGCACTCTTGTTCAATTTAAATTCTTCTATGATGTTTGAATTCAATTACTGCTTAGATGAAGTTCTAAATTTCAATAATGAATCGTACTTCTATGTTTTCACAGAATGCTATAATTATTCTATCTAAGCTTTATTATATGATCTGTGTTCATACTCGTACATTTCATCCTGTTCTATAAGAGAGAGTCAAATTCATTTCAGCTATTATAATTTGGTTTCTTCCATGGTGCAGTTCTCATTCTCAGATTGCTCATTTAATCTTGATAAATAAACTATTATTTGAATTGAATTTCCTGTATGATGCAGTTCTATCATAAGAATACATTGATATAATTCTCAACTCTCAGAAACCAATACTTTCGGAGATATAATTTGTCTGTTTGAACTAGAGCGCCAGAAAGCTCCTGTGCACAGGGCTTGAACCCATTTTTTAATTTGGAATTATATATAGGTTCGCAAGGTCATAACGAATTAATAATCTTCTAAAAAATCGTGTTTTTCTAGATCGATCGATGCATAATATAGTCAAAATATATTGGTAATTATAGTGGAAACTCTTCATATTCAATTGTTTTCTGTGCGTGTTGAAAAAAGTCGAGTCGTATATAAAACTTCAAACAAAAAATTTAACGAGACCAAAAACGAGACTCTCGTGTTGCGCTGTATGTGGTCTCGGTATCGCCTTTAATATTTTTGAGATGGTCTCGTCTCGTCTCGCTTTTACGAGACGAGAACGAGACGAGACGAGAAAAATCTCGCTTTCGTGTGAAGCCCTATTGTTGGTGCTTAATGCTACCATCAATGTGCAGATTTGCATAGAGCAAGTCATTCACAATATTATTCCTTTGTGTCATGCTGATATTAGGCCAAATTTCTTATTTTTGGACAATAATGCGCCACCCCATCGGGCGTGAATTGTCGATGAAGCTCTGGAAATTTATGGTATTCCACATTTGGCTCTGCCCCCTCGGTCACCAGACCTCAATCCCATTGAACACGCTTGGGATTAACTACAAATAGCTATGGATTCTCATTAACCACCTCCGCATACATTTCAAGAACTCAGACGGCTTTTACCGCAACTCTGGAGAGAAATTGATCAAGGCTACTTCAACAATCTGATCGAAAGTATGGAAAGGGGTTGTCAGGCTGTGGTTGAGTTTCGAGGAGGCCATAATAACAGAGCTTTATTTTAATTTTTTTTTAGTGAACTGATTTTGCACTGACACTGTGAAACTTAGAAAGTAATGAGCGAAAGAATGAATTAGATAAGTGATTAAACATATAGATTCCTCAGATTCAAAAGATTGGTGAAAAAAGAGCCCTGTGGACATTTTGATAAATCATATCTCCGAAAGTATTGGTTTCTCAGAGTTGGGAATGATGAAAATGGATTCTTATGAACAAGAGTGCCAAAAATTATTAATCCAAAACCACCAGACCGATTACCCAATAACAAACTTATCCGATATATTCATTCCTTGAATATACTAATTATATTATGCATATCCATTGAAACTTAGACAATATTCCAGTTTTGTTTTTACTGGAGATATTTTGAACTCAATTTGATTAACTTGTCAAAGTATATTTGTCCAGCATCATATGTATTATCCCTTATATTATCACCTTAAAAGTATAATAAAGGGCTTTCCAATGAGAGGTGTTATTTTGATATTCAAATAAAAATGCCATTTTTCAATATAAATGATCGGATGTTTATTTAATTATAAAGAAGAAGCTATGCCGTTAATAGTGGAAAATAACATCAGGCAAATGACCACCACGAACACGCTTACAGGACCATATCCTTTTAATGAAATTTTCCAAAACCAAATCGCAAAGTGGCTTCCCTATGTCCTCGATAGCCTCACGAATTCCATCTTTGAGGTCTTGAATCGATGCTGAGCTATTGGCGTAGACCTTCTCTAGCACGTGGCCCCAAAGGAAGAAGTCGCAAGGTGTTAAATCACAAGATCTCGGTGGCCAATTGTGATCACCTTCGAGAGATAACACGGTCCGAAAACTTTTCCCGCAAAAGATCAATGGTTTCGTTGTTGTGTGGCACGTAGCGCCGTCTTGTTGAAAGTAAACGTTGTCCAGATCAATACCATCCAATTCCGGCCATAAAAAATGGGTTCAAGCCCTGTGGACAGGAGCTTTCTGGCGCTCTAGTTCAAACAGACAAATTATATCTCCGAAAGTATTGGTTTCTCTGAGTTGGGAATTATATCAATGTATACTTATGATAGAGCTGCATCATAAAGGAAATTCAATTCAAATAATAGTATATTTATCAAGATTAAATGAGCAATCATGAGAATGAGAACTGCACCATGAAAGAAATCGAATTAAATCTGGCCAATTTTGCCCAATAACGAACTTAACCGAGATATTCATCTCCCTAACCTACTCTGAAAATTTCAACTACCTAGCTCATTCCGTTCGAGCGTTATTGTGGAAAAACTTTTTTTAAATTTTCAAAATTTTTTTTTTACACTTTGCGGTAATCTGGTCAATACAAAACTTCACATGCGTATAAAGGTCATGATTATACAATTTGATGCTAAATTTCAGATATATCGAACGAACTTGTCCGAGATATTTACGCTCCAAAACCACCTTGCAATTTTCAATCCGCTCCACTCCTTTCGTTCGAGAGTAATCGTGCCTACGGCCGGCCGGCCGGCCGACCGGACTGGCCGGACAGAATGAATTTCGACCACGGATTCTTGATCAGTGAGTCGAACCAAATCGTTTAAGACCATTTTCATCGAAATATTCGAAAATAACAGACATTTGGGCAAATTGATAAGCACTCAGTTCCGAGGAACTAGAGCGCCAAAAATCATTAATCATCTCTCGATAGAGCAATCCATTCACCGTAACTGTTGCTCCAGCCTCATTTTCGAAAAAGTAAGGTCCAATAACTCCGCCGGACCATAAACCGCACCAAACAGTCACACGTTGAGGATAGAGAGGCTTTTCAATAATAACTCTTGGGCTTTCCGAGCCCCAGATGCGACAATTCTGCTTGTTGATGAAACCACCGAGGTGGAAATGGGCCTCATAACTCAAGATGATTTTTCGATGGATTTCCGGATCATTTTCATGCATTTCAACGACCCAATCAGCAAAGACACGACGTCGTTGATGATAGGCCGGCTTGAGATCTTGTGTTAACTGAACTTTATGAGCCTTAAGACCCAAATCTTTATGCAAAATACGGTGTAATGATGTTTGTGGAATGCCTAATTCCAAAGAACGACGAGGAATGGACAAACCTGGGTTTTCTTCAACATTGAGTCGAACCAAATCGTTTGAGACCATTTTCAGCCAAAAATTCGAATATTAGAGACATTTGGGCAAATTGATAAGCACTCAGTTCCGAGGAACAAGAGCGCCAAAAATGAACTGCCTTAAGTTTTGTGGAGCAGTATATTCATAACGATACATATTAATCATTCCAAATTCAATCTCTTAGCGAGGATGGATCCGTGCAGTTTGGCGCAAACTTAACATACCCGAAACCTATCACTATTCGAAGTTTGCAATCTGTGGCACCCGATAAAATCGAAATCGTGCTGTGCGGTCGCTTTAATTGGATTGAATCCGAAGGACCCATTATTAATAATCAACCATGAATAGAATACAGAAAGCCGCGACCTTCATATTATCAATAGCTGGTAAGGATTACTGTTTGTCGATATTGCCGGCGTTAGGCGTGAAGAGGACGAAATCGACCCGGTGTTCAGATCGGTTAGAAACGGAATCCTTGATGCTACATTTTTGGCGCTCTTGTTCCTCGGAACGGAGTGCTTATCAATTTGCCCAAATGTCTGTAATTTTCGAATTTTTCGATGAAAATGGTCTTAAACGATTTGGTTCGACTCACTGATCAAGAATCCGTGGTCGAAATTCATTCTGTCCGGCCGTCCGTCCATCCGGCCGTTAACACGATAACTCTCGAACGGAATGAGCTAGACAGTTGAAATTTTCAGAGTATATATATATATATATATATTCTTTTGAACTTGAGCATTACAATTTGTTTTTTATCTAACAATAAAGCATGTGTATGAAAAAAGTGTTAGCAGAGGTTAGTGTAACGGGGTACCATATAAATTGGTATATGATACTAGAGCTTAGGGATAAAACCTCAGCAAAAAATACCCTATCTCCCCGTTAGTGTTGTGATTTATGAAAATTGAAATTGTTAACAAAATATGCTGAAATATTAAATATTGAAGGGCGTCTTTTTCTTTATTATCGCTTCTTCCTTCAACAAGCAGAGAAGATTCTCCAAGGTACCCGAAACCCAATCTGGAAAAGGAAAAGACAAAGGGAGAAAACGAACAAATTAAAAATGGAATATTCTATATTTCATTAAATAGGTTTGAAACTCGCTACCCATTCTAAAAAAGATTCAGAAACATTATGAATAGCCCTAAAACCAACTTTGAATCTATATATGCGACAATTATTAACTAAATGATCTATGGTTTCCTCAGCTTCCCCGCATTCACAACTAGGACTCTCAACTGAGTTCCACCTGAAAAGCATGCTGTTGCAACGACCCGGACCGGTTCTTAGACGATTCAGAATAGACCATATTCTCCTTGGAAGATCAAACCCCGGAACTCTATTTGAAGGATCAGAAATTAAATCTTTGTTGAATAAATTGCAAGAAATCCATTCAGACTGCCAAACTTCCTTGTCACTTTTATTCGAATTAAGAAAACAGTTGGACCATAAAGGGTTTCGTGACTTCAATCAGAGTAGGTTTGGGAGATAAATATCTCGGACAGATGGTTTCAGAGTATCAAAAAAAAATTGTTTTTTACATAACAAATTCCAAATTAAATTTTTTTCAATATGCAGTTTTACCATAAGAATCCATTGATATCATTTTCAACTCTAACAAGCTAATACTTTCGGATATATGATTTTTCAAAATTTCAATAATAAATCGTATTTCTACGTTTTCACAGAATGATATAATTATTCTATGTATAAATTGTTATAATGTTAACTAATGGCGATTTCCATTGACACGCTCGGAGCACTCGAAATCGATCTCATCTGTCATGCATCTGTCCAATTGAACCGAAAATATCTGTCAAATATGACTCCGAGTGATCCGAGTGTGTCAATGGAAATCGCCATTATTTTCTTGAGACATGACATTGTCTAATTCATTTCAACAATCGCAGAATTATGAGAATTATAATATGAAATCATACTTTTTGTTTGTTGATATTTTCATGGCGATGATGGTCAATCCATGTGATCATGGGAATGGTAATGGTAAGTTAATAATATTAAGTTCAGAATATCTCCACTAAAAACAAAACTGGAATATTGGTGTATTGGAGTATTGGAGTGGATTTGAGGAAAGAATATATATTATCGGTCATAATTTTTGCGTATTCTCCGAAAATTACGATTGAGGTGTCATTTGATTCGGAATGGCATGTAGATAGTTTTTGAGAAAATGCTAAGGCCACTCGTAAAAATTACAATAATTATAAACAATTAAATGGAAAAAAAAGAAGGGGGTTTAGTTTTCTGCCAATATCTCGAAAACTATCTGAGATAATTCAAATTCGAGAAAAAATTCAAGAAGAGGAGGAAATTTCCTAAAAAAAAATCTCAACTCCGGAACTAGGATCCATAACGGGTGGGCCATCTGTTGGTACGTTTTTGAATTTCGTCGTATGACAACGGCAAACGAGCTACAGACCCGAAATTTTTACAGTTCATTAGCCATACCGTCCGCGGCGCGAAACAACATGTTTTCCCTTGAAGAGCGTTTCAAAATTTTAAAAACTTATTTTCAAAGTTAGTGCTGTGTAGCCGAAACTGTGCGAATTTTGAAAAGAAATATGGGTCGTGATAAAGCACCCACCGAAGGCGCTATACGCAAATTGGTGAAGAAAGTTCGTGAGAAAGGGATGTTAATGGATTACAGAAGTGGTCCCAGAGCTCGGACAGTGCGCACACCCGAGAATATCGAGGCTGTGGCCCAAAGTGTGAGACAGAATCCGACGACCTCAACTCGACGCCGATCGCAGCAACTGAGCATTAGTCGCGCCAGCCTGAGGAGAATACTGCACAAAGACCTCGGATTATTCGCCAACAAGATCCAGATGACTCAGGAGTTGAAAGCGAATGACCATCCGCTTCGATATCAGTTCGCTGTGTGGGCCATAAACCAGCTCAATAATGACGTCGATTTTGGTCGAAAAATCATCTTTTCGGACGAAGCGCATTTCCATCTCGGCGGATATGTGAACAAGCAAAACTGTCGGATTTGGGGTTCGTAACAGCCACACGCAATCGTAGAGAGACCAATGCATCCTCCAAGAGTCACAGTTTGGTGTGGATTTTGGAGTGGTGGCATAATTGGCCCATTTTTCTTCGAAAATGATGCTGGCAACGCCGTTACCGTCAATGGCGAACGCTACAGAGCCATGTTGACCAACTTTTTATGGCCTAAAATTGACGCTATGAATGTGGACGACCTTTGGTTTCAACAAGATGGCGCCACATGCCATACAAGCCGACTTACGATCGACCTTCTGCGCACCAAGTTTAACAACCGCATAATCAGCCGTTCAGGAGATGTCAATTGGCCTGCGCGTAGCTGCGATTTGACACCGCTGTGGGGTGCCGTTAGGCCGATGTTATGCGGGTAATCCAGAGACAACTCCAACTTTGAAAAACAACATTACGACTGTTTTGAGTGAAATTGGCGTCGAGGTAGTTCAAAATGTCATCACTAATTGGTGTGACCGAATGGCATACTGTAAGGCCAGTAGAGGAAGCCACATGAACGAAATCGTTGTTCATTCTTGACAGGGATACTTTTAGCTTTACAACAACAACAAAAATAATAAAAAATATCAATGCATACTCTTTTGATCGCATTTTTAAAAACGTACCAATAGATGGCGCACCCTGTATTTATAATTTTCGCAGAGGGTTGAATATACTCCCGAAAATGGGTACTGCGGCTTGCGTAAACCTGGCCGCTTTCGGACCTTTCATGAATAAATATTATTTAACTTATTCAATAAGAAAATCTTTGGCGCGTATGTTCTATTGTCTCTTCTCCTGTATTGGACACCCTTAATCGAATTTACCATGTTAAATTATGTTGTCCATTCTCCTGTATTGGACACTCTTAATTCGAATTTACCATGGTGAAATGGTCGTTAAGTGAGAGGGGATGAGTGTTTAAGGGCAAAGAAAGTGAAGTCAGTACTCTTCGACACGCTTGTTCAAGTTGACCAATTTGAAAGGAATGATTGTTTAAGCTCAGTGGGTAGAGCGAACCGAAAATCTGGCCAGACGGTAGTGGCCGCCATTCACTGTTAGGTCGAATATTAACAGTGCTGTGCCTAAGTTGGCGCAAGGATACAGTAACAAGGACTACACAGCACACAACTAACTCTCCTAAGTCTCACAAGCTCCTAGGAACTTCTGGGTGTCTTTGGGAAGATCTATGAGGATCAGTATATCATAAGCACGTCATTAGCAAGCGCGCCAAAGCCGATTGATCTCTGGTCACTATTTTTCTAGCTTTCTCAATGTTCCATATAATTGTTAGGATGTAAGAGTTGAATTTACTGCATAATAGAGATTTCAAATTAGATTAGAGAAACATGAATTTACTGTTCCCCAGGATATAGCACAAAACGAAACGAAGACTGGTAAATAAGTAATTAGCGATATTCGAGGATGTTTCGAAATCTGTTTCTATATTTATGATGATACTATTATGAGTTATTTTACAGCGGAGATATAAATCTTCTTCTAGAAAAACGAAGTATGTATGGCATTTATTGCAATAAATCAGAACACAACTCTTTGAAACCGAAATCTTTCCGATACATCATGTGAATGCCAGTTCGTTATGTTTGTTACGTTTAATGAAACAAAAATATATCTTAGGATATTTATTCGTTTTATGGGTCAAGAATCTGCGTTGAATTTATATCTGAATTCAGATTTGGATGCCTTAGATCCTGGGAAGGTTTTTGGCGCTCTTGTTCCTCGGAACAGAGTGCTTATCAATTTGCCCAAATGTCTGTAATTTTCGAATTTTTGGCTGAAAATGGACTTAAACGATTTGGTTCGACTCACCGATCAAGAATCCGTGGTCTAAATCAATTCTTTCTGGCCAGTCCGGCCGGCCGTAGGCACGATAACTCTCGAACGAAAGGAGTTAGAGGATTGAAATTTGCAGGGTAGGTTTAAAGCGTAAATATCGCGGACGAGTTCGTTAACGGGTGAAATTCACCAAGCGGTTTCGGAGTTATGGCCCTTTTTAGTAAAAACATTTCTCATGAATATTTCCGATACCGATTACTCGATCTATCTGACATTTAGCATCAAATTGTAAAATAACGACTTCTATATGGGTGCGAAGTTTTGTTTTGAACGGGTTGCAATGAGGTATCAAAACAATTTTTTTTAATTTTTAAATATCGTTTCTACAATAACTCTCGAACAGAATGATCTAGGCAGTTGAAATTTTCGGAGTAGGTTTGAGAGATAATTATCTCGTTTAAGTTCGTTACTGGGCAAAATTGATCAAGAATACGTGGTCGAAATTGACTCTGGCCCGGCCGTCCAGCCGGCCGTTAATACGATAACTCTCGAACGAATAAGATGGACAGTTCAAATTTTCAGAGTAGGTTTGGGACATAAATATCTCGGCTAAGTTCTTTATTGGGCAAAATCGGTCAGATGGGCAATCTACAATGCTTCAATGCCTTAATGCTTCAAAAATTGTCATTAAATTTATTTATCAAGATTAAATGAGCAATCTGCAATGATTCAACCTCGTGAAATGGGTTGTTCAACTCAGACTCGGTGCATAGTTTTCACAACTCGAAATACCTGAGGAAAGAATCATCGAAATGTCTAGAGCAAGGCTGGAGACAATCATAGCAGATTGTCCATTTATTCCTGATATTTGAGTAGGTAGTGGATTACGAACAAATTATTTTAATAGTTCAAAATATATTTATAAAATACTTTCCTCTTTTCATAATTTAAAATTTAATAATCCATACCATTAACACATTCTTTTCTGTTTTATGAACCTTAACTCAAGAAAAACTGATTGATATACATATAGGAACATGTCTCACTACTTAAGGAAGTAAAAGGTAATATTAACGTCAGTGGTCAACGAACAGTAATTACTTTTGATGGTTCCATTATGTTCTTCTTTCCTATTGCCTCCATAAACTACATCAAAACAGTCTTGTATATATTCACAAATTCAAGAATCGAATACTTGCTTTCCAAGACAAAATAACAACTATGAATTGACAATCTTTAATATATAGAAAAGATGACATTTATGATTTATGATTTACGATTCTGTGTTCACATTCTGTAAATACATAGAACTTACGATGTATTATTGAAACTTTGAAACCTCATATCTCCGAAAATATTAGCTTGTTAGAGTTGAAAATGATAACAATGGATTATTTTGATGAAACTGCATCTTAAAAAAAATTGAATTCAAAACTTGTAAAGTAAAAAAAATATTTTTTTTCGTTACTCCGAAACTATTAGACCGATTTTGCCCAATCGAACTTAACCGACATGTTTATCCCTAAAATCTACTCTGAAAATTTCAACTGTCCAGCTCATTCCGCTCGAGAGTTATCGTGTTAACGGCAGGACGGACGGACGGACGGACGGCCGGACAGAATCGATTTCGACCACGGATTCTTGATCAGTGAGTCAAACCAAATCGTTCAAGACCATTTTCAGTCAAAAATTCGAAAATTACAGACATCTGGGCAAATTGATAAGCACTCTGTTCCGAGGAACAAGAGCGCCAAAAAGAATGAAAGTGCCTGATTATCCCAGCAGAACTTCTAAACGAACCGACGTACCTATGGAATTCCCCACTCTTCGAAATTCTCTAGAAATGAGCCTACAGAAAAGTAATTTCATTCGATAGTTCAACATGTCCTAAGACAGAATGACAGTTTTCCTATTGCAGATTTCAGTTCTGTATAGCACTTCCTAATGTGTACTTTGTCTCTGCTTCTCCAAAACTGCTTTCGCCATTTTCAATTTCAAAGCGAAGAGTTCTTTACCATTCGAAGAAAATGATAATATTTGATAATATCTTGTCTAAGATGGAACATTATGTTGATTGTTGAGAGTATAAATTGGTAACATCTCGGAGAATTCTTTCGACATTGACGATATTTCAGAAGTGCCAACCTGCCTTTGTTTCAGTTACAAAAACGTGATAGACCTAAATCATGGCCAACCGGAGGCTTTATAAAAGTGAATGGAGCATATGTTCAATGCGAAAAATTCAAGATATTACAAGAAAATTACTAGTGGCTAAAACAAATCATACAAATCAATTATATTGTTTCCTTACATTGTGTAGCTAAAGCTTTCACTGGTATCAAACTGCTTACTTAATTTGAACCATTTTTTCTCAAGAATGATCACCGGTACCGGTGCGCAAAAAGTGTTGGCCCACATTCGCACCAAACAGTTATTAGTGCCACAGACCACGATCTTGCAATTTATACAAACTGTGTTAAAGTTGTGTTACATGATTATTCGATTAAGAAGAGAATTACCATTCCATTCGTCAAGAAGGTCAATTTCTGCGTTTGAATTAACATCGGGTCATTCGATATCAGCGCGACAAGCATGACGTGTACCTACGCGTTTTTTTACACTTGGAAATTGACCGGAGAGGCTGGCAGTTGAGGTACTTGGGCGTGATACAAGTGGGTGTAATTGCAATCGTCCAGTTTCTGGAGGTAATTACATTTGAAAAATTCGAGAATAGCACTGACGTGAAGTCTGGAGCCCGAAACTCGACTTAATTTCATCTCCAAAAAGTGAATTTCTGCTAGCTGAATCAGCAGAAATGTATTATAACTATTGGGGGGCCCGAGATGGAAAACGTACCAGTACGCATATATGCTGGCTTGCAGTTCTCAGCCGATTAGTGCGTACTGCGTAATTGATAAAACTTATCGTTCGACCATTTCGGTATTTTCAAATATGTTTATTTAAATCTCCTTTGAAATATAATCAAGTCGGAGGAATAATTTTGCTCAAATATCATTGAATACCAACAAATCCAATCCTTAAACTTGCAAGTCGCTATCATTTTCCGTTCTCAAGTTATCGTGAGATACATAATATTTTTTCATATTTTTTTTTCAATTTTCTAGTGATACGATCCTGACAAAATCTCACACAATTCTTTACGTCGGTATTCTTCAACTAGTTACCAAGTTTCAATTCGATAAGATCTGTAGTTTTTGAGTTATCGAGAAAATAATATTCCAGATAGCTGTAACGCAATATAACGAAATCATTTGGCCTATTATGCCCAACAACGATCTCAACTGTCCCAAGCAGATGCACAACCTATCCTGAAAATTGCAAGTCGCTATCTTTTTCCTTTCGAATGTTATCGTGCCAAAGATAACCCATCCAGCTATTGAATTACCTCAGGGCTGCTCCGATCTATAATAATAGGGATCCGATCGTGATCAAATTTGGATATTTGCTGTAAAGTTTGGTTTCGAAGGCTCTCGCAAAATTTCAGCGATGTCGGACCAACAGTTTCTGATATATACAGGGTGAGTCTTTGACCACTGCATTAATTTTAACCAAAGATTCCTCTCATCAAATGAAACACATTTTTCATTTAACATTTTTCCAAATTCAGCTCAGGTAAAAAGATACAGGCTGTTGAAATTTTGAAAAAAGATTAGTTTTTATTTGGTAGCTTTGACATCCTTTTTTCAAATAAAATGAATATTGGCGTAAAGTTTCCTATAACTATGATACATATTTTCCAAATATTAGTTATTTTCTACTTCTACTGGTTTTCTAGTTATGGACTCGTGGATTCATAAAACTAAACGAAATTAGCATAAAGAAAGCATATAAAGTTTTTCTTGAGTCATTTCAAGAATATTCCATCGTTTTAGAACATTATATTATTCTTCATCATTTCTCCTTAAACGCACCGTTTTCGAGATATTCTTCATTGAATGTTTTAAAATGGAAAACTGCAGAAATTTCACTACTTTTATGGATCCGTCCCTGATGTTGGAATCCCGAATCAAGCTGTAAACCACGTTACCATGCCTTATTCTCGTCCGCCAACAATGTCATAGATAATTTATATGCGGGAGTGTATTAGCACATTGTGAAATCTTTAAACGCTTGTAACTTTTTACCTGAGCCGAATCTGGAAAAATGGTAAATGAAAAAAGTGTTTCATTTGATGAGAGGAATCTTTAGTTAAAATTAATGCAGTGGTCAAAGACTCACCCTGTATATACAGGGTGTCCCAAAAATACCACGCGAAAGTGACACTGGGGATAGATTGGCATTAGGTCTATCAGATAGCATCAACATGACCTCAGTAAAAGTCCGCTGGTTTTCGAGATATCACCACTGTTGCGTCCCATGACTTCACATGTTGGGAAGCGCTCATTTGTATTTCTAAACAAAGCAGCTCGCTTGTAAAACTTAAATGTTTTGGGTTAACTGGTTTATTTTTGCATGGGTGGCCTCACCCTTGAAATTAATATTTTCCACGGAAAGATAATTGCAAGTAAAATATCTTGTAATACTTCAACCCTTGTAGAAGTATTTATGACCTATTTCCTGTGAAATATTGATAAAATGCATACAGCAACTAACACATTGCCAGAGCTGTGAGTCCTTTGTCTAGATTCTAACCCATACAAAAATCTAGAATTTTCCGATTAGATCGCCACGGCTTTGGCTTTTCTCTAAATCGAGGGCGTAGATTCCGAATCTGTAATTAGTTTTTCTGTATCTCGATTAATTTTGGTAATATGGCGAAAAATCCGACTGATTAGTCCATTTTCCGGAGGTAGAGCCAGAAATTGCGACTTTCTTCGTCATTGCTCCGAAACTAATCGAGATACGGAAAATTAATTACAGATTCGTGATCTGCGTACCCGATTTAGTGAATAGCCAAAGCCGCGTCGACCTAATCGGAAAATTGTAGATTTTTGTATGTGTTGGATACTAGAGAAAACTTTTTGGCGTTTGACGGATTCGCTCATTACCTCTTATTTTCCGAACGGATAGAGATACAGAAAAAATAGATACATAAATCTAAACGTCGTTGGATATCGAGATGTGAAAATCATAGATTTCGGACGGGAAAGAAGAATTTTCCTTCGATTCCGGGTCAAAAATATTTCTAAGTGCCGACCCAAAAAATTTTTTTCATGGTATATCGATACGGAGCTCGTGTCTAATTAAATCGAGGTCGCTGATCACGAATATGTAATTAGTTTTTCCCTAAGTGGCGTACTTTGGGAAAATTTTCACTTACAGTGAAAAAATTGACGAAAATAGGTCAATTTTGGAACTTTCCACCGCCCAAAAAAATCGGAGTAGGGTGTTGCTGATTTTTTACGTCATATTTGGATCCTTTATCTATCGAATTATCTGAACAATAAATGTCCAGGTCGTACGCTTCGGAAATTATGATTTTTTTTCCCGAGGGTCTATTTTTCGGAAAATTCTTTCCGCGATATTTCCTCGGAAAATTTTTGTAATAAATATCTGATGGTAGATTCGGAATCTACGGCCCCGAATCTATAAGAATAAGTACCCTTTTCATAGTTTTGCGTCAAAAAATTTTTCTCGAAAAATGGGATTTTTTTAAGGCTAAGGTATTAAAAAATTGCCAAAATTCGACCGGTCTCTGATTTCGATGCAAATTACGTCATTTACTAATTCGGGACCGTAGATTACGAATATATGATCGGATTTTTCATTAGAGAATTTTCCGCGGAAATACCGCGAAATGAATTTTCCGAAAAACAGACCCTTGAGAAAAAAATCATAATTTCCGAATAGTACTGCCTGGACATTTTCTGTTTCGATTATTCAGTAGATAAAGGATCCATATATGAGGGCAAAAATCAACAACACCTTACTCTGATTTTTTTGGGCGGTGTGAACTTCCAACATTGACCTATTTTCGTCCATTTTTTCACTCTAAGTGAAAATTTTCCCAAAGTACGCCACTTAGGGAAAAACTAATTGCATATTCGTGATCAGCGACCTCGATTTAACTAGACACGAGCTCCGTATCGATATACCATGAAAAAAATTTTTTGGGTCGGCACTTAGAAATATTTTTGACCCGGAATCGAAGGAAAATTTTTCTTTCCCGTCCGAAATCTATGATTTTCCCCGATGATTGGTCGGTGGACGACGTTTAGATTTATGTATCTATTTTTTCTCTCTATCCGTTCGGAAAATATTAGGAAATGAGTAAATCCGTCAAACGCCAAAAAGTTTTCTCTAGTATCTAACCCAGGGGTCACCAATTAGTTTCATTGGAGGTCCGTTCACAAAATCTTTATATCTGTCGCGGGTCGTTGATAGCATTATGATGGCATAAGAATTTGACTACCAGTTAATCTAAATCCAATATCTATAATTAGTAAATAAAACGAAAAGTTATCTGAATTTTTTTAATCAAGAATACATGTTTTCTGGAGAAATGGTCCGCAAAAAAAAGGTTCGCGATCCGCATCCGGACCGCGGTCCGCCATTTGGTGACCCCTGGTCTAGACTATTCGAAGACCCCTAGTCTGTGAAAGTCGGACCGGTTTCCATGTTACAAAACAATGAATGTGGGAGCGAGATAGCCGATAAGGGTTTTGGTTTTTTTTAATAAGTAGCAATTCTGGTTTTGAAAAGGGCATGAAATGGACCAGTTTTTGCGATTATTTGTCAATTCAGTCTGATATAATTTTTTTTCACAGCAGTCAGTCAAACTTAAGTTAACGTTTTGACTTCGGCATAAAATACAACAAGTTAGACATTTTTTGAAGGATTTTGTTCTAGTTGTCGGTGAAGTTATTACTTCATTGTTTAAAGCAACTTTTCAGGATAGCATAGGTAAAAAAAAACATGAGTTTGAAGTAATATCTAGCAATGCTAGGCGATAAAAGAACGAAAACTGGAGATTTTTAAAAAATACACAAAAGTGGTGATATCTCGAAAACCAGCGGACTTTTACTGAGGTCATGTTGATGCTATCTGATAGACCTAATGCCAATCTATCTCCAGTGTCACTTTCGCGTGGTATTTTTGGGACACCCTGTATATATAATTTTTTCAATGCTTTGATGATTTCGGATAGGTAGAACTCCAAAACCGTTTCGCCGATTATGCCTATTAACAAACTCAAATGTCTCATTTGGACGCGCAACCCTCGCGCAATTCGCTATCTCCTTCCGTTCTCAAGTTATCGTGAGATAAATAATATTTTTCAATATATTTTTTCTTGATTTTCAATTCCATCAGCTCATTATTTTTCGAGTTTCGAATTTTTGTTTTTTTTTTAATTCCGGTTATCCCATTTTCACAAAACGTCACATGCATATTCCAGTCATAATTCTGCGACTTGGTGCTGAATTTCAGTTGGATCGAATTAGTACTTCATAGGTATTCAGAAAAAAGGCTTGAACTTAAGATGGCCATAGCGCTGAAACCGTTCTGCTCAATTTGCCCGACAACGAACTCAACCGAGATATTTTTCGCATCAAACCTACCCTGCAAATTTAGATAGATATCGGTTCACTGGCAGACGGACATAGTTTGATTTGACCCAGGATTATTCATTAGTTAAGCAAACCATTTACAGCCAAAAATTAGACATTCGGTCAAAACGATAGCAAGCTGTTTCTAGTGGAAGAAGCGTGCTAAAAGTGACTCTAGGGCTTTGGTGCAGATGGTATCTGCACCTCGATCTGTACCAACGATTTGGTATGTAACCGCGTCGGAACAATTTTATGTGATTCAACCGTGAATGGAAATTTTAACCAGATAACATCAACCTTACGTTCTGAAAGATGCGTTGAAACGATGATTAAATTCTTGGAGAACTTGCTGACCTTTCCCAACTTATCTTGTAATTGGTTGATTGAGCACAGTACTCATTGAAATACATTATATTCGCGAAATCATTTCGTTTGAATTTGGAAATTTTGAAACTGATACTCGATTCGGTCTTTTCAGTTATCAGAAGAATAGAAAGGATTTTGTCATTATGTATCAACAGTATCTGAGCGTTCTGTCAATAGGGGGTCACGTGGAATTTTTTCGTAATTCTACAGTGAGCGTCAATTGTTTCAAATCTAAAAAATTAATATCTCGAGAATTATCGACCCAAATGACGTTTCATGTGCATGACTGAATTCAGAATGTTACGATCTATTCATGTCAAGAAAAATCGTTTCAAGCACTGACGTGAAGTCAGGAGCTATTGTTCATGTTCTATTGTCCATTCTCCTGTATTGGACACTCTTAATCGAATTTACCATGGTAAATTCGGAGTGTCCAATACAGGAGAACAGACAATAGAATTCACCATGGTAAATTCGATTAAAAGTGTCCAATACAGGAGAATGGACAATAGAACATACGCGCAAAAGCTCCTGACTGCACGTCATTTTTTTTCGTAATTTTTTTCAAATTTTCTAGGGGTACGGTTCTTACAAAATTTCAAACACGTCCTTATGTTGATTTTCTATTACTAATTACCAAGCTTCAATTCGATCGAATCTTTATTTTTTGAGTTATCGAGGAAATAATATTCCAGGTGGGTATAACGGAAAACGTTAGATCGATTATGCCCAAAAACTCTCCCATTCGGATACGTAACCTACCCTGAAAATTGCAAGTCCCTATCTCCTTTCGTTCGAAAGTTATCGAGGCAACGGTCACCTATCTACTGAACTCCCACAAGGCTGCTCGAATTTCCAACAATATTTAACCGATCGTGTTAAAACTTAAAATTTGGCAGTAGAGTTGGGTTCTAAAGGCTCTTGCAAAATTTCAGCAATTTCAGACGAATAGTTACTGATATAAACAGTTTTTTTTTTTAATCTTTAATGATTTCTTAAAAATGTTCTACAAATACTATCCTCACGAAATTTTGCAAGAAGTTTTGCGTTGGCATTCTACATCTAATAACCATGTTTGAATTCAGTCAGTTTTGTATTTTTGAGTTGATGAGGAAAAAAAAACAATCAAATTTCAGATGGCTATAACTCTAAAACCGCTTGGCCGATTATGCTTATAAACAAAGTCAAATGTCGCATTCAGATGCACAACCTAACCTGAAAACTTCAAGCACTATCTCTTTCCTTTCTTAGGTTATCGTGACAACAAAAATATTTTTTAATAATTTTTTAATATTTTTCTAGCGATACGATTCTCACAAAATTTCACGAGCGTGCTTATGGTTATATTCTACAACTATTCACCAAGTTTCAATTCGATCGGATTTATATTGGTTCAAAACAAAATTATTACTCGGAAACCATTGGGCCGATTATGCCCATTAACGAACTTGTCCGTCGTATTGGGATGCGCCATCAACCCTGAAAATGTCAAGTCGCTAGCTCTTTCTGCTCTTAAGTTATCTTGACAACGGCTGGACGGCAGGACAGAATCAAATTTGACCTCGAATTCTTCATTGGGGGAGTTGAACCAAATCGTTTGAGACCATTTTCGTCAAAAAATTCGAAAGTTACAGACATTTGGGCAAAATGATAGCGCGATGTCCCCCAGAACATACGCTCAAAAAGAGGGGGTATGCCCTGTGGTAGGAGCTTTGCTGCTCTTGTTCAATTTTTGACAAACCATATCTCCGAAAGTATTGGTTTCTCATAGGTCGAAGTATGTTTTTAAGGACATTTTCACGTAATTCTTATTTTCAACCATTTCCCGTTACCAAGCAGTGACGTGCACGTTATTTTTTTTAAATTACAAGCCCCCTTTTCGGCGCTCTACTTCCTCGGAACAGAGTGCTTATCAATTTGCCCAAATGTCTGTAATTTTCGAATTTTTGGCTGAAAATGGTCTCAAACGATTTGGTTCGACTAACTGATCAAGAATCCGAGATCCAAATCGATTCTGTCCGGCCAGTCCGGCCGGCCGTAGGCACGATAACTCTCGAATTAAAGGAGTTAGAGGATTGAAATTTGCAAGGTGGGTAAGGAGCGTAAATATCTCGGACGAGTTCGTTAATGGGCGAAATCCATCGAGCAGTTTCGGAGTTATGGAAGATTTTAGTGTTGTGTTAAAACTTGAAACTTGGCAGTAGAGTTAGGTTATGAACGCTCTTGTAATTTCAGCAATTTCGAACGGATAGTTACTGATATATAGAAATTTTTTTTTTTTATTTTCTTAGATTTATTAAAAATTTTCTACAAATGCTATCCTCACCAAATTTTGCAAACATTTTCGCGTTGGCATTCTACAACTAATAACCAAGTTTGAATTCAATCGGTTTAGTATTTTTCGAGTTAATGAGGAAAAAAAAACCACCAAATTTCAGAAAATTTCAGATGGCTATAACTCTAAAACCGTTTGGCTTATTATGCTCATAAATAAACTCAAATGTCGCATTCAGATGCACAACCTAACCAGAAATTTTCAAGCCGCTATCTCTTTCCGTTCTCAGGTTATCGTGAACACAAAAATATTTTTTAATAATTTTTTTAAAATTTTCTAGCCTCACGATTCGCCCAAAATTTCACAAACGTGCTTAGGTTCATATTCTACAACTACTCACCAAGTTTCAATTCGATCGGATTTATATTGGTTGAAAACAGAATTATTACTCGGAAACCACTGGGTCGATTATGCCCATTAACGAACTTGTCCGTCGTATTGCGATGCGCCATCCACCCTGAAAATTTCAAGTCGCTAGCTCTTTTCGTTCTCAAATTATCGTGGCAACAGACGGCCGGACGGCCGGCCGGACAGAATCAAATTTGACCTCGAATTCTTCATTGGGGAGTCGAACTGAATCGTTTGAGACCAATTTCGTCAAAAAATTCGAAAGTTACAGACATTTGGGCAAAACTATAACGCGATGTTCCCCAGAACATACGCGCAAAAAGTCTGAGTCACTTCCGGTCAAACTGAAAGTGACTTTCAATTTCTGTTTTTCTCAGTTGAAGGATCCTTGAACGAATTGAAAATTATCAATTTTTTTATCTTTTGTAATGGCTGAGATAATCCATTGGAACATGTATACTGGGAGACCCGGTATAAAACAGAGGTGCCTAATAAACAATATCAACGATATAACTAACTTATATAATATAACTTCTTTAACGTTTCGGAGACTAAATCAGACTCCGTCATCAGACACTAAGCTGGAATTCCTAATATACTTTTCGCCACTTTCACTTTCTCACGGTTTTGCCCAAGACAAATTCCGATTATTAAGGGGGCACATTGTTTCTAAGCAGACTGATCGGGTTTCTAAAAATATCCTATCCAATCGAAACTATTTCAAATCTCGTCAATAATTTCTTATCTCCATTCTTCTGGAACTTCATATAAGTCATTATATTTTTATGTTATTGATACCATACCATACAGATTAACTTTGACGTACCGATATAACCGTATTATTTCCTCATATTTCTGATATTTTATGAATGCGCCGCTGTTGAGTATATCTGTCGCGATGTGGGATTGTGGGAATTTCACTGTTGAAGTTGCAGATGTTCATTGTATTGTTCTTTTGTAATCCTTATTGTCGAAATCATGTTTTCTGTAGCTTGTTGCCCTGAATGATATCAGTATAACATGCCGCCACTTTTCGGTAGTACCAACAAAGATACGTGTAAAAATTCCCTGACATTCGGTTCTGTGGTTGCCGATATATTGAAGGTTAAGTGACGTTACATTTGCGCTTGTTTAAGCGATGGAGTAAACATTCTTTAAAAGCAAATAATAAAATATTGGGGAAATAAAATTCTGCTTATAGGTTAGTGAGGAAATTCAACGGAATTCGAGAAATAGTTTCTGAAATAAAAAATAAAAGAAATTTTAATTTTTTTGCGCGTATGTTCTGGGGAAGATCGCGTTTACATTTTGCCCAAATGTCTGTAATTTTCGATTTTTTCACCGAAAATGGTCTCAAACGATTGGGTTCGACTCCCCGATGAAGAATTCGAGGTCAAATTTGATTCTGTCCGGCCGGCCGTTGCCACGATAACTTGAGAACGAACGAGCTAGCGACTTGAAATTTTCAGGGTAGGTGGCGCATCCCAATATGACGGACACGTTCGTTAATGGGCATAATCGGCCCAATGGTAACCGGGTTATGATTTTGTTTTCAACCAATACAGACATGAAACTTGGTGAAAAGTTGTAGAATATACACCGAAGCACTTTTCTGGAATTTGGTGAGAATCGCATAACTAGAGAATTTTTTAAAAGTTATTAAAAAGTATTTTTATGGCACGATAACCTGAGAACAGAAAAAGATGGTGACTTGATATTTTCAGGTAAGATTGTGCATGTAAAAGTGACATTCGAGTTTGTTTATAGGCATAATCGGCCAAACGGTTTTGGAGTTATACCCATCTGAAATTTGGTTGTTATTTGCTCAATAACTCGAAAAATACAAAACAGATTAAATTCAAACAGGGTTATTAGTTGAAGAATGCCAACGCGAAAATTCTTGCAAAATTTCGTGAGGATCGGATCGCTAAAAATTCTTTGAAAAATCATTGAAAATTATTGAAAACAATTCTATATATCAGTAACTATTCGTCCGACATCGCTGAAATTGCGAGAGCCTTTATAACCTAATTATACTGCAAAGTTCCAAAATTGAACACCATCGGATATATATTGTAGGAGATTCGTGCAGCCTTGTGTGAGTTCAGTAGATGGATGGGTGACCTTTGCCTCGATAACTTCCGACCGAAAGGAGATAGGGACTTGTAACTACCTACCTGGAATATTATTATTTCTCTATTTCAGTATCGTAATGAGTCGATTCCAGCACTAAAAACAGTGCTGGAATGAACTCATTCCCGCATTGTTTCTAGTTATATTTTTCGTTTTGTGGTAGTCAGCACTGACATTGGATCCTATCAAATTTCAACACACGTCAATTGACAATACAATATAATTCGGATATAGTGAAATAATTGTTGAGGAAAAGTTTTATTTTCATCAAAGAATATGGTACTACAGATTTCCTTCTTGCAAATTTTGAATCATTCATGCTATTAGAAAACTGTTTTAAATCTAATCTCCATGCCCTACGTACGTTTCAAATTCAAATTCCGTAATCTGTCAACTTTCGTAACAGTCACACCAACTACCAAGATACAATACAAAAGTCACTAGGATGTATAATCCGAATTTTTCATTAAATTTCAACAGTATTTTACAAAACTTGCCTGAAATAGAGAAAATATCGTCTAATACTCGTTGCAGAAGGCAATTCCAACACTCATGCGTTCGAAATCTCGCTCCTTCGTCGCTCGTTTGCGAATTTCGCATTCGTGTTTTAATAGGAGCCCATTCTGCAACTTGTTTTAGAATATACTATTCCTCGATAACTCAAAAAATATAGACTCGATCGAACGAGCGATGAAGGAGCGAGTTTTCGAACGTTTGAGTGTTGGAATTGCCTTCTGCAACGAGTATTAGGCGTATTTTCAGTATTTCAGGTTTTGTAAAATACTGTTGAAATTTTATGGAAAATTCGGATTATACATCCTAGTGACTTTTGTATTGTTTCTTAGCAGTTGATGTGTTTGTTACGAAAGTTGAAAGATTACGGAATTTGAATTTGAATCGTACGTAGGGCATGGAGATTAGATTTAAAACAGTTTCCTAATTGCATGAATGATTCAAAATTAGCAATAAATAAATCGCTAGTACCTTATTTTTCAATGAAAATAAAACTTTTCCTCTGAACAATTATTTCACTATATCTAGAATATATTGGATTGACAATTGGTGTGTGTTGAAATTTGATAGGATCCAATGTCAGTGCTGACTACCACAAAACGAAAAATATAACTAGAAACAATGCTGGAATAAGTTCATTACAGCACTGTTTTTAGTGCTTTAATGAACTCGTTGCGATCCTGAAATAGAGGAAAAACTGTACGTCCCTTGGAGGAATAATTTGGCTCTGACAAAGTCGATTGAAATGTTCGAAATGCGATTCGAAAGGGCCAGTGAACTTTCCCGTGCATTTTGAATCATAGAAAGTATTCAATTATTGTCGGTCAATTTATTAAACCATCGCAATTACCATATGCGCTTGAAATTATGTGCCAATTGCGGAAGTACGAACATATTGCTGAGTAGGCTATTTTTAGTTTTAAGGTCTTCAGTCGATGACCATAACAGCGCAATCACCACCAACTGCAGGTTCCACTTGATCGCGGTAAAGGAATATTAATATTAGTTTCAGTTAATTGACTAATTGAACGCCTCCGGATCTTTAAATTTGATTATACCGGGTGGCCCACCACAGACGCTGAGCTCCTTCTGAGGGTGTAAGTCAATGAAGATATTTTGAGAATTTTTTTCTTTTGTGATATGTGTAAGGTGTTCACAGGCACAATTTAAAATTATTTTCATATATACAGGGTGTTCTGAAACAAAGATATAGACCAAAGTTACATTTTATTTAAACGTAACACCCTGTATTTGACCTAAAAAATGGAATGGCAAGCTCAATTTATGATAAGTTTCTTCAGATAACTGTATACCTTTCCATTTACGAGAAAATTGCGAAAAACTGAAAATATGGGGTTTTTGGCTCTCTTGTTCCTCGGCACAGAGTGCTTATCAATTTACCCAAATGTCTGTAATTTTAGAATTTTTGGCTGAAAATGGTATCAAACGATTTGGTTCGATTCACTGATCAAGAATCCGTGGTCGAAATCGATTCTGTCCGGCCGGCCGGCCCTCCTTTAACACGATAACTCTCGAACGAAAGGAGTTAGAGGATTGAAATTTGCAGGATAGGTTTGGAGCGTAAATATCTCGGACGAGTTCGTTAACGGCCTACACCCTACACACATCACAAAAAAATATTGTCAAAATATCTTCCTTTACTCCGTCCAAACGAGGTCCGCGTCTTAGGTGGGCCACTCGGTATATAACTAGTTTAACGTTTTTTCTACTGTTTGGGTTTTCAGCATGATTTCATTGACAGTTAACGATTGATTCGTGAGACTCTTAATCGAATCATATCTCCGAAAGTATTGGTTTCTCAGAGTTGGGAATGATATCAATGGATTCTTATGATAGAACTGCATCATATCAAGTAAATTCAAAACGTAGGTCTATGACTCACCTCATATGTTGGATTTACATACATCAGCAAATTATAATTAGAGCTTTCTATGAAATCATAGAATTAGGAATAATTATTGAAATTTTGAGAAATCATATCTCCGAAACTATTATTATTCAATTTAAAATTTGTAATGAATTGGTGATCAGACTGACCCCACTTGTGCTTTCCCAACTTATTATTTTATGTTTTATTCGACGTGAAGTTGAGCGGAAATATGCATGATATTATTTTATCGGTTGTTTCAACAGATTGGATTTCTCGCACGACTACTGTTTCAATGGGAGTGTACTAAGTGATATCGCTGATATTGCAAGTACATAATATATTTTAACTCGGTAGTAAGTGCAAGTGGTTATACCTAGATTGAATACCTTTCAGACTAGGCGCTAACACTAAACACTAATTAATGAATACGTTATAATCTTATCCGTTAATTTATTTATTAATTTTTCATTATTTGCATGGAAAAATTTGTATAAAATGGGAAGTTAAATATACAGGTTCATGCTCGAAATATTTTCGAAATTTCAAGCAAAAATTCCTCTCCCTGACGCAAGGATCCCGACCGCACTTTTCTTTCGAAAAATTTCAAAGGAGCAGGAGATTATTTTGTCTACTAGTTCTCGATGTGATATACAGGGTTGGGTGATAGTTTGGAATAAAATTTTATTTTTTTTTCAACCAATAACTTAATAAACATGTTGAAACCCGCAATTGATTTTCAATTTTCATGGGGAAAATTGTATAAAATAGAATATTTCACTTCAACCCCTTGGCTGCAACCCTACCCAATTTTTATTTTTCAAATGTAAACATATGGAAAGCTTATAAAAATTGATTTTTCCCAAACCTTAAGTTTATTTTTGTTATGTAAATGTTAGGAAAATGAATAAATAAAACTGATCAGTGTGATGAGCTTAAAGTTGCTATTTGACATCGATAAAAAGGAAATTTTCTGTGTTTCCTAGTACATTTGCGAGATACCATTTCGCTTGCTTTTTTTCTAAATTGATGAAAGAAAGAACTCATTCTGAATTTATTGAACTCTGCTTATCGATCGGTTTTATTTATTCATTTTCCTAATAGACCAGGGTCGAAGCCTTTAAAAATGATAAAAAGTGAACAAAAATTATAGTAGAATGAAAGCCATTGGAAAAGGAAGAGAATATAACAAAACTGATAGGAAAAATAATTTACGGGCGACAAAGTTCGGGAAGGGGAAGGTGGTGAGTTTTTAAGGGTAAACAACGGTTTATCTCGATTTCCGGCAAAACTACAAGTCCTTTGGAAAAAACTTAAATGGCAAAGTTGTAGGCACCAAAAAGATCTACAACTTTTGTATTTACACATTTTTCACATAACCTCAAAATTTATGTAAAAATGCAAATAACCACGTTTTTAATTTTTATCTCTTACAAAAAAATTTTTTTTTCAACGAATTTGGTAAAAACTTACCTTTTTATGTCCCAAATACAATGTAATTCCTTGGATTTAAAATTTTTGTTTTTTCACCTTAATTTGAGTTTATATCGAAAAAGCACTCAAATTTTCAATCAGAAATTCTCACGTCAAAATATCTGTTTTTTTAAAAATGTAGATAGGTTTTTTGTTCATTGGAGTCTCTACTTTCTGATGGTTAAGAAAAATATATATTACTATGGTAAATTTCCTCGGAAAATGCTAAGGTAATAAGGTTAATATTTAATAAGATATCCACAATATTTTGAGAAAGTTGTAGAATCTTCTCTAAATTATATGTGTAGATGCCTATTTATTGATATTTTAAGATAACTTGTATACCTGAGTGACCTACGGATACTTTTAGCCCATCAAAAGGTATTTCATAGAGAAGTGAGGAAGGGGCTATGAGGGTCTGCGCCTTACTGCCTGTTACTTCGTAATATTTTCTGAGAGAATTTACCATAGTAATGTATACTTTTTTTGGACCATCAAAAAGTAAGGATTTCAATAAACAAAAATCCCACCTTCTTTTTTAAAAAAGCAGATATTTTGACGTGACAATTTTCAATTGAAAATTAGGATACTTTTTCGATATTGAGTCAAATTAAGGTGAAAAAAGAAATATTTTGAATCCAAGAAATTACAGTGTATTTGGGGCATAAAAATGTAAGTTTTTAAAGAATTTGGTGAAAAAAAAAACATTTTTTTGTAAAAGATAAAAATTAAAAACCAAAAACATGGTTATTTGAATTTTTCACATAAATTTTGATTTTATCTGAAAAAAGTATGAACACAAAAGTTGTAGATATTTTTATTACCTACAACTTTGCCATTTAACTTTTCTCCATAGGTCTTGTAATTTTGCCGGAAATCGAGATAAACCGTTTTTTATCCTTAAAAACTCGCCCTCTTCCCCTTCCCGACCTCAGATCACCCGTAAATTAATTTTCCTATAATTTTTGTTATATTCTCTTCCTTTTACAACGAGTTTCATTTTACTATAATTTTTTTCGTTTTCAAAAATTATCGACCCTGGTCTATAACAATTTAATAAATTACAAAAAAAATAAGGGCATGGTAAGATCCCATATTTCATTAGCTTTCCAGTGAGACCACATGCGACGAATGTTTAAATTAAAAAAAATAGGTTGAATAGGGTTGCAGCCAAGGGGATGATGGAAATATTCAATTCCATCGCCAAAAATGGCAGGTTTCATAAATTTTGTCAGTGGTACCTAATTGGTTGAAAACATATGAATTTAATTCCAGTCTATTGCTCAACCCTGTAGCTATTTTGATCTTTGAGTATTAGGTTTTGTGCATCTAACAATTAAGAATGTGTATGAAAATATTTATGTGTTTGCAGAGGTTAGTGTAACGAGGCGCCATAGAATTCGATGTATGATACTAAGGCTCAGGAAGAATACCCCAGCAAAAAAACCCTGTCTTCTTGTTGTGATTAATAAAAATTTAAATTTTTACAAATTGAGCTGAAATATTGAATATTGAAGGTCATCTTTATCTTGAATAACGAATATTCCTTCAAAAAGCACTAAAAGCAGAGAGGTTTCTCCAAGAGGAGAAAACGATCAATTTAAAAACGATCCTTTTAAAAATGATTCAAAAACTTTGTGGATAACTCTGAAACCATCCGGAAATTTAGATATGAGGCAATTATTAACCAATTGTAGATATTGTTTCCTCTGCTTGCCTGCATTCCATTAGGGCTCTCAACTGAGCATGTTATTACCATGGCCTGTTTTCAAATGATTCAGATGAAACTCTTTTTCAAAGAATTAGATTCTTGTTAAAACCGTCGCATGAATTCCATTCACACTGCCAAGTTTCCTTGTCACTTTTATTCAAATTGAGAAAACAGTTGGACCATAAAGGTTCTCGCAAATCTTGTTGCCTGGAATATAGGAGAGAATTGGAAATTAATTCGGAAAATAATGAAATAAATTCAAAGAATTCAAAACAGCAGTTTGCCTGCGAATATGGGACGGGACAATGTTTGAAAGAACTGGTAACCGAAGAAGAGGTGAAGAATCACCGAGAGTTACATTCTTTATGATTATTCGAATGAAAACGAGGAACTTTAGTTTTATTCGGGTTTGGTTCAAACGCCACTCCAATAAATAATTTTACAGAATTTCTAAATCTGCAGATAGATTATTTTCTAAACTTTTGGAATGAGGAAAAGCGCTGATGTCATCAGCGTATATGAATTTATCAGAGGAAGAATCAGGGGATATCTCACAGATATACATTGAAAAGAAGAGGTGCCAAAACTGATCCTTGAGCGAGACCATTATTGAAAATACTATTATCAACAATAACAATTTTGACATTGAATTTGTTGCAGGTTCAAAACTACAAAGGATTAATACATAACTGGAACATCCTGGTGAGTAATTTTTTTAATTTTTCATGTCGTAAGCGATTTCAGAATTATACTTTTCATTCTCAAATGATCGTAATATGAAAGTTATATATATATTTTTATAACTCTTGTTCGACATGGTCGCCACCATTTCTCACCCAAAATTCTCATTCGTTTCCCTAAATTACTTTTCACGACAGAAGTTTGCAGTCTCCGCCTGATTTCCTCAGCTGCATCAATAATCCTGTCAGAATATCGACATTTGCAATCGGCGCCATTCGGTCGTACAGGCTTTTCATATGACACCACACATAAAAATCCATCGGCGTTAAATCTGAGCTGCCGATATATATTTTAATGCAAATTTTAATATATTTTATATTTATATATTTTTTTGCGCGTATGTTCTGGGGAACATCGCGTTATAGTTTTGCCCAAATGTCTGTAACTTTCGAATTTTTTGACGAAAATGGCCTCAAACGATTAAGTTCGACTCCCCAATGAAGAATTCGAGGTCAAATTTGATTCTGTCCGTCCGGCCGTCCGGCCGGCCGTTGCCACGATAACTTGAGAACGAAAAGAGCTAGCGACTTGAAATTTTCAGGGTAGGTGGCGCATCCCAATACGACAGACAAGTTCGTTAATGGGCATAATCGGCTCAGTGGTTTCCGAGTAATAATTTTGTTTTCAACCAATATAACTCCGACCGAATTGAAACTTGGTGCGTAGTTGAAGAATATGAACCTAAGCACGTTTGTGAAATTTTGTGCGAATCGTTTGGCTAGAAAATTTAAAAAAAATTATTAAAAAATATTTTTGTTGTCACGATAACTTGAGAACGGAATGAGATAGCAGCTTGAAGTTTTCAGGTTAGGATGTGCACCAGAACGCGACATTTCAGTATGTTTATGAGCATAATCGGCCAGACGGTTTTGGAGTTATAGCCATCTGAAATATTCTGAAATTTGGTGGTTTTTTGTTCCTCATTAACTCGAAAAATACTGAACCGATTGAATTCAAACATGGTTTCTAGATGTAGAATGCCAACGCGAAAATGATTGCAAAATTTGGTGATGATAGCGTTTGTAGAAAATTTTTAATAAATCATTGAAAATAAAAAAAAAAAATTCTATATATCAGTAACTATTCGTTTGAAATTGCTGAAATTTTGCAAGAGCCTTCATAACCTAACTCTACTGCAAAGTTTCTAGTTTTAATACGATCGGTTAAATATTGTTGGAGATTAGAGCATTCTTGTGTGAGTTCAATAGATGGGTGACCGTTGCCTCGATAACTTTCGAACGAAAGGAGATAGGGACTTGCAATTTTCAGGGTAGGTTGCGTATCCGAAAGGGAGAGTTGAGTTCGTTTTTGGGCATAATCGGTCTAACGGTTTCCGAGTTATACCCACCTGGAATATTATTTCGTTAATAACTCAAAATATAAATATTCGATCGAATTGGTGCTTGGTAACTAGTAGTAGAAAATCAACATAAAGACGTATTTAAAATTTTGTAAGAACCGTACCCCTAGAAAATTTGAAAAAAATGACGCAAAAAAAAAAATTAAGAACCGTAACCCTAGAAAATTTAAAAAAAATCACGAAAAAAAAAATTGGTTCAAGCACTGACGTGAAGTCAGAAGCTTTTGCGCGTATGTTCTATTGTACATTCTTCTGTATTGGACACCCTTAATCGAATTTACCATGGTAAATTATGTTGTCCATTCTCCTGTATTGGACACTCTTAATTCAAATTTACCATGGTAAATTATGTTGTCCATTCTCCTGTATTGGACACTTAATTCGAATTTAGCATGGTAAATTTGAATTAAGAGTGTCCAATACAGGAGAATGGACAACATAATTTACCATGGTAAATTCGATTAAGGGTGTCCAATACAGAAGAATGTACAATAAAACATACGCGCAAAAGCTTCTGACTTCACGTCAGTGCTTGAACCAATTTTTTATTGTATGGAGAGATTCAACCTTTATCTTTCATGGCAAACCATGGCAAATTATCTGTACATATATTTTTCTATCGTTTTCAATCCACTCTAGGTCATTTGCGTATGAATTAATATTATTGATTACTTCGAAAAAGGACCCTTTAAACATCGCGAATGCAACAAATTATATCCCAACCAGTCCAACAACCAAATCCCGGATACAAACCTTGAAATGTTTACAAACATATTCGCAAAGTGACTCGGTGATGTACAAACATCGAAAGTGTTACTAAATTTTATATTTTCAGATAAGGTGTGCTCGGAATATTTCAGTTATTCGCCTGAGCGCAACCGCATACTCGATGGTAGTTTCAACGATCTCTTTACCTAATTTCGAGCGATGATTGGGCATTTTCCGATGGAGAACTTACCCAGTATATCGCTGCAATGAATATTTTGATTTCGATTGTTCAGAACCAATTATCTTCAATGTTTTTCGGTATGCGATAATCGTTGATGTATCTGATTGTCGTTTATATAAATATTTTATACCCGTGGAAAAATATTTCTGGACGTCATTCACTAGTTCCGTTTGAAAAGTGAACATAACACGGAAATGAAACTAATTTGTAATAGTATAATTAATTTTTATTGCCAGGTACGTAATCCTGAGAATTTGAACAAAGTTGTTGTGTTTTTCTGAGATGCAGTTTGCGGTAATTCGGACTGAGAGTCTTTTGTACATAATTGGCAACAATGTCCGCATACAGAGTGTTTCATTATCGTGATAAGGTCAATGTTGTTAGCTATTTTTTCCCATTTCTGTATTTCCTCATAAGTCATAACTATCATCAATTTATACTGATTTTTTTTAATTACATACTTTTTCCCGGTAATTGGTCTAGCGATAAGCAGATGAATAATTAAATTTTTTATGCGGAAACTATTTCCCAAATGGATTTACTCGGAAATAATGAGGATTTCATAAATCATCTTTCCTTTAAAAAAATCATTGGTGTACACGGTGGGCCAAATTGGACTTCGGAAGGTAAAGTTCTATTTCTGTACTAGATAGACGGTAGCTGAGTGTCTGAGGGCCAATTTTCATGAGAAACTCATAGGTGAAATCCGCATGTCCTTATCTATCACCGTTACATAGTTACAGCATGTTTTTCGAAAATATGCATTTTCGAAATATTGCTGTTACTTTTCTTCTGTTGAAAATTTCCATTGTAAAACAGTATTATACCTCCTTTTTCGTAGAATTCAATGAGGTTAATTACATTCCCTAGCAACTGATATCTTATCTGATCTCGGCATGAAAATATTTTTTTCAAATGGGACACCTCGAAATTTGTAATTAAAAAAAGAATCTATTTTCGTTACTCCAAAACTATTCGACCGATTTTGCCCAATAATGAACTTAACCGAGATATTTATCTCCCAATCCTAGTCTGAAAATTTCAACTGTCTAGCTCATTCCGTCCGAGAGTTATCGTGTTAACGGACGGCCAGCAGAATCAATTTTGACCACGGATTCTTGATCAGTGAGTCCGATCAAATCGTTTAAGAGCATTTTCAACCAAAAATTCGAAAATTACAGACATTTCGCAAATTGAATCGCACTCCGTTCCGAGGAACAAGAAAGCCAAAAATATGAAAGGTCAAACCAAATTGTCAAATTTCCTCTAGGATATCTTGGAGAAGCAGAATTTTATGCTGGGTCGCTGATAAGTATACAAACGGTCGTTTATCTCCTAAATTAAGATAACTTAGGAAAAATGTTAGGACACAAAGGTTCAAATTCATCACAATACAGAAAAGTTAAGTATACAGGATCAGTAAAAGAGTCAAGATCAAACAAACCTGCTTTTTCATTCACAGAACACTCTGTATATTATTCTGTATTTCAATTCTTCTCAAAATTCGAAATATAATAGCACATTATATCCTAAATCTAGCAGTTTTCGAATTATGAAATTATATTTCTTAAAAATGTATACCAATATATTTTATTTCATTAATAATTTTTGGGCAACAAGGGCCATGTTCTGCGGGGTCACATGATAACTGTAGTCTACTAAAATTGGCCGCAATTAAACCAAGAGTTACAAGAATGGACGAGAACATGACTTTAGATTTACTGCAAAATTCTGTTCAGCGAATTAAATACTGTAAGGCGGTACTTTGAGCATCTTATTGAATAGAATTCCAAAGAAGATATTTTTGTTTATTAAAATTTGTTTTCTCACTATTTTTCCTGGCGAAATTCTCGATTATAGAAAATTTAACATTTGCTACACATTAGGAATTACATTTATTCGTTCCATGCATTTTTATCAACCCAGAACAATAAGTCTCTTGCATGTAACACGAAATCACATATGCTTATGTTTTTCTGAATCTACTTCAATACCAGATCATCATGTATACCCTTATCCACTTTCATCTTCTTCTAATATATAAAATTTCCATGTCACAATGTTAGTTACCGTACTCCTCCGAAACGGCTTTACCGATTTTTACCAAATTGTATATGCGTATTCAGTAGGTCTGAGAATCGGCAACTATCTATTTTTCATACCCCTTAGTGATAAGGGTTGTACAGCCTTAATTTTTTTTTTATATTTGGACGAAATTTTTTGTTTTTGCGCGTATGTTCTGGGGAACATCGCGTTATAGTATTGCCCAAATGTCTGTAACTTTCGAATTTTTTGAAAAAAAAATGGTCTCAAACGATTAAGTTCGACTCCCCAATGAAGAATTCGAGGTCAAATTTGATTCTGTCCGGCCGGCCGTCCGGCCGTCCGGCCGTTGCCACGATAACTTGAGAACGAAAAGAGCTAGCGACTTGAAATTTTCAGGGTAGGTGGCGCATCCCAATACGACGGACAAGTTCGTTAATGGGCATAATCGGCCCAGCGGTTTCCGAGTAATAATTTTGTTTTAAACCAATATGAATCCGATCGAATTGAAACTTGGTGAGTAGTTGTAGAATATGAACCTAAGCACGTTTGTGAAATTTTGTGGGAATCATATGGCTAGAAGATTTTAAAAAAATTATTAAAAAATATAACTTGAGAACGGAATGAGATAGCGGCTTGAAATTTTCAGGTTAGGATGAGCACCAGAACGCGACATTTCAGTTTGTTTATGAGCATAATCGGCCAAACGGTTTTAGAGTTATAGCCATCTGAAATTTTCTGAAATTTCGTGGTTTTTGTTCCTCACTAACTCGAAAAGTACTGAACCGATTGAATTCAAACATGGTTATTAGTTGTAGAATGCCAACGCGGAAATGTTTGCAAAATTTGGTGAGGATAGCATTCGTAGAAAATTTTTAATAAATCATTGAAAATAAAAAAAAAAAATTCTATATATCAGTAACTAATCGTTAGAAATTGATGAAATTTTGCAAGAGCCTTCATAACCTAACTCTACCGCTAAGTTTCAAGTTTTAATACGATCGGTTTAATATTGTTGGAGATTGGAGCATTCTTGTGTGAATTCAGTAGATGGGTGACCGTTGCCTCGATAACTTTCGAACGAAAGGAGATAGGGACTTGCAATTTTCAGGGTAGGTTGCGTATCCGAAAGGGAGAGTTGAGTTCGTTTTTGGGCATAATCGGTCTAATGGTTTCTGAGTTATACCCACCTGGAATATTATTTTCTTGATAACTGAAAAAATAAATATTCGATCGAATTGAAGCTTGGTAACTAGTAGTAGAAAATCAACATAAAGACGTGTTCAAAATTTTGTAAAAACCGTACCACTAGAAAATTCGAAAAAAATGACGAAAAAAAAATTTTTAATAACCGTACCCCTAGAAAATTTCAAAAAAAATCACGAAAAAAAAAATTGGTTCAAGCACTGACGTGAAGTCAGAAGCTTTTGCGCGTATGTTCTATTGTCCATTCTTCTGTATTGGACACCCTTAATCGAATTTACCATGGTAAATTATGTTGTCCATTCTCCCGTATTGGACACTTAATTCGAATTTACCATGGTAAATTCGAATTAAGAGTGTCCAATACAGGAGAATGGACAACATAATTTACCATGGTAAATTCGATTAAGGGTGTCCAATACAGAAGAATGGACAATAGAACATACGCGCAAAAGCTTCTGACTTCACGTCAGTGCTTGAACCAATTTTTATTTTTTATAATGTGGCATTACAAAATACATTCGACCCTAAATTTCACCCTTCTATCACCAACCCCTATTTTGTAATAGTCATTTTAGTAATTAATCATTTTTCATCCCGCTCGATAACTTGATAAGTTATCCCAGAGAAAGAGCTAATTAAAACCAAGTCGCCGTATTTTTTGTGAATGTTTTTCACTCTATTTCGATTAAAATTTCCCTGAGCTTATGGCAAAGCTAAAATTTTTGTACAAAAAACTACTTATTTTTATTAAAGTATCAAGGCAGTTTATTCCTGCTATACTTAGTGCTAGATTTTTTAAAATTTCCGCGTCTTTCTGGATCAACACTCATTTGCCAGACTATACCGGTGTCACGTCCCAGTAAACAGCACGGAGTAGGGATGAGAACGAAGCCGGTCTCCTGTCTTTCTCACACAATAAGCTTTCTCTTACTCCCTACACAGATTTCGGCGATTATTAGTGTTTCTGCATCAATCGTAGTAGTGACACTTATAGTTATAGTAGTTTGTATTCGCAATTGAACCCGGTAGGTGGCGCCGCAATCGGGTTTTAGGTATTTTTAGAATTTTACTCATACGTACTTACGTGTTTGAGTGGGTCCCTGGCTAACTTAGAAATTCAATTGTCCCGGAAAGAGGCGCTGCAATCGGGTTCTAGGTTTTTTTTTTAAGTTTTTCGCATTAGGAAATAAAATTGCAACCGCAATAACCGATTTGGCGCAGGCGAAGTTGCGTGGGTCAGCTAGTAATTTATAAAATTTGAATATTTTGGCATTGAAAATCGGTAAATCAAGAGGCACATTCAACGCTTCTAAAGCGTTGCTATAACGGCTGGCGTAATCAAAATGTACCATCTGCTTGTTAGAGCCAATGTCGACAACGAGCCGTTTATAGGGTGCTGTGTTACACTGGAATGAAGAGTGAAATGGACACGAGCAGAGAGTGAGAGTAGATATGACGTGTTACGTCACGGACTGGCGCCAAGTTTCGATCGTTTGAACAGGCATTATGTGCAACCAAATTTGAATGATCGTTTTCTCGTTGAAAATTTGAATTTTTGACGGCGGTTGAACTTTTTCAGTATTCTTAAAGATATAGTAATCGATTGCAATAATAAAAAAAATTCATGCAAGAGACCTATTATGCTGATTCAGAATTTATTTCAAAAATATAGTTAAATTTGAGAGTACCTACTAAAACGTTATTTTCAAAATTTGAAATCTCGTAAACGGTTAAACTTAGGATATGATGCGCCATGCCAATTTTATTTAGTATTCTGAGAAAAAATTGAAATATGGAATAATGTAGAGGGTGTCCCCTTAAATAGAAAATACCTTTATTCTGCCATGATTCTTTGACGCATAATTTTTCTTTATTGTAATAGATTTTAAAAAACCCTTAAACTTTTTGTTGAATCCTGATTGGTTTATCAGGATGTTATGGCTCGATGGATCAAATAATGAGTCCTGATTCGTTTTTCAGGATATAATGATATTTCGAAGGACCAGAATTATACACCCTGATTGTTTTATCAGGGGGATGAGTAAAGGGGTATACTTAACTTTAAGCACCCAGTAGTAATCTGTTGTGTATTTCAGTGTAAAATGTATATAAAAGCCCAGATAGAGGGAAAATAGGAGGTTCCTTCATCTGGGTGGAAAACGGGGGAAATATTAACAATGATTGGGGTTTCAAACATAAAACCGCCCTATAATATGTCACAACAATACTCTCATTTGTTGTTTACGAAACATAGTGTGAATGCCTACTAGAATCCCGATGCCAGCACCAATCAGTGCACTTTTCTAGGTTGTTTAATCTTAGGAATTCGAAATCTCGAATTTCCCCCACTATCGGGACCAAACTTCACTCGTTTTCTGCATATAATCTATCAACAAAAGATGATAGATAAGGTTCACAGATTAGGGGTTTCCGAGCGTCTAGACAAGAAGGAATAGCAGCACTGGCAATGTGTTAGAAACTGATACGTTTCATAGCACTTCAGATGCTAAATGCATTTTTATAATCTTTCACAGGAAATAGGCAAAATATATCGCTCAACAAAGGTCGAAGTCAACAAGGAATTCTACTCGCAGTTATCTTTTCGTGGAAAATATTAATTTCGAGGGTGAGACCACACATGGTAAACTAAACCAGTTAACCCAAAACATTTAAGTTTTACAAGCGAGCTCCTTTGTTGAGAAAAAACGAATCTGCGTTTCCCAAAATGTGAAGTCATGGGACGCAACACTTTTGTTTTCTAACATTTTCTGTAGCTATCTCCTATCTTACTACCTCATTATTTTATTCATATCGTGTCGGATTTGTTCTTATTATTTTCAAAATGCTATATCAACTTCCTAATATAGAATGACGTTACATGTGGATACATATACAGGGTCTAGTATGATGTAACAGGATGTATACTGGGTGTTTCCAAATTGAATATCAATATTTAAGGAGATTAATCTTTGCATGATTTCAAGTCCTAAAATTAATTTTAACGTGTCGGTTTTCGCTCTATTTTTTATACACAGGGCGTAAAAATTTATTTCTAAGGATGTTAACAATATTAACTAGATCTTTAATCAGAACATGTAATCAGTTTTCAACTTCTTATATTTTGTTATTTGTTGTTGAAATTGTGAAAGTCCTTCATTTGTAGAATTACATACTTCGTGTTCTTTGTATGTTACGGTATTAATACATTCAAGTAGCCCTTAGTTCTTTCACGTGAAATTTTTTTTTGTGTCCTGAAGAAGTGTCAATGAAAAATATATTTTTTCGATTTGAAACAGCAGCAGCACATATTTTTTTTCATTGTTTACTCGGGGAATATCACTAATCAGAACTGAAAATTATTCTTTTTTTCATTTTCATCATGCACGAGTCTCCTTGAATATTTACATGCAATTAGAAAACGCTTTTGGTTCTTTTTTCTCGGGGTTAGGTTAGTGATGAAATACTGTTTCGCTTGGTAAATGTCTGTTTTCATAACAGTGCGTAGAATTCGATATGCGAATAAATATTTGAACACCGGCAACTATGCAAATCGATGTTGATACGATAATGAACGCAAGGTCCAACGATCGACCTTCCAGATTGGCAAATTGTCGCCTGACCCCTGACGACTAATTTCACATGTCTCTGCTCTCGGTGTCTGCCTTCATAACTTTAATCCCTCCACAGTGATTTCTTCGTCTTCTTCCTTCTTGCAAATTGTAATTCACCGCTTGCTTTACGTAATTCTTGATACAGAATGGTTGGCTCATTTTTTTCACAATTTTTGTGTGTGAATAACTCAATTATTCAACGATGATCCGAAGAATAGGAATTATTCAACGATATTTTATCACATACTATTTTATAGGTTGTCAGGTTTTATAGGTGCGTCAGATTAAGACCCATTATTTGTCTGTCAATTAACCATTTTGTTCTTAACTTGACATACGTCAAACAGTAATGAATGGGTCATTTTTATTTCTTACAGTAAATGTGTTATTTTCTGAAAAAAATAGTTATCTACGGTGGAAAATTATCGTTCGATGGTGTTCTGCATACTCCAATACTTGCACGAGGGCTGGATAAATAGCATTCTCCAACAGATCTGAATAAATTTGATTACCGGGCATAAAAAAGGGCCGAGTATGTGATTTCCATAAAAAAATACCCGCCGAAACATTTAATTTTTTTGGACGCTGAGAATGCACCTCAAGAAATAATCTTGTATTTTCATCTGACCAATACCGACAGTTATGCCGGTTTACAATGCCGTTAAGCTAAAATCAACACTCGTCCGAAAAACAGATATCGAACAAGTAGTTTTTATTACCGTTAATCATTTCACTGACCACTTCATAGAACTGGAGTCGGCGATCGAGATCATCCTTATTCAGTCCCTGAACCAATCGTATCTGATAAGGATGGACTATATGTTGTTTAAGGATTATCTTGATTATTGTGCGTGAAACACCAGATACATAGGACAATTTCCTAGTACTCAAGGTCGGATCCATTGTTACTTGACCTAAGACAGCCACGTCCCTCGCTTCGTCTCTTTCATGCACCCTCTTTTTGTTTCCAACAGAACCGGTAGCGTCAAAGGCAACGTGAGCAGCGGATACATTTTTTCCAGGATGTCGTTCATTAAATAAATCCATTGTTGTTCGCAAAGAATCGTTATTCCTACAATATAATTTTATCAATTCCACTATTTCTTCTACGTATACCATTTTAATTATATTTCAAATTATCAATCGCTTTGACACACTTGTAACCTTTCACGATAGACTTAGGTAAATCGAAAACATGGCCGTCTACTTTTTGGCGCTCTAGTTCCTCGAAACAGAGTGCTTATCAATTTGCCCAAATGTCTGTAATTTTCGAATTTTTGGCTGAAAATGGTCTCAAACGATTTGGTTCGACTCACTGATCAAGAATCCGAGGTCGAAATCGATTCTGTCCGGCCGGTCCGGCCGGCCGGCCGTAGGCACGATAACTGTCTAACGAAAGGAGTTAGAGGATTGAAATTTGCAAGGTGGGTTTGGAGCGTAAATATCTCGGACAAGTTAGTTAATGGGCGAAATCCATCAAGCGGTTTCGGAGTTATGGCCGATTTTAGTAAAACACATTTTTTATGAATATTTCCGAAACCGATTACTCGCTCTATCTGAAATTTAGCATCAAATTGTAGAATCATGACCTTCATACGCATGTGACGTTTTGTATTGACCAGGTTACCTCAAAGTGTAAAAAAAAATTTTAAAAATTTAAAAAAAAATTTTCTACGATAACTCTCGAACGGAATGAACTAGGCAGTTGAAATTTTCAGAATAGGTTAGGGAGATGAATATCTCGGTTGAGTTAGTTATTGGGCAAAATAGGCCAGATGGTTTCGGAGTAACTAAAATAAGATTTTTTTTAAGCAACAAATTTCAAATTCAGTTTATATTTAAGATGCAGTTTCACCATTAAAATCCATCCATATCATTTTCAACTCCAACAAGCTAATACTTTCGGAGATATGATTTTACTAAATTTCAATAATGAATCGTACTTCTATGTTTTTACAGAATGCTATAATTATTTTATCTCAGCTTTATTATATGATCTGTGTTCATACTCGTACATTTCATCCTGTTCTATAAGAGAGAGTCAAATTCAGTTCAGCTATTTTAATTTGATTTCTTCCATGGTGCAGTTCTCATTCTCAGATTACTCATTTAATCTTGATAAATAAACTATTATTTGAATTGAATTTCCTTTATGATGCAGTTCTATCATAAGAATACATTGATATAATTCCCAACTCTGAGAAACCAATACTTTCGGAGATATAATTTGTCTGTTTGAACTAGAGCGCCAAAAAGCTCCGGTCCACAGGGCTTGAACCGTTAACACCGAAAGAATGTTATTTCGGTGTCATCGCTTGAACCCATTTTTTGGACAATAAATGAATACTTTTTGGGACAAAAACTTAACAAAATAACTATTAGATACCTTTGAAAATGTGTCGGATACGAATAATATGCTCGAGATAAATTCCACATTGACTCTTTCACTATGTTCGCTGTTATTTCATTATCGATAGATATTTTGGAGCAAAATTTCAGGGTCAGATGGTACTCGATACGATCATCAAAATTAGTTATCGCAACACCTCTCATCCCTATTCAAAATCAAGGGTTCTGTTCACACCCGTTAGGGTGTTGAAGTTACGGAGATGAAAGAGGCTCTAAGATATCAATATGATTGAATGCCAAGAAATTAGTTGAACCATTCTGATACCGTTACACGTGCCTCAACACTTATGACAATTTTCTCAAATTCAGATCGATTCCAGTCTACTTCGTCACCGAGAAAGTTGAAAGCCTCAATCGTTTTTTCAATCAAAAGAAATGCTCTCATTTTCTTAAGTGAAGCACAACTTCAAATCTAATGGACATTGGCTCATCAGGTCGATATCAACCGTAATATATTTCTTATTAGTCACCCTGTATGAATATCTGTTTCAAGGTAATGTGGCATAAGAACGTATCTTTTGTATGTACCTACATATCCATTATCCGACCTAATGCAGACGACATAAAATTCACCTAACCTTCACGACAGTCATCATGAGTTGGGTTTCACCACTCTGCAAAGTGTCGCCAAAAGCCACGCATGTGTGTGTTTGAATTTTCAATTTCATGGACGGAGCAAACACCTTGCGATTACCTTGTATTAGCTATGCCATAACGTAGTACTTCTCAATGATTCATTGCATAAAGTTTGACCTAATTAAATACGGTTCTATGCTATCAAATGTGCACTTCCATTGAGAAGATGTAATTTTATAACGAAGAAGCATATAAAAATATCCTTCAAATGGACAAAAATTGGAGTGATCAGATGCACAGTTTTTACATTTTTCTTTTTCATTAATCGGTTATATCTTCGCTTTATCCTTACATAGTATAAAACAAAGTCGCTTCCCGCTGTCTGTCTGTACCTATCTATATACAGGGTGAGTCTTTGACCACTGCATTAATTTTAACCAAAGATTCCTCTCATCAAATGAAACACTTTTTTCATTTACCAATTTTCAGATTCGTCTCAGGTAAAAAGTTACAAGCGTTTGAAGATTTCACAATGTGCTAATACACTCCTGCATATAAATTATCTATGACATTGTTGGCGGACGAGAATAAGGCATGGTAACGTGGTTTACAGCTTGATTCGGGATTCCAACGCTCAGGGACGGATCCATAAAAGTAGTGAAATTTCTGGAGTTTTCCATTTTAAAACATTCAATTAAGAATATCTCGAAAACGGTGCGTTTAAGGAGAAATAATGAAGAATAATATAATGTTCTAAAACGATTAAAATTCTTGAAATGACTCAAGAAAAACTTTATATGCTTTCTTTATGCTAATTTCGTTTAGTTTTATGAATCCACGAGTCCATAACTAGAAAACCAGTAGAACTAGAAAATAACTAATATTTGGAAAATATGTATCATAGTTATAGGAACCTTTACGCCAACATTCATTTTATTCGAAAAAAGGATGTCAAAGCTACAAAATAAAAACTGATTTTTTTTCAAACTTTCAACAGCCTGTATCTCTTTACCTGAGCTGAATTTGGTAAAATGTTAAATGAAAATAGTGTTTCATTTGATGAGAGGAATCTATGGTTAAAATTAATGCAGTGGTCAAAGACTCACCCTGTATACAGGGTGTCCCAAAAATACCACGCGAAAGTGACACTGGAGATAGATTGGCATTAGGTCTATCAGATAGCATCAACATGACCTCAGTAAAAGTCCGCTGGTTTTCGAGATATCACCACTGTTGCGTCCCATGACTTCACATGTTGGGAAGCGCTCATTTGTATTTCTAAACAAAGCAACTCGCTTGTAAAACTTAAATGTTTTGGGTTAACTGGTTTATTTTTGCATGGGTGGTCTCACCCTTGAAATTAATATTTTCCACGGAAAGATAATTGCAAGTAAAATATCTTGTAATACTTCAACCCTTGTAGAAGTATTTATGACCTATTTCCTGTGAAATATTGATAAAATGCATACAACAACTAACACATTGCCAGAGCTGTGAGTCCTTTGTCTAGATTCTAACCCATACAAAAATCTAGAATTTTCCTATTAGATCGCCACGGCTTTGGCTATTCTCTAAATCGAGGGCGTAGATTCCGAATCTGTAATTAGTTTTTCCGTATCTCGATTAAGTTTGGTAATATGGCGAAAAATCCGACTGATTAGTCCATTTTCCGGAGGTAGAGCCAGAAATTGTGACTTTCTTCGTCATTGCTCCGAAACTAATCGAGATACGGAAAATCTAATTACAGATTCGTGATCTGCGTACCCGATTTAGTGAATAACCAAAGCCGCGTCGACCTAATCGGAAAATTGTAGATTTTTGTATGTGTTGGATACTAGAGAAAACTTTTTGGCGTTTGACGGATTCGCTCTTTACCTAATATTTTCCGAACGGATAGAGATACAGAAAAAATAGATACATAAATCTAAACTTCGTCCACCGACCAATCATCGGGGAAAATTTGGATATCGAGATGTGAAAATCATAGATTTTGGACGGGAAAGAAGAATTTTCCTTCGATTCCGAGTCAAAAATATGTGCCGACCTTAAAAATTTTTTTCATGGTATATCGATACGGAACTCGTGTCTAATTAAATCGAGGTCGCTGATCACGAATATGTAATTAGTTTTTCCCTAAGTGGCGTACGTTGGGAAAATTTTCACTTAAAGTGAAAAAATTGACGAAAATAGGTCAATTTTGTAACTTTCCACCGCCCAAAAAAATCGGAGTAGGGTGTTGCTGATTTTTTACGTCATATTTGGATCCTTTATCTATCGAATCATCCGAACAATAAATGTCCAGGTCGTACACTTCGGAAATAATGATTTTTTTTCCCGAGGGTCTATTTTTCGGATTATTCTTTCCGCGATATTTCCTCGGAAAATTTTTGTAATAAATATCTGATGGTAGATTCGGAATCTACGGTTCCGAATCTATAAGAATAAGTACCCGCTTCATAGTTTTGCGTCAAAATATTTTTCTCGAAAAATGGCCAAAATTCGACCGGTCTCCGATTTCGATGCAAATTACGTCATTTACTAATTCGGGACCGTAGATTACGAATATATGATCGGATTTTTCATTAGAGAATTTTCCGCGGAAATACCGCGAAATGAATTTTCCGAAAAACAGACCCTTGGGAAAAAAATCATAATGTCCGAATAGTACGGCCTGGACATTTTCTGTTTGGATTATTCAGTAGATAAAGGATCCATATATAAGGGCAAAAATCAACAACACCTTACTCCGATTTTTTTGGGCGGTGTGAACTTCAAAAATTGACCTATTTTCGTCCATTTTTTCACTCTAAGTGAAAATTTTCCCGAAGTACGCCACTTAGGGAAAAACTAATTGCATATTCGTGATCAGCGACCTCGATTTAACTAGACACGAGCTCTGTATCGATATACCATGAAAAAAATTTTTTGGGTCGGCACTTAGAAAAATTTTTGACCCGGAATCGAAGGAAAATTCTTCTTTCCCGTCCGAAATCTATGATTTTCACATCTCGATATCCAAATTTTCCTTGATGATTGGTCGGTGGACGACGTTTAGATTTATGTATCTATTTCCTCTGTATCTCTATCCTTTCGAAAATATTAGGAAATGAGTAAATCCGTCAAACGCCAAAAAGTTTTCTCTAGTATCTAACCCAGGGGTCACCAATTAGTTTCATTGGAGGTCCGTTCACAAAATCTGTATATCTGTCGCGGGTCGTTGATAGCATTATGATGGCATAAGAATTTGACTAACAGTTAATCTAAATCCAATATCTATAATTAGTAAATAAAACGAAAAGTTATCTGAATTTTTTTTAATCAAGAATACATGTTTACTGGAAATATGGTCCGCAAAAAAATGGTTCGCGATCCGCATCCGGACCGCGGTCCGCCATTTGGTGACCCCTGGTCTAGACTATTCGAAGACCCCTAGTATGTGAAAGTCGGACCGGTTTCCATGTTACAAAACAATGAATGTGGGAGCGAGATAGCCGATAAGGGTTTTGGTTTTTTTAATAAGTAGCAATTCTGGTTCTGATTAAAAAAAATTGGTAGAGTTGTATCATTTTGAAAAGGGCATGAAATGGACCAGTTTTTGCCATTATTTGTCAATTCAGTCTGATATAATTTTTTTTCACTGCAGTCAGTCAAACTTAAGTTAACGTTTTAACTTCGGCATAAAATACAACAAGTTAGACATTTTTTGAAGGATTTTGTTCTAGTTGTCGGTGAAGTTATTACTTCATTGTTTAAAGCAACTATTCAGGATAGCCTAGGTAAAAAAAAACATGAGTTTGAAGTAATTTCTAGCAATGCTAGGCGATAAAAGACCGAAAACTGGAGATTTTTAAAAAATACACAAAAGTGGTGATATCTCGAAAACCAGCGGACTTTTACTGAGGTCATGTTGATGCTATCTGATAGACCTAATGCCAATCTATCTCCAGTGTCACTTTCGTGTGGTATTTTTGGGACACCCTGTATGTATGCGTAGATCTTTAAAACTACGTGAAGGATTCTGATGCGTTTTTTTTTTCGTAGATAGAGTAGTGATTCAATAGGAAGGTTTATATGTATAAAACATGCATTATATATTAGAGAAACACTGATAATTTTGGAGGTTACTAATGTGATGTCGTAAATAAACACATTTTTTTGCGCTTACATTGCGAACGCGGGCTGAACCCTACGAGATAGATAATAATGTTGTACAGTATGGTACACCTTAAAAAGATCTACAAAAAAGTCCGCGATGGTATAGGTATATCTCTTAAGGATAATCCACAATAACCATTTTTTATCCTTTATATTCTACGAGAAATGATGGATTGATTACGAAGCGATTTTAAGCAATACAGCATTGATCCTTATCCAATTAAGTACCTTAAATGCATTGTGCATTTAATATTGATCAATATGGGCCTTTACAGCATGTAATTTAATTGAATATTTTCGAAGATATTGCAGATTTAAAATGCAGGGACATAACGGTTGCGGTGGTACCGACCGCAGAGGAGCCGGTACAGAGAGCCAGAGAATCATCTGTAGAGCGTGAGGCTCGCCTCAGCCAGGATAGTTCTATTGGTTCACCGAATTCCTCCGATTTATTGATCCCATTTAAACGCCTACAATTTCCGGTAAAGATATATTTTGCAATGACCATTAATAAATCGCAGGGTCCAACTTTCAACGCTACAGGCTTATATTTGAGCGTTGAGTGTTTTTTACATGGCCAATTTTAAGTCGCTCTTTCAAGATTAACCTCTAAAGAACACATGTTTGTATTATCTAACGACAAAAATGCTGTGAACGTTGTATATAAAGAAATTCTGTAGTATATTTAGTATAAACCATGCGGAGCCGGGGCGGGCAGCTAGTCTTAAATCATTATGAATCTTAAAAACGCTTCCGATCCCCAATTTTCGACCACTTTTTCCAATAATGGTACACAATTAGTGGACAAAAGTTGGAGTGTTCGAATGCACTTTGCAACGCTTAGTCATCGTGGTTACATGCCAGAAATCTTCTTCAAATAATAAATTACATTAAATGCACCTAATGAAAATATTAAGAAATACGTCCCATCAATTGTTCTCTGACATTCAAAAATCAGACATCGTGAAAATTGCAAATTGATGCAAATTGATATGCACTCTATTCCGAGGAACAAGAGCGCCAAAAACGGAGAGGATTCTCAAAGGTACTCGAAACTCAACCTGAAAAATGAACAGAGAAAAACAAAACAAAATAATACATAAGACATAATTTAAAAATTTTCAATTGTTTTTCAAAATTAAAAAACTAATATATATTTATAAAATAGGGGCTTGCAATTTGAAAAAAATATGGATAACGTATATTGTATATTGTTGTAGGGAGTAACGTTGCACTACGACCTTAAGACAATAGATCTTAAGGTCTATTAATTGTGCTCCCCCCCGTCAGAGCTGTCGATGTCATCACCATCTACAGCTCGCCTTCCAGTTCCAGGGTTCTGATGAACTCCAGTATCTGGGATGGCTTCAAGGAGGCTACGTCTTCGCTTCTGCAGATTTCTTGCCCAAAGCATTCCTTGCGTTGGTTCGAGATGGCGAGGCATTCCGAATCCTCCTCCCAACAGAATCTGCACTCGTCAGTTTCTGCTAAGTAGCCCTAATCTCATCATATGGATCCTAAGGCCGCAGTGCCCTGTGAGGAAAGCAGTGAGGAGGTGCGGCGTCTTCTTACTGAGGTCCAAATATTTCTTGGATCTGACAGTATCAAAATTCCGGGGGAATTTCTTGGAGTGATACATTCCAGGAAGAGATCTCCAGAATATACCTCTTTCAGTTTCTTGTTTCATCCTATATTCGCTTTTGTAGGTGTATCTACCTCATTTCCTGTGATTCCCGCATGACCAGAAACCCAGACCAAGGAGACCCAGGACTCGATAATATGGCAGCTCAGAGCTTCAGTAGCAGCTTGACTGTAAGAGTGGACTGCTATAGCAGATCTCTGATAGTTTCTTTCTAGTTTCATTTCCATGCATCTTTCTAGTGCAAGTTCTTCTGCCTGAAAGATAAAGTAAGCGCCAATGGTAGAACAATAAGAATTACGGTAAAATGTTCCATACAACATTTTTGCGCGTATGTTCTGGGGAACATTGCGTTATCATTTTGCCCAAATGTCTGTAACGAAAATGGTCTCAACCGATTGGGTTCGACTCCCCAATGAAGAATTCGATGTCAAATTTGATTATGTCCGGCCGGCAGTCCGGCCACCCGGCCGTTGCCACGATAACTTGAGAACGGAAAAAGCTAGCGACTTGAAATTTTCAGGGTAGGTGGCGCATCCCAATACGGTGGACAAGTTTGTTAATGGGCATAATCGGCCCAAAGGTTTCCGAGTAATAATTTTGTTTTCAACCAATATAAATCCGATCGAATTGAAACTTGGTGAATAGTTGTAGAATATAAACCTAAGCACGTTTTTGAAATTTTGAGAGAATCGTATAGCTAGAAAATTATTAAAAAATTATTAAAAAATATTTTTGTTGTCATGATAACCTGAGAACGGAAAGAGATAGCGGCTTGAAGTTTTCAGGTTAGGTTGTGCATCTGAATGCGAGGTTTGAGTTTGTTTATAAGCATAATCGGCCAAACGGTTTTAGAGTTATAGCCATCTGAAATTTGGTTGTTTTTCGTTCCTCATTTACTCGAAAAATACAAAACCGATTTAATTCAAACATGGATATTAGTTGTAGACTGCCAGCGCGAAAATTCTTGCAAAATTTCGTGAGGATAGTATTTGTAGAAAATTTTTAAGAAATCATTGAAAATTGGAAAAAAAAAACTTCTATATATTAGTAACTATTCGTCTGAAATTGCTGAAATTTCGCAAGAGTCTTTAGAACCTAACTCTACCGCCAAGTTTCAAGTTTTAACACGATCGGTTAAATATTGTTGGAGATTCGAGCAGCCTTGTGCGAGTTCAGTAGATGGGTGACCGTTGCCTCGATAACTTTCGAACAAAAGGAGATAGGGACTCGCAATTTTCAGGGTAGGTTGCGTATCCAAATGGGAGAGTTAAGTTCGTTTTTGGGCATAATCGGTCTAACAGTTTCCGAGTTATACCCACCTGGAATATTATTTCCTCGATAACCCAAAAACCTTACCTACCCATAGAAAATTTGAAAAAAGTTACGAATAAAAATGGTTCAAGCACTTAATTCGAATTTACCATGGTAAATTCGAATTAATAGTGTCCAATACAGGAGAATGGACAACATAATTTACCATGGTGTAATGATAAATCGATAAAGGGTGTCCGATGCAAGATAATAGACAATAGAACATATGCGCAAAAGCTCCTGACTTCACGTCAGTGCTTGAACCAATTTTTTATTTGACCTATTTTTCGCAATTCCTGAAAGGTGAGAATATAAATCTATTATTCCACACTTTTGAAACTCACTGAAGAATAAATTTCCACTAAAAGATTTGTTGAATCCATCTTACAAACCGACTCGAAACAAGATCATTACACATACCATTAGGTGCAGTACGAGAACGTATTGTGTTTTCAAATTAACCATCCAATCATTCCGAATGACCATCGCATAATTTGTGCTATATCTGGTAACACGCTGATGCATATGTATGACTGTGTGATTAAACATCCAACGTCTGCGTTAATCTATTCTAAGAAGTTGGAATAGATCTGTAATGCAAGGCTGATTCAGAATCTGTTTGTTTTAGCTCGGAAGGAAAAGTGCGATATATTTTTATCTCGTATATGTTATTTTGAAGCTAGGCATAGGACGGGACACGAAGAAATGTATCTTATTATTTAAGTTGAGAAAACTATTGTGTTTCAGAATATAATACTATGTATGTCGATAGAAGGGTGTTTCTGAATAAGTGCGACAAACTTTAAGGGGTTATTCTGAGATGAAAATTAAAGTGCGTATTTGTTATACAATTTTTTGAAAAACCTCCCCCCGGAAACGTTACATCCCTCCGAAGTATGCTTAGAAAGGGTTGAACGAGTCAACCCCTAAGATATTTTTTCTTACAACTTTTTTTTGGATGAAAATTTTCCTTTTAAGAAAACATGGCTGAAAAGCCCAATTCATTTAATTACTTTTTTATCTCTACAAGTTTTTTCAAAAGTTGAGCATTTACGAGAAAAAATGCAATTCAAAAAGCACCGAGGTAGAATTTCCCTAACCTAATTTATTTGTTTATAGTTCGTATATTTTACAAGTTTTGCTTTATTTTCTTCGTCACCCATTATATTTCCCTTTCTATAAGACTTTCAATATACCTACAGGGAAAATAAAAAAGAACTATAAATTTTTTTGTTAATCTTCGAAGGGGTGTCACTTTTTCGGGACGATTTATCAAAAAATTTTTTATCAAATACCCACCCTAACTTTTTTCACAGAGTCACTCCTCAAAGTTTGTTGTACTCATTCAGAAACATCCTGTATACATATATGTAGTTAGTGTGTGTTAGTGTAACGAGGTACCATACAATTTGATGTATGATACTAGAGCTTAGGGAAAAAACCTCAGCAAAAAAAACCCTGTCTCCCCAGTAGTGTTGTGATTTATGAAAATTGAAATAATTAACAAAATTTGCTGAATTATTAAATATTGAAGGGCATGTTTCCTTCAACAAGCTGAGATGTTTCTCCAAGGTACTCGAAACTCAATCTGAAACAGGAAAAGACCAAAGGAGAAACCAACAAATTAAAAATGGTATATTCTATGTAGATTAGATTTGAAATTCGCTACCATTTCTAAAAAATATTCAGAAACTTTATGAATAGCCCTCAAACCATCCTAAAATCCATATGTGGGACGATTATTAACTAACTGGTTTCCTCTGCTTCTCCGCATTCACAACTAGGGCTCTCAACTGAGTTCCATCTGAAAAGCATGCTGTTGCAACGACCATGACTGGTTCTTAAACGATTCAGAATAGACCATATTCAGCTTGGAGGATCAAACCCCGGAATTCTATTTGAAGGACCAGAAATTGAATCTTTGAATAAATCGCAAGAAATCCATTCAGACCTCCAAACTTCCTTGTCACATAAATTCAAATTGGGAGAACAGTTGGACTATAAAGGGTTACGCGACTTTGATCTAGGAATCTTAATACCTGGAATATAGGAGAGAATCGGAAATGAATTCGGATAAGAATGAAATTTATTCCAAAAATTTGAAACGGCAGTCTGCCTGCGAATGTGGCGCAGGACAATGTTTGAAAGAACTGGCAACCAATGAATAGGTGTAGATCTAGTATTTCCAGTGATGATGCTCATAGATGAATTCAGCTGTGTATTGATTTTTTTGCGTATGAACATTATTAAACCAGACAGGGCAACAATATTCAGCGGCAGAAAAAAACAAGGCTAAGGCTGCCGAACAATATTATTTCCTTTAGTTGTCGTTACAACTATGCAGTCACTACATCCTTGCTATACTTCTTCATATAGGAAGAAGATTTTAGATTGTATAAATATTGCATTTGTATAATTACTCCGTGCTTGTTATCAAAGTATCGATAACAAGAATGATACAGTTTGTTTTTTGTTTAAAGTGTGTTCGAATCTTTCACCACTTCCTAACTTTGTAATTGTTATCTCATAGCATATAACAATTTACGCCGTCATCAAAGAAATTACAGCTAGGTGCTTAAAGTTAAATATACGTACCCTCTTTTCATCGGTTCTTTATTCACAACGACATTAATCACCGCGATTAATAAGCTTCACGCATTGTTTCTCAAAGTAGAAACAACAAAAACTCATTCTCCTGCTAAAACAATCAGGGTACGAAACATCTGGTTCTTCGAATCATATTTACCCTGGTAAAACAATCATATGGTCCTTAGAGCCGGATATTGTTCATTTGGTCCGTCAAGCCATATTATCCTGATGAAACAATCAGGATTCTTCATTTGGTCCTTCGAGCCGGGTTCAACAATATGTTTGTTTGGTGTTTCTTCTCCTTTTACCCTTTTTCCCTTCGTTCGCGTATAGTACCATCTTATCGCAAGTCAACAAAAATATTACATTTTCTTACATCATAGTATCTGATTTTGCCATAAAAATAATGGTTAACAATTAAAATTTCAAATTTACCCCCTCCCCTGCCTAAATGGGGCGAGTGGGTGGCCGGAATTCAGTACTGTCGGAGGTGTCCGTTTGAGATATCAAACTTTTGTACCCTAAATGTTTAGTTGTTCTCGATTAAAAACATTCCAGGTTAAATAAATGACCCTGTATACATGCATATATATTTCAAATCATTCCAAAGCTCCAGTATCTTATCACAGGTATAGCAGACACCTGTCGTCTGATACAGCCTGTACATCTTTACCTCCCTCTGGAAAAGGACTGCACCTGTACCCTGTACATCTTCTCGTCGATAAACCGGATAAACAAACAAACGCTCTCCTGCATTTGTTCCGAAGCTTGGGTGGTCTTCGTGACTGAACAGTGAACTTCTGACATTGGCGCCACTCTCCAAATTCTTTAGAACCGCGTGGCCCTCTACTCTACCTCCATTCTCGGTCGAAAGTTGCGCCATCTATGAAGCATATGACTAATCTGAAAAGCTTCGATTGCAGCGCCCAAGCATCGAATATTGAAGTACGACTACAGATTCTTTCAGGGTGCAGTTTGATGGTTTCTATAATTTTGATTGTAGAGTTCTAGATGACTAGTTCGGATGTTTACCGCTAGATGGCATCAGCTGGTGAAATTAGTAATAGGTGTTTTGTATCGATCGAATACGGGTATAGGATTTTTTTTTCTAATTAAGGTGATGCATCTTTGAAATCCCTTCTGTCTGTTTGAATTTGTAATGCAATGGTTACAGCTCTGTCTAAATTTCATTTAGATGGCTGAAAATTAATATTTTCGACTGTATCATATCAGAATGGTTTTTTGGGGTTTGTGATGATCACATGTTTTTCTTCAAACGAGAACAAGGCTATTGAATTGAGCTTGAAATAATATTCTCTCATTCAATATTTCAATTAGTATTTGTCTATATAGGATAGAGGGAACTGATTTTATTGTGACTTGAAACAACTGAAACTTGTACAAAATTCACTACCTACGTTATTTCCCATTACAAAATATATTAATATGAGGCACTCAGAGCAACAGTGGCCTAAGCCAAAAATATTCATCATAGAGAAAACAGCAAAAGAAAATTCTGTCCATTTTTGAAGCTTGATCACGTAATTATTATTTATTACAGGCGATTTTATACGTTTTTTAATTTATTTGGTTTACCGTGACTCTTAGGATATTGTGCATGGCACAATGCAGAAGTGCGACTATGTGTGCAAAAGTGATATTATGTGCGACTTGTACTGATTTGTCGAAATAGGCTTGGATCGATATTGCATCAGAAACTGTGATATATTTGTGGATCGTTCTTGCTATTTACACAATTCTAGGAAAAATGTGGCTTAGGTCACTTTTGCTCTAAATGCTTCATATTATATACAGGGTGGCCCATGATCTGTCATACGACGAGTAATACTATTGTCAGGTGGCGCTCATTAAATAAATTAGCCGCCCTCTTACCACAACGATTGTTTTCATAGTACAATGATATAATTTAAACTTTTTCCGCACCATTTTCACCTCAATTAAGCAGAATTTTCGATTCAAATGATATGCCAGACGATCTTCTTTCCTATTCAAAGTTTGCCGATGTCAAGAGGGGTGGCGGGGGGAAAAATTTTGAGGTCAAAGTTCGTCCCCATCAAAACAAAAGTCGACCGACCTGTCTGAGCTTTTTTCATGCATAGGCCCAAAAAACCGAAAACCCGCATGACAAATCATGGATGGGCCACCCTGTATATATGAATTCAAAAGTTGTTACAGTGCAAGGCATATATCACTGCTTGGAACTGCGTTTATTTAATTAAAATTTGCCTACTATTTTAAATACGTTAGTATAAGCTACAACCCTAATGTTCCACTAACATAAAGAAATATCAATCGCTAAAAAGGATTAGGTACTCTACTGGTGGGTTTCACGAAGCTTTGACAGCTCTTGATTGCCAAATTAGTGTGATTAATCGAATTTGATTCAAAATTAGGCTAATCGCAGCTTCATGAATCCCACCATACGTATTACAAATTACTATTTTTGTAAGTAATCATTAAAGGATACTGTGGGAGGTATACTCATTATTAAAAGGTTTTTTTCTGGGTTTTCTCTCCAAACTCGGAAAAAAATCTATAAAATAAAAATTAATTACTTTGTGATTTGCTTCTGCGTAAGAAACACAAGATATTTGTCAGAAGCAATCAATCGAACAATGTTGCCTAACAAACAACAACGAAACAACTTCAACGAAGAAAACGAAGACAACGAAGAAACAACGTTTCGGAGTCTATATCAGACTCCTTCGTCAGACGCTTAATGAAAATCTTTAGAATTATTTTGTTGATAGTTTGATAGTTAATGTGACAATTCTTGAATTTCACAATACTCGGTTGTTTGGGGTTTCCAAGCATATTCAAAGTATTCTCAAAATTGTATTGATAAAGGTGACTGTGTAGCATCAGGGTTGACCTAGGTATCATCCAATCGTAAGAGACAACACCGCTGAATATTTCATCGTACGCCAATGGATCAGTCGCTGAATTTCTGCTTTGTCTCTGGTGCAGAAGCTCCCACCCCGTCGCATGCAAGGACTTTTCTATCGATTCGGCAGAAACTGAGTTGAATGATGCCAGTAGCAACCCCTCGTGCCGTTTGCGACCCCAATCGAGGGCCTTCCTAGCTGCTGTATGCAACCGTGGTAGGGGAAGTGACCACCGAATCATCCGAACACAAATTCGCAATTCTCCACATTCGATATACAGAAATCACCGTTATCATTTATTCGCGCCGGGTGTTTTGATTCGAATTATTCACACGCTTATGTGAAGAAATACATTTATCTTTTGAGGTTGAAAGAGTGAAACAAGAGTAACAAGACAAACGGTGAAATATTTATTGATCATCAACAAATATTCCTAAAGAGGAAAGGATCATTCAGGGGCAGACACAAACCCAGGATTTCATGGTTATTACCAATCATCAGTGTGACTGAATGAAAACTGTCGGAGTTCTAAGAAACTTATATCCATCGGTCGAGAACTGGTAGGGAAAGAACCCCACCAGCGCTACCTATGGAGAATCCTTACGAACTCCGCCCCTCTGCGATGAAGAAACCTTGAGCGATGTTCAGCGACGTTCACTCTTTTGCCCTAAGAGGATCAAGGAATGGCGACGCCATCTTCCTCTTTGGGGAACACTGAGCGATGAATTGATCTAGCCCGGCCACGCGGAATATTTGTTGGTGGTTAAAATCAATGAATATTACACCAAACTGAACCGGGCGTTTTCAGTCCATAAATGTCGCTTCACAGGTAGATGGCATCGCCATTCCTTCAATCTTTTACGGCATAAGAATGAACGTCACTGAACATTGCTCAAGGTTTCTTCATCGCAGAGGGCCGGAGTTGCGCTAGTGGGGTTCTTTCCCTACCAGTTCTCGACCGATGGATATAAGTTTCCTAGAGTGCCGGCAGTTTTCATTCAGTGTTTGGCTGATGGCTGATGATTGGTAATAACCATGAAACCCTGGGTTTGAGTCTGCCCCTGAATGATACTTTCCCCTTTGCGGAACACTGAGCAATGAGGTGATCTAGAAGAATACTAAAGAAAATTTGTTGTTGAGGAAACAATATTTCAGTTATTTTCAGAATAATTGCTAAAATGCGAAGCCGGTCGAGCTGAAATCCGCTACTCGATTGCAAAATGACGCTTTGACGGTTAATGCGGAAATTCAGCGGAATCTAACAGATAATTTCTGAAATATATAGTTTTTGAAGACAAATTTATTTTTGGGTGTATTTATGTTCTGCGGAACAGCGTGATATAATTTTGTCCAAATGTCTGTTTTTTCGAATTTTTTGCCGAAAATGATCTCAAACGATTATGTCCGACCCACTGGTGAAGAATCCAAGTTCAAATTTGAGTATATCCCGCCATCCGATCAGCCGTTGCCACGATAACTTCTGAACGGAAAGATATACCGGCTGGACAGAATCAAATTAGACCTCGAATTCTTCATCGGGGAGTCGAATCTAATCGTATGAGACCATTTTCAGCAAAAAAATCGAGAATTACAGACATTTGGTGGAAATGATTACGCGATGTTCCCCAGAACATACGCATAAAAATGTCTGATACCATTGTTGATAAATCAATAAGTCCAGAGTATTCTGCCAAAAGGGTCTTCATAATGGAATCCCTTGGGGTTAATCCGATTTGTGAAATATATGCATAAGAATATCAATTATACGAACCCATTATGAAGACCCTATTGGCAGAATACTCTGGACTTATTGATTTATCAACAATGGTATCAGCCATTTTTGCGCGTATGTTCTGGGGAACATCGCGTAATCATTTTGACCAAATGTCTGTAATTTTCGATGTTTTTGCCGAAAATGGTCTCAAACGATTGGATTCGACTCGCCGATGAAGAATTCGAGGTCTAATTTGTTTCTGTCCAGCCGGCCGTTGACACGATAACTTGACTTGTTGATTTATCTCAAAAAGTGTTAGATATTACACATCAGTAAAATTCATTCGTCATTCGATGAACGAGCGTAGCACCTGACCTTATAGTCAGTGCTTTCATGATTTGTTTTATCCCGAATTACTACTCTTTTCACGATGCGTATCGTCCTGATTGATTCGGGGCAGTTGGATCCTAAATATGCAGACACGCATATGCACCTGAAGTTCGCAGCCAATATGACAATAAACTGGCAAAATGACAGATGAAAATAGTTGAAGCAGGCGTAGCTTAAAGGCAGAACTTCGGCATGAAATTGAAATGCGATTCGCTCCAACAAAGCATTATTCATTCGCCTCGGGATCATGTTAAAAATCCAGCTCGTCACTGTTCTCAACTTCAACAAGCTAATATTTCCGGAGATTTGATTTTTCAAAATTTCAATAATACATCGCACTTTTATGTTTTCACAGAATGCGAATTCTATCTGTTTGCGGTAGGTCCAGTTTGAAAGATAAACGTCATTAATGTCAAACGAAATTGAAAGTCTATTTCTGGAGAGTTTGATTGATGTCAGCATGTAAACAATTTGAAATTCGGATTAGCTTAGTTCATAGGCAGGAGTTTTTTGGATAGTGAGTCGAAAATGAATTATGGAATTAAATCGAGCATAATTTACACGTCATCTGTCGGAGAGTTTCTAAGATTTTTTGTTAATTTTCCAGTCTTGCGATATTCACAGAATTTGGCTTAAGTATTCGAGTCGGCATTTTTCGACTCATTACCGTGCTTTGATTCGATCAGATTAGTATTTTTCGAGTTATTAGAAAAACGAAACTTCAAATGGCTATACATCTGAAACCACTCGGTGGTTTTTTTCCGTTAACAAATTTGGACTTCAAGCCTTCCCTGAAAATTTCAACTGTCTAACTCATTGCGTTCGAGCGTAATCGTGCTGACGCCGTACATAATCAATTTTGACCTCGGATTCTTCATCAGCGAGTCGAAACTGATCGTTTAACACCATTATCGGCCAAATATTAAAGAATTTCAGACATTTTGCCCAATTTATAGTCACTTACTTCAGGACAACTGCGCGCCAAAAAGAGTGACAGGGTTTTATACCGTTACAGAATCCTATCCTCTTGTTCACATTGTTCTCATTTTCAAAACTGGTTAACGTGAGCAAACACGAGGTGTAGGTATTGACTTCACGTCAGTGCGTTCAAAATATTGTTTTTCTGGAAGTTAAACCCTCGACTGCTTCAATGGCATTTCAAACCCGGTCCTGTGTCAAACTTTTGTTTCCATTACCGGCGTTTACACTGTATCGACATCCTTCAACTGAGATCGCGATACATGGCCCCCATTAGGCTGTCAAGCCCATTTCCATACGTCAGTCGACCACTTCTAATCCAGTTTTGGCTCAAATGTCAAAGCTGTCGTTACCGAATCCTATCGCGAACCCACGCCGTTCCCGGAGCGCGATATTTTCGAGAGCGAAACGGACGCCTAATCCTGTCTCGTCCTTTCTGCGGTTTGGCAACGCTCGCAACCGTCTACATTCGATGTTCAAACATGGCGTACCACCGGTTGTCGGTCCGAAGTGCTCCGCTCAAGTTGAGGGCAGACGAGAGTCCTTTACGACGAGTTTGCCGCCGGAGGTGCCGTTGGGACGTGTGTAGTTCCTATTTTGGATTTGCAGGACCGAGCATGTCGTAGGCGGTGTTCTAGGATTCTAGAGGGTCATAATATATGTAAAATTGAATTTTTAGCATAAAAAAATTACTTATATTTTTTCGAGATCGTATCTCGTTCAGAAGATATTAAATAAAATGTAGAACAATAATTATTAACAAATTTTCAGAATAAATAAATAACTAAATCAATCATCAATTACAATAAGTGTTCACCTGACAATCAGACCTGTTGGATCCTGATTGGATTATCAGGATGTTATGGTTCGAAGGATCCAATGTTGAGTCCTGATTCTTTTATCAGGATATAATGTTGTTTCGAAGTACCGGAATTATACACCCTGATTGTTTCATCAGGGGGATGAGTAAAGGGGTATGCTTAACTTTAAGCACCCAATAGTAATCTCGTTGATTACTGCGTAAGTTGTTGCAATAGGATAACAATTACGAGGATAGGAAGTGGTGAAAGATTTTAACGCACTTTAAACAAAACAACAACTGTATTTTCTTATTACCGATAATGAGATATTATTATTATTATTATTATTGATAAGGGGTTACGTTGCACCGCGACCTTGAGATCTATTGTGCCCCCCATCAGAGCTGTTCTCACCATTACGCCATCTACAGCTCGCCCTCCAGTTCCAGAGTATAAATGAACCTCAATATCTGGGAAGGCTTCAAGGATATTACGTCTTCACTCCTACAAGTTTCCTGTCCAAAGCATTCCTTTCGCTGACTTGCAATGGCGAGGCATTCTGTAACAAGGTGAAGAGGAGTTTCTTCCTCCTCCCCACAGAATCTGCACTCGTCAGTATCTGATAAACCTATTCTCATCAAATGCTTCCTGAGGCGACAGTGTCCTGTGAGGAAGCCAGTGACCAGGTGTAACTTATTCTTACAGAGATCCAGATACCTTTTGGATCTCACTTCTTTAAAGTTCCTAAGGAACTTTTTGGAATGAACCAAACCTGGAAGATTCCGCCAGAGTGTCTCTCTTTTGGTTTCCTCCTTCTCCAGAAACTCTTTCTTGTAGGTGCATTTTCCTATACCGCAGAAAGGTTCTGGGCCGATAAAAGGAGTTCGTGCTGCCTTTCTGGTAAGTGTATCGGCCTCTTCGTTCCCCTTGACTCCCGAGTGACCGGGGACCCAGACTAAAAAGACCTTATTATTCTTGCCAATTTCATTTAGTTTTCTTCGGCACTCCCATATCAACTTTGGATCGATGGCATGGGAGCTCAGTGCTTTGATAGCAGATTGACTATCCGAATGGATTGCTATGTCGCATTTCTGATATTTTCTTTCTAGGTTAATATCTGCACATCTTTCGATTGCGAGTAATTCTGCCTGGAAGATACTCAAACGGGAGCCTACCGACAGTGCGCACTTGGTGCCTGTCCCATATACCCCAGCGCCAGCTCCCGTCGTGGTTTTTGAGCCATCTGTGTACCATTTTATGGTATTTTCTTTGAAAGTCTGGGTGGTGAACTCCCTTTCCCATTCTTCCTTTCTACTTATCATCGTGGTGAAGTTCTTCTCAATGCTTACTTTTTTGACCATTGCATCACTAGGAAGGTTCACTGATGGGATGTAATTAGTCAAAGAGGTCCAGGCTCTCTGACATTTAATCCTCTCAGTTCCTGTACCTTCCTTAGATATTCTGAGGGTGGCCTCTTGGGCTAACCTCTCAATCACTAGATGCAGAGGTGAGAGATCTGTGATGATCTCAAGTGCCCTGGTTGGACACGTTCTCATAGCTCCCGTGATGCACACACAAGCTAGCCTTTGCACTTTGTCAAGCGCTTTCCTAGTAGTTGTCTGATCTGCTTTGGCATGCCAGACTACTGCCCCATAGGTAATTATTGGTCTCACAATCATGACGTACATCCATCGCAGTATTTTAGGGCTACAGCCCCAAGTCTATAATGAGATAACAACCACGAAGTTATTGTACAATCAATATTAATACAATATAAAATCTTCCTTCTATATGAAAATGAATAGCAAGGAAGAAGTGACTACATATTTGGAAGGAGAACTAAATGAGTATTAGTTTCGCGAACGAACAAAATATAATTAATTTCTCTTGCACTAAGAGATGTAGAAGTAGTTACAACGGTATTTGTAGTAGTAGTTACAGCGGTATTTATAGTAGTAGTACATTATTTCAGTGTAAAATGTATATAAAAGACCAGATAGAGGAAAAATAGGAGGTTCCTTCATCTGGGAAAATCGGGAGTAATATTAACATTGATTGGGGTTTCGATCTTAAAACCACCCTTGTATGTTACAAAAACTACTCTCATTTGTCGATTACAAAATAGAGTGGGAATCCATCCAATAGGTGAACTTCTAGGGTATTTTAAGTTTAGGAATTAGGAACTATTTGGACTAATTTTACGTGCTTTCTGCACATAATCTATCAGCGAAAGTTCATAAATAACTTTCACAGACTAGAGGTTTTCAAATCGTCTAGTCAAAAAGAATAACAGCACTGGGCAATGGGCAGCACGTCAGTGGTTAAATGCATTTTAGCATTCTTTCACAGGAAATAGGCAATAAATCTTTGTAGAAAAGATCGAAGCTTAACAAGAAATTCTACTTGCAGTTATCTTTTCGTAAAAATATTATTTTCAAGGGTGAGACCACAAATGGTAAACTAAAACCCAGGTAACCCAATAGACAATATTTCACGCGAGCTCCTTTGTTTATAAAAACGAATCTACGTTTCCTATAATGTGACGCCATGGGACGAAGTAAGACCTATTCCGTTTGCGTATTGCTATATAAACATTGCTATAAAAGTCATATTGCTATCCTCCTAATTTTTAACAATATGACTATTGTTTTAAGTATTCTGTTCGGACTGTTACAGCAATATTGGTTAACAATTTTCTCCCAGCAATATTACTATCAAGTATGTCAAAATTCACTGATTTTAGAGCTGACAACACTATATTTCATGATTTTTGTGTGAAATAGAAGAAGAATTTAACCTTGATTAATGAACATTTCGTCCGTTTTTCGGTGGTTATTCGTAATTCCTAACCAAATATATAAAATATCATGAAGGCGAAAAACTAACTTTGTTAGTTATGAAACTAATAAGATGGAGTTATTGATCAATTTTCAGGAAATACACTGAATATAGATAACCGCTACCATGACCGAAACATTGAAGACTTGCAAACACCTAAACAAATACTGAATTTAAATTAAGTGTGTCCTATCTGTTCTAGTTTTCTCCTGTACAAATTCTTCCATGAAATCAAAAGAAGTCATCTTTGTATTAAGGCTGAATCAATAGTTTATTTAATTTTTTCATCCAGTCAGTCAGTCTTCGAATGCATATCTCTAACTTAAAAGAAGCAGTTTCTCTCCTAGTTTGCTCATGAACAAATAAATAAATGAATGAAATTCCCTCAGCTCTTAAATTAAATCAAAAGCATCAATCTTATTATCAAGGCTGAATAGTTTGTCAACTTTTCTGTTTACAAAGAAGGGATTGTTCTTGTCAGAACTAAGTCTTAGAAATTTCCTTAAAATTGAGTGTTTTAAAGTACCTTTAACAAATATAAACGAGTATGTATTCCTATATTTATTAAAGGACCTACCTATTTTCAATATTTTCGAATTCTTGGAAGAAAAGAGTGGTTCTCTGCCATATTCCAAGTTTGTTATCCTCTTAGGAAGAACTATTATGAGGTTGCTGAGATAGCAATATGGATAGCAATGTGTTCGTAAAGATGACAGATCATGTTGCAGCTGCAAGAGTTTTCTGTTATAAGATAGTAAGGAGTCCACGAATATCTTTGCCTGTGCTAGTCCTGGAGTAGTTCTCCAAAGAGCTATTTGGTTATTCGGCTCCCATTATTGGACCTCTGCCCTGTAATGGTCTTTTCCAAGCCCACAGAAGGGTTCTGGTCCAGCAGGTGTGATCCTGGAGGCCCTTTTCGCAAGTCCATCGGCTTTCTGATTTCATTCAATATCACAGTATCCTGGCACCCATAGAAGAGTCACCATATTGCATCTAGCCACATGCTTGATAGTTTTTTGACATTCCCAAGACAGTAGGGAACTTTGGTTGGATGATTCCAGGTCTTTCACTATGTCCTGGCTGTCTGTTATAGTATAGATGTGTGCCGGTGTGCCCTCTTATAGTTCCTTTTCAGGCATTATTGATCACAAATGAGGGCAGCCTAGTGTCTCGCCATTAAGATAGAGGGCTCATGTCCCAGGTGCACAGCGATCCTAAGTTTCAGACCATATACCACAATACCTACATCCTTATCTGATTTTGATCCATCGGTATACCAAATGGATGACTTTTTGTCTCGCTTTTTGTTCAATCTATTAAAGAGATCCACTGCACTAAGACGTTTTCTTATGACCGTTGCAAAGGGTGTTTCGTAATCGAATATGTTTGGCATTACATGCGAGGTTGTCTAGTCAAGAGCTTTGAGTCCAGTTGGTCCAGTAACCTCATATTTCCTACCAAGTTACCAGGTAGCAGTTTCCCACTACGAGAAATTCGTATTGCCTCCAGCAGGCTTCATTTCCTTACATATATTGTATTTATTATATTGCATATTGTTGCAGATGGTAACGTTCCACTGCCACCCTAAGGTCTATTGTAGCCCCATCAGAGCTCTGGATGTTATCATTGACCATCTACAGCTCGTCTTCCAGTTCCAGACTTCAAGGACGCTACGTTTTCGCTCCTGCAGATTACTGCCCAAATCATTCCTTGCGTTGGTTTTAGATGGCGCTGTATTCCGTAATCAGGTGATCAGGAGTTCCATCCTCCTCCCCATAGAATCTGCACTCGTCAGTGTCTGCTAGCCTTAATCTAATCAGATGCTTCCTAAGACAGCAGTACCCTGTGAGGAAACCAGTGAGGAGGTGCAGCGTGTAATCACTGAGATCCATATATTTCTTGGATCTGACAGTGTCAAAATTCCGGATGAACTTTTTGGAGTGATACATTCCTGGGAGAGATCGCCATAGTATAATTCTTTCAGTTTCTTCTTTCATCCGAACTACACTTTTGTTGGTGTATCAGCCTTCCTCACAGTAGGGTTCCTGGCCAATGAAAGGGGTTCGTGCTCCTTTCTTGACAAGTGTGATGGCCTCCTCATTTCCTTTGATTCCCGAGTGACCAGGAACCCAGACCAACGAGACCCCGTTGTTCTTGCCTACATCATTGAGTTTTCTTCGGCAATTCCATTTTAGCTTAGACTTGATAACATGGGAGCTCAGAGCTTTTACATCAGGTTGACTGTCAGAATGGATTGCTATATCACACCTGCGATCATTTTTTTCTAGGTTGAATTCCACGCATCTTTCGATTGCGAGTATTTCTGCCTGAAAGAAGCTCGGATAGGAGCCTGCGCCATATACTCCAGCGCCAGCTCCTGAATTTGTTTTTGAACCGTCTGTGTACCACATATATTATATGGCATTTCTTTTCAGAACTTGTGTGGTGAATTCCCTCTCCCAGTCTTTCTTCGTACCTAGCATTGTAGTGAAGTCTTTTCTATGCTTACTTTCTCAATCATTGCGTCACTAGGAAGATTGGCTGATGAGATATACCTGGTGAGAGAAAACTAGTCTTAAAAGGTTTTTAATACTCTCATTACTTGTTCCTATTTTATACATCACTAGATGAAGGGGTGTGAGATTTTATGGAAATTTCATGTGTTGTTTCCGAAGTGCTTGGGGGTACATTTTTGTCACAAGATATCGAAGACAATTCTTCCAGGGAAATTGTATGCTTCGCGAAGAAGATAATTTTCCTGATTTCACTAATTGATTATCTAGGTCTGATGGGGATACCATACAGTCACAAGGACATTACGATCCATCGTTCTCTTAGAAAAAAATACTATTCTCTCGTGCGTTGGGTCGCAAAGTGCGTACCCACCTTTAGCACTAACGAACGGTCGATTACAAGGTCTTCTCGGACGGTCTATGGCTCCGCGCACTTAACCCTGAAATGGTCGTTACCACCGAATGGTCCGACCTTTCTCGTCTGGTGATGGTGAAAGGATTCCTCGTCATGTGCGTGCCGCATATTCAATCGGTTGCCAAAAAACCGACGGGCATGACTCGGTAGAGCATGACGACAAGTAAGTCAGGTATTCCATTCAGGAGGTCTTCCCGCATTTTCGTCCAGTTGCACAAATGTCAAAAGACGTCGTTGATGTTATGAATGAGGGTGGCATTGCTTGACATATCGAATTATATACTGACTGACAAAGAAACTGCAACACCCAGAAGGAGCTGTTTAAATTCATATTTTTACTAGCTGACCCACGCAACTTCGCCTGCGCCAAAGCAGTTATTGTGGTTGCAATTTCATTTCCAAATGCGAAAAATCTTTAAAAAAAAACCTAGAACCCGATTGCAGCGCCTCCTACCGGGACAGTTGAATTTCCAAGTTATCCAGGGACCCACTCAAACACGTAATTCTAAAAAATACCTTGAACCCGATTTCGGCGCCACCTACCGGGTTCAATTGCGAATACGAACCACCCACTCAAACGTATCTGGTTAAGAAAAGTGAGAAAAGGTGAGACAGACAGGAGACCGGTTTCCTTCTCATCCCTACTCCGTGCTGTTTACTGGGACGTGACACCGGTATAGTCTGGCAAATGAGTGTTGATCCAGAAAGACGTGGAAATTTTAAAAAATCTTGCACTAAGTATAGCAGGAATAAACTGCCTTGATACTTTAATAAAAATAAATATTTTTTTTGTTCAAAGGTCTTAGCTTTGCCATACGCTCAGGTAAATTTTAATCGAAATAGAGTAAAAACATTCACAAAAAATACGGCGACTTGGTTTTAATTAGCTCTTTCTCTGGGATAACTTATCAAGTGATAATTGATCAGTTATCGAGCGGGATGAAAAATGATTAATTACTAAAATGACTATTAACAAATAGGGGCTGCTGACAGAAGGGTGAAAATTTAGGGTTGTATGTATTTTGTACTGTTACCTTATAAAAAAATGAAAACAAAAAATTTCGTCCAAAAATTAAAAAACAATGTTTAAGGGAACAACCCCTATCACGTAGGGGTATGAAAAAAAGATGTTGGCCGATTCTCAGACCTACTCAATATGATCACAAAATTTCATGAGAATCGGTCAAGCCGTTTCGGAGTACTACGGGAGCGAACATTGTGACACGAGAATTTTATATATAAGATTTGCTAAAACATAGATAATACTATCTATGTTTAAGCAAGGAGTAAATGATTGAAATTTGAAGAAAGAAAAACGAATGCTTTAAAATTTTTTTTAATAAATTTGTTAGTAATGTGTTTGTTCACCGCGATTATCTATACACTCCCCAACACGTCTTGTCATTGATGCAATAAGAGGGTCTATTTCTTCTTGAGGGATACTATCCCAAGCTATCTGTAGTTCATGTATCAAAGCCGCCAAAGTCCATGGGGGCTGGGGTAAATTTACAAGCCTTCAACCCATAATGTCCCAAACATGCTCTATGGGCGAAAGATCGGGGGATCTGGGCGGCCATGGCAAAAGATTCACATGGGTCGCTCCAAAAATGTTTAAACTAACTCTGGCAACATGAGGTCGAGCATTATCTTCCTGAAATATTGGATTCTCGAACCGGTTAAGGTAAGCGAGAATATATGGCTCCATTATTTCTTGCAGGTAACGCAGCGATGTCATGTTACCTCGAATAAAGACTAAAGGTGACCTACTTGCATGTGCGATAGCACCCCATACCATAACGCCTACTGTCCAGTGTACATGACGCTCAATATCAAACTGAGGTTCACGTCTTTCTCCCCGACGTCGTCTAACCCTTCTTCGGCCATCATGGGCACCCAAGGAGAATCGATATTCATCAGAAGAGACGACCTGATGCCGTTCCACATTCCAATGTTGACGTTTTCTGCACCACTGTAATCGTTGCCGGCGATGCTCAACCGTCGGAGGTAACACAAGATGGAGTCGATAATGCTGCAGTTTAAAAGACCTTATACGGCGGTAAACCGTTCGCACAGTTGCAGGATAGCCTTGTTCTCCTAACCACTCATCAGCCAAATATCGAGTTGTCGCAAATCGGTCTTAGTCTTAGACGTCGATCTTGAACTTCCTTTGTGCCCCTTCGACGTCCGGTGCCTACTCTCAATTTTGGGCATTATCAAACCACGCTTGACAACATCTCATAACAGTGGTTGGACTTATGTTCGTAAGGTTAGCGATTTATCGAAATGACAACCTCGCCTTCCGTAGACCAATCATTCGACCTCTTTCAAATTCACTTAGCTGACGATAAATTCCGCGTACAAGTGCTCTAGGCATTTTAACAACAACTAAATATCGACTTTGGATCTCTTCGAACAGCTTGTTTGTAATCAAATTTAAAAAATTTGCAAAAAACGACTAAAATATGTAAGCAATGTTTACATGAAAAAACCTTCACGATTTTTTTCTCCGAATTTTAATCATTTACTCCTTGTCATACTATCTATGTTTTACCAAGAAAAAATTAAAATTTAATCAGCTCCTTCTGGGTGTTGCAGTTTCTCTGTCAGTTAGTATATTAACGTGTTTTGGGATTGTCGGTCCGAAAGTGAAGGGGTTATTTGGAGAAATAGCCGTGGAACTTAATGATTAATATCAGTTGTCATACAATGCGTTGTCGGAAGTTTGTTTGGAGCGATGATGGATTTGGTTCTGAGAAAAACAGGTACCAAGATTTTATACCTGTTGCCCTCAGACGTTAAGGCTGACTCAACTCTAGTAGTTCTCGAGGAATCTGGTTGAGATTTTTTTTTTATATCTATGAGTAACCTTTCACATATTGTAACAATAGGGCAATTGTTATTTCAAGTAGGTATTACAGAATATACTGCTCCACAAAAGTTCAGGAAGTTCAGAAATTTTGAGACTGTTTCAAAACTTTCCATTATTTTTCACCAATGGAACGGAATGAGCTAGACAGTTGAAATTTTCAGAGTAAGTTTGGGTCATAAATATCTCGTTTAGGTTCGTTATTGGGCAAAGCCCGCCTGATGGTTTCGGAGTAACAAAAAAAAATTTACATTACAAATTTAAAATTCATTTTTTTTAAATGCAGTTTCCCCATAAGAATGCAATGATATCATTTTCAACTCTAACAAGCTCATACTTCCGGAGATATGATTTTTAAATATTTCAATAATACATCGTACTTCTGTTTTCACAGAATGCGAATTCTATCTGTCTGTGTTCACTGTTCATACATGCCTTCTTGTTTACCTATAAGAGACATGTCAAATTTATTTCGTTTCTAGAACTCAAAGCATGATTGAATGCTAAATTTCCAATTATGAGATATTATAATTTTTGGGTGATATATCCCTACTCTATTTGAGTATTGAATATCTCGGATAAGTTCATTATTTATTTTTATGAAAGATTCACTCAGTGGAGAAAACTCATCCAGCTCACACAATGAAATCGTGAGAAAGTCAAGTCTCGACTCGAGCGGAACTTTTATCCGAGAAATATACGTCTGTTTGATGGGAGACCCTTCGAAGATGATGAGGAGTTCAAACCACAGCAGGATATTGTTGTAGGAGCCTTTTTACGATACCCTTAACCGTTCACGAGCTCGTTTTCAGTCGAGGAACCGGCGCACAACTTTAATAATCGTTCTTTGGCTTCCAACATTGAGAAAAAGTTTTCTGACAACGAACCGACTTTCCCAAGATTGTTAGCAACTTCGCCTCTTTTACCCGTCGATATACAATTATGATATTTGGATTATTCATTTTCCCGGTGAAACGCTTCAAGTTTTACACAAAGGCCAATCATTTCCTCATCACAATTCACCAATTTAGCTGAAATGATCCATAAAAGTAGCGAAATTTCTGGAGTTTCTCATTTTATAACATTCAATGAATAATATGTCGAAAACGGTGCTTTTAAGGAGAAATGATGAAAACTAATTTGATTTTCTAAAACCATTGAATATTCAAACTTTGACAAATCATATGTCCGAAAGTATTGGTTTCTCAGAGTTGGGAATGATATCAATGGATTCTTATGATAGAACTGCATAATAAGGAATTAAATTCAAATATATATATATAGTTCTTTGACCCACCTCATATATTGGAATTACATACATCAGCAAATTATAATTAGAGCATTCTATGTTATCATAAAATTACGATTGATTATTGAAATTTTTGTGAATCATATCTTCGGAAGTATTAGTTTGTTGGAGTTGAGAAAGATATAAATGGATTCTTATGATGACACTGCATCTTAAAAAACTGAATTCAAAATTCATAAGCCAAAAAAAAAATTTTTTCGTTACTCCGAAATCAATAACCAACTTAACCGAGATATTTATCATCTAAACCTACTCTGAAAATTTCAACTGTCTAACTCATTCCGTTCGAGAGTATCGTGCTTACGGCCAGCCGGACGATTTTGACCACGGATTCTTAATCAGTGAGTCGAACCAAAACATTTGAGACCCTATACAGCAAAAATTCGAAAATTACAGACATTTGGGCAAATTGATAAGCATTCTGTTCTGAGGAACAAGAGCGTCAATAAAACTGTATCTGCTTTCTTTATGCTAATTTCGATAAGTCTTATGATTCCACGAGTCTGTTACTAGCGAACGAGAGGATGTAGGAAAAATTGGTTCAAGCACTGCCGTGAAGTCAGTAGCTTTTGCGCGCAGGCTCTACTCACCTCAATAGGACACTCTTAATCGAATTTAAGATCGATAATAGACCGTTTTCTCAGTATTCAATATATGAATACATTGTCATTTTAATGACAGTTACAAAGAGCTTTGGATTGTCATCAACCAGCCCAACAAACACTTCAAGAACTCTGGAGAGAATTTGATCAAGGCTACTTCAACAATCTGTTGGGAAAGTATGTAAAGGCATTGTCAGGCTGTGGTTGATGTTCGAGGAGGCCTTACTCTTCACTGGACTTCATTTTTTCAATTTTTTAGTAAATAGATTTTGCACTACGAATACTAGTATTAAATTTTGATCTGAAACTGTGAAACGTATAAAGAAATGAGCAAAATAATGAGTAAACAGTTAGATTTCTCATATCTAAAAAATTAATCATTAAAGGATACTGTGGTAGGTGTATTCATCATTGAATGGTTTATTTCTGGGTTTTCTCTCCCAAACTCTGAAAAATATCTATAAAATAAAAAATTCATTCTTTTGTGATATGCTTCTGCGTAAGGAACAGTAGATATTTGTCAGAAGCAATCAATTGAATAATGTTGCCTAACAAATATCAACGAAACAACATCAACGAAGAAACAACTATATCGTAACGTTTCGGAGTCTATATCAGACTCCTTCGTCAGACGCTTAACGAAAAAATCTTCAGAACTATTTTGTTGATTGTTATTCTGAGATTCGAGAATTGTCAATGTGACAATTCTCGAAACTTGCCAAAGTATATATTTCCATCATCATAACCACCCAAAACTTATAATATCTTATAATTGATTGGTCATTTAGCATTCAATCATGCTTTGTTTTCTAGAAACGGAATGAATTTGACATTACTCTTATAGGTAGACAAGAAGACATGTCTGAACAGTGAACACATATAGAACACAGGCAGACATAATTCGCATTCTGTGAAAACATAGTACAAGTACGATGTATTATTGAAATCATATCTCCGAAGGTATTAGCCTTTTAGAGTTGAAAATGATATCATTGGATTCTTATGGTGAGACTGCATTAAAAAAAATTGATTTTGAGTTTGTAATAAAAAAAAAAATATTTTTTTTGTTACTCCGAAACCCTTAGGCCGAAAAAGGAATTTCACCGAGATATCTATCTCCTAAACCTACTCTGAAAATTTCAACTATCTAGCTCATTCCGTTCGAGAGTTATCGTGTTAACGGTGCGCTGGCCGACCGAACGGCCGGACAGATCGATTTTGACCATGACTTATTGATCAGTGAGTCCAACCAAATCGTTTAAGACCATTTTCAGCCAAAAATTGGAAAATAACAGACATTTGGCCAAATTGATAAGCACTCTGTTCCAAGGAACAAGAGCGCCAAAAACACCCACGAAAATAAATATGAACATAGACAAACCTGATATGTTGTCTATGACATAATGATTTATGAAAGTTAATCCAAGCACGTCAATAGCCACAGGGTGGAATATCAATCTGGATAGTAGAAATAATGGAGTAAAATTATATTTATTCAACAATGAAATTCATTAAACTCCCTGTTTTTTTGTTGAATTACTGTTCTATGATTACATTCTTCGCTATGAATTGTATTTACTTTTGATAGTAAACCGAGAACCAATTTCACATACGTTTTCTTTGCAGCGTTTCATTCTTGAATCTTCCGAAAAATACTATCCCCATTAAAATGTTAAGGATTAAATAGTTGTTATGCATCCTGCGGAGTCACAAAAATGATTAAAATAACACACCGCAGGAACAAGAGCCTGAACATCGGCTATATTTAGACCTGATATCCTCCCACGGCGACCAACATAAAAATGACCTCTTCCCTCTCCTTCGGCTGCTGCTTCTCTTCAATCACTTCTCGTTTCTGCACATCAACCTGTTCGAGTGCTCCAAATCGAGCAATAGAGCAGAGAGACTTTCAAGCACTTCGACCATGCGGCTGGAACAATATTCGCCGTCCTTCAACTCGGCGGACCCCAAGTTTAATTTCTTATTGTGATTCTCCCTCTCTCTCTGCCAGTGTAAAGAGAAGTACGGGCGAGCGGTTCTGTGCGAAAGATGTAGGGGTGCCCAGACGATTCTCCGGTACCCTGACAGTGTCGTTTCTGTTTTCCTTTTAGCATATCATATTTCGTAGGAAAATGATTGTAGTTTGGGTTCAAAAATTCGTACCATGCGGGAGAGGAATAGACCACCGTTCGAGACGTCAGTACTCTGTGATCGCCATGTCAATTTCAGCTGATGTGAGGTCAAACAAACTATTTCCACGTACACCTTCCAAGAGATTCATCTGTAAAAATAAAGATCTAATTTTCAACTGAGTGTGCACCAGTATGCCTTCCAAATTGAGAAATTAACTGACCTGGCCCTGAACAACTTTGTTGGAAGGCTAAATCGTATGTACCACAAGGAAACCACTCTAGTGGGCCTCCTGGACATATAGGGCGCTTTTAATACAGTCCTCATGCACTCTGTGGAGGAACTCAGGCTAAGAGACAACTAGACCTCTTTATGGAATGGACACAATCCATATTGCATAACAGACTCTTCTCCACATCTCTACGTGGCGATGTAGTGAGATTCGTGGCCGAGAGGAATACTCTCTCCTCTGCTATGGTCTCTCCCGATGAACAATCTACTGGCCATAATAGGTAGGCTCGATATTTATGTTCAAGCGAACGCCGACGACAAAGTCATTGTGACTACGGCCATGATGACTCAATCCTGATCGAGAGCCTCTCAGAGGGACTAACAGCAACACAAGGCTGGCGTGAGGGGGCACAGTTAAATGTGAACCCTCATTTTGCCAGCCACTAAGAAAAGGAAGCTTAACATGGATTCCCTCATATGTATGAAGTTCACATCCCTTTTGCGGATGTTGCTAGATATCTGGATGTCAATCGAAATAGAAATCTGAATGTCAATCGAAATAGAAATCTGAATTTGAATTCACACCGAGAAAGGGTGATTTACAGAGCTGGGCACTCCATGTGTGCATGCCGGCGGGCTTGTGGAAGGAGGTGGTGACCGGCTCCGAAGCAACTACACTGGGCGTGGTTGATGGTGGTGAGACCACAAATTACTTACGGTAGTGTTGTTTGGTGGGATTGCACTCAAAAAGCGCAGTTTCAACTCAAGAAAATCCAGAGATCTGATTGCTTGATGGTGAGTGTAGCCTTTCGCTCCCACTGCAGCCATATAACGCCTACTAGACCTAGCCCCTCTTCACCAAGGATCAGGAACTTGGCCCGGATGGCGAAATACACATCTCTGCATATGGCTCGCAATGAGCCTATCCTCGCAGACATAGGACGGTGACACTTGTGGGTATGCTGGAACACAGTGGAATTTTTGGCAACGAGAGACAAATGCTCTTGCCACACCCCCATTATCGGCCCAGCGCCGATAGCGATAATTATTGCTAGAGGATACGTGTATGAAAAAAACAGGTTCTGAAATATTTCCTCAAACCTGAGATGCATCAAGGAAATACTTAGAGAAGACAATCTCTCGTATACCAAAGATCTTACGGGATTCACCAGAGATCAAATGAGTTTTGTCACTGAACCAGTCACTGCAACCTAAGAAAACACATGTACATCATTAGCATGAGGAGGAAGAAACGGCCTCCTCATCTTGGAATGTGAAGCGATATCCCACTGAAGACTAAACAACGCCTATAATGATGAATGGGGCTCGAAGTGGAACCTAGTGAAATACTTATTAGATCTCGTTTATATAACAGATCACTAGGATAACTTATCTGGAGGGTACAATGAATTACGTATTCTATAATAGCTTAGATCTTTTGGTCTTCCACAAGGATTAAATTTAGAGCTATTGCTATTCAAAATTTTCATCTACGATCTCATATGCTCTCTTCGTTGCAACGAATTGGCCTATGCGGTTGGTTTAAAGTTTTATTTTAAAGTAAGTGATATTACAGATCTATTGCTACTTCAGTCAAGTTTAGAATTCGTCCAGAGTGCTTGCGGAATGGTCTCATTTTGAAAATGAAGAAGTGCTTTGAGGTTATATTCACAAGCTCAGATTCGACTGTCATATTGAAGGCTACCTGATAGCTGGAGGGAATCGCTTCCCTGATCTTGGAGCTCGATTCGAAGGTGAATTGAGTTTGAAGAACTGTGTCCCTCTCTTTGTAGGTCATTGGGATTCGTCCTCAGAAGCTTCAAGGAATTTGGTGCCTAAAATTAGCTCACGTAGCAGAAGAGTCTGTATTTTTTGTGTGATTGGTGGTTAGTATAATAAGGTTGCAGATCACATAATTATAAGTTACTTATTCAAGTTGATAATTATGTGAAATAATCACTTCAATACTGCAGCTAACGAATCTCACAACGCAAAGGCGTAGCCAGGGGGGGGGTTAATTCCTGGCTACGCCCTTGTCACAACGTATAGTTCATAATTTCATTTCGAAATCCTTCACACACTAATCACACTAATATAATGTCTTCATTTCTATTTTTACTAACAGAGTAATACCGACTGAACTCAAGATTAATTACGAACATTAAAGTGACTTCTCCAGATATCTGAGATCTGAAAAGAGTTAATGTTCTTTCAAACTGGTAGTATCTGGGTCCGTGAATCCACAATTCCATACTAAAAATCAAAACAATTATTCTGTAACCTAATTGCGCCTCATACTGGGTACGATTGCGAATCTAATTCATCCAGGGACCCACACAAATACACACACAAAATTTAATCAAAATCGGTCGTCTCGTTATGGGGGAGTCAAAAGGAGGAAAAGATACGCACTTACTATTGTTTTTATGTTTACCTCAACGATTTGCGGCTACTAGTTCGTGAGTAATAAAAGTGGATATGGTATAATGAACCGACTGAGGGATGTAGACTAAGAATAGAATGATTTGTAAACGTATTCATGTTGAAATGACAACTTTTGCCTCGAATAAGCAACTCAGTTCCACACGCAGATCGTCGTAAAATAGAACTCACTATTGTCACGTTCGTATTCCGCCGAACAGCCATAAATTCGTCACTAAAATTTTCAAGGTGTTCAAATAATGAGAATTCATGCGCCATCGTATCGACATTCATCTCCATTTGGACACCCCTCGTTTCGGGCGGGAGCGTGCATGCACATGCGGGGATAATGGAATTACAGAACGTTCCGAAAACGTTGATCTTCAGTCCGCGGCTCGCCTTGTTCGTCAGTGTTTTGTCTCAGAGGCTGCCTGCCTCTTCTCTTTTCGGGTGCTACGCTGCGCTGGCAGGCATTCTCACGTGGCTGCGGAGGTATGCCTGCTGGGTTGCCACGTTTCGTAAGGAAAATGGGTTCGAAGGAGACCTTATGGCTTCTATGGTCCGTATGTATCTGTTGGGATTTCGGCGGAGCTTCTGGATTCATTTTGTGTTGGCGTATTCCTGTTATATGAAGCTTTGGTCATATATTCATTCCACAATGTTGAAATCTACATATGTTTACTTAATCTTTTTTCCCAAAACTAAAGATCTAAACTGCTTTCGGAAGCACGATCACAGCCTCGAACGTTTCAGATCTGCAAGCCAGATAAAAAGGCAGGTTGGAGTAGAGATAATTCGAAGAACCGAAAGAAACTACCTTTTCAAACAGACTTTTATGCTAGCAAACAAATTATATCTCCGGCTAACTCATTAGATCATATATAGGGGACGCTTCCCATTAGCTCAGGGTATATAGCCTCAGGGTTGGAATTTGAGTGTTTAGCGAAAACGAAGCCTGACATATTCTGAAGGAGGATAAGGTGGGTTACAAAGAGAATCCAACTAACAGTATCACACTAGAACCTATAATCGCACGTGCACAAGAATAACATCAGGCAGAGCAACGTACCTATATAGTAAAACTCAGACAGAATAAGACTGTTATCGAGTCTAAGCTAATATGGGAGTGCCGAGGAAAACTTAATGAAGTAGGCAAAAATGACAGGGTCTCCTTGATCTGGGTGCTGGTCAGTCTGGAATTAAAGGATATGAGGAGGCCAACACACTTGCCAAGAAAGGAGTACGAACCTCTTTTATTGGCCGGCAACCCTACTGTGGGGTAGGTAGATACACCTACAAAAGTGAATTTCGGATGAAAGAAGAAATAGAAAGAGGGATACTCTGGAAATCTCTCCTAGGAATGTATCACTCCAAAAAGTTCCTGCAGAACTTTGACACTGTCGAATCCAAGAAGTATATGGGTCTCAGGAAAAACAGGATGCACCTCCTCACAGGTTTCGTCACAGGACACTGCTATATTATGAAGCTCTGCCGATGATATAGTCCTGATAGTCAGAGGTAAATTCGAGACACCTTCTGTGACTTACTACAGGGGGGTCTAAGAATTAGCGAGCAGGTGGTGCTTGTCAGTGGGGCTGAACATAAACCCGAACAAGACCACAGTAATTATATTTACTCAGAGAAGGAGACTTCCACCTGTGAGATCCCTCGGTTTAAACGGAGATATTATAGAATGGAAGTCTGAAGTTAAATATCTAGGGGTACCATAAGATAACTAGGTAAACTTCTGTGGGATAGGCATGTTGAAATCACTGTTAGAAAAGTAATAAAGGCTTTCATGGCGTACATAAATCTAGCCGGCAAGACTTGGGGCTGCAACCCTAAGATACTGCGACGGATGTAATCATGTATGGGCAGTAGTCTGGTATACAAACATAAGCCAGAAAAGTACGATGAAAACCCTCGACAAAGTAAAAAGCCATGCCTGTGCGTGTATCACTGGAGCTATGGGACCCTGTCCTACCAGGCCACTTGAGATTATCACAAATCTCACACCACTTCATCTAGTGATAGATAAAACGACCCATGAAGCCATTCTAGGAATATATAGGAAAGGAACAGGTAATGAGAGTATTAAAAACCAAAAAGCCTGGTGTTCTCTCACCAGGTACATTTCAACAGCCAGTTCCAAGTGACGAAATGATTAAGAAAGTAAGCATCAGAATGAGCTTCATTACGATGCTCGGTAGGAAGAAACACTGGGACAGGGAATCCACCACCCAAGTTCTTAAAAAAAAATGCTATTAAATGGTACACGGTGGTTCAAAAACAACTAAAGGAGTTGGCGCTGGAGTACATGGAGTAGGCACCAAATGCTCACTAGCCTCCTATCTGGACGTCTTTCAGGAACAAGTACGTGCAATAGGAAGATGCGTCGAAATTAACATAGAAAGAAACTGTCAGAGATTTGATATAGCAATCCACTCTGACAATCAAGTTGCTATAGAAGCTCTGAGCTCCCATGTTATCGAGTCTAAGCTAATATGGGGGAGCCGAAGTGAATTTCGGGAGGAAGAAGAAACTGAAAGAGGTATATTCTGGAGATCTCGCCCAGGAATGTACCACTCCAAAAAATTCCTCCGGAACTTTCACAACGTCAGATCCAAGAAATATATGGACATCAGTAAGAACACAATGCACCTCCTCAGTAGTTTCATCACAGGGCACAGCGGCCTTAGGAGGCATAGGAATAGATTAGGGCTAGCAGAAACTAGCGAGTGCAGATTCTTTGGGGAGGAGGTCGAAACTCCCAAGGTACCCTACACTATATCACAATTATTATTGAAGAAGAAATATTATTACAGATGAAGAAGACACACGGTGAACATTCATTGATTCTAACCATCAACAAATATTCCGCGTGAGCCGAGCTAGGTCACCTCATCGCTCAGTGTTCCTTCAAAGAGGAAAGCGTCATTCAAGGACAGACACGAACCTTGGTTTCATGGTTGTTATCAATAATCAGCGTGACTTAGCACCCTGAACGAACAACCAAAGCAGTTCTAGGAAACTGAATCCCATCAGCGGCACCTATGGAAATCCTCACGAACTCCGACCCACTGCGATGAAGAAACCTTGCTGAGGGTCTCTCTCTCTCTCACTCACTCACTCTCTCACTCACTCACTCTCTTCCTCTCACTCACTCTCTCTCTCAAAATAAAAAATTAAATAAAAGTGGTGGTATAAATCAGGAAATATCAATAGAATTAGCGAATTTGTGAGGGATGATAATAAGCAATTGAGCATTTGTATAAGATTTGCAGAGGTGTTCCTTTCACACATCCTAAAAAATATATATTAAATGATACCTTTGCAGGTGCATTCATCATTCAATGATTTTTTGGGCGCATGTTCTAGGGGAACATCGTCCTATCATTTCGTCCAAATGTCTGTAATTTTCGAATTTCGAGCTGAAAATTGGCTAATAGACTAATTCGGACTCCCTGATCACGAAGCCGGTGTCAGATTTTTGGGTGCCGTCCGGCCGGCCGGCAGGCCGGCCGGCCTTCCGGCCGTAGGCACGATAACAGGAGCACCGAAGGTCCTATCGACTTCAAACTTTCAGGGTAGGTTTCTGATCAAAATGCGACGGTTAAGTTCGTTAACGGGCAAAATCGGCCGGACGGTTTAGGAGTTATAGACATTTAAAATTTTGAGGTTATTTCCCTGATATTTCAGGAACTAAAGAAGATGTTGAATCGAAACTTGGTAGTCAGTTCGAGGATATAAACGCGCAACTTTTGGCAAAATTCTGTTATTATCGAAATGTTGGTAATTTTTAAAAAAATATTTCTTTTAATTTTTTCGAAAAAAAAATTTTTTTTTCGTGAACTATTCATCAGATTGCAACAAAAACTTGTACTAACGTCAATTGTAGTATTTTGCAACATTGTGCAAAATTTTGGCTCTATACGATTTCAATTTCTGGAGATATAAGACAAAATGTGTCAAATTTCCTGGGTCTCTCTCAGTATTTTCATCGATTATTATATAATAATCAATAATATTAAGGTATTCAACATGATACTGCTTTTTTTCTTTACTGGTCAGTATTTTCTCTCCCAAACTGTGGAAAATATCTAAAATAAAAGAAAATTGTTCTATCGATATTGTATCTGCGTTAGAAACACAAGACATTTGTTTGAAGCAATTTATGGAACAATGTTGCCTAGTAAACCACAACGAAACAGCACCAATGAAAAATATACTTTTTGTAACGTTTCAGAGCGTAAACCAGTCCTTCATCAGACACTGAACGAAAATTATTTGTTTTATTCTGAAATTTGTCAAAGTTTTTGGAATTTGCCAACCCAACGTGACGTTTAACTTTATATCAGATATTTTGATCTGTTCTGAATTAAGAATTAACTCCGATCTGAAAGTATAACACTGGCAACAATTTCCACTCTAGTGGAGAACCTTGGAAACGGTCATCGTACACTTTGAACGGTGAAAACTACCTGCTGAACAAACCGGGCATATTGCCATATATATGGAAGTCATGGTATGGGCATGATGTAGGTATATACATATCGGATTGACGGCCAGACGAGCACGTTGTTTTGCTCTCGGCCGCGAGCCTGGGGCCTGGGGGACCAACAATGGATGGAAACATTGTCAGATCGTGTAGTAGACCGAGAAACGCTTTATGCTGGGGCCCCACCTGCGTACATCGCCACGAAGCTTCGGACAATAGATCGCATTAGTTAGGTTAGAATCATTCTCTTGGCGGGAGATCCATATTTAAATTATTTAACATGGAGGTTCAACTTTGAGATGAAACGATGCTATTTAAAAGTGAATGCAAGTGAAAAGACTTCGAATATGGGATCCTTCATCATAAGTGCGTATTTTCATGTCCATTCCACGTTGAAATCTACTTGTACTTATCCTTGAATCTGAATTAGAGCCAGTGTTGTTCGAAATATTTCCGGATGTCGTAAATGATTTCTGTTGTTCGTCATTACATGTCCGATTTAGGGTTATGTTATTATTTGTGACTGATTTCGAGTGTGCTAAGACTTACGTCCTTCGAATTTGCGCAAAATGTTTATACTTATTAATTATTCTCAAAATATACAATTTTTTCATAGAAATTTGATTCTACCTTGTTGAGAAAGGTTCGGTGAATCTGTTTCAACAGAAATAAATCTTAAGAAATGTGTCCAAGCATATGGGAAATGTAGGAGATCCAGGATAAACGCTGATGTGAAATGGAAGCATTGGCGATATGTGTGAAGTTGAACCAGCACTTTGCTGAATTTCTATATTTGTGTTGGTTTCTTGATTTCATTTTATTCCATAGGTTTCTCATGCATTGTCTGACATTCCACAAAATGTTTTGAACGTGTCATTCCAGCACTTTTCGGAAAAAGGAGTTTCAACGGCGAATTTTTCCGAAAGTTCCTCTAATTTCCCGAAAAATGAAGTATTGAGAAGAAGATAGGCCCAGCTCTTTTATTATTCCTTCAGTTAAAAAAAATGTGCTACGTTTGTGCACTTTAGACAACTTTAGACTTCGATGGTTTCATGAAAACTCTTCGGATTTTCCGGTAAATAGCGAAATTGGAAAACAATGTTTGCCCCACACTTTCGTTTTTGGCGCTCTTGTTCCTCGATACAATCACAGCAGCTCCTATTATGATTGCTAACAAAAATTAAAATATAATAAAAAGACAAAATTGGTTCAAGCCCTGCGGACAGGAGCTTTGGCGCTCTAGTTCAAACTTTGACAAGATTTGTAGTTACTTATCAAGATTAAATGAGCAATCTGAGAATGAGGACTGCACCATGGAAGAAATCAAATTAAAATATCTGAAACTAATTTGACTCCCTCTTATAGAACAGGATAAAATGTACGAGTATGAACACAGATTCTATAATAATTCATATATAGAATAATTATAGCATTATGTGAAAACATAGAAGAACGATTCATTATTGAAATTTCGAAAAATCATATCTCCGAAATTATTAGCTTGTTAGAGTTTAAAATAATATCAATGGATTTTCATGAAGGAACTGTATCTTAAAAAAAAATTGAATTTGAAATTTTTAAGTTAAAATAATTTTTTTTTCCCTACTCCGAAACCATCTGGCCTATTTTGCCCATTAACAAACTTAACCGACGAATTTATCTCCCAAAACCTACTCTGCAAATTTCAACTGCCTAGCTCATTCTGTTCGAGAATTATTGTAGAATTGTAGAATCATTTTTTTAGCACTTTACGGCAATCCGATCAATACAAAACTTCACGTGCGTGTAAAGGTCATTATTCTACAATTTGATGCTAAATTTCAGTTAGATCGAATGATCGGTTTCGGGAATATTCATAAAAAAAGTTTTTACTAAAAACGGCCGTAACTCCGAAACCGCTTGGTGGATTTCGTCCGTTAACGAACTCGTCCGAGATATTTACGCTCCAAACGTACCCTGCAAATTTCAATCCTCTAACTCCTTTCGTTCGAGAGTTATCGTGTTAACGGACGGACGGCCGGCCGGACAGAATCGATTACGACCACGGATTCTTGATCAGTGAGTCGAACCAAATTGTTTGAGATCATTTTCAGCAATTTCAGCCGAATATTCGAAAATAACAGACATTTGGGCAAATTGATAAGCACTCTGTTCCGAGGAACAAGAGGGCCAAAAAAATTTTATTAGAGTGTTAATGATGTACCTGCGGGCTGATATTCTAGAGCGGATTCCATTGCTCGAAAAAAACCTGTATGCTTTGCACGTCCTACTTTTTGCGCGCATGTTCTAGGGGACACATCGCATTATCATTTTTCTGAGCTGAGCCGAGCGGGACGTATAATATGAATCGGAACAGAGGTATGTTATTATACCGGGTGTCCCAATATACATGTTCCAATGGATTATCTCAGCCATTCCAAAAGATAAAAATCTGAAAATTTTGTGATTTGCAATGCGTTCAAGGACCTTCAACTGAGATAAAATAAAATCTTTTGCAATGCCTGAGATAATCCATTGGAACATGTATACTGAGACACCCGGTATGGTCGGAAGAAAGCTACATGAATCCAAAATTACAACGACGTCGTTCAAATGATTAAACGAACGACGAGAACTTGTCGTTGCGATTTCATCGTCTCATGAATTTTCGCCTTTATGCGGCATTCGGCAACACAGCGCTGATAGACGCAGATGTAGACAATCATTATCGGCTATCGTCGCGAAAGTTCGGTCTACGTTCCAGTTATCGCCAGGACGGCGGTACGTCAAGGTTTCGCTTTAGCGCGCTAAATATTTCGCCACGCGGTCGGTGAACAGAGTCACAGAGCACAGACTGAAGTCGTCCATTTTAACCGGTATTCTCGTGCCGATAGGTCGTAATGATGGACTGGAGCAACGATATGGTGTTGGAGTTCTTGCACAATTTTGAGGCCGAGCCCATCATATGGGACCCGAGGAATGCCCTTCACAAAAAAAAACATTTGGTTGCCGAGGCGTGGCGTCGCTTGAGGAATAATTTGAGTTTCGAAAACTCGACTAGTGTCGATGAATTGAAGAAGAAGAAGGATTCGTTGATGGCGTATTATAGGATTCATCTGAATAAAATGAAAAATAATAAAAAGTCGGGCATGGGATCGGAGAAAACGTACAAAACGGATTGGTTTGCGTTTTCTACGATGCACAGTTTTTTGGCGCCTGTGTATAAGTGCAACCCTATAATAAATACTGAGGTAGGTGATTCATTATATTTTTTAATCGACTTAAGCATTAACGTGGTGAGCAAGATGCGTAGAATAACAAGGTGTCCGAAAAACGGAACTAGAATTGTCAAATCTTGTTCTACTTCACTCTGTAAACGATGATGGCGCTAAAGTCGATTTGGCAGATTCTGACAAGCGACAGTATGTGTGATTTCACTGTTACTAGTTCGAAAATCGAAATTAAAAGGATGTAATCTCAATCAAAGATCATAGAGTAGTTATATATTGTGTTAAATCAACCAGAGTGATCATATTTTATATTCTCCAGCTTAACTGATTTGTTTTTCATTTTTACTTCAACAAAGTGGGCATTTAAAACTACAGATCGTTCTATAATTAAGTTTCCTGTAGCATCACAGATATCTGTTGAGACCAGAATCTGTTTAGTCAGTAATATGTTAACCCCATATGTTAGGAACAACAATTTTATCTTGCCCAGTGATAATGATGTCAAATAAGGAATTGATAAAGGAGTTTGAATTAATTATTTTCTATATAACAAAACATCACATTTAATGTCAAAGCAGCAGATAATTATTTAATTCATTATTTTTTGTATACATTGAATTATACAGAATTTTCAGTAATACCATCTTATCTTACGAAGTAATATTATTATTTAAATGTATAAATTACCTTTTTCGTTGACCTCTATGAAAAGTGACATTTTACTTACTATTATTGAAGGCAAGTACTTTGCGGACCAGAAAAGTACTTTCTCGTCCGCTGTGGTCACTATGGATACGGCATGATACGGTTCAATACGAACATAAGTGTATGTGTCATTTGGTATTTTGAAATTATTTAAGAGTTTGGATATTCATAAAAATAAGTACCGGTCGATGAAAAAATGTAATATGCACCTCGGCGAAAAACTGTATATTGTCTCGCCTGCTTGCTATCATCGACACCACCTCGGATAGCAATTTGCAGAGTCGACTATAATAGACAGTTTCTCATTCTTGGTATATAAACAACTATTATCATGTAAGGCTAATTTAAATTCGATCTATTATTTTCAATGTACAATTTGGACCTTTATCAAAACATTCTCCTGTTAACAGAATTTTTGCAAACTTAACTTGCCCATTTCTCGTTGAAAATTGGTTACCTTTTCAATGATTGAGGAGATGCTAATAGATTTATTAATAATATATTTGATTTGATCATCCAGAACTAGGTTGCAAAATAACCTTCATACTAAAATGTATTACTAATTTAAATTATTAAATTCCAAAAAAACAATTGCTCGTCATATTATGATTACATCGTCAAACAATTTGTGTCTATGAAAGTCAAATTAGATTAATGCATATGCAATGTCATTCTTTACAGATTTTTCTTGAATAAGTGTGTTGGAGGCGGTTATAGAAAGTCATCTCATCTATACAGGGTGAGTCTTTAAGTTATACATTAATTTTAACCATAGATTCCTCTCATCAAGTAAAACACTTTTTTTATTTACCAATTTTCCAGATTCGGCACAGATGAAAAGATACAGGCTGGTTAAAAAAATCAGTTTTGACATGGATATTCAGAATTAAATGATTTTGAATGTGAATTCTTCTATAACTATGGCACATATTATCCTACTTATTCCTACTTCCACTGGTTTTTTAGTTATAGACTCGCGGATTCATAAAACTAAATGAAATTAGCATAAGGAAAGTAAATGAAGGTTATCTTGAGTCATTATAAGAGGCTTCAATTATTTAAGGAAATTGAATAATTTTTCATCATTTCTCCTAAAACGCATCGTTTTTGAGATATTCAACGTTGAATGTTAAAACTTTTATTATGTCTAATTTTGGTTGTTCCGCTCCTGACCTAGGATGGCCTTGAATAAATATATTTCTACGATGCCACACTTGCGTTTTTTTCACAAGATATAAATAATTCATGCTCATTGCTTTTCGATTGAATAATATGCCAAAGCCTGGGACACAATTTGACAATGCCGCATGCGCACGGCGAACGGAGACATATATATAACGTCTATGATCTCATGAATCTGTGAACGTTACCTACTAATTATTATGATTATTCTGTCAGTTTGAATCACATCTCAACTTTTCGATTTGAGCTTTTCTTGGAAATTAATGGATTATTGGATATTTATGCAACTTTCAATAATAATATTAATGATATTTCAAGAATGGATGATGATCATATTGAGTATAATTTTATTGTGGAAACTATTGATGGATATTGAATGAAATTTGATTTGGAGTTCATTATATCAATAGTGGGATATTATTTAATGCTGCATGATAAGAATTGAGTGAGTAAATATAATAAGTAAGTAATAAGTAATGAAAAAATTCTCCAGCAATTTCATTAAATTTCAAGTATCAGATGACTAAGTTTTATTATTGATCTACAAGTGATATTAGTAACAGTTTTCTATGTAAAAGGTTGCAATGCAGGTTTGTGTTATAACGTTGTGAAATCTTCAAATGCTTGTAACTTTTTACCTGAGCCGAATCTGTAAAAATAATAAACGAAGATAAGCTTGATGAAAGGGATCTATGTAAAAACCAATGTACAACTTAAAGACTCGCCTGTATATGACATTATTGTATGGAGTATACATACCTTACTCCATGAGGATTTCTTTGGTCTCTTAAAATGATCAAGATACGACGATATTTGACAAATAAGACTCGAAAAATTACGTTTATTAAATTTCAATGGATTTGATATTTATCCCAATGCATGTATTGAAGAATTTATATATATATGACCTTTCTAAGTAGTTTTGATTTATTCATATGTAAAATACAATTCTGTAGTGTGTGCTGTTTTCAAATCAGTGAGGTATATTTTTTCATCATGAAACGGCGCGCTGAAGTTCTAGACACCACGTTAGTGCTTCAATAATTGACTCATTCTGCAATACGTACCTGTATTTAGGGAATTTATTTTTATGGTTTCAGGAATTGGCGGATAAAGCTGGCATTGCTTGTATTTCTTATATGAAAAATGAGGATGATGATTCTTCTAGTAGTAGCCAAAGCAATCAAACTCTGGATGATACGCCGTTGAAGAAGAAACGGAAACATAGTATGTCGGAGTTAGTGCTGGCAAAGAAACAGTTGGACGACGCCTATTCAATAATAAAAGGAAGGACACCGCCGTGCAAAACAGATAAGGTGCACGAATGTGACTTATACACACAGCTCCTATCGAAAAAGTTGAAAAAACTTGATGAAGAACGTAGAACAGTTTTAATGCATAATATTGACAATTTGGTGTTTCAAGAACTGATGGCAGCGAATGCTCAAGAACGAGGGACGTTTGTAACTTCTGCGTATAGCAGAACATCTTCACCATCCAACCAATAATTAGTTGGTATCTTCTTAGCTACTAGAAAAGCCATCAATACACCTATAGTAACAAAAACCAACATACTATCGCGACAATATGTAGCGTCGTCGTAAAGTGCAATATTTTCAACATCCAACTGTAAATTGATGTATTTAGAGTAAAGTAAATTATCCATTCCAGTGAAGATATTTTCAATCAAGTTTATTAGACTGTAAATAAAGATAAAGTTGATAGTATTGATGCATAATATGATATCTGTTTTTTCAAGGAATAATGAATGATCTCATCGTTGTAAAATTCTTTTCTTCTTTACATACACTATGAAATTTGGAATACTGTAAACTATAGTCTATGCATATGCTTCGTTGGAAAAATGTGTTATTATTATTTTTTATAAATAATGAAAGCTTTATTGTGACATATTTTGTTTTACTTGATTCTTTAATTTTCAGTTCAGTAATTTCTCATATACACATAATTGATGTATTTAGAGTAAACAAAATTATCCATCCCAGTGAAGATATTTTCAATCAAGTTCATTAGACTGTAAATAAAGTTAAAGTTGATAGTATTGATGCAGACCAAGAATGATATCTGTTTTTTCAACGACTAATGAATGATCTCATCGTTGTAAAATTCCTTTTTAATCCTTTACATACACTATGAAATTTTGAATACTGTAAACTATAGTCTATGCATATGCTTTGTAAGAAAAAAGGGTTATTATTATTTTTTATAAATAATGAAAAATTTGTTGTGACATATTTTGTTTTACTTGATTCTTTAATTTTTAGTTCAGTAACTTCTCATATATACAGTGCGCGTCAAAATTATGGAACAAATTCGTTTTCTCAGACTATTTGGTGACCTTTGTAACCTATGCATCCTTGCTGTGGTGAAGAAGGCCTGTAACTGCGTTATCATGACCAAGTGCCAAACAAGAGCCTGTTTAAGCATAGCAGTGCTCTGACATATTTTCTCACAACATCCGTGAAGTGCCTATTTGGTGCACCTACCATACACCTCCTATTTGCGCAGACTGATGTGAAATGACCACAGCATCAGGAACAGGGACAGTTATGTGATAGTGGACTGTTCAGGGGTTCTAAAAATGGTAGAGGACACTGAGCGTCCCTCCTTCGTAGAAGTGACCATGCTGCAGGCACTTCTCATGTGACCAAACCTACAGGGTAGTTATTCCTGATTGAGGTCAGTGGTGCACACCATACATACCTCTTAAACGCAGATGGTTCTGTGATAATCACGGGGACCAAGATTGTGGGTCCTAGCACCAATCTGTCAATTCCCCTTAGAAAAGAGCTCTCTATAGTGCAGGTAGGACTATATGGTGTTCTCGTCTACATGCTACAGAATATTGTTGAAGGATATTCTGGCAAAAACCTGTATATAATAAGTTGCGAAACTCAGGGGACACTAAAATACCTTTGTGATGTCAAGATCAACCCTTATCTAATGGAAGAATGCAGTAAAGCTCTACGCCTGCTGGGCTTAGATGATGCACTGAAGGTTATCTGGTGTCCGATGAACACAGAAGATTCTGGTTACATGCAAGTAGATGTATTCGCAAAGCAAGGGGCCACGCTTATCATTTACTGGGCTGGTACCGTCACTACTTATCTGTCATACAGCGTTCGAAGTTTTCTTTGAGAAAAGGAGCTATAAACAATTTTTCTCTGAAATGGTCACGAGAGACGACCATAGATGGTCAAGTCTCTTCATTGACTGGTCTCCCTCAAATACTGAGGCTGTAAATCTCCTAGCTCTGAAGAGCACTCAATTAAGTCTGGTTACTGGTAATTTAACAAACAATCTGTTTAACAAACATTTGAAGATAATGGAGCTAGCTGGCTATTCCTTTCGTCGATGGCGCGGGAACACAGATGAAACTGCCGAACATTTTATGTTCAGCAGCAGCAGCCTAACCCAGCTTGGGATCTTACGCCTAGGAATCTCAACATACCCTATTTATATGGTGAGAGGGACCACTCCCTGGTGATTCTCGGCATTTTTGTCGGCATGTCATCGGGTCTGAGTCACTCCAATTTTATTTGGAGGAATAATGAGCCTCAGGGCCTCCGTTCAGCCCAAGATCGGTGCCGCAGAAGAAAAAGAATCATCATCGAGATGAAGAAAAAAGTTCTAATCAAAAATAATTATAAAGACTTCAGAACAAGGCTTCCTCCTAGAGGGTGGAGGAAGTGACAGCAAACGAGTCATTGATGGTTGCAGGAGAAGAAAGCAGACCATGACCGGGTCCACAAATAAACGGATAATGGAATCACAATGGTCTAAGATCACTTCCAACGACTGTGACTGTAAGTAGTGCTTCTGGGAGGTATTATTCTCTATTACTTGCAGGTACACGAAGAGTGCGCAGAAGTAAACAGTTTCATCATTCACTATTACTACCACCTAACTCCTACTTAACCTACTAAAAATATCAAGGTAGTGAGGAAAGTCAACATGGTGAGAAAATATACCGAGCTGGCTGATGAAATCAAGAAGATGTTGAAGCCCAACAAATTAGCCATTGTCATTTAAAATACAGCCATGTACTGGAACTTGAAGGGGCTGGGATTGCAGACGGGCATCTACCTTCTTATACACAGAACTATCATCTTGAACACCACCAGGATGGTTGTGCTTTGCTGAAGCCTGTACTGCATTTGAACAAACAAGAAAGAACACTTGAGATACAGTGGAGCTGTAATAATAACATGAAATACTGATCTTGATTGTCCACTTGTGTTAGCAATAATGCATTCCTTATCGATCTTCGAGTAATCGATATCGGCTCAAGGTTAAGATAGAACGATCCGATTCTCCAGTTTGATGACCTGTCAAGATCATATCGTTCGTAGAAAGGATAACCGCAAAAAACGATCGAAGGACACCGCCTCTCGAAAACCCGATCGTCGGTAGCATTGACCGCGATTCTTCGTGCTGCCAGGTCTGGAAGAATTTCCGGGCCTTCTGCCGTTTTCCGCCAGCAGTTTTCGTCGTCGAAGCATCTGCCGGTCGGTTAGCAGCCAGCGCGACCGCGCCATATACCGATCTCCTTCCGGATATTGACCTTGCGACGGGTAATATTACTCATTATACGGGTCATTATGGCGTTTTTTTATGGGTTGCGTAAAATGGCATACCCGTGGGTCCGATCGAAAGTGAGGCTGTTATTAGCGGTCGGCGCAATTTGCGGCGAGGCGTACAAGGAAATCAATACGATAATTGCGATCGCTCGCGAATATCAGACGGGGGGATTGCGTATTGTATGAGGGTCCTTTCGATTCACGGCGAGAGGGAAGTTACAGATGTACCGCACGTTATACAAACGAAAACATAAAACTGGTTGGAGAAGCTTTCAGCGCGGAAGTTTGGCGCGCTTGTTCCAATACACATCCTGAGCGGTTACCCATCTAGGTAATTAAATGATTTTTTTTCCTGGGTGTTCTCTCCCAAACTCTGAAAAATATCTATGAAATAAAAATTAATTATTTTGTGATATGCTTCTGCGTAAGAAACACAAGATATTTGTCAGAAGCAATCAATTGAACAATGTTGCCTAACAAACAACAACGAAACAACATCAACGAAGAAACAACTATATCGTAACGTTTCGGAGTCTATATCAGTATCCTTCTTCAGACGCTTAATGAAAATCTTTAGAATTATTTTGTTGATAGTTATTTTGTGAAATTCAAGAATTGTCACATTAACAGTATTTAAAAATCATAGCTAACATAGTTTTACTTCGCATAGAAATTTCCAAGTTCCAACTCCTTTTTCAATAAATTTAGCCAAATATGGTCAATACCAATTGAGCAATTTGCAAAATTGCATTCTCTGTTCAATAAAATACAAGTTGACTCCTTAAGTTTCCTTTTAATATAATCAGGTTCTGTCATTAGAATCTTTGCATTACTCCAACCCATCATGTGATCTCCTTGGATTGTACATACATGTTCTGCTATTTTTGATTTCTCTATGTCTCTATTTCTCAAGTTATTCTTATGCTCTGACTTTCTTACTTCTAGTGGTATTGATGTTTCTCCTGTGTATGATTTACCACAAATACAAGGAATATTATATACACAGTTTTTTGATTTTTGTTTTTCATTTATGGGTTTTGTTTTCGTTAATAAGACCTTAGATGATTTTGTGTTTTGAAGACGGTTCTTATATTGAACTTAGAACCGATTCTTCTAATTTTTTCAGAAAGGCCACGAACATAAGGGATCACATTCAACAGATTGGGTTGCTGTTCTTGTTGATTATTCTGTTGGACTTGTTGATTATTTTGTTGTTCTTGATTATTTGCTCTTCTATCTAAATTCATGATACATGTATTTATGAAATGCCTTGGATATCCAGTTTTTTCAAGATATTTTTTGATGAAATCAATTTCATTATTTCGAATTTCAAGAATAGAACAAATTAGGTTCGCTCTATCATTAAGTGTTTTAACACCTCTTTTCACACTAAGCTGATGGTTTCAATAGAAATTTAAATATCTATTTGTATGTGTCTGCTTCCTAAAGACACTCGTTTCGAAATGGTTCGGATACTTAATTATCGAAATATCCAGAAAAGAAAGCTGATTATTTTGCTCTATTTCCAGAGTGTTTTCAAAGGTGAGTCTTTTTTAACAAAACAGCATGTGATTCGACAGCGCCGTACTCGAAAATTCGTGGAATCACATGCGACTTCGGGGGTAGATAGGATACCAGCCTTATCATACATATTTTATATAATCTATTTTTGGTGAAATGATTCATTTTGAAGAGCTCTACCTTCTGTTACAAACGTGTGAAACCCCAGTAGACAGGACTTTTTTCTTTTCGTTACTCCGATTTTTTTGTTCGTTACTCCGAAACTACCAGGACGATTTCTCCCAAACTTAACTGAGATATTTATCTTCCAAACCTACTCTGAAAATTTCAACTGTCTAGCTCATTCCGTTCGAGAGATATCGTGTTATCGTGAGGGCCGGACAGAATCAATTTCGTCCACGGATTCTTGATTAGTGAGTCGAACCAAATCTTCTAAGACCATTTTCAGTCGAAAATTCGAAAATTTCGAACTGTAAAGTGTTAACTAATGGAGTTGGTCTCAACTTCTGTTTATACCATACCGTAAGGTGAAAACATTTTCAGATATTTGACGATAATTTCTACAAAAATTTTAAATTGATAGGTTTACTCTATTTGTTACTAATTAATTAATAGGCCATTATATTATTTCTTTGAATTTCCTTGTATATCTTTCATTCAACCATCAATATACTAATTTTTTTTGTTACAGGTATGTTGACAAGCAGGTATCTACGAATTGGGTCTGTACTTAATCAATGCTCATACTATTTTCCGCGCATGTTCTGGGGAAGAGCGTGCTACGATTTTGCCTAAATGTCTGTAATTTTCGGTATGATTTTTCAAAATTTCAATTATTTTTCGTAATTCTATGCTGTCATAGAATGCTCTAATTAATTTGCTGATTTATGTAAATCCAACATGATGTGAGACACCTCGTTTTGATTTTAATTTTTTAATGCAGTTCTATCATATGTCATGATGACATTTTAAGTTATAACGTAAATTTCCGGTTAATTTTTTCATTCATTTATACAATAGAAAGTAAAACATGTATCTATAGGAGATGATAGCCCTACATTAGGGTCATGTAGCGGTCTTCGAACATCTGAAGTTCTGAATAATCATCGCTTGGATTGACCAGACTGATTTTGAAAGAGACCCTGGTCTTACTAGCAACGACATTTTCCATTTTGAATTCAAATAGTGAAGGGATTTCTGAGAATAAGAGTGAATATCTTTGAAAACTAGCGGAGGCGATTCTTCTTCAAGAGATTCATGCGGCTACAGAGGAGTAATTTGTGAGAGGGTACTTTTGAAAAGTTATGTATTATTTTTAATTTGTTCGTTTTTCTCCTCTTGCCTATTCATTTTTCAGGTTGAGTTCCGGGTACTTGGAGAAACCTCTCCGTTTATTTGACCGAGGGATCCATATTAGGAAAGAAATGCCCATCAATATTTTAAATTTCTGCTACTTTTGTAAACAAATTCAATATATCCAAATCAAAACACTTACGGCGAGACAGGGTTTTTTTGCTGAGTTTTTATCCTACGCTTTTGTATCATACGTCGAATTGTATGGTACTCCGTTACACTAACTTCTGCTTACACATCTAATACTTTCAATCGAACGAATATACAGGGTGAGTCTTTGACCACTGCATTAATTTTAACCAAAGATTCCTCTCATCAAATGAAACACTTTTTTCATTTACCATTTTTCCAGATTCGGCTCAGGTAAAAAGTTACAAGCGTTTAAAGATTTCACAATGTGCTAATACACTTCCGCATATAAATTATCTATGACATTGTTGGCGGACGAGAATAAGGCATGGTAACGTGGTTTACAGCTTGATTCGGGATTCCAACGCTCAGGGACGGATCCATAAAAGTAGTGAAATTTCTGGAGTTTTCCATTTGAAAACATTCAATGAAGAATATCTCGAAAACGGTGCGTTTAAGGAGAAATGATGAGGAATAATATAATGTTCTAAAACGATGGAATATTCTTGAAATGACTCAAGAAAAACTTTATATGCTTTCTTTATGCTAATTTCGTTTAGTTTTATGAATCCACGAGTCCATAACTAGAAAACCAGTAGAAGTAGAAAATAACTAATATTTGGAGAATATGTATCATAGTTATAGGAACCTTTACGCCAACATTCATTTCATTTGAAAAAAGGATGTCAAAGCTACAAAATAAAAACTGATTTTTTTTCAAAATTTCAAGAGCCTGTATCTTTTTACCTGAGCTGAATTTGGAAAAATGTTAAATGAAAAAAGTGTTTCATTTGATGAGAGGAATCTTTGGTTAAAATTAATGCAGTGGTCAAAGACTCGCCCTGTATATCATAAAAATCCATTGATATCATTCCCAACTCTTACAGTGGATTTCACAAAGCTTTGACAGCTCTTCATTGCCAAATCAGTGTGATTCTATGTCAATTTCGAGTTTATTTTTTATGCAACCACCGATACTAAATCTACAATTTTATTAAGCTTCGTGAAATTCACCATGAGAAACCAATACTTTCCGATATATGATTTGTCAAAGTTTGAATAATAACTCCCTAGTAGTTTGACAAGAGCGCCAAACCCTCTGTCCATAGAGCTTCCCCACGTTTTGAATAGCAAATAATAATCCTTAGTGTAATTTTTTTTTAAAGACATCCTGTAAGTTCGCAATGAGGTAAGAACTGAAAGAACTTTTGCCCTCCAATATGTTACGTAATTGAAACATTTTATCTTTCTGATTCCCTTAGAAGTATAAGAGACGTCCCTGCGTAATTTCTGATTACGTTCCCTCCGCCACGAAGACCATATTTTTCATCCATGGTAGTCAATAAAACGACAATCGATCCATTCGAGGCACCTGAAGCCCCAGGTAGAGATACCGTATAGTAAACGTTATTCTTTCTGCTTTTGTGCGTTGTGAACAAAAAACCCAGACTTCCTGATATATGACGAACCCAAGAGGACCACCTTTACCCATCAGTGCTCTTTCATACCTACTCCCGCCATTTGGCGGTTTCGGTACACGCTGTAGAAGTCTGGGGGCATTTTTTTTTTGCTCGCTGGGAGTGGCGATAGGAACACTTAGTCTGGATGTGCACGAACGCAACGAAAATTTAGAAAACATTAATTGCTGGGAGAGCACTACGAGATGGTTTATGTCTTCAGTCGGGGACATCTGGCGGCTGGTGAGATATTTGGCAATATTTAATGTTTTGTGGTGAAATACCAACGATGGTCCTTCGTTTAAAACGTTGCGGAAGACGGCAGCTGATGATGTTTCTGTCTTCAGCTGTTAACATTCGGGATTTTTTGCATAAATTCATGAAATATTTTGGCAATAATTGGTTTATAAAGTATTAACTCGTACAACTGGGTAATTATGGAAGGAGTATTGCCAACTTCTGTCTGCGTTTCGGCGAGACTGTTCCATGGGTCTATCATTTCGTCCAGATGTCTGCAATTTCCGCATTTTATGTATATATTGATATCAGACGACTATGCGAGAATTCATGGTCAAATTTTATTATACAGGGTGAGTCACTGCATTAATTTTAACCAAAGATTCCTCTTATCAAATGAAACGCTTTTTTCATTTAACATTTTTCCAAATTCAGCTCAGGTAAAAAGATACAGGCTGTTGAAATTTTAGAAAAATATCAGTTTTTGTTTGGTAGCTTTGACATCCTTTTTTCGAATGAAATGAATGTTGGCGTAAAGTTTCTTATAACTATGATACATATTTTACAAATATTAAGAATTTTCTACTTCTACTGGTTTTCTAGTTATGGACTCGTGGATTCATAAAACTAAACGAAATTAGCATAAAGAAACCATATAAAGTTTTTCTTTAGTCATTTCAAGAATATTCCACCGTTTTAGAACATTATATTATTCTTCATAATTTCTCCTTAAACGCACCGTTTTCGAGGTATTCTTCATTGAATGTTTTAAAATGGAAAACTCCAGAAATTTCACTACTTTTATGGATCCGTCCCTGAGCGTTGGAATCCCGAATCAAGCTGTAAACAACGTTACCATGCCTTTTTTTCGTCCGCCAACAATGTCATAGATAATTTATATGCGGGAGTGTATCAGCACATTGTGAAATCTTTAAAAGTTTGTAACTTTTTACCTGAGCCGAATCTGGAAAAATGGTAAATGAAAAAGTGTTTCATTTGATGAGAGGAATCTTTGGTTAAAATTAATGCAGTGGTCAAAGACTCACCCTGTATACTGTCCGTCTGGCTGTAAATAGGTGAGATATATTTTGAAACGTCCTATTTAGAGTAATTATTAATGGATAATTTATGAGGTATCTTCATTACTAAATAGTTCCTTTCGGGATTTTCTCTACCAAACTTTGAAAAATATCTATAAAATAAAAATTAGTTCAAGCAATGATGTGAAGTCTGGAGCTTTTACGCGCATGTTTGTCCAATCTCCTGCATTAGACACTCTCGAATTTACCATGGTAAATTCGATTAAGAGTGCTTGAATCAATTTTATTTTCCTATTTTTTTTAAAATTTTCTAGTGGTACGGTCCTTACAAAATTCTACACGCGTCTTTACGTCGATATTCTACAACTAGTTACCAAGCTTCAATTCGATCGAGTCTATATTTTTTGAGTTATCGGGGAAATAATATTGCAGGAGGATATAACTCCAAAACCGATGGGCGGATTATGTCCAAAAACGAACTCTCCCTTTCGGATGTGCAACCTGACAACCCTAAAAATTGCAAGTCCCTATCTCTTTTCGTTCGAAATCTTATAAACGAGGTAAGATCTCGAAAAAAATATTATTTGATTTATACTAATAATTCAATTATGTCAAGGAAATATTACCAGAAAGGCAGGAACCTACGGATTTGGATATTTGTTTATTAAATTTCATGTGAACCCTTAACGTAATAGATCATTGTTTAAGTTATTTATTATTGAAATGTCTGGAATTTTAATAATAATTATTGTCCGATATTTTATTGAATATCTTCTGAACGAAGTACGATCTCGAAATAGTATATTCTAAAACAAGTTGCAGAATGGGCTCCAATTCAAACACGAATACGAAATTCGCTCCTTCGTCGCTAGTTTTCGAACGCATGAGTGTTGGAATTGCCTTCTGCAACGAGTATTAGACGATATTTTCTCTATTTCAGGCAAGTTTTGGAAAACATTGATGACATTTAATGAAAAATTCGGATTATTCATCCTAGTGACTTTTGTATTGTATTTTGGCAGTTGGTGTGACTGTTACGAAAGTTGACAGATTACGGAATTTTAATTTGAATCGTACGTAGGGCACGCAGATCAGATTTAAAACAGTTTCCTAATACTATGAAGGACTCAACATTAGCAATAAGGAAATATCTAGTAGGTACCTTATTTTTTAATCAAAATAAAGCTTTCCTCAACAATTCTTTCACTATATCCAGATTATAATGTATTGTCAATTGACGTGTGTTGAAATTTGATAAGATCGTGCTGACTACCACAAAACGAAAAATAGAACTAGAAACAATGCGGGAATGAGTTCATTCCAGCACTGTTTTCAGTGCTGGAATGGACTCATTACGATACCGAAATAGAGAAAATTCAAACCAAAACTGCCTGATTTGATTATAGAAATCGAACGTTATTTTATTTCAGAATTTTTTCATAATTCTTATCAAATTTCCAGATTGTAACCTACCACTTTCTCTGTGTTTGTTTTGACGAGTTATCATTTCTTCGTATTAATGATTATGAGAATAAAGTTCTTGTTATTCGGCCAAAGAATATTTGAGAAAATCGGTAGATTTTGATCAGGAAATAATACATTTCTGTTGAAATGTGTACCTATAGCTTATTGGCAACGAAATCACTTCCACCATCACCACCGACAGTTTTTGAATGACTCATTCCACCACGTGTTTTCCTCTAGAAACAATCCTCAAAGCCCCAATACACGATTTCCAAAGCTCGCCCTGAACGAACCGATCGTAAATAAGAACTTGTTCACGAGTGACTTACCGGATAAACTCATGAAGCGATATAACGAAACTTTGTGACACAAAACCGACGAATGTGGGCGAAGGACATGCCCAATGACAAGGTAAAAGAAAGCACACGTTCGAACCCACGGGTCATATCTGATTACGCAGACATTACACCGCCAACCACGATTATTGCCGCTGAACAATACCAAAGCCATGCCTTTCGATTAATTTCATAATTATGTTTTTATGAATAGCCGGCAAACAGGCGATCGGACCATGTATGGAGGGATAAATGTCTAATGACCTGGATTGTGGATATTTATTTCGTTCCATAAATAGCATTTAGATCTGTTTATACTGATTCCGCGGGAAAATGCGTTGAAGAAGTGAAAGGCTCTGAATATGACGTAAAATCGATATTACTGGTCAACGAACAATCCAGGTTTCAATATTTTGGTTTACCAAAATTAAAATTTAAAAGTACCTATGTGACGTCGGGAACTGTATTTATTTTGATGATCAATATGCTGCTTCACAAAAGTTAAGGATGTTCAGAAATTTTGTGACCGTTTTTAAAGTTGCCGATTCTTATTAAAAGGTTTCTTTCTGGGTTTTCTCTCCCAAACTCTGAAAAATATCTACAGCATAAAAATTAATTATTTTGTGTTTTGCTTCTGCGTAAGAAACACAAGATATTTGTCAGAAGCAATCAATCGAACGATGTTGCCTAAGAAAAAACAACGAAACAACATCAACGAAGAAACAACTATATCGTGACTTTTCGGAGTCTATATATCAGACTCCTTCGTTATCACTTAACGAAAATTTTCTGAATTATTTTGTTGATAGTTATTCTGAAATTCGAGAATTGTCACATTGACCCTTCTTCTAACCTTATAATATCTGGATTTAGTCTTACCTCATTTTGTCTGAGAAAACTTACTCTTTCTCTGACTAAAGTATGACCAATTTTGTGGCAACCATAGCTATCGAAAGGTAATTCAATTCTTAGGAACTTGGGAATTATTCTACTGTCCCTGCATCTGCACATGAAAGTTAAACTTTTTTATGTGTGTGACAATTTCTTGTATAATTCTTCCAATTTTCTGAAATGGATGATTGAAAAAGGCCCATCCTTTGTTTTAAGTAATCATTAAAAGAAACTGTGGGAGGTATACTCTTTATTAAAAGGTTTCTTTCTGGGTTTTCTCTCACAAACTCTGAAAAATATCTATAAATTAAAAATTAATTATTTTCTGATTTGCTTCTGCGTAAGAAACAAAAGATATTTTTCAGAAGCAATCAATCGAACAATGTTGCCTAACAAACAACAACGAAACAACATCAATGAAGAAAAAACTATATCGCAACGTTTCGGAGTCTATAGAAGACACTTAACGAAAATCTTCAGAATTATTTTGTTGTGAGTTATTCTGAAATTCGAGAATTGTCACTTGTTGCATATTGAATAGTTTATGTATAAATATTGGAGATGAGTTTTCATGAGATTTAGAATTGGATCATTTCAATGATATAGTTTATGAAGGCAATAGTAAAGAAGAACATAATGGAATCATCAATGAAATAACTGTTCGTTGACCACTGAGGTTGATAATACCTTTCACTTTCTTAAGAAGTGAGGCATGTTCCTAATACAGTATATTCATAATGTAGCTAGCAAAAAAATGCTGAAATAGGGATCTAGATTTGTGTATCAAATATTTTTTCTTCATTTAAGGTTCATAATACAGAATGAAAGTGGATTGTATTTTATTGATTATTGTGTCGTATAGTGAGATAAGTCTTCAAATAAAGAAAGACAAGAACTTAAAATACATTTTTTAACTTTCAAAAAAATTAAATGAACTATTAAAATCATCATATTCAAATATCAAGAATAAATGTGCAATCTGCTATGATTGTCTCCAGCCTTGCTCTAGACATTCGGATGATACTTTCTTTAGGTATTCCGAGTTGTGAAAACTATGCACCGAGTGTAGATTGCAAACCCATTCCACCACGTTGAATCTTTGCAGATTGCTCTTTTAATCTTGATAAATAAACTATTATTTGAAAATAATTTCTTTCATGATTCAGTTCTATCATAAGAATCCATTGATATCATCCCCCAACACCGAGAAACGAATACCTTCGGAGATATGGTTTGCCAAAAATTGAACAAAAGTGCCAAAGTTCCTGCCACAGGGCTTTCTTTTTTTTTCTGCAATTTCATCAGCTTGAATTTTTTTTACCAAAGCCAAACCTGGAAGAATGGTGAAAGAAAAAAGTGTTCTATTTCATGAGAGGAATCTACGGTTAAAATTACTGTACAACTACCCTTGTATATTATATTTGTACAAATACTGTTCAGACATTCAAATTTTAATATTTTGATCAAACACTTCACATCCTCAACTCCTCAATACTCTCTTGAAGATACTTACACAATACATTAAGAAACCAACTTTCCGAAATTCAAATTCGTAGCAATCGTTAAAGTTATTCCATTTCATCCAATCACAAGAAAGATTTTAATCTATTTTTATATTCCGCTTCTTTAGCTGCTAGAGATGAAACTAGTTATGATGTAGCTATAAAAATATTTCGTAACGATGGTATCCGGGAATAAGTAGGTGTTTGAGTGACATTTGAGTTGGAGTGTTTCATTCGGTTGAAGTTTTGACGATTCTTTCGAGTGATTTACACACTAAGAAATGATGGAATTTTTTGTACTGGAGATGAAAGAAATCGACGCGCTTGTTCCTCTGAACAGAGTGCCTAACAATTTGCCCGAATGCTAGTGGTTTTCGAAGTATTTTACAAGTGTTTCAAAACTATCAGGAGTCATTCTGAAAAATTGAGTAAATAAAATAGCCAGTATTGTTCATGAAATAAATCTGATGTAGGTAATCAGTCCAGAAAGATCTCAAACAAGAATACTTATGTAGGAAATCTTAAATAGTGTTTTGAAGGAATAACTACGTGTACTTTAGGTGGGACCCCGTTCTAAATCTCCCATAATTGGGGAATGACTCGTAAATTATGCCCGACTTCGTTACACTATTCATTGTCGACTCGCTAACCAAAAAATTCTGCCTATGAACGAATCCAAATTTCAAATTGTTTACATGCGTACATCAACCCAACTATTCAAGAATACACTTTCAATTTCGCTTGAAATGGACCAAACGGCAGCTACCGCTAACAGTATGTAACCAGTTAGTTGAACGAAAGTAAAGGCTGGTTTATGCTGGCTGGTTTATGCTGGCTGGTAACTTTAACTTAATCCTTAACTTAACTAGTTCAAACAGACAAATTATATCTCCGAAAGTATTGGTTTCTCAGAGTTGGGAATTATATCAATGTATTCATATGAAAGAACTGCATAATAAAGGAAATACAATTTAAGTAATAGTTTATTTATCAAGATTAAATGAGCAATCATGAGAATGAGAACTGCACCATGGTAGAAATCAAATTAAATCTGGCCAATTTTGCCCAATAACGAACTTAACCGAGATATTCATCTCCCTAAACTACTCTGAAAATTTCAACCACCTACCTCATTCCGTTCGAGAGTTATATCTATGTCTATGCATGAAAAGCAGTCTCACTACTCTCAAATCTCTTACTAACTTCATGTTCCGTTCCGAAATGTAAGACTTTTCTGAGAAAAACTAATTTCGGAGCAAACAACTGAGATTTTTCTCACTTAGCTCACAATTCTTCGATTGATTAGATAATGTAATGTCACAGGAACATAAGTTCACATTAGGACAATTCATACATAGAATTATATCATTCTGTGACAACGTTGAAATACGATTTAATATTGAAATTTTGAAAAATCATATCTCCGAAAGTATTAGCTTGTTAGAGTTAAAAATGATATGAATTGATTCTTATGATAAAACTGCTTATTAAAAAAAAATTAATTTGGAATTTGTTTTGTAAAAAAAAAAAATTTTTTTTACAAATCATCGATATATCGACATATCGATAGATTCTTACGGTGCAATTGCATCTTGAAAAAAATTGAATTTGAAATTCTTAATGTAGAAAAATTCATTTATCGTTTCTCCGAAACCATCTGGCTGATTTTTCCCAATAACGAACACAGCCGAGATATTTATCTCCCAGACCTACTCTGAAAATTTCAACTGTCTAGCTCATTCCGTTCGATAGTTATCGTGATAATGGTCGGACAGAATCGATTTTGACCATGGATTCTTGATCAGTGAGTCGATCCAAATCGATTAAGATCATTTTCAGCCAAAAATTTGAAAATTACTGACATTTGCGCCAATTAGTGTTGTAGTTTTAATAGCCTGCAATTATCGAGAGTTCTTGCACGAGTGCATAAAAATTACCGATAATTTTGCATGACAGACATGAAAAAATTATCTAGGAATAATGATGTACGAGTGTAATTCATTGGAATGTTTCCTAAATGAATTAGTACTGCCAAATTTACTTTTATGAACGAAGGGAACGAAGATTATGATGATTATATTTCCATAGTTTGTTCGAAGTCATGGCGACGAAAATTTACAGCGGTAATGTGATGCAATTACCGCTGTAATTTTTCGGTAATTGCATTTCCATTATGAGAAGTTTTTGAGATGAGCAAGTCATTCTCCATGATGAACTTTCAGTTTGAACTCGATTACCCTATTTTCAAGAATCTTGGACAACCAAATTATGACATTGCGTAAGGTGAACTATAGCTAATTGCTAATAACTAAAAGACAAAAGGTGAAATATTCTTCAAGCATCAACAATGACTCCCTCTTGCGACAAGAGAATGAACGTCGCCGAACTACTCACGCTCAAGGTTGGAGGTTGTTGGATTTCCCTAGGTGGCGCTGGTTAGATTTTATTTCCAATAGTTCCCAACAATAGAGCTTAAGATCCCTAGTGCTACTTAGTTTGTCATTCAGCGGCTGAGCACTTATGCTGATGATTGGTAACAACCATGAAACCAGTACGTATCCGCCCTGAATGATACCTTCCCCTTTGGCGATGAGGTGGCTAGTCTGTATCACGAAGGGATATTTTTGCGCGTATGTTCTGGGGAACATCGCGTTAAAGTTTTGCCCAAATGTCTGTAACTTTGGAATTTTTTGACGAAAATGGTCTCAAACGATTTAGTTCGACTCCCCAATGAAGAATTCGAACGAAAAGAGCTAGCGACTTGAAATTTTCAGGGTGGGTTGCGCATCCCAATACGACGGACAATTTCGTTAATGGGCATAATCGGCCCAGTGGTTTCCGAGTAATAATTTTGTTTTCAACCAATATAAATCCGATCGAATTGAAACTTGGTGAGTAGTTGTAGAATATGAACTTTAGCACGTTCGTGCAAGTTTGTGCGAATAGTATGGCTAGGAAATTAAAAAAAAATTATTAAAAAATATTTTTGTTGTCACGATAGCTTGAGAACGGAAAGAGATAGCGACTTGAAGTTTTCAGGTTAGGATGTGCACCAGAACGCGACATTTCAGTTCGTTTATGAGCATAATCGGCCAAACGGTTTCAGAGTTATAGCCATCTGAAATTTTCTGAAATTTGGTGGTTTTTTGTTCCTCATTAACTCGAAAAATACTGAACCGATTGAATTCAAACATGGTTATTAGTTGTAGAATGCCATCTGGGAAATGTTAGCAAAATTTGGTGAGGATAGCATTTGTAGAAAATTTTTAATAAATCATTGGAAATAAAAAAAAAATTCCATATATCAGTAAGTAATCGTTTGAAATTGCTGAAATTTTGCAAGAGCCTTCATATCGTAACTCTACTGCCAAGTTTCAAGTTTTAATACGATCGCTTAAATATGGTTGGAGATTCGAGCATTCTTGTGTGAGTTCAGTAGATGGGTGACCGTTGCCTCGATAACTTTCGATCGAAAGGAGATAGGGACTTGCAATTTTCAGGGTAGGTTGCGTATCCGAAAGGGAGAGTTGAGTTCGTTTTTGGGCATAATCGGTCGAACGGTTTCCGAGTTATACCCACCTGGAATATTATTTCCTTGATAACTGAAAAAATTAATATTCGATTGAATTGAAGCTTGGTAACTAGTAGTAGAAAATCAACATAAAAACGTGTTTAAAATTTTGTAAGAACCGTACCCCTAGAAAATATGAAAAAAATTACGAAAAAAAACATTTTAAGAACCGTACGCCTAGAAAATTTAAAAAAAATCACGAATAAAAAAAATAGGTTCAAGCACTGACGTGAAGTCAGTGCGCTTTTGCGCGTATGTTCTATTGTCCATTCTTCTGTATTGGACACCCTTAATCGAATTTACCATGGTAAATTATGTTGTCCATTCTCCTGTAATTGACACTCTTAATTCGAATTTAGATTTTCGATTAAGGGTGTCCAATACAGAAGAATGGACAATAGAACATACGCGCAAAAGCTCAGTGCTTGAACCAATTTTTTGATTTTTAAAACCGAAAAAATATTTCACCGTATTTCTTTCAGTTATTAGCAATTATCTGCAGATCACCATATTATATGTTGACATTGCATAATAGTACCACCATAATAATAAAAAAATCACATCGACCTAGAAGGGGGAATAAGCATTCGACACCTCGAAGAGGAAGAAACATACAAATTCTTCGCGATGAAACAACGAGGTGCACTAGACACAACCCAAATCAAGGATGCCTTAACAGCTAGCTACAAAAAGAAGATCCGAGATATATGGAAGTCACAGCTGTTCGGGAAAAATCAAAAAGTATCAGTTACGAACAGCTTGGCAGCCTCGATAATCACCTACTCATTCAGGATAGTTAACTGGACAGTGAATGAAATTCTCGAGCTAGACAGAACCACTCGCAAAGTAATAGACATGAGTCGTAGCTTACACACCAACCACTCGATTCAAAGGATATACCTTCCATGAACGTAGGGACGCAAAGGTTTGTAAAGTTTGGAATACCAACACCATCAACAAACGTTGGAAATGGTAATAAGGATACCGAGATGCAAAGACCCGCTTCTGAAAATGGTGGCTCATCATGGAATTAGGAACCAAGGAGCTCTCCTATTTAGGGCTGGTCAGAGAGCATTTGAGAAGCTCAGTATAACTGGCATAACCATCGATCATGAGCCAGCAGGAACACCTATCACGCCAACAGACCAAAGAAGAGTTGGCAGAGAGATAAGACAGGCACAATTGAAGACACTACTCGAAGTTCACACGAGTAAACACCTGCACTCCATATTCTTCAGGAGTTTGAAAAATCAGGGCTTATCGGAAGAATTACCCTTCGCCTTTTTGAAGTCCGCTGGGCTCAGGTCAGAAACTGAGGCATGGCTTGTCAAGATGGGGTGTTAAATACAGGATGGTATAAAAGGAACATCATGAGAGTGGACACCCCAACAACGTGTAGAGGATGCCACAGCCAGCAGGAAACTGTTATGCACATACTGTCTGCTTGCAGAGTCCATGCTCCATCAGGATATGTGGAAAGACACAATGCGGCACTCCGAATTCTCTACTTCCATCTGAGAGAGACTAATGGTTTAGACAACGAACCAGTGCTTCCATATGTGCCTCTGGAGATCGAAGAAGTTGTTGAAAATGACGCTCGTATCTACTGGAACTATGCGATTCCAAGTCGGCAGATCCACGCCATGAAGCCAGATATACTCTTGCTGGACAAAAACTTCAAGGAATTGTTTGTCGTTGAATTTTCCTCCTCCGCAGAAAATAATGTGGTGATGAAAGAAGAACAGAAGAGGGAAAAATACAAGGATTCAATGTTCGAACTGGGGATCCTGTATCCAAGACATAGGGTTAGGATGATCGCACTAATCATAGAATTGAAGATCATTCTAGCCTGCAAATCTCTGGTCGAAGATTCAGCGCACAGAATGCTGGAGGCGGTGTTGCTCGGATCACTTCGAGTCACGGGGTCCCATCAATTGTGAAGACCGCTTGCAGCTCATCTGTTTTGGGACGCTGTTAGGGCAGGACGGAGAACTAATCCAAGAATCGTGTGAGAGGTTTTTAAGTGAGTAACCAATCAACAACTGGAGTCACATGGTCTTGAGAGAAGCTCAGGGCTCTGTTCGGGCCTATAAAAAGTGTTTCCTCTCGAGCGGAATAAATCTATCACGTGAAAACTAGATGGATTTGTCGAAACAATAATGACGTAAAATAAGCGTCAAAATTTTATACATTTTTTGAGAATGATTACTAAAACCCGACGTGTGTGGTTGGTAAGTTTATGCCGTTAAATAGACGTCATTTAACGTCATATCGCGACCAGAAGACGTCACATGACGAAAAATGACCAATATTCGACGTCGTAAAAACGTCATCATACCACCTGGGGTTTACTATAATTTGATACCATTTTCGATTCAAAATTCGCGACATTCGCTTCGAACAAAATGATAGCGTAAGGATAAGAGCTGGAGAAGAGATGAACATTTGAATCGAATAAATTTCAACAGTTTCATTCCCATTTCGCCGGGGATCATCCCGAAATTTAATATAGCTCAAAAGCGCACGTATGTAGCTTCACTTATTGCAGTGGCGCACGAGAAACTCCCGGTATTAGTTCTACTAGAATTCACGAGTGGCAACACGCACCTTCCAGGTGGATTTACGGAATGTCGCATATGAATATTTCATATTGCAAGCTCTTATTTCCAATGTGCGGCTCATATCGCGGGATTTCAATGCGCAAACTTCTATCCAATTTAGTTCACGTATCCGACGATATTTTGCGTATCCGATCCCGCGGAATTCCTCGGCCACCGCCGATAAGTGAACAGGAATAACAGGATGCATTTCCCGAAATAGAGACTTCGATTTAAATGCGGCTCTTCCGTCTAGCGCGCTTCGCTGGCTGGTTCAATTTTCAGTTTATTCCAATTGAAGCCAATTTCCATTTTGAATAGCTCTCTATTTTGACAGCTGACACATTGAGAAGTGTCATATTTTGACAGATGACAACTGAAGACTATGTAATTAATAAAAAAGATAATGAATAAAATTGGTTCAAGCACTGACGTGAAGTCTGGAGCTTTTGCACGTATGTTCTATTGTCCATTCTCCTGTATTGGACATGTTGTCCATTCTCCTGTATTGAACACTTACCATGGTAAATTCGATTAAGGGTGTCCAATATAGGAGAATGGACAATAGAACATACGCGCAAAAGCTGCTTACTTCACGTCAGTGCTTGAACCAATTTTTTTTCTGTATTTTTTTTGAAATTTTCTAGGGGCTAGGTTCTTACAACAAAATTTTTTTTCGTCATTTTTTTAAAATTGTATAGGGGTACGGTTCTTACAAAATTTCAAACACGTCTTTATGTTGATTTTTTACTACTAGTTACAAAGCTTCAATTCGATCGAATCTTTATTTCTTGAGTTATCGAGGAAATAATATTCCAGGTGGGTATAACTCGGAAACCGTTAAACCGATTATGCCCAAAAACGAACTTAATTCTCCCATTCGGATACGCAACTTACCCTGAAAATTGCAAGTCCCTATCTCGTTTCGTTCGAAAGTTATCGAGACAACGGTCACCCATCTACTGAACTCACACAAGGCTGCTCGAATCTCCAACAATATTTAACCGATCGTGTTTAAACTTGAAACTTGGCAGTAGAGTTAGGTTCTAAAGACTCTTGCAAAATTTCAGCAATTTCAGACGAATAGTTACTGATATATAGAATTTTTTTTTAAATTTTCAATGATTTCTCAGAAATTTTCTACAAATATTATCCTCACGAAATTTTGCAAGAATTTTCGCGTTGGCATTCTACAACTAATAACCATGTTTCAATTCAATCGGTTTAGTATTTTTCGAGTTAATGAGGAGAAAAAAACAACCAAATTTCAGATGGCCATAACTCTAAAACCGTTTGGCCGATTATGCTTATAAACAAACTCAAATTGCGCGTTCAGATGCACAACCTAACCTGAAAACTTCAAGCCGCTATCTCTATCCGTTCTCAGGTGATCGTCACAACAAAAATATTTTTCAATAATTTTCTAACGATACGATTCTCACAAAATTTCACAAACGTGCTGAGGTTCATATTCTACAACTACTCACCAAAAGTTTCAATTCGATCGGATTTATATTGGTTGAAAACAAAATTATTACTCGGAAACCATTGGGCCGATTATGCCCATTAACGAACTTGTCAAAATGACTTGTCAATGTTTGTGAGTCGAACTAAATCGTTTAAGACCATTTTCATAAAAAAAATCGAAAATTACAGACATTTGGGCAAAATGATAAGCACTCTGTTCCGAGGACTAAGAGTGCCAAAAAAGTGTGAAAGCCCTGTGGATAGGGGCTTTGGCGCTCTTGTTCACGCTTTGACAAATCATTTTTCTGAAAGTATTGGTTTCTCAGACCTGGGAATGATATCAATGGATTATGATGATAGAATGGCATAATAAAAGAAATTATATTCAAAAAGTGTCATTTAAAAAACAACAGTGCCAAAAATTACAGCATTCTGTGAAAACATAGAAATCATCGAAATCATTAAAATTTTGAAAATTCATCATCTCCGAAAGTATTACTTTGTTAGATTTAAGAATGATGTCAGTGCATCTTAAAAAAATTGTATTTGTAAAGTAACTAAACTAACCGAGATATTTATCTCCCAAACCTACTATCACAATTTCAACTGTCTATTTCATTCCGTTCGAGAGTTATCGTGTTAACGGCTGGCCGGACAAAATCGATTTTGACCTCGGATTCTTGATCAGTGAGTCGAACTAAATCGTTTAAGCTCATTTTCATTCAGAAATTCGAAAATTACAGATATTTGAGCTAATTGATAGGCCCTTTGTTCCGAAGAACAAGAGCGCAAAAAATTAAATACTTTGACCTATCAAACTAATTTTAGGTATTCCTGAAAGGGGAGGAAATAAATCCATGATGCCATACTTATGACGCTCACCATATGTTGGATTGCACAATTAAGTTAACAGATCCCCTTCGGGTTTGTTCTGCAACACCAGATTCCTTGCAATATATATCGGGTTATTTAAAAAAAATCCCAATCCGCATTGTTTCTATCGACACGCATTGTGCTTTGTTCTCCCCATGGTTCCACTTTTTACCATTCCAAACACTACATTAAGTTCCATTTTAATCGCAATTTCATAACGATTGCAGCTTTCTCATTATATCAATAATTTTCAAGATCGCCAAGACACCCGTTGCTAAGCGTTCAATAAAGCGGTTAAATTCAATTATTAATAGCTTTTATTACGGCCGTAAATTAAACGCAAAGCGAATGAAAATTTCGAACGATTTAAATAAGCAATGAAAGATCAAACCGAGTGAATAATATGTTATTACCTAATACGGACGATGGTCGATTAATAAGGGACAAGGCCGCGCTTACAACGAGCTGTTAATCATTCCCTTTTTTCGCCGTTTGTTCTGGTATTTCGATATTTTTGCACATTTCGCTGGACCGAGTGAATTGGTGAATGGGTTGACGTAATTTCGGCGAGAATTGCTTGGTTGTTCTTTGCGCGGGAACAGGATCACCTGCTAAAAATATGATGTCGGTATTTCGACACTTTTCCATTGTGAAATTTCGGTGTGTGTTTTGTTGCATGTTCGACTCGATTCTGTTGACTTTCTATAGATATTGTTTGAGCGGATGTACTTTCAGAATTGATCGAGGTTGACTGAATTATTTTTATGATTGGATTGACGACTACGTGCTTGTTTCGGGGTGCTATCGTTTCATCCGAATGATAGTGAGAGAGTTTTCATATCCAACTATACGTTGTTACGTTGCGTTTTCTTTCTCGGTAAAGAATGAAAACTCTGAGATCATATATTTGTACATTTATCGCATAGCGACTGTTAGAGGATATAATCATGTAGAAGGGAGAGGATATCTGGGTTTTTGTGGATTGTTTTTCGTTCCTAGAATTCTCACCCCAAGAAATAATTTCAGTTTTATCATGATCTGCAAGAGTGCATTAAGAAACTAGAACATGCGCCCAAAAATGGGTTCAAGCCCTGTGGATAGGAGCTTTCTGGCGCTCTAGTTCAAACAGACAAATTATATCTCCGAAAGTATTGGTTTCTCAGAGTTGAGAATTATATCAATGTATTCATATGATAGAACTGCATCATAAAGGAAATTCAATTCAAATAATAGTTTATGTATCAAGATTAAATGAGCAATCAAGAGAATGAGAACTGCACCATGGAAGAAATCAAATTAAATCTGGCCAATTTTGCCCTATAACGAACTTAACCGAGATATTCATCTCCCTAACCTACTCTGAAAATTTCAACTACGTAGCTCATTCCGTTCGAGAGTTATATCTATGTCTATGGATGAAAAGCAGTCTCACTACTCTCAGATTTCTTACTTCATGTTACGTTCCGAAATGTAAAACTTTTCTGAGAAAAACTAATTTCGGAACAAACAACTGAGATTTTTCTCACTTCGCTCACAATTCTTCGATTGATTAGATAATGACATGTCTCAGGAAAATAAATTGACATTATGACAATTCATACATTATATCATTGTGTGACAACGTTGAAATACGATTTATTATTGAAATTTTGAAAAATCATATCTCCGAAATTATTAGCTTGTTAGAGTTAAAAATGATATCATTGGATTCTTATGGTAAAACTACTTATTGAAAAAAATTCAATTTTTAATTTGTTTTGTAAAAAAAAAATTTTTTTTACCGAGATGTTCATGTCCCTAACCTACTCTGAAAATGTCAACTGCCTAGCTCATTCCGTTCGAGAGTTGTAGAAACAAAATTTAAAAATTTTGTCCAATAACGAACTTAACCGAGATATTCATCTCCCCAACCTACTCTGAAAATTTCAACTACCTAGCTCATTCCGTTCGAGAGTTATTGTAGAAAAACTTTTTTTATATTTTGAAATTTTTTTTTGACACTTCACGGTAACCCGATCAATACAAAACTTCACATGCGTCTGAAGGTCATGATTCTACAATTTGATGCTAAATTCCAGATAGATCGAGTGATTGGTTTCGGAAATATTCATGAAAAATATTTTTACTAAAAACGGCCATAACTCCGAAACCGCTTTGATCCGCCAATTCTATCTATGGCAAACTGTCCAGCTTGTTGAAAAAATGTACTTCAATTTAAAATGAAACAATTCAATACGTATGATATTCCTCATTTCCATTATCGCATTGATTAATTAGGGCAAAAATTATCAGAGAGTTAATGGGTAGGTACCTACGTAGAATACCTACTATGAAATGCCTGATAGTGAGAAGTGTATTATACGGTATCCATGAATGTCTTTGGAGAAATATCATGTTTTTTGGCATAAATACTTCAGATGTTTGATGCTGAACGTATATGCTAGGGTTTTACATCGCATTCTCTTTATAAACCGGTCTTTTTCTCTGATGCAATTTTTTTCTCAAATGCCATCTACTACTAAATGTTTTTACAAACAACCTCCAAAGTAATATGGGGACAAAATATTGTGGGATTCTTTCTGAAAAGTAATCATTGAAAACCGTTGAAAAAACTTCTATATATCAGAAACTATTCGTCCGACATCTCTACTGCCACGTTCCAAGTTTGAACAGGATCGGATCTATATTGTTGGAGTAGCCTTGTGTGAGTTCAGCAGCTGGATGGGTGATCATTGCCTCTATAACCTTCGAACAAGAAGATATAGGGACTTGAAATTTTCAGGGTAGGTTGCGGATCCCAGTGGAAGAGTTACGTGCATAATCGAGTTATTGGGCATAATCGGCCAAACGGCTTCGGAGTTATACCCATCTGGAATATCATTTTCTCGATAACTTAAAAAATATTGAATTGAGACTTGGTATCTAATAGTAGAATATCGATATAAAGATGTGTGTGAAATTTTGTTAGAATCGGTGAGAACGGAAAGAGATAGCGACTTGCAATTTTCAGGGTAGGTTACGCATCCAAATGTGACTCTTAATTTCGTTAATTGGCATAATTGGCCGAATGGTTTTAGAGTTATACTCTTCTGAAATTCTGTTTTTATTATCTCTATAACTCAAAATATACAAATCGGACCAAAATAAAACACGGTGATTACTTGTAGAATGCCTACCCACTAATTTTTTGCGGAATTTCGTCAATATCGTATCCTGGAGGATCCTTGAGATTACTTGAGGTTACTTGAGGCGTAAGTTTATTCTTATTTCAATTGCAATAGAATAATTATTTATGAAATATTTATAAAATCATGTAATCATAGATTCTCTCGTTACTGACGTATGTCATGAAAATTGTATTAAAAGAATTCAAATATTATAAAAGCTGAGAAAACAGTATATATATGGATGCACGTAAAAGCTCCTGACTTCACGTCAGTGCTTGAACCAATTTTCATAGGTCGACGAAAAATCCTACTATGTGAGATAAGGAGGTTTATAGCTCCACCTCTTTCTAGAAGTTCTATGGACGACCAAGAAGTGATCAACTTTGAGATCATTACGCAGTCAGTTTATACCCTTGTCTTCATTCGAGTATTCCAGCACCATTATCTGTTATTCTAGTTCAGGGCCGGATTGATAAAAAGCAGTCACATTTCTGGAACTTCATCAGATTTATAAGGTTCAGAAAAGAATATCTCGAAAACGTTTTCAGGAGAAATGATGAAAAATAATTTAATTTTCTTAAATTATCGAAGATTCTTATTACGAATCAAAATAAAATTTATCAGCTTTCGTTCCGCTAATTTCTCATAGTTTTATGAATTCGCGAGTATATAACTAGGAAACCAGTGGAACTCGGGAAAAACTGTTTACTGGGGATTATGTGCCATTGTTATAGAATACTTCTAACCAAAACTCATTTCATTATGAATAACCATGTCGAATATGCGAAATGAAATTGCGATTTCAACAGCTTCTTACTTGAGCAGAATTTGATAAAATGGTAATGGATCAAAGTTTTATTTGATTGGCGTAATCTATGAGTAGAATTAATGTACAACTTCAGTCATCCTGTATATATTAATATAATTATAATTAACCTAATTCAATGACTAAATATATCAACAAAATTCAAGATATCCAACAGAGCTTATGACGTTCCGAATTTGTGTATAGGAATCATCTAACATCGATTGGGAAATTTATAACGTATAGTTTTTTTTTCAGATGAAGAAAACGGTACTGTCTCTGGGCTTATCGTCGGTTTCCAGCGAATAAGGTGAGTCACACAATAAATTTGTGAATTCCGGAATCGAAGGTAACGGTTGAAGAAAGTTCTAAGTGTATTCCGATTGGATGTGCGTGACTAAGAAGCTTTTCTCGCGGTTCGATTTTCCTGAGTTCAAAATCGGAGAGGTCGAATTCAGCGGTCATTTGTCTAACCTGATTTACATGCTGTCGGTTACTGATAGCCTCATTCGGCGTATCTGTTTCTGAGTGTTTTGACCGAAAGAGATATTGCCACATAACACATAACACTGATCACTTCCTACTGGGTATGACTAAGAATAAACTACCGTTTTACCATGTTATCTAGAATTAAATGCGTCATAATTGCTGCTAGTTTCATGTGAGTAGATTGATGAGATCTCGAACAATAATAGTTATTTATACAGGGTGTCCTAGAAGTCGACGTCAAGCCGGAAGCAGGTTAAAAGTCATGACAATAATCAGCAAAATATAAAAAAAAATAATTAATATAATATCAAAATTATAGGCATCTAAAGAAAATCGACAAAACCTATACTTTTTTATGGTTATTCAATTCCCATTTCTAAAAATCTTAATTTTTTGCCAATTTTATTTTTGTTATGTGGTCCTGAATAATGTGTCTGTATATTATTGCCCAAAACTTCACGACATTTGCCCCCGTTTGGAGCAAAATGTTACTTTTTGCCCCACTTAATATTCAAAGCTCTTATTTCGTCCAATTTCAACTGCCTGTACTGTAAAAAATGTATTACGCTAGTTCTGCAAGTAACTGTAAAGGTTGGCGCATTCAATGAGGATTCCAAAATGGTATAACAATTGCTAGTAATTCTGCAAGTTTTTCGGGTAGAATTGTTTCTGCTGAGAAATCCATTTATGAAACAATTTTTCCTACTACCTCCAAATGATTCTAGTGCACTTAAGGTGGATACTTTGAGTTATTTATTTGAAACAGATGAAGAGAATTAAAAAAAGCCCACGGTATCCACAAGTACTTGAAAATACATGCGTTACTCCTAACCTTGAGTTAACTCGCAATTGAGAAACCCGCCCTTAGAGGGTGCCAACTCTACAATCCCGAGGTTACCTCCCAAGAGTTGGATTCTATCAAATGATGATTCGAAGACACCGGGAGGATCCACGATTCTTGGAGAATGTTTTACCGTGCGGTTAGGTTTACTCAGTCCTATCTAAATTGTACCTGAGATACGGCGAAGAATAATGAAAGCCGTTCATCATGTGGTTTTTTTTGGTTATTATTTTGACCAAATGTCTGTAACTTCCGAATTTTCGCACGAAAATGGTCTCAAACCATTTGGTTCGACTCCTCAATGAAGAATTCGAGGTCAAATTTGATTCTGTCCGGCCGGCCGTCCGGCCGTTGCCACGATAACTTGAGAACGGAAAGAGCTAGCGACTTGAAATTTTCAGGGTAGGTTGCATAACCGAATGGGAGAGTTGAGTTCGTTTTTGGGCATAATCGGTCTAACGGTTTCCGAGTTATACCCACCTGGAATATTATTTCTTTGATAACCCAAAAAATGAATATTCGATCGAATTGAAGCTTGGTAACTAGTAGTAGAAAATCAACATAAAGACGTGTTTAAAATTTTGTAGGAACCGTACCCCTAGAAAATTCGAAAAAATGTCTAAAAAAAAATTTTAAGAACCGTACCCCTAGAAAATTTCAAAAAAATCACAAAAAAAAAATTAGTTCAAGCACTGACGTGCAGTGAGAAGTTTTTGCGCGTATGTTCTATTGTCCATTCTTCTGTATTGGACACCTTTAATCGAATTTACCATGGTAAATTATGTTGTCCATTCTACTGTATTGGACACTCTTAATTCGAATTTACCATGGTAAATTCGAATAATAAAATAAATTATATTGTCTATTCTACTGTATTGGACACTCTTAATTCGAATTTACCATGGTAAATTCGAATTAAGTGTCCAATACAGGAGAATGGACAACATAATTTACCATGGTAAATTCGAATTAAGAGTGTCCAATACAAGAGAATGGACAACATAATTTATCACGGTAGATTCGATTAAGGGTGTCCAATACAGAAGAATGGACAATAGAACATACGCGCAAAAGCTTCTGACTTCACGTCAGTGCTTGAACCAATTTTCAATGCCTACTTTCTTAATAATTTCTTCCGAGAAAGTTGGTGTCAGCACTTCTTTACGAAGATATTACGAGCAGTTACTCTAACGTCCCGTCAATAAATGGGGTGTGGGGGGTAAATCCCGATACCACCGCGCAAAAATAACACTTTCCATGACATAACCCGTTTCACCGTATCCCTTTTTTGCCCACCGCATTCCCATCCGACAAAATTAAAATATTAAAGAATTCTCTTTTGAAGTGCGTATCGACCCCGGACCAGGGAAAATGGAGATGTAATCGGAAATGGTAATAACGGGGTGAGGCGTATATTTACCCGTTTTATTACTCCGGCAAACACGCCGCTACGCTCTAAACACTCCCCGAAATTGAACGAAACTCGAATTTATTAACGCGGACCGTTTCGAAAAAATTGCGAGCGATTCCGTAACAGATATATACGCACGCACGGCGCCGTCAAACGGCCGTCCGCCTCGGTATAAACGGGCGGGCGGCCCGTGGGCGGCTACGGACGCCGACGCTTATCGGCCGTGTTTGTGCGGGTTCCGTTTTCGCGATTGCAGTCGCCTGATGGACGGACATAGAATGGAAATTGGAATTATCGAATTTTCGGGAGGGGCCGCCGTGTTCGCGTTAAAAACCGGTCCCCGACGACACCCTCTCCGGATGGTGAACCCGAATTCGGTCGGAGGGAATGCAAACATTTGTTCGGAAGTACCGACGATGGGGATTGGGATGCTGAAAATTAAATTTTTTTGTTTGTCGAGATTTGAATACACTGCTCAACAATTGATAGGGATCACTTACTTTTTCTAAATTTATTTCTGAATTATTCGCTCCAAGATTATAAATTTAGTCAGATATCAGAGTATTTTCAGTTGATAATATGGTTCACTTGAGAAAAGAATGAAAAAATGGAAAGTTGGAGAGAAAAAAAAACTTTATTAGGAACACTCAAAATTCTGTGTTTGAATAACATAGAAATTTTATGATGACACCACAAGAAGGCTGAAGTTTCGGTTAAGCTAGTACCTAGTTGGCCCCCCACGAGCTCGTCTCAAGCATTCTACCCTACGAGGCATACTTTCAATCAAACGATTTATAAAATTTTGGGGCAAATTCGTCCAAATATCCCGTAAAGCGTTAGAAAGGTCCTCCAGGTTATTGATCGGTTGTTCTAAGGTTGACAATTGTCTAGACATCTCAGACCAGACATGTTCGATGCAATTCATGTCTGGAGAGCGAGCTGACCAGTCCATCCTATCAATAGCATGAGTTTCTAGCGCTTCATTAACCAGACGACTACGGTGTGGACGGGCATTATCGTCAATTAAAATGAAATTCTCGCCCAAGGCAGCCGCAAACGGAACAATTATGGGTTCAATAATCATATCGTGATATCTCTGGCTGGTCATTGTGGTGTTCTGCAGAACAACCAACTCTGTGCGTTGGTTCAAACAAATGCCTCCCCATACACATATACAGGGTGTCCCAAAAATACCACGCGAAAGTGACACTGGAGATAGATTGGCATTAGGTCTATCAGATAGCATCAACATGACCTCAGTAAAAGTCCGCTGGTTTTCGAGATATCACCACTTTTGTGTATTTTTTAAAAATCTCCAGTTTTCGGTCTTTTATCACCTAGCATTGCTAGAAATTACTTCAAACTCATGTTTTTTTTACCTAGACTATCCTGAATAGTTGCTTCAAACAATGAAGTAGTAACTTCACCGACAACTAGAACAAAATCCTTCAAAAAATATCTAACTTGTTGTATTTTATGCCGAAGTTAAAACGTTAACTTAAGTTTGACTGACTGCTGTGAAAAAAAATTATATCAGACTGAATTGACAAATAATCGCAAAAACTGGTCCATTTCATGCCCTTTTCAAAATGATACAACACTACCAATTTTTTTTAATCACCACCAGAATTGCTACTTATTAAAAAAAAACAAAACCCTTATCGGCTATCTCGCTCCCACATTCATTGTTTTGTAACATGGAAACCGGTCCGACTTTCACAGACTAGGGGTCTTCGAATAGTCTAGACCAGGGGTCACCAAATGGCGGACCGCGGTCCGGATGCGGATCGCGAACCTTTTTTTTGCGGACCATTTTTCCAGAAAACATGTATTCTTGATTAAAAAAATTCAGATAACTTTTCGTTTTATTTACTAATTATAGATATTGGATTTAGATTAACTGCTAGTCAAATTCTTATGCCATCATAATGCTATCAACGACCCGCGACAGATATACAGATTTTGTGAACGGACCTCCAATGAAACTAATTGGTGACCCCTGGGTTAGATACTAGAGAAAACTTTTTGGCGTTTGACGGATTTACTCATTTCCTAATATTTTCCGAACGGATAGAGATACAGAGGAAATAGATACATAAATCTAAACGTCGTCCACCGACCAATCATCGGGGAAAATTTGGATATCGAGATGTGAAAATCATAGATTTCGGACGGGAAAGAAGAATTTTCCTTCGATTCCGGGTCAAAAATATTTCAAAGTGCCGACCAAAAAATTTTTTTCATGGTATATCGATACGGAGCTCGTGTCTAGTTAAATCGAGGTCGCTGATCACGAATATGCAATTAGTTTTTCCCTAAGTGGCGTACTTTGGGAAAATTTTCACTTAGAGTGAAAAAATGGATGAAAATAGGTCAATTTTGGAAGTTCACACCGTCCAAAAAAATCGGAGTAAGGTGTTGTTGATTTTTGCCCTCATATATGGATCCTTAATCTCCTGAATAATCCAGACAGAAAATGTCCAGGCCGTACTATTCGGAAATAATGATTTTTTTCCCAAGGGTATGTTTTTCGGAAAATTCATTTCGCGGTATTTCCGCGGAAAATCCTCTAATGAAAAATCCGATCATATATTCGTAATCTACGCTCCCGAATTAGTAAATGACATAATTTGCATCGAAATCGGAGACCGGTCGAATTTTGGCAATTTTTTAATACATTAGCCTTAAAAAAATCCCATTTTTCGAGAAAAATTTTTTGACGCAAAACTATGAAACGGGAACTTATTCTTATAGATTCGGGGCCGTAGATTCCGAATCTACCATCAGATATTTATTACAAAAATTTTCCGAGGAAATATCGCGGAAAGAATTTTCCGAAAAATAGACCCTCGGGAAAAAAATCATAATTTCCGAAGCGTACGACCTGGACCTTTATTGTTCAGATGATTCGATAGACAAAGGATCCAAATATGTCGTAAGAAATCAGCAACACTCTACTCCGATTTTTTTGGGCGGTGGAAAGTTCCAAAATTGACCTATTTTCGTAATTTTTTTCACTTTAAGTGAAAATTTTCCCAAAGTACGTCACTTAGGGAAAAACTAATTACATATTCGTGATCAGCGACCTCGATTTAATTAGACACAAGCTCCGTATCGATATACCATGAAAAAAATGTTTTGGGTCGGCACTTAGAAATATTTTTGACCCGGAATCGAAGGAAAATTCTTCTTTCCCGTCCGAAATCTATGATTTTCACATCTCGATATCCAAATTTTCCCCGATGATTGGTCGGTGGACGACGTTTAGATTTATGTATCAATTTTTTCTGTATCTCTATCCGTTCGGAAAATATTAGGTAATGAGCGAATCCGTCAAACGCCAAAAAGTTTTCTCTAGTATCCAACACATACAAAAATCTACAATTTTCCGATTAGGTCGACGCGGCTTTGGTTATTCACTAAATCGGGTACGCAGATCACGAATCTGTAATTAGATTTTCTGTATCTCGATTAGCAATGACGAAGAAAGTCGCAATTTCTGGCTCTACCTCCGGAAAATGGACTAATCAGTCGGATTTTTCGCCATATTACCAAAATTAATCGAGATACGGAAAAACTAATTACAGATTCGGAATCTACGCCCTCGATTTAGAGAATAGCCAAAGCCGTGGCGATCTAATCGGAAAATTCTAGATTTTTGTATGGGTTAGAATCTAGACAAAGGACTCACAGCTCTGGCGATGTGTTAGTTGTTGTATGCATTTTATCAATATTTCACAGGAAATAGGTCATAAATACTTCTACAAGGGTTGAAGTATTACAAGATATTTTACTTGCAATTATCTTTCCGTGGAATATATTAATTTCAAGGGTGAGACCACCCATGCAAAAATAAACCAGTTAACCCAAAACATTTAAGTTTTCCAAGCGAGCTGCTTTGTTTAGAAATACAAATGAGCGCTTCCCAACATGTGAAGTCATGGGACGCAACAGTGGTGATATCTCGAAAACCAGCGGACTTTTACTGAGGTCATGTTGATGCTATCTGATAGACCTAATGTCAATCTATCTTCAGTGTCACTTTCGCGTGGTATTTTTGGGACACCCTGTAGAACCTCCGCCAAAAGCTGTTGTGGGTACCATAAACTGTTCTGCATACCTTCGACCTCTTTCCCTCCAAGCAAGAATACGTCCATCGGAGTTGACCAAACGAAATCTAGACTCATCCGTAAATAAACATCGGCTCTAATCTTCAACTGTCCAATTGCGGTGCTCCTCAGCCCATTGCCGTCGATGAACCCGGTGTTCCCTATTCAAACGGGGATGTTGTACCCTCCTACGTGCTCTCAAACCACGAACATGTAGTCGTCGTCTTACAGTCTGGTTCGAAATTAGAACTCCTGTTGCAACTCTCAGTGATCTATTGAGCCGCGACGCCGGGTAAGTGGGATTTCTCCTAGCATTGAGGACCAAAAGACGATCTTGGGCAGCTGTTGTACTGCGTTGCCGACCTCCCCCATGAACATAAGCTACTGAGTCGTTTTGGATGAACCTATTCCAAGCCCGACTCACGACACTTTGCGAAACATTCAACCGCCGGGACACTTCTCGCTGGGACAAACCTTCCTGTATCCACCGTATGATTTGGTCCAGTTGCACAGGAGCCAAACGTCTTCTCGGCATGACTGATAAGCTAATATTGTTCTCATTTCTTCAATTATTGTCACCTTATGTGTTTGAACGAGAGAAAAAAACAGATTTAATAACAAATACCACATTGCTTTTCACTCCACATGTAACAGCCTACAGATAATAATCGATTTTGTGAACAAGAGCCGATGAAGTGAGGAAAAATTTGATATAATCAACTCAAAACATCTTAATTTTTCCTTAGAGAACATATAATGTACAGATATTCACGAGATAACTTGAAAAAAATACAAATGAAGAGAAGTTCATAAGTGATCCCTAGCAATTGTTGATCAGTGTATATCGGAGTTTCACGCTGAAGAACAACGAATGTTATTCTGGATGAAAAAGGTTGACGGGTAATTCTGCTAAAGGAGCAGAGACTAAATTTGATGTTGTTGTATATGTATGTAGTTGTAGGAGGTATCGTTGCACTGCGACCTTGAGGTCTATTGGTCAGAGCTGTCGATGTCATCTGTAACGTTCCTTTTTAAACCGGGCAGGGGTTTGTTTATATTTTGCTTGCGATAAGGTGGTCGTTTGTATTGACATTAAATTTGAGGTTGGATCTCAATAGTACCAATCGACGCATAAAGAATTATGGTATTCTAGGAGCCGAATGAGTTGGCAATATTGTTTCGTTTTGTCAGAGTCGGCGTCGGTCAGATGAGATCGTCCATTTTGTGAAGATTCGACGAAGAAAGCATAGGTTATACGCATTTTCGGAAATTTGTAAGAATTATTGAAATCTTCTTAGTTGGATATAATTTCGAAAATCGAATTAGGAGTGAGGGTTACATTGGTTTGATTTGGAAAGATAACGGGTAACTTTCGCTTGTCTCGAAAGAGGATTTAAAGACCTTTTGCAAACCCAAGTTGAACACTTGAATGATCTCGGCGACTTTGACAGGTACGTGTTAAATGTTCTATTCTCGCCATTTCTAGTAGAAACAATTCAGGTTGTAATTATTTTTCTGTATCCAGAACGTTGCTGTGTGATTGAATTATTTGGTGGAGGCACGACCAGCTTTAGTTTTGAAGCAAACTTATACAGGACAACCCGGAATTTCAGGGTATGTACTAAGTATTTAAATATTGTAATAATGAAAAATGGCGATACCGTTGTTAAAAAATCAACAAGTCCAGAGCGTTCCTGCTAATCGGGTCCTTCATAAATGGCTTCGTATAATAAATTTACTTATGCATATATTTCACAAATCAAATAGACCCCAGGGGGTTCATTGGTCTGCCGAGAAAGCAAGAGCAGACGCGTTTCTGGCTTCTTCGCCTTCATCAGTACTATGTAGCTTCCTCAAAAAATTCAACTAAACTGACCCGGGTTAAGCCTCTCAGAGCCGGCTTGGTCGATCATTTTAATCGCCCACGCCACCTATGAGACGAAACACGGAAATCGGCCTCTCCCCAGCAGTGAATATTTGAAGCGTGAAATCATATGCCACCATTCACTCGACATTAATCGAGAACGAGTCCCGCAGAGCTCAGACAGTATCTTCTCAATGGCCATAAACGCTGTTTAGCGTTTTCAAAAATAATAATGAAAAATGGCGATACCCCGTTTACCGTGTAAACGGTTACTGAAGTATGTCATTGAAATGGTGTGAAAAGTATTCGTATATTATGAAAGTTCGGAAAATGGTATATATCGATGCTAAATTCGATCAAGAGTGTCCAATTACCAATTTTTTTGCGTATTTATGTTCTTCAGATGAGATGAAACATTTACACAAAAATAGATATTTCGCCGCAGGACACATAATTTTCCGTTGTACCCAGGAGAGCCTCATATGTGGATTTTAATAAACTTGAATAATTCATGATTCACCTAAATTGTAAATGAAAATCCCGTACAGCCACGTAATCAGCCAGTAACTCAATAATTCAATAGCTTCCCATGTGTACGCAACATAATATTCAACAATTTCATTAATGATAGTTCTGATGTTACGCATTGTCAAAATGTAATTGGTCGATCACCGACAGCGTTCGCGCCATTCGTGAAATCAACCGATTAACGCAAATCGACCCCGAAAGGTCAATCCGCAGGTCTGCGGAAGGCTCCCGTGAAACGCGCCTCCGATGACGGATTCCCTCCCAGCCTCATAACGCCAAACACGCCGAAGTGCCTACTCCCGACTGTCAATCCCTCAGAGTCCCACGCAGGTTCGGGAGTTGGGCAGCGTTTGCATGGTTGTCCAACTGGCGGCCCGCTATGCCATTTGTTACGGCCCACACGGAAACTTGAAGCCAGGAAACCGTGTTAAGACAGAGACACAAGGTAGAGACAGACTATTCCCACGTAAGCAACGTATGCAACGCATTATGGTAAGGACAGACTATGCCACGTACGCAACGCATTATGATATCTGGACCCTTTAATGTACATGCCTAGAAACACACTTATCACACGCTATCATAAGCAACGCTGTCCCACGCGGCCCACGAGACGTGGTATCCGCCGATCCAGATCGACGTGGGAAGGTGGAGGGGATTGCTAGTGTGTTTCTATAGAAACTTACATTCGCAATGCGTCAGTTTGAATTTTGATAAATGGGAGATGAATAATTAATTGATTTGGTTAGTCGATATGTCATTGATAATATTAAATGTACTGAATTTCGAAACAAAACGTTACGCAATGCAGCACGGGAAGATAAACCAAAACAAAAGTGCAAGTCTGCCAAGTACCTGCTACTATATATTTTGTACTGTTTGAATTGGGTAGGTGTTGTAAGTATTTATATTTATCCACTACTAGCTGGCCCGGCAGACTTCGTACTGTCTCCTCAACGCCTGCCCAACGACAACGCCAACTCCAACTCCAACTCCAACTCCAACTCCAACTCCAACTCGAACTCGCACTCGAAGACCAATTCCAAGTCCAGGTCCAAGTCCAAGTCCAAGTCCAAGTCCAAGTCCAAGTCCAAGTCCAAATCCAACTCCAACTCCAACTCGAACTCGAACTCCAACTCCGACGCCAACTCTAACCCCAACGCCAACTATAACGCGAACTCTAACTCTGATTAATTCCTAAAATGACTATTAAAAAATAGGGGTTGGTGATAGAAGGGAGAAAATTTAGGGTTGTATGTATATTATTTTGTAACGCTAACACCAACTCCAACCCCAACACTAACTTCAATGCCAACTCCAACACCAACTCTAACCCCAACTACAACGCCAACTACAACGCCAATTCCAATCCTAACGCCAACCCCAACGCCAACTCAATTTCCAACTCCATTTCCACCTCCATCTCCATTTCCACCTCCATCTCCATTTCAACCTCCATCTCCATTTCCACCTCCATCTCCATTTCCATCTCCATCTCCACCTTCAACTCCAATCCAACTACAACTCCAACTACAACGCCAACTCCATAACCAACGCCCACAATGCCTACTCCAACTTCCACTTCAACTCCAACCCCAACGCCAACTCCAACACCAACTCTTACCCCAACTACAACGCCAACTCCAATTCTAACGCCAACCACAACGCCAACTTCAACGCCAACTCAAACTCCAACTCCACCTCCACCTCCATGTCCACCTCCAACTCCAATCCAACTACAACTCCAACCCCAACGTCAACTTTATTGAATAGCCATAAAGTTCAAATTGACTCTACATTTTATTTAGAAAACGTTTGTATGGAATGATGTATGGCTGATTTTAGGGTTTTCCCGGCAATTATTCGAAATTTTCTCCCCGTAAAAACCATCCTTGGACTTCAACGAACATTTAAAAAAAAGAATTAGCAAAATTGGTCCAGGCACTGTTGAGTTATGCGCTTACCAACACATTTTGCGATTCATTTTTTTATATAAGAATGTAGGTACGTTTAATACTGAATGAATTAATATGTGTGGGTACCTGCGTCTTTATTTATACCGTGTATCCAATATCTTCTCTTCTTTCTGTTCTTGTGGCATGGACATATCAAAGTAAAATTAGGTTAGCTTTTGCATCTGAATGCGATCTTTAAGTTTGTTTATAGGCATAATAGGCAAAACGGTTATGGAGATATCCATCTGAAATTTGGTCGATATTTCCTCAATAACTAATGAAATACGAAACCTATCTATTTAGTTTTAGAATGCCAACGTGAAAATTCTTGCGAAATTTCGTGCGGATCGTATCACTGGAGAATTTTTAAAAAATCATTGAAAATCATTGAAAAAATATCTACATATCAGAAACTATTCGTCCGACCACTCTCTGTGAATTAATCAGCAGTCTACGTCGAATCAAAAAATGCAATAATATATAGGGTGTTCCATTTGAAATATCAAAGTTGTTAGTACTTTTTGATATAAGCGGCAACACCGCAGTGCTGAAAATATTCCAGATGGATAGAGCAGTGGTTCCTTGCCAAGCAACCGAATTTTCAATAAAATCGTACGTCCCGTTCTCCTCATAAGTCTAGGGTACCATCGACCGTTGTCCACCTCGGTATAATAACATGATATTTATTAATTTTCTTCTCAGCGGATATGAATCAGGTGAAAATCGTTTCCGAATTGTTTATGTATCGAAATAAATTATTCCAGAACGCGATAATTGGCTAGTTTCGGTCCAACAATCTTGCCGGTCCGACCAGTCGGATTTGTTTCAAAATACCGCAAATTTTATGCGAAAACTAATTTATAGGGCCCCATTAAAATTCATGCATTCATCGTCGGCCCGGCCAAAAATTACATTTCGTTATTAATGCCAAACAATGCGAGGACTCGGTCCAACGACTGAACCCATTTTTCGCTATTAAAATATATGTATTTATTCGATGCAATTACAGAAAATTAGTCGCGACAACGGAATAATAATCGTCGTTCAACAAGAATTTGAGTGATTTATAGAATTTGTGCGAGTGCTAGAGTTTTTGGCGCTCTCGTTCCTGGGAACAGAGTGCTTATCATTTTGCCCGAATGTCTGTAATTTTCGAATTTTTGAATGAAAATAGTCTTGAATGATTGTGTTCGAATCAAGAATCCGTAGCCAAAATTCAGAGTGGGTTCACGATTCAAATATCTCGGTAAAGTTTGTTATTGGGCAAAATCACCTAATGGTTTCGGAGTAACGAAAAAAAAATTTTTTTTTACTTTACAAGTTTCGAATTAAATTTTTTTTGAGATGCACTTTTACCAGAAGAATCCATTGATATCACTTTCAACTCTAACGAGCTAATACTTTCGGAGATATGATTTTTGAAAATTTCAAAAATAAATCGTTTTTTTTTTCTATGTTTTCACAGAATGCTTTACTTAATTATTCTATCTATGTATTATTATATGATCTGTGTTCTTAGATGTCATCTTATTTTCCTATGAGAGATATAATTGATGAAATACCCCTCCTGTTCTAGAAAACAAAGTATGATGGAATGCAAAATGACCAATGAAAAAACCTCAGCTATCGTAGAATTATGAGGATGATATGATATTATACTTTTAAGGTGATAATATAATGCCTGTGGATAATCCATATTATGATGGAGATATAATATACTTTAGTAAGTTACATAATCAAATTGGGTTCAGAATATCTCCAATAAAAACAAAACTGCAATATTGTTTCAATATATACAGGGTGTCCCAAAAATACCACGCGAAAGTGACACTGGAGATAGATTGGCATTAGGTCTATCAGATAGCATCAACATGACCTGAGTAAAAGTCCGCTGGTTTTCGAGATATCACCACTGTTGCGTCCCATGACTTCACATGTTGGGAAGCGCTCATTTGTATTTCTAAACAAAGCAGCTCACTTGTAAAACTTAAATGTTTTGGGTTAACTGGTTTATTTTTGCATGGGTGGTCTCACCCTTGAAATTAATATTTTCCACGAAAAGATAATTGCAAGTAAAATATCTTGTAATACTTCAACCATTGTAGAAGTATTTATGACCTATTTCCTGTGAAATATTGATAAAATGCATACAACAACTAACACATTGCCAGAGCTGTGAGTCCTTTGTCTAGATTCTAACCCATACAAAAATCTAGAATTTTCCGATTAGATCGCCACGGCTTTGGCTATTCACTAAATCGAGGGCGTAGATTCCGAATCTGTAATTAGTTTTTCCGTATCTCGATTAATTTTGGTAATATGGCGAAAAATCCGACTGATTAGTCCATTTTCCGGAGGTAGAGCCAGAAATTGCGACTTTTTTCGTCATTGCTCCGAAACTAATCGAGATACGGAAAATCTAATTAAAGATTCGTGATCTGCGTACCCGATTCAGTGAATAACCAAAGCCGCGTCGACCTAATTGGAAAATTGTAGATTTTTGTATGTGTTGGATACTAGAGAAAACTTTTTGGCGTTTGACGGATTCGCTCATTACCTAATATTTTCCGAACGGATAGAGATACAGAAAAAATAGATACATAAATCTAAACGTAGTCCACCGACCAATCATCGGGGAAAATTTGGATATCGAGATATGAAAATCATAGATTTCGGACGGGAAAGAAGAGTTTTCCTTCGATTCCGGGTCAAAAATATTTCTAAGTGCCGACCCAAAAAATTTTTTTCATGGTATATCGATACGGAGCTCGTGTCTAATTAAATCGAGGTCGCTGATCACGAATATGTAATTAGTTTTTCCCTAAGTGGCGTACTTTGGGAAAATTTTCACTTAAAGTGAAAAAATTGACGAAAATAGGTCAATTTTGGAACTTTCCACCGCCCAAAAAAATCGGAGTAGGGTGTTGCTGATTTTTTACGTCATATTTGGATCCTTTATCTATCGAATCATCCGAACAATAAATGTCCAGCTCGTACGCTTCGGAAATTATGATTTTTTTTCCCGAGGGTCTATTTTTCGGAAAATTCTTTCCGCGATATTTCCTCGGAAAATTTTTGTAATAAATATCTGATGGTAGATTCGGAATCTACCGCCCCGAATCTATAAGAATAAGTACCCGTTTCATTGTTTTGCGTCAAAAAAATTTTCTCGAAAAATGGGATTTTTTTAAGGCTAATGTATTAAAAAATTGCCAAAATTCGACCGGTCTCCGATTTCGATGCAAATTACGTCATTTACTAATTCGGGACCGTAGATTACGAATATATGATCGGATTTTTCATTAGAGAATTTTCCGCGGAAATACCGCGAAATGAATTTTCCGAAAAACAGACCCTTGGGAAAAAAATCATAATTTCCGAATAGTACGGCCTGGACATTTTCTGTTTGGATTATTCAGTAGATAAAGGATCCATATATAAGGGCAAAAATTAACAACACCTTACTCCGATTTTTTTGGGCGGTGTGAACTTCCAAAATTGACCTATTTTCGTCCATTTTTTCACTCTAAGTAAAAATTTTCCCAAAGTACGCCACTTAGGGAAAAACTGATTGCATATTCGAGATCTGCGACCTCGATTTAACTAGACACGAGCTCCGTATCGATATACCATGAAAAAAATTTTTTGGGTCGGCACTTAGAAATATTTTTGACCCGGAATCGAAGGAAAATTCTTCTTTCCCGTCCGAAATCTATGATTTTCACATCTCAATATCCAAATTTTCCCCGATGATTGGTCGGTGGACGACGTTTAGATATATGTATCTATTTCCTCTGTATCTCTATCCGTTCGGAAAATATTAGGAAATGAGTAAATCCGTCAAACGCCAAAAAGTTTTCTCTAGTATCTAACCCAGGGGTCACCAATTAGTTTCATTGGAGGTCCGTTCACAAAATCTGTATATCTGTCGCGGGTCGTTGATAGCATTATGATGGCATAAGAATTTGACTAGCAGTTAATCTAAATCCAATATCTATAATTAGTAAATAAAACGAAAAGTTATCTGAATTTTTTTAATCAAGAATACATGTTTTCTGGAAAAATGGTCCGCAAAAAAAAAGGTTCGCGATCCGCATCCGGACCGCGGTCCGCCATTTGGTGACCCCTGGTCTAGACTATTCGAAGACCCCTAGTCTGTGAAAGTCGGACCGGTTTCCATGTTACAAAACAATGAATGTGGGAGCGAGATAGCCGATAAGGGTTTTGGTTTTTTTTAATAAGTAGCAATTCTGGTTCTGATTAAAAAAAATTGGTAGTGTTGTATCATTTTGAAAAAGGCATGAAATGGACCAGTTTTTGCGATTATTTGTCAATTCAGTCTGATATAATTTTTTTTCACAGCAGTCACTCAAAATTAAGTTAACGTTTTAACTTCGGCATAAAATACAACAAGTTAGACATTTTTTGAAGGATTTTGTTCTAGTTGTCGGTGAAGTTATTACTTCATTGTTTAAAGCAACTATTCAGGATAGCCTAGGTAAAAAAAAACATGAGTTTGAAGTAATTTCTAGCAATGCTAGGCGATAAAAGACCGAAAACTGGAGATTTTTAAAAAATACACAAAAGTGGTGATATCTCGAAAACCAGCGGACTTTTACTGAGGTCATGTTGATGCTATCTGATAGACCTAATGCCAATCTATCTCCAGTGTCACTTTCGCGTGGTATTTTTGGGATACCCTGTATATCATTTTCAGAGTAAATTTGAGGAATGAATATCTCGGATAAGTTCGTTATTGGGTAGAATCGGTCTGTTTGAATTTAATTTCTTTCATGGTGCAGTTCTATCATAAACATCCATTTATATCATCCCCAGAGACCAATACTTTCGAAGATATAATTTGTCAAATTTTGAACAGGAGCGCCTAAGCTCCTGTCCTTAGGGCTTTCCCACTTTTTCTCTGAAAAATCAGCATCAAGATCATCACTCCATGAGGTACATTGTTTTTGCGCGCAGTTTCTGGGGAACATCGCGTCATGATTTTGCCCAAATGTCTGTAGATTTCGAATTTTTTGCCGAAAATGGTTTGAAAAGATTGGTTTCGATTCACTGATAAAGGATTCGAGGTCAAATTTGATTCTGTTTGGCCGGCATTCCGTTGCCACGATAACTTGAGAACGGAAAAAGATAGCGACTTGAACTCCAAACAGTTTTACAGTTATACTCATATGAAATTTGGTTGTTTTTTCCTTAATTACTCGAAAAATACGAATCCAATATATATTTTTGGAATGATCATTGAAAAAATTTGTATATATCAGAAACTGTTCGTCCGACATTGCTGAAATTTTGCGAGTGCTTTCAAAACCTAACTCTTCTGCCAAGTTCCAAGTTTGAACACGTTCGGATCAATATTGTGCGAAATCTAAGCAGCCTTTGGTGAGTTCAGTAGCTGGATGGACTGTAGCCTCGATCACTTTCGAACGAAAAGAGATAGGGACTTGCAATGTTCAGGTTAGGTAGCGCATCCTAATGGGAGAGTGAATTTCGTTGTTGGGAATAATCGGTCGAACGGTTTCGGAGTTATAGCTAAATTTTTATCGATAACTCGAAAATACAGACACGATCGAATTGAATTTTGGTAATTAGTTGTAGAATATCGAAATAAAGACGATTGAGTACCGTCCATCAGAAAATTTTAAAAATATTACGAAGAAATATTATGTATCTCTTTTTTGCCTAAAATGGTCTCTAATGTTTAGGTTCGACTCACTTATTAAGAATTTGAGATCAAATTCAAATCATACCGGCCAGCCGAAGGTTGCCACGATAACTATCGAATGGAAAGAGATAGCGATTTCCAGGATAGGTTGTGCATCCGAATGCGATGATTAAATCCTTAATGGGCATAATCGATCAAAGGGTTGTTGTTTTATCCTCAATAACTCCAATAATGCAGCTACGATCGCATTGAATCTTGGCAGTTAGAAAGAAAAATAAAAAAAAAATTCAAAAAGAAAAATTATTTTTATAGTTCAGAAACTATCTGTCCAATTTTGCTGAAATTCTGGAGAAAACTCCAAGCCGCATTTAGTTTTCCTTATATTTTCAAAAATAGAATAAAATCGAAGTTTAATATAGTATTCGGTTGAATAATGGTGGATGAAAGTTCTCGAGCTCAACTACAACCATTAAAATTGTTTGAAACCATTTTCCTGTCAATATAATAAAATTACAGACATTAATTTGGACAAAATTAAAGCACTTTGAAACAAACTTAAAAAAACAGAGGTCGTAAAAATCGAATAACCAGCACTCACAACCCTTCCGAAAGATCATTAATCCTTCAATCCACGAACCTAAAATAGGGAGTTGAATAAGCCTTTACCGTTAAAGGGGGGAGAAGATAAACCCGATGACGTATTTTTACAACTCTTTTGTACCTCCGGTCATTGAACCTCGATGTATTCAAATATTAACCCACATATATTACTACATGGTCGTCAGGGGGTTGATTCCGCCCCTCTTCACGGTCTCGTTGCGATGGGGGTGTCCCCCAGGGGGGTGCATACGTCACGTCCGCTCTAGGCCGCTACAGATTTCCGCTTCTCAATTAATCGTAATGGAGGTGTGCTTAATTCGATGAAAATCGAAATTTCGACGGCGCCTACTTAATGACGGGGTGAGTGCGAGTGTGTCGGATCGATAGGCAAACATGTCCCGTATGAGGGGCTGCGAATTTTACGTAAGGGGTATTTCCGTGCGAGATATGTCGCATTGAAACAACGAACATATGTCAACAAAAACTGATCCCTCTAAAAATATTCTATGTGAAATTATTTGTCAACATTCTCGAGCAGCTTTCACAGTTAAAATATATTAGGTAAATTCGATTAAGAGTGTCTAATAAAGGGTCCGCCAAATAACTTTTTTTTTTAATGCAATAAAAAAATCTACTGAATATTTTCTCAAATTTCTTTTTTTATTTGAAAGTACAATCCTTCCGGTGAATAATGGAAAATAATTTCATTCAAATGGCTGCCTCGGTTAGCCATGCAGTAGCCTACACGATCGGTCCAATTTTTAAGCACATTATCGATTGTGTGCAGCTGTATTTCACCAATGGCTTCATGAATATTGTCCTTTAAAGCGTCAATTGTCTCTGGCTTGTCGGCGTAACACTTATCTTTGACGGCACCCCACAAATAATAGTCCAACGGTGTCAAATCGCAGCTCCGAGGTGGCCAAACGATATCAGCTCTGCGGCTAGTAATGCGATCTTCAAAAACATTATAAAATAAACTAAATTAAATAAGAATCCATTGATATAATTCCTAAATCTGAAGAATCAATACTTTCGGAGTTCTGATTTGTTAAAGTCTGAACAAGAGCGCCATAGCTCCTGTCCACAGTGCTTTCCCACTTTTTCAATTTGGCGTCAGTTTTCGAGAATTTTCGTAGCTAAATTCAAAACGTAGGTCTATGAATCATCTCAGGTAGGATTTACATACATCAGCAAATTATAATTACAGTGTTCTATGAAATCATAATATAGAACTATTGAGAATAATTATTGCAATTTTGAAAAATCATATTTCCGAAGGTATTAGTTTTTTAGATTTGAGAATAATATCGATGGATTCTTATTATAAAACTGCATCTTAAAAAAAATGAATTTAAAATTAGTAATGTAAAAAAAATATTTTTCTTGTTACTCCGAAACCAGTTGACTGATTTTGCCCAATAACGAACTTAACCGAGATTTGTCACCCAAACCTACTCTGAAAATTTCTCTGTCTAGCTCATTCCGTTCGAGAGTTATCGTGTTAAAGGACGGCCGGACGGACAGAATGATGATAAGCACTCTGTTCCGAGAATCAAGAGCGCCAAAAACTGAAGAAAAATAGGAGGTTCCTTCATCTGGTTAGAAACGGGGGAAATATTAACATGGATTCGGGTTTCGATATTAAAACCGCCCTGATATGTTACAACAATAGCCTCATTTGTCGTTTATGAAATAGAGTGGGAATATTTCCGAAATTTCAGAAGCAACCACCAATGAGTGAATTTGTAGGGTGCATAATCTTAGGAATTTGAAATCTGGAATTTGTCCCACCCATCTGAACTGAATTTAGTTGAATTCTGCATAAAAGCTTTCAATAACCTCTAGAGAAAACGAATATCAGCACAGGGCAATGTGTTAAGAAACTGATAAGTTTCTTACCACTTCAGTTATTATAGGCATTTGAGCATTCTCAATATATACTTTGGTAAGATACATAATCAAATTGGATTCAGAAAATCTCCAGTAAAAACAGAACTGCAATAATGGCTAAGTTTTAATTGATATAATATAATTTTCAGAGTAAATTTGAGGAATGAATATCTCGGATAAGTTCGTTATTGGGGAGAATCGGTCTGTTTGAATTTAATTTCTTTCATGATGTAGTTCTATCGTAGGAATTCATTTATATCATTCCCAGTGACCAATCATTTTGGAGATATGATTTGTCAAAGTTTGAAAAAGAGCGCCAAAGCTCCTGTTCACAGTGCTTTCCCACTTTTTATATTCAACAATGTGTTTTTAAATAATTCAGTGGATGTTAAACATGAGAAGCGAAAGCTGAAAACAAATTACTTCTATTATTATCTTATTGGTTGCTGCACAGAGGGCAGTTCGCATCCTCTCGCAATCCTCAAAATCGGGTATAATAATAATAATAACACTGACATAGCAGTCCTATTCAAAGATCAACCCAACAACAATCTATACGCTCACGGGACTACGTTGATCCAAGCCACCGCTTATTGCAACCCTCCACCCCTTTTCGACCAGATATGACGGGCGCGTGGCCCACATAATCTACGGACCCGGCAAGGGTTGGGAATTATACAAATTAACTTAATACGAAAGGGGTGGACCGGCGGGTGCGGTATCGGGGGGCGGAGAGTTACGAGGCACGAAGGTCGGAGTTTCGCGCATTGTCTCGCATACAAAGGTTCCGTTTAACGATCTCGCCGGTTTCCGGATCGACGGTACGCGGACGTGTGGGACGAAATATGGGGCGAACGTAGCAGACGCGCCGCGCCGCTCGAACGAAACCGATATGGAGGACGTGGAATGCGCGGCCGGGGGTGGTAGAGGGTGGTTTTACGAGATGGGATACGCGAGGTTGAGGTGGATGTAGGTACGCTTCCGGAATAATGTTCAGTGTGTTGGGTTGGAATCAGGGCTCATTTTTGTTAGAGTTTAATCTTTGACGCTTATGGTCTATCTACAGGGTATCTAATAATTATCTAACGGAATTGACATTATAAGTGTCATCTTCTTTTATATATATAAAAAAATGGGTTCAAGCCCTGTGGACAGGAGCTTTCTGGCGCTCTAGTTCAAACAGACAATTTATATCTCCGAAAGTATTGGTTTCTCAGAGTTGGGAATTATATCAATGTATTCATATGATAGAACTGCATCATAAAGGCAATTCAATTCAAATAATAGTTTATTTATCAAGATTAAATGAGCAATCATGAGAATGAGAACTGCACCATGGAAGAAATCAAATTAAATCTGGCCAATTTTTCCCAATAACGAACTTAACCGAGATATTCATATCCCTAACCTACTCTGAAAATTTCAACTACCTAGCTCATTCCGTTCGAGAGTTATTGTAGAAAAACTTTTTTCAAATTTTCAAAAATTTTTTTTGACACTTTGCGATAATCTGGTCAATACAAAACTTCACGTGCGTATAAAGGTCATGATTCTACAATTTGATGCTAAATTTCAGATAGATCGAGTGATCGGTTTCGGAAATATTCATAAAAAATATTTTTACTAAAATTGGCCATAACTCCGAAACCGCTTGATAGATTTCGCCCATTTACGAGCTCGTACGAGATATTTACGCTCCAAACCCACCTTGCAAATTTCAATCCGCTAACTCCTTTCGTTCGAGAGTTATCGTGCCTACGGCCGGCCGGCCGGCCGGACAGAATCGATTTCGACCTCGGATTCTTGATCAATGAGTCGAACCAAATCGTTTGAGACCATTTTCAGCCAAAAATTCCAAAATTATAGACACTTGGACAAATTGATAAGCACTCTGTTCCGAGGAACTAGAGCGCCAAAAAAACAAGTTTCGTATGACAATTGCCCAAAACAGATATCCAATAAAACATGTATGAAAGAAGAGAAGTAATAATGAAAAATTACCTTGTAATCGATCAAAAATTTCCTGATCTACGTTCCCGAAATTTTCACCTCTCTCGAACTACAGAATTATGCTTTCAATATTTACGTAATATTTTCAAACATTTTTGGGTGAGGTCCCCGTTGCATCGCTAAAATATGAGTATTTCAACCCCAATATTTTTGAAGTTATAATATTCCCTACCGTCAGTCCCGTCATAAATTGAGAGAACTGAGCATTCTATGTCTATGGATGAAAAGCAGTCTCACTACTCTCAGATCTCTTACTTCATGTTCCGTTCCGAAATGTAAGACTTTTCTAAGAAAAACAAATTTCGGAGCAAACAACTGAGACATTTCTCACTTCGCACAATTCTTCGATTGATTAGATAATGTCATGTCTCAGGGCAACGATACAGACATTTCAACTCAGAAACAACGCTATTTCCCCGGAACTGTGTCGTCTGTGCACAGAATTGCCATGAAATTTCTCTTAAAACCTTAAAATGACGGCTCAGCACCAAATCCATCACCGCTAGACGCATACGACTCCCCACATGAGCCATACAATCCAAACGTCTTCTCTGCGCATACGCAATCTACTCGTGGCTTAAGTCCCCTGAAAATAACACTTCACACAAAATTCTGCTTCTTCAACACCATTGGTTCAGGAGATTTCACTGCTCCAATCCACGCATGCGCAGACACTTCCAAGGGGATTATATGGAGGAATAGCATCCAGCACCTGCAAACTCCAATCTTCTCAAACGAAAACTCCAGCAGTTAAATCACTTCTTGTCTGCTCATGCGTGAAACGAAAAATATCCGAAAGGGTTTATATCAATTTCGAATTAGGAACGCAATTCCTTCGCCTATTCTTCAAATCATAAAGTATTTTAAAATTGATCATCCAAATATAGTTATTTATAAATTGGCCCATTTACTCGAAACTGGCTTGTTCGTTCACAGAATTGTCTTGAAATTTCTCTTAAAACCTCACAATATTGGCTCAGCACAAAATCCATGACCGCTAGACGTGAACCGCACCCAACATAAGCCATACAACCCAAAAAGAGCCACGTCACCTCTGCGCATGCGCAATCTACTCGTGTCTCAAAGTCCTCAAAATCACACACCGCACACAAAACTCTGATTCTTCCAAACCATTGGATCAGGAAAGATCACACCTTCAATCCACGCATGCGCGGATACTCCCAAGGGGATATCATCAGCTCATGCGCATAACGAAAAATGCCCGTAAGGGGTAACATCAATTCCAAAATTAGCCGCATGGCCACGGTGCGCACACTGCAACTCGGAAACAAATGAACGAATGATAGGTTAAGTTCAACACCTAGTGAATTTTATCATATCATTTTCATGTTGGCTTCCATTAAAGTCCCTAAAAAATAAACCAGACTTGCCAAATAATTGCCTGAAAAATAGCCCCAGCTCTAATTTTAAAAGTTGCATTAGCTGATCAGAAAATTGCCGTCACGCATGCGCCATTGGGTCATTTACCATGGACTTGTTCTTGCATTGCGCCGATATTGCATAGTGTAAAGCGGTTTTAACACATTTCTCTGTCTTACGCGAGTTTACATAACCAAGTTATCGCGCGTAAGGTAGTGAAATGTGTTAGTGTTAGTGTAGTGATAGTGTAAACTGTGTTCATTATCAGGCCTCATCAACGGTTCCAGAAATTCTCAACTTAATAACAAAAAGTGCGAAACAGAATGGAATTGCATGTTAATTGACACCCAATTTTTTTTAAACTATTCAAAAACAACTCCGCTCACAGTGTCGACCGCAATCGTTCCAACGAAACGCGTTTATTAAAAGATAATTGTTTTTTTTTCCACAACAGTCAGTGAAACTTCAGTTTCGGCATCCAGGAACACGGGACGTTCGGGACTTAATCAAACCGGAAACGGCGGAAATAAAGTCGGAAAAAACAACGCTAACGATACGACCGTAGTAGCGGCGTTCCGTATTTTTCCCATTACGAAAGTCGACCTAATTGCATCAGGGATTCAAATGAGCAAACGTAACGTGTCGTCGAGCTATGTAACCGCTCGTGTTTCCCGTTTTTCTCCAGTTGGGAATGGCACTTGGACCGTAAAAATATGGCGGTTGTTATTAGATGAGGAATAACTTATCTGATGGCGAATTTATATGGTATAAATGGATAGTTATAACCACCTTCTGCTGGCATCTAGGCGGATGTCATAATGACAAGTTTATTGAGAACTGGTACAAATATTAAATTCATCTGTTTCACTGATCAACTGATAATCTATCGAAATGATGAACTGATGTGTACTGATTTACTGATGAACTGATGAACAGATGAACCGATGAACCGGTGAACCAGAGAACTGGTGAACTGATCAACTGGTGAAATGGTGAACTGGTGAACTGATGAACTGATGCGCTGGTGAACTGCTGAACATATGAACTGATGAACGAATAAACTGATGCATACAGGAGTATACTGCTCCACAAAAGTTAAAAAAGTTTAGAAATTTTGTGACCGTTTCAAAAGTTGCCGATTCTTGTCCACCGAAATTTCATTTATGAGAAATGTTCACTCTCTTATAACTGATTCAAAATCTGAAATTTTGTTTTTCAAAAATGCCTAGACGTAAACTTAGTACTGATGAAGCCAATAGGGCTATTGGTATGATCGAGGCGGGACGAAATCAGAGAAATGTTGCAAATTTCTTTCAAGTTAGTGAAAGCATGGTTTCCCAGCTCGTCCAAGGATTTCGAGATGATGTCCAAAGATATCGAGAAACGTGACCGGAAGACCGAGAAGTGGACACCCAAGATCTACCACTCCTGCAGAAGATAAGTTTCTGACTTATAGAGAGCCTTTGAGTACTTGTCGAATCATGAATGATCGCGTTTTGAATGCTACCGATGTTTTGGTTTCCATTTAAACAGTCGAAGACTTCGAGATGTTAACCTACATTCTTGACGACTTTCGAGAAGGATTCCACTAACTCAAAATCATATACGACTTCGATTGGAATGGGCTAATGAGCACGTGAATTGGAACGATCAATGGAGGTCTGTATTGTTCACAGATGGGTCGAGATGTAGACGATTTTCGGATAGTCGGCGGGTTTGGGTATGGTCCCATCTTCTGGTGCCCATAAATCGCAGATCTGTTCTGAGGTGGTACAGTACCTGTTTGGAGAAAATCAATGACAATATTAATCCTTTGTTTCATGCTGCTATTGAGATAAATTTTATATTCTTGGACTATAATGCTCCATCGTGCGAGAATTATTGATGAAGCTCTGGAAACCCATGATATTCACATTTGGCCCTGCCCCCTCGGTCACCAGACTTCAATCCCATTGAACACGCTTGGGCTACAAGCGACAAAGAGCTTTGGATTCTCATCAACCACCTCCACATACACTTCAAGAACTCAGACGGCTTTATCGCAACTCTGGAGAGAAATTGAGCAAGGCTACTTCAACGATCTGATCGAAAGTTTGCAAAGGTTTTGTCAGGATATGGTTGATGTTCGAGGTGGTCATACCACTTACAGAATATAATTTTGTCAATTTTTTGAGTGAACTGATATTGCATTACCACCACAATACTAAAAATAAATTTTCACGTGAAACTGTGAAACTCATAGATAAGTGAGTAAACAGTTAGATTTGTTATATTTAAAAAATTGGTGAAAAAAATATGGGAACTTTTGAAGCAGTGTCAAAATTTCTGAACTTCCTTAACTTTGGCGGAGCAGTTTATTCTGAGTAAATTATTCATGAAAGAATAATACGGTGTCTTAAGTCTTCCCTATCTCGGACAGAAGTCTTGTAAATCAATGTTTTTAAATATCCCCAAACAAACAAAAATTTAGAGGATTCAAATCTGGTGATCGGGCTGGCCAAAACCGAGATCCACCTCTCCCAATCCATCCTTTAAGATCGCAAACACTGTCATATGGTTAATTTGCAATTGCAAAGCAATTTTCCTAGTACTGATGTCAGGCTGCTCGTCGACAAGATTTAGTATGGTTTCTTCTATTGCTGGAGTTCTAACTTTATGTTGGTGACCACAATCATTTTTATTTATCTTAAATGTACCACTTTCTCGTAGTCATTGCTGAGTCCGTTGAATAAAGTTTGATGTGGAGCCACACGTTCAAGGTACATTTCTGCATATCTTTCCGAAAACGATGAATTTTAGCAAGAAATTATAAGAGGTCTTATCTGTTCCAGATAAATCAAGCTATCTGAAATTAATTGTTAAATCGTATACCTAATATGAATAAGGAAAAAATAAATTTTTTCTTTCATTAATGGTGAAACGAACAAAATAATAATGCTGGAGCCATTCACAAACTAACTAGATGATGAAGAAATAAATTTGGGATATTTTCAACAAGATGGGGCAACTGCCCTCACTACTTCTGCAAATCTTAACTATCTGCAGGAGTTCTATGACAACCGTATAATAAGTCGAGGACTCCAGTCTTCCTTTCCAACAATCTCTCCAGACTTGAATTCCTTGGACTTTATTATCTTTGCATATCTGAAAAATGAGGTTTTCAAAGGACAATACGATTCTATAACAATGTAATGCTAAAATATTGACCCACAAATGTAGAAAATTAAATTCGACAACAAACGAATAATAATCTGTAAATGCCTTGAGAATAATAGAGCACATTTTGAACATTTGATTTGAATTCATCGTTAGAATTCTCGCAAATGGCCAAACTACGAAACTGGGAGTTATCTTACAGGTATTCAATGTATTCTGTTCAATTGTATTGATTTATTACCTGCATTCGAACATTAAAATTAGTTCGATAGTATGCATTCAGTTATCTGTACTTAAATATCAAAAATCCTAAATAGGATTTCTAAAGTTCTTCCATTTAAACACAAGTGAACAGATCATTCATATCTGTTCAATAGCCAATATATGTAATATCTCTTGAAAATGACTTAGGAGAATGGAATCCCAACTAATGGATAATTCTTTCTCGATTCCATCATTGATATTTTCTGAAGGCAATCTCCTTTAAAAGGACTAAAATTCCAGTATCATTTATCATTCATCATTCTTTCAATGTCTACCCTACTCTGTTGATCACAAGGTCTGTTGTAAACCCAGAGAAGGAGTAAGGCTCAGCAATAATGCTATGTACCCAAAATGACGAGTAATAAAACCTCAAATCCAAAAATCAATTTATTTAAAAATTTCACTTTCGGTAAACTTAATGGGAACTATATCAACTATTAAATCAATTTAGTTTGTGTAATAAAAATTTTTGGTCCAAACTGAGACGGGAGGAAAATTAGTCTTCCAGTGACAATCATTTTCGATCTTTCATTGCAAATGTAAACAAAGGAGAAAGTGAGGTTATGCGTATATTATGAATTCTGTGGCTGGAATTTCAAATGTGCAGCATGCATATGAAGCCGTAAAATCAGAGGGTTCAGAACTAACTACGATCCTACAGTCATTTATAAAGACCCTATATATAAAGGGTTCTCCAATAAGAGGTGGTATTTTGAATAGCCCGCTATTTCGGTAGATGTCACTTTTGAAGCTGTCATTTTTTGACATTTGACAAGTAGAAACTACGCCATTAATAAAAATGGAACGATACACGCTTCAAGAACGCATTGAAATTATTCAAATTCACTATAAAAATGGTGAAAATTTGGCGGAGAAGGTTCGTAAGACAACATTTTTGGGTCGTCGTGAAGCACCTTGTCGGAAAGCAATAAAGAAATGGGTGAAGAATAAAACCCGTGCACGTCGCTCAAGAACAGCCGAGAATATTGCTGCTGTAGCCGAAGAAAACCCAGGTTTGTCCATTCCTCGTCGTTCTTTGGAATTAGACATTCCACAAACGTCCTTACACCGTATTTTGCATAAAGATTTGGGTCTTAAGGCTTATAAAGTTCAGTTAACACAAGAACTCAAGCCGGTCGATCATCAACAACGTCGTGTCTTTGCTGATTGGGTCGTTGAAATGCATGAAAATGATCCGGAATTCGTCAACAAGCAAAATTGTCGCATCTGGGGTTTGGAAAACCCAAGAGTTATTGTTGAAAAGCCTCTCTATCCTCAACGTGTTACTGTTTGGTGTAGTTTATGGTCCGGCGGAGTCATTGGACCTTACTTTTCCGAAAATGAGGCTGGAGCAACAGTTACGGTGAATGGATTGCGCTATCGAGAGATGATTAATGATTTTTTATGGCCGGAATTGGATGGTATTGATCTAGACAACGTTTACTTTCAACAAGACGGTGCTATGTGCCACACAAGCAACGAAACCATTGATCTTTTGCGGGAAAAGTTTCCGGACCGTGTTATCTCTCGAAGAGGTAATCACAATTGGCCACCGAGATCTTGTGATTTAACACCTTGCGACTTCTTCCTTTGGGACCACGTGAAAGAGAAGGTCTACGCGAATAGCCCAGCGTCGATTCAAGTCCTCAAAGATGGAATTCGTGAGGCTATCGAGGACATAGGGCAGCCACTTTGCGATTTGGTTATGGAAAATTTCATTAAAAGGATATGGTCCAGTAAGCGTGGTCGTGGTGGTCATTTGCTTGATGTTATTTTCCACTATTAACGGCATGGCTTCTTATTTATAATGAAATAAACATCCGATCATTTCTATTGAAAATGGCATTTTTCTTTGAATAACAAAATAACACCTCTTATTGGAAAACCCTTTATAAAGACCCTGTATATACATACGTACAATGTATAAACGTCCTTGCATGCTCATTTATGGCATAGATCGAACATTCCTTAAAATCCCATTAGCACAAGAACGTCGACTTTCGCATCCAATTAAATCAACCTTCCTATTTTTCCAAATTCCCCTTCAGATCTATTGTCTAAAATCGCAATTATCCACCGGTAAAGGTCACTCGAATAATTACCGACAAGTGCTAAAAACAATCTGATCAATTGCCGAGATTAAAGCGGACGTTAGCGTGCAAATTCGAAAGTTCGTCCAGATCGTAACGATTCCCGGTTTCGGTTTGATACGGGCGAGACCTTCAGGAACACCTTTCGCGAATCGGGAGATAATGAGGAAACCCACGCTAATAACAGTTCACTTCAGATTACGATGATTCATTACGTGGGTGGGTTCATCCATCATCCTTTAGACTCGTAGTGTCTGTGTCGTTTTTCCTGGATTGGGGTGCGTGATTCGTTTTCTTGAAGATGTTTTTTTTTTTGGGAACGTCACGGAGATGCTCTTCGTTAGATACTAACGTCGAAGAACCCCGCACGAAATCGTAATATGACAAATTTACTGTCGGTCGAATTGACTGAAATTTTATGATGTTACTAGAAGGCTCGGCGAACTTCGTACCGCCTAACAGTCGATTCTTTAGTTTTTAATTTTTTTTAATACTTATTCTGCTATTCGGGACGCCGGGTCAGCGAAAGAAAAATCAGTTCAAGTACCGACGTGAAGTCAGGAGCTTTTGTGCGTATGTTCTATTGTCCATTCTCCTGATGCATTGGACACCCTTTATCGGATTTACCATGGTAAATTATGTTGTCCATTCTCCTGTATTGGACACTCTTAATTCTAATTTACCATGGTAAATTCGAAATAAGTTTCCAACACAGGAAAATGGACAACAAAATTCGAAATGTTCTTCTTGAGAACGACGGTGAATTGATGTTGATGGCGCTTCACGCACACTTTCTGCCACAGCAGCAATATTATTGGGTGTACGCACTGTTTTTGGTATTTCACGCTTTGGTTTATCGATGAGGATGCCAGTTTCTTTCACTTTTTTCACAAGATAACGAACATACGGAGCTGACGGTGCTTCTCTTCTTCCAAAATCCGTACGCAATTTTCGCACACATTCTGCAAAATTACCATGATTTTCAGAGTAATGTCGCAATATTTCCCAGCGTTGTTCAAGCTTATACACAACCATATTCGGTCAGCGGAAGGATAAAACTAATTATCTGTCAAATCAGACATGAGCTAAGTGTTACCATTCACGAAATAAGCACGCACGACGAATTTTGCATAGAGACCTTGGTATGACGCCATACAAAGTCCAATTGGTTCAGTAGTTGCCCTGTTTTTGAATATCGCATTATCAGCCGCAGAGCCGATGTCGTTTGGCCACCTCGGAGCTGCGATTTGATACCGTTGGACTATTATTTGTGGAGTGCCGTCAAAGATAAGTGTTAAGCCAACAAGCAAGAGACAATTGACAATTGACGCTTCAAATGACAATATTCGTGAAGCCATTGGTGAAATACAGCTGCACACAATCGATAATGTGCTTAAAAATTGGACCGATCGTGTAGGCTACTGCATGGCCAGACGAGGGAGCCATTTGAATGAAATTATTTTCCATTATTTACCGGAAGGATTGTACTTCAAACAAAAAAAGAAAATTGAGAAAATATTCAGTAGCTTTTTTTATTGCATTTTCGAAAAAAAAGTTATTTGGCGGACCCGTTAGTTGAGTCAGACCGCATGCTCATTATATCGTTGGCTTTCAGTTTGGCCCTATTGTATAGATTGTTTGGGGGAGAAAACCGAGAAAAAAATAATCGAATGATGAATGCTCTTCCCAAAGTACCCTTTAACGATCAGTGGAATCTGAAATGGCTCTTTTGATGTTGCAAGTTTTCGATGTCTATTCGAAAATGGAAGATGGGTAATTGTTTAGAACTAAAAGAACCGTGCTGGAGAAGTGGAAAAAATTGTACTTACCAAGTTTGGGCCCCAGATTACGAAAATGAGAGCGAGAAGTCTGCAATTCCTTTAGTTTTTTCAAAAAAAAATTCCAAAGTTTCATTCAAGTAGGTGAGGTTATTCATAATTCTAGCCAGTTTTCCTCTATTTTCTCAATCAATAATCGTTGGAATTATTTTATTATCAATTTCTGAGCGTTTCCTGCAAAATAAAGCCTTCATTTCGTCGAAATCGACGATTTTATACATTGTTTATTTTCGTTACGGCAGCCATTTTAATTCGACTTTTGGCTGTCACCGTCGCGAATTGTGCAACGTTGCCAATGTCTCAAATCGAATGGCCAGTAACTTACAAATAGTTAGTGGATGGGATTGGGAGAACCCATTTTCGTTTACTTTTCCAATATTATTATAAATGAATTATAGAGTGATTGAAGAAATATCAGCAAGAAGGTATAATTTAAGCTAAATTTTCCTGCTTTGTGTCAATAAGCCAATATGCAACAAACCTACATATTTCCTCAATTAACTTTGGATTGCCAGAAAAAAATTAATTATTTTTGATGTATTTAAAGAAGCCACATTTCTGCCGTTTCCGTCGATTTGGAAAGGCGATAGTACTATTGCACATAAATTTGGAAAATGCAGGATAATATGTGCAAGGTGTGTTGCATTTTGGGCAATTCATTTCATTCATACAATCAATCACACCATGCTCTTTCAAAAAATCTTTCAAACGGTCTTCGTCTCTCAACAAATGAATAAAATCTGTATGAGAGAGAAGACACCCCGTGCACACCATTTTAATTTAAAATTAATACACCTCACCTGTTCTAAACACAAAATGTAATGAAGTAGGGCAAGTGTAAGCTAGAGTTTATATAGCAAATTCATTCTTGCCATGTGTTTTTCCAAAAAAGGGTCGCGAAATGATGATACCCTTAATACGTCATTATCTCGAAACAATATTCGAACTAATCAACGTAAATTTAACTACAAGTATGAGACATTGGCAACGTTGCACGATTCGCGACGGTTGACAGCCGAAAGTCGAATTAAAATGGCTGCCGTAACGAAAATAAACAATGTATAAAATCGTCGATTTCGACGAAATGAAGGCTTTATTTTGCAGGAAACGCTCAGAAATTGATAATAAAATCATTTCCAACGATTATTGATTGAGAAAATAGAGGAAAACTGGCTAGAATTATGAATAACCTCACCAACCTGAATGAAACTTTGGAATTTTTTTTTTTAAAACTAAAGGAATTGCAAACTTCTCGCTATCATTTTCGTAATCTGGGGCCCAAAGCTGGTAAGTACAATTTTTTTCACTTCTCCAGCACGGTTCTTTTAGTTCTAAACAATTACCGGAAGATGTTCAATAACCCTCGAAAACACAAAGTAAAAGTGTTTGATGTATCTGTATACGACCAAGTACGTCTTCTATAATATGCTGAATGTTGAACTTTTACACCATTGAACCCGACGATCCCAATTGTTATTTCAAGGCCGTCCCTCTTGAAACAACGATAAAAATCAGACGTATTCTTCATGTTCGCCGCTTAAAAACGTCGAGCCCTCCCCTGTTCGCGTCCGTATTGATCCTGCGACGGAGAGCGTCGAGGCGGCGCGAGGGAATCTCGGCCATCCAGCCTCTCATCGTAAGGTAGCTTATGGCGTGCGTGCGCTTTTCTCGGCCGTCCTGATCCGCGTTGTCCTCGCTTCGCGCGCGGAATTCCGTAGCGATGAATCCGCCGAATCTACTATCCTTCTGCAAATATTGCGCGCCAAGGAGGGTTCCGAATAGGATGGGTTGGAGTGGGATGTGCTCGAGAGAGGAGATCTGAAGTCAGCAGAAACTGTAACCAAGATTATATATATTCTACTGAAACATGAGGGTGGAAAATAAGGAAGAATGTGTTCGTATCCAGCAATTTTCAGTCTAGCCGGGTCCTTGGGCCTTTAGGTCAAAGGTTTAGGTGTTTAACACAAGGACGTATCCAGGGGGTCCAGACACTGAAAATATTAAATGGTTTCCTCTCCCAAACTCCTTAGTATCTTAAATTTATTATTTTGTTAATTGCTTCTACTTTAGAAACACATAATATTTATTGAAAGGTTTTTTCTGGGTTTTCTCTCCGAAACTCTGAAAAATATCTATAAAATAAAAAATAATTATTTTGTGATTTGCACCTGCGTAAGAAACACAAGATATTTGTCAGAAGCAATCAATTGAACAATGTTGCCTAACAAACAACAACGAAACAACATCAACGAAGAAACAACTATATCGTAACGTTTCGGAGTCTATATCAGACTCCTTCGTCAGACGCTTAATGAAAATCTTTAGAATTATTTTGTTGATAGTTATTTTGTTAAATTCAAGAATTGTCACATTGACAGTATTTTAAAATCATAGGTAACATAGTTTTACTTGGCATAGAAATTTCCAAGTTCCAACTCCTTTTTCAATAAATTTAGCCAAATATGGTCCATACAAATTGAGCAATTTGCAAAATTGCATTCTCTGTTCAATAAAATACAAGTTGAGTCCTTAAGTTTCCTTTTAATATAATCAGGTTCTGTCATTAGAATCTTTGTATTACTCCAGTCCATCATGTGATCTCCTTGGATTGTACATACATGTTCTGCTATTTTTGATTTCTGTATGTCTCTATTTCTCAAGTTATTCTTACGCTCTGACTTTCTTACTTCTAGTGGTCTTGATGTTTCTCCTGTGTATGATTTAACACAAATACAAGAAATATTATATACACAGTTTTTTTATTTTTGTTTTTCATTTATGGGTTTTGTTTTCATTAATAAAGACCTAAGATCATTTTGTGTTTTGAAGACGGTTCTTATATTGAACCGATTCTTCTAATTTTTTCAGAAAGGCCACGAACATAAGGGATCACATTCAACAGATTGGGTTGCTGTTCTTGTTGATTATTCTGTGGTACTTGTTGATTATTAACCCAAAAAAAAACCTTTCAATAATGAGTATACCTCCCACAGTATCCTTTAATGATTACATGATATTTGTCAGGAGCAATATATCGAACAATGTTGCCTAACGAACAATAAACAAACAACATCAACGATAAAACGACAGACAACAAATGAAAATCTGCAGAATTCTTTTTTGTTAATATTCTACTTTATACTAGTGTAATTATGATTAAACCGGTTTCTTCGTGGTGTTCTTTCATCATATTTGAATTATGCTTCACTGATTGTCTTATCTTATATTTTAAAAAATATATGAATTTCTGTCTAATTTTAGTGTCGAATTATTTGTGGAAGTCCAAATAAGGTTTAAATATGAAAATGTCAACAGGGTTAACAGTTTTAATGTCAATTGCAACTTGCTGTTTTTCACGCCACAATCGTACAATTTCATTCGATTGTGGTAAAAAAGATACTTTCGAGCCATACATCATTGAGAATAATTAATTACTATACATGGTGTTCTTTTTCTCACGGTACAATTGTACGCGATTGAAGTGATTCGTGCCATAAACAAAGCACTAACTAAATAGGTACCTTTGATGGATTCTCATAATGTAAAAATTTTGTTTTTCCTTCGATGTGTTCCTCGTTGGAGTTACCCTGTTTCGCGCATGGACAATTTTACGTCGCTTGTTCGCGCATCGGATAACCGTCATCTTTGTTTATTTACGCACCACAAAACAAAACAAAAAATATAGTTTATCAGAAAGCTTTTAATTGATTAACATCCTCTATCATCACTGTGTGTGTCTGTCCATATTAAATTGGAACCTTATAAATAGCCAGTATTTTAGGAAATCTCTGTTTTGTAAATAAGCAACATCATGTTTCTTAAAATTTATAGCCAGAGTAGTACCCCATCCAGGCACTGAACTCGCTCAAGGCTGGAACTCCAGGAAACAAATAATATATTCCTAATATTTCCAAGAATATAAATCCGATCGAGTAAAAATCTAGAACTCGGCCATACAATATGATTTCGAAGGCTGTTGCAAAATGTCCGCGATATTTGAAGAATAGTTTCTGAGATACAGATATTTTTGCGCGTATGTTCTGGGGAACATCGCGTTATAGTTTTGCCCAAATGTCTGTAACTTTCGAATTTTTTGACGAAATTGGTCTCAAACGATTTAGTTCGACTCCCCGATGAAGAATTCGAGGTCAAATTTGATTCTGTCCGTCCGGCCGTCCGTTGCCACGATAATTTGAGAACGAAAAGAGCTAGCGACTTGAAATTTTCAGGGTGGTTGGCGCATCGCAATACGACGGACAAGTTCGTTAATGGGCATAATCGGCCCAGTGGTTTCCGAGTAATAATTTTGTTTTCAACCAATATAAATCCGATCGAATTGAAACTTGGTGAGTAGTTGTAGAATATGAACCTAAGCACGTGAAATTTTGGGCGAATCGTTTGGCTAGAAAATTTTAAAAAAATAATTAAAAAATATTTTTTTTGTCACGATAACCTGAGAACGGAAAGAGGTAGCGGCTTGAAAACTTCAGGTTATGTTGTGCATATGAATGCCACATTTGAGTTTGTTTATGAGCATAATCGACCAAACGGTTTCAGAGTTATAGCCATCTGAAATTTGGTGGTTTTTTGTTCCTCATTAACTCGAAAAATACTGAACCGATTGAATTCAAACATGGTTATTAGTTGTAGAATGCCAACGCAAAATGTTTGCGAAATTTGGTGAGGATAGCATTTGTAGAAAATTTTAATGAATCATTGAAAATAAAAAAAAAAATTCTATATATCAGTAACTATACGTTTGAAATTGCTGAAATTTTGCAAGAGCGTTCATTACCTAACTCTACTGCAAAGTTTCAAGTTTTAACACGATCGGTTGAATATTGTTGGAGATTCGAGCATTCTTGTGTGAGTTCAGTAGATGGGTGACCGTTGCCTCGATAACTTTCGAACCAAAGGAGATAGGGACTTGCAATTTTCAGGGTAGGTTGCGTATCCGAAAGGGAGAGTTGAGTTCGTTTTTGGGCATAATCGGTTTAACGGTTTCCGAGTTATATCCACCTGGAATATTGTTACCTTGATAACTCAAAAAATAAATATTCGATTGAATTGAAGCTTGGTAACTATTAGTAGAAAATCAACACAAAGACGTGTTTAAAATTCTGTAAGAACCGTACTCCTAGAAAATTTGAAAAAAATGACGAAAAAAAAATTTTAAGAACCGCGCCTCCAGAAAATTAAAAAAAAATCACGAAAAAAAAATTGGTTCAAGCACTGACGTGAAGTCAGAAGCTTTTGCGCGTATGTTCTATTGTCCATTCTTCTGTATTGGACACCCTTAATCGAATTTACCATGGTTAATTATGTCGTCCATTCTCCTGTATTGGACACTTAATTCGAATTTACCATGGTAAATTTGAATTAAGAGTGTCCAATACAGGAGAATGGACAACATAATTTACCATGGTAAATTCGATTAAGGGTGTCCAATACAGAAGAATGGACAATAGAACATACGCGCAAAAGCTTCTGACTTCACGTCAGTGCTTGAACCAATTTTTTTTAATAATCTTTTAAAAATTTCCTAACCGTACGATCCTCTCAAAATTTTGAATAAGATTGAATTCAATTGTTTGAACATTCCATCAATTATTTGATGATTTATTTCAACTTGAAGTGCCATATTATTCATTTTAATGAATTTTCTGACATACTCTCTGATTTTTCTTTGTTTGTTTCAGGTGAGTGTCGCTCATTATTTTCTCTATAACGCAGTAAGTGATATTAGTCTGACGGTATGATGTTTTTAATTGTGTTTTCCAAATATTCAATCAATATTCTTCATTTTTCGAGGTTTTGGAGAAGAAAACGCTAAATGGGAACCATTGAACCGATTATGTCCAATAACGAAGTCGATGAGTGCTTTAAACTTAATTTGCATGAGCGGAAGCCCCAGGTTCAATTCCGAGGCTAGGAAAGAAATTTTCTAGTCACGGTAATCGCCATCATTCACTGTTGGCTCAAAAATTAACAGTGATGTGCCTGGCGTAAGGACACAGTAACAAAGCCTACACAGAACACAACTGGTTCTCCTTACTCGCTCAAGCTCTTCGAGAGCTTTTGAGGGGTCTCCTTCGGGATGACCTGGGAGGATCAGTATAATAATATACAATAATATACAATATACAGTCAGTGAATCTCTTATTTTGTTATTGTGTTTACGACGGACCGATATAATTGAATTTGACAATGAATTCTGCATTATAAAGTCTGATATAATCGTTGAACACTATTTTCGGCCGAGAATTTCAAGAATATATTGGTTCAACTGGGGCTATTTTTATAAATAGAATAAACGTTTGGCCGTAACCCTGAATATAACAATATTGGATCCTCACAAAAATTACCTTGTTAGTATGTAATCATTAAAGAATACTGTGGGAGATATATTCATTTTTGGGTAGTTTCTTTGTGGGTTTTCTCTCCCAAAATCTAAAAAAAATATCTATGAAATGAAAAATTAATTATTTTTTGATTTGCTTCTGCGTAAGAAACACAATATATTTGTCAGAAGCAATCAATCGAACAATGTTGCCGAACAAACAATAACGAAACAACATCAACGATGAAACAACTATATCGTCACTTTTCGGAGTTTATATCAGACTCCTTCGTCAGACGCTTAATGATTCGAGAATTGTCACAATAAATAATTCTGAAGATTTTCGTTAAGTGTCTGACGAAGCAGTCTGATATAGACTCCGAAACGTTACGATATAGTTGTTTCTTCGTTTATGTTGTTTCGTTATTGTTTGTTAGGCAACATTGCTCGATTGATTGCTTCTGACAAATATCAAATATAAAATTGTGCCTATTTTGATACATGTAAAAAAAAGTAATCAAATTTTTATTGACCTGCATTTGGACGGGATGCAAAACCCCCTGTAAAGAGCGTTTGAAAAAATGAAATATTAACATACTTGCCCTAAATATTCCTCCTTCTCCCTATTGGGAGATATACTATACAGCACACTTGATCCATACGAATGAAATTTCAATAAATTCCTTCCTCTTAGCAGTTGAACCTTTATGTTAAAATTAGAACTTCGTCTTGACAATTTGCATATCAAGTATTTATCTTGTACATTGCCATGACGAAATGTAAATCTAGAGAAGTATTACGAGTTAATCCACCCTGTATCTCGCATCGTTTTCCAATGAAGCAGGTCAACTACGAAAATACAACTGCTCCTGAAACTCCGTCAACTCATCTAGCCACATTCCAAACGTACTTCCAGAAACCGCCGAAATTCACTGACCGCATCAGTTGTTCGCAATGGAATATGCTCTTCTCGTCTATGTAATTTCGCAAAATGTAATTTATACCCGTCTCTCATCCCATCATCCGTCTACCATTTCGACCGATTGGATTAATTTCGGTCTTAGAGGATATGAATTCGACAAATTTAATTATTTGTTATACTGAATTATTATTTTTGTGTTTGAGCAACTAGGTGTTTAACATATTTTTTCGTTGACCTCTATAAAAAGTGACATTTTACGTACTAATTTGCGACCAAAAAATGGACCATTATTGAATGCAGGTACTTTGCGGACGAAAAAGTACTTTCTCGTAAAATGGGTAGTAGAAAACATAGGGCCAAAAAGGTCAAGAAACTTTTATGATTATAAACTCCTCTACATGATTTTCTATCAAAATGGCGTGCAAAACTTGTAACGTTCCTTTTTGATCCAGGCAGAGGTTTTTTTATGTTTTGCTTATGATAAATTTGTCGATTGTATTGACATTAGATTTGAGGTTGGGTGTCGGTAGTGATGAGCGACGTATAGAGAATTGTGTTCGGGGAACCGGATGGATTGGCAATATTGTTCCGTTTTAACGTTCTGAAACTTTATCAGAGTCGGCGTCGGTCAGATACGATTGTCCATTTTGTGGAAGTTCAGCGAAGGAAGCATTATGTTATACGCATTTTCGAAACTTTATAAGAATTATTGGAAACTTCTTAGTTGGATATAGTTTCGAAAATTGAATTAAGTTAGTGAGGGGTTATATTGCTTTGATTTTGATTTGGAAAGATAACTGGTAACCTTCACTTATCTCGAAAGAGGATTTAAAGACATTTTGCAAATCCAAGTTGACCACGTGAATGTTCTTGTCGACTTTGACAGGGTTCTTATGTTAGGAAGAGTATAACTGAGGCATTGGATTATATACAAGGTGGTCAGTAAGTAACGCTGTGAGACAGCTAACGCAGGGTTACAGATCCCGAGTATATACAAGGTGGTCAGTAAACAACGGTGTGGGACATCCAATCCGAGAGAAAGAGGGCAGTATTGCGGGACCATCGACGTAATACTACGTTCAGAAATAAGCATAGAGGAGGATACCAGGATACCTGGGTGGATTGACGGAATAGGAATAGCCAGCACGCAAGTTATTGGAAATATATCCCAAAATATATCTTATACCTGCTATATACGACCTGAACATAATATCATCAGATTATATGACTTATTATTGTTGTAAAGTGGAAATTGGGGAAAGATTTGTGTTAATCGTATATGATCATAGAAAAAAAACGTGGATGCGCCTGAGCTCAAGCGATGCGTAATCGAATCAAGGAAGAAATCTACGTACAATTTCCGCCGCACCCTATTCAGGGTTTCACAGTGTTTTTATTTTTGTTGAATCTAAATACCTGGGTTATAAGCTACTGGAATAAATTGTTTGTTTTTAGCGTGATTATTCATTTGGTAAACTTAGAAATTATTACATTACGCTGGGTTATCTGGGAGAATTAAATATGCCTGGCGCTTATTTACTAGGTTCCCTTTTGGAATCCACTCCCATCTCCACTGAAGCTAGACCGCGGATCCCCGAGTTCTAGTAGCTCCGAGTTCAACTGCTGCGACTTAGAGTAGAGGTTGTAAACTATACCAACTAAATCAATTAGAGAATCAAGTTTAATAACCCAAAACCATAGTTCGAAAAGACTCACTGCCAAACCTAGAGGATATTACACAAATAAACACACAAAACTGCTTTATTATAATATTTCTAGAACACCATTCACTCGATCTCACTTTTGAGAATAAAGGAAGCATTCACACATATGTATTATTCCAAGGTTCAGATTGGAAATGCCAATGTAGGAAGCTTCCAAGTCTATCTACCAGAAAATTATGTACATCCTTTGGCGCATAGATTTTAAACGATAAATTATTATACTGGAATATTCTCTATAATATATTGAAATATTAACTGTAGATAATCAAGAGGGATTCATGAGACAAATGATTTCTCATTTAGTTTGAACTAAATTAATGATTTGAAATTATAAGGTGCGCAAAATGTACGTTTTACTGTTTGCGAACTACGGAATTTGTAAACTCTACGGCAGGAGACGTTTATTTCGTCAGCCTAATAGGTATTCTTACAGAAAAGTGGTCAGATTTAGAACTGACTCTATTTAATGATATATTGTCGAAGGAATGCTAGATTAACATTATTCGTTTCTTTCTTGGAAAAGCTTCTCGACGCTTCGGTATTCTGCTGTATCAGCGAAAAAACGCCAATTTTGGCAAAAGGAGCAAAATTGTGGAAAAGAATTCGGAGGAACGGTGGCGTTCGGGTAAACGGTATTTGCGGGAACGCGAAGACGAGATTCGAAATTAGTCCGTAACGGAGTCGTTTTTTCGATCCTCTCTTTCGTTTTCCCGGAAGAACGATAGGAAAATGTGACTTTTCGCGAAAATCGACAAAATTCTGACGTTTCTCGTATTTCTGTGGCGAATTTTAACGCTGCTCCTTCAAGGTCGTCGTTTACGGTCTGAACGAACGAATTGAATTACTCGAAAATCTTGGAATCGTCTAAAAAAACTGAGAAATAAGAACGAGTAACCGATTTCGATCGATCGCTTGACAGGATTGACGATATTCTGGGAATCGGAAGACGGAAATCATCCGAGTACTAAAAATCTCTATTTGGTACATAATCGGAGTTGATTCACGTAGGCAACGTGGCCGAGTGAGCTGAGGCGTTGGATTGGGAATTTATTTCAAAACTTTTTTATTTTCGACCGTTAATTTTCTGCTTAGTGTTTGAATATTTTGAGTAGTTTTAATGCCAAAATCCGTCCGATCGAACGGATATTCATTATAGATTTCGTAACTTCACGAACAGATCCAAATCCCGAGATACGTTTAATGGAGTAACGCTAATTTCGGACGCTCCGAGATTCGATCCCGCCGCACCGCGAGGCTCGGGATCTATAAATTCCCAATCCAACGCCTCACCTCACACGGCTTCGCTACGTTTAAAGTGAAATAATAAAATATTTTTTTGTTTGAATAAATGAATTTGATATTTCAATTAATTTTTTTTATTATTTCACTTTATACGTAGCGAAGTACATACCGGGCCGCTAGTTAATCATATAAATAGGATATATTAAAAATTCATATGTCATCTAGCTTCGTAGTTCAAGATCCCTATCTTGACCGTTACAAGGCCACGTGATCCCTCATCTTCGATTTGATTAGCACCCCGAAATGTTTTTTAAATTGACTGATAAGCTGATTAATCAAAAATTTAGCAGTCTCGTTCCTTTGGCTCGAAGGCAACATCTGGTTAGTCTGAAGTCCGTCCGATCGAGCGGATATTCATTGTAGATTTCGTACCTTAACGAAAAGATCCAAATACCAAGATACGTTTACTGTAGTAACGCTCCTTTAAGTTCTTCATTGGGTAAAAATGAAAAAATTTCAGAGAAAGCTATTTCGGACGCTCCGAGATTCGATCCCGCTGCCTCGCGAACAATAAAGTACAAAGAGAATGCCTTAGATCACTGGGCTAAATTACCTACGTGTGACAACTTCGATTTTCTACCAAACAAAGAGTTCATAGTACTCGGATGATTTCCGTTTTTTGATTTTCACAATATCGTCAATCCTGTGAAGCGATCGATCGAAATCGGTTACTCTTTCATATTTCTCGCAGTTTTTCCAGACGATTCCAAGATATTCGAGTAATTCCGTTCGAAAATCAAATTCGATTTGAGATTTCTCGTCGCTCGTTCGGACCAAAAACATCGACCTTGAAAGAGCCGCGTTAAAATTCGCCACAGAAATGCGTGAAACGTCAGAATTTAGTGTATTTTCGCAGAAAGTCACATTATCCTATCGTTCTTCCGTGAAAACGAAAACGAGGCAACATCTCTGGTTTGTCTGAGGTCATACCTATCGCCATCCCTGCTCGCATCGCGTATTTCCCAGAAAGGCGAGACCCAGAAACAACCCTTCGCGAATTAGATCATGGGGTATCGCGGCGAATAATTGTCTAATTTGCATGTTTTCGTTGCAAACCGCTCTCATATAATTTCAACGGACAAACGATGTTCCCGCCGTGCCACCCGCGACGTTTACATCTTTAAGGGTGAATTTCATGGGGTAGTTCGGCCCGAACGCATAGTTGAAGAATTCAGGGGGAAGAAGGAATGATCCTCTCTCCTCGGCCATATCTTATTTCGACTGTTTCGTCTTCGGCGTGGCGTAGTAGGTCAACTGGGCCTCGTTAAATGTGTAAGGGAAAAGGTTTGGACTCTTGGATGCTGGGGATGTTTTCTGGAGTTTCGGGATATTGGGAGGAAAGAAACTTTTTGTTCGGTGATGCGTTATTCTTTGAAAGGTAGAGCAAACGAGGGTTCAGGGAGAATGGCGGGAAAAATAAATTTAAAATTAATGACAGGCGCCTTAAAGCGCAGAAAATATCGTTCTTCGTATAGGGTGTTTTTCAAGAGCTGGAGAACTATAAATAATAATACAAGACAGAAATATTTTTGGTTATTATTATAATCTGTTAGATAATTTCATGGCATTTATTTTTTGGTGCCCTTGTTCCTCGGAACAGAGTGCTTATCAATTTGACCAAATGTCTGTTATATGGTATTTTTGGATGAAAATGGTCTTAACCGATTTCGTTCGACTCACTGATCAAGAATCCGTGGCCTAAATCGATTCTGTCCGGCCGGAAGTTAACACAATAACTCTCTAACGGAATGAGCTAGACAGTTGAAATTTTCAGAGTATAGGTTTAAGAAATAAATATCTCGGTTAAGTTCGTTATTGGGCAAAATAGGCCAGATAATTTCGGAGTAAAGAAAAAAAAAATTGTTTACATCACAAATTTCGAATTCAATTATTTTTGAGATGCAGTTTTATCATAAGAATCCATTGATGTAATTTTCAACTCTAAGAAGCTAATTCTTTATTAATGAATAATATTAATAAATAATTTATTAATGGCCACCTGTTGAAAGATTATTTTCCACAGCAGCTATGATCATGGTAAAAACAAGTACCTACATCATTGAGAAATTATGTGATGCAAGCGTGATTATGTTTGAATTCTTGGTCATCGAGTTATTTAAAAGTTGAAATTATCAGTGTTTAAATTGAAATAAATATGTGGATGTACAAATATTTTTGTATAAGAGCGGCTAAATATTGCTGTACAAAATTATTCTTTATTGTATACCATTTCGTTTATATATTTTAATATTTATTATCGTTATTCAGAATTAAGCGAGACGAGACGAGACAACTGATAACGAGACGAGAACGAGGCTTAAACGAGACTTAATTTTTTGGCAATTGGCGAAAGCGAGACGAGATTTTTTATACTCTCGCCTATACTCTCATCTTGTGTGAAGCCCTAATAGACGTTAAGGTCGCAGTGCTACTTTACCCCCTACAACAGTATAATAATAATATAGTCTAATTATAAAGTTTCATATCTTATTCATGGAGTTTTTTCATTTCAAAGTATTCTTCCTAATTAACATATTGATTTGTTCGAAATTTTTAAATTAATTTAAATAGATTTTGAAGATCATTCGAATTGAAACCCTACGAATTACCAAGTCCTAATTAAATTAAATTTTCCTAATCAATATCAGTCAAGGCTGGAGCAATCAGTGAATATGTAATTTATTGTATCAGCATTGAAAATTCACAAATATCACTCCATAACAATACGTCATACACTCAAAAAACATAACCCTCTTTCCTTCGGGCAGTCGAATAAAAACCCGAAGAGACATAGCTATTTTCGTACCCAAATTTGCCACCCTTGAAGTGGAAATAAACCCGATTATTGTGACTAATGTAGTAGGCCGTGTGAGTCGGAAGGAAGTAGACCAATTCTCCAGGATCCCCACGGATTTTTCGCGTTTCTCATGTTCTGTACTTCACAAGCGATATCGGCCAATCTATTGCGTGACTAAAAGCCCTTTACAACACCCATATATTTTCCCTCAGTCAGCGAATTTTTTTATTTACTTTTTTCGCCTTGAAACGAAGCAGGCCTCTATTCGACACGAGGCGCACAGAATGTAGAAGTGAAGGTGGTGGAATACAAAACTGCAACCCTAAAGCTATCAATAACAATCACCTTCAGGTATTGATTTTCTTGCATGTCGGAGAGAAAGAGTTCGAAAGGAACGTTTAGGTCGTTTGGAAGGGGAATTAGAGTATAGCCAAGAACGTGATACTGGCCACTATTTTTGTAGGACCGATAGCGTTTTTGTCGAGTTCTTAGAAGGAGGAAAGCTTTTGTGTAATTACATGAAGGTTGTAATGAAGTACTTCGTGCACTTGGTCACGTCAGTTCGTAACTTCTTTCGAGTTTGGTTTATCCTTTTTTTTGAAGAATAAACCTTTGAATCGTGCAGTTGGAACATTTTTGTGGCATCTCTGAAATTTACTCAGTTGGCGTTTTGAAAAACGTAGAATTAACAATATCGAATTATGAAATTTTAACAGCACGCTCGTTCATTGCATGATCCATAGATTTCACTATGACCTTCTGAATTTTTTGAAATCTAATTTCATCATCATTGAAGATTGGAATATGAAAAATCATTGACTTGAACTCATAACTCTTTGGCTACAAGAGTCAGATGGTAGGGTCCGTCATTCGCTGATCAAAAATTATCAATGATGTGTCTGAGTTGGCGTCATAGCCGATATTGAAGAGACAGAAGTGACTGTGCTGACGTAAAGGGGTTGTCCACAAGGTGGTGTTCTATCACCCCTGCTGTGGTGCTTGGTCAGCGATGGACTTCTAGAAAGGCTTTCGGCAGGTGGTTTTAATGCCCAGGCATACGCTGATGACATAGTGATAACTGTTAGAGGAAAGCATTAAGGCTTACTGACTAGCCGAATTTAAGCTGCCCTAGGGATCACTGAAAATTGGCGTGAGGAAGAAGGGTTTAAAGCCAATTCTCTTATGACCACCTATACCCTTCACTAGAAGAAGGAATCTGAATCACGGAGCTCCGTTCCTAAATTACCAGACTCTGAACTTCTCCAGTGAGTGCAAAAATCTAGGAGTAAGACTAGATAGGTCGTAAACTCAACTAGTAAAATCACATGGACAAGTTTCTTTCCAAAGCCACAGCAGCTATATGGGCCAGTAGTAGGCTATATGGGAAGACATGAGAGCTGAAACCGGAATTGTCAATGTAGTTATATACAAGAGTAGTTGGCCCCATTGTGACCTAAGCATCCTTAGCATGGTGGACAAAAACATGAGGCGACCACACGCAGTCGGTTTGCAGAAACTTCAACGGCTTGCATGTGTCACAGGAGCTAGCTAGCTACTCTCACAGCAACGTTTGAGGTCATACTTAATCTGCCTCCCTTGCACTTACAAGGAAATGTATTGGTTGCAATAAGAATTTCTCGTAGTAGAAAACTCCTACCCGGGGGACTCAAACCTCTTGGCAAACACCTCAGATGTAATGTTAACCCTATTCGATTCAGAAACACCCTTTGCAATGGTCATAAGGGACCATTTGAGTGTGGTGGAACTTGGTAGTCGATTGGACAAAAAGTCATCCATTTGGTTTACGGATGGATCAAAATCACAGAAGGTTGTAGGTGTTGGGGTCGAAATTGAGGATCTCTGTGCCCCTAGGACATGAACCCTCTATCTTACAGACACAGACACTACCTCAACTCTATATCATCGTGTTTGCAATGGAATTATGTTTATTTTGATATAGGTTTTCTTAATTAAAGTGACAAGTGCAAGTTATTAGTATCGACCTTTTTATACCTGCCTACCCTATAGATATGAAGGGTCAACCTCGCGTTTTCATATTCTATAGACCTCATACTTTCGATTGGAATGTAATTTGTCCATTAAACAAACCATCGAAATGTCCAAAAAAATTAGTTCTTAAATATTTAATTATTTGTCGGAGAATTAGTGTTTGATTTGTTTGGCCAGGCGACACGTGGTGTTGCGACGAAAGTTGGCAGTCTGGATGGATTTCTTGCGATAGTTTCAACAAAGATGCAATTACAGATCCGTCGAAAAAATTGTTTCGGTGTTTGAGATTTCCAGTAAAATAAGGCCTGCTCTGAATCGTTTAAGAACAGGTCATGGTGTTTGCAATAGGATGCTATTCTGATGAAACTCAGTTGGGAGCCCTAGTTGTGGTGAATTCGAAGAAGCAGAGGATACTTTAGATCCAAATCTATTTTATCGATGGAAGACAAATTATTCAGAATTGAAATCAGCATTCCGATAGGTTTTTTTTATTCATTTTCCTAATTACTAAAAGAAACTAAGGATATGATAAGATTCGATTATTTATAAGCTTTCCAACGAACCCACACATAACATGTTCACATTTCAAAAACAAGTGTTGGGTAGAGTAGCAGCCGAGGGGTTGAAGACAAATATTCCATTTCATCGCAAAAAAATGTTTCAGCGATTTAATTTTATGGTATTGGTTGAAAATATATGAATTTCATTCCAGACAATCGCCCAACTCAGTAAATACAGGGTGAGCCTTTAAGTTGTGCATTAATTTTAACCATAGATGCCACTCATCAAATAAAACACGTTTTTCATTAACTATTTTCCCAAATTTGGTTCTCGTAAACAGATACAGGCTGTTGAAATTAAAAAAAAAATAAATCAGTTTTTCCTTTGTAGCTTTGACATGGTCTATATATGTCTAAATATACTTCTCTGAAGGCACATGGATCTCTTGAAGAAGAATCGCCTTCTCTATTTCTCAAAGATATTCACTCTAGTTCATAGAAATCCCTTCAATATTTATTTGCCTCCTCCTAAGGAGGATCTCTTTCAAAACCAGGTCTGACCGCTAATGTAGGGCTATCATCTCCCATAGATTTGTGATGAAATTACACGATTTTCCCAAGAACATACGCGCAAAAATATGTCATCATGACATTCAAGCTTTTGAAGGTGCTGGCAAAAATACGACGATTCGCATCCAGCTACCGAACTCACAAAAGGCTGCTCGGTTCTCCAACAATATGAATCCGACCGTGTTCAAACTTGGAACTCTGCAGTAGAGTTAGGTTCTGAAGGCTCTTCCAAAATTTCAGCCATGCCGGACGAATAGTTGAGGAGCAACTTATCAAAACGCATTAAGTCCAAAAACCATTTTATTGGGAATCAACGAAAAACGATTTTTTCTTCCTCCCTGGCTTATAATTTGAGTATGTCGAGTTTGTTTGATAGAAATTTACATCTAAAGGTAATAACTAATCTCATTTAAATCAATATTGATCAGATATACACAGAAAATGTAAAAAACGTTTGGACTTAATGCGTTTTGATTCATCTCATTGTATATAATGCGTTTTGATGTGGTTGAAATTGAAAATAATGCTGTTTGTTGCGATTTTTTATACATTTAGAGAAAACAGTCTGCACAGTAAGTGTTGGCCTGTAACCTAATTAACATGAGCAAATCGATAAAACATGTTTTAGGTTATATTTTATTTCTTTTAAAAATGCAAACGTAAACATAATTCATTTCGATGCGGCTTACATACTTTGGATTTGAATTACAGAGGGACATAATGCCATTTGGAAGATTTTGTTTACATAGGGCTATAGAGCAACAGAAAACATTTCTGAATCCGCTTCTAACTCAATTTCGCCGAAATTGGACATAATGCGTTTTGAAAAGATACTCCTCAGTTTATGACATATAGAATTTTTTTCAATTATTTTCAATAATTTTTTTGAAATTTTCTAGTAATACCATCCTCACTAAATTCCGCAAGAATTTTCGCGTTGGCATTCTACAACTAATAACCATGTTTTAATTATATCGGCTTCGTATTTTTCGAGTTATTGAGGAAATAACAACCAAATTTCAGATGGGTATAATTCCAAAACCGTTTGGCCGATTATACCTATAGACAAATTCAAATGTCGCATTTAGATGCACAACCTAACCTAACCTAATCCGGCCGGACGGCACCACAGAATTAAATTTCACATTTGGACAAAATGATAACGCGATGTTCCCCAGAACATACGCGCAAAAAAGTTGTTTCATTTGATGATAGGAATCTATGGTTGAAATTAATGTAGAACTTGGAGATTGGTCCTGTATCTTACTCAACATATTAAATTTAAAAAATACTTTCCATGCATTAAACAGAGGGGTGACTGGTGAAGGTTGTTTCCTACTCAGACCCTCTACTATAGGCTGAAGCCTATGGCTCAACATTTTTGTAGGCAGCATTCTCATTTTATTATCTACGCATAGGCGGCGATTTGGTTCGATAATAATCTAAGGTTTCAGCTTATAAGGGCGCACAATTGCGAATCTAAGATTTACAGCACATTCGAAGCCAATTAGCATTGCAGGGTTCGATTAACTTGGAGACGAACTCTCAAGATTTCCTTCCACTGCTGAAAAACTAAATTTCCCGAAGTGGCTCACGTTAGCACGGAAAGCGCAGCTTTAATTAAGAACTCCTCCACTTCGTGAAAACATCCAAAACTACAAAGGCATTCAGTTAATTTAAAAAATGAGTATTCAAAGCGGCACTAATGGGCGCCATTTACACCGGTAGCGCAACTCGGTTTCCTGTTACGTCTCGTGCATTCTCCTTTGACGGACCTTTGTCCTTGGGAAATTACATTTTTGCGCGTACACCTTCTCTCCGACATTCCGTCCGGCCCGCTGAGCCAGAAGCTTTCGACTTTGATGTCTACTTCCGAAGGGCAGGTTCGCCCAGGAACTCATGGAATACTTCTTAAAATCGGGCGAACGTTGCGCCAAAGTTCGCTAAGTGCCGTCGTAAACTGGAAACGGGGCTTTAGTTACGGGAAATGGGTGAAGTTGGATCGTTCGTCATGGGTGTCGTGGAATTTCTGGCTATTTGCGCGGGGGTGCAGGTTCGATGTGGGGGAGCGGATGTTAGCCTATATAGGTGCCGGAGCTGTGCCTTCCTCGGGAGTCCAATGGGCATAAGGGTGACAAGCTGTTGAAAAAACAAATCAAAACGTCAGTGCTTGAACCAATTTTATTTTTCGTGATTTTTTTGAAATTTTCTAGGGGTACGATTCTTACAAAATTACACAGCTTCAATTCGATATAGTCTGAATTCATATGTCTATATCTATATCTACATATCTATATCTATATATACACTGCTCAACAATTGATAGGGATCACTTACTTTTTCTAAATTTATTTCTGAATTATTCGCTCCAAGATTATAAATTTAGTCAGATATCAGAGTATTTTCAGTTGATAATATGGTTCACTTGAGAAAAGAATGAAAAAATGGAAAGTTGGAGAGAAAAAAAGACTTTATTAGGAACACTCAAAATTCTGTGTTTGAATAATATAAAAATTTTATGATGACACCACAAGAAGGCTGAAGTTTCGGTTAAGCTAGTACCTAGTTGGCCCCCCACGAGCTCGTCTCAAGCATTCTACCCTACGAGGCATACTTTCAATCAAACGATTTATAAAATTTTGGGGCAAATTCGTCCAAATATCCCGTAAAGCGTTAGAAAGGTCCTCCAGGTTATTGATCGGTTGTTCTAAGGTTGACAATTGTCTAGACATCTCAGACCAGACATGTTCGATGCAATTCATGTCTGGAGAGCGAGCTGGCCAGTCCATCCTATCAATAGCATGAGTTTCTAGCGCTTCATTAACCAGACGACTACGGTGTGGACGGGCATTATCGTCAATTAAAATGAAATTCTCGCCCAAGGCAGCCGCAAACGGAACAATTATGGGTTCAATAATCATATCGTGATATCTCTGGCTGGTCATTGTGGTGTTCTGCAGAACAACCAACTCTGTGCGTTGGTTCAAACAAATGCCTCCCCATACACATATAGAACCTCCGCCAAAAGCTGTTGTGGGTACCATAAACTGTTCTGCATACCTTCGACCTCTTTCCCTCCAAGCAAGAATACGTCCATCGGAGTTGACCAAACGAAATCTAGACTCATCCGTAAATAAACATCGGCTCCAATCTTCAACTGTCCAATTGCGGTGCTCCTCAGCCCATTGCCGTCGATGAACCCGGTGTTCCCTATTCAAACGGGGATGTTGTACCCTCCTACGTGCTCTCAAACCACGAACATGTAGTCGTCGTCTTACAGTCTGGTTCGAAATTAGAACTCCTGTTGCAACTCTCAGTGATCTATTGAGCCGCGACGCCGGGTAAGTGGGATTTCTCCTAGCATTGAGGACCAAAAGACGATCTTGGGCAGCTGTTGTACTGCGTTGCCGACCTCCCCCATGAACATAAGCTACTGAGTCGTTTTGGATGAACCTATTCCAAGCCCGACTCACGACACTTTGCGAAACATTCAACCGCCGGGACACTTCTCGCTGGGACAAACCTTCCTGTATCCACCGTATGATTTGGTCCAGTCTTCTCGGCATGACTGATAAGCTAATATTGTTCTCATTTCTTCAATTATTGTCACCTTATGTGTTTGAACAAGAGAAAAAAACAGATTTAATAACAAATACCACATTGCTTTTCACTCCACATGTAACAGCCTACAGATAATAATCGATTTTGTGAACAAGAGCCGATGAAGTGAGGAAAAATTTGATATAATCAACTCAACACATCTTAATTTTTCCTTAGAGAACATATAATGTACAGATATTCACGAGATAACTTGAAAAAAATACAAATGAAGAGAAGTTCATAAGTGATCCCTAGCAATTGTTGATCAGTGTATTTATAAAAATGAATTGCTGTTCGTTAGTCTCGCTAAAACTCATGAACGGCTGGACGGATTTGTCTAAATTTGGTCTTGAATTATTTGTGAAAGTCCAGGGAAGGTTTAAAAGTTGGATACATATCAAAATGTCTACAGGGTGTTAATGTAAACGTCAATGGCAACTTGCTCTTTTTCACGCCATAGTCGTACAATTTCATTCAATTGTGTTAAAAAATATACTTTCGAGGCATACATCATTGAAAATAAACCATTACTGTACAGAGTGTTCTTTTTCTCACGGCACAATTGAACGCGATTGAAGTGATTTGTGCCACAAACAAAGCATTCACTAAATAGATACCTTGGATGCATTCTCATAATGTATTTGTCCGAAATTTTCACACAGGATGTTTTTCTTTTAACTTCAATTGCAACTTGCTGTTTTTCACGCCATAGTCGTACAATTTCATTCAATTGTGTTAAAAATTATACTTTCGAGGCATACATCATTGGAAATAAACCATTACTAAACAGGCTGTTCTTTATATCACTGCACAATTGTACACAATTGAAGTGTTCGTGCCACAAACGAAGCAATAACTAAATAGGTACCTTTGATGAATTGTCATAATGTATTCGACCGAAATTTTTATACAGGGTGTTTTTCTTTTAACGTCAATTGCAACTTGTTGTTTTTCACGCCATAGTCGTACAATTTCATTCAATTGTGTTAAAAATTATACTTTCGAGGCATACATCATTGAAATTAAACCATTACTATACAGGCTGTTCTTTATATAATTGCAAAATTTGTGCCACAAACAAAGCATTAACTAAATAGGTACCTTTGATGTGTGGACATGGCCCTTGGACAATTATACGTCGCGTCGGAAAACCGTCATCTTTGTTTATTTACGCACCACAAAACAAAACAGAAAATATAGTTTATCAGAAAGCTTCAAATTGATTAAGAGGATGTATCATAACTGTGTGTGTCTGTCAATATCAAATTGAAACTCTATAAATAGCCAGTATTTCAGGAAATCTCTGTTTTATAAGTAAGCAACATCATGTGCCTTTAATCAAAAATAATAATAAACCTTCATTCATACCGAGCATTTTTTTTATAAGTTAGGCGGTAGTAACCAATAAATTATTTCCTTGGTTGATCGAAAGAGTGTATGTTTTCGTAGATGGTACATGCGTCGTACACACGTGAATGAACCAACCCACACCTCGCATACTTCAAAATCGAAACGGACGTCTTCACCGCAAAAAAAAAGTTGGCGCCAGCACCCGCGCCGTCGCAAACCCTCCCTCGGATCGTCGCCAGAGGTTCCACCACGAAATCGAACTTTACAGTTGCACTTGTGCACGGTTTACAAACATATTTCCAGACATATGATATCTATAAATAACCCTGACTGTTTATAAACATCCGTCGCCGGCCCGTACGAAGAACGACCGAGGAACCCCCCGCGACAGATCGAACCGGTCGCGAGTTCGAAATTCGCGCGTCCGCGCTATTGGTCGAACTCCGCTACGCGCCGCGCCTCGCGTCACGATCCGCGTCGGAAATTGCCGAAGGTGCATGGAGGCGCCCGAATTCGTGCACAGTCAGTGCTGTCGAGCAGCGGACATGATAGCTTCGCCTCCTCGTTACGGACTCTGTTGGTTGCCTAATAACAGTGTTATCGGTGTTCACCACAGCAACAACGGGGGTGTGAGCAATCAGCACCACAGACACGGCATCACGTCTGTGAACGTAAACGCGTCCTCTGCGAAATATTTCGGACGTTTGGTGTGGAATCAACAGTGTTTTTTGACCATAGGACAAACGCAATCGTACAATACTCCGTATGTCGGATTTTGGAATAGTTTCGCTATATTTCATCCTACCACGCAACCTTTTACTATGGAAACAAGGTATATGTCAATTTTGAGTAGTTGTATGCCTGAGTCGAATAACCGCTTAGGGGCAGAGGGGTAGATGCAGGGCGTTTTCGGAAGTAAAAATCCAGCGGGTCCAAAATGAGATGGAATGTTCTTGGTGGTCCTAGAAAAGGAAGTTGCCGAAAGCTTTAAAGCTCAGAAGTCACTCTTTTTCCTTGGTCACCTTCTGATCAAATGTGTCATATAATTTGTCAAAAAATTTGCACAGTTTTTCCAATAGACAATAAATATATTTTGCATTGTAGAGATGATGACTTTAATTTGCGTTCGATGTTGCTCAGGTGGAGCAACAAGGTCTGTAGTTATAAGAAAATGATTCGTTAGATTTAAGATGGGTTTCACAAAACTTCAATCACTTGATTATAGATTCAATTCTATGGTTGCGTCAAGAATGAGTCGAAATCCAACATAGAATTACACTGATTCGAAGATGAAGAACCATACAAGTTTTGTGAAAGATCTTTTGATCTTTCGAGTCACTGTTTTGCGTTACCACCATCTGATCAAATTTGACTTGAAATTAAATCGATTGAATCACGAGTCAAGACAAAAAAATTCCAGTTGGGGCAGCGCACCCGAAATAGGCATATTTTGTATTGTAGAAACAACTTAAATTTTCGTTTTATGTTGATTAGGAAATGCAAAGAGGTCTTGAATTATAATAATACCTATTTATCTTATATTTATGAAAGAAAGTCGTGTTAGTTACACCACTTATAACTCAAGAACGGCTATACCGATTTGGCTCAAAATTGGTGGGGATGTAGCTTAGAACCAGGAGACGGACATAGGATACTTTTTTGTGTTATACAGGGTGTTTTTCTTTTAACGTCAATTAAAACTTGCTGTTTTTCCTGCCATAATCGTACCATTTTAGTCATGTGTGTTTAAAAATAAACTTTCGAGGCATACACCATTGAAAATAAAGCATTACTATACAGGGTGTCCTTTTCCTCATGGCACTTGTACGTGATTGAAGTGATTTGTGTCACAAACAAAGCATTAACTAAATAGGTACCTTGGATGGATTCTCATAATGTATTCGTCCGAAATCTCGTTAATTGCAACATGCTGTTTTCCATGCCACAATCGTACAATTTCATTCATTTGTGTTAAAAAATAAACTTTAGAGGGATACATCATTGAAAATAAATCATTACTGTACAGGGTGTTTTTTTTCTAATTGCACAATTGTACGCGATTGAAGTGATTTGTACCAATAAAATTAGATAAAAATGTAGTGTATTTACTCATATACTTCAAATTGAAATTCCTAAACAACGATTTGTGGGTTGGATCCTTTTTGCTTAACTACATCCAATTAACGTTCAATTATTGAGACATAAAGGGATTGTATAGAAACGGTGAATATAAACTATCTATATTTTGTGACAAACGTGTATAATAAAATCTGAAATCTGCTTATTTATTGCCTCTAAGGCGGAACAGAGTTCGCTGGGTCAGCTAGTTTATAATAATATATATTTTTAATTGAGTTGAGAGCTTCATAAGTGTTAGCAGAGGTTCGTCTAACGGGGTACCATACAATTCAACACATGATACAAGAACTTAGGAAAAAACCTCAGCTAAAAAACCCTGTTTCTCCGTGGGTGTTGTGATTTATAAATATTTGTGTACAAAATTAGCTCAAGTTCAAAATATTGATGAGCATTTCTTTCTTGAATATGGATTCCCTTGTCAAAACAAGGAGAGGTTCCTCCAAGGTACCCGAAACTCGCCTGAAAAATAAAAAGACAAGAGGAAAAAAACGAATTAAAAATTATACATAACCTTCAAATGTACCCTCTCACAAATATACTCCTCTGTAGCCGGATGGATGTCTCGAAGAAGAATCACCTCCGCTAATTTTCAGTTGTATTCACTCTCAGAAATCCCTTCAATATTTGAATTTAAAAAGGAAAATGTCGTTACTCATAAGGCCAGGAGGGTTTTTTCAAAACCAGGTTTGACCAATCCAAGCGATGATTATTCAGAATTTCAGATGTACGAAGAACGCTACAGAACCCTGATGTAGGGAATTGAATAATCTGTGTGTAACTATATTACCATTATACAGATATATAGAGAATGATTTGGTAGATTTTGATTGATTTCACAAAACAACAAGAGCGCCAAAAATTGACCTGTCTGTTAGCATTTCTCTCCTCTCTGAACGTATCAGGAAATATGCATTTTGGAGCTCTTGTTCTCGGATTTGAGTGCTTATCAATTTTCCTTAATGTCTGTAATTTTCGATGTTTTGGCTGAAAATGGTCTTAAACGATTTGGTTCGACTCACTGATCAAGAATCCGTTGTCGAAATCGATTCTGTCCGGCTGTCCGGCCTTTAACACGATAACTCTCGTACGGAATGAGAAATTTAAATTTTCAGGGAAGGTTTAGGACATGAATATCTCGGTTAAGTTCGTTAATGAGCATAATCGGCCCGATGGTATCGGGGAAACAAAAAAAAAATTTTTACGTTATAAATATCGAATTCAATTTTTTTATAAGATGCAGTTTCATCATAAGAATCCATTGATACTGTTCTCAACTCTAACAAGCTAATAGATATGATTTTTCAAAATATCAAGAATACATCGTACTCCTATATGTTTTCACAGAATGCGAATTCTATCTGTCTGTGTTCTATCTGTTTACGGTAGCTGGTGTAGCTGGTAGCTTGGTCCAGTTTGAAAGATAAACGTCATTAATGTCAAACGAAACTGAAAGTGTATTTCTGGAGTTTGGTTGATGTAAGTATGTAGACAATTCGAAATTTGGATTCGCTAAGTTCATAGGCGGAGTTTTTTAGTTAGTGAGTCGAAAATGAATGCTGCAAGGAAGTCGAGCATAATTTGCGAGTCATTCACCAATTTTGGAAGATTTAGAACGGGATTTCCGACTAATGTACAGATAGTTATTCCTTTGTAACAAAATTTAAGATTTCCTACATAAGTATTCTGGTTTGAGTTATCTCTGGACTGGTTACATAAGATTCGTTTCATAAATAAAACTGGCTATTTCATTTACTCAATTTTTCAGAATGACTTCTGATAGTTTTGAAACACTTGTAGCCAAAATTCGACCGTCATATAAAGATAAGGTGCAGAGGAATTTTGATGTATTTCATGATGAAGTTCTATCATAATAATCCATTGATATCATTCCCAACTTTGAGAAACGAATACTTTCCGAAATATGATTTATCAAAGATTGGACAAGAACGACGAAGCTCCTGTCACAGAGCTTTTTCCCTTTTAGAGATAAAAGCTTTCTTAAAAATTTGAATTATAGCCAACTTTTGAAAAAATAGAGAAAATACTCTTCTTAGGATAGTCCAAGGACCAACAAGATGCATAGAATTAATTCCAAGATCAAAAATTGTGAATCCGACATAGCCCCAACTTTGCTAAGGAAACATTACTTCCTTTGATCGCCATGTATGGTATGAAAAAAATGGGTACAAGCCCTGTGGACAGGAGCTTTCTGGCGCTCTAGTTCAAACAGACAAATTATATCTCCGAAAGTATTGGTTTCTCAGAGTTGGGAATTATATCAATGTATTCTTATGAAAGAACTGCATCATAAAGGAAATTCAATTCAAATAATAGTTTATTTATCAAGATTAAATGAGCAATCTGAGAATGAGAACTGCACCATGGGAGAAATCAAATTAAAATAGCTGAAATGAATTTGACTCTCTCTTATAGAACAGGATGACATGTACGAGTATGAACAAAGAGCATATAATAAAGCTTAGATAGAATAATTATAGCATTCTGTGAAAACACAGAAGTACGATTCATTATTGAAATTTCGAAAAATCACCGATCTCCGAAAGTATTAGCTGGTTGGAGTTAAAAATTACATCAATGGATTTTTATGGTGAAACTGCATCTTAAATGAAAATTGAATTTGAAATTTGTTGTGTTTTGCCCAATAACGAACTTAACCGAGATATTCATCTCCCTAACCCACTCTGAAAATTTCAACTGCCTTACTCATTCCGTTCGAGAGTTATTGTAGAAATTTTTTTTTTTATCTTCAAAATTTTTTTTTACACTTTGCGGTAACCTGTTCAATACAAAACTTCACATGTCGGTCGAACCAAATCGTTTGAGACCATTTTCAGCCAAAAATTCGAAAATTACAGACATTTGGGCAAATTCATAAGCACTCTGTTCCGAGGAACTAGAGCGCCAAAAAGAAATATACCACTCGAACGAGTTCTCAGAGAGTTGATCAAGTACCTCTGGAAGACCGCAACTAGATATCACGTTCCTTTCCGAGAAAATCGGGATTTGAATTTGTGTGAAATTTTCCTTGTTGCAAATCAACTGTCCACCTGCTTAGTTCGATTCAATACCGGTTCAAATATTCCACCGAAAATTATAGACCAATCTAAATATATCAATCTTCAATATTGGCCTAGTTGTAAGAAATAGGTATAAGTATTTTGAGTTTTTCATGCTATAATTTCTGAATGTATCGTGCAACGGATTTTTCCAGCCCCTATTCCACTTGGTGGAAAATTCCCACAGGAAAAACGGAATGATTTTTGTTATCTCGTCGTCCATGTTAGTCCAGAATGAATTGTTCGGAATCCACTCTATTCATCATGCCCACATGCTTCCAGTATGCAAATTGTGAATGCTCCCTTGTGGTAGATATGCGACAATAACGTTTTTCGTACATCTGTTTGCTATTACGGGAAAAAGTTCAGTCTCTTTCAGGCCAGAGCTACGTCCATATACTAAAACAACAAGGGAGAAACCATTATATTTTTGTAAGGATGCAACCTTTCCATTTTCGTGGAACCAATACTGAAATATAAACAATTCGATTTATCCCCGTTCAACCAATGACAGTTGCAGAGATATCTGTGTCTATACAGGGTGAGTCTTTGACCTCTGCATTAATTTTAGGCGTGGTAACGTGGTTTACAGCTTGATTCGGGATTCCAACGCTCAGGGACGGATCCATAAAATTAGTGAAATTTCTGGAGTTTTCCATTTTAAAACATTCAATGAAGAATATCTCGAAAACGGTGCGCTTAAGGAGAAATGATGAAGAATAATATATATATATATATATATATATATATATATAATATGTTCTAAAACGATGGAATATTCTTGAAATGACTCAAGAAAAACTTTATATGCTTTCTTTATGCTAATTTCGTTTAGTTTTATGAATCCATGAGTCCATAACTAGAAAACCAGTAGAAGTAGAAAATAACTAATATTTGGAAAATATGTATCATAGTTATAGAAAACTTTACGCCAAGATTCATTTTATTCGAAAAACAGATGTCAAAGCTACAAAATAAAAACTGATTTTTTTTCAATTTTTCAACAGCCTGTATCTTTTCACCTGAGCTGAATTTGGAAAAATGTTAAATGAAAAAAGTGTTTCATTTGATGAGAGGAATCTTTGGTTAAAATTAATGCAGTGGTCAAAGACTCACCCTGTATAAATCTTTATTTTCCGAATATGTGATATACAGGGTGTCTTTCCGTTAAGGAAATCATCACCACGTTAGATGATAATTATTTGCGATAATTATGCATCTTAGAATGTTCTCACCAGGATGAAAAACTGATGTATGCTCCGATGAAATAGATGATTGATACAGCTGAGGTACTAAAATAACACGTCCTTGACTGTGATAACAATGATGCACTTGATGAATACGATTAAGCGATGGTAAATGTAAATTATTTCTAAAATGATTGATTCGATGAATAGAGAGGTGACGAAGACGAATATTCGAGATGAATCTGATATTGGTCAGATAGTGAATCCTAAAAGTTCGCTTAATGCGATTTTGATAGCGTAGGTGGCGTGTCCCAATACGACGGACAAGTTCGTTAATGGGCATAATCGGCCCAATGGTTTCCGAGGAATAATTTTGTTTTCAACCAATACTAATCCGATCGAATTGAAACTTGTTGAGTAGTTGTAGAATACGAACCTAAGGACGTTTGTGAAATTTTATTGGAATCTTATCGCTAGAAAATTTTAAAAAATTTATTAAAGAATATTATTCATGTCTGGATAACCTGAGAACGGAAAAGATCACGACTTGAAATTTTCACGTTAGGTTGTGCATCTGAATGCGTTTTTGGAGTTATACCCAACTTCCAAATTTGGTTGTTATTTCCTCAATAACTCGAAAAATACAAAACCGATCCAATTCAAACATGGTTATTAGTTCTAGAATGGCAACGCGAAAACTCTTGCTCCTCTACCAAGCTCCAAGTTCGAACACGATCGGATCTTTATTGTTGGAGATCCGAGCAGCCTTGTGTGAGTTCAGTAGCTGGATGGGTGACCGTTCCTCGATAACTTTCGAACGAAAGGAGATAGGTACTTGCAATGTTTAGGGTAGGTTGCGCATCCGAATGGGAGGGTTGGGTTCGTTTTTGAGCATAATCGATGTAACGGTTCCGGTGTTATACCCACCTGGAATATTATTTCCTCGATAACTCAAAAAATATAGATGCGATGGAATTGAAGCTTGGAGCTAGCTTTGGAATATCGACGTTAAGACGTGTGTAAAATTTTGTGCGAACCGTACGCCTAGAAAATTTTACAAACATCACAAAAAAAATTGTGTTCATTTGATATTGATATTGATATAATTCCCAACTCAGAGAAACCAATACTTTCGGAGATATAATTTTTTTATTTTGATATTAAACTTATGGCACGGGCTGTGCTAAAAAATCCTGGACAAATTTTGATCAGATGACGGAAATGAAATGAATAGATCTAAGGTATGTTAAATTTCAGATCAAAGTAATTTAATTAATTATCTTTTTAAATATTACGTGTAAAATATATATTAAGTGCTAATTCTGGGAACGGAACGCACAGGGGACTGTTTTTTCGCCGATTTCAGATTTTTTTCAAACTATAATTAATACCATTCTAACTGTTACTGCCCTAAAAAGAAGTAATCTACCGCTTGCGTTTTGAGATGTTTTAGCTTATAAAGGGTCCGCCAAATAACTTTTTTTTTTGAAAATGCAATTAAAAAAAAGCTACTGGATATTTTCTCAAATTTCTTTTTCTATTAGAAAGTACAATCCTTCCGGTTAATAATGGAAAATAATTTCATTCAAATGGCTGCCTCGGCTGGCCATGCAGTAGCCTACACGATCGGTCCAATTTTTGAGCACATTATCGATTGTGTGCAGCTGTATTTCACCAATGGCTTCCGAATATTGTCCTTTAAAGCGTCAATTGTCTCTGGCTTGTTGGCGTAACACTTATCTTTGACGACACCCCACAAATAATAGTACAACGGTGCAAAATCGCAGCTCCAAGGTGGCCAAACGACATCAGCTCTGCGGCTGATAATGCGATATTCAAAAACAGGACGCAAAACATCGAGTGAAGCTTCGGCTGTGTGGCACGTAGCGCCGTCCTGTTGAAATCAAATGTTGCCAATATCCTACTGTTCAATTTTTGTATACAAAAATTCGTTCAACATGGCCCGATAACGATCGCCATTGACTGTGACGGCCACTCCTTGCTCATTTTCAAAGAAAAATGGCCTAATTATGCCTCTGGACCAACATCCGCACCAAACAGTGACTCGTTTTGGGCTCGGTTTTGGGTGTATCGGCTCTTCAATGTATGCGTGCGGGTTTTCTGTGCCCCAAATGCGACAATTCTGCTTGTTTACATACCCGCCAAGATCAAAATGAGCATCATCTGAGAAGATGATTTTTTTGGAAAAATCGGCATCTTCGGTAAGTCGATCGCAGGCCCACTTAGCGAAGCGAAAACGCATTGGATGGTCAGTTGGCTTCAATTCCTGAACCAATTGGACTTTGTATGGCGTCATACCAAGGTCTTTATGCAAAATTCGTCTCAATGATGTCACCGAAATGTTCACATCTTGAGAACGTCGGTGAATTGATGTTGATGGCGCTTCACGCACACTTTCTGCCACAGCAGTAATATTCACGGGAGTACGCACTGTTTTTGGCTTTTCACGCTTTGGTTGATCGATGAGGATGCCAGTTTCTTTCACTTTTTTCACAAGATAACGAACATACGGAGCTGACGGTGCTTCTCTTCTTCCAAAATCCGTACGCAATTTTCGCACACATTCTGCAACATTACCATGATTTTCAAAGTAATGTCGCAATATTTCCCAGCGTCGTTCAAGCGTATACACAACCATATTCGTTCAGTGGAAGGATAACACCAATTATCTGTCAAATCAGACATGAGCTAATTGTAACCATTCACGGAATAAGCACTAGTTGAAAAAAAATCCTTAGATGGCGGACCCTTTTTAAGTGCTAATTCTGGGAACGGAACGCACAGGGGACTGTTTTTTCGCCGATTTTAGATTATTTTTTAAACTATAAAAAAAAATGATCCAGACTACCATTTATGCACGAGCTTACTGAGAATCACCCTTATAGCTTGATGTTCCAGTGTGTAAACACCTCAATCCAGAATACGTAATCTCATAATTGAATTTTGGTGGCATACATATTGTACTTAATAAAACATACTTGGGTTTCAACTGAATAATAATATTTAATTAAGTTAATTAATTACTTCACTTGGATGTGATGCTATCGTCATATCTCTTTATTATATTCGTTCCTATTTATTTTTATCTCTCTTATTTGTATGTCAACAAAATTCAACTCGTTCTGTATTTGAAACACATTCGTAACAACTGTTTCTCTTGTTACCGAGCGAAGATACCTCATAGTGATTATGAAATTAGGGTCTTAACAATGAAGGAGAAAGGGCTTTGTTCGCAAAGAGACAACAAGAACGATTTACGAGCGTGGCATTGTTTCGCTCGCACAATTCTCTTCCTACAGATACATTTCAATGTTGATACACAATAAAGTCGAATCCTATCGTAAAAGATTCCCAGAATTGAATAATTTTCCAGTAGTGCGCTGTTTATCTTGGCGGCTAACCACATCCCGTTTATCGAACTTTTCAAGTTGATAGCGGCGAGAGAGATGACCGCACTGTCTTAATTGGACGAATTGGACTTTGTGTCGTGTCGGTTTCGTTCAAATCGAGGTGATTCTACAGGGTGATTCGTGAATAATAATAAGATATGGGCGAAGGCTCTTTGTTTCGGAGTGTCTACGCATACGTGGATGAACGGGTCGATATCTCCTGAATGGGCGGTGTTACAGGATCGTGTGGTCCGCGACTAACTGTACATAAATTGAATCCTTCTGGATTCTGAAATATGAATGAAAAACTATATACGACTTACACTAATTTATTTAATACCGAATTTAATACTAGCGACCCTGTACGTGCTTCGCTACGTATAAAGTGAAATAATAATAGTTATTTATACAACAAGTGAGTTAAATGAATGTTTATTCATGAGAAGAAAGTTTAACCCACGAGCCCGTAGGGCGAGTGGGTTAATTTCTTCCAGTGAATAAATATTTTTAACTCACGTGTCGTATACAAAATTTTATCCCATTTTGATAAAATTTCAAATAATGAATACTTTTTAGAGGAAATATTAGGTATAATTCAAATTCATAACGAGATTTCCCTTCGATCGATGGTTGCTTGGGCACTATGTAATTAATTGTTTGCAAGTGTCAATGAAAATTATTATAGAACCGTCAAAGAATTTTTATTTCGAAAAATGTTGAGCGGTGACGACGAGGTTGTAGTTCCTGAGTGCATTATACAAGAAGCAAATGAGGCAGCAGAAGCAGTAATTCCATTAAAATCAAAAATATTGTACGAAAAGCAATATACGGCATTTTGTGCCTGGAGAAGTAATAAAAAATTGGTTCAAGCACTGACGTGAAGTCAGGAGCTTTTGCGCGTATTTTCTATTGTCCATTCTCCTGTATTGGACACTTTTAATCGAATTTACCATGGTGAATTCTATTGTCTATTCTCCTGTATTGGACACTCTTAATCGAATTCACCATGGTTAATTCGAAAGAGTGTCTAATACAGTAGAACAGACAATAGAATTCACCATGGTAAATTCGATTAAGAGTGTTCAATATAGGAGAATGGACAATAGAACATACGCGCAAAAGCTCCTGACTTCACGTCAGTGCTTGAAGCAATTTTTTTTCGTGAATTCAGGAGCTTTTGCGCGTATGTTCTATTGTCCATTCTCCTGTATTGAACACTCTCAATCGAATTTACCATGGTGGATTCTATTGTCTGTTCTCCTGTATTAGACACTCTTAATCGAATTTACCATGGTGAATTCGATTAAGAGTGTCCAATACAGGAGAATAGACAATAGAATTCACCATGGTAAATTCGATTAAAAGTGTCCAATACAGGAGAATGGACAATAGAACATACGCGCAAGAGCTCCTGACTTCACGTCAGTTGATCCAATTTTTTTTTCGTGAAGTCAGGATAAAAAGCAATGATGAAAAAATTAACACATTATTGTCTACCTTCAATTCTTCTTTAAGAGAAGAATACATAATTATTCTTGAAAAATATTACTGGAGTTAATGTCATATTTAAATAATCAAAGTAAAGAAAACTATAAGTTTAGTTAACATATTGAATGAAATTCAATTGAATTCCCGTAATATTCAATTACTTATTCTTAACCAATAAATGTCCATTGATAGATCTAAAGGTGATGAGGTGAAACATAAAGATATATTCTCATTAGTGATAGAAAAACTGGCCTAAAATTCCTCTCTACCCATCACGAGATTTAATATCCACAAATGAGCCTCTCACCTTACAAGATCAGAAGCCTTCAGCAAAATTTCAGCGATATCATATTAAAAATAATACATAACCTTTCAAAAGTCCCCTCTCGCAAATATACTCCTCTGAAGGCACATGGATTACTTGAAGAAGAATCGCCTTCTCTATTTCTCAAAGATATTCACTCTTGTTCATAGAAATCCCTTCAATATTTAGTTGCCTCCTCCTAAGGAGGATCTCTTTCAAAACCAGGTCTGACCACTAATGTAGGGCTATCATCTCCTATAGAATTGTGATGAAATAACACGATTTTTCCATAACATACGCGCAAAAATATGTCATCATGACATTCATATTTTATATTTGAAGGTTCTCGCAAAAATACGACCATAGACAACATATACGACGATTCGCATCCGCTACCGCTACAGCTACGCTACCGAACTCACAAAAGGCTGCTCGGTTCTCCAACAATATAGATCCGATCGTGTTCAAACTTGGAACTCTGCAGTAGAGTTAGGTTCTGAAGGCTCTTCCAAAATTTCAGCCATGCCGGACGAATAGTTTATGATATATAGAATTTTTTTCAATTATTTTTAATTTTTTTTTTTTTTTGATTTTCTAGTTATACCATCCTCACGAAATTCTGCAAGAATTTTCGTGTTGGCATTCTACAACTAATAACCATGTTTGAATTCCATCGGTTTTGTATTCTTCGAGTTAATGAGGAACAAAAAACAACCAAATTTCAGAAAATTTCAGATGGCTATAACTCTAAAAACGTTTACACGATTGTGCTCATAAACAAACTCAAATGTCGCATTCAGATGCACAACCTAACCTGAAATTTTCAAGCCGCTATCTCTTTCCGTTCTCAAGTTATCGTGACAACAAAAATATTTTTTAATAATATTTTAATAATTTTCTAGCGATACGATTCTCACAAAATTTCACAAACGTGCTCAGCTCTATATTCTACAACTATTCACCAAGTTTAAATTCGATCGGATTTATTTTGGTTGAAAACAAAATCATTACTCGGAAACCTTTGGGCCGATTATACCCATTAACGAACTTGTCCGTCGTATTGGGATGCGCCACCTACCCTGAAAATTTCAAGTCGTTAGCTCTTTCCGTTCTCAAGTTATCGTGGCAACGTCCGGACGGCCGGACGGCACCACAGAATTAAAATTCACATTTGGGCAAAACTATAACGCGATCTTCCCCAGAACATACGCGCAAAAATCAAGCCGTCATTTGATTCTGCATAGATTTGCCCTTCGAATGCAGTTTCACTAGAACAGCACAAAAGACCTTAAGTTTTGAGTACCATTCTGAATATTGTTGCAATTTGGATGATTTAAACTATTTTCTTCAGTAAAATCAACATTCATGCGATCTTTCAGAAATAGACCTCATCGATTAAATTTAACGAAGAATGTTTTTTATTTTGAATGCTGAAGTTAAGTAACACCATTCAGATTAATATATGCATATAAACCCTTTCATTAATTGAATGCCCACTAGATGAGAAATTGAAGATGAGATATGCTGGCAACAAAATATCTTGTTGATTCAAAATATTTTCTTAATTATCTTGAAAAATCACCGAACGAACTCGAATAATAAAATTTTTATAAAGCACTGACGTGTAGTCAGGAGCTTTTGCGAGCATGTTTTTTTGTCTACTCACGTCTCACATACCGTCACGAAATATCGCATTCTCAACCGAGTATTAGATTTCCATTCGATCGAAATTTTTTAAGAAAAGGATTCATTTTTTGGCGCTCTAGTTCCTCGGAACTGAGTGCTTATCAATTTGCCCAAATGTCTGTAATTTTCGGATTTTTCGATGAAATTGTTCTTAAACGATTTGGTTCGACTCACTGATCAAAAATCCGTGGTCGAAATTCATTCTGGCCGGCCGTAGGCACGATAACTCTCGAACGGAATGAGCTAGACAGTTGAAATTTTCAGAGTAGGTTTGGGAGATAAATATCTCGGCTAAGTTCGTTATTGGGCAAAATCGGACAGATGGTTTCGGAGTAACAAAAAAAAATTTTTTTTTACAAGGCAAATTCCAAATTAAATTTTTTTCAATAAGCTGTTTTACCATAAGAATCCAATGATATCATTTTTAACTCTAACAAGCTAATACTTTCGGAGATATGATTTTTCAAAATTTCAATAATAAATCGTATTTCAACGTTGTCACAGAATGATATTATTCTATGTATGAATTGTCATAATGGCAAATGATGTTCCTGAGACATGACATTATCTAATCAATCGAAGAATTGTGAGCGAAGTGATAAAAATCTCAGTTGTTTGCTCCGAAATTAGGTTCTCTCAGAAAATTCTTACATTTCGGAACGGAATATGAAGTAAGAGATCTGAGAGTAGTGAGACTGCTTTCCATCCATAGACATAGATATAACTCTCGAACGGAATGAGGTAGGTAGTTGAAATTTTCAGAGTAGTTTAGGGAGATGAATATCTCGGTTAAGTTCGTTATTGGGCAAAATTGGCCAGATTTAATTTGATTTCTTCCATGGTGCAGTTCTCATTCTCATGATTGCTCATTTAATCTTGATAAATAAACTATTATTTGAATTGAATTTCCTTTAGGATGCAGTTCTATCATATGAATACATTGATATAACTCCCAACTCTAAGGAACCAATACTTTCGGAGATATAATTTGTCTGTTTGAACTAGAGACCAGAAAGCTCCTGTCCACAGGGCTTGAACCCATTTTTTATAAAAAATTCCTATGTTTTCTCTAGTGATAAGATCGTTCCCTCATTTCGAAAAAATTTTAGTGTCTGCATTCTACAACTAATTACCAATTTTCAATTCGATTGGATATGTATTTATTGAGCAATAACAACAAAATTTTACACCTAGTTATTTCCTATGGTTATTCCATAGGATTCGCTGATGTTCTGGAGTTCTTTTTCAAAATGCGCTGTTTTCCAGACAAAAATATTCAGCGTTTTATTGTCTGGTGACTCACTGATGAATATAATAATTCACAGCCCAATTCAAAGCTGTCTCTTCTGAAATATCTGAATATTTCTTTCTTGTGAGGGGTCTTCAAGGTCCTTCAATTTGCCGACCTCTGCATAAATTGGAAATATCCGTTCTAGTTTTCTTCTACACCCTCAATAACGTCCGTTCAGAACCATGTGAAGTCTGTTAGTCCCTAATAGTCTTGGGTAACTCTGACGTGCTATATATCTTGATGACGGTTTCACGTCAAAACAAGAAACGCATTATGAAATCTCGAGGTGGCTGCTTCTTGATTTTCACGGAGAAATCGATAAGAACACTGAAATGGTGTCAGAGACTTGAGCGCGCTTGTTCATTCGATGATTAATAGATCTCCCTGACTGGTCACTTCGCTAAATGAAACCTATAGATTTCTACTCCGATTTTTTCATATCAACAACTTCGTTTGAATCCATAATATTGTCATAATGTAAATATGGATGATAGACAAATAAATGGAATTGGAAACTTTCCTGAAAACGTAATAACCGGAACGAGATAAGGACTTGAAATTTTCAGGTTTGGTTGATAATCTGAATGCGCCATCTGAGTTTGTCTTTTGCCATAATCTGCAAAACGGTTTTGGAGTTATACCCATCTGAAATTTGGTTCTTAATTCCTCAATAACTCGGAAAATACAGAACCGATCCAATTCAAACATGGTTATTAGTTGTAAAATGGCAACGCAAATATTCTCACAAAATTTCGTGAGGATCGTATCACTAGAAAATTTTTAAAAAATTATAGAAAATTATTGAAAACAATTCTATATATCAAAAACTATTGGTCCGACATCGCTGAAATTTTGCGAGAGCCTTCAGAACCTAACTTTACTACCAAGTTCCAAGTTTGAACATGATCGGATCTATACTGTTGGAGATCCGAGCAGCCTTGTGTGAATTCAGTAGCTGGATGGGTGATCGTTGCCTTGACAACTCTTGAACGAAAGGAGATAGGGACTTGCAATTTTGAGGATAGGTTGAACATCTGAATGGGAGAGTTAAGTTCGCTGTTGGCCATAATCGGCCCACGGTTTCGGAGTTATACCCATCAGGAATATTATTTCTTCGATAACTGAGAAAATATAGACTCGATCGAATTGAAGCTTGGTAGCTAGTTGCAGAATATTGACATGAAGACGAGTGTCAAATTTTGTGAGGATCGTACCGCCAGAAAATTTTTAAAAAATTACGAAAAATTATTATGTTTCTCATGATTCCTTCAAAACGAAAAGAAATAGCGAATTGCTGTTTTCAGGGTAGATTGCGCATCTGAATACTAATTGCGTTAACTAGCATAATCGGCCAAACGGTTTTGGAGTTATATCAATCTGAAATTTGTTTGTTATTTCCTCGATAACTGAAAAAATTACAAATCCGATCTAATTCAAATATGCTTTTTAGTTGTAGAATGCCAACGCGAAAATTCTTGCAAAGTTTCGTGAGGATCGTAGTACTAGAAAATCGAATTTACCATGGTAAATTGGATTAAAAGTGTCCAATACAGGAGAACAGACAATATAATTCACCATGGTAAATTCGATTAAGAGTGACCAATACAGGAGAATGGACAAGAGAACATACGCGCAAAAGCTTCTGACTTGTCAGTGCTTGAACCAATATTATTCAGTATTCTTATGGATATAGTAATCGATTCCAATAATGAAAAAAATCATGCAAGAGACCTATTGATAGGCACTCTGTTCATTTGAATAGCGCGCCAAAAATGGCTGAAACTGTTGTTAACAAATCAACATATCGGATTTTGGCACTTGGACTTGTTGATTTGCTTCACTGTAAGGCTTGTTTCACATGCATACGGTTCCATTCGGTTCGGTTCGTTTTCGGTTTCAACCGAAATCGAATGAAGCCCTTTCCCACATACACGGTTCATATTATGTTTTATGTTATCTTCCGAAACACAGACTCAATCATAATTCCAATTTTTTCGCGACGTCAGATTCATCAAAGTTATTCAAAATTTGAACATAATCATCTTGCAATGTTCCTGGGTCTTCAATTTATCTTTATATTTTTCTATTATATTATATAATTTTTTGTTATTTAATTGAAAAATATCTGCTAGATTTGAGGTTAAGTTAAAACCACATAACGTGACTGAAAACATGTGTAAATATTTATTACTTTATGGTTAAGACCGAAACTAAACCATGTTTGTGTGAACGCTCCGGTTGATCTGTATTCCCTACACACGAATCCAAAACTGATTGAAACCTATTCGTGTCGAGGGAGTATTCGGTGCTGTACGGTTTCTATTCGGTACCGCTTGTCGCCAGCGACCGAATGGAAACCGAAAACGAACCGAACCGAATGAAACCGTATGCATGTGCAACAAGCCTAACTGGTCTTCTCTCCACTGGGCCTTACGGACTGTTGCATTAAACAATAAGATCTTATAGTTGATTTCCAATATGGAAGTATCGCTTTCTTAACACCTATATAAAGGGTTTTCCAATAAAAGGTGTTATTTTGATATTCAAAGAAAAATGCCATTTTTCAATATAAATGATCGGACGTTTATTTCATTATAAAGAAGAAGCTATGCCGTTAATAGTGGAAAATAACATCAGGCAAATGAGCACAACGACCAGGCTTACAGGACCATATCCTTTTAATGAAATTTTCCATAACCAAATCGTAAAGTGGATGCCCTATGTCCTCGATAGCCTCACGAATTCCATCTTTGAGGTCTTGAATCGACGCTGGGCTATTGGCGTAGACCTTCTCTTTCACGTGACCCCAAAGGAAGAAGTCGCAAGGTACTAAATCACAAGATCTCGGTGGCCAATTGCAAAATATCAATGGTTTCGTTGCTTGTTTGGCACGTAGCGCCGTCTTGTTGAAAGTAAACGTTGTCCAGATCAATACCATCCAACTCCGGCCATAAAAAATCATCAATCATCTCTCGATAGCACAATCCATTCACCGTAACTGTTGCTCCAGCCTCATTTTCGAAAGAGTAAGGTCCAATGACTCCGCCGGACCATAAACCGCACCAAACAGTTACATGTTGAGGATAGAGAGGCTTTTCAACAATAACTCTTGGGTTTTCCGAGCCCCAGATGCGACAATTTTGCTTGTTGACGAAGCCACCGAGGTGGAATTCCGGATCATTTTCATGCATTTCAACGACCCAATCAGCAAAGACACGACGTTGTTGATGATCGGCTGGCTTGAGTTCTGTGTTAACTGAACTTTATAAGCCTTAAGACCCAAATCTTTATGCAAAATACGGTGTAATGACGTTTGTGGAATGCCTAATTCCAAAGAACGACGACGAATGTACAAACCTGGCTTTTCTTCAACACTTTCGGCTACAGCAGCAATATTCTCGGCTGTTATTGAGCGACGTGCACTGGTTTTATTCTTCACATAACTAACTTGTCCGAACAGCTCGAATTTTTCCACCAATTTCTTTATTGCGGTCCGACAAGGTGCTTCACGACGACCCAAAAATGTTCGAGTTTTACGAACCGTCTCTGCCAAATATTCACCATTTTTATAGTGAATTTTAATAATTTCAATGCGTTCTTGAAGCGTGTATCGTTCCATTTTTATTAATGGCGTAGTTTCTACTTGTCAAATGTCAAAAAATGACAGTTTCAAAAGTGACATCTACCCAAATAGCGGGCTATTCAAAATAACACCTCTTATTGGAATACCCTTTACATCATTTTTGTGCCGAGAAGCCATCTTCAACACTTCTCTTCGAAATTCCAAGGGCTTCCTCCCATTCCCACACCTCCGTAACGATTCGAATGTCACGAATCCGGTGACATCCTCCCTACGCCCATTGTCCGAGTGCGTGGAAATTCTGTAATCGGTACAGTAACACGATTCTTCCGTTTTCGGCCGATACCTACGGGCGTCGACTTCCTTCGGTACGTTGTCGGGCTTCACCCATGGGAACCGGCACCACACACGCACAACTCCCGACGATCCTACCACCATCATCGCACGTCGTTTTGCGGTTGATAACGTTGGCAACGATCGTCCTGGGTCAAGGAACTCGGTAACAAAAGCTTCCATTCAATAGATCGAACGTCGTCGTGACACAGGGATCCGTCAAAATCTGACAGACGTGCGGTGGGATTGTTTACTCTGTGATCGTAGGTTGGTTTCCATCAGTTGAATGCAAGATGCATAGAATACATGGTGCGGACACTCTTTGGCATATTTTCAGTTTTTGCCGATAGATGCCGGCACTGAAATATTTACCGACATTTCAAATTAAATTCGAAGCTAAATTTTTGGCGCTCTTGTTCCTCTGATCAAAGTGCATACCAATTTGCCCAAATGTCTGTAATTTAAGAATTTTTGGCTGAAAATGGTCTCAAACGATTTGGTTCGACTCACTGATCAAGAATCCGTGGTCGAAAGCGATTCTGTCCGGCGAAATCCACCAAGTGGTTTCGGAGTTATGGCTGTTTTTAGTAAAAACATTTTTTATGAATATTTCCGAAACCGATCACTCGATCTATCTGAAATTCAGCATCAGATTGTAGAATAATGACCTTTATACGCAAGCGAAGTTTTGTATTGATCGGATTGCCGTAAAGTGTCAAAAAAAAATTAATTTCGATTTTTTTTCTTCGATAACTCTCGAATAGAATGAGCTAGGCAGTTGAAATTTCCAGAGTAGGTTCAAGAGATAAATATCTCGGTTAAGGTCGTTATTGGGTAAAATGGATTCGGAGTAACGAAAAAAAAAAATTTTTTTAAATTCGATTTTTTTCAAGATGCAAAATCCATTGATATCATTTTCAACTCTAACAAGCTAATACTTTCGGAGATATGATTTTTCGAAATTTCAATAATGAATCGTACTTCTATGTTTTCACAGAATGCTATAATTATTCTATCTATGAATTATTATATGATCTGTGTTCATACTCGTACATGTCATCCTGTTTTATAAGAGAGAGTCAAATTCATTTCAGCTATTTTAATTTGATTTCTTCCATGGTCCTCATTCTCATAGATTGCTCATTTAATCTTGATGAATAACAACAAATCTTGTCAAAGTTTGAACAAGAGCGCCAAAGCTCCAGTCCACAGGGCTTGAAAATAATAATAAATTAAATACTCAATTCAAATGAACCTTACATGATAGAGGTAATTTATACATATGAGTATTAATCGAGAGATATTATCGAGGATATTATGCAGAGAAAATTCTGTATTATTCAATTTATTAAAATAAAATTGGTTCAAGCACTGACGTGAAGTCAGGAGCTTTTGCGCGTATGTTCTATTGTCCATTCTCCTGTATCGTACACTCTTAATCGAATTTACCATGGTGAATTATATTGTCCGTTCTTCTATATTGGACACCCTTAATCGAATTTACCATGGTAAATTCTATCAAGAGTGTCCAGACAGAATTCTATCTGTGTTCACTATTCATTCATATCATCTTATCTACCTATAAAAGACGTCATATTTATTTATATCCTTGTTTATGTATATAATTCGTACTGTGAAAATATATTGAGTTAGAAAACAAGGTACCGCATCTTCAATTTGTGAATATATACAAGACTGTTTTGACACCAAAAATAATATTGACTTGTTGCATATTGAATAATTTATTTGCAAATATTGGGGATGATGTTTCAGAAGATTTAGAATTGGATCATTATAATGATGTAGTTTATGAAGCCAATAGAAAAGAACAACATAATAGAATCATCAATAGAAATTAATGTTCGTTGACGAAACTGAGGTTAATATTACCTTTTACTTCCTTAAGTAGTGAGACATGTTCCTATTTACAGTATTTTCGTAATGTTGCTAGCAAAAAAATGCTGAAATATTAATCTACATTTGTATATCAAATATTCTTTCTTGAGTTAAGGTTCATAATACAGAATGAATGTGTTAGTGGTAAGAACTAATAAATTATGAAAAGAGGATTGTATTATTTTAATATATTTTAAACTATTAAAATAAATTGTTCGTCAGGCTTTACCTATTCAAATATCAGAAATAAACGGACAATATGCTATGATAGTCTCCAGCCATGCTGTAGACAATTCGATGATAAATCATTGCAGATTGATAATTTGATCTTGATAAATAAACTATTATTTGAATATAATTTCTTTTGTGGCGCAGTTCTATCACAATAATCGATTGATATCATTCCTTACTCTGAGAAACGAATACTTTCGGAGATATGGTTTGTCAAAAACTTAACAAGAGCGCCAAAGCTCCTGCCAAAGGGCTTTCCTTCTTTTTGGCGCTCTAGTTCCTCGGAACTGAGTACTTATCAATTTGCCCAAATGTCTGTAATTTTCGAATTCTTCGATGAAAATGGTCTTAAACGATTTGGTTCGACTCACTGATCAAGAATCCGTGGTCGAAATTCATTCTGTCCGGCCGGTCCGGCCGTCTGGCCGGCCGGCCGTAGGCACGATAACTCTCGAACGGAATGAGCTAGAGAGTTGAAATTGTCAGAGTAGGTTTGGCAGATAAATATCTCGGCTAAGTTCGTTATTGGGCAAAATCGGAAAGATGGTTTCGGAGTAACAAAAAAAATTTTACATAACAAACTCCAAATTAAATTTTTTTCAATAAGCAGTTTTACCATAAGAATCCAATGATATCATTTTTAACTCTAAGAAGCTAATACTTTCGGAGATATGATTTTTCAAAATTTCAATAAAAAATCGTATTTCTACGTTTTCACAGAATTATATAATTATTCCATGTATGAATTGTCATAATGTCAACTTATTTTCCTGAGACATGACATTGTCTAATTCCTTGCTAATAGTTGGTTCGAGAAACGTCAAAATCGACTTAGAGAGACAAGGGTAAAAAACCGTCAAATAAACCCCCATGTTGCGATTTTATGTCGAAAAGTAAAAATTAAGAATATATATCCTAGGTAAGTACCGACGTTTTATTCTAATACCGGAGATCGACAAGATCGTACGAGGAGCCCGATAGCCGTTTCGTCTAGACAGTCGGGTTTTCGGTTTCGGAACGAGAGAAGGCGGGCTCAAATCCCCGAAAGAGAATTACACTTTTTGGCGCTCTAGTTCCTCGGAACTGAGTGCTTATCAATTTGCCCAAATGTCTGTAATTTTTATTTAAGATGCAGTTTCACCATTAAAATCCATCGATATCATTTTCAACTCCAACAAGTTAATACTTTCGGAGATATGATTTTTCAAAATTTCAATAATGAATCGTACCTCTATGTTTTCACAGAATGCTATAATTATTCTATCTAAGCTTTATTATATGATCTGTGTTCATACTCGTACCTTTCATCCTGTTCTATAAGAGAGAGTCAAATTCAGTTCAGCCATTTTAATTTGATTTCTTCCATGGTGCAGTTCTCATTCTCAGATTGCTCATTTAATCTTGATAAATAAACTATTATTTGAATTGAATTTCCTTTATAATGCAGTTCTTTCATAAGAATACATTGATATAATTCCCAACTCTGAGAAACCAATACTTTCGGAGATATAATTTGTCTGTTTGAACTAGAGCGCCAGAAAGCTCCTGTCCACAGGGCTTGAACCTATTTTAATATAATTTTTTTGCTGTATAAACCCGCCTTCGCACTTGAATGGTATCGCTTATTCCATGCATATCCATCTAGAAGCGGAATATCCATAATTGCGCTTGGCATGGTTAAGAAGTTGTACGACTCTATCCTATCATTTTCCCAATGTGGCGACCATTTGGTCTTTACTGTATATCCTAAAACGATAAATGTTACATTCCTCTAGTAATTTTCCTACCGCCCGGCGTGCAATACACACATATACTGTTGTCGTTGTTTATTAATACGTTTTTAATAACCCTTTGTTCGAAAACCGCACCAGATGTAACAATTAAACCTCCGGCGCAGCAGGAATCGTATACGAAAATAGACGACAATCCCCGGATGCCCACACTAGACAATTTACGGAGTTAATTTTGAAACGGCATTCTTGGAAGATTTCTAGTGCATTGGTCCCTTGCAATAAGGTATTTATAATGCCTACACGTGTTTCGTGCACTCCGACGACGACGTCTGCCCGTATTGCTGAGAAGCAACGAGCTTTGTGTGAGTACGTTTTGTGTGCGATGATGGGGTCTGTCGACCTCGATTTTTTTCAGACTTACTCCAAGCGTGAGTATTAACCGCGGTCTTTGTCTGTAGAACCGAGGACGTCGGGTATTTCGTCGGATACCTTCTGGTTGATGGAGAAACGTGAGATTAATACAATGACACTACAAGAATCTGATTCATGGCGACCGAGAAAATAGGTTGAAAAAGCATACTTTTGTATATATATTCGCCGAGGTGGGATCCTTGAATTGCTCGTGTTGACTTGAAGTTTACTCCTCCCAGTTTTTGCTTCCCTCTAGAATTGATGTTTGGTGAGGTTTCGTGGAAAATACGTGAGGGTTGTCTTTCCAGAACTTTATTTGAACCACTACTTATTGGAAAAATGTGAGGAAGCTCTGTGGACGTGGGCATCATATCTCCGAAAGTATTGATTCCTCAGAGTTGAAAGGAGTAATATCACTGGATTCCCCTGATACAACTGCATGAATCATCATGAAAAATTTAATTCAAAACGTAGGTCTATGACTCACATTATCCCACACAGCACAGACTCATTTCTGAAATATTGCAGGAATATGTTTCGGAAATATTTGAGATATTTCGGTTATATTGCGAAAGATATATGAAATATTTCGGGAATATTGCAGAAACATTCGAATGTCCGCCCCATAACCTAACATAGCAATATTGCAGAAATATTTTTCGATATATTTCTGCAATATTGTAGAATTATTCTGTAATGTTTATGCAATTTTTTATTATATTGGAAAATATATATGAAATATTTCAGGATTGTTGCAGAAATATTCAAATATATGGTCTCTATCCTATAACGTCTCAATATTGCAGACTTATTTGTTGAAATATTCCTGCAATATTGTAGAATTATTTTGTAATATTTATGGAATATTTTTGTTATATTGCAAAATATATATGCAATATTTCAGGATTCTTGCAGAAATATTTCTGTTATTTCATGAGATGTGGTATAGGTTTAACTCACATAAAAAATAGTAGGCACAATTAATATCTTTATTCGCTCTCTACTGGACATTCAACATTTCTTTTTTTTAACTTTTTCCACTTCCCTGGAGGCTCGCAATTTGGCTTGAGCTAACCATTTCGATATGGGTTCAATAATCAAACATAGATAATCAAATCATTAGATCTGTTCAACTCTACCTTTGTACGTATATGAAAAGCACGTCAATATAACGTCTCAATAATCAGACGGATGAGATCACAACCTACTCTTTATAGGGCTGTGATAAGATGTTGGTATAACCTAAAAATATAAAATTTTGTATCAATGATATCTATAAACTTGTAGCTATTATACCTTAGATAATCAAATCAGCTTATCACTGCATTTATATTATTAAGAGCCATTTAGTCTTTAATAAACATTAAACTCACAACTAACTGAACTAATAAAGTAAAGTAACAACAGACTGCTTCACGACACGATACAACAACACTGGTAAACAGAAAAAATGGCGGCCTGACTAAAAGAAAAGAGAGGATGCGTAAAGCCTCGAACTGGAGAAAGAAAGCACACAAACATATTATATATTGCATGTAATGTTGAATTATTACTGTCGCGATTTGTAATAAATATGTCTATGCATATATTCATAGGAATATACGCAAAACTATAAGTTTCAACTGTTCAAACTGTTATAGTTTGTAACATTTCTGTAATATTTCTGAATATTGCAAATGTAATATTGAAATACAATATTCCAGCAATATTTCTCAATATTGCAACTGTAATATTGAAACACAATATTCCAGCAATATTTCTGGAATATTGCAACTGCAATATTGTATATTGTGGCAATATTTCCTGAATATTGTGTGCTGTGTGGGATATGTTGGATTTACTTATATCAGCAAATTATAATTAGAGCGTTCTATGCCGGAGGTTAGACGGTCAATCTGGTTTAAATCTGGCATCAGTCTGACATCAAACTTGCCATCAATCTGGACCATCAATCCATCAGTCTACGCGTAAAAAATCGGTTTCCCATCAATCTGACATAAAACCATAATTAATGACAGACTGAACTGATGATAGTGTAACCTCCGTCTATGAAATCATAAAATTACGATTAATTATTCAAATTTTGAAAAATCATATCTCCGAAAGTATTAGTTTGTTATAGTTGATAATGATATAAATAAAATCTTGTGATGAAACTGCATATTAAAATTAATTGAATTTTAAATTTTTAATGAAAAAAAAAAATTTTCGTTACTCTGAGGCCACTGATTTCGCCCAATAATGAACTTAAACGAGATATTTATCTCCCAAACCTACTCTGAAAATTTCAACTGTCTAGCTCATTCCGTCCGGGAGTTATCGTGTTAACTGCCGGACGGACGGCCGGACAAAATCGATTTGAACACGGATTCTTGAGCAGTGAGTCGAACCATAACGTTTGATACAATTTTCCGCCAAAAATGTTGACTCTAGCTCTGAAAAATACGCTGCAATTTCTTCTTTCACTTTTTCATGGCTTGTTAATTTAAGTTCTTTTTGGCGCTCTTGTTCCCCGGAACAAAGTGCATATCAATTTGCCCAAATGTCTGTAATTTTCGAATTTTTGGATGAAAATGGTTTTAAACGATTTGGTTCGACTCACTGATCATGAATTCGTGGTCAAAATCGATTCTGTACGGTCGGTCTGGCCGTTAACACGATAACTCTCGAACGGAATGAGCTAGAGAGTCGACATTTTCCGAGTAGGTTTGGGAAATAAATATCTCGGTTAGTACGTTATTGAAATAGACCTGATGGTTTCGGAGTAACAAAAAAAAAAATTATTTTACATTACAAATCTCAAATTCAATTTTTTTAAGATGCATTTCCCCTATAAAAATCCATTGATATCATTTTAAACTCTAACAAATGAATATTTTCGGAGATTTTTCAAAATTTCAATTATACATCGTACTATGTTTTCACAGAATGCGAATTCTATCGGTCTGTATTCTATTTGTATTCACTGTTCATACATGTCATCTTATCTACCTATAAGAGACATGTCAAATTTATTCCTGTTCTAGAAAACAAAGAATGATTGAATGCTAAATGACCAACTATAAGATATTATAATTTTTGGGAGATATATCCTTACCCTATATGCACTTGAATAATCCATATGATGATGGAAATATATACTTTGGTAAGTAAATCAAATTGGGTTCAGATTATATCTAGTGAAAACAAATCTGGAATATTGGCTAAGTTTCAATTGATTTAATATAATTTTCAGAGTAGATTCGAGGAATGAATATCTAGGATATATTATGTTGGTTATTTAATTTTAATTCAGTTACTTTTATGATGCAGTTCTATTATAAGAATCCATTCATATCATTCACAACTCCGAGAAACCAATACTTTCGGAGATATGATTTGTCAAAGTTTGAACAAGAGCGCCAAAGCTCCTGTACACACTGCTTTTCCACTTGATTTTGGAGAACAGGTAATAATCTCTCGTTGCGAGGTTAAGGCTATAGGGTCAGTGATTGATAATATAAATGTTGACTTTGTGCAGGGTAGCCAATGGAAGACGATTCTTGTGAACTAGAGCATTGTCATGCAGGAGCAAGACGCCTTCCATCAATTTTCCTCTTCTCATTTCCTTGATTGCTTCTTTTAATTGTTCTAATATTAATGTTGCTTGACACAAACAGCTATATCTTGAGAAGGCGTGGTCCGATTGCACTTCAATTTTGATACATAACCTTCTGAATGGTTAGTTAGGTGTTAGTAAGGTGTTATCGAATGCAGTAATCGGTTTTGAATTTGTGACGCCATCTATGTGCTTTTCCGGAAATCTTTTGATCAATGTAGTAAGTCTAATGACTGGTGAACTAGAGAATGGAGCCCTGGCGGCTCTTGGTGTTGATGGTGCAGGAATTGCCGAAGATATCCTTTTAGACTTCAGCAACCTAACCGAACTAAGGACTTTATACCTAGGAAATCCATCACCCTCCATTACTATGGTGAGGGGGACCCCTCCCTGACGATTCGCGGCATTTTTGTCAACGTGGCATCGGGTTTTGAGTCCCAACTGTATAAGGGGACCTCCTCAAGGCCTCCTTTCAGTCAAGAGGAGGAAGATGGAAGAAGATTAAAAATTACTTCCGTGCAGCGTGTGATGTTTTTCTTGATGTCTCAAGGGTATAATTCAGGCCAAAGATACCCGAATCGAAAACTGCTTATACAGTTAAGAAGAGGATATACGTATTTGTGAATAATTTCAGCTTTGATTCAATAAATTTCATCGAATGACGGAAAAGTTGTAGAGATTTGAATTAGTAACACTTCTTCCCAGACATTTGACATATTTTCAACATTTGAACTATTTTGGACATTTGAACTATTTCGGACATTTGAACTATTTCGGACAATAGAACTATTTTGGACATTATTTATACACATTGTCCTTATTGCGCAAATACGCCCTATTGGGACACCCGGTGGCCATGTCTGCATGAACCGGTCCACTCACGTGAACAAATTAGGTCTATCTCGTCGCCTTCCGCCAAATGGTTAATAACCAAGAACCCTCCTTGAATCGTGCGTCAGGAATGCGGTCCGAAATTTCCGAACGGTGTACACTTTTCGAGGAAACGGGTTCTCGAACGCGAGGATCGCGTTAACACACACCCGGCATTTCCGAAATGGCCTGAGCTCGTGCCCCGCTGTAGCGACGGCCATGAGCGTGTGGAATTATTGACCCTGGGAGCGCCAGACAAAGGAAAATCGTCCATTGTTTTCTGTCCGCGGTAGCGGTTAGTGTCTGCCTTCAGATTCGCCCAGTGTTTTACTTTCTTCGCGTCGCCTAACGAGGGAGAAGGGCGTGACGTGGGAGGAAGTCACGGCAGTAAGTTTCGTGGAATTTTCACGGCGTGGCCATAACGACCCGGCATCTTTGTCGATATTTTCCGTCGAAAGTGGTCGTTGTGGCGCCTACTGAATTATTAGGTGTTTGATTTCAGTCTCCAGCTCGACATAAATGGATATTCTGGTTTGAGTTGTCTGTGGAGTGGTTAAACACTTACACTCTCATGTCCACCAAAAATTAATGTCGTCTGACATACACACAATCAAACTTATATGGAATCGTGCTTTCCAATTTCACTGCTAGATCAAGTGGTAAACTCCGGAAATTATCCAGCTGTGCTGACACCTTTTATGCGGAAAACAAGAGAGTCAGTGCATATGAGCGCGACGAATTCCAAATTTCGAATGCCTAAGATTAAACATCCTTGAAGTGCCCTCATTGGTGCTTGCATCCGAAATTTCGGATTTATTCCCACTGTATTCATAAACGACAAATTGGAGTATTTTTGTAACCCAGGTGTTTTTGAGATCGAAACCTCAATCAATGTTGATATTTCCCCGTTTTTACCTAGATGAACGAAACTCCTATTTTCCTTCTATCTGGTACCAACTAAGTAGTCACTTCTTCCTTGCTGTACATTTCCATAGGTACAGAAGGAAGATTTCAGATTGTATAAATATTGCATTTGTATAATTACTTCATGTTTCTTATCAAAGTTGTTTGTTTAACATGCGTTCGAATCTTTCACCACTTCCTCCACCTTTTAGTAATTGTTATCTAACTACAAATAACAATTTTCGCCGTAATAAACCAGATTACCGCTGGGTGCGTAAGGTTGAATATACCCTCCTTTCATCGGTTATGCATATTGAGAGATTAATAATCTTTATTGACAGGTTTTTTCTGTGTTTTCTCTCCCAAACTCTGAAAAATATCTATAAAATAAAAATTAATTATTTTGTGATTTGCTTCTGCGTAAGAAACACAACATATTTGTCAGAAGCAATCAATTGAACAACGTTGCCTAACAAACAACAACGAAACAACATCAACGAAGAAACAACTATATCGTATCGTTTCGGAGTCTATATCAGACTCCTTCGTCAGACGCTTAATGCAAATCTTTAGAATTATTTAGTTGATAGTTATTTTTGTGTAGTCACAGCGAGGAGCTTGGTTGATTGAATTCCAGGTGTTACTTGTGTCTAAATTCTACTCACAAGTGATTGCTGGTTTTCTTTAACCAGGCTACTTCGTAGTGTTGATTTCATCAGCGTTGAATTGAACTGATGATTCCTAATAAGGATGAAACCGCGGTATGTAGCTATTCAACTTTGATGAAATCATACACACTCTGTGGACTACTCCAAAACTTTGGTCTCTGCTAGTCCTTTCATCACAATAACTAGTGGTTAGCTTTCCTAAAGCGTTATTCTCTTTGAATTCTTGAATTTCACAAAAATAACTATCAACAAAATAATTCTAAAGATTTTCATTAAGCGTCTGACGAAGGAGTCTGATATAGACTCCGAAACGTTACGATATAGTTGTTTCTTCGTTGATGTTGTTTCGTTGTTGTTTGTTAGGCAACATTGTTCAATTGATTGCTTCTGACAAATATCTTGTGTTTCTTACGCAGAAGCAAATCACAAAATAATTAATTTTTATTTTATAGATATTTTTCAGAGTTTGGGAGAGAAAACCCAGAAAAAACCTTTCAATAGACAATTCTTGAATTTCACGAAAATAACTATCAGCAAAATAATTCTAAAGATTTTCATTAAGCGTCTGACGAATGTTTGTGTCGCGAATTAAGAAGAATTAGTCAGTTCAAATTGGCGTAGAGGAGGAATAGAGTTAATTTGTACTCAGTAGTTAATCATTTCAGTATACAATCGGCCGTTTAACATAGAAATTAAACTCTTTATCGCACCATCAGTGCCAAATCGATAATCGGATAGATACAAGAAAGCCAATTACAGCTCGCAATAATTGAATTCAATCGCAAACCGGCAGCAACATCCAATATTCATATCGCATATTACACGAGCCGTTGTACGGCCAGAGCGGATTAAGCCGCGCCCCTACAGATGGCGCTGCACCCGACAAGCGTGTACGAGCCCATATCCTGTCGGGGTTGTTGTCGTTTGTCATTATTAAGTCTTAATCTGAAATTACGACATCTAACGCAATAATGCTCAGATACGGGCTGGCTGACTTTGATGGTGCTTGGTTGTTATGTAGGATATACATATATTTGTTGAGGTGTACGAGGGATGTTTGTTGGAGTGGGAGTTACGACTAGGTTGAATATTGCATCATTGTTGTATATTATTGTTGCAGGGTATCTCGAGATCATAATATTTTAACTTATTCATGACATAGAACTTCTATATTCACTGATGTGTGGTCTTCTCCCAGATAACACAAGGACATCCGAAGTATATCCATAGGACATCCTTCATAAATTGTATGGATACCCAATGGACTCCCATCAATAATATCCAAAATATATCTTATGGACGTTCATAATATGGAACAACCTGTACATCCATAAGATATCCATCAAGGATATCCCTATTCCCCAAGAATGTCCATAAGACATCCTCAAGGATATCTATAGAACAGCCTTCAAGGATATCCATAGGACACCCTTAAAGGATGTCCAATGGATATCCAATAATATCCAACCGATGGATGTCCATCGGAGGATTTGAATCGAATATCCTTCAATGGATATCTTATGGATATCCATAGGACATTCACTGAAGGATATCTAATTCAAATCCTTCGATGGATATCTCATGGGCGTCCATCGGAGGATTTGAATCGGAAATCCCTGTGTGAATATCCTAATCCTTCGATGAATATCTCACGGATGCCCATATCAAATCCACGGATATCCCGACTTGAATTGGACATGAAATGGACTTCCGTAGGATATCCTGTGTTATCTTGGCCATAACCACACCATGATGTCACGTAGATAGTGCGCACGCAGTCCCTGACTACATCTTGCGACAAAAGAATGAACGTGTAACGGTATACAACCCCGTCACTCTTTTTGGCGCTCTTGTTCCTCGGAACAGAGTGCTTATCAATTTGCCCAAATGTCTGTAATTTTCGAATTTTGTCTGAAAATGGTCTTAAACGATTTGGTTCGACTCACCGATCAAAAATCCGTGGTCGAAATCAATTCTGTCCGGTCGGTCCGGCCGGCCGTAGGCACGATAACTCTCGAACGAAAGGAGTTGGAGGATTGAAATTTGCAGGGTAGGTTTGTAGCGTAAATATCTCGGACGAGTTCTTTAACGGCCGAAATCTACCAAGCGGTTTCGGAGTTATGGCCCTTTTTAGTAATAATATTTTTAATGAATATTTCCCGAACCGATTACTCGATCTATCTGAAATTTAGCATCAAGTTGTAGAATAATGACTTCTATAGGCATGCGAAGTTTTGTTTTAATCGGGTTGCAATAAGGTATCAAATTATTTTTAATTATCGTTTCTACAATAACTTTCGAACAGAACGAGCTAGGCAGTTGAAATTTACAGTGTAGGTTTGAAAGATAGTTATCTCGGTTAAGTTCGTTACTGCACCGACTGGAACAGACGGAACGGAACTGATAATTACAGACTTTCAGGAAAAATGATTGGAGCCCGCAAAAATCCAGACATTTGTACGAAATGGTAGCGTTCCGGTACAAATGCGCAGATCACAAATTCTGTAAATATTCCCTCCAAGAACGCTTCAGCAAATGTATCCGCATAAAACATCCCCCTATCCCCAATTGATCGACAGAGAAATAGGGGTAAACATCGAATTATTAGCAAAATAAACAACCGCCATATCCTCGGCTACAGAGCGAGCTGATGCTGGTTACAAATTGATTTAACATCATTTTCTTGTCTAGCAGACAGCCCGGCAGCGGGTTTAGACAGCTTATTATCAATTCATATTCCGAATTGGATATCAAACTGACGAGTCGGGTGAGCGTTCGTTGTGTTCGTTTTACAGTCCGGTATGGACAAAACTAATTACAATTCCCTCGTCTGCTCGTAGTTCAACGGCGCGAATAGACAAACCGAATGACGGATGGTTTTATGACGGTTGGGATGGGGTAAATGCTGCGTTAACTTGGATACGCGGGATAAATGGATTAATGGCGGTGAAATTCTGGGAAATTGCTGGAGTTTTTTGCTTGCTTATTCCTCTATGATTTCTCCAAATTATCAGAAATTTTCGAGTTTTTGGCTGAAACTGGTGTTGAACCTTAGTTTGGACTAAATTTTAAATATTCGTTTGGTATTTCATTATAATAATCGAATATATTCGAATAGTCCAATAATCGAATAAACTTCATGAAGGTTGTCTCAGCAAGAACTTGCATTTTATAAATTAAACAATATAATATTTATTTAACATTCTATCGAGGGGTAAAAGCTAGGTATTCTGGTGTACAAGAAAGTAGAATTCCATGGAATTCCTATTGAATTCCGAGGAATTCCTATTGAATTCCTGGAATTCCTAATGAATACCGTGGAATTCCGATTGAATTCCATGAAATTCCGCAGAATCCCTATTGGATTATTAAGAATTCCTATTGATGCTAGAGTGCGACACCTATCGGACAATCATGTATACAGCTCCAAATAGTTGGTTTTAGCCGAGGGGTAAACCGCCAGGAATTCTGGTGTACAAGAATATAGAATTTCAAAAGAATTACTATTGAATTCCTAATAAATTCCTATTAAATTCCAATGAAATTCCGGTTGAGTTGGAATTCTGGTGTACAAATTTTTGTCAGCGGTATCCCCCTCGCATTCTATTAACATTTATATCTACATATGTATGGAGGTAGTGATGACATTTACACATGAAACAAAATATCGGTCAAAAGGCCACCGTTGCTCTGTTGGCAGTTATGCACTCTTTTGATGAAATTTTGCAGAGCTGCTGGATTTAACGAAGTTGACATGCAATTTTTTCTTTGAGTTCTTCAGTTGTCTCAGGATAGTTCGCATAGACCTTACTTTTCAAAAAACCCCAGAGAAAATAGTCCAAACAAGTTAAATCACTATTAAATTATTTCTTTAAGGGTTTTCTCTCCCAAACTCTGAAAAATATCTCTAAAATGCGTCAGATATTTGTCAGAAGCAATCAATCGAACAATGCAATCTAACAAACAACAACGATACAACATCAACGAAGAAACACCTATATCGTAACGTTTCGGAGTCTATATCAGACTCCTTCGTCGGACTCTTAACGAAAATCTTCCGAATTAATTTGTTGATAGTTATTCTGAAATTCGAGAATTGTCACATTAATAATAATGAATTTAACTTCCACAGTATCATTTAATGATTAAGTTAAATCACAACTTCTTGGCGGGCAGTTCTGGTCTTCAGAACTGAAGAGGGGGAAACCGCTGAAAAAAATTTGTACAGGAATTCTATTGGAATTCCATTGGAATCCTTTTGGAATCTAAGGAAAACAAATGGTCTCGAAATTATTCGACCTGAATACTTGGTTTGTAACAAAGTCATTGTTTTCCTTTCGGTGTGACAGGTAGCGCCATCCTGTTGAAACCACATCTCATTTAAGTCCATTCATTCTAATTCTTGCCAAAAAAAGTCAACATGGCCCGGTAACAATGACCGTCGACAGTCACGGCGGCACCTTCACCATTTTTATAATCGGTTTTCAGTATTAACAAACGTTCTTCCAAGCTATAACCGGGGGGTAAACCGCTAGGAATTCTGGTGTACAAGAAAGTAGAATTCCATGGATATCCTATTGAATTCTGAGCAATTCCTATTGAATTCCTGGAATTCCAATTGAATTCCTGGAATTCCTATTGGTTTCCGTGGAATTCCTATTGAATTCCATGGAATTCCTATTGAATTATCGAGAATTCCTATTGATGTAAGACTGCGACACCTATCGAACAATCATGTATACAGCTCCAAATAGTTGGTTTTAACCGAGGGGTAAACCGCTAGGAATTTTGGTGTTCAAGAATATAGAATTCCAATAGAATTTCAAAAGAATTCCTATTGAATTCCAATGAAAATCCGGTTGAGTTGGAATTCTGGTGTACCTACAAATTTTTGTCAGTGGTTTCCCCCTCGGCTATAACGCACCATTTTCTTAAATGTCTATATTTTAATTAAACAAACAACAAATATGGAAGACTCAACAATTGACAGTTAGAAATGGCGCGCAATTCGAAATTCAAGTTCTTGCTGAGACATCCTTTACATTCTAGTGACTTTTGTATTGTATCTTGGCTGTTGGTGTGACTGTTACGAAAGTTGACAGATTACGGAATTTGAATTTGAATCGTACGTAGGGCCTGGAGATCAGATTCAAAACTGTTTCCTAATAGCATGAATGATTCAAAATTAGGAACTCTCTAGTACCTTATTTTTTAATGTAAATAAAACTTTTCCTCTCAACAATTATTTCACTATATCCAAATTATATTTTATTGACAATTGACGTTTGTTGAAATTTGATAGGATCGAATGTCAGTGCTGACTACCACTAAACGAAAAATATAACTAGACACAATGCGGGAATAAGTTCATTACAGCACTGTTTTTAGTGCTGTAATGAACTCATTACAATACAGAAATAGAGAAAAATTGTTACTGCGTTTTCTCAAATAAACTCGATCAGCCATACTCTAAGATAATTAAGAACGTTCGACGTCATTTCTTTTGAAATAAATGCATCGATTTTTAACCTGCGGTTATGCCCAATCGTCAACAATCCCACATGCCACGTGAATAAAAAAAAATGCAGTTCCAAGAAAAATAATTTCCTTGTACGCCAGTCTCGCATTACTCATGTCGAACAACAATGGATTCAGTTTCACGATTTCCTTCTATTTACACGAAGATAATTTCCACGGTATCCGCTGGGAAAATAACGAATTTTCTTTCATCTCTCAACTTTTCCGACGTTCGAGGTCTTTTTGCCGGAAAACACGTGTCGGCGAATCCATCGAATGAAAAGTTGCTGATTGGATACAATCCGAGAGAAAAGTTTTCCAATAAAATGCGGGGGAAGAATGTATTTAGTAATTTTCTACGTTGAAATGCTCTCTGGCTAGAACCTTCCATTATTGGTTTTGTCACGACAAGATTGAATTGACTTTTTGATGTGATTACTGATTCTTTTTTTTTTCTTTTCAGGTGAGGATCACGTTTTCTATTCTTGAAAGTGGAGAAGTAAGTGATATTTTCCTGATGCAGTTCTATTTATGATCGATTTCTGAGACTTGTTTTTCAGGATAAAATATATGAAGATAAAATATGATTTATTTAACTTGATTTTCAGTAGGAACATAAACATTTTTCATCTACATATAATTCCATAACATTTAAAATTTTGTCGGCAAAATTTTTTGATTGTGATATGAGTGTTTGTTGCTTCGCAATTTCGCGAATGATAATTGCATTTTATTTTGGATAAATGTCATGAGCGAAATAGCCGACAGGTTACAAACTTGAATAATATCAAGAGAGAAATTTTTCCTGGGATAATTTCATCTCTAGTGGTATTTTGAGACTGTTTCAAGAGTTTTTTTCACCGATGTTTTAAATATGAGAAATCTAAATGTTCACTCACTTATCTAACCCATTCTTTTGCTCATTTCTCTAACGGGTCCGCCAAATAACTTTTTTTTTGAAAATGAAAAAAAAAGCTACTGAATATTTTCGCAAATTTCTTTTTTTATTTGAAATTACAATCCTTCCGGTTAATAATGGAAAATAATTTCATTCAAATGGCTGCCTCGGCTGGCTATGCAGTAGCCTACACGATCGGTCCAATTTTTAAGCACATTATCGATTGTGTGCAGCTGTATTTCACCAATGGCTTCACGAATATTGTCCTTTAAAGCGTTAATTGTCTCTAGCTTGTTGGCGTAACACTTATCTTTGACGGCACCCCACAAATAATAGTCCAACGATGTCAAATCGCAGCTCCCGAGGTGGCCAAACGACATCAGCTCTGCGGCTGATAATGCCTTCAAAAACAGGGCAACTCCTGAACCATTTGGACTTTGTATGGCGTCATACCAAGGGTTTTATGCAAAATTCGTCTCAATGATATCTCCGAAATGTTCAATTCTTGAGAAAGACGGTGAATTGATGTTGATGGCGCTTCATGCACACTGTCTGCCACAGCAGCAATATTCTCGGGTGTACGCACTAATTTTGGCTTTTCACGCTTTGGTTTATCGATGAGGATGCCAGTTTCTTTCACTTTCACAAGATAATGAACATACGGAGCTGATGGTGCTTCTCTTCTTCTAAAATCCGTACGCAATTTTCGCACACATTCTGCAACATTACCATGATTTTCAAAGTAATGTCTGAATATTTTCCAGCGTTGTTCAAGCGTATACACAACCATATTCGTTCAGCGGAAGGATAAAACTAATTATCTGTCAAATCAGACATGAGCTAAGTGTTACCATTCACGAAATAAGAACTAGTTGAAAAAAAAAACTTTAGCCGGACCCGTTATGTAATACCATGGGTTCCCAGAGCTTCATCGACAATTATTGCACGATGGTGTGGCGCAGTAACGCCCAAAAATAAGAAATTTAGCCTAGTAGCAGTATGAAACAAAGGAATAATATTGTCAATGACTTGCTCTATGTAAATCTGCGCATTCATGGTAGAATCAAGCATCAACAATTATGTACGTCCATTGAAACAAATGCCCTATAGACCATATTAGTTAGGTTAGGCGGGAAATTTGAATTACGATCCATCCGTGGATCCGAGCACTGAATTCCCCATGCATTTCTTATGGACCTAAAATTTACGCGAATTTCTCGCCTGTTTTTAGATACTTTGGCTAATTTCTTAAGGTTTATTTCGGTTGGAATAGATTCTGTGAACCTTTCTCAACCATCTAGAATCAAGTTTTCATAACAAAATTGTATATTTCCAAAATAATTAATAAATATAAAAGTGTTCACCAAATTCGATTGACGTATGTCTTAGCTCACTCGAAATCAGTCAAAAATAATAACATAACCCTAAATCGGTCTTGTAATGACGCACAACAGAAGTCATCTACGACATACGGAAATTTTTCGAACTACACTGGTTTCAATTTTGATTTAAGAATAAATAGAAGTAGATTTTAATGTGGAAATAACATGAAAACATGCACTAATGATGAAGGTACCCAATACTTGATGTCTCTGTACTAACATTCTCTTTTAAATAGGGTGGTTTCATCTCAAAGTTGAAATTCCTTGTTAAAAAATTTGAATATGGATCTCCCGCCAAGCGAATGATTCTAACCTAACTAATGTGGTCTATATACCGAATTAGTAAGATTACGCGGGAGTTTTGAATTACGATCCATCCGTGGATCCCAGCACTGAATTCCCCATGCTTATCTTATGAACCTGAAATTTACGCGAATCTCTCGCCTGTTTTTAGATATTTTGGTTACTTTCTTATGATTTATTTCTGTTGAAACAGATTCAGTGAACCTTTCTCAACGATCTAGTATCGAGTTTTTACAACAAAATTGTATATTTTCAAAATAATTAATGATTATAAAAGTGTTGAGCAAATTCGATGGACGTTTGTCTAAGCTCACTCGAAATCAGTAATAAATAATAACATAACCCTAAATCGGACATGTTATGACACACAAGATGAGTCATCTACGACATACGGAAATCTTTCGAACTACACTGGTTTCAATTTTGATTTAAGGATAAATAAAAGTAGCTTTTGATGTGGAAAAAACTTGAAAACATGCACTAATGATGAAGGTACCCAATATTTTATGTCTCTGTACTAACATTCCCTTTTAAATAGGGTGGTTTAATATCAAAGTTAAACCTACAAAAGATTCCCATGTTAAAATATTTGAATATGGATCTCCCGCCAAGGACATGATTCTAACCTTACTAATGTGGTCCATTCGCTTCATCCGCACTAAGTTTACGTCTAGGCAACTTATTGCAACACAAATATTCAGATTTTGAATTAAAGTTGATTGTGAGGACGTGAAACGATAACTGATCCAAAATTCTTTGAAACGCAAAGGACAAGAACTTGGCTGAAACTGAAAAAGTTATCAAACGATGATCAAAGAAACCATTCAGATATAAGAGAGTAAACATTTGATATCTCATAAATGAACATTTGGCAGACAAGAATGGGCAACTTTTGAAACGGTCACAAAATTCCTGAACTTCGTTTACTTTTGCGGAGCGGTTTATTTCCCTGGTGGAGGAAATTGATAGTGAAAAGTGACGCTCAATATTTCATTATAATTATAAGCCGGAATGATTTCCGAACCGAGTCCAAAAAATCTACTGGAAGATGGTGGACTCTTAACGAGATATAATCGTTGCCAATCAGTGAATCATCCGTTCGTCTTCTCGGAAATTTAGAATCCCAACAAATCGAATCAGCACGCCCATGACTAACACGATAGGCCTGCACATCTATCCTTTTCCTGCCAAGTCGGGCAGGAGCGTCGCTTTGAAAGCTTTGCAGTTTGCACTCTGCTTCTCGCCAGACCAGATACAGTGTAGCCAACTCTGCGCTTTCCCGACGAGACGATGACGATGAATCGTCTGGTCCGGTGCAGACTCCTCGTTTCCTTTGTCTAAACTTCCAGCCAGCCGTCGTTGGCCCCGAGCAGACGACTTCAGAGGGGGCGCTGCGTGAAACTCTTCTTTGTGCCTTGAGCCAGCTTCACCGATATTAAAATCGAAGCTCCCATGAGTTTCGGCTGTTTCTGGGGCACTGGTTACTGACTGAAGTAACGAATTAATGATCTATACTCCATTCGCTCTTATAATGTCTCCCGGTTGGCCATGATTCAGGTCTATCACGTTTTTGTAACTAAAACACAGGTAGGTTGGCACTGCTGAAATATTGTCAATGTCAAAACAATTCGCCGAGACGTTGCCAATTTCTACTCTCAACTCAACATAATATGTAGGGCTTCACACTAGACGAGAGAAGCGAGAGTATAAAAAATCTCGTCTGGCTCTCGCCAATTGCCAAAAAATTAAGCCCCGTTTAAGTCTCGTTCTCGTCTCGTTATCAGTCGTCTCGTCTCGTCTCGTCGTTTTTACTCACAGAAAACCATTTCACTTGGTTTTCTCTATTTTTTGTATACTCACGTCATTAGTCCCTCAGATAAATCGATAGTTTAATCTGAGGAAGAACTTTTTGTGAAAAGTCATGTATCTTAAACTTTGATGATGAATACATGTTATTATTATTATTATTGTCTCGCTTAAGTCTGAATAACGATAATAAATATTATAATATATAAACGAAATGGTATACAATAATGAATAATATTGTAAAGCTATATTTATCACGCTCTTATACAAAAATTATTATTATTATTATTATTATAATAAATTTTAAACACTGATAATTTCAACTTTTAAATTACTCGATGACCAAAAAACCAAACATAAACACGCTTGCATCACATCATTTTTCAATGATGTACGTGTTTTTGCCATGATCATACCTGCTGTGGAAAATAATCTTTCAACAGGTACGGATGTAGCCATTGATAAATCATCGGCCATCTTGGGAAGTGTAGGAAGAACTCCACTCTCCACCACTGTAAAATGGTTTGATTACTATTTGCTCTTTCTAACAGTAAATATTCTTCAAACTCAGCTTTCCAATATTTCGAAAGTTTTGTTGATGTTTTAAATAGGCTATCGATGTCGATACATTTTTTAATAGAATTGAACAATTTGTTATAGTTTTCAAAGAATACCTTCCCAGTGGGTAGATCATTGAGGGTGTTCTTGGCGTATTCCTCACAATACTTTTCGAAACATGAATAGCTTCATTTAATCACCAGTTTCATTATACGTAGTTCCACAGATGTATACAATAATTTTTCACATCTTCACTACAAGGAGCACAAGAGAATAAATTTCTCCAGATGTTCAGATAGAGACGAAATGTTCAAAGCATTGGGATTTAGGGGCAACAAAAGTTGTCCGTTAAGTATTGAATTCATAATGGCATCCGTTTTTATGGTTGTGAATTCTATTTTTCCTTGAAAAATAATCTCAATTATCGCAAGGTCATAACGAATTAATAATCTTCTGAAAAATCGTTTATTCTAGAACGATCTATGCATAATATAGACAAAATATATTGGTAATTATAGTGGAAACTCTTCATATTCAATTGTTTTCTGTGGGTGTTGGAAAAAGTCGAGTCGTATATAATTTTTCGAGGAGGAGTGATATCACTATGTTCTTTAAACATATCCAGCATCTGAGCCTATCCCTTTGGATTTGAACCTTTTCACGAAGAACAGCAGTTCTTTTAATTGCCTGCGGTCGTACACTTCTCCTGCTTTGAATCTATTCCCTCCTAAACTGTCAGATGACACAGACTCAACTGAATATCTACCTGCAACTGGTGTAGACCTCTGATTCTCAATCAATGAAGAATTCACTGTAGATCTTGTGGGAATATCTTCATTAGCAGAGTTATCAGTTATGACAACAGGCTGGCTTTTGTATTTGTCCTGAAGAATTTCATTCATTTCATCAAAATATTTGGGAACTCTTAAACGCCCCAGTCCTGTTTTTTTACACATTCCTATATTTTCTACAGGTCTACCCACTAATTTTCCCAGAATTTCGTGAATATCGTATCCTGGGGTTACTCGCGGTGTAAGTTTTTTCGTATTTCAATTCCAATAGCATAGGTACATATGTCAGAATTAAAAATTCTGTGATCATAGATGATTCTCTCGTTACTGAAGTCTGTCATTAAAATTGTCAAGCTGAGAAAACGGTAATTATCGATGATACGTTCGATTAATAGCGTCCAATAGAAGAGAGTAGGCAATAGAACGTGCGCTCGAAAGCTCCTGAATTCACGTCAGTGCTTGAAGCAATTATGTATAATTGAATTCATGTCGACTCAAACTTAATAATACTCCAGCTCCCAATTTTGGTATGAATTATATTATGTGGAATGCTTCAGTTCAATGTGAGCCACCTTTTCCTTCTCAAAACCCATCACATATTGATTAATTCTGATAAGCTGAACTTGAATTACCATATCAGGGTACCATCAAAATTGAGCCTTCTTCAATAAAGCTTACTGAAATCATCGCTACCGGGCATGAACTCACTGGATTTAATCTATGAATATTCACTTCTCGTGTCATGTTGGGCGTTCTGTAATATGATGCTAATGCATAATTGGATTTATAAATGGTAATTAGCTGGATTCAAGCTGTGTAACTTGGCCAGTCAATTTCGTGTAGAGTAGATAGATACGGTATTATCTGGTTAGATCAGTTATCCGAGTGCTATATCAACTAGCAGTTTGACCGAAATGAACTACTGGCGCATAGTGATGTCCCATACAATGTTTACCTTTCGCCATTTGGAATGTGTGGAATTTGAAAATCGAAGAAACTTATTTATCCGTATAGAAATTTCCTTCTGACCTATTGGAGAGTAATTCATGAAACTACACATTCATCTTGTTACGTTGCATTTTAAATTGTAGGAATCTCTTTGGTGCTTTCTCGCGACATCTGATGGCAAAGTGCCGAACACTTGGAACTGTCTCTTCCCTTTCTTTTCGATCGATGATCAATATTTGTTTATCTGTGTTCTATAATTTAGGTTGACATCTTGGTCATTCCATTCTATTTCTCAATGTCGAGGCAGTGGAAAAGTCAGAGATTCTATTCTTCCATAGTTGTATTATATCGCATACTGGATGTTGGATGATAGTCGAAGTAAGACATACCGCATATTCACAAAGCATTCAATCTCCGTTAAGTCCTAACTGAGGTCCTCAGTTAAGGATAAATTTGAATCGTAACCTCAGTTGAATTGAAAATTAACGTAAAACAGACCTGTTTCACCACTACTAAATACGTTAACTGAGGTTGCGATTCAAATTTATCCTTAACTGAGGACCTCAGTTAGGACTTAACGAAGATTGAATGCTTTGTGAATACGGCGGTATATCTGGGGTTTTTGTTGTTTGGTTTTGTTCCTAGAATTCTGCCTCGCTACCAAGCGGATCTGTATATCTACATAGTGTATATCTACATAGAAGCGCCTTTAAAATCAGAGGTCAAATTTGGCTTAAAGTTGTTAATAAATGAACAATTATGAGTATTGAATACGTGGCACGACTGTAGTGTGACGTGTGATCTATTCTGCCCCTTGAAGCTAGCCAGCTGTATGTCTCCCCATCTTTTATGATTTCATGGTGAAAGCACTCTAGGTTGGTTCCCAATAGCAAGGCTTTTTGTAATTTCTGCAAGTGCTCATGCCTTTGTTCTGCTAGTATAGTGGTCTCCTTGATGCCCTGATTCCTGAGTGTCCAACAAACTATTCCAAAGAGAACCTGTTGCTCTTACCATATTCGCGTAGTTTCCACAGGCACTCCCAAAAGATTTTCGAACTAATGATGTTGGAGCTTTAATTGTTGCTTGACTGCCAGAGAGGATCGCTATATTAGATTGTAACATAGCGATCCTCACTGATTTTATTTCTGATAGCTGTTCTCTAGGTTGAATTGTATCCACCACTTAATTACGTAGATGCTCTAGGTCCTGTGTCTGTGGTGAAATTTCTTCAAAATAATGGATGATGCCCCATTCCAGCCTTCCTTTCTGCTTAGCTTTGTAGTGGCGGATCTTTCGAAGCTGAGTCTTTAAAAGGTTTCATCTCCACGAAGATTCGCCGATGAGATCTTTCTGCTGATATAAAAGGAAAAGTTTAATGGGCGATTCCGCAAAAGGAGCAGAAAAAAACCATTTTGCGTGTACTTGCCGACACGTGTTTCTGCTGATTGGCTTCTTCAGGGCAAGGCAACGAAGAAACCAAGGGAAATATGGAAAGAAAACTGAAAACAGGTGACACCTCAACAAGAGCGAGCAACCAATTTGGGCCTTCAGCTCTTCAACCCGAAGATATGAAATAAAGAAAGTAGGATAACGCAGAGAAGTATATTTGAATACAAAGTTTAAGTTTTGCAAAAGGAACAGAGAAAAATCATGAGGGTTCTAGAACCTCCAATTCGGATTTGGTCTGCGCGATACAACCTCACCATAATTGGTCTTTCTCTGCTCCTTTTGTGGAATTACCCGTTTGAATTTTCCATTCAAATGTTTCTCCGCTTTATCCTGATTTATTCGTATCTGTTGATGTTTCTCTCAGTGTCCGTTCCTTCTTTAGATATTCTGAGAGAGACGTCTACTCTGTCTATCATCAGATGAAGAGGGTTTGAGCTGTGATTATGCCTAGTGCTCTCTCTGATTGGACAAGTCCTGATCTCCATTCCTCTCTCTGAATTAATAAAGTCAGGTAGCTGGGCTTGTCAATGCCAAGTGCAGGATGAGACTATACCTTCATACAATTGTCAGATAGGGTTATTTCAAGGTTATGTGGATCGACAGCGGAAACCACCGAGCAAATACTCTACCAAACCAAGTTATCGGCGCTAACAAGACTTATGGTGGCTTTCATCAAGCTTCGATTAGCTTAAGTGTGGTTTTAAGTCGATGGTTATATCAAAACTGTACAGGAAATAGACATAGAATCTGCTATGAGGCAATACCTTGCCATCCATAGACATTAGAAGATAGTAGTCCAGAGAAACCAAACCCTATACAAATGATTGAATCTTCCTTGCTTATTTATAGTAAGATGGCCGCGTACAAAATATCTGATTGATTGAGATGCTGAAAGGCTTTCCTTGAACTTCTGATCTAATTCGCTTCCTAGTGAAATTGTCCTTTTTGATTTGTTCCGCATATTCTATTAACAATACATCCAATGGGCCAAACATGATTGGTATGAAGTTATACAACATGTTCATAATGGTGATAAAGACTGATTTCCCTCATGTTTAATCTGTCTGGAAATTTCGAGGTGCGAACGCCACTGCTCACGAACCAACTGCCCTGTCCTGATGGGGGCATATAAAACGCTTTTAAGTGCACCTACGTTGGGTATCCGAGATTTGTATCTCGTAAAACGGTGGATTGTACCTAATGGCCGAAGGTCGCAGCATCTCGACCATAGGTCCATTTTGTTTACATCGTAAAACTACAAAGTTAACAGTCACAATACGTCTGGTTAATGGGTGTCGACGGCATAAGGGCAAATTCCAAGAATTATGGTCCAATTTAGTGTGGAAACATTTGTGATGCATTCGGTAGAGATGGGATGTCTGGAACTTTTATAGTCGATTTAATTGCATCTGAAGCATTAATTCATTATACTCTTCCATATTTCAGTCAGTCCGAGCTCATGTTAAACTATAATCTGACGATCCATTCGTAAGGTTGTCTTCGGTATATTTTTGGTTTGATATTTTGTGAAATACTGAACATTTGGGATCGTGTTGCATTAGTTATTTCATCAACTTGTTGATTAATGACAGCGATTAACGATGGAGATCATTAATCTCTAAATCAATCAACTAGTTGATTACAAGATTTTTCCGTCGACCACATTTCGGGTTCCACAGTTCTATGTATATTCTATGTATGAATTGTCATAAAGTCAACTTGACAGATGGGAATATTGTAACTTCAAGAATATTGGGGTTGAAATACTCGTATTTTAGCGATGCAACGGGGACCTCACCCGAAAATGTTTGAAAATATTACGTAAATATTGAAAGCATAATTCTGTAGTTCGAGAGAGGAGAAAATTTGGTGAACGTAGATCAGGAAATTTTTGATCGATTACAAGGTAAAAAAAATGAACTATTATTTTTTGGATTTTATTTTCATTTATGATGCAGTTCTTTCATAAGAATACATTGATTTAATTCCCAACTCTGAGAAACCAATACTTTTGGAGATATAATTTGTCTGTTTGAACTAGATCGCCAGAAAGCTCCTGTCCACAGGGCTTGAACCCATTTTTTATACCATCTTATATTTATCACCACGTCTTGACAAACCATGACAAATTCCTCCGTTTTCGACTTGTGCCGGCTTCAAAAAGGCAAAGGATAATTCTTCCGACAGGCCAAGGTCTTTCAAACTCCTGAAAAATAGAGTGCAGATGCTTACCCATGAGATCTTCGAGTAGTGTCTTCAGTTGTGCCTTCCTTATCTATCTGCCTACTTTTATTTGGTCTGATAACGTTCCTACTAGCTCATGATCGATTGATGTGCTGGTTATTCTGTGCTACTCCAAGGTTCTCCCTAAATAGGAAGGCTCCTTGATTTTTTATTTCATGATGAGCTACTATGTTCAGAAGCGGATCTTCTTTTCTCATTAGCCATTTCTAACTTTTGTTGATGGTGTTGGTGTTAAACCCCTGCCTCACTGCGTTCGTTCGAGGTATAGTCTCTGAATGGAGCACTTGGGATGCAGGCTACGATTCGTTTTCAACAACTTTCTTGTGGATCTATCGAGGTAGAGAATTTCATTCGCCGTGCATTTAACTACTCCGATATAGTAGGTGAATATAGGGACTGCTAAGATGTTCGTAACAGAATCTTTGTTTTTACCAGACAGCTGTGATTTCCTCGGAGGACCTTTTCGTAGCCGGATGTTAAGGCATCCTTGATTTGGGTTGTCTCCAGTGCATCTCTTTGTTTCATTCCAAGAAATTTCTATGTTTCTTCATCTTCGAGGTACCGAATGATTATCCACCCTTCTAGTTCGTTGTCTTCTCCTGCCTCTCAGATTTAGCATTATTATTATTTATTCGGTAAGAGCTGAGACTAAGTCTATGAATCTCATACACAAAACTTATAGAGGCAGTACATAAAAAAAGCAATAAAGGAATGGGCATAAAGAAAGCAAAAAAATGTCGGCGCAGATGTCAACATACACGATAAGGCAACAGTTGGTGGGAAATGACACAGGTCATATGCGTTCTTGAAGCCGTTTACAATGATCGCACCAACAATATCAAGAAGCAAACTGTCCCAGACAGAGAATTCTGTTGGGAAGAAAACTACAATGGAAATATTCATCAATTTTCTACATAAATATTGAACCGTCATAATCGTGCAACGGAAAAATTCCTGCCGTCATTAGGAAATAAGAAGTCAAAGCTCAGACCTTTAGCCCCAATTACATTTCGAAGCCTTCCCTAATTGCACCATTAGGAACTGCCTCCATGCAGAAAGGAACATGCTTTCAAATATTCCTTTCACGATAAAATCCCTCCACAATTCAACCCCCGATTGCGTACACGAAAAGAAGTCCAATTGTGGCATTCCACGAAATCAACTTCAAGTTTACCGGCGAATTTATCCATTCGAACGTTATAAACGTCGCCGTTTCTGTCGAAATCGCTCCAATCGCAGAACGTAGAACGTTGGCGATCTATCCAACTGTACGTGTGTATTTCCGCCCGACAGGCAGACATTGTCGCGTAACCAATCGGGCGTCTTCCGGAGGCCGCATTTTCCGATTCGGTAAATCCTCCAATTCCTGTTCACGCTCGGATGTACTTCAATGGCGCGGAGGATAAATCTGCATCCGATAGATCCGGGAATCCGTTCTAATGAAGATCCTCGCCGAGAAAGATTGACGGTGGAGGAATAGGAGCCGGATTGATTGCGGGAGAGATGAAGGTGATTCGGATCGGAGGAAGAGTCAGATTTAATTTCGAAATGGGGCACGGTACGCAGGGTGTGGAGGAGAGGTGGGTAGATTTCGTCACGGATAAATGAATCGGTTTCTATACGCTGCTTCGGACTATGGCAGTGTACTCCATTCACTTTTATAAAGTCTCCCGGTTGGCCATATCACGTTTTTGTTACTAAAACAGAGGCAGGTTGGCACTCCTGAAATATCGTCAATGTCAAAACAATTCTCCGAGACGTTGCCAATTTCTACTCTCAACATAATCATAACATAATCTTCAATCTTAGACTAGATATTATCACAGACCATTATCGAATAATAAGGAACTCTTCTCTTTGAAATTGAAAATGCCGAAAGTAGTTTTGAAGAAGCAGAGAGAACAAGTGCTATACAGAACCGAAATCTGCAATAGGAAAACTTCATTCTGACATGTTGAACTCTCGAATGAAATTATTAGTTTCCTATCATTATATTATATAGGTATAAGAATGACTCGGGTTTCGTAGTACTACTACATTTTGAAACTGAAGATCCCGCCAGAGTACTTTTCTGTTGGTTTCTTCTTCCTCCCTGAACTTTTCTTCGTAGGTGTGTTTTCCTAAGCCACAGAAGCCAGAATAGTAGGAGGAAACCCCCTCGACAAAGCACAAAGGCTGGCCTGTGTGTGTATCACTGGAGCTATGGGAACCCGTCCTACCAGGACACTCAGGATTATAACAAATCTCACACCACTTCATCTAGTGATAGAGAAAATGGCCCATGAAGCCATTCTCAGAATATCTAGGAAAGAAACAGGTAATGAGAGTATTAAAAACCAGAAAGCCTGGTCCTCTCTTACCAGGTACATTCCATCAGCCAATCTTCCTAGTGACGAAATGATCGAGAAAGTAAGCATTGAAAAGAACTTCACTACGATGCTTGGTAGGAAAAAAGACTGGGACAGGGAATCCACCACACAAGTTCTTAAAAGAAATGCCATTAAATGGTACTTGACGGTTCAAAAACCACTACAGGAGCTGGCGCTGGAGTATATGGGCCAGGCACCAAATGCTCACTATCGCTAGGCTCCTATCCGAGCATCTTTCAGGTAGAAGTACTTGCAATAGAAAGATGCGTGGAAATGAACCTAGAAAGAAACAGCTATGTGATATAGCAATCCACTCTGACAGTCAAGCTGCTATTAAATTTCTGCGCTACCATGTTATCGAATCCAAGCTAATATGGGAGTGCCGAAGAAAACCCAATGAAGTAGGCAAGAACAACAGGGTCTCCTTGGTCTGGTTTCCTGGTCACGCGGGAATCATAGGAAATGAGGAGGCCAACACACTTCCCAAGAAAGGATCACAAACCTCATTGTGGGGTTGGTGGTGGACACACCTACAAAAGTGAATTCCGGACGAAAGAAGAAACTGAGAGAGGTATTTTCTGGAGATCTCTCCCTGGAATGTATCACTCCAAAAAATTGCTCCGGAACTTTGATACTGTCAGATCCAAGAAATACTTGGATCTCAGTAAGAACACGCTGCACCTCCTCACTGATCACCTGATAACGGAATGCCTCGCTATCTCGAACCAACGCAAGGAATGCTACGGGCAAGAAATCTGCAGGAGCGACGACGTAGCCTCCTTGTAGCTATCCCAGATACTGGAGGTCACCAGAACCCTGGAACTGGAAGGCGAGCTGTAGATGGTAATGACAACGACAGCTCTGAAGGGGGGGGGGCACAATATACCTTAAGGTTGCAGTGCAACGTTACCCCATACAATAATATACAAGCCACAGAAACGTTCAGCTGATAGGGCCTTTTGTAGCTAGTATATTTGCCTTTTCGTAACCTCGTAACAAACCGCGTGTCGGTGACATCGAAGGGACGAAGACTTTTTGGCACGTTCCGTATGAATTTCAGCGCCACCTGCAATCGCCAAGCTGGTTAAGCTTCGATAAATCGTGTACCTCTTGCTGGAGAGCTTATTTCACGGAATTCTGCTGGAGCTTTTAACAGATACAGATGATGTAAATCGTGCTCTGTAATTTTAAAACGGAAAAGACCCTCGGAAACACCCTTGTTCATAGCTGAAAACGTGATTGTACGGGGTATGTAGAAGATTGAGGATATTTGTTATCCTATCTCCTCTCCTCAGCAGACATATAGGAGCCACTCAACCATCTCTCGACAAGATTCCACACTATGTAATTCTGCATAACGTCTCGCTCCGTGCCGAAACTCCCTACAAAGCCCATTATCTATCTGTTATCCGATGTTCATTAGGCGCTTTCAGCGGAGAGACCAACTCCAGAACTTCTTAGATGGGGCGTAATTCGAGTCTGAAAAATGGCGCTAATCAGCGGCGTTGCCGTAGTTTATGGGGTGGGCGAGATGAGGTTTCGGGGGTGGCGCGAGCTTTTCAATTATGCCGTCTCGTGATGGAACCGACCTAGGCCATTAGTTTTAGTTGCCATTTTCCTTGTTTTCGTATCGGGTTCGCCCGAGCTCGTTCTGATTACGAAGGGGTGGGGGGGGGGGGATCTTTTCGAATGGAGTACGAAATTATTAATTAAGTCTCTTCGGATATCGCCATGATTCAATTATGAGATGAAAACATCCTGGAAGAAGAGGAACGATTTCGTTGAACATACTTTACGTTCGCAAATACACTATCATCATTATTATGAGAACGGGGTCGTGTAAATTGGTACAACCCTTCAGATCTGCTATTGTATATTGTATATTGTTGTAGGAGGTAACGTTGCACTGTGACCTTGAGGTCTATTGTGGCCCCCCCTTCAGAGCTGTCGATGTCATTACCTAATATAGCTCGCCTTCTAGTTCCAGAGTTCTGATGGATTCCAGTATCTGGGATGGCTTCGCTCCTGCAGATTTCTTGGCCAAAGCATTCCTTGCGTTGGTTTGAGATGGCGAGGCATTCCGTTGTCAGGTGATCAGAAGTTTCATCCTCCTCCCAACAGAATCTGCACCCGTCAGTTTCTGCTAGCCCTAATCTCATCATATGCTTCCTGAGGCCACAGTGCCCTGTGAGTGCCTTCAATACAAGGTATGGCCACCACGGGCATCAATGACCGCCTGACATCTTCGTTGCATACTGTCAACGAGGGTGTTGAGCATATCTTGAGGAATTTCATTCCATAAGCGAGGCAGTAGTGCTTTGTGGTCATTCAATGTTTGTGGTGGAGGTTGGTGATCATCTTGTCTTCTTTGTAGCATATCCCATGCATGTTCTAGGCAGTTTAAGTCTGGCCAATGCGGAGGTATTGGTAAATGTGGAATACCATGCTCGTCTTGCGCATTTTCTACTATTGCTGCACGATGTGGTATTGCGTTATCGGCAAGAAATTGGAAAGCTTCACCAATGACAGCATGAAAATTTGGCACTACGTTGCCATTGACCTGTTCCCTATAATGTAAATCAGTAATATTGCCAGGACAAATGGGAAGGCCTGTGCGCCCGTTGTAACATATCCCAGCCCATACCATAACAGAGTCTCTTCGAAATGGATGAACCTCTTGCACACGACGGCGATTTCGGGGTATACGCGGCATAGTCCATACACTTATTCTTCGAGAATCTAAAAATCGACCTATCTGGATTCATCTGTGAAAAGTACACTACGCCATTGGACGTTCAGATTAACATGCTGCCTGGCCCATTCTAATCTTTGTCCTTTATGCTCAGGTGTTAACGGAACACCCCTCAATGGACGTCTAGAAGCCAGGTTAATCTCCCCCAAACGACGTCGGATGGTTTCAATGGAAATTTCAGGACCATTGGCATTTAAAAGTTGATTTCTCAGCATCCTACATGAAGAAAGAGGATATCTCCTCGCCGAAATGGTGACAAAACGGTCCTTTGCGGGTGTTGTTTTTCTTGGTCCACCAACCCTATGGCTTTCCTGCACCAAATCTGTCTCATTGAACCTATTCCAGAGACGCGATATTACACTTTGCGATACTTGAAATGTTTCTGCCACAGCGACTTGAGTGAGACCACCCTGTAGCATACCGATAGCCCTATTAGCCTCGGTGTTTGTTAATTTACGTCTTGGCATCTTAAGAAGCTCGTGAAATTTACTAAGTTCGATATCGCTAAGAGACTGATAATGAATTAACTGCATATTGAAATGCTAAATCTTACGAATAATGTGAAAAATACCGCCAAACTCAAGATAAAGACGACCAGATGGTGAAAATATGCATTCAAATCGAATTAATAAGTTTTTATTGGCAGTTGATCATGTTTATGATATTGTCTCTAAAATTTTACGCCCCTCAGAACAACTTAATATGATATCCCTAACTCTTGTGGAGCAGTTTATATCAAAGAGTATACCGTGTATTCTATGCATCAATAGTCATACCTCCTCACTCATAGATACTCCAAAGCCATCTAAATCATGTCTGGAATTGTCAACCATTTGACCTTACTCCCGGTAATTCCAAAGCTATATGAATCCTTGAAGGAATTCGAAGCACGACAAGCAGTCTTGTATGGTAACACCGCGGCAGCATTCTTCTCATACTGGCGTACCAAAAAAAGTCCCGACGATTATGATCTCCGTTCCTGACTACCCGCCGAGTGTTGTCGCGCGTCCGTAGGTCGCGGACAAAGCGGGGGCCATTTGGGGCTGACCGGTTCTCGCTTGTTTATAACGATCGCAGTTCGATTTCGCATTCCGCGATTTTTTCAGGCCGCACCATCGACCGCGACGTTGTCCTTCACGGGATTTTGCAGTCATAGACCCCTTGTTGTGACGGCGCTGTATTATTGGTCGACTTCCAACAATAAACACGTTGAATGAGAGAGATCGCGAAGGACCTCGAATCGTATCAATGGGAGATTGGCGTTCGCTTAATTCAACACACTGTCATGGTTTATCATTTTCTTGAATCAAAAAATTGATGTATATTCTAGTTTGAGTTCAGTGTGAACTGCTTATGAACACTACACTAGTAACTACAGCCTTGTCCACTACAAATTTTATCGTTCGACATATGTTTCAGAAACGATGTTTCCATATTCTGTATATTGTATATTGTTGTAGAGGGTAACGTGGCACTGCAACCTTATGGTCTATTGTTTTGTTTTCTTCGGCCTCCTATATTAGCTTGGACTCGATAACCTGGGAGCTCAGAGCTTTAATAGTAGCTTGACTATCAGAGGGGATTGCTATATCACAACTCTGATGGCTTCTTTCTAGGTTCATTTCCACTCGTCTTTCCCTTGCAACTACTTCTGCCTGAAAGATACTCGGATAGGAGCCTAGCAGTAGTGAGCATTTGGTGCCTGGCCCATTTACTTCAGCGCCAGCACCTATAGAGGTTTTTGAACCGTGTGTGTACCATTTAAAAGCATTTATTTTAAGAACTTGGGTGGTGGATTCCTTGTCCCGGTCTTTCTTCCTTCCTAGCATCGTAGTGAAGTTCTTTTCGATGCTTACTTCCTCAATCATTTCGTCACAAGGAAGATTGGCTGATGAAATTTCCCTGGTAAGAGAGGACCAGGCTTACTGGTCTTTAATACTTTCATTACCTCTTCTTTTACTACATATTCTGAAAATGGCTCATGGACCATTTTGTCTATCACCAGATGAAGTTCCATCTTCTGAGAGGAAGCGTAAAGTACGCCGTGAACGGTCAATCATTTTGATTAGAAGTTCAGTCGATTAATTTAAGCATAATTGACCGTTTAGATCTGTATCTGGAATGACTTTAAGGAGACTACTTCTTGGTTCCTGCAGATTTATCTTGGCCAAAGCATTCCTTGCATTGGGTTGAGATGGCGAGGCATTCCGTAATCAGGTGATCATGAGTTTCATCCTTCTCCCCACAGAATCTGCACCTGTTGTTATTGCCTACTTCATTAAGTTTTCTTTGGCAATCCCATATTAGCTTTGACTCGATAACTGGGGAGCTCAGAGCTTTAATAGCAGCTTGACTGTCAGGATTTTCAAAGAGTACACCAAATGGAATAGTGACCATTTTTAGCACAGAATTTGAAATTTCAGACATTTTGGAAGAATACCAGTGCCCTCTGGTACGAAGGCGCAAAAAGTATACCTCGGAGGGTAGGCTGTATATTCAGAATAAAAAAACACTGAACGCTTTCAAAGATTTACTACCCGTAAATAATAAATCAAGAGGAAATTTTTCAATTATTAATGTACGAAGATCTCTGGCGACATCATAGAAGGAAGATTTCATTTGAGACCTCGATTAATACATATTTAATTTGTACGATTTTCTTTTGAACACCGGTGAAAGGAAAATGACATTGTATGAATCCTTAATTACATTGTTCCTTCCTCTAATGATTCCACAGATACCTTAATGTTCGAAATTACCCACATACATATAAAGAAACAAACAGCTATTATTTCCGAGCGATTCATTATGAATCATAATGGACGTTTTAAATATTCACACCGTTTTTAAGTAGTTGCATAATGATACATCAGTTCCAACAATGATCATTGAAAACTTGGAAGGAAAAAGAGATTGTAATCACGAAAAAATTATCCTCTTCACCCACAAGCGAACAACAATGGAAAAACTCAAGGTTGGTTGCTACCACATAACCATTCTTAATGAATATATCTGGAGGTAATTTGATTACTTGATGACGTCGCGCTGGTTTAATTTGACCGTAGATTAGTTATCAGTTACAAACTGTTCAATGTTTTTTTCTCAGGGTTTTCTGTCCCAATCTCTGAATAATATCTATAAAATACAAATTTTTAATTGCTTTGAATTGGCTTATGCGTTAGAAATACTAGATATTTGTCATAAATATATTCAACAATGTTGCTTAATAATTAGTGATGAAACAACACCACCTATAACACGTTTCATAGCCTAAATCGGACAATAAGCGAAAATCTTCAGAATTATTTGTTGTATTTTCTATTTTCTATTCCTCATACGAGGTCGATCTACCTGAAATTTGGTGATCGATTGTACAATGTTAGCTCGAATATGTCATCATAAAATTTATGATGACAATAATTTTCCTAAAATAATAATGAAAAATGGCGATACTGTTGTTAATAAATCAACAAGTCCAGAGCGTTCCTGCCAATAGGGTCCTTCATAATGGCTTCGTATAATTAATATACATATGCATATATTTCACAAGTCAAATAGACCCCAGGGGGTTCATTGATTTGCCGAGAAAGCAAAAGCAGACGCGTTTCTGGCTTCTTGGCCTTCATCAGTACTCTGTAGCTTCTCAACAAATTCAACTAAACTGACCCGAGTTAAGCCGGCTTGGTCGATCATACCTAATCGCCCACGCCACCTATGAGACAAGGCACGGAAATCAGCCTCTCCCCACCAGTGAATATTTGAAGCGTGAAATCATATGCCACCATTCACTCGATATCAATCGAGAAACGAGTCCCGCAGAGCTCAGACAGTATCTTCCCAAGAAGCCAGAAACGCGTCTGCTCTTGCTTTCTCGGCAAATCAATGAACCCCATGGGTTCTATTTGACTTGTGAAATATATGCATAAGTATATTAATTATACGAAGCCATTTATGAAGGACCCGATTGGCAGGAACGCTCTGGACTTGTTGATTTAATAATTTTCCTGGAATTGATCGTTTTATTTGGCCAGTCCTGAAGCCAATAATAAACCACCTACTCATAATTTTCTAATTTTAATTTTTTTTTCTGTCCCAGTTATCCGATCTTTACAGAAGTCATAGTAATAAAATTTGGTGCTGAATTTCAGTTATATGGAATCAGTAGTTTCGGAAATATTCGGAAGCTCAAACTTAAAACCACCGTATAACTCCTAAACCGTTCCGCAGCTCGTTTTCATCTAATAACTTCAGGAAGTTATTAACTGTATAATTCATTGATACAATTTGATTCATCCTCATGCGATTAACATCGCTTTCCGATTAAATTCATAAATTCGTAATCTGACCTTGTTCATTCGATAGAATTTATTCGGAATTGATTAGTTTCGTGAGAATCCTCAAATTACTCTCGATTATAATTGATTTTACCCGTATTTCGTATCGGCTCATGAAAATAAAATGAAAAAATTGGTTCAAGCCCTGTGGACAGGAGCTTTTTGGCGCTATTGTTCAAACAGACAAATTATATCTCCGAAAGTATTGGTTTCTCAGAGTTGGGAATTATATCAATGGATTCCTATGATAGAAATGCATCATGAAAGAAATTAAATTAAAAAAACGTTGTTTAAAAATCTGCTTCAAAAATTATCTTATAAAAAAAAAGACCAATCTACAATGCTTAAATGCCTTAATGCTTCAAAAATTGTCATTAAATTTATTTAGCAAGACAAAATGAGCAATCTGCAATAATTTAACCTCGTGGAATGGGTTGTTGCAAATTAGACTCGGTGCATAGTTTTCACAACTCGAAATACCTAAGGAAAGTATCATCGAAATGTCTAGAGCAAGGCTGCAGACAATCATAGCAGATTGTCCATTTATTCCTGATATTTGAGTAGGTAGTGGATTGCGAACAAATTATTTTGATAGTTCAGAATATATTAATAAAATACTATCCTCTTTTCATAATTTAAAATTTAATAGTTCATACCACCAACACATTCTTTTCTGTATTTTGAACCTTAACTCAAGAAAAAATTATTGATACACAAATGTAGATCCATATTTCAGTATTTGCTGCTAGCAACATTATGAAAATACTGTATATAAGAACATGTCTCACTACATAAGGAAGTAAAAGGTAATATTAACCTCAGTGGTCAACGAACAGTAATTTCTTTTGATGATTTCATTATGTTCTTCTTTCCTATTGCCTCCAAAAACTACATCAAAACAGTTGTATATATTCACAAATTCAAGAATCGAGTACTTTCCAAGAGAAAATAACAGCTATGAATTGACAATCTCTAATAGCTAGAAAAGATGACATTTAATAATAGTGATTACAGACAGATTCTGTGTTCACATTCTGTGAATACGTAGAACTTACGATGTATTATTGAAAATTAAAAAACATCATATCTCCGAAAGTATTAGCTTGTTAGAGTTGAAAATGATAACAATGGATTCTTATGATGAAACTGCATCTTAAAAAAATTTGAATTCAAAAGTTGTAATGTAAAAAAAAATATTTTTTTCGTTACTCTGAAACTATTAGACCGATTTCGCCCAATAACGAACCTAACCGAGATATTTATCCCTCACACTGTCTAGCTCATTCCGTTCGAGAGTCATCGTGTTAACGGCCGGCCGGAAGGACGGCCGGCCGGACAGACTCGATTTCGACCATGAATTCTTGATCAGTGAGTCAAACCAAATCGTTCAAGACCATTTTCAGCCAAAAATTCGAAAATTACAGACTTTTGAGCAAATTGATGAGCACTCTGTTCCGAGGAACAAGAGCGCCAAAAACATAATGAAATCATGTTGAACAAGTTGAAAAAGCACTACGACCAGGAGCTTTGGCGCGCTGTTCAAATTCATAGCCAGGGCAGTCACCCATCCAGGTATTGAACTCGCCCAAAGCTGCTTAGCTCCAGGAAAAAAAATATATTCCCACTATTTCCAAGAATATAAATCTGACTCTAAAAATAAGCGTCCTAAAAAAACTGGTCAACTTTTCGGCCGAGAATGGTCTCAAACCATTAGTTTCTATTGAAGTATATAACATTTACTGTTGGGTCGGAATTAAACAGTACTGTGTCTGTGGGGGCACAAGGATCCATTCAAATAAATACATTCACTGTTGGTTCAAACATGAACAGTGCTTTATCTGCAGTGGCGTAAGTTCCCATTCGAATACATTAATTCACTGTTGGTTCAAAGTGAACAGTGCTGTGTTTGTGGTGGCATAAGGTCCCATTCAAATACATACTTCCACTGTTGACAATTCACAAAAATACATCGGTACAGCCGTAATTTTAATATCCGAAAATACTCACGTTTCACGTTATTTTAAGAAAATACTCAACAGAAATTCGATCGATAACCGTTTCCTCGGAGGTATTATTTCAGCAGAAAAGAAAACATTCAGTAGAAAAGAAACATTCAGCAGAGAAAAAAAAATCGCTTGAAGATCTCTGATCTACCATATTTTATTCTCTTTGGCCAACGAATGGTTTTAAATATCGATATAAATGCATCTAAATAACTCTTTTCCAACATCATCTGAAACTGACAATACTTCTCCCGTATTCAAAAATTATCGATGAATAACTGAATAAGCAATATAAGTTTAATTTTAGTATTTACCGAAATTATATTATATACATTTCTTCGGGAATTAAATTGCTCTGAATAATTGCTAATATACAGGGTGAGTCTTTGACCACTGCATTAATATTAACCAAAGATTCCCCTCATCAAATGAAACACTTTTTTCATTTAACATTTCTCCAAATTCAGCTCAGGTAAAAAGATACAGGCTGTTGAAATTTTGAAAAAAATCAGTTTTCATTTTGTAGCTTTGACATCCTTTTTTCGAATAAAATGAATGTTGGCGTAAAGTTTCCTATAACTATGATACATATTTTCCAAATATTAGTTATTTTCTACTTCTACTGGTTTTCTATTTATGGACTCGTGGATTCATAAAACTAAACGAAATTAGCATAAAGAAAACATATAAAGTTTTTCCTGAGTAATTTCAAGAATATTCCATCATTTTAGAACATTATATTATTCTTCATCATTTCTCCTTAAACGCACCGTTTTCGAGATATTCTTCATTGAATGTTTTAAAATGGAAAACTCCAGAAATTTCACTACTTTTATGGATCCGTCCCTGAGCGTTGGAATCCCGAATCAAGCTGTAAACCACATTACCATGACTTATTCTCGTCCGCCAACAATGTCATAGATAATTTATATGCGGGAGTGTATTAGCACATTGTGAATTCTTTAAACGCTTGTAACTTTTTACCTGAGCCGAATCTGGAAAAATGGTAAATCAAAAAAGTGTTTCATTTGATGAGAGGAATCTTTGGTTAAAATTAATGCAGTGGTCAAAGACTCACCCTGTATACAGGGTGTCCCAAAAATACCACGCGAAAGTGACACTGGAGATAGATTGGCATTAGGTCTATCAGATAGCATCAACATGACCTCAGTAAAAGTCCGCTGGTTTTCGAGATATCTCCACTTTTGTGTATTTTTTAAAAATCTCCAGTTTTCGGTCTTTTATCGCCTAGCATTGCTAGAAATTACTTCAAACTCATGTTTTTTTTTACCTAGGCTATCCTGAATAGTTGCTTTGTACAATGAAGTAATAACTTCACCGACAACTAGAACAAAATCCTTCAAAAAATAACTTGTTGTATTTTATGCCGAAGTTAAAACGTTAACTTAAGTTTGACTGACTGCTGTGAAAAAAAATTATATCAGACTGAATTGACAAATAATCGCAAAAACTGGTCCATTTCATGCCCTTTTCAAAATGATACAACACTACCAATTTTTTTTAATCAGAACCAGAATTGCTACTTATTAAAAAAACCAAAACCCTTATCGGCTATCTCGCTCCCACATTCATTGTTTTGTAACATGGAAACCGGTCCGACTTTCACAGACTAGGGGTCTTCGAATAGTCTAGACCAGGGGTCACCAAATGGCGGACCGCGGTCCGGATGCGGATCGCGAACCTTTTTTTTGCGGACCATTTTTCCAGAAAACATGTATTCTTGATTAAAAAAATTCAGATAACTTTTCGTTTTATTTACTAATTATAGATATTGGATTTAGATTAACTGCTAGTCAAATTCTTATGCCATCATAATGCTATCAACGACCCCCGACAGATATACAGATTTTGTGAACGGACCTCCAATGAAACTAAGTGGTGACCCCTGGGTTAGATACTAGAGAAAACTTTTTGGTGTTTAACGGATTTACTCATTTCCTAATATTTTCCGAACGGATAGAGATACAGAAGAAATAGATACATAAATCTAAACGTCGTCCACCGACCAATCATCGGGGAAAATTTGGATATCGAGATGTGAAAATCATAGATTTCGACGGGAAAGAAGAATTTTCCTTCGATTCCGGGTCAAAAATATTTCTAAGTGCCGACCCAAAAAATTTTTTTCTTGGTAAATCGAGGTCGCTGATCACGAATATGCAATTAGTTTTTCTCTAAGTGGCGTACTTTGGGAAAATTTTCACTTAGAGTGAAAAAATGGACGAAAATAGGTCAATTTTGGAAGTTCACACCGCCCAAAAAAATCGGAGTAAGGTGTTGTTGATTTTTGCCCTCATATATGGATCCTTTATCTACTCAATAATCCAAACAGAAAATGTCCAGGCCGTACTATTCGGAAATTATGATTTTTTTCCCAAGGGTCTGTTTTTCGGAAAATTCATTTCGCGGTATTTCCGCGGAAAATTCTCTAATGAAAAATCCGATCATATATTCGTAATCTACGGTCCCGAATTAGTAAATGACGTAATTTGCATCGAAATCGGAGACCGGTCGAATTTTGGCAATTTTTTAATACATTAGCCTTAAAAAAATCCCATTTTTCGAGAAAAATTTTTTGACGCAAAACTATGAAACGGGTACTTATTCTTATAGATTCGGGGCCGTAGATTCCGAATCTACCATCAGATATTTATTACAAAAATTTTCCCAGGAAATATCGCGGAAAGAATTTTCCGAAAATTAGACCCTCGGGAAAAAAAATCATAATTTCCGAAGCGTACGACCTGGACATTTATTGTTCGGATGATTCGATAAAGATAAAGGATCCAGATATGACGTCAAAAATCAGCAACACCCTACTCCTATTTTTTTGGGCGGTGGAAAGTTCCAAAACTGACCTATTTTCGTCAATTTTTTCACTTTAAGTGAAAATTTTCCCAAAGTACGCCACTTAGGGAAAAACTAATTAGATATTCGTGATCAGCGACCTCGATATAATTAGACACGAGCTCCGTATCTATATACCATGAAAAAAATTTTTTGGGTCGGCACTTAGAAATATTTTTGACCCGGAATCGAAGGAAAATTCTTCTTTCCCGTCCGAAATCTATGATTTTCACATCTCGATATTCCCCGATGATTGGTCGGTGGACGACGTTTAGATTTATGTATCTATTTTTTCTGTATCTCTATCCGTTCGGAAAATATTAGGTAATGAGCGAATCCGTCAAACGCCAAAAAGTTTTCTCTAGTATCCAACACATACAAAAATCTACAATTTTCCGATTAGGTCGACGCGGCTTTGGTTATTCACTAAATGGGGTACGCAGATCACGAATCTGTAATTATATTTTCCGTATCTCGATTAGTTTCGGAGCAATGACGAAGAAAGTCGCAATTTCTGGCTCTACCTCCGGAAAATGGACTAATCAGTCGGATTTTTCGCCATATTACCAAAATTAATCGAGATACGGAAAAACTAATTACAGTTTCGGAATCTACGCCCTCGATTTAGAGAATAGCCAAAGCCGTGGCGTTCTAATCGGAAAATTCTAGATATTTGTATGGGTTAGAATCTAGACAAAGGACTCACAGCTCTGGCAATGTGTTAGTTGTTGTATGCATTTTATCAATATTTCACAGGAAATAGGTCATAAATACTTCGACAAGGGTTGAAGTATTACAAGATATTTTACTTGCAATTATCTTTTCGTGGAAAATATTAATTTCAAGGGTGAGACCACCCATGCGAAAATAAACCAGTTAACCCAAAACATTTAAGTTTTACAAGCGAGCTGCTTTGTTTAGAAATACAAATGAGCGCTTCCCAACATGTGAAGTCATGGGAGCTTAGGGAAAAACCTCAGCAAAAAACCCTTTCTCCCCGTGAGTGTGGTGATTTGTAACTATTGTTTACAAAATTTGCTGAAATTTAAAAATATTGATGGGGATATATTTCTTCAATGTGGATTCCCTCGTCAAAAAACGGATAGGTTTCTACAAGGTACCCGAAACTCAACCTGAAAAATGAAAAGACAAGAGGAGGAAACGAACAAATTAAAAATAATACATAACCTTTCAAAAAGTCTCCTCTCACAAAAATACTTCTCTGTAGGCGAATGGGATATCGTGGAGAAGAATCGCCTCCGCTAGTTTTCGAAGATATTCACTTCTGAAATCCCTTCAATATTTGAATTCAAAAATGAAAATGTTGCTCGTAAGGCCAGGAGGGTCTCTTTCAAAACCAGGTCTGACCGGTCCAAGTCCAAGTGATGATTATTCAGAACTTCAGATGTTCGAAGCCCGCTACAGGGCCCTTAAGAAGGGCTATCATCTGCCACAGATATATATTTTACTTTATATTGTATAAAAGAATGAAAAAATGCGCCGGACAAATTACGACTTATGTCATGAAATTTTCAGAGTAGGTTAGGGAGATGAATATCTCGGTTAAGTTCGTTATAGGGCAAAATTGGCCAGATTTAATTTGATTTCTTCCATGGTGCAGTTCTCATTCTCATGATTGCTCATTTAATCTTGATAAATAAACTATCATTTGAATTGAACTTCCTTTATGATGCAGTTCTATCATATGAATACATTGATATAATTCCCAACTCTGAGAAACCAATACTTTCGGAGATATAATTTGTCTGTTTGAACTAGAGCGCCAGAAAGCTCCTGTCCACAGGGCTTGAACCCATTTTTTCTTCATTATGTCATATTACCGCTTCGTATATCAATTCTAATGCAAATACATAAATATATATTCAAATTTTGAAAACGTCTGAATTCATCATTCATAACTGAAATGCCAACTCTGGAATATTAACGATTTACCTACCCATATTGCCACCAATAAGACCCTCATTACAGATATATTCCAATTTAGCGAATTAGTTTCGGCTAATTATCTCCACCTCTGCCTCTCTGCTAATCCACCGGTTTCGAAATCGAGGAAGCAAATATCAAGGTTCGCATAAACTATTCATTGTGTAGCTTCCAGCTATGCTCGGGGTTATCCTTGAACCGTACGCGATCTAAAAAGATTAGATCATGACCAAGTGATCCGTACGGAGTACCTCGTCGTGTACGCTTGTGACAGGTTGGGCAGGTATCTATTGACCGTGTTTTTTGCGATGATTAATTTTCGTGAAGGTTAATTTTTTGATATTATGTAAGCCGGGCCTGAGGCTACGCGGAAATGATTTACTGAACGGTTGGTATACATATAAAGAACATATAAGATGCATGTCTCGAATTGAGATACATAGCAACAAGTTGGGAAAGATCAGTGGCCATGGGCTTTGGCAGGCTGTTCAAATGTACAGGGTGGTCCAGATCTTAACCAAGAAATTTTAACCACGTATTCTATGTCAAAAATAAGCCCTAGTTTGTCATACAAACATATGTCGAGAAATGCTTCCTCTCCGAGATACAGGGTGTTAAAATTATAGAAAAAAAAAGTTTTTTATTAATAAGTTTTACACTTTTTGAAATATTTCTAATAAATTTGGGACATAGGTTTTAAGGATCAAGGAGCACTTTTTGAATGGAATAATTTTTTGTTTATTTTACCAGTGGCGTCCGCACTGCATCGGAACTGAATATTTTAAGACAAAAAAATAATACGCCACTGGTTTTTCCAACATTAGAAATTACTCTTGAAATCCGTATTTAATATGGAGCAAATTCATTCTCTTGTGTTTTTGACATCCGAGGCACCGTTACATAGCAACAAGTTGGGAAAGATCAGTGGCCATGGGCTTTGGCAGGCTGTTCAAATGTACAGGGTGGTCCAGATCTTAACCAAGAAATTTTAACCACGTATTCTATGTCAAAAATAAGCCCTAGTTTGTCATACAAACATATGTCGAGAAATGCTTCCTCTCCGAGATACAGGGTGTTAAAATTATAGAAAAAAAAAGTTTTTTATTAATAAGTTTTACACTTTTTGAAATATTTCTAATAAATTTGGGACATAGGTTTTAAGGATCAAGGAGCACTTTTTGAATGGAATAATTTTTTGTTTATTTTACCAGTGGCGTCCGCACTGCATCGGAACTGAATATTTTAAGACAAAAAAATAATACGCCACTGGTTTTTCCAACATTAGAAATTACTCTTGAAATCCGTATTTAATATGGAGCAAATTCATTCTCTTGTGTTTTTGACATCCGAGGCACCGTTTCCGAGTAAAAAAATTAAACACATTCCCATGCATGAGGAAATCGCTAAAATTTGATATGGTACATAATAATAATAATACTATCTTTGTAAACGAAACGTATAATTACAAAAAAATAAGCGTTAATAGCCACACTCCATTATGAATTTCAAGAAGGTGTTCGAAGTAAAAGAAACAAAAACATTTTTTTTATAATAATTTTAACAACCTGTATCTCAAAGAGGAAGCCTTTCTCGACATATGTTTATATGACAAACTAGGGATTATTTTTGACGTAGAATACGAGTCCGAGATAGAATCCTACCAGTTCATTATTACATAGTTTTAATTTTCAAATTGCAACATTGACCAATTGTACATTCATTGTAACGCATAACAAGAGCGCCAAAAATGACGTTTGAAATAGAGAATTTTATGTCCATGGTAACCAATTCATTTTTTTCATAGTAACACTTCTCGTGCCGCCGACCGAAAAAGTGCAAAACACTCAAATATAAATTTTTGTTGAAAGTACCATCATACCATATTTAATCCAACGGATATTATAGACTAATTAAGTATTTGCACTTTCTTATCCAGAATCGATCGATTTTCGTTAATTTTTCTTAAATTCACGAAGCCCACCGCAATTCTGAAATCAGGAGCCGCTTTTATTTCACAAAATTAGAGATGTGTTTTAATTCGAGATGCTGTAACAGCTCCCATAAATTTCTGTGGCACAACACCTTGATTTTATTCAAGAGGATCAGTGGACTTCGACTATCCTCGGGACATGTTATTTCTCTGGTCGCATCGAAATCGTCAATTTCCCCCATTTTCGCGATTTTCAAAAGTTCGTAGATAATAAACGGAAAAAAATACGGAAAAAGTGCGGGCGATACGTTTATCCGTCTATTGTTCGTCTTTCAATCCGTACCGTTATAAATCGAACGAAAAACCCTTAGGACAAGATAAATAAATAGGTGTATTTGAATTTTCCTTCCGCATAGAACTACATTTCGCAATTCTGCTGGTATAACACTTATAAAGTCACCGAGTATGAGCTGGTAGTTACAGTTCGTCGAATATAATATTCGAGAATTCTGAGTGAAGTTGAGTAATTATCGAATGGAACTGGGAGACGTGATTTATATTTAACAAGACAATATCAAACTTCCTCGGCGTGTCGTGTCTACTTGTGAGCACAGTGCGAAACAATAAACCTACATTTCAAGTTCTTACTCGATTTATTGTTCGGATATGGGTAACGTCAATCTATTTCAACTCGGGGAGGAGATTGCTGGAGGCAAATACAGGGGGAGCGTAACTAACTAACTTGTCTTGATATTTCATGGAGGCATCAGGAAAATTGTACAGGTTTATTTGTGTTGTGCAGACAGAGACAACGAATACCGCTGAATATGCGATACAGAAGATGTACTGGATATTTGAATAAGGACATAACAATTTTGTATCTTAAATACCTCAATGAAACACTAAATAATGAAAATAGCAGGGTCGTGGTGCCCCACGTTGGGCGCCACTATAACATTGGTTTTATGTTGTGGAAAACACTGATTCATAATACCGAACGATTTGAAGATCTATTGGTTGTCCTGAAATTACTTTATAATTATGTGTAATAAGATTCTAGTATATCATTGATTTTTATCTTTTTGCATTGAATTTCATATTGTTTTTTCTTGTTTCAGGTATGGTAGAATAAAATCAACAATTCCACACTTAGATTATGTATCAGGTAGGCAACAGTATTCGCACAAGAAATTTTCCGGGTTCTGTTCATGAATCTTCTAGGAGTTAAAATCAACATTTTATATCCGAAGCAAGCCTTTACATGAAGCCACTCCCATCGATGAAGTTAAGTTTGTTATGACATATCAATGACAGAATACACGTTTTCATAAGTGTTACGTTAGTTACATAAAGGATTGGTCGATAGTAAGGAATAAAATTCATAGTTTTACGGGATGATTATGGTGAACAGCGTGCCGAAATGTCTGTAATTTTTTGGAGAAAATGTTCTCAAACGATTAGGTTCGACTCACTGATGAAAAATTCGAGGTCAAATATATTTGTCCGGCCGTAACCACGGTAACTTTTGAACGGAAAGAGGTAGACTTGAAATTTTCAGGGTAGGTAGCGCAATCACTGCAGACACGATCGAATTGAAACTTGGTAACTAGTTGAATAATACCGACACCAATATGTATGTAAAATTGTGTGAGGATCGTATAACCAGAAAATTACAAAAAAATTATCAAAAAATATTATGTATCTCACGATAACTTGTGAACGGAAATAGATAGCGACTTACAATTTTCAGGATAGGTTTTGTATCATAATGCGACATTTACGTTCGTTATTAGGCATAATCGACCGAATGGTTTTGGAGTTATACCCATCTGAAATTTTGTTATTATTTCCCCAATAACTCAAAAAATACTAATTCGATCCGTTTCAAACATGGTAATTAGTTGTAGAATGTCAACGCGGAAATTATTGCGAAATTTCGTGAGGATCGTATTAATAGAAAATCTCAAATAAATCATAAAAAAAAATTCAGAAACTAGCCGTCCGATATTGCTGAAATATGCCACTGCTTTCAGAACATAACTTTACTTCCAAGATTCAAGTTTGAACAAGATTGGATCTAAATTGTTGGAGATCCCAGCATTCTTGGGTGAGTTCAGTAGCTGGATGGGTGACCGTTACCACGATAACTTTCGGATGAAAGGAGATAGGGACTTGCAATTTTCAGGGTAGATTGCGCATCTGAATGGGAGAGTTGAGTTCGTTTTTGGGCATAATCGGCCCAACGGTTTCGCAGTTACACCCGCCTGGAATGTTATTTCCTCGATAACTCAAAAGATATAGACTCGATCGGAGAGAGATAGCGACTTGCAATTTTCAGGGTAGGTTGACCATCAAAATACATATTTTGTTTTCAAACAATAAAGATCCGATAGAATTGAAACTTTCTAATGACTTCACGACAATGCTTTTTGAAAAAATTTCAACCAATAACTTTGAATAAAAACAGACAAATTATATCTCCGAAAGTATTGGTTTCTCAGAGTTGGGAATTATATCAATGTATTCATATAATAGAACTGCATCCTAAAGGAAATTCAATTCAAATAATAGTTTATTTATCAAGATTAAATGAGCAATCATGAGAATGAGAAAAGCACCATGGAAGAAATCAAATTAAATCTGGCCAATTTTGCCCAATAACGAACTTAACCGAGATATTCATCTCCCTAAACTACTCTGAATATTTCAACTACCTACCTCATTCCGTTCGAGAGTTATATCTATGTCTATGGATGAAAAGCAGTCTCACTACTCTCAGATCTCTTACTTCATGTTCAGTTCCGAAATGTAAGAATTTTCTGAGAAAAACTAATTTCGGAGCAAACAACTGAGATTTTTCTCACTTCGCTCACAATTCTTCGATTGATTAGATAATGTCTCAGGAACATCATTTGACATTATGACAATTCATATTCATACATAGAATAATATCATTCTGTGACAACGTTGAAATACGATTTATTATTGAAATTTTGAAAAATCATATCTCCGAAAGTATTAGCTTGTTAGAGTTAAAAATGATATGAGTGGATTCTTATGATAAAACTTTTTATTAAAAAAAATTTAATTTGGAATTTGTTTCGTAAAAAAAAATTTTTTTTTTGTTACTCCGAAACCATCTGTCCGATTTTGCCCAATAACGAACTTAGCCGAGATATTTATCCCCCAAACCTACTCTGAAAATTTCAACTCTCTAGCTCATTCCGTTCGAGAGTTATCGTGCCTACGGCCGGCCGGCCGGAGCAGCCGGCCGGACCGGCCGGACAGAATGAATTTCGACCACGGATTCTTGATCAGTGAGTCGAACCAAATCGTTTAAGACCATTTTCATCGAAATATTCGAAAATTACAGACATTTGGGCAAATTGATAAGCACTCAGTTCCGAGGAACTAGAGCGCCAAAAATGGGTTCAAGCCCTGTGGACAGGAGCTTTCTGGCGCTCTAGTTCAAACAGACAAATTATATCTCCGAAAGTATTGGTTTCTCAGAGTTGAGAATTATATCAATGTATTCTTATGATAGAACTATATCATAAAGGAAATTCAATTCAAATAATAGTTTATTTATCAAGATTAAATGAGCAATCTGAGAACTGCACCATGGAAGAAACCAAATTAAAATAGCTGAAATGAATTTGACTCTCTCTTATAGAACAGGATGAAATGTACGAGTATGAACACAGATCATATAATAAAGCTTAGATAGAATAATTATAGCATTCTGTGAAAACAGAAGTACGATTCATTATTGAAATTTAAAACTTCATCTTAGCAGAAATTGAATTCAAACATCATAGAAGAATTTAAATTCAACAAGAGTGCCAAAAATTATCAATCCAAAACCAATAGACGAATTCTACCCAACAACGAACTCATCCGAGATATTCATTCCTCAATTCCAGTTTTGTTTTTAGTGGAGATATTCTGAACTCAATATTATTAACTTACATTACCATTCCCATCATCATATGGATTGACCATCGGCATGAAAATATCAACCAACAAAAGTATGATAATATTCTAATTCTCATATTGATACCATTACTGGAATGAATTACAATGAGACAACGTCAAAGTTGACATTATAACAATTCATAGAATAGCCACAGAATAATTCTATCATTGAAATTTTGAAAAATCATATCTCCGAAAGTATTAGTTTGTTAGAGTTAAAAATGATATGAATGGATTTAATTTGGAATTTGCCTTGTAAAAAATAATTTTTCTTTTTGTTACTCCGAAACCATCTGTCCGATTTTGCCCAATAACGAACTTAGCCGAAATATTTATCTCCCAAACCTACTCTGAAAATTTCAACTGTCTAGCTCATTCCGTTCGAGAGTTATCGTGCCTACGGCTGGCCGGACTGGCCGGACGGTCGTACAGAATGAATTTCGACCACGGATTCTTGATCAGTGAGTCGAACCAAATCGTTTAAGACCATTTTCATCGAAAAATTCGAAAATTACAGACATTTGGGCAAATTGATAAGCACTCAGTTCCGAGGAACTAGAGCGCCAAAAACGCTGAAACCCGTCAAATGATTATCAATTTCCTCCATTTTTTGGAGATAAAATTGCCTTCATCCCCTTGGCTGCAACCCTACCCAAGTTTTGTTTACAAATGTAAACATATGCCATGTGTCGTTTCGATGGAATGCTTATGAAAAATTGAATCTTACCATACCATTATTTTTTTTTAGGTATAAAATTGTTAGGAAAATGAATACATGAAACCGATCGGTATGCTGGGTTCAATTAAATGTGCAAATGCAATTTGTTGTGCATCGGTTGAAAAAAAAATTGTTTCAGGTTTTCTTAGTACACCTGCTAGGCTAGATACCATTTCGCTTCCATTCTCTTTTTATCGATGCAAAACTAAAACTTTCAAATAAACTGTTTTGCGACCAGTAAGGACGTTCTTCATCCTGCGTCCTGGGGCATCAGGGTTCAAATGAGGTCGAAAATAACGCAGAAACAAATGTAAACAGAAATCAAAAACTTTTAATCTCAATAGAACCCAGATTATGTATGAATATGATTGAAATTGATTAACTCATAATAATATATCATGTATATAATAATATAATATGTTTATATGTATGGAGTCTTTGAAGGTCAGTACATTTCATGTTTAAATCATAGACCAATAATCGGATTCCCTCTTGCGTCATTCCCGACAACAATCTCGACCAATTTTTTCCCACTCGCTTCTCCCATCCTCCGATCGCTTTCGTTACCGGAAAACTCAACGTCCTTGAAGGCGGTATGGTCACCAGAAGGACCGTTTCGACTTCGGAGTCCGTTCACCCTTCCGAATCACCGGATGTAGAAAGGCATTCTCTGACATATTTCGAGTGTGTTTTTGTGTGTGTTGCCAGGCAGAAATCCGTCTACGAACGTTTCTTCTGGTATCGTAGGAGTCGATAGCTCCCCGACACGTCACACATGGTATCCTTTAGCATACGTTACGTTGAAATTAATTCATACATAATTTGATGCGAAGATTCGTAGCTGGTTATGAATTCCGGATCGAGGTAATCGGATGGGTACGCGAAGGCAAGAGTTTAACGATTCGCATCAGGGTCTGACCTAAGGGGGACGAGCATTATCGAATATAGACGAATTTATACGACAATCATAGAAAAACTAAAACTCTTTCCATATAATTCAAAGGAAAAAATAAATAATTTGTAATACACAATTAATAGAAGTTTCTAAATCAGCACATTAATAGTATTAATATATTCGAGACAATGCATAAATCTTAGACTATAGAAGAGATAGGACGGATAACATATTCCCTGACATTGAAACCAAATGTCCACCCCATGACCACAGAACCTGGCTCATTGTTCCTGGTGTGGTTTTCACAGCCGTAAGCTGCACATCCTACCATTATGTGTAACACAGTTTTATAACAAAACAGTCTGTAAACGTTCAGATAAACACAAGAAACACATGTCCACCATATCGTTTGGTGTCAAAGTTTTGGTTTCAGATCGATAGCGTTGCATAGTACGTCATGTGGTATCGCCTTTCTCCCCTAATCGAAGGCCTAAATAGATCAATCATAGATTTAAGATAGAAGAGCTTCTAGTCAAATAACAATTAATCAAGTGCAACAAGATAACCCACAGCTGATGCCTCAATAGAGTAATCTGAGTTACTGGTTTCAGGGAATTTGTTGACGCTCAATATCCTACCAGCAATCTAATTCTTATTTCGCAGTTCTGCTACACTACTTGACGTCTGAACTCCATGTCGTTTCAAAGACTCAATGTTGGCTCCTCCATCTATAAGTAGTGTAGCAGAAGTTCACCTCAATGAATGACCTTTCTTGAAACATTTCCGATACTATGCATTCAATCTCCGTTAAGTCCTAACTGAGGTCCTCAGTTAAGGATAAATAAGAATCGTAACCTCAGTTAACGTATGGAACGGTGGTGAAACAGGCCTGTTTCACGTTAATATTCACTTAAACTGAGGTTGTGATTCATATTTATCCTTAACTGAGTACCTCAGTTAGGACTTGACGGAGACTGAATGCTTTGTGGATACGGCGGAACCTCCGTTAAGTCCTAACTGAGGTCTTCAGTTAAGGATAAATAAGAATCGCAACCTCAGTTAACGTATGTAACGGTGCTGAAACAGGCCTGTTTCACGTTAATTTTCACTTAAACTGAGGTTGCGATTCTTATTTATCCTTAACTGAGGACCTCAGTTAGGACTTAACGGAGATTGAATGCTTTGTGAATACGGCGGTATAACTGTCAGAATAAATTTTGCGTGGCAACCGTAACTATGCAAATGTTCCATAATTCACTCAATTATAACGATCGTAAATGGATAGAATTATCTGCGTAAATATAAATCAATCCAAAAGTGGATTTTCTGATTTTTATGAATGTTACGTCCCATGACTTCACATTTTGGGAAACGCAGATTTGTTTCTCTAAACAAAGGAGCTCGCGTGACGTGAATATTTGTCTAGTGGGTAAACTGGGTTTTAGTTTACCATGTGTACTCTCACCCTTGAAAATAGTCATTTACGAGAAGACAACTGCGAGTAGAATATCTTGTAAAGCTTCGACCCTTGTAGAAGTATTTATTGCCATTTCCTGGGAAAGAATGCTAAAATGCATTCAACAACTAACACATTACCAGTGCTGTTATTCTTTTTGGCGCTCTTGTTCCTCGGAACAGAGTGCTTGTCAATTTGCCCAAATGTCTGTAATTTACGAATTTTTGGCTGAAAATGGTCTCAAACGATTTGGTTCGACTCACTTATCCGTGGTCGAAATCGATTCCATCCGGTCGGCCGTCCGTTAACACGGTAACTCTCGAACGAAAGGAGTTGAAGGATTGAAATTTGCAAGGTGTATAGTTCTGATCCTTCGAAACAACATAATATCCTGATAAAAGAATCAGGACTCAACATATGATCCTTCGAACCATAACATCCTGATAAACCAATCAGGATACAACAATGAATTTCAAAACGTTTTAAAATAAAATATCATATTTCATAGTAGAAGTGACTTTTCATGACTCGCTTCAAATAAACTCAAGCTCGCCATGAAAAGTGATACTTTTCCTCCTTATGAAATAATATAGGTAGTATTGTAGCAATTTTTCCGATTAATAGTGGAATTCTCTGCATAAGTTTAAGAGCAATGCACCGATATACAACGTTCCAAACCATCGCAACGCAAGGGAACAAAACAAATCCGATTGTTCGAATACAACCGTCGCAAGACAATAACACGAGTTTAATAACTGATAATCCTCCCGCATCAACCTACCATCCGTCTCACCACAGACGTAATATCGTCTTCCACGGAGCCCGCACACGAGTATTTCGCCATTGAAGGTTTATTCATCTCTTCTTTCGTGTATCATCTCGCCCCGTCTCGTCGGTGGCTGTGTATGTCGTGCGTATATCGATAGCGCTGCTGTCGCGTCTCTCGTGCATCATACTTTGTAATACGCTGAATTGAGGAACAATGCCCGCGGCGAAGAGCTCGAAATGAGACAACAAAGGTGTAATGATGTCGTCCTTGACGAGCTCCGAGAATGGCGGAACAGATGGTCGCGTTCGGGGCGGAAAGAGGTGCGTTCCGGCAGAACGGATCGGAAAGTAACGTCGAGAATGGGCTGGAAAACGAGAAACCCGGCAGATTATACCTAAGGGTTCATTATTCCACATCCGTATGATTTCACCAACTTAGACGACTTAAACTCCATATCGAGAGAAAAAGGACCGGTGAAGATGGTTTGTTTATTAAGTGTCGTTCAGTAGGAACTTTAATTAGTTAATGGATAAGATTTATCTATAAATCGGCATATTCTGCAAAAGGAGCAGGAGAAAAACATGTTGCTAGTACTTGACACATGTTTCTGCTTAATGGCTTCATCAAAGCAGGGCAACCAAGAATCCAAGGAAAACATGGAAAGAAAACATGGACGCAACCTCAACAGGAGCGAGAAACCAAGGTATGTCCTCAGCTCTAGGACCTGGACTAAGGTCTGGACCAAAGACGTAGCCTTCTTGAAGCCATCCCAGATACTGGAGTTGATCAGAACTCTGGAACTGGAAGGTCACATCTACAGCTGTAGATGGTAATGACATCAGCAGCTCTGACAGGGGGGGGGGATACAATAGACCTTAAGGTCTATGGAGGTAACCCCTACAACAATATACGATATACAATATAGGTCTGGACGGAGTGCCTTGGAGAAGCTCAATATAACCGGCATATCAATCGATCATGAGCTAGTTGGAACGCTGGTTGCGACAGCAGATCAGCAGAATAGAGTACAAGGCAGGGCCACCAGGCAGAAGAGAACATCTGATCTCACATCTCCTGTATATAGACGACTTAAAACTGTACGCTCCTTCCAAGGCAGCTCTACAACAACTAATGAATATCGTTGCAGAATACATCTCAGCCATAGGAATCTCGATAGGTTTGGATAAATGTGCTGTTTTTCATCCAAGCAAAGGGAGAACTGAATAAACAGGAGAAAACATCGACCTGGAAGGGGGAATAAGCATTCGACACCTCGAAGAGAAAGAAACTTACAAATTTCTTGGAATGAATCAAAGAGGCGCGCTGCAGACAACCCAAATCAAGGATGCCTTAACAGCTAGCTATGGAAAGAATCTCCAACATTTGTGGAAATCACAGCTGTCCGGGAAAAATAAAGTGTCTGCTACGAACAGCTACGCAGTCCCGATAGTCACCTACTCATTCGGGGTAGTTAACTGGACAGTGAATGAAATTCTCGAGCTCGACAGATCCACACGTAAAGTGATGAACATGAACTGTAGCCTGCATCTCAACTGCTCCATACAAAGAATTTACCTCGCACGAACGTAGGGAGACAGGGGTTATCAAAGTTTGGAATACCAACACCATCAAGAAACATTGGAAATGGCAATAAGAATATTGAGAAGCGAAAACCCGCTTCTGAAAATGGTGGCTCATCATGAAATTAGGAACCAAGGAGCTTTCCTGTTTAGAGGTTTAAAAAAGTTCAGTATAACTGGCATATCCATCGATCATGAGCTAGCAGGAACACCTATCTCGCCAACAGACCAAAGAAGAGTAGGAAGACAGATAAGACAGGCACAACTGAAGACACTACTCGAAAATCTCATCATTAAACATCTGCTCTCCTGATCAGAAGTTTGGGAAGACCAGGTCCTGTCGGAAGAATTATTCTTCTCTTTATTGAAGTCGGCTCGGCTCAACTCGGAAACGGAGAGATATGTTATGGTTTGTCAAGCTGGAATGATAAATCCAAGATATAAAAAGAACATCATGAGAGTGGATAACCCAACAACTTGCAGAGCATGCCATAGAAAGCAGGAAACTGTTATGTACATCCAGTCTGCTAGCAGGGTCCATGCTCCATCAGGATATATAGAAGGCCACAATGCGGCATTCAGAATTCTCTAGTTCCATCTTAGAGAAGTTTTTGGTATAGATAACGAACCAGTGCTGCCATATGTACCTCTGGAAATTGAAGCACTTATTGAAAATGATATAGCTCGCATCTACTGGAACTATGGTATTCCTACAACTCGGCAGATCCACGTTATAAAGCCAGATATAGTCCTGTTGGACAAAGAGCTCGAGGAATTGTTTGTTGCCGAATTTTCCTTTCTTCGTGAAAACAAACAACTCCTCGAGCTCTTTGTCCACGAGGATTATATCTGGCTTATGACGTGGACCTATACCACAAACTTCTCTCAGATGGAACTAGAGAATTGGGATTGCCGCATTGTGTCCTTCTATATATCCTGATGGAGCATGGAATCTGCAAGCAGACTTGATGTGCATATAGTTTTCTGCTTTCTATGGCTTTCTAAGTTGTTGGGTTGTCCACAACTGCATCTTGACAAGCTATAACATATCTCTCCGTTTCCGACTTGAACCCAGCCACCTTCATAAAAGGGATAATACTTTCGACAGGCCCTGGTCTTTCAAACTTCTGAAATATATGGAGTGATGAAAGAAGAACAGATAAGTTAGGATGGTCGTACTAATCATAGGAAGTCTAGGCGGAATGAGAGCGAACTACGTGACAGAATAGAAGATCATTCTGGCCTGTATATCCCTGGCCGAGGTATTGGCGCACAGAATGCAGAAAACAGTATTGCTCGGATCACTTCGAGTCATCAACTGAGAAGGTCTCTTGCAGCTCATCTCTTTTGTTGAGGGATGCTGTAAGGACGAAGAAATACTCCAAGGAATGTGTGAGAGGTTTTTTAGTGAGTAATCAAACAGCAACTGGAATCTCACACTCCAGAGGGTGGGAACCCTCTCAGGGAAGTCTCTTAGCTCTTCTGAGGAGACCAGTCATAAGCCAAATACATGTAAAATCAGCTCCAAATACCCTTGTGGCAAAATTACGGTCTGTGTATTGGATAAATGATAAAAATCGTATTTCTCAATCATTGATTGCAAGTTCAATCTCTTCCAATGCAGGGTTCCACCTTCATAGCCTACTGACACGAAAAATCGAATAACCAATCCTGTCGGACCTTTATTACAAATTCAACTTGCGTTTCCGCGACCGCCTCGACCAAACGAATTTGTCACTTTTATCTGCGTCATTTGTATCGTGCGTCCATTGATAAAGGTGAAAAATTAACTCATAAATAATCGCGCCCAGTGGCGGGGGATATTGGAGGGAGGTACGGCGCACAACAACGACAGCGAGCAATCCTGGCCGTTTATGAAATATTACGCCGAAAGAGGCGGGGTTGGTGGAGTCGCGATCAGGCTGTCACGCATATAATTGAGGTTCGCGCGCCCGGCAGAGGCCGGAAAATAGGTCGGCGGGGAAGTAGCCAGAAGGCGATAAATTGGAGCCCGATCGAAGAAGATGGATGGACAATGCGGTCGTGAATACCGAATGAAGTAATTTTTCCGGACGAAAAACGGGGAGGATGCTGTTCGGTTTTTGGGCATGTTTTTGTAGGTCAACCGGAATCGATCACTTTCATGTATGGATAAGCAGGAAAATTGTTCCTCTAAAATGGCTTACGATTTAAATACGATATAAGTAACACATCAGCTGATGAGTTTCCGTTCCGTATGAAGAAAACCCACCTTTTTTAGTCCAATTCGATTTTACCCATCAATATAGTCTTCTTTAAGAGGAATACAATCATACCAGCGTCATCTGTACCTTTGTGCGCGTTGTTCTGGGAACAGCGTCATTTTGCCCAAATATCTGTAAATTTTTGCCGAAAATGGTCTCAAACGATTGGGTTCGAGTCCCTGATCAAGAATAATAATAATGATAACTTGAGAACGGAAAGAAATAGTGACTTGAAATTTTCAGGTTTGGTGGCCAATCCCAATACGACGCACAAGTTTGTTAATGGGCATAATCGGCCCAATGGTTTCCGAGTAATATTTTTGTTTTCAACCAATACAAATTCGATTGAATTGAAACTTGTTGAGTAGTTGTAGAATACAAACCTAAGACGAATCGTATTACTAGAAAATTTTAGAGAAATTATTGAAAAATATTATTTATGTCACAATAACCTGAGAACGGAAAGAGATAGCGACTTGAAATTTTCAGGTTAGATCGTGCATCTGAATGCGGCATTTGAGTTTGTCTATAGACATAATCGACCAAACGGTTTTGGAGTTATACCCATCTGAAATTTGGTCTTTATTTCCTCAATAACTCGAAAAATACAAAACCGAGTGAATGCAAATATGGTTATTAGTTGAAGAATGCCAACGCGAAAATTCTTGCGAAATTTCGTGAGGATCGTATCACTACAACATTTTTAAATTATCATTGAAAAACATTCTATATTTCACAATCTATTCGTCTGACATCGCTGAAATTTTGCGAGAGCCTTCATGCAACAGCATGCTTTTCAGGTGGAACTCAGTTGAGAGCCCTAGTTGTGAATGCGGGGAAGCAGAGGAAACCATAGATCATTTAGTTAATAATTGTTGCATATATAGATTCAAAGATGGTTTTAGGGCTATTCATAATGTTTCTGAATCTTTTTTAGAATGGGTAGCGAGTTTTAAATCTATTTAATAAAATATAGAATATTCCATTTTTAATTTGTTCGTTTTCTCCCTTTGCCTTTTCCTTTTCCAGATTGGGTTTCGGGTACCTTGGAGAAACTTCTCTGATTGTTGAAGGAAGAAGCGATAATGAAGAAAAAGATGCCCTTCAATATTTAATATTTCAGCATATTTTGTTAACAATTTCAATTTTCATAAATCACAACACTAACGGGGAGATAGGGTTTTTTTGCTGAGGTTTTTTCCCTAAGCTCTAGTATCATATATCAAATTATATGGTACCCCGTTACACTAACCTCTGCTAACACTTTTTTCATACACATGCTTTATTGTTAGATGAAAAATTAATTGTAATGCTCAAGTTCAAAAGAATATATATATATATATACTACCAAGTTCCTAGTTTGAACATGGTCGAATCTATATTGTTGGAGATCCGAGCAGCCTTGCGTAAGTTCAGTATCGAATGGGAAAGTTGAGTTCGTCTTTGAGCATAATCGTTCCAATGGTTTGGGAGTTATCTACCTGGAATATTATTTCCTCGATAACTCGAAAAAATATAAACACACGATCGAATTGAAGCTTGGTATCTAGTTGTGGAATATCGACATAAAGACGTGTGTAAAATTTTGTAAGAACCGTACACCTAGGAAATCTTAAATACGTAGAAAAAATTGATTCAAGTACTAACGTGAAGGCAGGAGCTTTTGCGCGTATGATCGATCTATTGTCGATTCTCCTGTATTGGAGAATGGACAATAGAACAAACGCGCAAAGGCTCCTGACTTCACGTCAGTGCTTGAATTTTTTTTTTTTTTAGATGGGGTGGCTTTACTAACTTGATATTAAGTTAGCAGATCGAAAACTAAGGGCGCTACAATATTTTTTCTTTCACCGCAAATACGTTTTGGTCGTTCGACAATTATTTAGTTCATTTCCGGTTGAATAGAAATATAATCAACTAAGTTACGTGGGTGTATATAAGCTATAGGGAATGGATTTTTGGGTTGTTTTCACATCAAATGGACTTCTATAAACTCTCGACAATTATTCATAACGATTATGATGCTATTGGATGTTTCATTGTGGGTGTCTCTGCTAACATATTATTAAGCCCAGTGGCAGGAGCTTTGGCGCTCTTGGCCAATCTTTGAAAAATCATATCTCCGAAAGTATTGGTTTCTCAGAGTTGGGAATGATATAAATGGATCATTATGAACTACATCATGAAAGAAATTAAAATCCCTTTGCATCATATCTTTATATGACGGTCCTATTTTGGCTACAAGTGTTTCAAGTCAGTTTAAAAACTGAGTAAATGAAATAGCCAGTTTTATTCATGGAACAAATCTAATGTAATCAGTCCAGAGAGAACTCAAACCAGCATACTTATGTAGGTAATCGTAAATAGTGTTACCATGGAATAATTACCTATACATTAGTAGGAAATGCCGTTCTAAATCTTCTTTAATTAGAGAATGACTCGTAAATTATGCTCGACTTCCTTGCATCATTCATTTCCTTCGACTCACAAACCAAAAAACTCTGCCTATGAACTTAGCGCCTCCAGATTCAAATTTTCTACATGCTTACATCAACCGAACAAACTCTCTAGAAATACACTTTCAGTTTCGTTTGACATTAATGACGTTTATCTTTCAAACTGAAACAAACGCAAATAGATAGAACACAGACAGATATAATTCGCATTCTGTGAGAACATAGAAGTACGATGTATTATTGAAATTTTGATAAATCATATCTCCGAAAGTATTAGCTTGTTAGAGTTGAGACTAATATCAATGGATTTCTATGAAGTAACTGCATCTCAAAAAAATTTAATTCGAAATTTTTAAGGTAAACAAATTTTGTTTTCATTATTCTGAAACCATCTGACCGATTTTGCCCAATAACGAACTTAACCGAAATATTTATGTCCTAAACCTACTCTGAATATTTTAATTGTCTAGCTCATTCCGCTCGTTAGTTATCGTGTTAACGGCCGGACAGAATCGATTTCAACCACGGATTATTGATCAGTTAGTCGAACCAAATCGTTTAAGAACATTTTCAGCCACAAATCGAAAATTACATAAATTTGGGCAAATCTATAAGCACTCTGTTCCGAAGAACAAGAGCGCCAAGAACTAAGCGTGCGACAAATTGATTTCTTTCACGAAAAATTCTCAAAAATTAGTCGACAATTAATGCAATAGGTTTCATTGAAATTCTTGCAAGTGGCTCTGCTAACTTTATGGAGGTATAATAATTTGAGACCACTTTCTGCTTAATATCACAAAATTACAGATATTCGGACAATAGCGCTTTGGACCAAGCGTTCACAAAGTGACATTTCAACCCCAAACTCTAGATAGGAAGACCGACAAAACGCTTCTGCAGTATCAGCCGGTATGCGATAAGTTCGCCATTATGTAAAATCGAACCTATTGTCATCGCTAAAGTCGCATCTGGCCAACGAAGTTTTAATGCTAAGTCCAATACAATAACCTAATTACAAAATCCAATTTAAAACATTCTATAATAACGTCCATTCTCTACGTTCTAATGAAACGCAACGATCGTTGTCATCGTAGAAAATTCATCGGCGCATTATGGCGGTACGTACGTCCAGAAATCGATTTAATCCCTACTGTGTTAGTCAAAGGGTGGTATACTTCACTCATAAATTGATATCGCAGACGAGATGTTCGCGAATTTATCTGTTCCACGCCAATTATTGTCGCGCATTTCTATTGTTCCGACGGATATTGCATACGGCTTTCATTACCGGTGATCGATTTATTAAGTAGAACAAATAAAAAATTAATACTGAAATAATAAAAAGTTAAAAAAAAATTCTAATCTACCGATAATGTTTCAACTACCCAAAATTTATAAACCCCCAAAACAAACGACACCGATGGTCTCGAATTTAAATTCTTCAATCTACAATCTTGCCAAATGGTTAGTAAATAGATTCAACAGCTTCCAACTCCTCAGACGTTGGCGATAAAATAAATTGATAAATTAAAAAATTTCAAAATCTACGTAGGACGTAGTTTATTTATTTCCGAACACCCGTGTTAAAATCGCCATAAAAAATTTGAAAGACTGGGTTTCTAGTTTAGGTCAAATAGAAATTAATGAGTACTTGATATTAACCTCGTTTTTCATGGAGCTAAAAATATTTTCTTTTAACGATAAATATTATAAACAAACTTTCGATACGTCCATGGATAACACACCATTTCCCCCTTATTAGCTAATCTGTTTCTCATCAAATTGGAACTTGAGATAAAAAAATGGGTTCAAGCCCTGTGGGCAGGAGCTTTCTGGCGCTCTAGTTCAAACAGACAAATTACATCTCCGAAAGTATTGGTTTCTCAGAGTTGGCAATTATATCAATGTATTCATATGATAGAACTGCATCCTAAAGGAAATTCAATTCAAATAATAGTTTATTTATCAAGATTAAATGAGCAATCATGAGAATGAGAACTGCACCATGGAAGAAATCAAATTAAATCTGGCCAATTTTGCCCAATAACGAACTTAACCGAGATATTCATCTCCCTAAACTACTCTGAAAATTTCAACTACCTACCTCATTCCGTTCGAGAGTTATATCTATGTCTATGGATGAAAAGCAGTCTCACTACTCTCAGATCTCTTACTTCATGTTCCGATCCGAAATGTAAGAATTTTCTGAGAAAACCTAATTTCGGAGCAAACAACTGAGATTTTTCTCACTTCGCTCACAATTCTTCGATTGATTAGATAATGTCATGTCTCAGGAACATCATTTGACATTATGACAATTCATACATAGAATTATATCATTCTGTGACAACGTTGAAATACGATTTATTATTGAAATTTTGAAAAATCATATCTCCGAAAGTATTAGCTTGTTAGAGTTAAAAATGATATCATTGGATTCTTATGGTAAAACAGCTTATTGAAAAAAATTTAATTTGGAATAGGCCTTGTAAAAAAAAATTTTTTTTTGTTACTCCGAATCCATCTGTCCGATTTTGCCCAATAACGAACTTAGCCAAGATATTTATCTCCCAAACCTACTCTGAAAATTTCAACTGTCTAGCTCATTCCGTTCGAGAGTTATCGTGCCTACGGCCGGCCGTCCGGCAGGACCGGCCGGACGGCCGGACAGAATGAATTTCGACCACGGATTCTTGATCAGTGAGTCGAACCAAATCGTTTAAGACCATTTTCATCAAAAAATTCGAAAATTACAGACATTTGGGCAAATTGATAAGCACTCAGTTCCGAGGAACTAGAGCGTCAAAAAGTGGGAAAGCCCTGTGTACAGGATCTTTGCGCTTTTGTTCAAACTTTGACAAATCATATCTCCGAAAGTATTGGTAAGAGTTGGGAATTCTATAAATGGATTCTCATGATAGAACTTCATCATAACATGAATTAAATTCAAACATCATAAAAGAATTTAAATTCAACAAGAGTTCCAAAACCAACAGACCTATTCTACCCAACAACGAACTTATTCGAGATATTCATTCCTCAAATCTATAATGAACAAGATATTCATTCCTCATTCACTCTGAAAATCATATTACATCGAAACTTAGCCAATATTTCAGTTTTGTTTTTAATGGAGATATTCTGAACTCAATATTATTAACTTACCATTACCATTCCCATCATCATATGGATTAACCATGGGCATTAAAATATCACCCAAAAAGTATGAGATCATATTATAATCCTCATAATTCTACGATAGCTGAAATGAATTTGACATGTTATATCTCTTATGGTTGACATGTATGAACACAGATCATAATCATAATAATTCATAGATAGAACAGTTATAGCATTCTGTGAAAACAGAAGTACGATTTATTATTGAAATTTTGAAAAATCATATTTCCGAAAGTATTAGCTTGTTAGATTTAAAAATAATATCAATGCATTCTTATGGTGAAACTGCATCTTGACACCAATTTCTTTATTGCGGTCCGACAAGGTGCTTCACGACGACCCAAAAAGGTTCGAGTTTTACGAACCGTCTCTGCCTAATTTTCAACATTTTTATAGTGAATTTTAATAATTTCAATGCGTTCTTGAAGCGTTTATCGTTCCATTTTTATTAATAGCGTAGTTTCTACTTGTCAAATGTCAAAAAACGACAGCTTCAAAAGTGACATCTACCGAAATAGCGGGCTATTCAAAATAACACCTCTTATATTTCAAAGGTAGGAGCTGAAACGATACCTGGAACGTAATTCACCAACAAAAATCAATAGGTAATATGGTACCTCCAGACCACGAGTCTAAAACCCACAGAACAACATGAATATTGTCACTGGCATGTACTTCTAATGGATAAACTGCTTTGTAATCACCACCGACCAGTGGTAAGTACAAACATTCGTGCATAATAAACAGACACCAATCAAACATTACGTTTTTCGCGTCCCGTACACAGGATCCAATTTAGTCGCTCCGCAGCAGAACAAAGAAATCAATCACGGATGGCATTGTTTGTCGAAAAGAACGAATTCCGTCATTATTCGGCATTCGCTTTGCGGGCGCGACGTTCCTGATGACATTCGTGTGCAAGGGGGTAGAGCGCGAGCGCCGCCCCCCGCTCGCGAGGGCGGAATTGAAATTCCGCGATCCATCAGGAACGCAATTTTCTATTCCGATAGACGGACCGGGGGTGAGTTAACCGCCATCGCTAAACAAACATAATTAATTCTAATTACCGATCGGCGAAAAAGTACGGTCGCGCTCGAGCGGTGACGAAGAACTCGGTCGTAAATCGGTTAGTTAGACGTATACGCGTTAATTCTTCATGGCGTTATTGGCGCTCTTGTTCCTCGGAACCGAGTGCTTCTGTCCGGCTGGCCGGTCCGGCCGGCCGAAGGCACGATAACTCTCGAACGAAAGGAGTTAGAGGATTGAAATTTGCAGGATAGGTTTGGAGCGTAAATATAACGGATGAGTTCGTTAAAGGGGGAAATCCACCAAGCGGTCTCGGAGTTATGGCTGTTTCCAGTAAAAACATTTATAGTGAATATTTCCGGAACCGATCGCTCGATCTATCTGATATTTAGCATCAAATTGTAGAATCGTGACCTTTATATGCGTGCGTTTTGTATTGATCGGATTGACGTAAAATGGCAAAAAACTACCGCCGGCTAGTCCGTTGGGCCGTAGGCACGATAACTCTCGAGCGGAGTGAGCTACACAATTGAAATTCTCAGAGTAGGTTTGGGAGATAAATATCTTGGCTAAGTTCGTTATTGGGCTAAATCGGCTCAATGGTTTCGGTGTAACGAAAAAAACACTTTTTTTACTTCACAAATTTCAATTTCTATACAGGGTGAGTGTTTGACCACTGCATTAATTTTAACCAAAGATTCCTCTCATCAAATGAAACACTTTTTTCATTTAACATTTTTCCAAATTCAGCTCAGGTAAAAAGATACAGGCTGTTGAAATTTAGAAAAAAAATCAGTTTTTATTTTGAAGCTTTGACATCCTTTTTTCGAATAAAATGAATGTTGGCGTAAAGTTTTCTATAACTATGATACATATTTTCCAAATATTAGTTATCTTCTACTGGTTTTCTACTTATGGACTCGTGGATTCATAAAACTAAACGAAATTAGCATAAAGAAAGCATATAAAGTTTTTCTTGAGTCATTTCAAGAATATTCCATCGTTTTAGAACATTATATTGTTCTTCATCATTTCTCCTTAAACGCACCGTTTTCGTGATATTCTTCATTGAATGTTTTGAAATGGAAAACTCCAGAAATTTCACTACTTTTATGGATCCGTCCCTGAGCGTTGGAATCCCGAATCAAGCTACAAATCACGTTCCCATGCCTTATTCTCGTCCGCCAACAATGTCATAGATAATTTATATGCGGGAGTGTATTAGCACATTGCGAAATCTTTAAACGCTTGTAACTTTTTACCTGAGCCGAATCTGGAAAAATGGTAAATGAAAAAAGTGTTTCATTTGATGAGAGGAATCTTTGGTTAAAATTAATGCAGTGGTCAAAGACTCACCCTGTATAGTATTACTTTTAGATATTTGCACTCACTGAAGGTTCCGAGCTTGGTCATTTAGGACCGGAGCTCTGAGGTTCAGATTCCTCCTTCTAGTGAAGGGAATCAAGGCGGTCTTAGAGGATTTGGCATTGAGCCCTAATTCCTCACACCACTTCTCGGTGATAATGAGGGCAGCTCGAATTCGGCTACTCAGTATGCCTTCAAATATGCCTCTAACAATAAGCTGTATTGATTATTTCAAAGGTATTTTTTTAAGATGCAGTTCCATCATAAGAATCCATTGATGAATTTCAATAATACCTCGTACTTCTATGTTTTCACAAAATTCGAATTCTACCTGTCGGTTTTCACTGTTCATTCATGTCATCTTATTTGTTTATATAATTCGTACTTTGGAAATATTTTGCGTCGGAAAACAAGGTTCCGCAACTTGAATTTGTGAATATATACAAGACTGTTTTGATACCAAAATAATATTGACCTGTTGGATATTGAATAATTTATGTGCAAATATTTAGAATTGGTCCATTTCAATGATGTAGTTTATTAATCAATAGGAAAGAACAACATAATGGAATCATCAAAAGAAATTACCATTTGCTTTCTTAAGTAGCGAGACATGTTCCTATATACAGTATTTTCACAATGCTGCTAGCGAAAACATGCTGAAATATTGATCTATATTATTTGTGTATCAAATATTCTTTCTTGAGTTAAGGTTTATAATACAGAATGAATGTGTTAGTAATATGAACTATTAAATTATGAAAATAGGATTGTATTTTATTGAAATATTTTGAACTATCAAAATAATTTGTTCGTCAGCCTATACCTATTTATATATCAAGAATAAATGTGCAATCTTCTATGATTGTTTCCAGTGATCGAATTTACTATGGTAAATTCGATTAAGAGTGTCAAATACAGGAGAACGGACAATATAATTCACCATCTAAATTCGATTAAGACTGTCCAATACATGAGAAGAGACTATAGAACATACGCGCAAAAGCTCCTGACTTCGCGTCAGTGCTCGAACCAATTTTTACCCGTTGCTTCTCAATGTAGAAACAACAAAAACTCATCCTCCTGATAAAACAGTCAAGGTACAAAAAATCTGTTCCTTCGAATCATTACCCTGTTAAAATAATCAGATGGTCCTTTGAGCCACGGATATTATTTATTTTTTCCATCAAGTCATATTATCCTGATAAGAGAATCCGAATTCATCAACAACTTTCAATGGATAAATACAAATATATACATTATTTCCTTGTTAAATGCATTTTCGATATGAAAGTATTGTCAATTTTGTGCTTGCTCGATTTCCAGTGTTCGGCTTCACCTCACACGGGAATTGGTCAATCGCGCACGGAAAAGCTCATTTTCAGGACTGTTATTGGAATAAACTATTCCGAAAGTATCAACAGACCAGAGTTGAGTTACTTGGTGTCCACAGTGAACCTGAGTTCCTCAAGAAACATACAAATTTGTACATGAGCACCGTCCGCCCACATCTTAAACTCACTCTTTATGACATCCTGTCGATTTGCATAAACCATAAACTATCGAAAATTTCATTTTCGACCTTGGCGGATTTTCCGCTTGCGTGTCTGATCGCCTTATAGGGCCGCAAGGTATTTCCGGTGACTGTTCCAAACTGCCGCAGTTTCTGCTTTTGCACACCTTCCTCCATCGAAAATATTGTTATTCGCTTCTACCACGATCGATGTCCCTGATGCATATCAGGGATGTGGGTATTTCAATGTCATCGATTGACCAATATGTTTTAGCTTCCTGGATATGAAATAAAATATATACCACCAAATGGGAACCAACTAAAGGTTTTTCCAATAAGAGGTGTTATTTTGAATAGCCCGCTATTTTGGTAGATGTAACTTTTGAAGCTATGATTTTTTGACATTTGACCAGTAGAAACTACGCCATTAATAAAAATGGAACGGTACACGCTTCAAGAACGCATTGAAATTATTAAAATTCACTATAAAAATGGTGAAAATTTGGCAGAGACGGTTCGTAAAACTCGAACATTTTTGGGTCGTCGTGAAGCACCTTGTAGGACCGCAATAGAGAAATTGGTGGAAAAATTCGAGCTGTTGGGACAAGTTAGTTATGTGAAGAATAAAACCCGTGCACGTCGCTCAAGAACAGCCGAGAATATTGCTGCTGTAGCCGAAAGTGTTGAAGAAAACCCAGGTTTGTCCATTCCTCGTCGTTCTTTGGAATAAGGCATTCCACAAACATCATTACACCGTATTTTGCATAAAGATTTGGGTCTTAAGGCTTATAAAGTTCAGTTAACACAAGAACTCAAGCCGGCCGATCATCAACAACGTCGTGTCTTTGCTGATTCGGTCGTTGAAATGCATGAAGATGATCCGGAATTCCATCGAAAACTCATCTTGAGTGATGAGGCCCATTTCCACCTCTGTGGCTTCGTCAAAAAGTAAAATTGTCGCATCTGGGGCTCGGAAACCCCAAGAGTTATTGTTGAAAAGCCTCGCTATCCTCAACTTGTAACTGTTTATGGTCCGGCGGAGTCATTGGACCTTACTTTTTCGAAAATGAGGCTGGATCAACAGTTACGTTGAATGGATTGCGCTATCGAGAGATGATTAATGATTTTTTTATGGCCGGAATTGGATAGTATTGATCTGGACAACGTTTACTTTCAACAAAACGGCGCAACGTGCCACACAAGCAACGAAACCATTGATCTTTTGCGGGAAAAGTTTCCGGACCGTGTTATCTCTCGAAGAGGTGATCACAATTGGCCACCGAGATCTTGTGATTTAACACCTTGCGACTTCTTCCTTTGGGACCACGTGAAAGAGAAGGTCTACGCCAATAGCCCAGCGTCGATTCAAAACCTCAAAGATGGAATTCGTGAGGCTATCGAGGACATAGGGCAGCCACTTTGCGATTTGGTTATGGACAATTTCATTAAAAGGATATGGTCCTGTAAGCGTGGTCGTGGTGGTCATTTGCCTGATGTTATTTTCCACTATTAACGGCATAGCTTCTTCTTTATAATGAAATAAACATCCGATCGTTTATATTGAAAAAGGGCATTTTTCTTTGAATATCAAAATAACACCTCTTATTGGAAAACCCTTTATATCACGTTTGTCTACGTTAATAAATAAATACTGGGATCAGAGTAGCTCTTGAGATTGTTGTATAGGTACAAGTTGTGGATCGGGGACAACATAATTTTATGATCCATCAGTTGCGATCGTTGATAACACCATAGTTGTCGTATTTTTTTTATCGTAGTACATCCGAGAAAAAAATCAATCATCCGTTATACTCATTGTTTGTTCAAGTTGCATTTTATTGATATACAGGGTGATTTCTGACTAATGATCCGCCGGACAGGGGTAATAGAGGACCATATGAGGAGTTAGAAATGGGCACATAGTTTTTTCAGAACTGCTGAATCGATTTTGATAACATTTTGCATGCTTATTGTCTTTGAGACACTTAAAAAATCCGAAAATGAAAAGAGGAAACTGAAAATTATTTTTTTACGTCCGGGCACCTCTGCATAAAAAATATTTGTTGAAAGTTTAGAGAAGAGTAGACGAAGTACTATGGAAATCAATGATCAGTTCGAATGGCACAAATTTTCTAAGGAGTAGAGCCATGAGAGTGGCAAAATATCTCGATTTTGTCATTAAAAAAAAATGTGGAAAAGTCCTGTAGACAGGAGCTTTGGAGTTCTTATCCAAACTTTGACAAATCATATCTCCGGAAGTTGGTTTCTCAGAATTGGGAATGATATCAATAGATTCTTATGATAGAACTTCATCATGTAAGAAATCAAATTCAAACAAGTGCCAAAAATTATGAATCCGAAATCACCAGACCGTTTCTACCCAATAACGAACTTATCCGAGATATTCATTCCTCAAATCTACTATGAAAATTACATTATACCAATTGAAACTTAGCCAGCTCAGTTTTGCTTTCACTGGATATATTCTGAACCTAATTTGATTAACTCACCAAATCGTATATTTCCATCATCCATCATACGTATTATCATCATCAAATGTATTATCCAAGAGCTATCTACGATAGCTGAGGTTATTTCATTGACCATTTTGCATTCAATCATACTTTGTTTGACATATCTCTTATCTGTAGATGAGATGATAATGATGACATGAAATTCCTAGATAAGGACGTTAATTTTCCATACAGTATTCTGTAAAATCATCGAGCTACGATTCAATATTGAATTGAAAAAACAAATCTCCGAAAGTATTGATTTGTTGGAGTTGAAAATGTTATCGATGGATTCTTATGATGAAACTGCACCTTAAAAAAAATTAATTTACAGAGTGATGTTTTTAATATCTTCTCCAAACAAATTATCCAATCAAAACAAAGGCTCAGATACGGTCCCGTCTTTCACATTGATATTATTTATTATTATTAAAAATGGTACCTGATGAAACAACTTTCAACCCCTACGAACCCTTTAATGGAGAAAAAAGGGGGTGTGAGGGGGTTGGAAGGGGTTGAAAGTTGTGCATGAACAAAACTGTAATGGTCGACTTTCATTCGGTGACAAATTTCATCAGGTACCATCGTCTCAAAGTAAATGTGCCATGACAAAGTGCACATACTGAAAACCTCTTCGTCGAACTAACTTTTTTTCAAAAAAGAAAAATGTTTTCTTGAAAATTTCTGCACGCCTGTAAAGAAGATACAAAGACCTTGCCAAAAAAGTACCACATGACCCACTTTCCCTATTCAAAAAATGTAGAGGGTTGATGGGGATGACACAGGGTGCAACAAAAATCCTTCAAAAATGCATAAAAATTTGGTGAAAGTGAAACAAAAATTGACCTGTTTCAGGATTTTGTTGCCAAATATTTTTCTTCTGAGAAAATGAATTTGTTCCATAATTTTTAGGCGCACTGTATACATGCCATTCCGAATCGAATCACACATCAATCATAATTTTCGGAGAATACGCAAAAATTTTGAACTAAAAGGCACTTATTGACTAGATTATAACGAGTGTTTTTTTAACAACTTTCTTTTTGGCAACCCTGTTTTTTACAGCTGACGGGGGTTTCGTGTCTTGTGTGACTGTCAAACATGTTCAGTTTGGTCTATAATTTAACTATGAATCGACTTACAAACGAACAACGTTTGCAAATTATTGAATTTTATTATCAAAATTTATGCTCGGTCAAGACCGTGTATTGTGCACTTCTTCCATTTTATGGTCAGTTTGCTCGACATTCTCAGGTGGCTATTCGGAATCTTGTGACTAAATTTCGCACTAAATTTACATTATTGGATATTAAACCACCAACACGCATACGTAGAGTGCGGACAGAGGAAAATATCGCAGCGGTATCCGCCAGTGTTAGTGATGACAGTGAATTGTCGATTCGGCGCCATTCGCAGCAATTGGGCCTCTGTTACGCCACCACGTGGAAAATTTTGCAGAAGGATTTAGATATGGAACCTTTCAAAATACAGCTGGTGCAAGAATTGAAGCAGCATGACCTACCACAACGGATAGCTTTTAATGAATGGGCGCTGGCAAAGTTGGATGAAGATCCACTTTTTTATCGCTAAATTATGTCGCCGTCTAGATCGTGTGATTTAACGCCTCTAAATTATTTTTTGTGGAGGTATGTTAAGGCTCATGTCTATAGCGAGAAGCCCGCAACGATTGACGTACTGGAAGCCAATATTGAAGAATTTAATCGTGAGATACCGGCCGATATGTTGTTGTGAGTAGGCCAAAATTGGACCCGGCGTATAGACCATTTGAAGCGCAGCCGCGGCCAACATTTACACGAAATAATCTTAAAAATTGAATTATATGAATTGTTCTATCGACTCAAATAAATATTTGATACATTTTCCTGAATTTTATGTGTTTTTTCTCAAATCAAATCCGAAAGCTCTTAAAAAATCACCCGCTATATGCTTGCCTAGTCTTTTGTAACGTTTGTAGAATTTGGCCCGTAGCTCCAAAGTCTTACAAACAAACGACATTACAAAGTTCACTTCCCTATTATATCCGAATAGATTTAGCAATTCCATGATCGCCGTTGCACGTATCAATATGAGCGGAATCACAGAAATGAGAATTCGTCAGTCAATCGTCATAGATGCAATAGCTAAAGGTGAGTTATTAGTGTTTAATGAGTGTTGATTATGTATTTGTACTTCTAATGGAAGGTCAACTTGCGCAATAGTAAGTAACCAAGGTGTTAAGTTGCGGGGATAGGTCGAAGCAGTTAGGATTGCTCATAGTATCGATCATCGCATTTAACGCAACATTTAAGTAATTTATCCTACAATGTTCTGATTGAGGCCCTGACTGATGTTGAAACTTTTCACCTTCGCACTTTTCTCTCCCGATTCGTACGGTATCGATGGAAAAATTACTAATTATCGTTCATGGTTAGTTAATGCTCGCGTGTATCGCAGGAAGAACACATGTATGTACTTGACACAGTCTTCGTTGTGTGAAAACTCAAATGAGACAGACATATTTTAAGAAATATTCAATAATCAGAAATTGATGCTGGGTTCAACCTGATTGTGACGCCTCCTACTGGGCCCGATTGCGATTCTAAACCATCTAGGGACCCACTCAAAAGCACACACAAAATTTCATGAAAATCGGTCTAGTCGTTTAGGAGTTTTTCAACGACATACACATAGTAGAATTTTGTAGTATTCAATTGCCTATCCAAATAAACTAATTAGAATCTTCTCAAAATTCATGTTCAGGCTCAACTAAATCGAAATTTAAAATTAAACTCATTCAAGGTTTGTGCATATCTATTCTGAATACGTAAAGCACATAGGTTCTCCATGCGTAAGCAATGGAAATTTCTTGATTCATCATTTCAGTAATAAGCGAATATTTCCTTACATTTCTCGGAATTAACAACTTGTGATGACCAGAGTAGGGTATAATTTGATTAAAAGAATGATAAATGATACTGGAATTTTATTCCGTTTTAAGCAGTTTTATATCAGAAAATATCAAGCTGATGGAATCGAGAGTGAATTATTCATTAGTTGGGATTATGTTCTCCTGATCATGTTCTATGATCTATGATATAAGCAGAACACCAGAAGTGAGAAGCGGCATATACAAATCCAAAGCCAACTGCGATGTTACAATCAATTATAAAAACCCTGTACTATCGGGCAGCATCCATTCTTTCTTCCAGCATTCCTCCGCCAAACGTCTTCACTAAGTACCTGGGAACAGGTTATGGGCCTTGCAAAGAATCAACCTCTATCCCTATCAACAGCAACCCTAATTTGGTCGGTTCTGTCTGTGGTACAAAGCGCGTTAGACGTTTACGGTAAACGGCCGGTAGACCGGTTAACTCGCCAGACGGTCCTGAAATTCCCGATAGGCAAAAAGACTAGAACGGGCCGTCGAAGGAGACATCAATGACCGACCTGGCGCATCCCATGAATTATACCGCGGACTGCTCATAAATATGCAGAAACCGCAAAAACTGGTTCTGCCTCCAGAGAGACATCTCTGGTCCTTCGGCCGATTCCAAATTCGGATGACGACAACGGTACTTTTTATATAAGTGCAAAAATAAAGACAAGGACTCGGGACAAGTGTTTTGCAGTGATATTCGACCCGATGTTGGACGGGCAACATATGGCGGATGAGGGGAGGATATTGCTGTTGTTCGGAGGGTTATAATTGGGTTAAATGGTAGAAATTGGTTGAGTTCTAAAGAAAGTTGCGATTTGGGTCGAAATACCGCTTTTGTGGAAAGCGGTGCCATGTGCAGGGTCCAAGAATTCGTAACAAAGAGTTTCACAGTCGAACACATGTAACCAATTGACTAAAATTGACCAGGAATAACTGAAACATTCGCTCACTCAAAGCTGTATTTTGTGGACGATTCCATTTCCAATTTGATTGATTTGGGCTTTCGTTTTAAACAATTTCATCAAAAATATTAAAGATAAATTAAGTAAAGACAATAAACCTGGAAGCTACAAGCCAACTTATAGTGATAGCACGATGGTTTGTCGTATTTTTTATTTCGTGTAGAGAATATTGAGTTTCGAAACTGTTAGCGTCATCTATAGGCGGGAAGCTTGTGCTCGGTATCTCGCATCGATCGAGAGTCGATAATGGAGCAATCGTTGTTTATTTCCAGTGGCAGACTCAGGGACTTTTGTCAGCGTTAACCAGTTTCTTTAAGGATTGAGGTTGAAATATAGTATATCGTCGAATTTGACTTAACTTAATACAAGTCAAGGTGAAAACTAATCAGTTTTTGGTGGATCGTTGATTTTGTTGAGACCTTTTTTTTAATACAAGGAAGTGTATATTTACTTGGCATAATAAGAAAATCGGTGAGTTTTTGTCTGGATGATAATAAACCTTTTGTCAGACAATGATATTTGTTACAGTGGTCCTTTTCCCCTCCATTCTTTTAATGGTTTCTCCTTTTGTTGGGGTTGAAAGGGTCTAAAGTTCATGTTTCTAGAACCTTTGGCTGGATATTCTATCTTGAAATTAAAAGTTTAAAGTGGGACGAATTAGGGACATACACCTGAATGCTTATTTGTTAAGTGTCATTCCACTAAAAAATCCTGTGAATTCATTATTTTTCTAAATAACAAAAGATCACACTCAATGTCAGAATAATAGTGAGTTGTGATTACATGTATTTGTGCAACTGGCCTGCATGTAGTCCTTTGAATATAAATAAATAGAATCATTTAATTTTTACATAATTTCTACATAATTAATTTCGAAGTTATATTATTATTCAAATGTGTAAATTATCTGTATCATGTAAGGCTCAGTTAAATTGAGCATTCAATTTATTATTTTCCATGTATAATTTGAAACATCATAGAACATCCTCCTGCAGGTAATCATCATTTTTTCACACTTATCCAATTCTGGTTGAGAACTGGTTATCTTTTCAACGATTAAGTAGATGATGATATATTTCAAAATATAGGTATTTGATTTGATCATTCAGGACTAGGTATATAGATTAAATAACGAAAATGATCCATTAAATTGATGCACTGTCCAAATAGAGGGTAGGGCTCCACTTCTCAATCTTTTCTTCAATAAAAATTCAGTAGAGAAATGTTTCGCAGAAAAAAATGTTCCAATTTTCAATAAACTACCACCGCCCCTACCCTACCAAACAATACTATAAACAAGAAAAAATCAAGTTTTCAATGAATACCTTCCCAGTAGGTAGATCATTGAGGTTGTTCTTGGCGTATTCCTCATAACACTTTTCGAAACATTGAATAGCTTCATTTCTTTGCCAGTTTTATTATATGCACTTCCACAGATGTATACAATAATTGTTCACATCTTCACTACGGTATTTGAATGGAGTTTATCTTCAGTTTATTTACTAAATTCTATTGAATTAAATAAACGAAAAATAAACCACATGTTATATTCCTCAGAAACCGGCCCTACAAGAGGCCCAAGAAAAAACAATAAATTTCTCCGGATGTTTAAATACAGACGAAATTTTAAAAGCATTGGCATTTAGGGGCAATAAAAGTTGTCCGTTAAGTATTGAATTCATAATCGCATCAGTTCTTATGGTCGTGAATTCTATTTCTTCTTGAAAAAAATCTCAATTATTCATAACAAACTCAATTGTTCATAACAAATATAATAATCAATTATATTTTTAAAAATCGTGTATTTCTAGAACTATTGATGTATAATATAGACAAAATATATTGGTAATTATAGTGGAAAATCTTCATACTCATCAATTGGTTTCTGTGGATGTTGAAAAAGCTCGAGTCGTATATATGAAAAGTTTACTGTATGTATCTGTAATAAATAAGACTCTTCCAGGCAGAAAAGGTTGAGCCAAAGAAACCCTTTCAATAGTAAACACGTTTATTACTGAGTAGTTTATAGACATATTTAATCAACCGAGAGTAAAAATGGGTTCAAGCCCTGTGGACAGGAGCTTTCTGGCGCTCTAGTTCAAACAGACAAATTATATCTCCGAAAGTATTGGTTTCTCAGAGTTGGGAATTATATCAATGTATTCATATAATAGAACTGCATCCTAAAGGAAATTCAATTCAAATAATAGTTTATTTATCAAGATTAAATGAGCAATCATGAGAATGAGAAAAGCACCATGGAAGAAATCAAATTAAATCTGGCCAATTTTGCCCAATAACGAGATATTCATCTCCCTAAACTACTCTGAAAATTTCAACTACCTACCTCATTCCGTTCGAGAGTTATATCTATGTCTATGGATGAAAAGCAGTCTCACTACTCTCAGATCTCTTACTTCATGTTCAGTTCCGAAATGTAAGAATTTTCTGAGAAAAACTAATATCGGAGCAAACAACTGAGATTTAACTCACTTCGCTCACAATTCTTCGATTGATTAGTCTCAGGAACATCATTTGACATTATGACAATTCATATTCATACATAGAATAATATCATTCTGTGACAACGTTGAAATACGATTTATTATTGAAATTTTGAAAAATCATATCTGAGATTTTTCTCACTTCGCTCACAATTCTTCGATTGATTAGTCTCAGGAACATCATTTGACATTATGACAATTCATATTCATACATAGAATAATATTATTCTGTGACAACGTTGAAATACGATTTATTATTGAAATTTTGAAAAATCATATCTCCGAAAGTATTAACTTGTTAGAGTTAAAAATGATATGATTGGATTCTCATGATAAAACTTTTTATTAAAAAAAATTTAATTTGGAATTTGTTCCGTGAAAAAAAAATTTTTTTTTTGTTATTCCGAAACCATTTGTCCGATTTTGCCCAATAACGAACTTAGCCGAGATATTTATCCCCCAAACCTACTCTGAAAATTTCAACTCTCTAGCTCATTCCGTTCGAGAGTTATCGTGCCTACGGCCGGCCGGACCGGCCGGACCGGCCGGACAGAATGAATTTCGACCACGGATTCTTGATCAGTGAGTCGAACCAAATCGTTTAAGACCATTTTCATCGAAATATTCGAAAATTACAGACATTTGGGCAAATTGATAAGCACTCAGTTCCGAGGAACTAGAGCGCCAAAAATCAATCTTGAAAAAAATACATTCAAACCTAAATTATAAAAATCTACAAGGATAAATATTTATGATGAGATACGTTACTATAAGAACAGAAATATTTCACATATAGTCACAAGAGTTGATATTTTGTAAAATATATTGTTCTCTATGTAGACCTTTCCTAATTTTTTGAATGAAAAGTTCATAAAAAAAAATTGACGAGACCAAAAACGAGATTCTCGTGTTGGGCTGTATGTGGTCTCGGTATTGACTGTAATATTTTTCAAAACATCTCGTCTCGCTTTTCCGAGACGAGACGAGAAAATCTCGCTCTGGCGTGAGGTCCTAGTCAGTTTCGAAAATCTATGATATAGTTTAGGACACAGAACACTAGTGAATAGCTGCAAAATATTGTCAAAAGCCGACTGTGCTGTGCCTGTATTTTCCTTCCAGATATGGTAGAAATTACACGTGAAAAGCGACGTGATGAATTTCAGTAGTCTACGCCGAATTAAAATCGTAGCCTGCAGCCGAGTTCGCTGCAATCCTAACATGAAACAAGACCCTCGCTTTCCTGCAAAAACCGGCAATTAATTCAGGTGTAACCACAAGGCGGCACGCTAAGGCCCCCGGCACACATGCAACTATCCGCGGCGACCGTGGAAAATTTATCGAAGCCGAAACGGAGATTATCGTGCATATTCATGGCGGAAAATGAATAGGAAATTCGCCGTCGAGGCGTGAATTGAAATTCCAAGGATTTTCCGGAATGCCAAGAATTAACGACCAGATATGCGATAAGATCGGTCGAGACGTTGTAATATCTTTTTTACGTACGCCATTCATAACGTGGGGTTTGGGGGAAATTGGAAAATGCGCGAAGGAGCGTGGGTAAGGATTCAAACTTTCCAGACAGACGAGAAGGTTTTTACATTTTGGAGGAATAAAAATATTGCCCTTTATTAATTAAATGAAGTATTATACACATTAAAAATGTGGGAAAGCTCTGGTATTGTCTAACTACTAGCGAGTAATTATTCAACTTTGACAAATCATATCTCCGAAAGTATTGGTTTCATCATAAAAAACTAAATTCAAATCTTAGGACCCACCTCAAATGTTGGATTTACAAACAAATTACATCAAATTATAATCAGAGCATTCAATGAAATCATAAAATTACGATTAATTATTGAATGATGGAACTGCATCTTGAAAAAAAATTTAATTAGACATTCGTAATGTAAAAAAAATTTTTTTTTCGTTACTCCGACACCACGAATTCGATTTGGTTCAATAATGAACTAAACCGAGATATTTATCTCTCAAACCAGATCTCCAAATTTCAACTGTCTCATACCATTCGAGAGTTATCATGTTAACGGACTCTTGATCAATGAGTAGAAACAAAACGTTTGAGACCATTTTCAACAAAAAAATCGAATGACATTTGGGCAAATTGATAAGCACTCTATTCCGAGAAACTTCGCATGCATATGAAGATCATGATTCTACAATTTGGTGCAAAATTTCAGATAGATCGAGTGATCGGTTCCGGAAATATTCATAAAAACTGTTTTCACTAAAAACGGCCTCAACTCCGAAATCGCTTGGTGGATTTCGCCCGTTAACGAACTCGTCCGAGATATACAGGGTGGTCCAGATCTTAACCGAGAAATTTTATAATGTCGATAAATGCTTTCTCTCCGAGATACAGGGTGTTAAAATTATAGAAAAAAAAATGTTTTTTATTAAAAACTTTGACACTTCTTGAAATATTCCTATGAAATTTGGGACATAGGTTTTAAGTATCAAGGAGCACTTTTTTAATACAATTATTTTTTTTTATTCTACCAGTAGCGTACGTACTGCATCGAGACTGAATATTTTCAGACAAAAAACTAATTTCCAACAATTAAAATTATTCTTGAAATCCCTATTCAACGAAACGTTCAATTACAAAAAATATGCGTTAACTATCACACTCAAATACAAATTTAAAGAAGATATCAGAAGTGGAAGTTAAAAACCATTTTTTTAATAATTTTAACACCCTGTATCTCAACGAGGAAGCATTTCTCGGCATATGTTTATAGGACAAACTAGGGCTTATTTTTGACGTAGAATACGTGGTTAAGATCTGGACCACCCTGTATAGGTACGCTCCAAACCTATTCTGCAAATTTCAATCCTCTAACTCCTTTCGTTCGAGAGTTATCGTGCCTACGGCCGGTCGGACCGGCCGGATAGAATGGATTTCGACCACGGATTCTTGATCGGTGAGTCGAACCAAATCGTTTAAGACCATTTTCATCCAGAAATTCGAAAATTACAGACATTTGGGCAAATTGATAAGCACTCTGTCCCGAGAAACAAGAGCGCCAAAAATGGCCATAACTCCGAAACCACTCGGTGGAATCAACGAACTCATCCTGCTCTGCAAATTTCAACGCTCTAACTCGATTATTTCGAGAGTTATCGTACTTATGGTCGGACGCACAGTTGATTTGACCCCGGATTATTCCTCAGTCAGTCGAACACTATCGTTTAATACCCTTATTACACTTTCCTTTTTTCAGGTCTATATTTGCGCCTAGTTTCATGGCTATTTGCTGGGCGAATTTCCTCCCAAATGAGTGGCACTATTACACCGCGCTTGTTTCAGGCAGTAATTTCAGAGCTGCAAACATTGAAGAAATTCACATATTCACCTTAAGTTCTTGTTTTGTTCGTATATTTTTAAAACAATACCATAGTGTTTTAAGAATGTCTGAAGAAACGTTTTATCCTTTGCTATTACATAGAGTGCAAATTCACATACAGAAAAGAGAAACTGTAATTCCAGAAAGCATTTCTCCAAAAACGAAATTAATAATTACTTTGCGATACTAGGCTACTGGTGAAAACTTCATATCACTCGGGGATAGCCATCACAGATTATCTGGCCTTCGTAAGTTTAGTTAGTTTAAGTCCTCAGAGTAGTAAACATAAATTTATTATTGAATTTACGAAGACTGCGATTCAAAGGATAGAATAAACTAGGTTATGTTAAGACGTCAAGTCAGACAGATAAATATTGTGTTGGTAGACATGACATTTCGACAAAAAGGCTTGAAATCCCCACGATTCAGGGGGAACAAATAGAACCAGTTCTATTCATTTTCAAGCCTGAAACAGTCTACAAAATAGCCCCGGGCGCATGCGTATTTCTTCAAAATTTCAGGCGCAGCCAGTCCGGCTGACAAATAGGCACGAAAAAGGCATAGTGTAATGAGGTTATTAGACCACTTTCGGCAAAATATTCGAAAAATACAGACACCTGGACAAAATAATAACACGCTGTTCCTGGCGGAACAAACGTGTAAAAATGAGACACCAAATGGAGTAGGTATTCACTCGGCCACAATTCTTGTTGTTCTTGAGTCGTTAGCCAATCAAAACGTTACATCCGACCGGACTAATCGGCAAAAAGTCAAACGCATCTGTCGCCTTTTTTTCCTTCGATTAAAATCTTCGCCCCATTGTACTTTACACGTCGCGCGTACCGAATTTTTCACGGACATGTGCCTTCGCATGTGCGTTCGTCTGTACGTTCGAATAATGAAGGAGAGCGTACTTATCTCCATTGTCATCTGCTCTTTTTGTTTCATAAGCGGGCCCCCTTTAATGGCTCGGGGGTCCCCTCGTACGGCCTGTCGAATTCATTCTCGCGCGTTATATTCGGCGCATTCTGTGCGTCGCGCGACTCTCAGATGCAGATATTTATTTGGACGGAACACGAGACATGAAAGACATACGCCGATATTAACATAATGTTAATTGATCGTCATGAATGTGTTAGGAGGTCTTTGTGTACGAGGACTATTGTTTTTGTCAGTTTCCCAACAGCGAAGATGGAATGTTTGGGATTCTGCAGTTGAAGGGTTGCATTGAAAATGTAATGTAAACAACTGGACTGTATAATATGTGCTACGAGCCAATGAGATAGTTGAAAATTAGGAAAAAGATTCTTTCAGGGGTTTAGCTCGTGGTTTAGGCATTGTTGCGTCCCATGACTTCACATTTTGGGATGCACTGATTTGTTTTTCTAAACAAAGAAGCTCGCTTGTAAAACTTAAATGTTTTGGGTTAACTGGTTTAGTTTACCATGTGTGGTCTCACCCTTGAAATTAATATTTTTCACGAAAAGATAACTGCAAGTAAAATTCCTTGTAAGCTTCGAACCTTGTAGTGATTTATTGAATATTTCCTGGGAAATAGTGCTAAAATGCATAGAACAGTTAGACACATTGCCCAGTGTGTTATTCTTTTGTATAGACGATTCGAAAACCCATAGTCTGTGAAAGTCATTTATCAGCTTCCGATTATATCGGGACAGCTAGTGAAAATTAGTCCAAATGGGGGGAGATTAAACAACCGAGAAAGTTCACTGATTGGTGCTGGCATCGGGAATCTAGTAGGCATTCCTACTACTTTTCGTAATCGACAAATGAGAGTATTGTTACAACATAACTAGGGTGGTTTTGAGATCGAACCCCCATTAATTGTTAATATTACCCCCGTTTTCTACCCAGATGAAGGAACCTCCTATTTTCCTTCTATCTGGGCTTTTATATATATTTTAGACTAAAATAATTCACTACTTCAAATACCACTGTAACTATTACATCTCTTAGTGCAAGAGACATTACTATTCTTGATCTGTCGCGAAACAATAACATTTGCCTTGTCTTCGTTAGCAACTTATTAGTCACTTCTTCCTTTTTCATATAGAAGGAAGATTTTATATTGACTCGATATTGCATTGTACAATACTTCGTGCTTGTTATCACATTGTCGGTAACAAGATAATACATTTTGTTGTTGTGTTAAAAGTGCGTTCGAATATTTCACCACTTCCTTTCCTCGTAATTGTTATCTTATTGCAAGTAACAACTTACGCAGTAATCAACGAGATTACTACTGGGTGCTTAAAGTTAAGTATACCCCCTTACTCATCCCCCTGATAAAACAATCAGGGTGTATAATTCTGGTCCTTCGAAAATACATTATATCCTGATAAAAGCATCAGGACTCCATATGATCCTTCGAAACCATAACATCCTGATAAACCATTCAGGATACAACAGGCATATTCTCTATTAAAATTTCTTTTTTTGTGGTGCCGTTCTTGGGCTGAAGGAAGGCCTTGAAGCACATTGTTCCTCCTCGTAAAGTTGGAGAGACTTTGTTTGTTTGTGTACCAATACCGTTTGAGCGAATAGCTCGTGTTGCAGCCTAGAGAGACTTATTGCACCTCGATCGGCTTCCTATTAGCTGATAGGTTCTCATGGTTGATCCCCCTCAGCTCGGCTAGCCTCCATAGGGTCTCTCAGTCGATCCTCCGCAGCACTGGTTTACTTAACCGAGCTAAGTCCTGCACCGCCGATATAACATGGGTCTCATGTAACATCCCCACTGCCGTGTCGGTGTATTACCTACATAAGGCCCATTTTCCTAGCAAGTAGGATTAGGTCCTTGACGACGATTTCTGGCACTCAGGGTCGTGTCGTCACCCCCATAGTGAAGTCTCCATTGTGTTTGGGCTGGACAGTCAAATATGACATGTGAGGCAGTTTCGTCTGCCTCCCAACATTTCCTACAAACAAAGCTTTCTCGGGAAATTATCATGTTGTTCAGGTGCTTTCTCAGGGTGCTCAGGGTTTCTCTGGTTAGTAGGCCAGCTACAGTCCTGAACTTACTCCTACTCAGTAGTAAGACTTCTTTAGTTAGTGAGGGGCAGGGCTGCCCCATCATTAACTTACTATGCCACTGTTCCGAAGTTTTGTTCCAGTACCGAGTGTGTTGTGCACCGATAAGGTCACTCTTACTCTCGGTTCTGTCCCAAAGAGGGGGATAGCTGAGCTTTCCCTAGCGAGTGCTTCAGCTCTTTTATTCCCTTCAACTCCTGTGTGCCCCGGCACCAACCCGATCTCAACTGAAATTCTGGCAGCCAAAGTTTCCAAGTGCTGTAGGCATTCCAGCACAAGCCTGGGATTAATTCTCCAGCAGGCTATTGCCTTAAAGCTGCCTGACTGTCCGAGAAAATTCGTATGTTCCTATTGAAATAGCCCATTCGAATATTCTCCACGACACATGTCCTGATGGCTACCACTTCCGCCAGAAATTAAGTGGCGCATTGTCCAAGTGACATCGGAATGTTCGCATTGGGTGCAGCCCCATACACTCCAGCTCCAGAGCGTCCGCCCATCACTTAACCGTCCGTGAACCTTGTTAGTTCACTGTGCGGTATTTGCTCCCCCTCCGAGGGGTACTTTAGCCCCAGCTTGAAGGAAAGATCAAATTTTTGAGTTACTGGACTCCAGTCGCTCACCATGTTCTAGATCGGGTGATTAGTAAGTCCCCCAATCCCACCGTGTCCGTAGAACCGTTGTCTTCAGACACCCTTTAGCTACAGCCTGTAGGCCACCATCCTCGCCTTTACTAGTATCTTCTTGATAAACGATCCACATAATAATGCTTTGATACTGAATGAATTTCAGGAGTTGCCAATATTCACATATCCCAGCCTCATTAGATGAATCAATAACCAACAACTGATAATTACGAGATCCGTGCATGAATCAATTGATCATACGTCTTACGACAAGATTTCGGAAAGGCTTAGTGCTTAGTAATCCTTGGAAGTGCTATGGATCACTTAAGGGATTACTAAGCACTCAGCCTTTTCATAAAGTGCTTGAATTACTAAGCACTGAGCACTAGTTTTAAAAAGTGCTCGGGAGCACAGAATTCGGGAGAACAAAAAGGCTTCAAGTGCTTTCACAAGCACTAAGCACAATGCCTTAGCTCAGGTCTGACAGCTAGTGTATCTGCCTGTAATATAGATGGCTCATGTCCCATGGACATATAGATTCTCAGTTTTGGATCACGTACCCCAATACCTGCACCCTTAGGTCCTCATTACTCAGAGTGTCTCTTATGATATTTGGAAAGGGTGTTTCGAAATCGAATATGGTTGGAGTGATATCTGAGGGCTTTGTCAAGAGGTTGGAGTCCATTTTGTCCAGTAACATCATAAATATGTCCTACCTAGTTACCCCATAGGGGTTTCCCACTACGAGAAATTCGTATTGCATCCAACAGACTATATTTCCTTACATGTAAGTGCAAGGAAGGCGGATTAAGTATGGCCTCAAGCGCTGCTGTGGGAGGAGTATAGCTAGCTCCTGGGACACCAACACAGGCAATTCGTTGCAGTTTCTGAAACTTACTGCGAGTAGTGGTCTCATCAAGATGGGTAGGTGCGTACTACTGGTGTGTATAGTCACATTGCCATTTCCAATTTCTGCCCCAATGTCTTCCGAATTAGCCTTTAGCATGCCCACATAGCCGCTGTGGCTTTGGAAACAATTGTGTCTATGTGTTTTCTCCAGTGGAGCTTACTATCTGCTATGAGTCCTAGATATTTGCACTCACTGGAGAAGTTTATAGTCTCTGGCCAGTCACATAGTTTAAAATTATGAATTTTTTGTTTGGTTTACACACACAGACACATTCAAGACAAATCTCAAATTCACATGTTCCGTCATAGTTCTCAAATCTCTGATTGTTCACAAAATATTTCAATTGCTTCTGATCAAAACGTGATATATTTAATTATAATTATGAAAACTTTCGCATAAATGTATATCTCTTTTATGACTTTCCGAGGGAATGACACGTTGATTTTTATAAAACATACTCATTTATACGTTAGGAACTAACCTTAGTGAAGTATAGGTACTCCATAATCGATGTGTAATATCTATGATGAATTTATGTATGTATGTTTATTCTTTCCCAAATGAAATTATAGCAGGATATTGACTGTTTTTATTTTTATTTCAGGTATGCTTCCCAAACTCTAAATAATGCTTATTAATCCATTTGGTAAGTACAGTTTGACCTCAATATACAATTAACTCATTATATAAGGGTAATATTCCAAGAAATATTTTGGCACCATCATGGCCAAATGCCAAAGGACAGCCTGTTTAAGCATAACATAACAGGACCTCCGAGATCTTCTTCCACGGCATCCTTAGACTGTTTACTGGTTGTATCTCCCATACTACCCATGTGTCGTAAATCTACAAAGTTCTCTTTGAAAAATGGCTGGATAAGAAATTCTCCTTTGAATGGTGCACGGGGTAAGACCTCAGGCAGTCGAGTCTCTGCAGTCTACATTTCTCATTTATCATTTTTCCAGATTCGGCTTAAATAAAAAATTACAAGCGTTTGGATGTCACAATTTGCTTATACAATTTTGTATTACACCGTTCTACATAGAAAACTGTTACTGATATCAATTGTGGAATTACAAAAAAAAATTAAACATCTGATACATGAATTTCAATGAAATTTTTTGAGAAAACTTCTTTACTAACTCAATTCTTATATTGCAACAATAAACTATTGAAAACATGAACTTCAATTCAACTTTCATTCAATATCCATCAATAATTTCCACTATAAGATTATACATAATATGATCATCGCCCATTCTTGAACTGTTATTAATAGTATTATTGAAAATGCATCAATATTCATTAATCCATTAATTTTCAAGAAAATCTCAAATCGAATAGTTAAGATGTGATTCATACTGTCAGAATTATCATAATAATTAGTAGGTAACGTTCACAGAGTCATGGCATCATAGACGTTATATCTGTGACTCCGTTCGCCGTTCTCGTGCGGCATTTTCAAAATGTCTCCCAGGCTTTTGGTATATTATTCAATCGGGGAGCATGGGTTATCTATACCATGGGAAAAATTGCAAGTGAATGAATGACCATCCTAGTTCAGGAGCGGATCAACCAAAATAAGGCAAATATTACAATTTTTATGACATTTTATAACATTCAACGTTGAATATCTTAAAAACGATGCGTTTTAGGAGGAATGATGCAGAATAATTTAATTTCCTAAAATGACTGTAGATTCTTATGATGACTCAAGATAAACTTCATTTACTTTTCTTATGCTAATTTCATTTAGTTTTATGATTCCGCGAGTCTATGGCTAGGAAACCAGTGCATGTAGAAAAAAACTGTTAATCGGAGAATATGTGTCATAGTTATAGAAGATTTCACAACAAAATTCATTCTGAATATCCCTCCCCAAAGCCACATGAAATAATTTGCCAATTTTTTCTGCTTCTGCTTTTCTTATTTGAGCTGAATCTCGAAAAATGGTAAATGAAAAAAGTGTTCTATTTGATGAGAGGAATCTATGGTTAAATTTAATCTACCCGCCCTGTATACTCATCATCTCTAAATTTTCGCAAATGCTCCGCATTTGTTCATGCATTTGCTTTCAATTATAGCATCTAGTTTCAATTGACCAAAAAATGTTCATGTTCGAACTTTTTCTGACTCGCCCTGTAAAACTATTCCTGAATATTGAAACTTCCTTCTTGTTCCTTAGTTTTCGTAACATCGCTGTATCATACCGACATTATAGCCACTAAAATTCTCCTCGCTTCAATAAAAATTTCCGAATCCACTGCGAAGGACCAAAAACCAATTTCAAAGGCCGCCGTTACGTATTTCGGACGCCAGGCGTCCCCGTAAATTCCCGCAGACGCTCGCATCCAGGACGCCATACCTGCTGCTATAAATATTCATGCCCTCCATGCATTTATGAAGACGTAAATTATATTCAGGGGCGTTGTCGTTATAATGTCCTAGATAAGTCTTTTGCGCTGGTTTTTGTCCGTGGTAATTCATCATGTACGCGTTTGGAGATTTAATGCGGAATTTTCCGCGGTGAAATCTGATTTTGGCCATTTTGGGATGTAAATAGAGGAGGAACAATTTAATCAGAGTAGAGATACTTTTAGTTTCACCGAGGCTGATCAAACTCGAGAAAGTTCGAGTTTAATTCCTTGGAATATTCCGCATCCATTAAATTTTATAACTACTAATTTATCTTAGAACTGTAATCTCTTATTTATCTTTTTTTGCGCGCATGTTCTGGGGATCATGCTATCATTTTGCCTAAATCTCTTCAACTTTCGAATCTTTCCCTGAAAATGATCTCAAACGATTAGGCTCAACTCACTGATGAAGAATTCGAGGTCATATTTGATTTTGTCTGTTGTCACGATAACTGAACGGAAAGAGATAGCGACTTGAAAATCTCATTGTAGGTGTCGCGTCCAATTACGACGGACAAGTTCGTTAATGGGCTCAACCAGACCAACCGTTACTCAGTAACAAGTTGTTGAATACCAACATAAAAACGTATGTGAAATTTTCATATCACCAGAAAGTTAAATGCAATTATAAAAAAATATAATTTATCTCACGATAACTTGAGGAAGGGACAAGAAAGCGAATTGCGATTTTTAAAGGTATGTTGCATATTCGAATGCGACATTTGAGTTCGTTAATAGGCATAATCGACCGCAGGTTTCGGAGTTATACCTACAAACAAACGTCCAAAATAAATCTGATCGTCTTTTTGGCCGATAATGGTCTCAAACGAATAGTCTCGACTCAAATACATACGTTTACTGTTGGTTCGAAAATAAACATGCCCGTGTCTTTGGAATTGAAAATATTGACGGGCACTTCTTCCTTGAATATGGATTTCTTCATCAAAAAACAGAGAGGATTCTCCAAAGTACCCGAAATTCATTGGAAAAACGAAAAGACAAGAGAGGAAAAACTGAGGGAAAAACCAACGAATAAGAATAATACATAACCTTTCAAAAGTCCCCTCTTACAAATATACTCCTCTGTAGCTGCATGGATCTCTTGAAGAATCACCTCTGCTTATTTTCGAATCTATTCACTCTCAATATTTGAATTAAATAAGGAAAATGTTGTTGCTCATAAAGCCAGGAGGGTTTTTTCCAAACCAAGCGATGATTATTCAGAACTTAAGATGTTCGAAGAACGCTACAGGACTCAAATGTAGGGCTATCATCTCCCATAGATATATGATGCTTTTCTCGGAGTTATTTTTTCAATAGAAATGAGAATAACATTTATTGGAACTGGTACTGTTTTCGAATGAATATGGAACTTTATTATTATTTAGGAAATGACAGATTGTCACAGGCCATAGGTCTCAGACAAGTGTAATGTCAGGATCATAGAGGAACATGACATTCTTGAAAGACAGATATCATAATGTCAGTTTGATCTGTGTTGCGTCTGCAGTTTGCAGTTTGACTTGTGTTGCGTCTAAGGTTTGTGAAAGAATTATTGTAGACCAGATGCTTGTTTTTTTACTGGAAAACAGTATTCTTCCAGATTGTCAGCATGGTTTCCTCCCTGGCAGGTCAGTGTTGACCAATCTTCTGACATGTATCAACGACTGGACTAGGGCTGTAGACAGGGGAGAACCAGTTGATATAATATATCTGGATTTTTCCAAGGCATTCGATAGGGTTCCTCATCGAAGACTCCTTTCTAAGGTTCAACATTTTGGGATCGCGGGTGACCTGCTTTTGTGGATACGGTCGTTTCTGACCTCAAGAGAATTTAATGTCAGAATTTCGGATAGAACATCATCTGATTCACCTGTTCCTGGAGGAGTACCACAGGGATCTGTTTTAGGACCATTGCTTTTCCTGCTTTACACTGCTGATCTTCCATCTTCGATTAAGTCTTCCTGTTCTCAGTACGCAGATGATACGAAAATTTATAACAACCCCATCACCAGCACTGCTGCTATCCAGGCAGATTTAGATTCAATATCGGAGTGGTGTAATGATTGGTTGCTGCCACTGAATATCGACAAATGTGTGGTGCTCCATGTTGGTAAGAATAACCCCCAGCATGTTTATCATTTGTCAGGTCAACCTTTAAGAACAGCGGATGAGCATAACGACCTTGGAGTGATCATTTCTCGAGATCTTAGTTGGAGTAAACACATTCAGCATATAACTTCGAAGGCGAAACAGGTCACTTTCCTCATTTCCAGGGCCTTTTACGGATGTGATCCTCAGGTGTGCAGTAAAATATACTCTACCTTCATCAGAGCAATCATGGAGTTCGCGGGACCTGTATGGTATCCCAACTTAAGAGGAGACGCTGAATTACTGGAGTCCGTCCAACGACGAGCTACTCGTATACCCTATGGCGTATCTCGTCCAGATTATTTTGGTAGGTTGCAGATTTTTGGTTTGAGCACTTTCGAAAAACGGCGTGAGAGAGGGGACCTGATAGTCGCATACAGAGCTGTGAACAATCTTTTGTACGGGATAGATACTTCAAACATTTTCAGGCTAAACAACAATAACTTAAGAGGCCACAATTACAAACTCCATAAGGAAAATTTCAAGACTGTTCCACGCCAACACTTTTTGTCAAATAGAATTTTTCAAGTTTGGAATGCCCTCCCAACGGGAATAGTGAACTCCCCTAGTGTTAATTCATTCAAAAATGCCTTGGACTCATGGAGTGGGCGGTTTCCAGTGTAGTGTTTCTTTTTGGTGTCTCTTTTTGGTTATTTTATTTTATTTTATTTTATGTTTTTTTTTGCTCTTGTTTCAATTATGTGTTTCTCTACAATACACAAAGTGTTTTAAGTTGTTCACAATGTGACTTAAGTTTAAGTTCTTTACATTTAAAATGTATATATTTTTTTGAGCCCCTATAGGTGTTAGCCTTGGCTCTTATGAATTTAATAATAATAATAATAATAATAATAATAATAATAATAATGACCCCTCAGGGGCTCTGGGATGTGTTTCAGAGTACGGGCTTAGCAAACCCGAGGTATCTTAGCTACCTGGCAGTAGGTATAAAACGCAAAATCGCACGGGGGTACTACTTAGTAGCATACGGGTGTGACAAGCCCGCGAACCCCGGTTGTATCTCAACCAATGATGAGTAACCAACTAAGAGGCCTCGGAAAACAGCTGCTGCCTGGGGATCACCAGGGCACGTCTGGGGTTGGTGCTAGGCGTGACAGCATGCGAACCACCAACGGCAGGATGCTGAGGAGGCGGGCGCCTGTCATACAAGAAACTACAGCTTCCGACGAGGACATCGAGGAGGAGAGAGAAGTTGCCGGTCGCATAGGGAATCTGCGCTCGCAAGAGCAACCCGTAGTCGGACCCGGCAACAGGAACAAGACCACGCAAAGGGGACGCCACAAGTGGACACCCGAGCAACATGAAAAACTGACTGTTTTATACCGAAGATCCAGACCAGAAAGAAGGGGATATATGGGTAGACTGCATGGTCTGTGGTGTGAAAATAATCCAGATCTTAGTTTTATGACTCAGCAAAACCTGCGAGACCAGGTGAGCCATCTGAAGAAGAGAGGAATCTTGCAGCAGCTTCAAGAGCCAGAAGGAACAGAAGAACAAGCTGAAGAGCAGGTGAGAGATGCTCGGAACCAACAGCAGCAATCCACGATTCAAAGGAGAGAAGAACAGGATGGAAGGCAGGTGAGAGATGCCGCAAACATCCAACCTCCAATGCCTGGATCGCAAGTCGAAGCACTGGACATGGAGCAGGTGACAGCTGCCCCATTCCGAGTGGAACATCCTGCACAGTGCAACAGGCGAAGAACGGAACAAGTGAGAGATGTTCCGGAACCAGTCATCAACAGAAAGGAAGCATTCGAGGCTGCAGTAGGGGATCCGAACAAAACGACTGCACGGTTGAAAACGAGACTCCAGGCTGAAGACCTAGCCATGATGAATAATATCATCAACGATCACCTAAAGGAGGACTGCTCACTAGAAGATGTCGTGGCTGCAGTGAGAGCTGCTACTTCACTTCTATGCGCTCCGGGTAGAACAACAACAAGGGATGACAAACATAGGTCAAGAATGAAGAAGCTAGATAAGAAGATGAAGATCGTGAGGCAGCAAGCATCTTGGTACCAATGTATCATAGATGTTATGAAAGGACAACTGAAGCCTAGCATGAAGATAGAGGTCATGATGGGGGAGCTACGTGCGTTGCACCGTACGATTAGCTTGCCCATCATCAATCTACTGAAGCAGAAAGCTGTCGATAAGATAAGATCACTAGCGGCAGCGAGGAAGAAGCTGATCAGGAAGCAGAAATGGATAGAGGACAACAACACATTCACCGCAGAACCCTCAAAGCTATTTCAGCCTAAACAAATAGAGGCAAAAAACTCGCCATCGCCAGAAGAAGTCGAACGGTTCTGGAAGAAACTGTACGAGCGACCAGTGGAAACCAGGGATACTCCAGCACTTCACAGATTCCAGACATTATGCGATCAAAGTCTGCAACCGACAGAAGAAATGACTGAAGTAACAACCGAAGAAGTTAGACAAGCCCTAAAGAACAAAAATGATTTCACGGCACCTGGACGGGATGGGATCCAAAACTACTGGTGGAAGAACTTTCCAGCTACTCATCAACACGTAGCCAGATTATTCAGTGGGATAATAATTCACCGTGAGGCAATTCCATCATGGTTGGTAGAGGGCAGAACTGTACTGATACCAAAATCAGGCGATCTAGGACAGCCAAAGAACTATCGCCCTATCACGTGTCTCAATACGCTGTATAAAATACTCACAAGTGTCCTTCAAAACCGGATTCTGGAGGCTAGTGCACCAGTGTGGAACCAAATCTACGAGCAAAGAGGGGCACGGAAAGGAGTACAGGGGTGCAAGGACAACCTACTCATAGACAAGAGCATTTGTCAAGATGCAAAACACTACAAGCGCGATCTACATACATCCTGGCTGGATTACGCGAAAGCATTTGACACATCGTCGCACAGCTTGATATTACAGCTGCTTGAGATGCTCAAAGTCCACACAAATATCGTCCATGTGATGAAAAACATCATGGCGCTATGGAAGACTAAGTTCGCCGTTCGATCGGAAGGTCGAACCACGTATACGGGATGGGTGAAATACAGGCGAGGCGTATTTCAAGGAGACTCTCTAAGCCCTTTACTGTTCTGCATAACACTCCTACCATTAACAACGGAGTTGAGGGAAAGCAGAATAGGGTACAAGGCCGGGCCACCAGGCAGAAGGGAACATCTGGTTTCACATCTCCTGTACATGGACGACTTAAAACTGTACGCTCCCTCCAAGGCAGCGCTACAACAACTTCTTAACATCGTTGCGGAATACACCACAGCAATAGGAATGTCATTCGGTTTGGAAAAATGTGCTGTTTTCCATCTGAGCAGAGGAAGAACTGAAGAAGTAGGAGAAGACATCGAACTGGAAGGAGGAATAATCATTCGGCACCTCGATGAAGAGGAAAATTACAAATTCCTTGGAATGCAACAAAGAGGCGCACTGGAGACAACTCGAATCAAGGATGCTTTAACAGCCAGCTACAAAAAGAAGATCCGAGATATATGGAAATCACAGCTGTCTGGTAAAAACAAGGTGTCAGCTACGAACATCTTGGCAGTTCCGATAGTCACATACTCTTTCGGAATAATCAACTGGACAGTTAATGAGATTCTCGAACTAGACAGGGCCACACGTAAAGTGATGAACATGAATCGGAGCCTGCATCCCAACTGCTCGGTTCAAAGAATATATCTCCCACGAACGCAGGGTGGCAGAGGTTTGCAGAGTTTGGAATACCAACACCATCAACAAACGTTGGAAATGGCAATAAGGATATTGAGAAGTGAAGACCCGCTCCTCAAAATGGTAGCTCATCATGAAATCAGGAACCAAGGAGCTTTCCTATTTAGAGCTGGACGGAGAGCCTTGGAAAAACTCAGCATAACTGGAGTACCCATCGACTATGAGCTAGTGGGAACACCTATCACGCCAACAGACCAGAGAAGAGTAGGCAGAGAGATCAGACAGGCACAACTGAAGACGTTACTCGAAGACCACATGAGTAAAAGTCTGCACTCTATATATTTCAGGAGTTTGAAAGATCAGGGCCTATCAGAGGAACTATCCTTTGCGTTTTTGAAGTCGGCTGGTCTAAAGTCGGAAACGGAGGGATTCGTTATGGCTTGTCAAGATGGAGTGATAAATACAAGATGGTATAAGAAGAACATCATGAAAGTGGACACCCCAACAACTTGCAGAGCATGCCACAGTCAGCAGGAAACTGTCATGCATATCTTGTCTGCTTGCAGAGTCCACGCTCCATCAGGATACACAGAAAGACACAATGCGGCGCTTCGGATTCTCTACTTCCATCTGAGAGAAGTTTATGATATAGACAAGGAGCCAGTGCTACCATTTGTGCCTCTGGAAATTGAATCAGTCATCGAAAATGATAGAGCTCGAATCTACTGGAACTATGCTTTTGCAACAACTCGGCAGATCCATGCCATAAAGCCAGATATAGTACTGGTGGACAAAGATCTCAGGGAATTATTTGTTGTCGAATTTTCCTCCCCCGCTGAAAATAATGTGGTGATGAAAGAACAACAGAAGAGGGAGAAATACAAGGATTTGCTGTTTGAGCTGGGAACCCTATATCCAGGGTATAAAGTAAAAATGGTCGTTCTGATCATAGGATGCCTTGGCGGAATGAGAGCGAACTATGTGACAGAATTGAAGATTATTCCGGCCTGTACATCCTTGGCCGAGGTTTTGGCGAACAGAATGCAAAAAGCAGTGTTGCTCGGGTCACTACGAGTGATGAGGTCCCATCAACTATGAAGGCCACTTGCAGCTCATCTCTTTTGTTAAGGGACGCTGTAAGGGCAGGACGAAGAACAGTCCAAGAATAGTGAGAGGTTTTTTAGTGAGTAACCAAATAACATCTGGAGTCTCACACTGCCGCTTGCGGCGCCTATAAAAGGTTTTTCCTCTTACGTGACAAAAAAAAAAAAAAAAAAAAAAAAAATAATGAAGTGACTAACTTCATGGAATAATTTAAAGTCGAAATACAGAAACTGTTGACAACTAGTCTGGTTTTTTTATTGATTTTTACACTCTTTTTTAATGAATATTCCAGAGCAGACCAAAAAAAAATAGTTCTCATTCGAAAAAAATGAGTTTTGAGGTTTTTGTCAGGACTTACTTTGACATTGAAATAGATATACCCTGTAGGTTCGATTGAATTTTTAATTGACAAAGGAGAAGCATTGGTTTGGTATGTCTTCCGACAGAAGCTAGAAAAATAGGAAATTTTATGCAAAAATCTATCTACAAGTTATTAACATTGGAAGTCCTATTTGAGAAAATTTGAAGGGTTTTTTCAGATTTCATACGAATTTTCTGAGTATAATATGTAAGTGGCACATTAAAACAATGTAGAATTCAATGGGTAATCTCATTATCAATAAAAAACTCAATATTCCTGCATTTTCACATTGTTGTATGTTCACCTATTAAAGGGTAAATATAAGCAGAACACAATATCCGGGGGCTCAGATATCCGAGAACATTTGTCGAGGAAATATTGATTACAGTTTTTTTACACGAACCTTGAACTTTGCGATTTGTTCCGTTTGTCCGCTGGATATGCTGGGCGAGATGTTGGATTCACACCTATCCTGCTGAATGTCAGAGTTCATTCCATCCTCCTCCCTACCAACGGAAAACGGGAAATGGCTTTTCAGGGAACAAAGGTCGCAATCACATCATTTCAGCACGTGGAGCTAGAGTATGTCAGAACGTTTGACTCAGCATGGGCTCGATATTTCGTTTCGTTTAATCGAGACGTCGAACGATAATTCAATATGCGGAATATTGGACACATTTGTTCAGTTTTTGTCGCACTGAACAGGTAAACAGAGTGCCTATCAATTCGTCCAAATGTCTGTATTTTCGAATATTTAACCGAGAATGGTCTCAAACGATTAGTTTCGACTCAACAAGTCCAGAGCGTTTCTGCCAATAGGGTCTTCATAATGGCTCCGTATAATGAATATACTTATGCATATATTTCACAAGTCAAATAAACCCCAGGGGATTTCATTGATTTGCCGAGAAGCAAAAGCAGGCAGGTTTCTGGCTTCTTGGCCTTCATCAGTACTCTGTAGCTTCCCAACAAATTCAACTAAACTGAACCGTGTTGAGCCTCTCACAGCCGTCATGAGCAGTTTACATAAATGCCCTCGCCACCTATGAGACAAAACAAGAAATTCAGCCTTTTCCCACCATTGAAATTTGAAGCTTGAAATCGTATGCCACCATTCGCTCCATTTTAATCGAGAAACGAGTACCGCAGATCTCAGACAGTATATTTTTCAAAAATAATATTGAAAAATTGCGATACCGTTGTTAATAAATCAACAAGTCCAGTGCGTTCCTGCCAATATATGTATAACTGCTCATGCCGGCTGTGAGAGACTATCAGTTTAGTTGAATTTGTTGGGAAGCTACAGAGAACTGATGAAGGCCAAGAAGCCAGAAATGTCTGCTCTTGCTTCTCGGCGAATCGATGAAATCCCCTGGGGTTTATTTGACTTGTGAAATATATGCATAAGTAAATTAATTATACGAAGCCATTATGAAGACCCTATTGGCAGGAACGCTCTGGACTTGTTGATTTATTAAAAACGGTATCGCCATTTATCATTATTAGTTTCGACTCACTGATGAAGAATCCGTGGTCAAAATTGATTCTGTCCGACCGTCTGTCAGCACGATTGTTTGTTTGTGTTAGACCGATACCGTTTGAGCGAGTAGCCCGTGCTGCAGCCTAGAGAGGCCTATTGCACCTAGGTCGGTCTCCTATTAGCTGACAGGGTCTCATGATTGATCCTCCTCAGGTTTACTTAACGGAGCTAGGTCCTGCACCGCTGACATTATATATGGGTCTCATGTAACATCCCCACTGTCTTGTTGGTGTATTACCTACACAAGGTCAATTTTCCTAGCAAGTAGGGTTGGGCCTCTGTCTAGGTTCCTCGTATGGTTTCTGGCACTCAGGGTCGTGTTATCGCCCCATAGTGAAGTCTCCATTGTGTGTGAGATGGTCAGTCAAATATGACATGTGAGGCAGTTTCGTCTGCCCCCCACATTTCCTACAAACAGGGGTTTCTCGGAGAATCCCCATGTGGTTCAGGTGCTTTTTCAGGGTACAGTGTCTGGTTGGTAGGCCAGTGACTGCCTTGAGCTTACTCCTACTTACGGGGCTGCCCCATCATTAACTTACTATGCCGCGGGCCCGAAGCTTTGTTCTAGTGGCAAGTGTGCTGTGCAAGGTTCCATTTTTCGTTGGTGCCTTTCACAGTCGATTTGGTCGCCCCTACTCCCAGCTCTGAGCCCTCTCTAGCGAGTGCACCCACCCGAGCTCAACTCGGTTTCTGGCAGCCGAGGTTTCCAGGTGCTGTTTGCATTCCATCACAAGCCTGGAGTAAATTCTCCAGCTGGCTATTGTCTTAAGTGCTGCCTGACTTTTCGAGAGAATCCGTATGTTCCTATTGGAATATCCCATACGAATATTCTCCACGACACATGTCGTGATGGCTACCACTTCCGCCTGGAATATAGTGGTGCATTGCCCAAGCGACATCGAAATGCTCACATTGGGTGAAGCCCCATACACTCCAGCTCCATATTGTCCGCTCTTCAGCGCGATAACGCTGGAACGAAATGAGTTAGAGAGTTCAGATTTTCAGAGAAGGTTTGGAGTCCAAATGCGTCGGTTAAGTTCTCTAATAGGCAAAATCCACCGAGTGACTTCAGAGTTATAGCCATCTGAAATTTTGAAACGAAATATTACAACGATCTAGATGTGCTGGTCTATTTTTTGATACTTGACCATTTCAGTTGTCAACAGTTTTTGATTTTTGACGTGCCTGGGAAGAATTTTATGAATAATGTGTATAGATCGGCCCGAGTCAAATTTGAAAAGTCGATACGTCAGTAATAACATTCGTTCAATACCTAGTGAAAATTGGATATGTACCTTATTTTACAGCCAAGTTCTCGATTTTAACTTCATCGAATAGTATGTAACATGATGATTTTTTTTTGAAATTAGAAATTTGACAACAAGGTATCACTGGTCAGTAATAACATTCGTTCAAGTCCCGGATTTCACAATAATTCTTTACTGCTTCTCTAGTCCAGTGGTAGATATTCGTCTTCTTGGCAAGTAGGTACCGGGATCGATTCCCGTAGCCGAAATTATTGATCTTTTTCATTTTATTTAACTCTCCTCCATACGCGATAGCTATTAAATATCGATTTGAAATCATCTTGGACATTCTAATTCTACCAATTCAAAACTGCATCATCAAAAGTGGCTGTTCGTTATAATATCTCGATAGTTTGTCATTATTTCCAACAATACAGGGTGAGTCTTTGACCACTGCATTAATTTTAACCAAAGATTCCTCTCATCAAATGAAACACTTTTTTCATTTATCATTTTTCCAGATTCGGCTCAGGTAAAAAGTTACAAGCGTTTAAATATTTCACAATGTGCTAATATACTCCCGCATATAAATTATCTATAACATTGTTGGTGGACGAGAATAAGGCACGGTAACGTGGTTTACAGCTTGATTCGGGATTCCAACGCTTAGGGACGGATCCATAAAAGTAGTGAAATTTCTGGAGTTTTCCATTTTAAAACATTCAATGAAGAATATCTCGAAAACGGTGCGTTTAAGGAGAAATGATGAAGAATAATATAATGTTTTAAAACGATGGAATATTCTTGAAATGACTCAAGAAAAACTTTATTTATATGCTTTCTTCATGCTAATTTCGTTTAGTTTTATGAATCCACGAGTCCATAACTAGAAAACCAGTAGAAGTAGAAAATAACTAATATTTGGAAAATATGTATCATAGTTATAGGAAACTTTATGCCAACATTCATTTTATTCGAATAAAGGATGTCAAAGATACAAAATAAAAACTGATTTTTTTTCAAAATTTCAACAGCCTGTATCATTTAACCTGAGCTGAATTTGGAAAAATGTTAAATGAAAAAAGTGTTTCATTTGATGGGAGCAATCTTTGGTTAAAATTAATGCAGTGGACAAAGACTCACCCTGTATAGATCCGATCCAGTTAAAATGTAGAACTTGGTTGTAGAATTAAGTTTTGAAGGCAATGTTCTCAAATAATTATTTTCAAATTTTCTAGTCATAAGATATTCAAAAAGTTTTGCCTTTGTGTCAGCATTGTCCAACTAACTACTAATTTTTAATTCGATCAGATCAGTATTTTTCGAAACCACTAGTCGGATTTTTCTATTAACGAACTTAGCCGGCGCATTTGATCTCCAAACCTACCCAAAATTTTCAACTCTTCAACTCATTTCGTTCGAGAGTAAGTCGTTCAGTGAATAAAAACTAATCGTTAGAGACCATTCTCGGCCAAAATTTCGAAAATTACAGATATTTTGTCAAAATTATAGGCGTTCTGTGAATGGGAACGAGCGCACCAAAAACCGATATAGTGGAAAATCAAACATCATTTTCATTGGTAGCAAGGAAATAACATTCATCATCTTTCATTATCATTTGCTGTGAACATTTTCAACCGTTGATAAATTAATCAATTCTTAATAACTTATATTTTCCGTCTGCTATATAATGGTAAATAAACTAGCAGCTGTTGTGAAAGCCCACAAGAGCTTAGGATGTGGAAGCCATATTTGGGCTCGAAATTATATGTTTCCTAGTATGTACTTGGGAGTTATTTTTACTGTAAACATGTATTTATTCAGTTGTGATGATCCCTCATGATATTGTCAAATATCATATTACAACATTCTGCAGGCTGACCGAAGATAAGGTATTGTTATGCTCCGCTGCTCTCTTTCTGCCACGAATGTAGATTAAATATATATTCGAAAATAATTTTGATATTTTGAACTTATAATCGAATTTTTATTTTGAATTTTCATTTGCTTAAAATGTTTTATTCAGTTTGTATCGTAATTTTAATATTCTGTATTATATTCATTGTAAATGGAACAAAAACATCAACCTGTATTATCAATCGATCCGTATAAAACCCGGTTGGGTGAATCAAGAAATTTCATTGGGGGTTAAGAAAATGTATTGAATGAAATATTTCGAATTTCATAATTATTTTCACAGATATACTATAGTATATTGTATAATTAGTGGGAAAAGCATAATATTCCTAAACGACTGTGATAATTACCAGACGAGGAGCGTAGCGACGAGTCTGGTAACACACGAGTTTGGTAATATGCTTTTCCCACGAATTATACACACTATTTTTTCTTCGATCGTTGATTTACATTTAAAAAATTAATTAAAAAATATTTCATTCAAGATGTAATCAAGTAAGTTTAAATAGGTTTCTCTATGTTCGTATTGAAATATAGAAGTGGTAACCATGGAAATTACTTTGTTATGACAAAAGTAAAATAATTTTCATGCTGGTTTTGTTTGATTCGTTGTATTTCATAAGGAATTGAAAAAGAATTAATAAACATGAACACTGATAGTGATTATTTGTTACCTTGCACGACTTCTGAACTAGTAGAAGCCGCTAACGCGGCTTCTCTTAATTTACTTTCGGCGAAATCCAGAGCGAAGTATGAACTTGCGTACCAACGCTTCATGGATTTTTGCAGATAAAACAAAAGTGTATCCTTTTCTGACAATGTACTGATGGCGTATGTTGCTGAATTGGCTAAAACAATGAAATCTTCGACGTTGAGGGCACATTATTCCATGCTTCGATCAACTTTGTCTGTTAAAAATAATATTAATATTGCCTAGTACCAAAAACTGAGAGCATTTTTAGAACGTCAAGCTACAAACCGAAAAAATCCAAAATTTCAACCCAGGAACAAGTTCAGAAATTCAGAAGTAGATATAGATAAAAGTATTACTTAAAATACAATAATGTTTGATTGCCTTTTAGGTAGCTCTAATATTTGGAATAGCAGGAGCCTGTCGACGACATGAGCTTGTCCGAATGAAAGTTTAGGGTATAGAAGATTTCGGTTCAAAAATACTGGTAAAAATACCAGAACCAAAAACAAATAAACCTAGATCATTTATCGTTAACGAAACCTATTCAAATGTTTATAGAAAGTACGTATCATTTAGGCCTAATGATTCTGAAAATCCTAGTTTTTTTTTTAATTCAACAAGGGAAAAGGATGGAAGACAGTCATTAAAATAAATCAATTTGGAAAAATGCCGCAAATTGTTGCAAGTAATTTACAGTTGCCAAATCCGACAGAATATACAGGACATTGTTTCCGAAGATCATCGACAACACATTTGGTAGATGCTGGAGCTGATGTTCTTTCTTTAAAGCTCCACGGAGGATGGAAATCTCCCAATGTGGCGGAAGAATATATTGACGAATAAATTAATAATAAAGTAGAAGTGGCTTATAAAATATTCAGCAGCCCTGCCTCGACTTCAAATGAAAATGATCGAAACGAGATAAACCAAACAATTAGTCATGCAGCTTCAACGTCTATAAATTCTCGTTGCCCTCCAGTACAATTTACAAATTGTAGAAACTGTAAAATAAATGTTAACAATTTATTTAACAACAATTAATTTGTGTTCAAGAATATCGTTATAAATTAGATGTTTCTTTTATTTCTTTTACAACAACTTTATCAATTTAAAAATTAAAACCATACTTTGTTTCATTTTATTGTAATAATGCATTTGTAACATTACCGCACGCTACAGCAGTGCGGTAAGAATATTACCACACTGTTATTTTCTTAATTGCTTAGCAAGTGCCCAGTATTCTGGAATGTTGAGCTTTGCGCTTAGAAAACAGGTCAAAATAGTGTCACTTTTCCCACGATCGAAGAAAAATTATATTATATTATATTGCAGTGCGTACAAAACTTCGTATCAGCTTCAAATAATTTCAACTGAATTTATTCACATTGGGTGTTGTTAAAGTATTCCTCCACATTTTTACAACTATCTTTTGTAGTAAGTCTGTAATTTTTTAAGTTTTTGCTGAAAATGTTCCAAATGACTACGTTCGACTCACTGATGAATCTTAGAAGAGCCAGTTGCTTTATGTTATTCCGGCATTGCCAGGAGAGCAGGGAACCTTCGAAAGTTGATTCCAAGTCTCTCAGTGTGGCATGTACCCCAATACCTACACCCTTATATGATTTTAATCCATCCAAGTGGATGATGACTTTGATTCTAAACGATTAACGAGGTCCACCGCACTCTCACGCTAACTTATGACCGTTGCAAAGGGTCAACATGTTGATAGTAATTCAGAAATGTTTTATTTCAATTTTTCATCCCCTGTTTCACCACTTTGAGTGAAACTATTTCATGCTAAGCCCCTAGTATTACCCAATTCATTATTCTGAAAGAATATTACCTTCAGAAATTTTCCCCCTCAATTTCAACCCTCTGAAGTGGATCGGTCGGAGCAAACAGCTCAGGGTTATTCCACTCGATATTGGTACCTAATTTCATTAATTTTCCAGGAAAAAATTAAGTTGCACCATCCCAATATAATCCTGAAAAAATCTAACCAATAAAGATATTTCAAGTTTCCATCACCGCATTCGCGGTAGTTCCATAACAAAACCGCTTCCAATTGAAAACGTTCAATGAATTCCACATCGAAATGACAAATTCTAGAGTGCAATGACACTTCCTTCACGCCACGCCCTTCCTGAAAAGCGGTGAAAATCCTTCGCGCTCAATTTCCGTATGTTATCATTTTCTCGTCAGGGATGACATTAAGGATGATCGATGGGAAATTACTTTGAAACCGGAGCCCTTTCTGGTAGGTTGACATACCCCAGGTTTATCATCATTCATGACTCGATTTTGACGAACACTCGCCTGAAAATACGAGTACTTTCATTACTTCGTATATACCTGCATCGATCGTTACCTTGGCTGTCGCTTATTAAAAAATGCGTTTTAAATGGATATCGGATTACTGTGTAATCCGATATCTTAATGACATCGTCCGAGAATATCGATGTTTTTATATTAAGTCAGTTCTGTTTTTATTTTATTTTTATTTAAATAGGCTTCATCGAGGGTAATCAATGTCGGACATAGATAAACCAAGAATCTGTCGTTATTCCTGAATACCTCCGTCCTTTACTTCGTTGGCTATAAAGTTATAAAAATGTTCGAGGGAGTCCCAAGCAGTATACATGTATACTAGTGATGGGACCTCTCGAATGAAAATAATCGAACATTTCGATTATTGAAACATCTCGAGATATCTCGAGATGTTCTGAAAAATGTGAGTGAATTCATTCGAATGATTTTCTGTCGTCTATCATATGGCATCCAGATGAGATATCACTCGGCTCGAGTCAGAATTGAATGAACTGAGATGAGATACGAGATATCTCGTACTCGTAATTCGTTCGTATACGTTCTGAATGTTTTGATATTTCGAAGTTCCTTTGGAGGCATATAAGTATGAGGTATGAAAGGTTTCTTCAACAATCGATATAATTTATGGCTGCCATCTGGATTCCGGTCGGGTGCTGCCAAAATAGTAGCTAGTGAATGATTTTATTATTTATTCCATTGCAAATTAAGGTATTCATTATTATTTCTTCCTTTCGTGGAGCTATTTTTCAAAAGCCTAGATATATTCCTATTGGGAAATTTTGAAAATTGTTAATTTTCGTTTTGTTATGAACAATTTACTCAAGTGAAAAATTATAAAGCCTCAATTTATTATATTACTATTGATCCGTTTTCTTATGATCAGAAAATACTCAAAAATAATTTTTAATAATTATTATCTCCTGTTTAAAAAATTCTTATAAACCAATGCGTAGTTCATGAGATAATTTAAAATTTCCTTTTGAAACACATTGAAGCTTTATAAATTTTCTCTAAAGTAAATTGTAAAGTTTCCAATGGGAATATATTCCAAGACCTTTGAACAAAAGCTCCACGAAAGGAGAAAATTCTCAGATTAATAGTTTGACAAGTATCGCACTTGCAATGTTAATGTTCGTGCTACAAAAAATTGTTAATTAACTAATAGATAACCAAAAGTAGCGATAAACATTTTTGGACCACGGATTATTGTTCATTGATCTATCCTACAGACGCCTGAATTTTTCAAATTTTTATTCTCATATTCAATAAGTTTTAATAATATTTATTCATGAAAGGTCTGAAGGGGGCGAGGCTTAAGCAAGCCAGAGTATTCGTTTTCGGGAGTATTTTCAACCCTCTGGGAAAATTGAAAATATTGGTCCTAGTTCCGGGAGTTGGGAATTTTTTTAGGAAATGTTGGCAAAAAGCCAAAGCCTCAATTGTTTATAACTATTGCAACTTTTGCGAGCGGCCTTAGCATTTTCTCAAAAACTATCAATATTTCATTCCGAATCGAATGACACCTCAATCATAATTTTCGGAGAATACGCAAAAATTTTGACCTAAAAAGCTTTTGGTGACTAGACTAATGGTTAAGTTCATTTTCAGACGATAATTCGCAAAATACAGATATAGACAATATGGTAGCGCCGTGCTATAAGCGCATAGAAAAATTATTAATTTTTAAATGAAAATAGTATTGTTCACCCATGAATTATAATATTTCTCAACCCCATGTAGAGATTTTGTAAGCCCTACCAAGTCTGTTACATTAACACATACCGGTAAGACTAGTTGGAAGCGAACAGCTGTATTTTTTAATTAATTCCTTTCGTTCTGAAGGATTTATAGGACGTCTAATTGATTGAAAAATAGCTGCGTATAAATTACTTTCATCTACTTAATGAAAACATTGGTGCCTACGAAACATCTGCTAGCCATGGATTTCATTTAGGTTGCTGTTTATAATATTTGGTATTCATAGATATAAATCCCGATCTTGGTAGAACGTCATGAAGATTAAAACTTTTATTCGATATTCCAAGTTGAACATAAATTTTAAAATGCACTGACGTTACGTCAGGAGCTTTTTCTTGCATATTCTCCTGTCTATTCACGCTTCACACACCCTAAAGAAATACTGTAGAACCATCAAGTCATCTTTTTTCAACCGAGTACTAGATTTCAATTCGATCGGATCTGTATTTTTAAAAATATTGGGGAAATAAAATTCGGCTTGAAGGATTGTGTGGAATTTCATCGGAATCTGATTTATAATTTCTAAAATATAAAATTGAATATTTTTTTCAAGAAATATTCTTTATAATTTTTGTTCTACTGATGCGATCGTGACGAAATTTTGCAAGAATTTGACGTTCGGTATTATACAACTAATTACCAAGTTTTAATTCGATTGAATCTGTAGTTTTTGAGGTAATTTAAACAATATTTCAGATGAGTATAACTCCGAAACCATTTGTCTTATTATGCCCACTAACGTACTAAAGAGTCGCATTCGGATACTCTTTCTGTTCGAAAGTTATCGTACAATGGACGGCTGACCAGAAATAATTTAATTTGAACACGAATTCTTCATTCAGAACAAAGATTTGTATCAACTTGGATTCTTGAGCTTGAACCATCATGTGTCAGCTTTGATTGTTTCAGCAAATCTACTATAAAATAGTTCTTCCATAGTAAATTTTTTTCTCTATTTTAGTATCGTAATGCGTTCATTACAGCACTAAAACAGTGCTGTAGTGAACTCATTCCCGCATTGTTTCCAGTTATATTTTTCGGTTTGTGGTAGTCAGCACTGACATTCCATCCTATCAAATTTCAACACACGTCAATTGTCAATTTGAGAGGAAAAGTTTTATTTTCATTAAAAAGTAAGGTACTAGAGATTTCCTTCTTGCTAATTTTGGATCATTCATGCTATTAGGCAACTGTTTTAAATCTCATCTCCATGCCCTACGTACGATCCAAATTCTAATTCCGTGATCTATCAACTTTCATAACAGTCACACCAACTGCCAAGAAACTATAGAAAAGTCACTAGGATGTATAAACCGAATTCTTCATTAAATTATTTTACAAAACTTGACTGAAATAGAGAAATTTTCGAATGTCGCATTCGTGTTTGAATAGGAGCCCATTCTGCAACTTATTTTAGAATATACTATTATTTCATTAGGAACGTACCCTTGAACGTCTTTCATTATCTATCGTCAAAACGTCAGTCTATGTTATCACTATTATAATGGTGAAGTTCACCATGTAATATCTCAATTATTCTATGTCTTATTCAAATACAAAATTGTTATGTCCCTATTGAAGCATCCGATGTAAATCACGTTCTAAGCTGAAGTTGAGTGTTAAACTTGAACACTTAAGTTAATTATGGTCTTTACAACAAACAATACTGCAATAAATGTTATCCGATATCGGGTTTTTAACTGATTTATTTATACAGGGTGTCCCAAAAATACCACGCGAAAGTGACACTGGAGATAGATTGGCATTAGGTCTATCAGATAGCATCAACATGACCTCAGTAAAAGTCCGCTGGTTTTCGAGATATCACCACTTTTGTGTAGTTTTTAAAAATCTTCAGTTTTCATGGTATATCGATACGGAGCTCGTGTCTTATTAAATCAAGGTCGCTGATCACGAATATGCAATTAGTTTTTCCCTAAGTGGCGTACTTTATGAAAATTTTCACTTAGAGTGAAAACATGGACGAAAATAGGTCAATTTTGGAAGTTCACACCGCCCAAAAAAATCGGAGGTAGGTGTTGTCATGTGTGGATCCTTTATCTACTGAATAATCCAAACAGAAAATGTCCAGGCCGTACTATTCGGAAATTATGATTTTTTTCCCAAGGGTCTGTTTTTCGGAAAACTCATTTCCCGGTATTTCCGCGGAAAATTCTCTAATGAAAAATCCGATCATATATTCGTAATCTACGGCCCCAAATTAGTAAATAACGTAATTTGCATCGAAATCGGAGACCGGTCGAATTTTGGCAATTTTTTAATACATTAGCATTTTTTGACGCAAAACTATGAAACGGGTACTTATTCTTATAGATTCGGGGCCGTAGATTCCGAATCTACCATCAGATATTTATTACAAAAATTTTCCGAGGAAATATCGCGGAAAGAATTTTCCGGAAAATAGACTCTCGGGAAAAAAATCATAATTTCCGAAGCGTACGACCTGGACATTTATTGTTCGGATGATTCGATAGATAAAGGATCCAAATATGACGTAAAAAATCAGCAACACCCTACTCCGATTTTTTTGGGCGGTGGAAAGTTCCAAAATTGACCTATTTTCGTCAATTTTTTCACTTTAAGTGAAAATTTTCCCAAAGTACGTAACTTAGCGAAAAACTAATTACATATTCGTGATCAGCGACCTCGATTTAATTAGACACGAGCTCCGAATCGATATACCATGAAAAAAATTTTTTGGGTCGGCACTATTTTTGACCCGGAATCGGAGGAAAATTCTTCTTTCCCGTCCCAAATCTATGGTTTTCACATCTCAATAACCAAATTTTCCCCAATTATTGGTCGGTGGACGACGTTTAGATTTATGTATCTATTTTTTCTGTATCTCTATCCGTTCGGAAAATATAGGTAATGAGCGAATCCGTCAAACGCCAAAAAGTTTTCTCTAGTATCCAACACATACAAAAATCTACAATTTTCCGATTAGGTCGACGCGGCTTTGGTTATCCACTAAATCGGGCACGCAGATCACGAATCTGTAATTAGATTTTCCGTATCTCGATTAGTTTCGGAGCAATGACAAAAAATGTCGCAATTTCTGGCTCTACCTCCGGAAAATGGACTAATCAGTCGGATTTTTCGCCATATTACCAAAATTAATCGAGATACGGAAAAACTAATTACAGATTCGGAATCTACGTCCTCGATTTAGTGAATAGCCAAAGCCGTGGCGATTTAATCGGAAAATTCTAGATTTTTGTATGGGTTAGAATCTAGACAAAGGACTCACAGCTCTGGCAATGTGTTAGTTGTTGTATGCATTTTATCAATATTTCACAGGAAATAGGTCATAAATACTTCTACAATGGTTGAAGTATTACAAGATATCTTACTTGCAATTATCTTTTAATGGAAAATATTAATTTCAAGGGTGAGACCACCCATGCAAAAATAAACCAGTTAACCCAAAACATTTAAGTTTTACAAGCGAGCTGCTTTGTTTAGAAATACAAATGAGCGCTTCCCAACATGTGAAGTCATGGGACGCAACAGTGGTGATATCTCGAAAACCAGCGGACTTTTACTGAGGTCATGTTGATGCTATCTGATAGACCTAATGCCAATCTATCTCCAGTGTCACTTTCGCGTGGTATTTTTGGGACACCTTGTATATTCTTCATTGTTGAAGATTTCGAACACTTCTCTTCTGACACACCCTGATTCCACGGGGGACAGGGAACCCATTTTCTTTCGCACCCCTCTGATGAAGCCAGTGGTTGACAATATTTCAACGTTCTGTGTGGAAAACGTTTGAAAGCGATCGTCTCCCTAATTTTGGATTAATATTCTTACGAATAAGGAACTTTTGGAATCGAGCGCCAAAAAAATGTAAAATCATTGATTTTTTGCCGCTAACTTGATTTTGTACGATTAATCCTAGACCTAGTTGTAAAAATTTAATTATGAATAAAAAAATAAATTAAGACTTACAAGTGTTAGCAGAATTTAGTGTTACGGAGTACCATAGAATTCGATGTGAGATACAAGATTTTATGGTCCTAACCTCAGCAAAAAGAAACCCTTCCTCCCTGTTAGGTTGAGTTTTGTAAAAATTGGAATTGATAACAAACTAAACTGAAGTATTAAATATTGAAGGGCATCTATTTATTAATCAGTAGTATCATCATAAGAACATATTGATATCATTTTCAAATATAACAAATTAATACTTTCGGCGATATAATTTTTCAAAATTTCAACATTAAATCGTAACTATGATTTCACAAAATGCCGTATCTAACATTAACGTTCGTATCTATGAATGTCATCTGTGTTCATACAATTCATCATTATTATCTCATTTACAGATAAGAGACATGTCAAACAAGGTATGATCGAATGCAAAATGACCAATGAAATATCCTCAGCTTTCATAGATAGCTCTTTGATTATCCATATGATGATGATGATGATGGAAATATATACTTTGATAAGTTAATCAAATTGGGTTCAGAAGATCTCCAGTAAAAACAATACTGGAATGTTGCCCAAGTTTCAATTGATATAATATTATTTTCATAGTAGATTTGACGAATGAAAATCTCGGATAAGTTCGTTATTGGGTATATTTTTTTTTTGGTTTTGGATTGATAATTTTTGGTACTCTTGATGAATTTAAATTCTTGTATAATGTTTGAATTTAATTTATTTTATGATGAAGTTCCATGATTAAAAGACATTGGTATCATTCCCAACTTTGAGAAACCAATACTTTCGGAGATATTATCTGTCAAAGCTCCTGTTTAATTCTACTAATATTAATATATTAGGATTATAGAAGTAAATCCGTTATATAAAATTTAAAATACCTATTAGACGAATGTTTGAATTATAATTTTAGTGACAATTCTTTATTATAAATATTGAAATAATGTTGACACAAATTGCAGAAATTCATAAATATTCTAGAAAGATTCTGCTAAATTGAAATTCATTATTCCTTCAAAGGGTCGTGTGAAAATCTTCAAGGTCAGTTAAGGTTAGGTTGCCATAATGACCCTCAATGGAAATAAAAGGGGTAAGATAATAGGGTTACCTTTTTTTATCATGGATCCCCAAACCGATTTGTTTACTTACTATCAACCCCAATCTCAACTTATTCTCTGAATTTACGCACCTAAATCGTTTTTAGTTCTTTAAAAATTGTTCAATATACGTCTCTAAAACACGACTGTGTTTCAAACTTCGCTAATATTTTATTTATAATTTTATTTTTATTTAGACAGGGTGAGGCGTACTTTTTCCTTCTTCATATTATATAATACTGATTTGTACGATGTAAGATGACGAATGTGTTCAACTGTGTGGACTCTATTCCTAGAAGCAACTAAATAACTAATTATACTTGAGATACTTTTTTTGTACATATTCACGAAATTTTATCAAATATCTGTTGATTAGTAACTAGAGTGATTTTGGGGACGTACGTAATTCATTGGATTAACTTTTTTATCCGTGTATGTATATTTTTGTGTTTTCTTGTTATTATTTATGGATTCCCAATATCAGCTAGTTTTTAATTGGCCTGTAATCAAACGGATTTTTTTCACAATTTGCTAAATATTTGGCAAGCATTGAATTTTTTTAAATTGGTGGATTGGTACACATTATAATAAATTATTCTACAGTTTGTTTACGTGATGTGGCAATTCAGTTGTTTATTGACTAATTGAGCTAAGAATCCACTTAGTATCACTCAGTACCATCGAATACTGAAAGTTGCTTGGTTGTATATTCGTAATAATTACATCTTTTGGGTAAATAACATTACATAGAGATCTTAAAGCTCTTCCCCAGTACCAGCTGTTTACTCGGTGACAAATTCAAGAGAGTCTTGCTCTCAATGTCGCAAATGAGAAGGATATCTTTACCTGATTTCCGAAAATACTCAAAATTCCTGTTCAAAGAATTTCGGATACCCTTCGTTAACTTCTACTGTCGGTATTTATTGAGAGCTTTCTATTTAGGTTTATTATATTCTCAAATAATAGATGTTTCTTCTGTTGATTATCAACGGGGGTTGTCATGAGTTAGGGATGAACTGGCTGTTCAAAAATGATACTGATGTCACAACAAAAATAACGTATTAATAATGACATTTTCTATGGGTAAATGTATCTCCATATTGATTATTAAATTTCTAGAATGCAATATCACAAAGTATAATAGATATAGGCAATTTAATAACTTTATAGTTTCAGTTCCTTATAAAATATATGGAATCGGTACGTAGAAAACTAAAAATAAGGGTTTGCTCAGTAATAGCTTTTCATAACGTCATGCGTATTTAGGATACATTTTTTGCGCAGCATACCCCACATATTTCTGAGTGTTCCCATCCTAGCAACAGGGTCACCTTTTCTCGAGACTGTACATATATATCGGAAGCTATTTTTCTTTAATATTCAAATAAATTCATTGATTATAAATATCCTAGAAAACACTTTATGTTTCAAATCAATAAATTTCTAATCAAATTTTGTGTCTCTACCAAAGTAACTTCATTAATTATTTTTTTTACGCATAAGATAATATTATCAATGCGCATACAGTAATGGTAGATGGAGGACAGTAATATGCTTCTAAAGTACGTTTATTCTATGGATCTCTCGTTGTTTATAACCAAGATACAGGGTTATTTATTATTTTTCCAAATTTTTTCAATTAATCATGAACCAACCTATAATTTTTTGTAATATTTGGATCGTATGTTCTTTGATCTCAGTGGTGTCAATTAATATAACGAAAAAGGTCTTATTCCAGGTCCGGCTTTAAAGAACTTAAGAAGTAGGTTTCGAGTCAGAACAACATCCTGTGAAATTTTATTTACAAATTAGCAAAGAGTAGAAAAAAAATAAGTGAGGCTAAATTTATTTGGTTTTTCCGCGTATAACTCTTTTACTTATTAACTTTAGTCGAATCTAGATTTTCCGATAAGGAGGTGGCTCAAAATTAAAAAAAAATAAATCGTCTTTCCCATATGATACTTTTCCAGCTTTAATTCATAAAGTCAGCAACTATTTCTTATTCTCCTAATTTCTGAATCCCAGCCTTATTGAAAAGCGAGAGGACATGGGTATTTGGGACAGATTATTATTATCAATGAATCAATTTAAACAACCTGTTTGTAAATTATCAATTTGTTCATTGCTCTATATCAAAAAAAATAAATAAAATGAGGAAAGAGCCCATTTCGATAAATGAATAACATTATTTTAAACAAAAATAATGTTGCAACGAATTGTATTAAGTTAAACGAAAAGAATTAGAAACAGAAAAAATATAAACAACTAATGTTAAAATTATACTCTGGGTATTATTTACTAAATTAAGCAATGCTATACGCATTGTTTATTTTATTATTATTGTATTCAGGGGAATCGAAAAATGATCATGCTCTAGCTAAAAATATAATTAAACGCTGAAAGTGAATGTTTAACCTTTAAAATATACATCCGTTGCGACGTCAATATTGTTTGAAATAAAGATATGCTTTTTTCGGAATGGGGTTTTCCTTATTTTTATATATTTTTTTATTTGTATCGCAATGATCAAAGGTTAATTAATAATTTTTTTAGTCTTACAAGGTGTCATTAATAATAATAGTTCGTCCTAAATACGAACATGGACGTTTTCAATAAAGTGGGATCCAGAAATTCAGGAGAATATAAAATAATTGATGATTTTATGGATTAATGCTGGAAATGTACCATTCGGGGAAGATAATTTTTTTTTTAATTTTGTGCCACCTCCTTGGCGAAACATCTCGATTTGACTCAAGTTAATAAGTAAAAAGTTTTAAGAGAAAACACTTCACGTTTTTTTCCAAATTTGAAATTAAAATTTTAAAATATTGATATACGTTTTGCTTCGACTCGAAACCTATTTAATAATATTTTCTATTCAAGATCTGGAATAAGACTTATTATGTTAATCGACACCACTTTTCACGAGGAACTTACGAACCAAATATTACAATAATGTATAGGGTAGTTCATTAGTTATGATTAATTGAAAACATGGAAAAAATAGCCCTGTATCTTGGTTATAAAGAACAATATACCCCTAAAATATAGGTTATTTAGAAACACCTCTGTGTACTCATCAAGCATTACTTTATGCGCATTTTCCAATGAATCACCCTGTATAATTTATCACAACTACCGCAATTTAACTGTTAAACCCCCGGACTTAAACACCTGCTCATCTTCTGAGACAGCAGTTGCGTACACAAGGATTCAACAAGAAAATCTCCAAACTTTCCCAGCAGATCACTTATTTCAACTCGGCGTCATAAAGTTTAAACTTTTTATAAACTTCCGAGTTTTAACCCCACGAGAGGTAATTTAGACGGTCTCGGAGGGGGTCTCGAAGAAGAATATCCCAAGTCTCGGCCAGGTACTGTCGGTAATGAGCCTCTAAAAACATTTCCGTGGAAATCATTCGTCGTTACCACTTCCCAGGCGCGATTGTACCTCGAAACCGGTTTATCTCTTCGTTTTCGGGCATTCCTGATGAAGAATAAGCTCTCAGGTTATAGGTTATTTCGTACCGATGGCCGGTTCGGTTGTATTTTCTCTGTACCTATCTCTGGGATCGTGGGGTCTGGAATGCTCGAGCTCAAACGATGTGTTTGAGTTGCAGGTAGATGTTTTTGAATTGATAGCGTTCTTAATACGACTGGGTTTGATGAAAAAAAAAGTTCAGACGTCGGTTGGCAGACGACCACAAGGATGTGTCAGATTAAGAATTTCGTTTTAATATTCAGAGGTACGTGTATTCCATACTGCTTGTTTGATTACGAATCTACGCATACGGGCATATTGGATCTAAGCGATTCCAATCTCCTGAGCCCCTGTCTTACACTCGGTTTCCATGGAAACCATGCACGTCAGTTAATACAAATGTAATTTCAGCGTTGCGAGTCTACACGATTCACGCGACTGGCATGGAAGTAGAATGATCGAGTCGTTCGAATGTCGCTAAAGTAATGGAGGTTTATGGCAAGGCGCGCACATGCGATTTTCTGTGGCACGATCGTTTAGCCGCAAAAATGAAATACATACAGTTAAATACGAATGTACCCATATACGACCAGATAATCGCCGCGACTAAACAGATGCAACCAGTCCCGTTTTTGAAGCGACGCGATTGTCGCAAATTGAGATGAGTCGATCGTATAGGAATGAACCTGCATCCTCTTGTGGCAATTCAATCGCGATTTAGTTGCTGCCAAAGTCAGAACAGTCTTTGTGTGATTATGAAATATATTTTAGCAATGAATGATATAAATGGAGTCTTATGATAAAGGGTTTTCCAATAAGAGGAGTTATTTTGATATTCAAAGAAAAATGCCATTTTTCAATATAAATGATCGGATGTTTATTTCATTATAAAGAAGAAGCTATGCCGTTAATAGTGGAAAATAACATAAGGCAAATGACCACCACGACCACGCTTCAGGACCATATCCTTTTAATGAAATTTTCCATAACCAAATCGCAAAGTGGCTGCCCTATGTCCTCGATAGCCTCACGAATTCCATCTTTGAGGTGTTGAATAGACGCTTGGCTATTGGCGTAGATATTCTCTTTCACGTGGCCCCAAGGCCCCAAAGGAAGAAGTCGCAAGGTGTTAAATCACAAAATCTCGGTGGCCAATTGTGATCACCTCTTCGAGAGATAACATGGTCCGGAAACTTTTCCCGCAAAAGATCAATGGTTTCGTTGCTTGTGTGGCACGGATCATTTTCATGCATTTCAACGACCCAATCAGCAAAGACACGACGTTGTTGATGATCGTCCGGCTTGAGTTCTTGTGTAAACTGAAATTTATAAGCGTTAAGACCCAAATCTTTATGCAAAATACGGTGTAATGACGTTTGTGGAATACCTAATTCCAAAGAACGACGAGGAATGGACAAACCTGGGTTTTCTTCAACACTTTCGGCTACAGCAGCAATATTCTCGGCTGTTCTTGAGCGACGTGCACGGGTTTTATTCTTCACGTAACTATCTTGTCCCAACAGAATTTTGCCACCAATTTAATTTCTTTATTGCGCTCCGACAAGGTGCTTCTTGACGACCCAAAAATGTTCGAATTTTACGAACCGTCTCTGCCAAATGTTCACCATTTTTATAGTGAATTGTAATAACTTCGATGCGTTCTTGAAGCGTGTATCGTGTATTTTTATTAATGGCGTAGTTTCTACTTGTCAAATGTCAAAAAATGACAACTTCAAAAGTGACATCTACCGAAATAACACCTCTTATTGGAAAACCCTTTAGAACTACATCATAAATGAAATGAAATTCGAATAAGAGCTTATTCATCAAGATTAAATGAGCAATCTGCAATGCTTGAATGCTTCAAAAGTTGTAATTTAGAAAAAAGGCAACAGTGCCAAAAATAATTAATCCGAAACCACCAGACCGTTTCTACCCAATCACGAACTTATCCGAGAGTATTATTTCTGAAATCTACTCTGAAAATTATATTATATCAATTGAAACTCAGGCAATATTCCAGTTTTGTTTTTACTGGAGATATTCTGAACCCACAGTGTAAATTTACTCACCATACGGATTATCCAAGAGATATCTACGATAGCAGAGGTTGTTTCATTGGTCCTTCTACATTCAATCATAGTTTGGTTTTTAGAATAAGAGGTATTTTATATAAAGAATTTTCAATAGAACTAGAAATAAATATGACATCATACTCAGTTATGTAGTTACGATCACATGTCTCTTATCAAGACGAAATTATATTATATCAATTGGAACTTAGCCAATATTCCAGTTTTGTTTTAACTGGAGATATTCCGAACCCAATTTGATTAACTTGCCAAAGTATATATTTCCATCATCCTCAACATAATATGGATTATCATCATCATATGGATTATCCAAGAGCTATCTACGATAGCTGAGGTTATTCCATTGGTCATTTTTCATTCAATCATACTTTTTTTGACATGTCTCTTATCTGTAGATGAGATTACGATGATGAAATGTATATACACAGATGAAATTCATAGATACGGACGTTAATTTTCGATACAGCTATCTGTGAAATCATAGAAATAATTTCGATTTAATATAGAAATTTTGAAAAATCATATATCCGAAAGTGTTGATGTTTCAGAGCTAAAAATTATATCAATGGATTCTTATGATGAAACTGCATCTTAAAAAAAATGAGTTCGAAATTTGTAATGTAAAATAATTTTTTTCTCGTTACTCCGAAACAATCCGGCCGATTTGGCCCAATAACGAACTTAACCGAGATATTTATCTCCCAAACCTACTCCGAAAATTTCAACTGTCTAGCTCTTTCCGTTCGAGAGTTATCGTGTTAACGGAAGGCCAGACATTTTGACCACGGATTCTTGATCAGTGAGTCGAACCAAATCGTTTAAGACCATTTTCATCCAAAAATTCGAAAATTACAGGCATTTGCAGTTCCGAGAAACAAGTTCGACAAATACTGTCTCTGATTCACTGAATGTATTCCAAGTTAAATCCTCGCACTGTGCACTACGCCCTCATCCTGAACGGCCCCATGTACGCTAACAAGAAAAACATCCAAACCTTGAATACCTTGAAGTTCCATCGAATATTTCCTTTCCGGTAAGAAAAATTCGGAATTTTTCGTCGCAAAACTTCCCAAGTATGCCCCTAACGATTCCCAAATATGCCTTCGCATCCCCCGACCGAAACTCGGGAAGAATCTCCAGCAGAAACTCTCCCCATTCTAGAACCGTCAGCGATATCTTCTCCTCTCTCTGTTTTGTGGCTCTCTCCTCGCCGAGTATTGATTGAAAAACTTCGTGGGGTAGTTTGCTCCTCGGGGCGCCCCCGTACAGCTGTGCCTCCCTCTCGCGTTGCGCCCATCCTACTCCCTCGACGGATAGAGATTCCTCCGGCAAAAATGGGCCATTATCCTATCGATTTCTCATCTGGCGCGGAACTGGGGGAGTACTTGAGGTTGGAATAAAAAAAAATACAAGAGCTTTATGATATTGTACTGCTTATCTTTTTATTATTGCGGTGGAAATTCTCTGTTGGATGTTGGAGCGTTATGAGCCAGAAGGGCAATTCAGATAGACTGGATGCAAGATTTCGTCTTTAAATTTTCAACAATAGTTTATGTGTGTATTTTTTTATTTCTCTAAGCGATTGTGTCGTCCCTGAAAAGCTGAAGGAATACGATAAATGACAGCAATATCGGTAATTGCATCCTACGAAATATTTTGATAATTCAGGTTTCATCCGATCTAAGCCTGGTCTTATACATCCGGACTGTCTCTGAATTCATATTCAAATTTATGATCTGAATTCTAAAAACTTGTCTCACACTTAATGTCTTAATTAATAATTTACGGATCCATAAAAGTAGTGAAATATCTGGAACTCCTAATTTTATAACATTCAATGAAGAATATCTCCAAAACCGTGTATTTAAGGAGAAATTATGAAGAATAATTTAATTTCGTTAAACGATTGTATATTCTCGAAATGACTCAAGAAAAACTGCTTTCTTTATGTTAATTTCATTTAGTTCTATGAATCTAACAGTTTTTAACTAGGAAACCATTGGAAATAGAAATATATATATATATATAATATATGATATTTGGAGGATATCTACCATAGTTATAGGAAACTTCACGCCAAAATTCATTCTATTCGGAAAAAGTATGTCAAAGCTACAAAATACAAACTGATTTTTTTTTATTCAGCAGCCTGTATCTTTTTACCTGAGTCAAATTTGAAAAAATGGTAAACGGAAACTTAAAGACTCACCCTGTATACAATATTCTCATAATTTTGCCAGCAGAAAAAAACGCTAGAATATTGATCTACATGTGTATCAAATATTTTTTCTTGGGTTAAGATTCATAATACAGAATGAATGTGTTAGTGGTATAAACTATATTCTAGTTTGAATTCACTGTGGACTTATTAGGAACTATAAAATGATGAAAAGAGTATTGTATTTTATTAATATATTTTCTCTTATATTGAGATAAGTTTTCAAATAAGGAAAAAAACAAGAATATAAAATACATATTTAATCTTTCAAACAAATGAAATAGACCATTAAAATAATTTGTTTGTCGGTCTATACCTTCTCAAATATCAGGAATAAATGAACAATCTGCTATGATTGTCTCCAGCCTTGCTCTAAGCATTTCGATGATACTTTCCTTAGGTATTTCGAATTGTGAAAACTTTGCACCGAGTGTAAGTTGCAACAACCTATTCCACGAGGTAGAATCATCGCTGATTGCTCATTTTATCTTGTTAAATATACTGTTATTCGAATTTATGTATATATATATATTCTTGTATGATGCAGTTATATCATAAGAATCCATTGGTATCAGTCCCAACTCTGAGAAACCAATACTTTCGGAGATATGATTTGTCAAATTTTGAACAACAGTGCCAAAGCCATAGTCCACAGTGCTTTCCCACTTTTTTGACAATGAATCACCTGTAAAATTTTTTCGCAACTATTTATTTACCCCCAGTATACAGTGTGTTACATGAGTGTTTGGCCATAGCCAAGTGGTAAATGTAGGTCATCTAAGTCTTTCAGAAAAAATGCTTCTTTTGTATCCCAAGGTAGTTAGTTTCGGAGATACAGGGTGATTCATGAATGTGGGCCCGAATTTCCGATATTTTTAACTTGGGAATTAGTGGTCAAATTTTGATTTAATTTGGTGAGGTTGTTCACTTTCAACAATTCTTGTAAACGCCTTATAGAATTTGATTATTTTCAGGGTAGTACTCAGAATATCGAGGTTTTTCTTTCAAACTTCGGAATTTCTATTATTTACATCAGTTCGAAAAATGTCGTTATACCATGAAGAAATACACAATTCAGCATAATAAATTCAGTTTTTGCTTTAAATGTCACAATTGTTTCAAGAGAGTAAAAAACAAACGATTTCAATATTTTTATTTTTTGTGTAATACAGTCTTTAATTTTTGTGTGGTCATATTTAATGTCATTTGCTGAGATTTGGAATTTTGAAGTTCAACGAAATGACATGAACTATTTTGAAACATGCTATTAGTCAGTAACAAGTATTGAAAGTATTTTTTTCTGAATATTGTAGTGTATGAAATGAAATAAATAGGTTTGATTTTTTTCTTTTGAATAGACAATTTTTTCAAAAAAAATTGCTGTCAATAATTGTTACTGACGAATTGCATGATTCAAAATAGTTCAAATCTCAGCAAATGTCAATGAATATGACCGCAAGAAAGCTAAAAATAGGACCGTATTACAAACAAATTATATAAAATATGAATTCGTTTGTTCGTTACTCTGTTGAAACATGTGTGCCGTTTAAAACCAAAATTGAATTTATTAAGCTGAATTGTGTATTTCTTTAGGGCAATAATGACATTTTTCAAACTGATGTAAATATTATAGATTTCGAAGTTTGAAAGAAAAACCTCGATATTCTGAGTACTGCCCTGGAAGTAATCAATGTTAGTCATTTTAAAGAATTGTTGAAAGTGAACAACACCACAAATTTTAATCAAAATCGGACTTCTGATTCCCAAGTTATGGATATCGTAAATTCGGGTCAACATTCATGAATCTCTGAAACTAACTGTTTTTGAATACAAAAGTGGCAATTTTTCTGAAAGGCCTAGATGACCAGCATTTAACACTAGGCTATGGCCAACCACTCAACACCCGGTATATCAGCCGAATCACGAAAAATATTCACCAGCCGCTACTGAGCAGTACATTATCATAACAGGGGACATTTTCCATATAAACAGGATTAATTCTGTGAATGTTAAACTTTCGTATTTAAACTATATCCTTTTACTGTCGCTCGTTTCCCAAGTAAACAAAACAACCGCCTCGATTAAATCCTTTATATCCATATAGCCTCCACCTACGGTCAATGTCGACAATAAAAATACCAGTAAAGATGGACATGGTAGAATACATATCGAGGGCAGGGTTATGAATTACTGTCGCAACATCAATATTAAACGAATAAAAAGAGAGTAATAACGATTTCCACGATTATTGAATGAAATGTTTTCGCGTTGCGTCGTTCAAGGAAATAATTTTTTTTTAACGTTGAAAGTTTTTCGATTGAATTAAATGATAATTCGCAAAAACTATCTGAAACTTCCCACGTTTCTCGTGATATTTACATTGTTGTTATGAAATGAAGAATACGTTTCTTTTTCGACCTACTTATATTGATAAAATATATTTTAACTGAATGTTGCGTTTACCTGTGGAGATATTTGAGATTGCACATCGAACAGGTACAAAAAGGTTATATGGCTGTCTACCTGTGTAAATTCCGCAGCTGTTTTTCTGAGAAACTGCAAATACAATAGGCTTTGATATTGACATGTGTCGTTATCATACTTTTTTGTGCGTACAAATATTTGTCTAAGAACCGAGTACGAATCGACCTTAACCCATATGTTTAATGGATGTAAAAAATTTTGTAACAAATTCATTATGTTGACTAATATGTCGCGAATAGTATAACACTCTTGTATACTACAAATTTTGTCGTTACACTTATGTTTTGTAAACGATGTTTCCGTCTTCTGAGACGAAGCGTTTAAATCACGCTATCCATTTCTACATTCACGTATGGGTTGACATACGCTCGCAAAAATTGCAATAGTTTTAAACAATTAAGTGAAAAAAAACGTAGGGGGTTTGGTTTTTCGCCAATATCTCAAAAACTATCGGAGATAATTCAAATTTGGAAGAGACTCAAGAAGAGGAGAAAATTTCCTAAAAAAATCCCTGCATGCAATCTATGCAGTTTCTAATAACATAAAAACGGATCGTTTTTTTTCGCTGATTAATTTAAGTTTTTAATTTTGCAACAACGAAAATTATTAATAAAAAATTCCTCTCCAAGAGAGGAAAAAAATCTAAAACTTGTAGTTTAGCAATTATCACACTTGCAATGTTAATGTGCAAGCAGAAAAAAGTTATTAATTAACTATTGAATAACTAAATGAAAAATTATTATAAAAATTTTGTTCAAGCGGATTATTATTCATTCATTTATTCAGTTGCTGCCTGAATTTTTTCAATTTTTTTTTTCATATTTACTATGTTTAAAAAATGTTTATTGTTGAAGTGCCCGAAGTGGGCGTGGCTTCTCCAAGCCAGAGTACCCGTTTTCGGCCGTATTTTCATCCCTCTGGAAAAATTATAAATATTTATCGTACAGTTTCGGGATTAGAAACTCTTTTTAGGAAATTTCCTCCTCTTTTTGAATCTTTTTTCAGATTTGAAAAATCTTTATTAGTTTTTGAGATATTTACAAAAAACTGAAACCCCTTTTTTTTTAGTAAATTGTTAATAACTTTTACAATTTTTGCAAGCGGAACTTCATTTTTTTCAAAAATCATCTAGATGCCATTCCGAATCGAATGACACCTCATACATAATTTTCGGAGACTGCTGAAAAAAGTTGGTCCAAATGGCACTTGTTGACTAGTCTAACTATACAACCGGAACTCAAGACAGATTTTTCGTAGACAACCCTACAGTATCGTGCTCGCAATGAAAATATCTTTATTTTTACATAAGCTGTATTCATCAAACAGACGAGTGCAAATTATTATGTTCGAATCACCTGTTTATACCTGCCTACCAATAGTTATGACGGTAATAAAATAGTTAACCTATTGTTTGCATATTATATAGGCTTCGTTCTTTCGATTGGCATGTAATTTACCTATTAAACAAACCAGTTCAAAGTCTGGAATAAAATCATTTATAGTTTTTTAAATAATCATATCCTGGACTGAAATTTTACAGTCCTATTACAAACCTATTCGTGATATTTTATTTAATAGTACATATATTCTAAAACAAGTTGCAGAATGGGCTCTTATTCAAACACGAACGCATAAGTGTTGGAATTGCCTTGTGCAATGAGTATTAGACGATATTGCATCCTAGTGACTTTTGTATTGTATCTTGGCAGTTGGTGTGACTGTTATAAAGTTGACAGATTACGGAACTTGAATTTGAATCATACGTAGGGCATGGAGATTAGATTTAAAAAAGTTTCCAAATAAAATGAATGATTCAAAATTAGCAAGAAGGAAATCTCTAGGAGCTTATTTTTTAATGAAAATAAAACTTTTCCTCTCAACAATTATTTCACTATATCCAGATTATATTATATTGACAATTGACTTGTGTTGAAATTTGACAGGATCGAATGTCATTGCTGACTATCACAAAACGAAAAATATAACTAGAAACAATGCGGGAATGAGTTCATTTCAGCACTGTTTTTAGTGCTGTAATGAACTCATTGCGATACTGAAATAGAGAAAATTACAATTATCTTAAATTTGATATAAAATATTTTTCATGTATTAAACAGACTGGTAAAGGTTGTTTTGGATTCGGATCCTGTATTACATGTAGTATGAGATAAAAGTATTGATCTTTTCATTTTTAGATCAGGAAAAATTATTTTTACCATCCGAATTATATCAAAAGGTCTCGTTTATATATCATTGCTACATAAAAATACAAAGGCGGACAAAAATGTTCGACCCTAAAATATTACCAATATTAATCCTGGCAGACATTCGTCCCATTTGATTAATAATTCGAAGATGTGAACATTAAAAGCACTCACTTGACGCCATAAACTATACTGCGCTATTAAATAGTTTCTTGCTGGCTTTTCTTCCCCGCATTATCCTCATTACTTAGACTGCGCTCTTCAACGATAAATATATTTCACTAATTTTGAATACCGTTCATTATTGAAATTGGTTTTCCCGAATATAAACGGAAATCTATTGAAAATTCAAAGAATGTGATCTAAATTAATATTAATAGTAAATCAATTTTATAGCCTCGTCTTAATCGTTTACTTATTTATTTATTTATTTATTTATAAGGAACCTTTGCAGGAAATCACAATTATAATGATTCACTATTGTAACAATATTATTATGAAAATGTGAAGTGTGGTAAAATAACAAATCACAAAAAAAAAAACGTTCTAAAACAATGAAAGTCAAGTTGAAAAATGCAAGTGTAAATAAAAAAGGTGGTACTTAATACGAATAAATGAAGACTACGCTTAAATGAATAACTCTCAAACATTCAATTAATAGTCCCCACTTACACCTGAAAATGATTGAAATCCGAAAATAACAGTGGCTTTCAACGGTATTTAACTTCAAATACAATGCATCCAATCCAAATTGTTTATTATTGAAGATTTTTGATCAGGTTCTCAGCAAATAATATGCATAATGTCAATATTACCCTAAATGTCAAATGAGTATATCTTCGAAACAATGGGGCGGTTTTTGCCCATTCAAACACGTCCGGCGTATTCCGCCGATTCCATTTGATTTTCTGATCAAGAATTTGTGGTAAAATTAGATTCTGTACTTCCGTTTGAATATAATCTTTCGAAAAAAATTCTGCTAATTTTGAGCAAAGATTGATTATCTTCTCTCTTTATTTTTGCGAAATTTCAATGGATGTTGGAAAACATTTTTGTTGCGTGATTTACAATATTTATTTATAAATTTTTAAAGAAAAATCGAATGAAACAATGTACGAATCACGAAAAATTCCTAGATATAATTACAACTCAATATTTTCAAATGTGGGTTCAAATATAAATATCAACTTTTTTACAATTTTATAACTATTGTTTAGCCAACAATACTAAGATATTTTGGAAAAAATTTTAAATTAAGCAAAATTTTCTAGGTAATATTCCGAATTATATCCTCACGTCAACACTTCAATTGGGCATCGAGATTAATTTTTTAATTTTTAATTTTATGAACTTTGACAAAAAACTTAAAATTGTCATTATTATTTACAAATGAATATTTTCTGTTTTTTCGACTTCATTCATCGGTTTGAATGAAAAGAGCGAAATAGAATTAAACCACAAATTTTTAGGAAATATTCCGATTTCATCCCCACCTCAACACGTTAATTGGCCATCGAGATAAGTTTATTTTTCAATGTTTAATGATCTCAACTATGTTTTTCGACAAAATCCTTATTGTTATTTATAAATAGATATTTTCTCTTTTTTCAATTGCATTAATCAGTTTGAACGAAAAGTACGAAAGAGTATTAAAATTGTTCTTTATTTCCACTTCAATTTCATCTCATCGTAAATGCATTTCGCCTTTCGAGATTAGTTTCTTGATGAAATCCACTAATAACTGTTTTCTTTTTCAGGTACTTACGCTCCCTTTCTTATTCGGACGGATCACGGTAAGCCTTCCAGAAAATTTGTTCCAGCAGAAAGAGCCGCCTTAAAGAATAGTTTATTCGTCCAATGTAATTCTTTTTCACAATAAAACTTGTTCTCTTTGAGCGCTTCGGAACTTCCTTCCTTCGCAAACTTTCATTTATTATTTCCGGGACAATTCAGACAATGAGCTTCCATTTTGCAACGTACGTCTGTGTGTTGCCGAATCTTAGGAGAGTTAATTACATTTCGAGTATGAAAGTTTAGTATTACAGTTTCCTTACAGACATTTCCTGCATCTTGTCACAAAACTCGATCTAACCTCAGTTTGACTGCAGTGTCCATTCATTTCAAGATAATAATCTTGATAATTCTTCCCATCGTGGCCCAATTTTTTTTTCGATCAACATTTCAGTTTCATCGACCTTCGATCTTGCAAGCATATTGTATATGTAGTGGAAAAATGGTGATTATCAGCATATACCCCAGCAATTTAAAATTCCAGGTCTTCCAGCTAAGTGTATTAAGAATAAAAATGGACCAATAACGGACCACTGGGGCACCCCAGAAAGTAGGTGTCAGAATCACTACCAGTAGTTTGGCGATAATAATTTTATGATATTATTCAAAATTTTCTTTTTGGTGCTCTTGTTCCTCGCAATAGAGTGCTTATCAATTTACCCAAAAATTAACCATTAACAACATTAACAATTAACCCATAAATTAACCATTTAATAATGTATATAATTATGTATGTAGTAAATTCTAATCCGTTTTTGAGATTTTTCATGCATTGTAAATTACTTTTACACCTGGGTAGTATTTTACAATAATTTTTCTGGTTTACAGTATACGTGTCAGTAAACAAATTCCTATAATTCCTAAATAGTTAGTTGTGTCAAATCATTAGTTTTGTATTTCACAATAAGTCCGTTTGACCCCATACAACGTATTAATCGAAATCTTCTACATTTGACAACACCGCGAGGAGTCTCCGACTACATTTATACCGGAAACAGCGGAATTCTTAATGTAATCACGTTGGCGGCGCCAACTTCCTGACTACGTTGCCAATATATTAATTTTTAAAACTTGTTTCAAGTTTTAATGAAGGAACTAGTGAGTAATTAGACGCCGGAGGGCGACTTCGGCTCAAGTTCCTGTTTTTTCGCATAACTAATTGGAGATAAACGTCGGGAAAAGTCCCCAATAACTCCAGACTTTGGAGTTAAGAGGACAGGATGCAAATGGCGTCGTCTACTTCTCGTATTTTTATAACTGTGAGTTATTAAGCGTGAGCTAAGTTAGGCCATTTTTTATCGCTCAACTGTCAGAAATTCGAACGGTCGACTTCAGGCGCTTTTATACAAGGTGTATTAGCTCTGCCTTTGTAACCAAGTACAGGGTGTTTTATTAATTCTGCTCATTTCTTCCTGGGGTGATAGAAAGTAAACCGCCTTGTAAATTTTTTTTTTTATTTGGCATACATCATTCTTATTTAATCCTCAAATGAATCACTTACAAACCACTGGGAAAATCCAGGTGCGGGCTAACAAAAATACAAAAAATCATGAAACGATTGTATCCTTGAAGTAACACCCTGTTTATCGAAATTCTAAAAATCTGTTTGCATATTTGAAAAGATCACATACACCTATACTGAAACGTGTGCTTATCTCCGAAAGTATTGGTTTCTCAGAGTTGGGAATGATATCAATTGATTTGTAGAATAGAACTGCATTCAAAAAAGTGTCATTAAAGAAAAAACAAGAGTGCCAAGAATTATTAATCCGAAACTAACAGACCGATTCAACCCAATAAGGAACTTATCTGAGATATTCATTCCTCAAATCTGCTCTGAAAATTATGTTATATCAATTGAAACTTAGCCAATATTCCTGTTTTGTTGTTAATGGAGATATTCTGAACTGAATTTGATTAACTTAACAAATTATTTATTTCCATCATCATATGGATTATCCAAGAGCATTATATTATCACCCAAAAATTATAATATCCTATAATCCTCATAATTCTACGATATCTGAGGTTATTTCATTGGTCATTTGGCATTCAATCATACTTTGTTTTCTAGAACAGGAGGCATTTTATATCATGAGTAACGAATTTTGAATAGATCCAGAAATAAATATGATATGTCTCTCATCGGTACCTTAGATAAGATGACATGTATGAACACAGATCATGAAATTCATAGATACAAATAATGATGTTCATTTTCGATTACAGCATTCTGTGAAATCATAGAATTAAGTTTTATTATTTGAAGTTTGAAACATCATATCTCCAAGGGTATTAGCTTGTTAGAATTGAAAATGATATCAATGGATTCTTACGATGAAACTGCATCTTAAAAAGAATTGATTTGAAATTTGTAATGAAACAACAATTTTTTTTCTCATTACTCCGAAACCAATACTGAACTTAATTGAGATATATATCCCCCAAACCTACTCTTAAAATTTCAACAGTCTAGCTCATTTCGTTCGAGAGTTATCGTGTTAACGGCCAGACAGAATCGATTTTGACTACGGATTCTTGATCAGTGAGTAGTCGAAGCAAATCGTTCAACACCATTTCCTTCCAAAATTTCGAAAATTACAGTCATTTGTATAAGCATTCTGTTCCGAGGAACGAGAGCGCCAAAAACGATTTTTCCATTTATTCAAAGTCTGAATATCGAAATAAACTTGATTTTAATGATTGAAAAGATTAAAATCGATGTCGGAATTCCAATTTCCTGCACCCATTGTATCAAAATAAAAGTACCTGAGGAAAGGAACACGGTAGCAAAGCAATAAACAGAATGAAAATAACTGAAAATTCTCAAGATTACCCGAACTATTAGGAACTATTTAGAAACGTGAGAAAAATTATTATAAAAGGGTTGAATTAATCGAAATTATTGTACAGTTATTTATTATGGTACAATTGCCGAATGCTATGAATTTGAGAAGTGAATTATTGTACAATTCCTTAATAATTATGGTACATCTGGCATCGCTGAGTCCTAAACTGTCTCTTGGTGACTAACAGGTGGCAATATTAGATGTAATAATTGTAATCTGCTCCAGGGAAAATTTCATTAAATTTTAATCAAATGTTTTACCCTGAAATCCCCAGTGAAATTTGAAAACCCCAAAAAATAACCCATGAAATGTTCTCTCCCCCAAATCTTCCCCAGACGGTCCAAAAATCCAAAAATTTGGGGAAAAATACCTCAACATGGCAACCCTGCAATACTGATTATTAAAATTATTTGAATATTCGAATTCTTCCTTTTTGGCGCTCTAGTTCCTCGGAACTGAGTGCTTATCAATTTGCCCAAATGTCTGTAATTTTCGAATTTTTCGATGAAAATGGTCTTAAACGATTTGGTTCGACTCACTGATCAAGAATCCGTGGTCGAAATTAATTCTGTCCGGCCGGCCGTAGGCACGATAACTCTCGAACGGAATGAGCTAGACAGTTGAAATTTTCAGGGTAAGTTTGGGGGATAAATATCTCGGCTAAGTTCGTTATTGGGCAAAATCGGACAAATGGTTTTGGAGTAACAAAAAAAAAATTTTTTTTACAAAACAAATTCCAAATTGAATTTTTTTCAATAAGCAGTTTCACCATAAGAATACATTCATATTATTTTTAACTCTAACAAGCTAATACTTTCGGAGATATGATTTTTCAAAATTTCAATGTAAATCGTATTTCTACGTTTTCACACAATGATAGAATTATTCTGTGGGCATTCTATGAATTGTTATACTGTCAAATTATTTTCGTGAGACATGACGTTGTCTCATTGTCATTCATTCCAGCAATCCTATAAATATGAGAATTCTAATTTAATATCATACTTTTTGTTGGTTGATATTTTCATGCCGATGGTCGATCCATATGATGATGGGAATGGTAATGGTAAGTTAATAATATTGAGTTCAGAATATCTCCACTAAAAACAAAACTGGAATATTGGTGTATTGGAGTAGATTTGAGGAAAGATATATATTATCGTTCATCATAGAATTGAGGAATGAATATCTCGGATGAGGTCGTTGTTGGGTACAATTCGTCTATTGGTTTTGGATTGATAATTTTTGGCACTCTTGTTGAATTTAAATTCTTCTATGATGTTTGAATTCAATTTCTGCTAAGATGAAGTTCTAAATTTCAATAATGAATCGTACTTCTATGTTGTCACAGAATGCTATAAATATTCTATATAAGCTTTATTATATGATCTGTGTTCATACTCGTACATTTCATCCTGTTCTATAAGGGAGAGTCAATTCATTTCAGCTATTTTAATTCGGTTTCTTCCATGGTGCAGTTCTCATTCTCAGATTGCTCATTTAATCTTGATAAATAAACTATTATTTGAATTGAATTTCCTTTATGATGCAGTTCTATCATAAGAATACATTGATATAATTCTCAACTCTGAGAAACCAATACTTTTGGAGATATAATTAATTTGTCATTTTCAGAAAGATTACTTTTCTCTAATCTATAATGTTTGTTATTTGTTCTATTATCAAGAAAATTGTAATGATTTTCATCTCATTCTTGCAATAAACTTCGTTTGGAAAACTGCTTATCACTCCTCATTAACTTTTTTCAAATTACATTATAGTTCTAAAAATTTTTGGTTGGTGATTCTTGGGGTGATACTTAGTTTTGTGTGTGTGTCTGTTATGTCTAGCCTCTCTTATAATATCCGTAAGCTGCGTTATGGAACTACGTACCAAAAAGTATAGGTGGATGAACAGAACCCTGGGGAGACCCACATTCACCACTTTCATAGTCATCCTGTTGGGCAAAAACTAGAACGGTTCATGAGAAAGTCTTTTCGTCTTTTTACTGATATTTTCAATGCTTCCACTCAGATCTGGAGTAGAGAACCTCAACAAAGTTGTTGTAAGAATACATTTTTCCAGTCCATTCGACTTATCCCAACTTTTAACGAAGGAATCACGGATGAGTAATTACCCGCCATGGCTGCCGCGACTCTGCTATACTACACCGGTTTCCTTTTTTTCCCGGTACAGCTAATTGGAGATAAACGTCGCCATGTCCTCGTCTACAAAAATACGGACTGATGATGAAAGTCTGGCGTCCAATTTGGATCGGATTATATTTTAGTCAATTCCGATGTTGCGGCGCACTGAAAATAACGCGATTTGTACATTTTTCACTTTTCGCCCACACCGAAAGTGAAATCTGGTTTCGTTTTGTCCATTGTTCGGTGAGAAAACGATGTTTTCGCAAGATTATAGAAATGTTTATATCGTAATGTTCTGTGTACGCGAAATCGGAACCGCAATCGAAGAAGATTTTATGTCATTTCTCGATGATCCAGTAAAGTTACACATGAAAAAGTGGTCGTACTCGCAAAAACGACCAATCGTTCTGATTTATTTATATATCGTTAGGACTTAAAGCAATGGTATGAAACGAGATGTGCAACTTTTTCAGTTTTGGCTATATATTTCAATGAACGAAGGGTCTGATGGGTATGGCTATTCAATCCACTTTTAACGACGTTTCATGTAGTTTTCATGGTACCATCTGGAATTCTCAATATTATGTTTTTTTTCATTCTCTTTCTAACACATCTTGAAGTGTAAATTAAGTTTATTATTATTTAAATAAGATTTGGGAATATTGGAGGGAATATTTTAATTTATTTCGGTAATCATTTATCACAAGCCCATATGAAAAATATGAAATATTGGGGGTTCTACCTCTCTTTCGAAGGGGGTTGAAGGTAAGGTTCGCATTTTTAAGAAGAAGAATGACAATTTAAAATTTGAATTTGATGTATTTCGGAATTTTCCATAAATATGTACAGTAACAAAGTTAATGAATTTATTCCATTTAGCTTTTCCACACTGTACGAAAACCAGCTTTGATTCGAACGACCAAGTCGGCATTTCAGATTTCTTACAGGACTATGAAGCAAAGAATATTACAGAAATTTACGGATGACCATAGAAGCTCCGGAATCTTTGTTGTTGAAACCATCGACACAAAGTAATTACACCATCATTGTTTATTCTCTGTGCAAACACCAATTAATTACTAGGTAAACACCGTCAGTCATTCGTTTTCCTTTTTTGGTCATCATGACCGCCATAGCTCACAGATACGTGGAACGATATTGCGTTGGAAGAAATGTTTAAAGAAACAATTACATTTTTATGTCTACTTTTTGCAATACCACGAGCTGCGTTAGTACCAAGGAACATTGATTTTACTGCGTGTAATCTCGTTTTTTGCTCATTGCGAGATATAATTTCCAACGAAGAAATTCGAGAAATTTACTGTCGTGTTAGGAGCTTTTGCGCCGTCGTTCTTTTAATGATCTTTATGTATCACTGATTTGTAACACTTCTGAGATTTATGTTCATTAAAGGATACTGTGGGAGGTATACTCATTATTGAAAGGTTTTTTTGGGTTTTCTCTAATAAACTCTGAAAAATATCTATAAAATAAAAATTAATTATTTTGTGATTTGCTTCTGCGTAAGAAACACAAGATATTTGTCAGAAGCAATCAATTGAACAATGTTGCCTAACAAAACACAACGAAACAACATCAACGAGGAAACAACTATATCGTAATATTGCGGAGTCTATATCAGACTCCTTCGTCAGACGCTTAATGAAAATCTTTAGAATTATTTTGTTGATAGTTATTTTGTGAAATTCAAAATAACTTTGTATTAAATAACGAACTTATCCGAGATATTCATTCCTCAAATCTACTCTAAAAATCATATTATATCAATTGAAACTTAGCCAATATTCCAGCTTTGATGCACTGAAGATATTCTGATCCCAATTTGATAAACTTACCAAATTATATTTTCCTTCATCATATCCAAGGTAATTTAGGGTAGGGGTAATTATATTATCCTGTAATTGGTCATTTTGCATTCAATCATACTTTGTTTGTTAGAACAGAAATACATCTGACATGTCTATTATAGGTAGATAAGAAGACAAGTATGAACCGTGAACACATATAGAACACAGACAGATAGAATTCGCTGTCTGTGAAAACATAGAAGTACGATGTATTATTGAAAATTTGAAAAATCATATATCCGAAAGTATTAGCTGGTTAGAATTGACATTGATATTAATGAATTCTTATGATAAAGGTGCATCTCAAAAAAAATTTGAAATTTGCAATGTAAAAAAAAAATGAAAATTTCACCTGCCGGACAGAATCGATTTTGACCACGGATTCTTGATCTGTGAGTCGAGCCAAATCGTTTGAGAACATTTTCATCAAAAGATTCGAAAATTACAGACATTTGGACAAATTGATAAGGACTATGTTTCGAGGATCAAGAGCGTCAAAAATATCTCTTATAGTCTAGTCATCAAATGCTTAGTAGGTCAAAATTTTTGCGTATTCTCCGAAAATTATGCACGAGGTGTCATTCGATTCGGAAAGCCATGTAGATAGTTTTTGAGAAAATGCTAAGGCCGCTCGCTAAAATTGTTATAAATAGTTATAAACAATTAAGTGAAAAAAGTTTTTCGCCAATCTCTCAAAACCTATCTGAGATAATACAAATTTGAAGAGAGAATCGAGAAGAGGAGGAAATTTCCTAAGAAAAAATTCCAGCCACCGGAATTAGGATCAATATTTATAATTTTCCGAGGGGGTTGAAAATACTCCCGAAAACGGGTACTCCGGCTTGCGTAAGCCTCGCCTCCTTCGTACCTTTCATGAATAAATATTATTTAAACTTATAAAATATGAAAATAAAAAATTTTAAAAATTCAGGTGCCTGCAGGATAGACCAATGAACAATAATCCGTAGTCCAAAAATGTTTATCGTGATTTTTCAATATGCTATTCATTTGTTAATTAACAATTTTTTGTAGCACGAACATTAACATTGCAAGTACGCTAATTGTTAAACTATTAATTTGAAGTTTTTTCCTTTCGTGAGGCTATTTTTCAAAGGTCCTAAAATAGATTCCTGTTGGAAAATTTTAAAAATTGTTAAATTTCGTTTTGTTATGAACAATTAACTTAAGTGAAAAATTATAAAGCTTCGATTTATAATATTACTATTGATCTGTTTTCCTATGATCAGAAACTACTCAAAAGTGATTTTTAATAATTATTATTTCCTATTGTTTAAAAAATGGTTATAAACCAATGCGTTGTTTATGATATTATTTAAAATTTTCTTTCGAAACATACTTGAAGCTTTATAATTTTTCACTTAAGTTAATTGTTAATAATGAAACGAAAATTAACAATTTTTCAAATTTTCCAACGGGAATCTATTCCGAGACCTTTGAAAAATAGCTCAACGAAAGAAATATATTCTCAGATTAATAGTTTAACAATTATCGCAGTTGCAATGTTAATTGCAAAATTGTTAATTAACTAATGGATAACTAATTGAAAAGTCGCGATAATCATTTTTGGACCACAGATTGATGTTAATTGATCTATCTTTCAGACGCCTGATTTTATTTTTTTTTTCATATTTAATAAGTTTAAATTATATTTATTCGTGAAAGCCGGAGTACCCATTTTCGGGAGTATGTTCAACCCTCTCGGAAAATTATAAATATTGGTCCTAGTTCCGTGAGTTGGGACATTTATTTTAGGAGATTTGCTCCTCTTCCCGATTATTTTTTCAAATTTGAATGATCTGGAATCGTTTTTGAGATATTGGCGAAAAACCAAAGCCCCTTCTTTTTTTCACTTAATTGTTTATAACTATTTTAATTTTTGCGAGCGGCCTTAGCATTTTCTCAAAAACTATCTACATGTCATTTTGAATCGAATTACACCTCAATCATAATTTTCGGAGAATACGCAAAAATTTCGACCTAAAAAGCACTTGTTGGCTAGACTATTAGTTGGAAATAGGTGGTATTCAAAAATACATCAATATATTATTTATACAGGGTGAGTCTTTGACCACTGCATTTATTTGAACCAAAGATTCCTCTCATCAAATGAAACACTTTTTTCATGTAACATTTTTCCAAATTCAGCTCAGGTAAAAAGATACAGGCTGTTGAAATTTAAAAAAAAAATCAGTTTTTATTTTGTAGCTTTGACATCCTTTTTTCGAATGAAATGAATGTTGGCGTGAAGTTTCCTATAACTATGATACATATTTTCCAACTATTAGTTATTTTTTACTTCTACCGGTTTTCTAGTTATGGACTCGTGGATTCATAAAACTAAACGAAATTAGCATGAAGATAGCATATAAAGTGTTTCTGGAGTCATTTCAAGAATATTCCATCGTTTTAGAACATTATATTATTCTTCATCTTTTCTCCTTAAACGCACCGTTTTCGAGATATTCTTCATTGAATGTTTTAAAATGGAAAACTCCAGAAATTTCACTACTTTTATGGATCCGTCCCTGAGCGTTGGAATCCCGAATCAAGCTGTAAACCACGTTACCATGCCTTATTCTCGTCCGCCAACAATGTCATAGATAATTTATATGCGGGAGTGTATTAGCACATTGTGAAATCTTTAAACGCTTGTAACTTTTTACACCTGAGCCGAATCTGGAAAAATGGTAAATGAAAAAAGTGTTTCATTTGATGAGAGGAATCTTTGGTTAAAATTAATGCTGTTGTCAAAGACTCACCCTGTATTCTTGGATATATTATGAATATTTTTTTTACTGGAGCTAAGCATCCTACGGCGAGTTCAGTACCTGGAAGGGTGGCCGCCGAAGCAGACCGACCTCACTTCAGCGCTTTCCCAACTTTTCGCAATTTTCGTCTGCACTTCAGCTCCGCCAAGTGGTCTCCTTCACCTTAATTCGAAGAGATGCTTTTCGTTCGCCGGGCGGGCATCGTGAGATAACGATCGAGCTCATCGCTCTGCCGTAACCGTTCAAAGTTGCGACAGTTTTTGAATTATGGGCCAAGGCGAAAGCGTAAGGTTGACGGTTTCATAATTCCCGACAATTGTGCAAAATGACTGCTCGCCTCGTCGATTTACGACGCTGAACTTCAAGTCGGAGAGAACTGAAGAAATAAGAAAGAGGAAAAAAAATCGCCTCTGACCTGGATAGGATCCGCGGCCGAAACGCCGCCGATTGCGATCTCGAGGCGGTTCCTTTTGTTGGCCAACGCGATCGGGACTTTGTGGGTGAAGTTCACAGCGATGAGTTATTGTTTATACCGGCCGCGAATGCGCGTTTTATGTAACTTTTGGGTTGTTCTAACTTTCGACAATCTAGAATAGTCTGGTCAACAAGTGCTTTTTAGGTCAAAATTTTTGGGTATTCTCATTCTCCGAAAATTTTGATTGAGGTGTCATTCGATTCGGAATGGCATGCAGATAGTTTTTGGGAAAATGCTAAGGCTGCTCGCAAATATTGCAATAGTTATAAACTACTAAGTGAAAAAAATGAAGAAGGTTTAGGTTTTCGCCAATATCTCAAAAACTATTTGAGATAATTCAAGTTTGAAAAAAGATTCAAATAGAAGAGGAAATTTCCTAAAAAAAGTCTCAACTGCTGTAACTGTAGGAACAATATTTATAATTTTCCTAGAGGGTTGAAAATACGCCCGAAAACGGGCACTCCGGTTGCGCAAGCCTCACCCCCTTCGTACTTTCGATGAATAAATATTATTTAAACTTATTAAATGAGAAAATAAATAATTGAAAAAACTTTGGTGGCTGCAGGATAGATCAATGAACAATAATCCGTAAACCAAAAATATTTATCGCAATTTTTCAATTAGTTAACCATTAGTTAATTAACAATTGTTTATTGCAAGAACATTAACATTGCATGTACGATAATTGTTACACTATTAATCTGAAAATTTATTCCTTTCGTGTAGCTATTTTTCAAAGGTCTTAGGATAGATTTCTATTGGAAAATTTAAAAAATTGTTAGTTTTTGTTTTGTTATGAATAATTAACTTAAGTGAAAATTATAAAGCTTCAATTCATAATATTACTATTGATCCGTTTTCTTATGATCAGAAACTAAATAAAAATGATTTTTAATAATCATTATCTACTATTGTTTAGAAAGTTGTTATAAACCAATGCTTTGTTTATGAGATAATTTAAAATTTTCTTTTGAAACAAAATTGAAGCTTCATAATTTTTCACTCAAGTAAATTGTTAATAATCAAACTAAAATTAACAATCTTCCAAATTTTCCAACGGGAATCTATTCCAGGACCTTTGAAAAAAAATGGGTTCAAGCCCTGTGGACAGGAGCTTTCTGGCGCTCTAGTTCAAACAGACAAATTATATCTGGTATTGGTTTCTCAGAGTTGGGAATTATATCAATGTATTCATATGATAGAACTGCATCATAAAGGAAATTCAATTCAAATAATAGTTTATTTATCAAGATTAAATGAGCAATCATGAGAATGAGAACTGCACCACATTTTCAAATTTTTTTTTTGACACTTTGCGGTAATCTGGTCAATACAAAACTTCACATGCGTATAAAGGTCATGATTCTACAATTTGGTGCTAAATTTCAGATAGATCGAGTGATCGGTTTCGGAAATATTCATAAAAAATATTTTTACTAAAATCGGCTATAACTCCGAAACCCCTTGATGGTTTTCGCCCATTAACGAACTTGTCCGAGATATTTACGCTCCAAAACCACCTTGCAATTTTCAATCCGCTAACTCCTTTCGTTCGAGAGTTATCGTGCCTACGGCCGGTCGGCCGGCCGGACATAATCGATTTCGCACTCGGATTCTTGATCAGTGAGTCGAACCAAATCATTTGAGGCCATTTTCAGCCAAAAATTCCAAAATTACAGACACTTGGGCAAATTGATAAGCACTCTGTTCCGAGGAACTAGAACGCCAAAAAAACAAGTTTCGTATGACAATTGCCCAAAACAGGTTTAAAGTACCTACAAATAGTAGGTATTCCATAAAACATGTATAAAAGAAGATATATAATAATAAATTACCTTGTAATCGATCAAAAATTTCCTGATCTACGTTCACAAAATTTTCACCTCTCTCGAACTACAGAATTATGCTTTCAATATTTACGTAATATTTTCAAACATTTTCGGGTGAGGTCCCCGTTGCATCGCTAAAATACGAGTATTTCAACCCCAGTATTCTTGAAGTTACAATATTCCCTTCTGTCAAGTTGACATTATGACAATTCATACATAGAATAATTATATCAATCTGTGAAATACGATTTACCTTGAAATTTTGAAAAATCATATCTCCGAAAGTATTAGCTTGTTAGAGTTAAAAATGATATGAATGGATTCTTATGATAAAACTGCTTATTAGAAAAAATTTAATTTGGAATTTGTTTTGTAAAAAAATTTTTTTTTTTAAAACTCCGAAACCTTCTGTTCGATTTTGCCCAGTAACGAACTTAGCCGAGATATTCATCCCCCAAACCTACTCTGAAAATTTCAACTCTCTAGCTCATTCCGTTCGAGAGTTATCGTGCCTACGGCCGGACGGCCGGCCGGCCGGACCGGACGGACAGAATGAATTTCGACCACGGATTCTTGATCAGTGAGTCGAACCAAATCGTTTAAGACCATTTTCATCGAAATATTCGAAAATTACAGACATTTGGGCAAATTGATAAGCACTCAGTTCCGAGGAACTAGAGCGCCAATAGGTCCACGAAAGGAAAAAATTCTCAGATTAATAGTTCAACAATTATCGCACTTGCAATGTTAATGTTCGTGCTACAAAAAATTTTTAATTAACTAATGGATAACTAATTTAAAAGTAGAGATAAACTTTTTGGGATCACGGATTATTGTTCATTGATCTATGCTGCAGACACCTGGAATTTTTCAATTTTTATTTTCATATTTAATAAGTTTAAATAATATTTATTCATGGAAGGTCCGAAGGGGGCGAGGCTTACGCAAGCCGTAGTACCTGTTCGCGGGAGTATTTTCAATCCTCTGGGAAAATTATCAATATTGGTCCCAGTTCCGGGAGTTATGAGTTTTTTTAGGAAATTTCCTCCTCTTCTTGAATCTTTTTACAATTTTGAATTATCTCAGATAGTTTTTGAGATATTGCCCTAAAACCAAAGCCAAAATGTGAAGTCAGGAGCTTTTGTGCGTATGTTCTATTGTCCAATCTCCTGTATTGGACACTCTTAATCAAATTTACCATGGTAAATTCCATTAAGAACCAATTTTTTCATCCTGCTTCGAATCCTTGTAATCAAACAAAGTTGTTCGAATGCATCGCCACTATAAATCGTGACCATAAAGGTTACATTTGACGTAAAGCAATACGTAGAATTTCAAACTGTATTCGAGCATTTAAACATTTCCTTGAATTCAGATCTAACTACACATCTAATTTCATTCTAAATGTTAGTCATTGCTACCTACGTAAGAAACAAGAAAATATTCCTTAATTTTACGAGCTATCTCACTCAAATTGAATGGGAGAATGCCGTTAGTTCACACGAGCCAACCAACTCAAGTGGCTTGGATGGATTCCAAAAATGAAGAGATCAAATCGGTTCTCTAACATCTACGTCATTGAGCTATATTTATTTTTCTGATTTTAAAATATCACCGAATTTGCTTCATTCATCACATTTATCGGGTCAAGATTGTTTACTATTGACTAATATCATTCGAGTTTTTTCTCCGTCCGAGACGTTTCTAGGGGAGATATATTTTGAAATCGTAAACGAAAATATCACAGTTATTTTCGTGATGTTCGCAGACAATTCCCAGAATTTAATTCATGAATTTATATGACTCCTTGGGCTATTTGATGCAGAAATTTAAATTTGAAATAGTGGTTATTGTTAGATTGTAATATCTCAGAAATCTCAACTTATAATTTCATGGTGAGAGGTTTTTACCATTATCCATTAAGGGTCTCCCCAGTCTATTTGAGTACCTTTATTTTCGTCCTGAACTACGATGTAAAATGTTTTTATGAGGTAAAGTCTATTTTTGTGCGTTAGTGAACACCTGTATATCAGGTAGATGGGAAATGTTTAGAGTTCTATAAGTACGAAAAGTTGTAGAGGATACTTTAATGATAATTCTCGTAGTAGGAAATATGACAAGAATGTGAGCTCTAAAGCCTTTGTAATGCTTTTTACTTAAAAGCCTCTGTTCTATGTATTAATACGTCATGAACTGGGGAGAGTGGAATGGTAAAATAGAATTATTTTCCTGCTTTGACCCTTTATTGTTTGTTAACTTACATCGAACAACTGTACGGATTCAACTTTAAGGGTTAAATTTTAATAAAATCCATAAATTCATCAACAGATTTGTGTTGAAGTCAACCACTTTAATTCTTAATTTGAAAGAGGAGTGATTTGGTCTTATTATCTAGTTAGTTCTAATTTATTGCAGTAACAAGTATTTACCGACTTTTAATTGGATCAGATTTATATATTTTGACTATTTGGCCGATTATGCCTATTAACGGAGTCAAATGTCGCATTCTGATGCTTAGCCAATCCTGAAAATTGCAAGTCGCATCTCTCTTTCCGTTCGAAAGTTTCCGTGGAAACGGTCACCCATCCAGTTACGGAACTCACCCAAGGCTGTTCGGATCTCCAGCAATATAGATCCGATCGTGTTCAAAAGTGGAACTTGGCTGTACAGTTAGGTTTTGTAGGCTCTCGCAAAATTTCAGCGATTTCGGACGAACAGTTTCTGATGTATAGAATTTTTTCAATGATTTTCAATCATTTTTAGCGCTTTTGTTTCTCGGAACAGAGTGCATATCAATCTGCCCAAATGTCTGTTTTTCGAATTTTTGGCGGAAAATGGTCTCAAACGATTTGGTTCGACTCACTGATCAAGAATCCATGGTCAAATCTATTCTGTCCGGCCGTCCGTCCGGCCGTTAACACGATAACTCTCGGACGGAATGAGCTAGGTAGTTGAAATTTTCATAGTAGGTTTAGGAGATAAATATCTCGGTTAAGTTCGTTACAGGGCAAAATCAGCCAGGTGGTTTTGGAGCAAAAGAAAAAAAAAATTTGGGCTTTCCACATTTTTTAAAATTTTCTTGAGAGTAACCATACCATGTTAAAACTAGATCGGATTCGTATTTTTTGAGTTATTGAGGAATAATCAACAATATTTCAGATTCCAAATCGTTTTGCCGATTATGCCTATTAACTATCTTAAATATTCGGATGCGCAATCTACCCTGAAAATCGCCAGTGGCTATCTCTTTCCGTTCTCAAGATATCGTGAGGTACAATAGTTCTTAATAATTTTTAAAAAAATTTTAGTGCTACGATCCTCACGATATTTCACAAACATCTTTGTGTCGGTATTCTACAATCAGTTACCAAGTTTCAATTCGATAGGATCTGTATTGTTTGAACACAGAATTAGTACTCGGGAACTGTTTGGCCGATTATGCCCATTAAAGAACTTAACCGTCGCATCTGGAAACGCAACATACCCTGAAAATTACAAGTCTTTATCTCTTTCCGTTCGAAAGTTATCGTGGAAACGGCCGGCTGGACGGACACAGTCGAATTTGACCTCGAATTCTTCATTAGTGGGTCGAAATTAATTGTTTGAGATTATTTTCTGCGAAAAATTCTGCAGACAATTAGACCTATTCTGTTTGCGTATTGATATAAACATTACTATTCAAGTCATATTGCTATCCTCCTAATTTTTAACAATATGATATTAAGTATTCTGATTGGACTGTTAAAGCAATATTGGTTATAAATTTTCTCCCAGCAATATTTCTATCAAGTAGGTCAAAATTCATTGATTTTAGAGAACCGCTACCATGACCGAAAAATTGAAGAATTTTTTCCTGCAGTCAGTCAGACTTCGAATTCACACTTTTAAGTGAAACGAAACAGTATCTGTACTAGTTTCCTCCAGAACAAAAAACCCTTAGTTCTTCAATTAAATCAAAAGAAGTAATCTTTGTATTAAGGCTGAATTATTAGTTTATTCAATTTTTTTTCAGTCAGTCATTCTTCGAATGCATATCTCTAACTTAAAAGAAGCAGTATCCCTCCTCGTTTGCTCAAGAACAAATAAATAAATGAATAAAATTACCTCAGCTCTTAAATTAAATCAAAAGCATCAATCTTATTATCAAGGCTGAATAGTTTGTGAACTTTTCTGTTTACAAATAGAAGGGATTGTTAGTGTCAGAACTAAATCTTAGAAATTTCCTTAAAATTAAGTATTTCAAATTACCTTTAACAAATATAAACGATTATACCTATATTTATTAAAGGACCTACCTAATTTCAATATTTTATAATTCTTGGGAGGAAAAAGTGGTTGTCTTTCATATTCCAAGTCTTGTTATCCTCTTAGCAAGCACTTTTATGAGGTTGCTGAGATATGTATCTAAAAACTGGTTCAAGCCCAGTGGAGATGAGCTTTTTGGCGCTCTTGTTCAAACAGACAAATCATATCTCCGAAAGTATTAGTTTCTCAGAGTTGGGAATTATATCAATGGATTCCTATGATAGAACTGCATCATGAAAGAAATTAAATTTAAAAAAGTGTCGTTTAAAAGAAATGCTTCAAAAGTTATCTTCAAAAAAAAAGAGCAATCTACAATGCTTCAATGCTCAAAAATTGTCATTAAATTTATTTATCAAGATTATATGAGAAATCTGCAATTATTCAACCTCGTGGAATGGGATATTGCAACTTACACTAGGTGTATAGTTTTCACAACTCGAAATACCTAAAGAAAGTATCATCTAAATGTCTAGAGCAAGGCTGGAGACAATCATAGCAGATAATCCATTTATTCCTGATATTTGAGTAGGTAGTGGATTACGAACAAAATATTTTAATAGTTCAAAATATATTCATAAAATACTATCCTTTTCATAATTTAAAATTCAATAGTTCATACCACTAACACATTCTTCTCTGTATTATGAACCTTAACTGAAGAAAAAATGTTTGATACACAAATGTAGATCCATATTCCAGTATTTTTTTGCTAGCAACATTATGAAAATACTGTATATAGGAACATGTCTCACTACTTAAGGAAGTAAAAGGTAATATTAACCTCAGTGGTCAACGAACAGTAATTTCTGTTGATGATTCCATTATGTTCTTTTTTCCTATTGCCTCCATAAACTACATCAAAACAGTTTTGTATATATTCACAAATTCAAGAATCGAATACATGCTTTCCAAGAGAAAAAAATTTGAAACTATGAATTGACAATCTCTAATAGCTAGAAAAGATGACATTTATGAATATTGAACACAGACAGATTCTGTAATCACATTCTATGAATACATAGAACTTACGATGTATTATTGAAACTTTGAAACATCATATCTCCGAAAGTATCAACTTGTCAGAGTTGAAAATGATAAAAATGGATTCTTATGATGAAACTGCATCTTAAAAAAATTTGAATTCAGAAGTTGTAATGTAAAAAAAAATATTTTCTTTCGTTAGTCCGAAACTATTAGACCGATTTTGCCCAATAACGAACTTAACCGAGATATTTATCCCTCATAGCTACTCTGAAAATGTCAACTGTCTAGCTCATTCCGTTCGAGAGTTATCGTGTTACGGCCGGACAGAATCGATTTCGACCACGGATTCTTGATCAGTGAGTCAAACAAAATCGTTCAAGACCATTTTCAGCCAAAAATTCGAAAATTACAGACATTTGGGCAAATTGATAAGCACTCTGTTCCGAGGAACAAGAGCGCCAAAAATAACAGATCATATTGCTCAAAATCGATGATCAGAATAGCAATATTTCGAATCTTGCTGTGGAAGCAATATCTTTTTCTTAGCAATATTGCTATGCGCAAACAGAATAGGTCTGAATATGCCGAAAAATATCTTCGGCGAGGATTCACAAACCTAGACAGCTGATTTCTCTATCTTTCAGCCATTTCAGAGGTAGGCATTCAAAACGTTTTCCTCCTATGTCCTATACTCGGCCTTTTTGTCTAAAATTGTATTGAAATTCACGGTCGTTGCCAGAATCGAAAAATCGACCTGAATCCTCTTCCTCCTGGATACCTACTTTCAAGCTGTAGGCCCGTCTCCGCTATCCATTCGTATCCTCGTACCCTTGCGGAAGTCAGTTTCGATATTCCCAAGGCCCGCCAAGGGTACAGACCCGAGATACCGTCTTCGAAGCCCCGACTACCTACTTCTCTACCTACTTTTACCTACACGGGCTGGGAATTACATATTCGCTCACACAGAAACGTACAAAAAAGGTTTCTTTGCCTGCCGGCTTGCCTTTCCTCTGCCCGGCCGCCGAACAGATTCGAAACCTTGTGGCGAGCTCGAAAGAACACAGTCGGTTCTGAATTCTTTCAGTGTACGCAATAAGAAAAGTACTAGTCGACAGTCCGATCTAAGTACCCCGACTTTTTTCCTTGGTGTGGTCGTTCCTTGTTTCTTATCGCGGGTGTGTCCATCCAGTTCTGTGTGTTATGGATTTTAGCACGTTATGGATTCAGCTTTGAGCACATGGATGAACTGGCATTATCAATTGTGGTGCGTAAGTGGGTATCTTCAATCGGGTACGGAGGTTTGGAATAATATCAGAAACATGATGGAGGTCGACTGTCAGAGTGAAAAGTAAGTGGGAGTTAAATAGTCTTTAATGGATATTGTGGGAGGTACATTCTTTATTACATGGTTTCTTTCTGGGTTTTCTCTCCCAAACTCTGAAAAATGTCTGTTAAATAATAGTATATTCTAAAAAAAATTGGTTCAAGCACTGACGTGAAGTCAGGAGATTTTGCGCGTATGTTCTATTGTCCATTCTCCTGTATTGGACACCCTTAATCGAATTTACCATGGTAAATAGGATTAAAGGTGTCCAATACAGGAGAATGGACAATAGAAAATACGCGCAAAAGCTCCTGACTTCACGTCAGTACTTGAACCAATTTTTTTTTCGTAACTTTTTTGAAACTTTCTCGAGGTACGGTTCTTACAAAAATTTTTTTTCGTCATTTTGTTCAAATTTTCTAGGGGTACGGTTCTTAAAAAATTTTAAACACGTCTTTATGTTGATTTTCTACTAATAGTTACCAAGCTTCAAACCGATCGAATCTTTATTTTTTGAGTTATCGAGGAAATAATATTCCCGGTGGGTATAACTCCGAAACCGTTAATCCGATTATACCCAAAATTGTACTTAACTCTCCCATTCGGATACGCAACCTACCCTGAAAATTGCAAGTCCCTATCTCCTTTTGTTCGAAAGTTATCGAGGCAACGGTCACCCATCTACTGAACTCACACAAGGCTGCTCGAATCTCCAACAATATTTATTTGATCGTGTTGAAACTTAAAACTTGGCAGTAAAGTTGGGTTCTAAAGGCTCTTGCAAAATTTCAGCAATTTCAGACGAATACTTACTGATATATGGAATTTTTTTTTTTAATTTTCAATGTTTTCTTAAAAAATTTCTACAAATACTATCCTCAAGAAATTCTGCAAGAATTTTCGCGTTGGCATTCTACAACTAATAATCATGTTTCAATTCAATCGGTTCAGTATTTTTCTAGTTAATGAGGAGAAAAAAACAACCAAATTTCAGATGGCTATAACTCTGAAACCGTTTGGCCGATTATGCTTATAAACAAACTCCAATGTCGTATTCAGATGCACATCCTAACCTGTAAACTTCGAGCCGCTATCTCTTTCCGTTCTCAAGTTATCGACAACAAAAATATTTTTTAATAATTTTTTAATAATTTTCTAGCCATACGATTCGCACGAAATTCCACAAACGTGCTTATGTTCATATTCTACAACTACTCACCGAGTTTCAATTCGATCGGATGTATATTGGTTGAAAACAAAATTATTACTCGGAAACCACTGGGCCGATTATGCCCATTAACGAACTTGTCCGTCGTATTCGGATGCGCCACCTACCCTGAAAATTTCAAGTCGCTAGCTCTTTCCGTTCTCAAGTTATCGTGGCACGGCCGGACGGCTGTACAACCGGACGGCCGGACGGACATAATCAAATTTGACGTCGAATTCTTCATTGGGGAGTCGAACTTAATCGTTTGAGACCATTTTCGTCAAAAAATTGGAAAGTTACAGACATTTGGGCAAAACTATAACGCGATGTTCCCCAGAACATACGCGCAATAAGTGGGAGTTCTCAGTTCTAAATCTTGTTAATTAACTGCATGTCGAACTTCTGACCCCGTTCGTATTCCTGGTACATGTTTATTCATAATGTGATTAACTTCAATCGTTTGGTGAGGAAAAGCCATGAAATTCGGAGTTTGATGATCCTTTCGGAATTAGCAGTAAAACAAATTTTAAGGTTGCTATAATCAAGCCAAATGTTGCTAGTTCAAACTAATTGATAGACGTCTGGTAATCAGACGGTGGTATTTGAGACCCATGGTAAATTCTTCAGTTAATATATCAGTTAAAACAGTCTTAACGAGGTAGTCTATATTTATTATACCATAACCTCAAGAATGCATGTGCAAAAGCTATTTTAATTGTTGTGTGTCTATTTCGTTAATTTCCTTGTTAATTTCGATTTGAAGTGGGCATTGAATTGAATTTACAATTTATTGTTGGTGGAAATGTTCATTACATAGTTCTCGGGCTTTTTGTTCAACAATATTTTTTTAAATAAGCTTCCACAGGTATCATTTTTGAAAAAATCCAGTCAACATAATTCTTTTTAATTTGTGAAATATACAAAACCAATGATATTTTGACATTTTGCCAGATTTCGCTTATGCATGTACCTAAAGGGCAAAATATCTTTTATTTTCAAACGTACAATAATAACGCCATTTTTCGATTGAGAGGATCGTTCTATTTCTTCGCCAAGGAGAAGTGTTGCTATGCAACACTTTTCCGGTCGGCGACAGGAAAAGAGTTACTATGCAAAAGATGAATTATTGGTTACCGTGAACAAAAAATTCTCTAATTCAAACGTCGTTTTTGGCGCTCTAGTTCCTCGGAACTGAGTGCTTATCAATTTGCCCAAATGTCTGTAATTTTCGAATATTTCGATGAAAATGGTCTTAAACGATTTGGTTCGACTCACTGATCAAGAATCCGTGGTCGAAATTCATTCTGTCCGGCCGGCCGGCCGGCCGTAGGCACGATAACTCTCGAACGGAATGAGCTAGACAGTTGAAATTTTCAGAGTAGGTTTGAGAGATAAATATCTCGGCTAAGTTCGTTATTGGGCAAAATCGGACAGATGGTTTCGGAGTAACAAAAAAAAAATTTTTTTTTACAAGGCAAATTCCAAATTAAATTTTTTTCAATAAGCTGTTTTACCATAAGAATCCAATGATATCATTTCTAACTCTAACAAGCTAATACTTTCGGAGATATGATTTTTCAAAATTCCAATAATTAATCGTATTTCAACGTTGTCACAAAATGATATTATTCTATGTATGAATTGTCATAATGTCAAATGATGTTCCTGATACATGACATCTAATCAATCGAAGAATTGTGAGCGAAGTGAGAAAAATCTCAGTTGTTCCGAAATTAGGTTTTCTCAGAAGATTCTTACATTTCCGAACGGAACATGAAGTAAGAGATCTGAGAGTAGTGAGACTGCTTTTCATCCATAGACATAGATATAACTCTCGAACGGAATGAGGTAGGTAGTTGAAATTTTCAGAGTAGTTTAGGGAGATGTATATCTCGGCTAAGTTCGTTATTGGGCAAAATTGGCCAGATTTAATTTGATTTCTTCCATGGTGCAGTTCTCATTCTCATGATTGCTCATTTAATCTTGATAAATAAACTATTATTTAAATTGAATACATTGATATAATTCCCAACTCTGAGAAACCAATACTTTTGGAGATATAATTTGTCTGTTTGAACTAGAGCGCCAGAAAGCTCCTGGCCACAGGGCTTGAACCCATTTTTATCTGTCAGAATTAATTTTGCGTGGCAACCGTAACTAGGAAGATGTTCCATAATTCACTCAATTATAACGATAGTAAATAGATTGAATTATGTGCGTAAATGTAAATCAATCCAAAATTGGATAATCAGATTTTTATTATATTCACTTATCGCAAATGTGGCTATGAATTCGAACAAGCGCCCCAAAGCGAACTGATCTAAGTGCTTTCCCCACTTTTTTATATATGCTTACATACACATAACTTAAATGTTTGATTTCAATGGATTGCAGGATACTGTATGACTTTATGAAAAAATTATAAATATTAATAACTCTAACATTAATTCAACTGGAGATATACCTATTCAATGCACGCCTTTGTCCGTTTGAAAATCTTTCAACGAACACTAACGAAAATTCTTTTCAACAATTCCTGCTCGTTGCACAACAAGCCGAGGAACTAGTTTAACATCCTATTCATCTCCCGTTATGGCTGTCGAAATCGAAAAAAAATGCTAACGTCTCTTGAAGGTAGAGGAGAAAGCTCTCTGGCTGTGGCTGTTCTCTAGTCCTACTGGTTCAAGGGCAACTATGACTCAGTTAATGCCTTTTCATTAAGACAAAGCCCCCTGAGTGGGAGCTCGATGTTATATAGCGCAGATGTTGAACAGGACCGTAACTGTGTCTCATAGGAATTTGTCCAACTGCTGTTGATATGAGGAACGGAATCAAACGTTCATAAACGATTGGAATTTTTCGAAATATATACTGCAAATTTCAAACAAAATTCAAAATTGTCTCAATAAATTGTACCAGACCTCCCAGGAAAAAGTACTGACGTGAGGTCAGTATGCTTTGCGCACTTGTTCAAAAACATGGCCAGATTAAACTTAAAGCAATATCTTCGCACTGTTCTGGAGAATATCCATGTATAAATATGTATCCCATTTTATTAATCTACCAGTGTACTGAGTGTCAGTTTCCGAATTAACTATATTCTATTCGTTTATTCTGTTCAACATTCTTCATTATGTTCTTGTATGTATTGAAGTAATAAGTAATGAAAGATGGTGGGCATTAATCGAAGCTAGGAATGGGTAAATTATTATCAGTAGTAATATCACTAGGACATTGATAATAGACGAGATAATTTTATGACAATCCAAAGCTCGTTCTTTATTACCAAGCAAAGAGCTTGAGAAATTTGTCATAAAATTATGAGGCATTTGTCAATGTCCGAGGGATATTCGGCGGAACATTTTTTGACAATAAAATTTATAACTCAACACAACAAAACATGTATTTATTTATTGAAAGTGCAGTTGGTGAAAATACAATAATTATTAAAATTCAACATTAGATTCGTTGCTGTTCTCTACAATAGAAGATATATTACGACACATAATCAGCCCTATTCTGTAACTTGAAATCGAATAGAGATGGTATGCATCGAATAGAAATACAGCGGTCAAATCGGAATCGCTTCAAATCGGTATTCTGTAACTCAACTCGAATTCTGTTATCGAGATCTGAAATAGAAATCGAATAGAATTGCTCTCTACCGCCTAAACCATATCGGAATCGCTTTACGAGATCGGAACAGAGAAATATTTCTCTGGATCGAAACCATGAGCGGGAGCATCCGCCGTCGCCGTATTTTGACATATCAAATCGACGAATTCAATGTAGCGTTTGTAAATACGGAAAAGTTCAATAGGTGTTTTGCCAGAAGAAGGAACTATTTTAAAACAAGTGTCGATTAATCATGAATAATTACGTTCGGCGATAGAAGAAAAAATCGATCAGCAAATTTTCAGAATGGAACGTCGTGAACTTATGGATACCAGTTAGTTTAGTAATCCTTTTGAAATCCCAGAAGAAATTTTTAGGAAGCTTTACCGTTTACCGAATTGCTGTCGATTTCATAAATGAAGTCAGTTCTCACTTTGAACAACCGATTCTGACGACTGCCGAATCATTTGAAGCTATTGTAGAATTGTAATTTTCTTTTTGTTTTTAAATTCCACGGGATAAATTGAAAATTTATGCACATCGCTTTTTATTTAAAAAAAACCTCCCTTTCTTCCATTTTTACGCGCTTGCTCCGCCAGAAACAGCGTGTTATTGTTTTCTACTAAAATTCATGAAATTAAACTCCATATCTTTATGAAATTTGCTAGGTTAAGTTACCCAAAATAAACAAACTGATAAATGTCAGTGGTTATTAAGGGCGAGATTTGCGTGCTCATGCAACGTTGCCGGCTACTTCCAAGAGCGTCGAATAGAAATAAGAATTCCGATTCTGCAGCGTCTTCTACATTGGTTATAGAATATCAAAATTGGACGCGATAGAAGAGATACATTCCGCTTTGTCAGATTACCCATTAACATTGGAATTTATTCTTCAAAAATTACATACCAGCAATTCCAAAAATATCTGTAGATATATTGTTCCACTGTATTGGTTATAATTTTTCCTTATTTCCCGAATATCTCCAATAATATGAAGCCGATCAAGTTCAAATCTAGAACATTGCTGTAAAGTAAGGTGATGGAGGCCCTCGCAAAATTAAGCGATATCTGACGTAAAGTTCCTGATATACAATATTTTATGGCTTGGCGAACAGAATGCCTGTCAATTCGTCCATGTCTGTATTTTTCGTATATTTAGCCGAGAATAGTCTCAATCAATTAGTTTCTACTCACTGATGAAGAATCCGAGATCAAAATGGATTATGTCCGGCCGACAGCACGATTAGAGGTGACATTTCCAGAGTAGTCCAAATGCACTGGCTAAGTTCGTTAATGGGCACTACAAAAGTGACTACACTTTTGACCACTACAGGTTATGTCGTGTGACATATGTTACGGAAGCAATGTTTCCATCTTCAAAGATGAAGCGTTACTGTAGCAGTAAAATTTCGTGAAGATCACATGACTGAAAAATAAAAAAAATATATTAAAAAAAAATATTCTTTGTCAGATATCTTTGAAATTCTTCGAGAGCCTTCAAAACCTTATTTTACAGTAAAGTTCGAGATACGATATTGCAAATCAGTGAATACTATTGAACACTGAATGAACGAGCGCGGAGAAGCTTCCGATGTCACGTGTGTGCTTTTATATTCTTTTTATTTCGCTTTATGTTAGACCTTTCAGATCGTCGAGCAAAACGGACAAAGAACCGGAGTGTTAACTTCGAAAGCAGGCAGAAATTCATTTTCTACCTGAACCTCTCTCGGCTGCTATTTTTGAAACCTCCGGCTCGAAGGACCAATTCCTAGTCGGTTGTTTGTTGAGAACACACACGTAGATATACCTGACTATTGGGTAATATTCCATTCTCCATATATCTTGATTTGATCATCGTTTTCGTTTGAATAAAAATCTAAGTAAATCCTGCAGGTAACACAATACTGGGTGAGTCATCAGTTCCGTTGAGGTTACTCTCACATCGCTACAAATGTCACACAACTGTGTTAAGAAATATTGTGTTTCCTGTGCGGCTCGACAGAAAATTGTTGACTACACATGTTTCCAGATTATTTCGTCTGACATATGTCTGAGTGACGATTTTCTCGTCTACTGAGATGAAACGTTACATCAGTTATGTTTCATTTCATCTCAAATCTGTTGTGGACAAGACTGTGGTTACTCGTGTAATAAATATTCCTCTACATAACGGTTCCGCCAAATAACTTTTTTTTTTTGAAAATGCAATAAAAAAAGCTACTGAATATTTTTTCAAATTCCTTTCTTTATTTGAAAGTACAATCCTTCGGGTTAATAATGGAAAATAATTTCATTCAAATGGCTGCCTCGGCTGGCCATGCAGTAGCCTACACGATCGGTCCAATTTTTAAGCACATTATCGATTGTGTGCAGCTGTATTTCACCAATGGCTTCACGAATATTGTCCTTTAAAGCGTCAATTGTCTCTGGCTTGTTGGCGTAACACTTATCTTTGACGCCACCCCACAAATAATAGTCCAACGGTGTCAAATCGCAGCTCCGAGGTGGCCAAACGACATCAGCTCTACGGCTGATAATGCGATCTTCAAAAACAGGGCAACTCCTGAACCAATTGGACTTTGTATGGCGTCATACCAAGGTCTTTATGCAAAATTCGTCTCAATGATGTCTCCGAAATGTTCAATTCTTGAGAACGACGGTGAATTGATGTTGATGGCGCTTCACGCACATTTTCTGCCACAGCAGCAATATTCTCGGGTGTACGCACTGGTTTTGGCTTTTCACGCTTTGGTTTATCGATGAGGATGCCAGTTTCTTTCACTTTTTTCACAAGATAACGAACATACGGTGCTGACGGTGCTTCTCTTCTTCCAAAATCCGTACGCAATTTTCGCACATATTCTGCAACATTACCATGATTTTCAAAGTAATGTCGCAATATTTCCCAGCGTTGTTCAAGCGTATACACAACCATATTCATTCAGCGGAAAGATCAAACTAATTATCTGTCAAATCAAATCAGACATGAGCTAAGTGTTACCATTCACGAAATAAGCACTAGTTGAAAAAAAAAACGTTAGATGGCGGATCCTTTATTTCTACAGTTAGCAACTTACTGGTACATTCATAGTCTCCAAATCTACTCTCCTTGCTTCCTTCAACCATTCCACATAAATCATCCAAATGTTTCGTCTGTAACGATTCAATTCAACCTTTCAATGTTTTCCTCGGAGAATACTGTATAGAAATTCCTACCTTTAGGGTAAAACTTCCACTTTTGTGCTACGAAGCAATTCTCCCGATCTTTCTCAAGCGAGGTTGGAACAGATTACAAGCTGCAGACAAAGATATAGGAATATAGGGTCTGTTAGTCTAGTGGTAAAAATTTTCTACCTGAAAATGTCTGTTGACTGTTATATCGAGGATCGAGGGTCTCTTGACAAAAATACTGTTTTCATCATGGGAAAGAGCCATGTGATTATCTATTGACATTTTCAAGAAGTTGACCTGAATATTCATTAGGGAATGTCCTCATACTGATGTTATTTCATCTAACTATGATGGTGAAATGATGGAAACAGCTAAATCTCATACTCCCATACTTGGTAGAAGTACCACATAATTTCTCAACCCCATACGATATCCACATGGGGTTGAAACAAACAACTCTCTCCATTAATTATTCCATAACTTTACAGATATTCATGAAATTTGAAAAGTGAAAATATTTTCAGAAAGAATATTCAATTATTTATAAAATTTGCATTTCTTGTATTTTTCGTAATTACAATTTTTTCGGAGGAATTAATAATTGAAATGTAAAATCACTTTTTCCACTGTTGATACCAGGACCCCGAGTTATCTGTGACTCGGAATAATTTATGGAAGGGGTTGTTTGTTTCAACTCCATGTAGATATCGTAGGGGTTTAAAAAAATTGTTGTACTTTTACCACGTATGGTTTAGTGCAAATTTTCAAAATCCATGTGTCTGAGTATTTTGTTTCGGTTGATAAGAATTGAAAACTGAAAAAACAATTATTCTTTCTTTCCAGGGATATAACTCAGCTAGGGGTGTGAATTTGAAAATGTTTTATATCTGAATAACACCGAAAAAATATAAAGCGTGATTCTGTGATAAAAATTAAGGTGGTTATTTGGTATAACATTTTTTGAAAAACCCCCGGAAAAGTTACACCCCTCCAAAGATTAACAAAAAACATTGTTTCTCTGTTTTATTTTCCCTGTATATTGAGCTAATGACAAGAAACTTGTTGAATATTATTTGTCAATAAAACTACACATTTTGGAATTTTTTCAACCCTGAAGTATATTTCGAAAGGGTTGAAATAGTCAACCCATTAGATATTTCTTTTTTGATAAAAAATTTATTTTTAAAAAACATGGCTGAAAAGCCCAATTCATTTACTAACTTTTTTTTATCTCTAAAAGTTTTTTCGAAAACTGCAATGCATTTTCAAAAAGCTCCGAGGTGGAATTTCCCCAACCCAACCTATAAATTTGTTTATGGTTCGTATATTTTACAAGTTTTGCCTTATTTTCTTCTTCACCCATTCTATTACCTTTCTTGAAGACTTTTAATATACAGGGAAAATAAAAAAGAGAAACAAACTAGTAGTTTTGGCCAAGGATTTCCAAGGAATCACCTCCAGAAATAATGCGCAGTTGTTTTTCAACGCCCTGTATATTGCTTCTGTAAATATCTAGTGTTTCTAACGCAAAATCAATTTCAAAATAATTTAATAAAAATATTTTATAGATATTTCTCAGATTTTGAGAGGAAGACCCAAAAAAAAAATTAATGACTGCAATACATTCGCTTTAAAACACAATTTTTTTTTCGAAATTTTCAAAACAATTCAATTTGTTTTCTGGGTGCCCTAAAATTTAAATTTATTGTTTTCTCCATAAATCACAGTAATGACTAATGAGCAATTTTTCTAATAAGAAAATATTTTCATCAAAAGCTACTATTAATGTCTTATAGGGAATGTTTTGCAATTTACAAAACACTACTTCGATTTCCTGTACCATCTTTACACTACTTATTGACCATCAAGGGCAAAAAGGACTTTTTTGCTTTGATCAACAAATACAGAGCGTTCTACCAATAGGTTCTCGATGAATATATTTAACATTTTTTTTTTATTAAAGATAACTCCGCGGCAAATCATTGTACAAGCTATTTAATTAAGTCAAATTGAAGGGCATTAAATTTCATAAACAAGCTCTAGGATTCTGAAAAAATAAATTTTCAAACCCGTAGACCTTTTTTAGGCCAAGCAAAAATTTTAAATTTTTTTTTGAGATTTTCTTAGCATTGGTCTGGAACCGTACATGTTGAAAAATATTGATTGTCTTATCTGAAAACTTGGGGTAACAATTTGCATTTTTTTGCGGTATGTTCTTTAAACCGCCGTATTCACAAAGCATTCAATCTCCTTTAAGTCCTAACTGAGGTCCTCAGTTAAGGATAAATAAGAATCGCAACCTCAGTTAACGTATGTAACGGTGGTGAAACAGGCAATACAGGCATGTTTCACGTTTCAGGAGGTTGCTATTCTCGTTCATCCTTAACTGAGGACCTCAGTTAGGACATAACGGAGATTGAGTGCTTTGTGAATACGGCGGTATGTCTATTTTCTGTCCATTTTCTCTTAAAAATAAAAGCCCTGGGAGACTGATGTATAGGGTAGGAATTGATCATTCATAATTTCCCGTCGAATGAAAACAAGAACTGACCGCTAAATCATTCGATGCTTCCTGCATTCTAAATAATTTTCTCTTGAACACCTCTTTCATTGTCATCATCTTCACTTCTTCATACGATGTGGGTCCTGTCCGAACATAAATATAATACATCCATGGATTCATGTGGTTGTATAAATGTAATTGTAAAATTCTTCTCCACGATTAATCATCCATGTATCAGCCTACAAACGATTCTGATTGTCATCCGATTGTTAGGTACCATTGCTACCAAATGGTCCCAACAAAATCGGAACCAACCACCTTTCCCTACCATCCACCACGCCCATCAAGTGCGCCATTCAGGTAAAACCCACCATTCATCCCATTTCGAAAAATTCCACCAGTTCGATCTGACCCATTGTTCCCTTGTCCAAAACACACCCTCCATCGTCCCTTCTTGTCCCACTGCGATATCTACGAACCGAGTATGGGGATCCACCATTAGATGGAAAGGAACCCCAGTCGGCCACTTTTGTCGGTCATTGTCCTTTATATATGCGTTGATGGATATTCCCGGTTTCGTCATAGTCAGCTGTTTGAAGGAGGGGTTTCTGTTTTGTAGGTGGTTGGGGGTTCAGGGTCGTATTCAGGTCGAGCAGACATCTTGGACCGACGTTGAGCATGCGTTTCGTTAGCAGTCAGTTAAATGGAAGGCTGGACTATGTATTTAAGTTAGTATGTTGAGTGAAACATAGGCAACACTGATTCGAATGACAACTGAATCAATTGACAGTTTGGTAGGTTAGGATATAAGGAAAGAACTTGGAATATGCAACACCACAACCTCTTGGCGAAATTATTAAAACTTATATCAAAACCAAAACTTCATAATGTCAACTTGGCTATGATAACGTACAGGTTATGGGCTTCATGGAGGGTTCAAGTGAGCAACAATTCGTAATGTTTAAAGAAAATTAAATTGAGTTCATGCTGGTGCATATTCCAAGAATGCAAACGATATTGAAGTTCTGAGATAAAGTTTTGAAGATAATCCGAATTTTTCTGTTAGACGTTGCCCCCAGCAAATGATTTCAACATATGGAGGATTCTATTGAAGGACTGCACCTTTATACAATTCAACTGAATTCAGATCTAAAGCCCAATAGTAATGGTTGTTACCGTGATTTCGGTGGTTTTTGTGTTCGGCAGTTGACTGAAGATGAGTGTTCATATCTTACTATCTTGATCAGCGATTAGGCTCATGTTTGCCTAGCAAGATTTTGGTATTTGACACAGTGTGACATCTTCCTGTGGAGTTTTGTGAATTCCAAGGTCTACGCTAATAATTCAACAACATGAGATAGAAAGAAAACAGGATAACGCGGATAAGTATATTTAAATGAAAAAGTTTGACGGGTAATTCCACGAAAGAAGCGTTGAAAAAGCATTCAGCTGGTACTTGCCGATACGTGGTTCTACTAATTGACTCCTTCAGGGGAAGTCAACCAAAAAAGGAAAAGATGCACAGACAACTGAAAACAGGTGATTGCTCGGTCCTGTTATGGTGTCACCTGTTTTCTTTCCATATGTTCCTTGTTTCTTGATTGCCAATTAGCAGAAACACGTGTCGGCAAGTACCAGCAGAATGATTTTTCTTCTGATTTCTGATGATCCTATGATTCTAAGGTCCACGTGGACTCCAAACTAGAGCTGGGAATGATGAAAGAATTATTTCAATATTCCCAGGAATATTCGAGTATTCATTGAATATGTATTGTTTACTTATTCAAGAATATTCACTACTATTCATAAATATTCATTACTGGTGCTGAGTACTTTATTGGATAATTATTCATGATGTTAAGAATAGATGCTTGAATGATCATTTAACTTACTATGCAGTATTAATTAAGACATTTTGCATTCAATCATACTCTGTTTGACACGTCTCTTATCTTTAGATGAGATGACAAAGATGGCATGTATAAACAGAGGTCAAGAAATCATGTATTCGGATGTTAACTTTTGATACAGCAATCTGCGAAATCATAGAGTTACAATTTAATATTGAAATTTTGAAAAATCATGTCGTCGAAAGTATTAATTTGTTAGAATTGATAATTATGTCAATGGATTCTTATGATGAAAGTGCAGCTTAAAAAAATGGAATTCGAAATTTGTAATGTGATGAAAAATTTGTTTTCGTTACTCTGAAACCATCCGGCCGATTTTGCCCAATGAAGAACTTAGCCGAAATATTTATCTCCCAAACCTACTCTGAACATTTCAACTGTCTAGCTCATTCCGTTCTGGAGTTATCGTGTCTATGGCCGGGCGGACCTGCCGGACAGAATCGATTTTGACCACGGATTCTTTATCAGTGAGTCGAACCAAATCGTCAAATTTTCATCCAAAAATTCGAAAACTACAAACATTGGGAAAATTGATAAGCATTCTGTTCCGAGGAACAAGAGCGCCAAAAATACATTTTTGGGTAATTTTCCGCATGTAAGGTTGAGGTATAAATGAATAATTGAATATTCATGACAAGTCATGAATAATCATTCATGAATATTGGTTTGGTTTGGTCTGCACCAAACAATCAATTTTAATTGGTGCTTATGTACATAAGCAAATTAGGTTTTTACCCATTACACCAGGAATAGCATACCCAGAGGGCCGAATATGTCGACCATAAATTGAGCTTGCAACGATATTGCACGTCTATGGAGAAATCAAGGGGACGATACGCGTCTGTTTTGATCATTTGCGTGAATTACAATGCCTCGTACACCAGCGCGAGGCTGCGCGTAAACCAGAGTGTCAGCATCTTCATTTTTGATGGAAATGCTGGAACTCCTGGAAGTTCTTGCTTCTGGCGTTCCGGAAGATTTCGGTGAAGCATTTTGATTGTAAGATTCCCGAGTTGAATCATCGGCGAGAATTGTGTTGAAATTCTCGCACCTTGGCTTGGATTGAATTTTTACCTTGACTCGGATTGAATTTGTACCAAGGAATCATCCAGATATATCTAATTCGCTTAAAATTGGGAAATCAATGTGGTACTTCTTTTGGATGGGAATACAAACAGAAGATTCTTTCCTTGGAATTAGAAAACCATCTGGAAGTGGTTCCTTTGAAATTGGGAAATCATCGGAGATATTTCATTGGATTCAGAACATCGAATTGGAAATTGCTGTGCTGAAGTTCCCACCGGGACAGTCCTAGATCCATCTATAGTGTGATCATAATATAGGACTCCGAGGAAGCCACGACATTCCTTGTTTTCTTTTAAGTTAAGTACACTGATCAACAATTGCTAGGGATCACTTATGAACTTCTCTTCATTTGTATTTTTTCAAGTTATCTCGTGAATATCTGTACATTATATGTTCTCTAAGGAAAAATTTAAGATGTTTTGAGTTGATTATATCAAATTTTTCCTCACTTCATCGGCTCTTGTTCACAAAATCGACTATTATCTGTAGGCTGTTACATGTGGAGTGAAAAGCAATGTGTTATTTGTTATTAAATCTGTTTTTTTCTCTCGTTCAAACACATAAGGTGACAATAATTGAAGAAATGAGAACAATATTAGCTTATCAGTCATGCCGAGAAGACGTTTGGCTCCTGTGCAACTGGACCAAATCATACGGTGGATACAGGAAGGTTTGTCCCAGCGAGAAGTGTCCCGGCGGTTGAATGTTTCGCAAAGTGTCGTGAGTCGGGCTTGGAATAGGTTCATCCAAAACGACTCAGTAGCTTATGTTCACGGGGGAGGTCGGCAGCGCAGTACAACAGCTGCCCAAGATCATCTTTTGGTCCTCAATGCTAGGAGAAATCCCACTTACCCGGCGTCGCGGCTCAATAGATCACTGAGAGTTGCAACAGGAGTTCTAATTTCGAACCAGACTGTAAGACGACGACTACATGTTCGTGGTTTGAGAGCACGTAGGAGGGTACAACATCCCCGTTTGAATAGGGAACACCGGGTTCATCGACGGCAATGGGCTGAGGAGAACCGCAATTGGACAGTTGAAGATTGGAGCCGATGTTTATTTACGGATGAGTCTAGATTTCTTTTGGTCAACTCCGATGGACGTATTCTTGCTTGGAGGGAAAGAGGTCGAAGGTATGCAGAACAGTTTATGGTACCCACAACAGCTTTTGGCGGAGGTTCTATATGTGTATGGGGAGGCATTTGTTTGAACCAACGCACAGAGTTGGTTGTTCTGCAGAACACCACAATGACCAGCCAGAGATATCACGATATGATTATTGAACCCATAATTGTTCCGTTTGCGGCTGCCTTGGGCGAGAATTTCATTTTAATTGACGATAATGCCCGTCCACACCGTAGTCGTCTGGTTAATGAAGCGCTAGAAACTCATGCTATTGATAGGATGGACTGGCCAGCTCGCTCTCCAGACATGAATTGCATCGAACATGTCTGGTCTGAGATGTCTAGACAATTGTCAACCTTAGAACAACCGATCAATAACCTGGAGGACCTTTCTAACGCTTTACGGGATATTTGGACGAATTTGCCCCAAAATTTTATAAATCGTTTGATTGAAAGTATGCCTCGTAGGGTAGAATGCTTGAGACGAGCTCGTGGGGGGCCAACTAGGTACTAGCTTAACCGAAACTTCAGCCTTCTTGTGGTGTCATCATAAAATTTTTATGTTATTCAAACACAGAATTTTGAGTGTTCCTAATAAAGTCTTTTTTTCTCTCCAACTTTCCATTTTTTCATTCTTTTCTCAAGTGAACCATATTATCAACTGAAAATACTCTGATATCTGACTAAATTTATAATCTTGGAGCGAATAATTCAGAAATTAATTTAGAAAAAGTAAGTGATCCCTATCAATTGTTGAGCAGTGTAGTATGAGACTGCGTAGAGTGAAAAAGTATTGACCTATTTTAATTTTTCAAGTTTAATATAATGTTGTGAAATCCTGGGGGGGAGTTTTGTTGCCGAATTAGGCCAATTTAGCCTCCCTAGAAAATTTTCGATTTTTCTCAATTGTTAATGTATACATAATTAAAATAGCAAACCTTCCTGAACACAAATGTAACTGAACACTTGAAATTGAAGTTATCCCTATCGAAAGATCATGCAGATAAAATATAACAACCGATACTTCCCTGATTCGGCCCTGCTTTGCACAGTATAATAGGGGTCAATACACCGCCCACCCCGGAGGCTCCGTGGCTTTCTTTCCAGTCCCGTTGATGAGCTAGGGGGTGAATACACAGAAAGCGCCCCCTCGTAGACCGCGGGCTATGATTCATGTGTCTGGCACTGGTATATACAAAGTGTTCCAGACGAGCTGATGGTATCTGAGGACCATTCCGCATTCAAGACGTCGAGTTGGTCCGAACTCGTGGCGAGCCCTTGGGGGGTTTATAATTTTCGTGTTCTTGGAATGAATATAAATGCTCGTTTGTGGTGTCAGGAGGCCTGGGTCACTCAACGGGGGGTTCTTCGATGCTTGCTGTTTATTTTTAGATTGTTGTCTGAGCTTTATCGGGTCTAATGTTTGATTTCAAATGCTCTGTGGTTTCAACGGTTTTGTTTTGCTGATTTTGGGTCTTGATGATTACAGTTAAATTAAATCGTTCGCGTGTTCCATTTAATCGAAATGTATATGTATTTAGCAAATTTATTAGACAATAGTCCCGAACTTACTGATATGCATATACATAATGGTCCCCGAACTTACTGATATACATATATCAAGATGGTCCACCAATATCTGTACCTAGTTTGAGTTAGCTCAATTGCAATCAGTGGAATTTAATATTATTAATTTTTTTTGCAATCAAGCTCTCAATATGCTAATATTTTTTTCTTTGTTACAGGTAGGTTGGCAACCACAAAACTACATGATATTTGGTTTGTACGACATACCGATACTATTTTATTTTCTATCATTTGTTATTATTGATGAATTATCTGTAAAAAAGTCGAAAACTTATACTGTTATGTTACAGAAAACGTCAGTATTACTCCTTTCATTCTTATTTTGGTAAGGAAAATTTTTCCAATCGCTTCAATAATATTTATTCCCACATTTATTTCTGATCTCAGAGAAGCATGCCAAAAATTCAAAAATAGTTCACGAGCTATTTCGTTCAATAATATAGTTTGAGTTTCAATCATGGTTCAAACGACTATCACTATTTGACGAGTTCAAACGACAATCCTCAATTAGTATCCTGTTCGGAGTTATTGAACTTATCAAGGTCTCGATAGAATGAATGTTCAAGACTACGGGGATTCTCATAACGTAGATAGATGATGAAGCTTCAGATTGAAATCATTCGTTTTGTCTACCAATTTATTACTGGTCTCTTTGACTTTAGATTTGGTTCAGTATTTCCAGAATCGAATGTTGAACGTCTTGGAGAGAACATCATTAATAATAATGATATTAACGCAAAAAGTTCCAAAAATAATGTCGAATACTATACAAAAAATCGGGAAGAACTGACGTGAAGTCTGGAGCTTTTGAGAGCATGTTCTATTATCTATTCACGGCTCACACACCCTCAAGAAATACTGCTTGAATTTGGGTATGAATAAAGTCAGTGAAAAAAATTTTGTGAAATCGATTGCAAAACGGTGGCTTGAAGGTTTGTGCGGATTTTCAGCGCAATCTGACGCATATTTCATGAAATATAAAAAAATTTAAGAATTTTTTTTATTTATTATTAGAGTGATACGATCCTCACTAAATTTTGCACAAATTTGCGGGTCCGCATTACACAACTAATTTCCGAGATTCAATCGGATCGGATCTGTAGTTTTTGAGTTAATGAAGAAATTACAACAAAATTTCAGATGATTATAACTCCGAAACCGTTCGGCCGATTATCTCCATTATAGGACTTAACAGTCGCATTTAGATGCACAACCTACCCTGAAAATTGCGAGTCGCTTTCTCGATCCGTTCGAAATTTATCGCGGCAACGGACGGCCGGCCGGAGAGAATTGATTGACCTCTTTGACATTAGAGGTAACAGATATATCTGGTTCAATCCCATTTATTTGACCATATATTGGCGCTCTTGTTCCTCGGAACTGAGAGCTTGTCAATTTGCCCAAATGTCTTTAATTTTCGAATTTTTGGATGAAAATGGTTTTAAACGATTTGGTTCAAGTCACCGATCAAGAATCCGTGATCGAAATCGATTCTGTCCGATCGATATATATCTCGGTTCAGTTCGTTATTGGGCCAAATCGATGGTTTCGGATAATGAAAAAAAAAAAAATTTTTTTTGCATTACAAATTTCAACTTCATTTTTTTTTAAAATGCAGTTTCATCATAAGAATCCATTGATGTCATTTTCAACTCTAACAAGCTAATACGTCGTACTTCTATGTTTTCACAGAATGCAAATTATATCTGTCTGTCTTCTATCTGTGTTCACTGTTCATTCATGTCATCTTATCCACCTATAAGAGTCGTCGTATTCATTTCTGTTCTAGTTTGTTTATTAGTGAGTCGAAAATAAATAGTACAAGGAAGTGGATCATAATTTACGAGTCATTCTCTAATTACGAAAGATTTAGAACGGGATTTCCAACTAATGTACTGGTAGTTATTGCTTAGTAACACTATTTAAGATTTTCTACAAGTATTATGGTTTGAGTTCTCTCTGGAATGACTACATTTGTTCCATAAATAAAACTGGCTATTTCATTTAGTCAGAATTTTTCAGAATGACTCCTGATAGTTTTGAAACACTTGTAGCCAAAATTGGACCGGCATATAAAGATGAGATGCAAAGGGAATTTACTTCCTTTCATGATGCATTTTTATCATAATAATCCATTGATATCATTCCCAACTCTGAGAAACCAATACTTTCGGAGATATGATTTGTCAAAGTTTAGACAAGAGCGCCAAAGCTCTTGTCCACTGAATTTTCCCACTTTTATAATAATATTTCATTAGTTTACATTTGCAACATTAAGTGTCTTCATTTTCATCATCAGAACGAGCAATTGAGGGTCCTGGAAGTAAAATGGTTCAAGTGCACCTAAAAAAATGCAGAGTGCAGAATATTACATCTGAAGAATAAAATTACTGATAATTATGTTTTTTTCACCTCTATGAGAACACCTTGATATAAATATAAAATATCAACACAGTTTTCTACACTCATTTCTGGAATTTTGAAATTCAAAAATTAACTTTGAAGCCAGAACGTCAAAGAATGCACTCAAACCCTTTTACTTCCAAGGCCCTCAATTGTCCTTGAATATTTGAAGAAATTCGAAGAACTCTCTGAGTTAAATCTTTCTTTCTATTCGCATGTTGGATATCGATAAAATACATATTCAATTTTACTCCGAAAATAGCAGTTGCTGGATCAAAGATTCGACTAGAATTTTATCGCAACTTGTATAAAACTAAACTAAACTACTACTAAACTAAACGACCATATCTCGAAATGTGTAGCACTTTGTATGATAGTATATATGGTCTCAAATACGTCCAAAATGATATCCTCTTCCACCCCCTCTCGAGTACTCATCGGTAAACCAAACACCCTGTTTAATTCCATTGCAAAATCACAGAAATTTCTTAAGAAATGCCACGGTATTAAATTCACAGAATGTCAATTGGCTACATAGATTGTATTTATTTTATTTCAATTTTGTTTCATTAAAACCAATATTGGGTTATACCGTTCAATGTTTCATTTCGTTTTTGGGTTTGGCAGGGAAACAATTATTTTTTTCACTTGTTGGTGGATTGTGTTTCTGTTTCTTTTTCATTTCACTATGTATATTCAACTCATAGTTTTCTAAATAATTTAGTGGAGGTTAGGTATGAGTAGTGACAGCTAAACTTCGCCTCCATATCTACTTTGTACGAAATAAATTCAATTTGTTATTATAAATATAATTAATATTCGGCTAAACGATTCTTTTTTACCAGCACAAAATTTGAATTTAGAGTAGTCGAGTATTCGAACTACTCGACTATTCCGAGCGCCATTCTCATGTAGGTCTCTCAGATGCAATGCACCGGAAACATCTAAGGTGGAAATGACGTGAAATCAACAAAAATGAACCGGCAGCGCCGTAACGTTTTTCTCTCACCGACATCTTCGACCCCGGAGTGTCTCTTCCTTCTTTTTCTGCTTCCTCCTTTTCCGCGTTCAAGCTCCGGCAGAGCTCGAATCGAATCAGGCTCCTTTTTTTTTGGCGTCGTCGCCGGAAATGCAATTTACGAAGCGCAGTCTAGCACTGTTTACGTCCGCTAAATTAATAATTTGGCTGCTGGCGGATGATGGAAAAACGGAGCTGGCTCCCTCTGTCGTTTCGCCTGTGATTACTCTTCGTTAGGACTGGAGGAATTTTCCGCGTTTTTCGATGTGCGAATTTTCCACGTCGCTATATAATCGAATCCGGTATGTTCCTCGGTTTTTCAAAACGAGAAATAGAATATGGCGGGTTGAAGTCGGTTTTGGTTTGTTATTTTTGTATTACTATTCCACTCGTTCGACATTTATTTAGGAAGTATAGTGACGCTTGTTTTACAACTATAAAATATGCACTCCGGCAAAACCAACAACATGGTTTTTCATTATTAAAATTTTGACATTTCACAAATTCAAGATAGCATAGAAATTGAATATTTGTCGAGCTAACATACATGCTTGCATTGTAACGGGTCCGCCAAATAACTTTTTTTTTTTGAGAATGCAATAAAAAAAACTACTGAATATTTTCTCAAATTTCTTTTTTGATCTGAAAGTACAATCCTTCCGGTTAATAATGGAAAATAATGTCATTCAAATGGCTGCCTCGGCTGGCCATGCTGTAGCCTTTACGATCGGTCCAATTTTTAAGCACATTATCGATTGTGTGCAGCTGTATTTAATATTAATAATAATAATAATAATAGTGTCTTTATTTGCATGTTTATAAACATAACAATGGCTTCACGAATATTGTCCTTTAAAGCGTCAATTGTCTCTGGCTTGTTGGCGTAACACTTATCTTTGACGGCACCCCACAAATAATAGTCCAACGGTGTCAAATCGCAGCTCCGAGGTGGCCAAATGACATCAGCTCTGCGGCTGATAATGCGATCTTCAAAAACAGGGCAACTCCTGAACCAATTGGACTTTGTATGGCGTCATACCAAGGTCTTTATGCAAAATCCGTCTCAATGATGTCTCCGAAATGTTCAATTCTTGAGAACGACGGTGAATTGATGTTGATGGCGCTCCACGCACACTTTCTGCCACAGCAGCAATATTCACGGGAGTACGCACTGTTTTTGGCTTTTCACGCTTTAATTTATCGATGAGGATGCCAGTTTCTTTTACTTTTTTCACAAGATAACGAACATACGGAGCTGACGGTGCTTCTCTTCTTCCAAATTCCGTACGCAAATTTCGCACACATTCTGCAACATTACCATGATTTTCAAAGTAATGACGCAATATTTCCCAGCGTTGTTCAAGCGTATACACAACCATATTCATTCAGCGGAAGGATAAAACTAATTATCTGTCAAATCAGACATGAGCTAGTGTTACCATTCACGAAATAAGTACTAGTTGAAAAAAAAAAACGTTAGTTGGTGGACCCTTTATTTATGAGAGTTTTTCGTTTTTCCATTAATATTCTCTTGTAAAAATCAAATATATTGCTTTTCGAAAATGTTGCTCTTGACGTTCTTACAAATACAAATTTCATTCGCGCAATTTCAAACATTCAACCGTTCTAATCGTTCGGATAAAAGAACAATTGAACGTTTAGTGAAGAGGTTTAAAACAAATGTTACACTTCATGATGTTACACTGCCTGTGAGACAATGAAATGCAAGAAGTGAAGAGAATACCAATTGATCATTTAAAGCGTCGTGTATTCAGCAATTGGTGCTTATAAAATATGGGAGATTTTCATAAGAAAATCATCGTTATCGTTCAGTGTCGACTGATGTTTTATGGCCTGAATTGGCTCGTCATGATTTGCAGAACATGCGGTCTCAATAGGACGGCGCCACTTGTCGTACTGCCAATGACACAATGACTTTACTGAAAACAAAATTCGGTAATTCGATTATTTCAAGAAATGGACCGAGAAAGAAGTTGCCTATTGAATTTGTCTTCTTGAATCCAATCTTTAGTTTGACAAATATCGTAGCAACAAAATGTTCTGATGCGGAATATAGTAGGGGTTGATTTTCCCACCTCCTCATGATGAAATTGGGAAAATTCTAAAAAGTGGAATTTCATTAGCGTTACTCCGACTACCAAATCTCATTCATCTAAATTGTTCCATATAGAACATATTCAATAAAAACAAAATTTTTCTTCCATTTTCAAAGGGCAATAACTTATAGGGAAAGAGGAAAAATTATATGAAAGCTCCCCCGTAAGTATTACCTTCTGAAATATGTTGCATCAATTTAGAAACAGGTATAGTTCCCTAAGAAAGAACATTTAAATGCTTTTCTTGAATAAAGCAAAATGAAATTCAAATGAGTTTGAATTGTGGTATAAATACTTAATGAATTGAAATATATTTAAATGACGAATCCAATGAAGAAACTAAATAATATTGGATTCATTTCATCGCCGTATTTTTGCGGCTTATGGGAGGAGTTAAACTGAAATGCGGGAATATTATTTTCAAATATGAAGTGATACCTTAATTTTAGTTGAATATCTGATATTATCCATTGGTTAGATGCTTTTGGCACATTTCTAATCATGACAAGGGTTTTTCCCAGAATCAGGTAAACCACCGATTCCGCATCCCCATATCACTTCTGGGGATTTTTTCGTTCCGAGAATAAAGAGGTCACCTCGAGTCTCATTAACATCCACACCTTATCTAGCGAGAAATATCGTTCCTCAATCTCATGAATATTCAAAAACTCAAGATTCACAGCTGCATCTATCTGTGGCGCTCCTCAGCGTACGCGTTCTCGGTCAAGCGACACCGCCAGATGCCCGCCGCCGCCGGTTACGTTGAGACCGTAAAGACGGCCTTACGTCACGAAATTCGTAACATTGACGCTCCATCAAAAGTAAAAAGTTCACAATGAAATTTCTCAATCGGAACACTCGAATCGAAATAGAAAGTGAAATGCGGTGTAAAATCGCCGGAATCAGTGTGAATCGAGCGGTGGGTCGGAGTCGTCGATAGGATCGAGTAAAAAGCGCCAGAGCGGCCAGAACCAGTCGTCGATCCTTCCATTGCAGTCCGTAGGAACGTCTACTACCACGTTCTCGCAGACCCGCGTCTCTCTCGGACTCTCGGTTCAGTCGGCGAGTGTACGTTTAGATTTGTGGTTGTGTTGTGCGCGGCAGAAGGCCGTGAGCGGTTCACATGTGTCGCGTAGTGCTCTTACGTTCCCTTTCAGTTCACGCACGTGTTTTACAGTTCGAAGTTTTGGTGCGCACAGCTGTCGTATGCCCCGTGTGGATGTTGTGAAGATCGTGAACTCTCCCGTTCTATCTTGGATATCGGCCTTTTCGGATTACCAAACTATGAAGGCTGTAGTGTTGAGAAGGTGAGTCTGTCGCACCTCCAACGTACGCAAGTGACCCCCCGCGTATGCTCCTCTTTGTTTTGACAGGTGTCGCCGAACAGCTGCGTCGTTCGGCCATGGGGGCCGGTTCCGTCGCCGGGCGATGTCGTTGGGTTCACACACACGCTTTGGTAACTACACGACGAATTATACTTTCTAATTTCGATAGACGTGTGCGAAATAATCGAGTTCGTCCTTGTTCGGATGTGAAACTGCCAAAATTGTTGTGAATTTTAAGCAATTCTTCAATGTTAACCGTTTTGCGAAATTCGCCTTGCCGGTCTCGAAATCGCGACTTCGTGTCCCAACCATGTTTCGATGGGTGAATTTTGAAATTGTTCGCATTGTGATCGAAAGTTTTTCCTCGGGTGATGGCGAAAATAGTTGAAGAAGTGAGATATATGCAGTGAGTATCGCCGTCCTGGTCCTTCGCGATAACGAATCGATGATGACAATGGGCGAATGGAAACGGGAATCCCCTTCACGGAGGGTTTGAAACCCTGAGGGTAGAACTGAACTGAACTCTGTCGTTATAGCAACGCTTGTCTGTCTGCCTATTCACAGGCTTCTGGCTTACAAATGTCTTTAGACAAAGGATTGTATTATAGGCGTTGTATTCGGATCCCAAAATTTCAACCTAGCTTCTAGGTATTCTCTAGGAAGGTACGAGGAAATTTGAAACCAGAATTGAGGATTTAGTTAGTGGTTTACATAGAAGTCACAATGAATTTCTTTGTCTACTCTGTGCACCGGGTGGAAGTAGCGATACAACAAAAATTCATCAACTGAAGCTGGAAAAAACTATGCTGGAAATGAATGCATTCTTCTCGGATATACCTACATAATATTTGTTCGACACAACAATTTAAATTTTTCGACTACTCCGCTTTCGTTTTTATTTTTTGTGATAAAAAATAAAATTTTCTTAATTTAATATATTATAAATTTTATAAAGGTTTTCATTTACATGAATAAAATTTATGAAAACTACATAAACCTAATAAAGAATTATTTTGTATCCGTATCCATCCCAATACGTTTCAATATCATCTCCGATTAACATAATTTGAATTGGTTTGCAGTTTTTCAGCGGATGTTCTAAGGAACAGCGTGCTATTATTTTGCCCAATTGTCTGTAATTTTGCATTTTTTGCCGAAAATGGTCTCAAATGATTAGGTTCGATTCACGTATGAAGAATTCACGGTCAAATTTGATTCTGTCCGGCCGGCCGTTGCAAGAATAATTCTTATACGGAAACAGTGACATTTGACTTGCAATTCTGAGGGCGCCTCCAAATGAGACGCTTTTAAGTTAGTTAATGGGCATAATCGGCCAAACGCTTTCGGGATTATACCCATCTGTAGTTTTGTTGTAGAATCAACTATTTTTCTTCAAAAATTTTATATTTCAATTCCTATTTTTGGAATTATTTCATTTTGAAATTCGAGTTAAATTGATGCCCGATGCAATGTTTTCAAGTGTTAACGCTTCCTTTATTCTAACTCAACTTCATCCAGTATTCGTGAGGGTATGTAAGGCGTGAATATACAATAGAACATGCGCGCAAAGGCTTCTGACTTCACACAGTCCTTTTTAAAAATAAATGTCTGAAACTGAGATATGGCAACCTGCTTTTCTCGAAAATAGCAGTTTCAATCTTTCGGTTTTAAATTGGCCTTCTAATGAATATGTTGTGCACTATGCTGGAAAAATAATGTTTCTAATAGTACAGTTTTGGATTTTGTTGACTACCCCTCCCTCCCTGGTGAGATACTGAGATGTCGTAAGATTTTCCTCGATTTGATGTCATTAACATATATATAATTTAATAAGTTCCGTTTCACTCATTCTCATATTACTCATGAATAAGATGAATATGAAAGTTCGAAAAAACCTTCAGTGCAGCTGGTTACAAATCAACTTGCTCACCCTGTACTCAACCGTATATTCTAACAATCATTACCTCACCTCTCCTCGGCGCCACATACTCAAATACGGCAAAAGTTCAACCTTGCTGCTATCATCGCTTAATATTCGGCTCAAACTTAACTCGAAGCGGAAGCGGCTGAAGCCTATAAAACGACATTCCCCGCGTACAAAAACCTAAAGGTAACCGTGGATACCAGAATAACCAGTCCAAAAATATACAAATATCAACCTATAGATAAATCAACGGAATTAGCAATCGAACCAAGGCTGACGGTGGGTGGGAAGATCTGTGTTTCGGCAAGTCCTCGGTTTTAGACCACATTTATTTTAACCCAAGATGTTGGAAACATTGCTGTGCGATCACTTGTACATGGAAAGATTTATGTCCAAAACAGAAAATTCGCATACTGAAAAATAGAGAACGATAGAGTTTCAGATGGAGCCTACATCGTTCTTAGTCGTAATCTTGTCAATTATCTTTTGAGTTCATTCAGGTTTTTTCGATATTCATTTTTGCACAAATGTGACTAACAAATAATGCAATAACTCAGTTCCTACAGGTGTGATTGTCAAGCACGTTGAACCGAATTTTGGTGAATGATATACTTACTTTTCTAACTCAGGCAGCCATCGGAAGATGGCGCCACTATAGGTTATTTTCAGTTTACATAGTCTCCACAGAATCGCTTATTTCGATGAAATTATATTCGATGTATCGAGATTTTTGCGTGCTCATATTAAGGTTGCTCAAATGTCTGTAATTCCATTCGATTTACCGATGTAGAATAAGGGTTTTACTGAAAGATGCGAGCATTTTTGATAATATCCACCCTTTCCGTTCTTTCATTTCACTTATTCTAAATTGTTTGGACCAACCAAAAATTGATGCCCCAAGGTGCATCGAATACTCGCTCTACGAACATTGGTAAAATTATTCATTTTCGGCGAAGCTAACAAAGGGGTAAAAACAGTTTTTCAAAACTAATCTGCTTACATGGTGGAAACACTGAACAACACATTTTTTCCAAACTAATTTTCTTTTTTGTGATTTAAAAAAAAATAACTGGTTAACGATTTGTTCTCGATTTACTTCAGAAAAATCGATCGATTTCGTGAATTTTTTAAAAATATTTCAATTTCTCCGTGAAAACTCGATTATCTACAGTTTGCTAGTTCCCTCCTTTCCCCTAAATCCCCGATGATTCACTTCTTCCTGACACTTCGATTTCTCAAAAAAAAGGCTCCCGGCCATATTGCCGAAATTAAAATTAGTATATATAATAACTAGTGGCCAGCAGTCCATATTTTAAAATCAATGAGCCAGTAGATGTATTTATTGGTTAGATACATTGAATCGGTATATGTTTGAATCGTATATATAATAATTCAATTGGATCAATAATATAAAGAACCAATGAAAAAAAGGAACTATAAAAAATTAATTTGCGAGGCTTATTAGTATAATTAACTAAGGAGCACAACTAACAACTGGTGGTTCTCGACATTTGTTTCATGTATGTTGTTTATGGAGTGGCGGGGTTTTATGTGAGCTGGCTGGTCTAGTCCGTAGGACAGATGAAAAGAAAGCTAAAAATGTTAATTTTTTTGCTCTATTCCTTCGGATTCTGTGAGAAACACAACTTTTTTGCTAGAAGTTCCAAAACTGGAGTTTTGAAGCTTCAAAATGCTCTCTTCAAATCCTTGATCCGACCATTTTTCACTGAGATACAGCCTATCTGAAAATTAATTTTTTTTATGTTCTGTAATTGTTTTGAGCAGTATACCTAGTTCAGCTACAAATGTTCTAGGAATAGACTTATTACCTAGATCTGTGAAACTCACGTTTCATGGTGTATGATCATGTGAGAACGGAAACGCCATTCCTGTTACAGGAAACGGGAGTTCTAAGAACGAACGTCTGTTACCTGAAACGTGAATCACCAATGGATATTCCGTTGCACCACGAACCATTGCGTAACGCCGTCTTGATCTAAAATATCCGGGGAAATCTTTCTGATTGTATTAATTCACGTTTTGATCGTGAGCGCACGGTTTCCAACGAACTCATTAAATACGACTGATGATAATTAATTTCAATTCGAACAATTCATAATTCTGCCTGTTAACTGCGTCTGAAAGTGACGCAATATTTCCAGGGAATCGTTCACGCTACGTTCTGTTTATCGCGGGCACTTTCGAAAACATGAATCATGGAAAAATGTGAGCTAAGAAATTTAATTTATATTGAAATTGTTTCGGTCTCCAACGAAATAAACACAATGGTAAAATACGCACATCGGAAAACTACGCTCTGCTCTGGCGTTGGCCCCAGTCGTTCAACGAAAATATCCAACTGAATTCGTATTAAAAACGAAATATTTACGAATAACGAGGTCGATCCAGAATATATTTCACTAAAAATATCCATATTCTGAACTTTTCTAACTTTTCTGGAGATTTCCAGTTCACGATTCGACCTAGTTCTAGTCGGAGGAGAAGATAGCTGAAAATGACGTTTTAAGCGAAATCTAATGAAAGTATCGTAAATAATATTTATATTCACATCTTTCGAACGGCCACGATCGAATTTACTATTTATATCGAGATTTATATAGTCTGTTTTCTCAATATTTAATAAGATACATTTCGTACCATCTCAATGACAGACCTGCGAGTAATGAATTAATTAATATTCTGTGAACAAAGAATTTTGTACATGTGACATTCGTATTCTAACCGATACTTGTCGAATTTTCTGACTGGTCAACAGAAATGCAAATTCTTGGGAAAAAAACCTCTAGTCTTTATGTGAATTTCGTATATTTCCGTTTAGATATGGTAAACCCCACATAGATAACGAAACAGATGGAACTTTGGTCGTTAACTGTGCAGCTGTGGTGAGCCCGTAGCTATAGCGCCTTCAAAACCTTGACCGTTCCCGTTTCAGACCATGCATTTTTTCCGGATTCGGGGTCTTTACCCCGTTTCGTTAATTACGGGGAAAAGTTACGATATTCCCTAAATTCTCGATTTATTTGAGAAAAATCGATCGATTTCGTGAATTTTTTCAAAATATTCCGATTTCTCCGGGAAAACTCGATTATCTACACTTTGTTTGTTCCCTCCTTTCCCCCTCTCCCTCAATATTTCACTTCTTCATGAAACTTTTCGATTTCTCAAAAAAAAAAAAAATCTCGGCCATATTGCCGAATTTAAATTAGTATATATAACTGGTAGCCAGCAGTCCATATTTTGGAATTCGATGAGACAGTAGATGAATTTAATGGTTAGATACATTGAATCGGTAGAAATTTGAATCGTATAAATAATAATTAAATTGGACCAATAAGATGAAGAACAAAAAAAAGGAACTATAACAAATGAATTTGGGAAGCTTATAAGTATAATTAACTAATGAGCCACAACTAGCATTTGTTCCTTCTTTGTTGTTTATGGGGGGTTTATGTGAGCTTATTCTCAATAATTTCCATCGCTACCACTATTCGTATTGAATTTAGAAACTTGCAATTGAAACTGCGCCATCCTATTCTAAGCATTTCCAAAAGAACGCCGAACAATAGACATAGTGGCGATGTGAGATCGTTCAGCTCACAATATCCAACAGAACGGCAGTGCGATTCGTCCAGAATCGCTACCAAATCTGCATTTGAGAGAACATTCACCCATTTCTTCCCATGTGTGCCTCTTCAATCCTATCTGCGCCGCACTGTCTCGTCTGGCTGAAAAGAAAGCAATTTCTAACGAACGGACTCAGAAAGGGGGACTGTTCAACGGGTTCCTAACGATAGACTCGCTGTAATTTCGTATGCCCCTCCGAATCTATACTTAGGGGGGTGCTTATCAACGTAACGACTTCGACTGGAGCCAAACGATAGCGGAGAGCCGGCCAAGTCTAGCGTATTAAAATTGACGGCTGTATTTGTCCGATCCTCATTGTTCAATGGATTCGTGATAAGGTTTCTATGTCATGACGTCTACAAATAGAACTAGATAATAAAATGAAACGATTGCCGGCAAATGGTAGCGGAACATAGAGGTTGGCCGGTTATTGAAAAAAACGGGTTGACGTAAAATCTGTTTTCGAAAATGAAGCGATAATGGTGGATTGATCGATTTATTATCGGAATTTTTATCTTCTTCAGATATTAAATGCGTCGGTTTTTGAATTGTTGAACACAGAAGACTTTTTTTCGTTTTTTAAAACGCTTATGATAATATTAGGGAGAGTGGGGATGCCTGATTTAATACAAATGTCATCTGCAAACTCTTCTACGGATGAATATAAAGATTTGGTTGTGAAGGTTGCTCAACCACAATGTTAGGCAGAAAGAATATAGGGGGAAGGTAGTGAACTACCTAACTTTCAAATAGAATAGCATAACATGGTGTAAGATTGCTCGAAAATACCCGCATGGTCAATAGCACGAATATTCGAAATACAAACCTTAGAATCATTGCATTCTTACCCTAACATCTTTCGGGCGGAAACCCAGGCAATTTAAATGTGTACAATTATTGAATGAAGATAAGACCTATCAATGTTGCAACAGAGAGATCTGCCTAGAGTGAACTCTGGTGTATAAACTTCCAGGTTTGGAGCTTTCCAAAAAGTTCGTTGGGAACCTTAAAGTTTTGACGTATGTAGATTATGGATGCAGTAGGAAGATAGAGCTTAATACCTAATGACTCAATTTCATAATTCCTCGTCATTGGAATCCAACGCAAAGAGTGCTTGACCATGGTGATGTTGTACTGTCAGACTCCCAAAATAATGTACCATAAGATCCATTCCCAAATATTGTTGCGTCTGCTTTCTCGATGACCACGATCATTTTACTATCTGATAACCAGTATACCCAATGATATATCAGTTTCTACATAATGGCTCCATTCCGAATAGATATTGAGTTCTCGCTAATTACTTGGTGGAACATTTGAAAAAAATATGAAAGTAAAGAAATACGAGGTCGCTTAAGTTTCACAAGATATAATAGTATGTTGTTGGTATATATGTTTTGGGATTAATCCCTTTATCATAAGTTGGTGGTATTATTATTATTCAACGATGGAAGGACTAGCATAGATCAAAGTTCAGAGCAATCTGCATAGTGTGATTACTATGATTTTATCAAAGTTGAATAGCCACAAACCGGTTTCATCCTTATTAGGAATCATCGTTGAGGCATAATTCAATGATGATGATAAAACTCTACAAAGAAACCGGTTTAATCAAATTCCAGCAAGCACTTATGAGTACAAAGTAGACATTACTGACACCTGGCGTTCAATCAAGCAAGCTGGTTGCTGTAGCTACTCAAAACTATAGATCCCTGCTCTTCCCCTTTGCTTCACGGTATTCCGGCATTCCCAAGACAGTAGGAAATCCTGGATGGAATTCCAGGCAGTGTGGCCTGGCTGTCTGTTATGATGTAGATGTGCGGCCCTTTGAGGTTCCTATTCAGAAACACTTGAGCACAAATATTGATAGCTAATGTCTCTGCCTGTAAGATAGAGGGCTCATATCCCAGGGTCTATGGCAAGTGGCACCCACTTCGAAACCGGCTTTGTCATAGACAAATGTTCATGCAAAATGAAGCCTACGGGTTCCTCTGACATATTCACAGTTACAACTTGACTAGCTCCTGCATCTTCACTTCACTATTTTACGAGGTCTGTGTTAGACCTCGTTTCAGTTAAGCAATCCAGTCAATAACGGTCGGTTTTCCTGGTGCAGAGTACCGATATCATTTATCAAGTCAAGTTTCCGTTTCAACTGTAATTTCTCATATCAAATAGCAATGTTTTATCAACACCCGAAATTCTTTATTGAAAGTTGTTGCACTAGAACCATTGTAACATTCGAACTAAACGTGAGATGATTTTGACATCCGAGCATGGAGGTGACTGTCTAATAGACTAGAGACATACTTCAGTGCCATCTAGGAAGTTCCTTACGAACTTCAATCCTCTCTGATGCAGGAACCTCAGCCAATACTCATGCCATTCATCTTTTTGGCGTAGGAGGAATTCTAGGGCTGCTAATATGACCTCATTGGCGACGAAAAAACCTTCGGTTTAGTGTGGCTAAGACCAAGAACCATTGAGGTTCACGACACAAAGATGAACGTCATGAGCATTGGCCAAAGTTCTTGCATCACATAGTGTTGGAGTTCGTAAGGATCTTTCTAGGTGGTGCTGGTTGAGAATACGTGTTTCTACCTCCGAAACTATAGGAGTTAAGTTTCCTAGAGATCCTTCGGTGGCTATGGTGCGCGGATGTTTTTTGACAGCTACTTTTTGAAGGTTAGTACTCATTGAAGAATACATGAATTCAGTATTGGTGGTGCTATCTATGTGTCAGGCCGAGAACTGACCAGCCGAGGGAATATTTCTTGCATCTTTTCGCGTGAGAATCTCATAAATGTTACCAACCCGCAAATCTACGACGTTTCGACGTTGGAGTTCTCGTGTCATTAACGGAACAATGACAACAAAGACTCCATCAAGAAAAACTCAGATGTTCAATGAAACCACGTGCATGTGGATTTTATACTCCCATTGTTTCTGTATTTGTACGAAATTGTCCGATGGCAACTTGTTTTGAAACGCGAATGTAGGAAGATCTTTCTCAACGAAACAACAGTCGTTCTTTCCCAACTTTTGTTCGCTTTCAATGGCGAAACGTGCGGCAGTTCACTTTCCCATATGTGGAAATAGACGTAGACACAGAAGGAGTGTTTTATGCGTGAGGACACGATGGAAAATGACCGGTCTATTCGTGGAAAATATGGTAATGGCTTCTTATAGAATGGGGGTTTTGGAAGGTCGACGATAATGGATGTGAAACCACCGAAAATCAATTTTGGACTACGATTCCCATGAATATTATCTGGGAAGGTCTCTTATCGTATGTCCGCTACATTTTGTTGGTTTCGTTTGTTGTCATAATGAACGTTCACAAATTTATTTTCACTAGCAGTATCAGTTTCTGGTACGAGGTCGATTAACCAATATTTAGGATTGTTTCCTTTGTCTTTAGTTATGAAAGTGTTAACTCACGAACTCCGAATCAATATGTTTATTGTTTCCATTAAACCATAGAAACTGAGCAGTGAAATATAATGAAATGTTCACGGTATAAACATTTAATTGACATTTTTTTTTCAATTGGTTTCGAGTTGTATATTGGCATTCCAGTGACTTCCAAGTTACATTTGAATTTATTTTGATCTTTATTTTTGTTTTTTTTTAATTCATTTATTATACAGTGAGCGTCAAAAATATGGAATAATGGATTTATTTTCTCTCCTATCAGGAAAAGCGAAAAATGGTTTCATAGTTCACATTAATTTACTTACTTTTCCTGTAATTATAAATAATAATTGAAAGTCACTTTCAGTTTGGCCGGAAGTGACTCTGACTTTTTGGCGCTCTAGTTCCTCGGAACTGAGTGCTTATCAATTTGCCCAAATGTCTGTAATTTTCGAATTTTTCGATGAAAATGGTCTTAAACGATTTGGTTCGACTCACTGATGAAGAATCCATGGTGGAAATTCATTCTGTCCGGCCGTCCGGCCGGCCGGTCCGGCCGGCCGGTCCGGCCGTAGGCACGATAACTCTCGAACGGAATGAGCTAGAGAGTTGAAATTTTCAGAGTAGGTTTGGGGGATAAATATCTCGGCTAAGTTCGTTACTGGGCAAAATCGGACAGAAGGTTTCGGAGTAATAAAAAAAAAAATTTTTTTCACATTAACAAATTCCAAATTAAATAATTTTTAATAAGCAGTTTTATCATAAGAATCCATTCATATCATTTTTAACTCTAACAAGCTAATACTTTCGGAGATATGATTTTTCAAAATTTCAATGTAAATCGTATTTCACAGATTGATATAATTATTCCTTGTATCCTTGAATTTTCATAATGTCAACTTGACAGAAGGGAAAATTGTAACTTCAAAAATATTGGGGTTGAAATACTCGTGAAGTTTGTATCGACCAGATTACCGCAAAGTGTAAAAAAAAAAAATTGAAAATTTAAAATATGTTTTTCCACAATAACTCTCGAACGGATTGAGCTAGATAGTTGAAATTTTCAGAGTAGGTTAGAGAGATGAATATCTCGGTTAAGTTCGTTATTGGGCAAAATTGGCCAGATTTAATTCGATTTCTTCCATGGTGCAGTTCTCATTCTCATGATTGCTCATTTAATCTTGATAAATAAACTGTTATTTGAATTGAATTTCCTTCATGATGCAGCTCTATCATATGTATACATTGATATAATTCCCAACTCAGAGAAACCAATACTTTCGGAGATATAATTTGTCTGTTTGAACTAGAGCGCCAGAAAGCTCCTGTCCACAGGGCTTGAACCCAATTTTTTTATCTCAAATAGTACCCTATATATTTTTCGCAATTTTTTATTTCTACTCAAAATCACCTTTCCAACGATGTATCACACTTTGTATTTCACATTTGATTTGATGGAGAAAACGTCAATTGAAATTTCGAAGAAAGAATTGCAGTAGGCTACGATATTTTGTGTAATCTTGATTTTAACTTCAATAATCGTCATCAATAAAAAAAACCTTTCTCAAGTTGAAATCAACTATGTATTTTACCGAACGTTGAACAAAGAATGAATAGTAAAAGAAACAAATAATTCCAAAAAAAAAGGGGCAAAACAATACCTATAATAACTTAAGCAGTTGTTCGAAATGTTGACCATCTGCTTCTCCACATCTTTCAGCTCAGTGGACTAGTTCACGCGAAGTAACACTTCTCAACATCTCAGCATTAAGGGCTCTACAGTCTATATGCATTCCTTATTTGGTTTTTTAGATCTTCCAAATCATCAGAAGCATTCTGGTACACACGATCTTTCAAATATCCCCAAAGAAAGAAATCTAGCGATGTTAACTCTAGAGATCTTGCGGTCCATTTTAGATGGATCGGCACACACGGACCGATAAGATGGCCTGCAAGATCTACAGATTTAACATCGCTAGATTTCTTCATTTGGTGACATATGAAAGATCGTGTGTACCAGACTGCTCCTATTGATTTGGAAGATCTAAAAAACAAAATGAGAAATGCATGTAGAGCCCTTAATGCTGCAGTTCTTTATGAAGAAGTTCGAGTAAGAACGAAAGCACACTATACAACCCTGGTACGAGCTCGCAACAACTGAAAATTACAGAACTTCCCAAAAATTGAGAGAAATTAATAGAGCAATACCCTTTGTCACGTTTAGGACGTTGCCATCTAGACCAACTGTGAGTCTTACATCGACCCACTTCGGAGATGATTTACTCATTCTCTATTAATAGAATGACAAGTGATAAAATTTATTCTTGATCGGGACATTGTTCGTACAGTAAACATAAGAATGACACCATAAAAGAGCGATCAAGTACAAGTTTCAGCGTAATGGATTTCTTTAATTGCAGTTATATATCTTTCTGTCGGATATATTAATCATACAGTGGAGTTCTCATTAGTGAATAACAGTAATACTTAAATATTATACATCTGGAATGCTGGACTGAAACATTTTTTTCTTACCAGTGGTCGACTTAAATTTGAACATACATGATCCACGGAACTTCTCAATGGTATCAAAATTAAAATATTTTTGGGACAAAACAACGTGTTCTATAGTTCTTATATACAGGATGGCCAACTGAAAACGAAACAGGGCCTCTTTCGAGAATTGCGTCAATATTTCAGAAAAACACTCAGATCTGTTCATTTTTTCCGGTTTTTCTGACACTAAATATACACTATTGACGTACTCAATGACAGACATTTGTATTATTGGGAGAGTTCCAAATTTAAATCTAAATTCTTAGTAAGTATTGGGTGGATTTTTAAAATGTATCACCTCAAATGTGAAATTTCATTATTAACGCAAAAAGACATCAATATCATAAATTATAAATTTCACCAAGATATAATAAATTTGCATTGATTTATGTTCCCATTTTCGAATCTGAGTACAATGAACTTAACAATCCAATTCATACTGTACATATAAATCATATCCTTACTCAACTCACCTGTATGTAAAGTATAAATTATATTATTAAGTTTATTCTCCCAGTTTCGAAAATGGGAACATATATGGACGGTGTTATGCAACAACCGTTTAAACCACAGACTCTGAGAAATTAATGTTTTTGTTGAAAAACGTTCAATAAGAGATAAAGAACAATACGCAAAAATGATCTAACTGCTAACCCATAGACAATAATCTTGTCTATGGGTTAGCAGTTAGATCATTTTTGCGTATTGTTCTTTATCTCTTATTGAACGTTTTTCAACAAAAACATTAATTTCTCAGAGTTTGTGGTTTAAACGGTTGTTGCATAACACCGTCCATATGTCAACCGAGATGTCAACAACATATCATCATGTCTTGTGAAATATAACAATGTAATTCATACTTTACATACACATTAGAAGAGTAGGGATTGGATTTGTATGTAAAGTATGACTTACCTTGTTAAGTTTATTTTACTCAGTTTTGAAAAGATACCTAGATGTAATCAATTGTTGTTGAGTTCCCATTTTCGATACTGAGTAGAATAAACTTAGTATGCAATTGATATTTTACATAAAAATCCTATCCTCATCTGTATGTAAGTTGTTAAGTTTATGCTCTAAGTTTTGAAAATAGGAACATATATGTGAACAACATATCGTCATGTCTTGTGAAATATAACAATGTAATTCATACTTTACATACGCATTAGAAGACTTCCCTTGTTATGTTTATTCTACTCAGCTCTGAAAATGGGATAAAAATTTAAATACATATTATGTTAACAACACATTATTTTATCTTGTTTTTCTTTACAATACAAGCAGTCATCTCTCTGTTGAGAATCCACATATTTTCAATACAATTGTGTAAACATATGGATGTTTTGATACGATAATACAGACGTTTACCTCAATTTTTGGCTCTATCCAATCGAGCTGAAGAACTACACGCAAAAATTGTGATGCATCGATAAAGAAAATACTCAAGATGTCATCAAACGTTTTGTTTCTCAATAAAAAAATACAATTATTTACTCAAGATCCATTATTGTTAAACAGTAAAAGTGACAACATGATGGATTCAAGTGATACATACGTACAGCATTACGTCATAGTAAACGTAGAATTCTGTAGCAATTTTCGCCATAGGTATATTGCTCATTGTTCTTTTCCAATGCGATTTGAAAGTGTAGGATGGTGTTAAAATGCGTATTGCGTATCTATTGACCTATAGAGGAAGGTGTTGGCCAAGTGAGAGGTTAGAGCGGCGGGAACACCTACTAACACTGTCGATGAAAGTTGAAAAATGTGTTAACAATCAAAAAACATTTCTCTAGGTTTCAGAGCACTACAAATCGCTTCCTGAATGTTACCGTAGCTCTGGTTCACTTTCGAATTTCACCAGGAATTGAAGTTGAGACAAATCGATCGATCTCTCTTTTTTTTTAATTAATTTTTATCTTTTGGAAAGGTGGTTCTTCGAAATTGTGGAGGTACGAAGTAATGGTAGCAATTACGGTATTGGGGCATGGAGGTGAATTGGCTTCGAGATTAACATTCAATTACGAGGTACGATCAAGAAGTATCCGTGTAAGGAACTGACACGCAAGATTTCAGTTTTTTTTTATTTTTCAATCACCTCTTAGGTACTAAAAAGCGAGTATAATATCTGTCTGGTCCATGGCCATCCAACCCACGTTTCGGAAACAATAATTCCTTCATCAAGTTATAAAATTTAACTAACAATTATTTACTTGTTTGTCTATTTATATCCGGGCAATCTTATGTCTAGGTTTGTTTATCGGAATGAGGTCATCATTCAGCAGATTATCATTCTTTTTGAACATTTTTTACCCTCAAATGTACCCGTGATTGTTCGTTGAAGCCATTCAAGATTTTTATTGAATTGTCTGGAAATGAATGGCCAGGTGTTAGAACTTTGCTGTAAAATTAGTTTTTGAGGACTCTCGCAAAATTTCAGTGATATCGGACTTCTGAGAAACAGAATTTGTTGGAATGACTTTTTTTTTTTCATTTTCTAGTAATAAGATTCTCACGAAAATCCGCAGAAATTTGCGGGTTGGCATTCTACAACTAATTACCATGTTTAAATTGGATCGGATTCTTATTTCTTGAGTTATTGAGTAGATAACAACAAAATTTCAAATGGGTATAACTCTTAAACCGTTTGGCCGATTATGCCTGTTAACGAACCTAAATGTCGCTCTCAGATGCGCAACCTAACCTGAAAATTCAAAGTCGCCATCTATTTCCGTTCGAAAGTTATCATGTCATGCTGGACAGAATCAAGTTAGAGCTCTAATTCTTCATCCGTGTGCCGAACCTAATCCTTTGGTACCATTTTCGGCAAGAAATTTGAAATTGACAGACATTTGGCAAAATTATAGCACACTGGTCCCCATGCGCGCAAAAAATGAAATACTTAAATTATAAAAAAAATATAACAAAACAAAAATATTACAAATACAAAAATCGAAAAGAAATATCAAGTGTTAAATCTCTCTCAAGCTTATACTAAAAAAAATCAGGAGGTGTCAACATCCTTTAACTAATTTCTGGAACCTTGAACTTAATAATACCCATCTTAATATTATTTATTAATCATGGTTAAGTGGTAGTTTTGAAAGCTAGAACTATATTCGTTTTATTTTATTATTGACGTCTTTTGTAGTGGTTTCAATGAGGAATTCTTCCCATTAAGTCTGTTGTCATCTTTTGAGACCATTTTCTGTAAAATATTCTAAAAATATAGATATTTGGACGAAACATTATCTGTGTTCAAAAAAATTGTTTTTCCAGGAAATCCGTTAATACTTTCTTACATTCTTTTGTTGCTATTAAATGCTCCGGTAATGTGATGGCAAAGATATAGCCAATCTCTTCCCCAACACTTTTCGAAAAAGAAGGCAAAATGCGTTTTGAAACTGAAATATAAAAGAATACTTCATCACGATGCTTACAACAATGAATATCCAGTTTGCATAACCAATTGGGCAACAAATTACTGCAACGAAATATTGCATATCTAACGACTCACGATTTTCGTAGTTTCAATTGAGGACAAACAATAAATACGGGGTATTTTGAAGTACGCAATTGTTACCATAATGATCAACTACTCAGTGAATTTCAATCTCATTATAAAATATAATTTCAATCTGAAATAATTCGTTGACTTTAGGAAAGAAGTGCCATATGTGGCAACGTCGCCCAATCGATTTCGCCTCCGATAAATGTGATAAATTTAAACTCAATAATATTGGATTTGTTCGAAGTAGAATTGTATACATATATACAGGGTGAGTCTTTGACCACTGCATTAATTTTAACCAAAGATTCCTCTCATCAAATGAAACACTTTTTTCATTTACCATTTTCCCAGATTCGGCTCAGGTAAAAAGTTACAAGCGTTTAAAGATTTCACAATGTGCTAATACACTCCCGCATATAAATTATCTATGACATTGTTGGCGGACGAGAATAAGGCATGGTAACGTGGTTTACAGCTTGATTCGGGATTCCAACGCTCAGGGACGGATCCATAAAAGTAGTGAAATTTCTGGATTTTTCCATTTTAAAACATTCAATGAAGAATATCTCGAAAACGGTGCGTTTAAGGAGAAATGATGAACAATAATATAATGTTCTAAAACGATGGAATATTCTTGTAAGGACTCAAGAAAAACTTTATATGCTTTCTTTATGCTAATTTCGTTTAGTTTTATGAATCCACGAGTCTATAACTAGAAAACCAGTAGAAGTAGAAAATAACTAATATTTGGAAAATATGTATCATAGTTATAGGAAACTTTACGCCAACATTAATTTTATTCGAAAAAAGGATGTCAAAGCTACAAAATAAAAACTGATTTTTTTTCGAAATTTCAACAGCCTGTATCTTTTTACCTGAGCTGAATTTGGAAAAATGTTAAATTAAAAAAGTGTTTCATTTGATGAGAGGAATCTTTGGTTAAAATTAATGCAGTGGTCAAAGACTCATCCTGTATAGTATATATATACATTTATTCTTTTGGATTGAGAGCTTTAGGCTTGTTTCACATGCATACGGTTCCATTCGGTTCGTTTCGTTTTCGGTTTCAATACGGTCGCTGGCGACAAGTGTGAAACGGTGCTCCGGTTTAGATTCGGTACCGAATAGAAACCGTACAGCACCGAATACTCCCTCGACACGAATAGGTTTCTATCAGGTTTGGATTCGTGTGTAGGGAACACAGATCAACCGTGGCGTTCACACGAATACGGTTTAGTTTCGGTTTTAACCATAAAGTAATAAATATTTACATATGTTTTCTCTCTCGTTCTGTGGTTTTAACCTCAAATCGAGCAGATATCTTGCAATATTTCCCAAATTGTTCAAATATAGAAATATAAACATACATATTTTCGGGATATTGTTGCTATCTCAGTATTAATGAGAAAATGATGATTTACCAAATGTGAATCGACTGATTTATATATGTTGTAATATAAACCAGTGCTGCGGGACAAACCTTATGAAAAATATGAAGATCAATTAAAGACGTAGGATGCATTCAAAGATGTATGTGTTCAATTTTGAATGGCTTTGATAAATCTGACGTCGTGGAAAAATTGGAATTGTGAGCCCGTGTCGGAAGATAACATAAAACCTAATATGAACCGTATATGTGTGAAAGGCCTTCATTCGTTTTCGGTTGAAACCGAAAACGAACCGAACCGAATGGAACCATATGCATGTGAAACAAGCCTTATAAGTTTTAGCATAGGTTAGTGTAACGGTGTACCATTCAATTCGACGTATAATACAAGAGCTTAGGGAAATACCTCAGCAAAAAAACCCTGTCTATCCGTGAGTGGTTGTGATCAGTAAATATTGAATTTGTTTACAAAATTTGCTGAAATTTAAAAGAGTGATGGGTATTTCTTTCTTAAATATGGTTTCCTTCGCCGAAATACCTGTAACTCACCTGGAAAATGAGTAGACAGGAGGAGAAAAACGAACAAATTAAAAATAATACATAACTTAACAAAAGTCCTCCCTCACAAATATCCTCTGTGGCCGCATGGATCTCTTGAATAAGAATCAACGCCGCTAATTTTCGAAGGTATACACTCTCAGAAATCCCTTCAATATTTGAATTTAAATAAAAAGGAAAATGTAGTTTCTCATTAGGCCAGAAGGGTTTTTTTCAAATCCAGTGTTGACCAACCCAAATGATGATTATTCAGAATTTCAGACGTTTGGAAAACACTACAGAACCCTAATGTAGGGCTATCATCTCCCATAGATATATTCTCCACTTTCTATTTTATAAAAGATTGTAAAAATGAGATGAAAATTTAACGTTTTAATTCAACATGTCAACATAAAATAATAATAATCAAGGATAACACAACAAGTATAATGGCAGTATGAGTGATTTTCGGCATTGTTTCTGCCTTTGTCTCGTTGAAGAAGGAGCAATACGTGGCAACGTCGCCGCGAGGCTCACTTCTCTGCATCATCGCGGAGGAGATCGAAGTAAGCGGCTTAGGATTCCCCGCGTTCTCGATCGGTCGGCGAGGAAGGATTAGATCATCAGTCAAGGTCAAGATCTTGAAAGTCGTAACACTTGCTCATTACTGTCATCATTGTGCGCGTTCTTCCATTGTTTACGAACACATACATCATACTTCGGGCGCGGTAACGCCCATAGCCTTACTGTTCATTCTAACATGAATGTTTTGCATCGGTAATGTTTTAATCGGAATATTGTCATTGTGGGTTACTCAATGGAATGAAAAGTATGTGCAATTGATAAACCATGCAACCGCTGCGTTGTCAAAACCGCTATCGCATTAACTTTAATGAACCATACTTACTGATTTCAACTATTAAAATAGTTTTCTCGAAAATGTTGTGTACTTTAACGTTTACGGGCGTTTTTCAAAAATCGAATATTCTGAAAATGGTCGATTTGGGATGGTGGTTTCGGAGTTATGGCTATTATAATGTATCATGAATTCACATTTTAAGTAACATATTTGGTTTTCTCAACAAAGGTACTCTCTTGTAAATCTTAAATATTTTTCTCTCGAGATAACTGGGTTTTAGTTTGTCATGTGGGGTCTATCCCTTGAAAATAATACTTTTAAAGAAAACAACTTTGCTTTGCACGAGTGTGCAATTTCTTGTAAAACGTCGACTCTTCAGCGATTTATGGCTTATTTCCTGTAAAAGACTTTAGAACAAATGCCTTCAGCTACTTAAGTGTCAAGAGATTTATCAGTTGTTAAGACATTTACCATCATACTATTCATTTCCATTGTTAAATCAAGTAAAGTCAGTTCAGATGAGTGGGACAAATTCCAGATTCCGAAGATTGAGCATCCTAGAAGTGCCCTCATTGGTGCTTGCATACGAAATTTCGGAGATATTCCCACTCTATGCAAAAGCGACAAATGAGAGTACTGTGTAATATATCAGGGCAGTTTTAAGATCGAAGCCCCAATCATTGTTAATATTTGCCCCGTTTTTATCAAGGAACCTCCTATTCTCGTTCTATCTGGTCGTTTATATACAATTCAAGACACTACTATTCCAAACCGTTGCGAAATTACTACTTCTTTTAGTTCTCCTACAATGTCGTGACTTCTTCCTTGCTATACATATTCATATACAGGGTGGTCCAGATCGTAACCAAGAAACTTTAACCTCGTATTCTACGTCAAAAATAAGCCCTAGTTTGTCATATCAATATATGTCGAGAAATGCTTTCTCTCTGAGATACAGGGTGTTAAAATTATAGAAAAAAAAATGTTTTTTATTAATAACTTTTACACTTCTTAAAATATTTTTATGAAATTTGGGACAGAGGTTTTAAGGATCAAGAGGCACTTTTTGAATAAAATATTTTTTTTTTATTTCACCAGAGGTGTCCTTCCTTACTGCATCGAGACTGAATATTCTTAGACAAAATATATGATACGCCACTGGTTTTTGGAACAATAAAATTTATTCTTGAAATCCTTATTTAATTTGAAGCAAATTCATTCTCCTGACTTTTTGACGTACGAGGCACCGTTTCCGAGTATAAAAATTAAACACTCTCATGCATGAGCAAATCGCTAAAATTTGATATGGTACATAATAATTAATAATACTCGTAATAATAAGACTATCTTTGTAAAAAATGTGTAATTACGAAAAAATAAGCGTTAATAGCCTCAATCAAATACGAATTTGAAGAAGATGTTCGAAGTAAAGGAAAAAAAAACTTTTTTTTTTCTAATAATTTTTACACCCTGTATCTCGGAGAGGAAGCATTTCTCGACATATGTTTATATGACAAACAAGGGGTTATTTTTGATGTAGAATACGTGGTTAAAATTTCTTGGTTAAGATCTGGACCACCCTGTAGAAGGAAGATTTTAGATTGTATAAATAATGCATTTGTATAATTACTTGGTGCTTGTTATCAAAATATCGGTAACAACAAAATACATTCTGTTGTTTCGTTTAAAGTGTGTTTGAACCTTTTGACCACTTCCTATCTTCGTAATTGTTATTTAATTGCAAGTAACAATTTACGCCATAATCAACGAGATTACTGCTGGGTGCTTAAAGTTAAGTAGACCCTCTTTTCATGGGTTGTGTATTCACAACGAGATTTAATTACCTTCACCCGTTGTTTCTCAAAGTAGAAACAACAAAAACTCATCTCTACTGATAAAATAATCAGGGTACGAAAAATTTGGTCCTTCGAAACAGCATTATCCTGATAAAATAATCAGGATTCCATTTTAAGTTTAAGCTTTTTCTGAATATTTTCGAAACTACTGTTTCGATCTAACTGAAATTTAGCATCAAGTTGTAGAATTATGACTTTTATATGCGTGCGAAGTTTTGTAGGTATAAGATTACTAGCAACAGAGAGAAATTTTTAAAAACTTTTTATTCCAATATGAAAACTCTTCATTCGATCTGACTGAGATTTGGCACCTAGTTGTAAAGTAACGACGTGAATATATACTCAAATTTTTGTATTGATCCGAGAAATAGGAACAGAAAAAAAATTCAAGAAAGATATTGTTTTTTCAATAACTGTAAAAATATCCATCTTAGGCAATTTAAACCCAGTTTTCCCAGCAGTCGTTTTCAAATTGTTGAACGTGAACAAGCGTGCCAAAGAGTACTGAGTTCATGTCAGTTCTCTTTTTTATTTCTCCCAATATAAAAAAAAATGTGGGAAAGCCCTGTGGACGGGAACTTTGGCACTCTTGTTCAAACTTTGATAAATCATCTCCGAAATTATTGGTTTCTCAGAGTTGGGAAAGATAGCAATGATTCTTATGATAGAACTTCATCATAAAAGTAATTCAATTCAAACATCATAAAAGAACTTAAATTCAACAAGAGGGCCAAAAATTATTAATCCAAAACCAACAGAACAATTTTAACCAATAACGAACTTATCTTCATTCGTCAAATCTACTATGAAAATTATATTATATCAATTGAAACTTAGCCAATATTCCAGTATTATTTTTACTGGAGATATTCTGAACCCAATTTGATTAACTTGCCAAAGTATAGCTCCATCATCATCAATCATCATCATGTGGATTATCCAAGAGCTGTCTATAAAGCTGAGGTTTTTGCTTTCAATCATATTTTGTTTTACATTTCTATGATCTGTAGATGATATGACAATGATGAAATGTATGAACACAGATGAAATTCATAGATACGGACGTTAATTTTCGATACAGCATTCTGTGATATCATAGAGTTACAATATATTATTGAAATTTTGAATGATCATATCTCCGAAGGTATTAATTTGTTAGAGTCGAAAATGATATCAATGGTTTCTTATGATGAAACTGCATCTTAAAAGAAATTGAATTCTCGAAATTTGTAATGTAAACATTTTTTTTTCTCCATTACTCCGAAACCATCCGGCCGATTTTGCCCAATAACGAACTTAACCGAGATATTTATTTCCCAACCCTACTCATAGAATTCTTCCGAGGAACAAGAGCGCTTAAAAGTAGTTTAGCTCAAACCAATTCAACTCTTTACCAAACGTTAGATCCTCAGAAAATGTGGATAGCTACCTTTTTTTGATGGGTGAACATTAATTTTGCATTAGGGCGGCATCTTTGGTCAGAATAAAAACTTATCAGCCGGTGCAACCTTCTCTAAAAGTTTTGTACCTGATCTTAATATTGTATAACAGAAAAATAGCCTGAACCTTTTGTTAAATTGTTGCAGCTCAGCCACATGAAAGTTGTCTTACAGATAAATTCGAGATAAAGAAACGATTAAGAGCAACATTTAATAACAATCAACAAACGCAATCGCTGCTATCATTCGAAAATTACATTCAGCTTTGACCAGACTATCATTGGTCTTCAATACTCGGGTAAATAATTGAGGAAACGGATAAAACAAGGAACAGTCTGTTACGAAATGTTCATTTACGAAATAGTCGTACCAGAACGGAATTAAAAATAGTGATTGTAGTTTAAAGGAGATTCAAAATAACTTTTTTGTTAAGTGTATCGGAAAACGTGTTTGTCTCCAGAGTAATTTCCGGTTTTTGAAATAGTGTCAATTAAGTGCGCGCAGTTTAGAGCTGTCATGATTCGTTCTACTCGACAATGTCGATGTTGCGTTGAAACAAACCAAATACGAATTTCGTCGGTTGTGTTTAGCAAAATGTGAGTATAATGAACTGGGTCGATGTATAGAATATCGCAATTTTTCATAATTTACGAGATCAGACTAATTAAACGGTAACGAAACGGATCAACGATCAAACAATTTTTTTGTAACGTTTCAGAGCCTTAATCTGACTTCTTCATCAAACACTTAGCAAAAATCTTCAAAATTATTTATTTTTGAACACTTATTCTGAAAATATTCACACTCTTTAAAAAAAAACAAATTCTTTAAATTGCTCAGATGGAATTTACCATATTTGCCTAAATTTGTTGAGGACATAGATGGAACTTGGAAAGTAAAGTAAAATGTAATGTAAAGTAAAACTGTGTTACTATGTTTTTTCAAACAGTGTCAGTGTGAAAGAGTTCTGACTAAGTATTCAAAAATATGGGAAAGCCCTGTGGACTGTAACTTTGGCGCTCTTGTTCAAACTTTGACAATATATCTCCGAAATTATTGGTTTCTCAGAGTTGGGAATGATATCAATGGATTCTCATAATATAACTGCATCATAAACGAAAATAAATTCAAATTAAATAACGAACTTATCCGAGATATTCATTCCTCAAATCAAAAATTGTCATTAAATTTATTTATCAAGATTAAATGTGCAATCTGCAATGATTCAACCTCGTGGAGTGGGTTGTTGCTACTTACATTCGGTGCATAGTTTTCACAACTCGAAATACGAAAATATCATCGAAATGTCTAGGGCAAGGCTGGAGACAATCATAGCAGATTGTCAAATTATTCCTGATATTTGAGTAGGTAGTGGATTACGAACAAATTATTTTAATAGTTCAAAATATATTAATAAAATATTATCCTCTTTTCATAATTTAAAATTTAATAGTCCATACCACTAAGACATTCTTTTCTGTATTATGAACCTTAATTCAAGAAAAAATGATTGATACACAAATGTAGATCCATATTTCAGTATTTTTTTGCTAGCAACATTATGAAAATACTGAATATAGGAACATGACTCACTACTTAAAGAAGTAAAAAGTAATATTAACCTCAGTGGTTAACGAACAGTGATTTCTTTTGATGATTCCATTATGTTCTTCTTTCCTATTGCCTCCATAAACTACATCAAAAGAGTCTTGTAAATATTCACAAATTCAAGAATCGAATACTTTCCAAGAGAAAATAACAACTTTGAGTTTACAATCTCTAATAGCTTGAAAAGATGACATTCATGAATAGTGATCACAGACAGATTCAGTGTTCACATTCTGTGAATACATAGAACTTACGATGTATTATTGAAACTTTGAAACATCATATCTCCGAAAGTATTAGCTTGTTAGAGTTGAGAATGATAACAATGGATTCTTATGATGAATCTGCATCTTAAACATTTTTTAATTAAAAAGTTTTAATGTAAAAAAAGAATATTTTTTTCGTTACTCCGAAACTATTACACCGATTTTGCCCAATAACTACTTAACTGAGATATTTATCCCTCAAACCTACTCTGAAAATTTCAACTGTCTACCTTATTCCGTTCGAGAGTTATCGTGTTAACGACCGGCCAGACAGAATCGATTTCGACCACGGATTCTTGATCAGTGAGTCAAACCAAATCGTTCGAGACCATTTTGAGCAACCAAATCGTTCAAGACCATTTTGAGCCTAAAATTCGAAAATTACTGACATTTAGGCAAATTGATAAGCACCCTGTTCCGAGGAACAAGAGCGCCAATAAAGATTTGTCGTACCGGGAGTTGAAACACCATCACAGGTTGAAGATTTTCTCAATTTTTTTTAAATGCCTATAATTTTTAAAATGCGTAACTTAGAATTTTTCAATATTTTTTTTATAACTATTATGACTTCGCCTATCTCCCGCTTCCGGTTTGATGTTAAGTTTCGGGACATGCTGTATTGTATTGTATATTGTATATTATTATACTGATCCTCTAAGGTCTTCCCCAAAGAGACCCATCATTAACTCTGGAAGAGCTTGAGCGAGTAAGGAGAACCGGTTGTGTTCTGTGTAGGCTTTGTTACTGTGTCCTTACGCCACCTTAGGCACAGCACAGTAGGCACAGTATAAACAACTATATTTCAAAAGTATGGAAAAGAATTATAAATTGAAACGTGATATATTCTCAATTACTAATTAAGATATTTCTTTTGCAGTCCCAGGTACAGAGCCCTACGAAACACTGTAAGAACCGGCAATTCAGGGAGCATACACAGCGTTGGAGGCGGTGGCGGAAGCTCGGGTGGGTCCAGGGTGTGCGAAGTGAGGCGGGCATACAAATCGGCCGGGGTGCCGTGCAAGACGGCCCGCCGCAGGGCCCGGGGCATGAGCATGGGCCAGAAGGTCTCAGGAGGAGTCAAGGCCGTCAATCGAGATGCCGCAACACCATACAAGCCAGTCATACCCAGGGAGTTGGCGCAGGTACGGAATAATTTATTTTTCTATCCGGAAAAGTTTATGTGAACTTGGAGAACCGCTGACTTGAGGTCAGTCTACATTGACTCGCTTGAGTGTCAAAGTTAGCTCTTCTTCCAGAAAAATAAGAATACTTTCCCAATATTTCCAACAATACGGTGTCCCGAAATTATTGCAACAAAATTTCTCAGATTCTCGAGACGAAATTAGGAGACCGCTATTTTTGTCAGGAGTCCCCCTCTTTCGGAGTTACAGCCCCCTGAATTTCGCAACTTAAAATAGACTTTTTTTTATCTCAGAATCCGGTCGTACGAAAATCACTGAATATGGTACACTGGAGTTTTATGATATGCGAAATCTCATAGTGCTATTTATTTTGGCGATGAACCCCCTTAAGACACTGTTTTAACTGTGCGACAATGTCTTTGGAACCACTAAACATTAACCCCGTATTTGGATTCCTTGAAAATTGTTAAACCGTTAGAAAGCCCATTTAATTCAAAAACTTTCTTGTCCATTGCAATTTTTTCATGAGACGCAAGATTTTTGAGAAAAATCTAAAAATGTGATTGACAAGAAGAATTCTGTACGAATCTCTAAATGCGTGTATTGGGGTCGGCTTGACTGAGGAAAAAAGATTTTTTTAGTCGAAATAAGTCGAAGCAAGCATGAAAATGTATTGTTCGAAACTCATGCAATGATAGTAAATTGGGGGTATACAGGGGATAGCAAAAAATATTTTTCTTTCCATCAGCACTATTCCAAAACCAACAAGTTATATTTTGGTGAGATATCATAGTTTCATCGTTTATATTTCGGACATACATTGCCTGATTTTAATACATTAATATCTAAAAATAAAAAAAGTGGGACAGCCCTGTGGATAGGAGCTTTGGCGCTCTTGTTCAAACTTTGACAAATCATATCTCTTAAAGTATTGGTTTCTCAGAGTTGGGAATGATACCAATGGATTCTTATGATAGAACTGTATCACGCAAGAAATCCAAACATCATAAAAGAATTTAAATTCAACAAGAGTACCAAAAATTATTAATCCGAAACCACCAGACCGATTCTACCCTATAACAAACTTATCCCAGATATTTTTTCCTCCAATCTATTATGAAAATAATTATATTATTTCAATTGAAACGTAGCCAATATTCCAGTGTTCATTTTGCATTCAATCATTCTTTGTTTGATATGTCTCTTATCAGTAGATGAGATGACAATAATGACATGTATGAACACAGATCATGAAATTCATAGACACGGACGTTATTTTCGATTACAACATTCTGTGAAATCATATGATTTAAATAAATCATATCTCCGAAAGTATTAGTTTGTTAGAGTTGAGAATGATATCAATGGATTCTTATGATGAAACAGCATCTCAAAAAAAATTGAATTTAAAATTTGTAATATAAAAAAAAATTTTTTCATTACTCCGAAATCACTCGCCCGATTTTGCCCAATAACGTACTTAACCGAGATTTTTATCTCCCAAACCTGCTCTGAAAATTTCAACTGTGTAGCTCATTCCATTCGAGAGTTATCGTCTTAACGGCCGGCCGGACAGAATCGATTCATACCACGGATTATTGATCAGTGAGTCGTACCAAATCGTTTAAGTCCATTTACAGCCAAAAAATCGAAAATTACAGACGTTTGATAAACTCTATGTTCCGAAGAAACAGAGCGCCAAAAAAAGGAAAAGTGTGAAAACATATTAATACAGAAACAATTATTATGGATTGAACCAGAAATATGGAGGATAATAAAATTGGTAAAATACTAAGGTGATTTCTTCATCAATATTAAACTCCTAAACGGTCAGAAACATAACTGATCGAAAAGTCGTGAGATACAAAACACTTATTATTATAATATCATTATTATTTGAATTGTTTGACAATTTCTATCACTTAAATCACCTTTATATTTCACCATTTTAATTATCGTCTATATTTCTGGTTTAATATCCAATCCATAACAATTGTTTCTGTATCAGCATTAGTTTTTCACATATTTTTCCTTTTTGGCGCTCTAGTTCCTCGGAACTGAGTGCTTATCAATTTGCCCAAATGTCTGTAATTTTCGAATTTTTCGATGAAAATGGTCTTAAACGATTTGGTTCGACTCACTGATCAAGAATCCGTGGTCGGAATTCATTCTGTCCGGCCGGTCCGGCCGGTCCGGACGTCCGGCCGTAGGCACGATAACTCTCGAACGGAATGAGCTAGACAGTTGAAATTTTCAGATTAGGTTTGGGGAATAAATATCTCGGCTAAGTTCGTTATTGGGCAAAATCGGACAGATGGTTTCGGAGTAACAAAAAAAAATTTTTTTTTACAGAACAAATTCCAAATTGATTTTTTTTTTTCAATAAGGAGTTTTACCATAAGAATCCATTCATATCATTTTTAACTCTAACAAACTAATACTTTCGGAGATATTATTTTTCAAAATTTCAATGATAGAATTATTCTGTGGCTATTCTATGAATTGTTATAACGTCAACTTTGACGTTGTCTCATTGTCATTCATTCCAGTAATGGTATCAATATGAGAATTATAATATCATCATACTTTTGGTTGGTTGATATTTTCATGCCGATGGTATCCATATGATGATGGGAATGGTAATGGTAAGTTAATAACATTGTCATTCATTCCAGCAATCGTATAAATATGAGAATTATAATATAATAACACAGTTTTTGTTGGTTGATATTTTCATGCCGATGGTCAATCCATATGATGATGGTAATGGAAAGTTAATAATATTGAGTTCAGAATATCTCCACTAAAAACAAAACTGGAATTGAGGAATGGGTAGAATTCGTCTATTGGTTTTGGATTGATAATTTTTGGCACTCTTGTTGAATTTAAATTCTTCTATGATGTTTGAATTCAATTTCTGCTAAGATGAAGTTCTAAATTTCAATAATGAATCGTACTTCTATGTTTTCACAGAATGCTATAATTATTCTATCTAAGCTTTATTATATGATCTGTGTTCATACTCGTACATTTCATCCTGTTCTATAAGAGAGAGTCAAATCCATTTCAGCTATTTTAATTTGGTTTCTTCCATGGTGCAGTTCTCATTCTCAGATTGCTCATTTAATCTTGATAAATAAACTATTATTTGAATTGAATTTCCTGTATGATGCAGTTCTATCATAAGAATACATTGATATAATTCTCAACTCTGAGAAACCAATACTTTCGGAGATATAATTTGTCTGTTTGAACTAGAGCGCCAGAAAGCTCCTGTCCACAGGGCTTGAACCCATTTTTTTATTTTTGGATATTTGTATATAAATATCAGGCAATGGATGTGCGGAATCTAAATAATCAAGTAATTATATGTCGTTAACATTCAATTCATCATCATAGTTTCAGTCGACAAAAACGGATTTTGTTTCTTGACGACCATAATGTGTTTGAAATATGAATTTTCAGAATTTTTGATTATACCCCTATATTCAAAATAATTGACGGCTTGTTTTTGGTCATAAAAAAAGTAATATATCGATAATGTTAATTGAATAAAAGCTGAGGTAACTTCCTGATGGATTGATTTGTTCAATATTATCTTTTATTAAGTTGCAGGGTGACTTTAATTTTTTTTCAGATAATTCACAATTTTTTTATTGCTGTTAGTTTGGACCTCATTTCACGAACACTAATTTCAATATGTTGGCCATCATATATGAAAGATTTGTCAACTTTGTATTTTGCGTTTCTAAGACATGCATTTTTGAAGTTTACGGTATTACGATATATGAGGTAGTTACCATAGATTTAAGAGATCTTTACGGAACCTCTGGGACCATTCGATTCCATTATACAAATTCTCGAAATCTATTTTTTAATATTATTACCCACGTTCAGCTATAATATTGAATTGAATGTGTCGTAAGATTCCGTAAAGTTCTGTTAAATCGATAGTAACAACCTCAAATATCGTAATAACTACAAAACTGCATATCTAAAAACGCTACATACAAAGTTACAAAAACTTTCGTTCAGTAAACATATTCATAATAGTGTGATTAAAATAAGGTCCAAATTAGAGGACCTTCAGATATTCAATAAAAACATTGTAAATAATCTGGAAAAAAAATGTTGCGCATCCCTTATTTTAAAGAAAGGTAATATTGAACAACAGAATTCATCAGGTTACCTCAGCTTTTGTTCAATCAACAATACCGATTAATTACTTTCATTGTGACTAGAAACAATTTGTCAATTGTTTTCAATATAGGGGTATAATCGAAAATTTGAAATATTCATATTTCAAACACAGAAAGTCATCAATAAACGAAATACGTTTTCGTCACCTACAATAAACTGAAACTATAAAGTCTCGCCAAAATATAGCTTGTTGGTTTTGGAAAAGTGCTGGAAAAAAATTTCGATAACGATTTTTTTTACTATCCCCCGTAAACACCCCAATTTAATTCATTAATAAGATTACAATACGATGTTTATGAGTCGGATCAATACATTTTGACGCTTACTTTGTCTAAGAACCAATTTCCCATTTGCTGTCGTCCAGGCTTCTTTGCTAAATATTTTTTCAATGAAATTGAGTAATTTTATTCTATTATGTTCAGTATCAACTGTGATCTACGTACTTACACTTTACAGAATAATGCACAATACGCATCAAATCTATGAATTAACCTTTGAATTGTTTATAATATGAAGGTGTAATCGTTAGTTGAGATCCAATAGAAAAGAAGAATGTTGTACCCCCTCTCTCATTCCTCGTTGAGGGTTATGATTTGTTGAAACCGGTTTCAAGAGTTCGCGCAGTATTAGCTAACCTAACAGTAACGAAATAAAAATTCCCTGATTGTGTTTATCCCAGCCCTAAAAAAAAAATCGTACATTAATTTCGAGTGAACAGGCCTTAAATATTAAATTTAAATTGACCGATTTGAGATCTTGATTATATTCGCATCTTTTCGAAATTGTTTCATCTTCGAATTGACTTCTCAAGTCGTTGAGAACACGTGTGTTTTATGCTGCCAGTCTCTTGTGAAATGTCGGAAATATGTGTTTTTGTTGCTTATTTGTTGTAAGATTACGATGAAACGTACGGAAGTGCATAAACTCTGTTGAATATCTTCATTCGTTCTTTATTCATGGACTGTCTCTCCTATTCCTCTTTGTTCGAACTGTTGTCAGACCTATGCTGTATTATGGCCAGGCCCAGGCGACGAAACAGGAAGAAACATAATTTTCTTATTAAATGGAGATTGAGGAAGTCTAAGAGCAAGGTGAGCAGATAATTTTACAAAACAAGAAAGAGGATTTTCGATCGACCTCGTCTGTGAATTGAGATCGTGAATATGGGATTGACATTGACAGTTCAGTGCTCTCGCGACGTTTTCAAAACATCGACGACAACAATTATCGATTCGTTGAATGATATTTACCGACCTTGTTTGTGGAAAGGCCATAATTTATTTAATCAATAGCTGCCTTTACTATAACACAGTGTTATTAACCGCCATTAACAGAAATTTCAACCATAAAAAATGAACGTCGTAAAGTGTCGTTCTCTTTGATTTGTGGATTAAACATACAGGTTGTCTTTGAACAAGTTATAAACAAAGGCAAGATAAGTAGATTTTCGTTATGATTTTAGTTTTACTTTCGTTCATTCTTTCACAAATGGTAAGCTAAAGAGTAGGTTATGCCGTTCAGAGAGAAAATTATTTTAAATCTTTAGAAAGCTATTGGGAAAAGTAGACACTTGAATTTGATAGATTCTAATATCGAAAGCTGCAGTGATGATGACGATATTTCTGAAGAATTCTATTCGCAACTCTCTTTCTCTTTTTTGGCGCTCTTGTTCCTCAGAACAGAGTGCTTATCAATTTGCCCAAATGTCTGTAATTTTCGAATTTTTGGATGAAAATGGTAAACGATTTGCTTCGACTCACTGATCAAGAATTCGTAGTCAAAATCAATTCTGTCCGGTCAGTCCGGCCATTAACATGATAACTCTCGATTGGAATGAGCTAGACATTTGAAATTTTCAGAGAAGGTTTGGAACATTAATATCTCGGTTGAGTTTGTTATTGTGTGAAATCGGGCAGATGGTTTCGGAGTAACGAAAAAAAAACATTACAAATTTCAAATTTAATTTTTTTAAGATGCGGTTTCACCACAAGAATCCGTTGATATCATTTTCAACTCTAACAAGCTAATACTTTCGGAGATATGATTTTTCCAAATTTCAATACTACATTGTACTTCTGTGTTTTCACAGAATGCTTTAATTATTCTATCTATGAATCATCATATGATCTGTGTTCACACATGTCATCTTATTTCTGGTTCGTTACTCATAAGCCACTTGCGTTCAACTAACCGCTTACTGTTCGCGGTAGCTGTCGTTTGGTCCAGTTTGAAATTGTCAAACGAAATTGAAAGTGTATTTCTGAACAGTTTGGTTGATGTACGATTAATAATTTGAAATTTGGATTCGTGAAGTTCATAGGCAGAGTTTTTTGGTTAGTGAGTCGAAAATAAATAGTACAAGGAAGTCGAACATAATTTACGAGTCATTCTCTAATTATGGAAGGTTTAGAACGGGATTTCCAACTAATGTACAGATAGTTATTCCTTAGTAACACTATTTAAGATTTCCTACATAAGTATTCTGGTTTGAGTTCTCTTCAAACTGATTACATTAGATTAGTATCATAAATAAAACTGGCTATTTCATTTACTTAATTTTTCAGAATGACTCCTGATGGTTTTGAAATACTTGTAGCCACATTTGGACCGTCAGGGAATTCATTTCTTTCATGATGTAGTTCTATCATAATAATTCATTAATATCATTCCCAACTCTGAGAAACCAATACTTTCGGAGATATGATTTGTCAAAGTTTGGAAAAGAGCGCCAAAGCTCCTAACCACACGGCTTTCCCATTTTTTGGAGGATTTGTATGGCAAATATGGGCCATGATAAACGGTCAAATAGGATTAATAACCGAGTTAATAACCCAGTTTTAATTAACGCAAAACTCCCCTTGACTCGATCTATGCAAATTGAAAGCAAACGTAATTAACCTCACATTCAAATTAACACAGAATATAAATCCTGTCATAAACTTTATAGCATTAACAGCCTGTTATAGTAAATTAATAGAGCTACTGATTATTACCTAACGTTGTATTATAATTAAAACGACTTGCTGTCAATTCTATTAACATGAACAACAGTCAAAATGCTATCAAGTATTAGAAATTTCGTTTTATTTTATATAGTCCTAATTTTCCATATTAAAGTTTTTGACAGTATCATACAACGTTTCAATATTCGCGCCTGTTTTGATATGTCATGATTGTACTGATAGTACCACTACATCTCTATAAGTTTCTTCAGCTGAAGTCATATTTTAAACATTTTTTAATTTTTTTTTGCGCCCGTGTTACGGGGAAAACGTGCTATAATTTTGTCAAAATGTGTCTAATTTACGAATTGTTTGCCGAAAATGTTCTCAAACGATTAGGTTCGACTCACTGATGAAGAATTCGAGGTCAAATTTGATTCTGTCCGTCCGAACGTTGTCACCATAACTTTCGAACGGAAAGAGATAGCGATTTGAAATTTTCAAAGTAGGTTCCGCGATTATATGCGCCAGACAAGTTTGTTATAATACAGCAATTAATTGTAGAATACCGACACAAAGACGTGTATGAAATTTTGTCAGGATCGTAACACTAGAAAATTTTTAAAAAATTATTAAAAAATATTTTGTATCTCACGATAACTTGGGAACGAAAAGAGATAGCGACTTGCAATTTTTAGGGTAGGTTGCGCATCCTTATGCAACAATTGAGTTTGTTAATAATAAATTTTAATAAAAAAGGGGTTCAAGCCCTGTGGACAGGAGCTTTCTGGCGCTCTAGTTCAAACAGACAAATTCAATCTCCGAAAGTATTGGTTTCTCAGAGTTGGGAATTAAATCAATGTATTCTTATGAAAGAACTGCATCATAAAGGAAATTAAATTCAAATAATAGTTTATTTATCAAGATTAAATGAGCAATCTGAGAATGAGAACTGCACCATGGAAGAAATCAAATTAAAATAGCTGAAATGAATTTGACTCTTTCTTATAAAACAGGATGAAATGTACGAGTATGAACACAGATCATATAATAAAGCTTAGATAGAATAATTATAGCATTCTTTGAAAACATAGTACGTACGATGTATTATTGAAATTTAGAAAAATCATATCTCCGAAAGTATTAGCTTGTTGGAGTTGAAAATGTTATCGATGGATTTTAATGGTGAAACTGCATCTTAAATAAAAATTACAGGCATTTGGGCAAATTGATATGCACTCAGTTCCGAGGAACTAGAGCGCCAAAACGTGTAATTCCCTTTCCGGGATTTGAGCCCGCCTTCTCTCGTTCCGAAACCGAAAGCGGACTAACTAGACGAAACGGCTATCGGGCTCCTCATACGAACTTGTCGATCTCCGGTATTAGAATAAAACGTCGGTACTTACCTAGGATATATATTCTTAATTTTCACTTTTCGACATAAAATCGCCACATGGGGGTTTATTTGACGGTTTTTTACCCTTATCTCTCTAAGTCGATTTTGACGTTTCTCGAACCAACTATTAGTAAGGAATTAGACAATGTCATATCTCAGAAAAATAAGTTAACATTATGACAATTCATACATAGAATAATTATATAATTCTGTGAAAACGTAGAAATACGATTTTTTATTGAAATTTTGAAAAATCATATCTCCGAAAGTATTAGCATCTTAGAGTTAAAAATGATATCATTGGATTCTTATGGTAAAACTGCTTATTGAAAAAAATTTAATTTGGAATTTGTTATGTAAAAAAAATTTTTTTTTTTTACTCCGAAACCATCTGTCCGATTTTGCCCAATACCGAACTTAGCCGAGATATTTATCTGCCAAACCTACTCTGAAAATTTCAACTCTCTAGCTCATTCCGTTCGAGAGTTATCGTGCCTACGGCCGGACCGGCCGGACATAATAAATTTCGACCACGGATTCTTGATCAGTGAGTCGAACCAAATCGTTTAAGACCATTTTCAGCCAAAAATTCGAAAATTACAGACATTTGGGCAAATTGATAAGCACTCAGTTCCGAGGAACTAGAGCGCCAAAAAAAAGCACTGATATGAATTCGTGCTCTTTGGGGCATTTTTTCATTAATACATAATTTAATTCCAATTGATCAACATGAAGTCAGTTTTTTTAATTTCTCAAAATGTCAAAAATATAATCGGCAGAAATCAGATAGCATTATTTTATATTGTGATTGTATTCATAAGCAATTTAGCATTGTAAAAAAGATATAAATTTAAATGCATAAATCGAATAAATCTGGTACTCATTAGCTCCTCCCACTTCAGCGCGTCAGCGTCTATTCGTGTTACGACAAGATTTCGGAAAGGCGTAGTGCATAGTAATCCTCGGAAGTGCTCGGGAGCACTTAAGGGATTACTAAGCACTAAGCCTTTTCATGAAGGTCTTGAATTACTAAGCACTAAGTTCTGGTTTCAAAAAATACTCGGGAGCACAAAAAGGCTTCAAGCACATACACGAGCACTAAGCACAATGCTTCGGCTCAGCTCTGGTAGGGTCGCATTTTTACGAAGAAGAATGACAATTCTTCTAACCAAGATCATGAATTTATTCCATTTGGCTTTTCCACACTGTAGATTTTAGCCCGCAATGAAAATTTTAATATTACGTCCAAGCTAGTTCCAGTTTCTACTTTAAATCCTGTTTCGGTAGGATTTTGACCAATATAACCCATTCGGCAATCGTTACAACTTGTCTTGTAGCCTCCAGAATTACCGTGATTAATTTCGCCATTTTTTTTCCAGGATTTCGCTCGACCACCCAGACTGGACATGTTGCTCGACATGCCGCCCGCACACAGGGAAACACAGTTGAAACATAGCTGGAATCAGGACGACCGGTCGCTGAACATATTCGTTAAGGAAGATGACAAATTAACGTTCCACAGGCATCCGGTGGCGCAAAGCACAGACTGCATCAGGGGCAAGGTCGGTTTCACGAAGGGCATGCACTGTTGGGAGGTGAACTGGTCGACTCGCGAAAGAGGCACGCACGCCGTTGTAGGTGTGGCGACGAAGGAGGCACCATTGCACTCGGTCGGCTATCAGAGTCTCGTCGGGAGCACAGACACGTCTTGGGGCTGGGATTTAGGTGAGTAAACTGCCTCGGACGAGGCCGTATCGGCCGCGGTCATCTTAACTTATACTAGAGGTGTTCATGGTCGCTGAGCCGAAACTCCAAGTAGAATTAAAGTTGCCCAGTCATGTTTTGGTTCAACCTATAAGGCTTGGTTCAACCTCAGCCTTCTATAGAGAAAGCCTGGAACACAATTTGACAACGCCGCATTTGATAGTCTCCTGGAGGCATACTGCTACAATGTGGTGACGTTGGATATCGTATATTTCGAATTTAAAACACTAGCAAATTAATTGACTTAGCTATTTTCTTTGGAATCCTTGGAAGAATGATATGAGGCCCTACGTTGTCAATAACTTTAATATCTGCATCCCCTCTGCACAATTATCTTGAATTAAAGTCGAGGGGTAAATACTATAGGTGATCATGGACTCTGCTCCGAAACTCCAAGTAGAATTAATGTTACCCAGTCATGTTTTGGTTCAACCTATAAGGCTTGGTTCAACCACAGCCTTCTATAGAGAAAGCCTGGAACACAATTTGACAACGCTGCATTTGATAGTCTCCTGGAGGCATATTGCTACAATGCGGTGACGTTGGATATCGTATATTTCGAATTTAAAAAACTAGCAAATTAATTGACTTAGCTATTTTCTTTGGAATCTTTGGAAGAATGATATGAGATCCTACGTTGTCAATAACTTGAATAGCTGCATTCCCTCTGCACAATTATCTTGAATTAAAGTCGAAGGGTAAACCGCTAGTACTTCTGCTGTACGAGAAAGTAGAATTCCACAGAATTCCTATTTAATTCCTGGAATTTCTATTCAATTCCTAGAATTCCTATTGAATTCCTATTAAATTCCATGGAATTCCGCAGAATTCCTATTGAATTATTAAGAATTCATATTGATGTTAGAGTGCGACACCTTTCGGATAATCATGTATACAGCTCCAAATAGTTGGTTTTAACCGAGGGGTAAACCGCTAGGAATTCTGGTGTACAAGAATATAGAATTCCAATACAACTTCAAAAGAATTCCTATTGAATTCCAATGAAATTCCGGTTGAGTTGGAATTCTGGTGTACAAATTTTTGTCAGGGGTTTCCCCCTCGAATAAAGTTGACTTTTTTCTTATTCAATTCATTGTTCACAAAGAACTACAGAAAGGTGTGTGGTCAACTCTTGATAAAAAAATGAAACTTGAATAAAATTCATGAAATAAATACAGGGTGAGTCTTTAGGTTGTACATACATTTTAATCATAGTTTTTTTGACGCTCTTGTTCCTCGGAACAGAGTGCTTATCAATTTGCCCAAATGTCTGTAATTTTCGAATTTTTGGTTGAAATTGGTCTTAAACGTTTTGGTTCGACCCGCTGATCAAGAATCCGTGTTCAAAATCGATTCTGTTCGGCCGTCCGGCCGGCCGTAACCACGATAACTCCCGAATGGAATGAGCTGGACAGTTGAAATGTTCAGAGTAGGTTTGGGAGATAAATATCTTGGTTAATTTCGTTATCGGACAAATTGGGATCCGTGGTCCGAAATGTGTAATGGTTACATTACAAATTTCGAATTCAATTTTTTTTAAGATGCAGTTTCATTATAAGAATACATTGATATAATTCTCAACTATAACAAACTAATACTTTGGGCGATATGATTTTTCAATAATTAATCGTAATTATATGATTTTTTGAATTTATTTATTTTATTATGCGGTTCTATAATGAGAATCCATTGATAACATTCCCAACTCTGAGAAACCAATACTTTCGGCGATATGATTTGTCAAAGTTGAACAAGAGCGCCAAAGCTCCTGTCCACAGGGCTTTCCCACATTTTTGGCGCTCTTATTCCTCGGAACAGAGTGCTTATCTATTAGCCCAAATGTTTTTAATTTTCGAATATTTAGATGAAACTTAAACGTTTTGGTTTGACCCACTGATCAAGAATCCTCCGTGGTCAAATTCGATTCTGTCCGGCGTCCGTTAACACGATAACTCTCGAACGGAATGAGCTAGACAGTTGAAATTTTCAGAGTAGGTTTGGGAGTTAAATATATCGGTTAAGTTCGTTATTGGTGCTCAGTGGTTTCAGAGTAACGAAAAAAATTTTTTTAAGTATAATTGTATTCGAGTAAATCACAAATTTAATAGAAATAAAAATAGAAATTCGGAAATTATTAGGCACTAATAGAGAACAAAATAATGAAATCTTCATCGGCTGCTCATTTGTACGAAAAACTTATCTATGACATAGACGATGTTTTTCTCTGTCTGTGTTGTGGGGATGTATTATCTTTGAACGATTGGAATGTGGCTTTCACTTTTGATCGGGGGTTTCTAGTTCAGAGTCGGATTCATAAAAGCAGTTACATGTCTGTATTTTTGATCAGACTTTACATAATTCAAAGAAGAATATCTCGAAAACGGTGTGTTTTAGAAAAAATGATGAAGAATGATTTAATTTTCCAAAATGATTGTAGATTCTTATAATAACTTGAGCTAAACTTTATCTGTTTTCTTTATGCCAATTTTTCATAGTTTTTCGAGTTGGGGAATCTAAAACTAGGAAACCATTGGAAGTAGGAAAAATCTGTTAATTGGAAAATATCATGGCTATAGAAAACTTTCAACAACCTTTATCTCTTTAACTGGGCCCAAGTAGGAAATATGGTAAATCAAAAAAGTGTTTAATTGGATGAGAGGAATCTATGGTTGAAATTAATGTGGTAGTTAAAGATTCACCCTGTATTTAATCTGAAATATAACAACTGCGCATTTGAGGTTAGGAGAAAAATTTTGTCTACTTTATCCGTAAATTCTTCAGCGCCTCATTTTCCAGAAATCCGAAACAACTAACATAATTTTCATTTCTTGAAGATGAATATCTAATTATTTTTACAGGAACGAGAACACAAAGCTTTCTGTCCATGATCTTCAGCCTATAGTTGCGAACGAAAACCTAAGTAGAAAATATTCCAAAGGAAGATTCACTATTTACACACTAAAACAGAATATACTATTACAGTGGTTCACGTCGTTTATACACGACGATAATTTCACGAAATATAAATAAATCGCACTTTTATACCTCACCAGCGAACTTGTTTATACGTGAAGCATATGTCCCGATACAATGTTGCCATTTAATCATGTTCCAGGCTGGTAAAAAGAAGGTTGTGTTTCAACTAAAATTATTTCAATAATGAAACTGCCTCGAAAATATATTTCCTTTCAGTAGAATTCTGAGCAGTCACTCACTAATAGATTTTTTACTTATATTTCCATTCTACAAGTCATATTCGAACCCATCTCTATAGAACTTAGTTCAAGGAAAACTATGTTATTTTGGCTTCTTGTTAAGTTGCGTCAGTGGATTTTGAAAGTTAAGATTTGCTGGGAAAAAGCAGAAAGTAAGAAAGGAATTAGTACAAGGGGCAGAAGTAACCGTCCAGGATATAATAATGCGTAATAAATTGAAAAATGAAATTATTACTAGAAAATGAGAAACTAAAATGTGTAACAAATCAAAATATTAATATTCTTCGACATAAAATTACTATGTACAGGTTCCTATATGAATTTAAAGATATAACGAATCCCGCATTGTTCGAAAGACGAAAATTAAACCGAAACTTTTTTTCAGGACGTAATAAATTGTATCACGACTCAAAAAACACTCCTGGACAGACGTATCCAGCACTCCTGAAGCCAGACGAAACCTTTATAGTGCCCGATAAATTTTTAGTAGTATTAGATATGGACGAAGGAACGCTCAGTTTCGTAGTTGATGGCCAGTATCTCGGGGTAGCTTTCAGAGGTCTCAAAGGCAGAAAGTTGTACCCGATAGTCAGCGCAGTCTGGGGACACTGCGAGATAACGATGAAATACATTGGTGGATTAGATCGTGAGTATTATTGAATTCATTTTCCTTTTTCCTTACTAAACTTTCTTTTTTATTTTCTTTTGGTATGTTCTAGCAGCAAAACAGCCCCGTCAGATCTGTAAGGCGCGTTCGCGAATTACTTATCTGTGTGTGTAGTGCTGCTATAGCTTATCATCTTTAACATTATTCGGGATTTATGCTGGTAATGCATACTACAGTGTCAAAAAGTAGCGGAAATCGGCGAATGAAACACAAAATATGTATTATTCATTCGAATTTCTCGTATGGCCATTTCTGCTTATCATATCATTCCATTTGTAACCAAGGTTATGCTTTCTGCTGATCATATAATACTTCTGTATCAGAATTTGTGTATTTAGTTGGTTCTCTCAAAGTTTCTGCATATCACATCATCATATTGTTTTTATCTGAGTATGATCTGCTGTTCAAGTTTTAATTTGACTTTAGTACCTTCTGCTTATCATATAAGTCTTTCTCTATATGATTTTGTGCTTTCTGCTGATCATATTGTTGTATTTATCTTATGTGCATTCTGCTGATAAAATCATATAATATTTCACACAGTTTTGCATTCTGCTGCTCATATTATAGCATCCGAAGCAGATGTTTCGCTTGCTGATGATCATATAATTTTGTCCTTGATACACAACATGTTATTACTAAGGTTTTTAATGGACTATTGTACGAATTCCCTGCGGTGAAAATTGTCTATCGGTCAATGAAACATTCAAATTTCTCCTATGGCAATATCTGCTGACCATATCATTCCATCTGAAGTCAAGGTTACGCTTTCTGCTGATCATATCATACTTCTGTGTCAGAATTTGTGTATGTTCTGTTTATCATATCACCCTTTCTCTATATGATTTTATGCCTTCTGCTGATCATATAACTCCTTGTCTATATGATTTTGAGCCTCTGCTTATCATTTTGTGGGTTTTTATGCGAGTTTCAGCATTCTGCTGACGAAATGATATTATATTTCATCAGCAGATTATATTTAATTTGTGTATTCTGTTACTCATATCATAGCATCTGTATGAGATTTTTCGCTTTCTATTGATCATTTTGTTCTTAATACACAACATGCGTACTGAGGTTTTAAATAGACTTTTGTGCGAGTTTCGTGGTGAAAATTGTCCATCGGTCAGTGAAAAATTAAAATTTCTCCTATGGAAATATCTGCTAATCATGTCATCCCATCTGCAAACAAGGTTATGCTTTCTGCTGATCATATTATACTTCTGTATCGGAATTTGTGCATTTAGCTGGTAGTATCACACCATATTTCACATTGTTTCTGCATATCATATCATACTATTCTTATCAGAGTACGTTCTTTCTGCAGTGATCATCGTGACGTTTTAGTTGGATATTTTCTGCCTTCTTCTTATCAAATAAGTCTTTCTCTATATGATTCAATGCCCTGCTGAGCTTCTAAATCCTTCTCTATTCGATCTCGTGCTTTTTGCTGATAATATTTTTATGAGTTTGTGCTAATGAAATCATGTTATATTTTCATAGTTTGTACATTCTGCTGCTCATATCACAGCGTCTGTATGAGATTTGGGACTTGCTAGTGATCATATAATTTTGTTCTGAATACACAACATGTTATCTTTAAAGTTTTCAAAGGATTTTTGTGCGAATTGCGTGTGGTAAAAAGTGTCTAAATTTTGATTATCTTGCAGCTGAACCACTCCCACTTATGGACTTGTGCAGACGAGTGATAAGACAACGTCTTGGCAAGCAGCATCTAGAAGATAAAGTGATGAGCCTGCAGCTTCCTCAAGCCTTACAGACTTACCTATTGTACAGAGACAGAAGATAATACCGTAAAAACAAATCAGTGTTGTGTGACCGTGAAAGGACTAATGGAAGACTGGCGCTTTACTGGGTGTCAGGTTGAAATTACCAAAAAATATTCGATGTAGAAAAAAGGTTATAGATCGAGAAATAACTTAAGTATGTAAACTGCGGATGCATGGACATTTACGCAGAAACCTTTTCTGTCATATGAGGACCCTGAACTTTCTTTTCGAATTTTCCCACCAAGTGATTTCTTTCAACAATCTGTGATCAGTTTTTACATTAAAAAATCTCCATGAACTTTATTTTCCTTCGGTTATTATGAAATTGTTTAACTAGCCAAAAGTGAAAAGAAAGAGACAATTCTTCGAAAATGTTTTTGTGACAGTGTGATAATTCTGATGAGTTTTCAAAACCAGAAACAGATGGAGAAATTATTTGAACCACATTTTCGAACATTTCAAGGAAAGTGAGACGCACGAACCAAGTTGATCACTTTCAAAATTGGAAATATTAACACAGTCATTAGGTATTTGAACAGTGATAAATGCAATTTATGTTATTTAAAGGTTAATAAGTTTCCATTCCAATTCATCCAGTTCTCACTTTCTATTGAAACTGTTCTCTTTTGCAACGTCCTTATATTAGAATATTTAAAAGTTGTCATCCTTGACTTTAAAAAAATGTCACCATTTGAATATGGTTGTTGTGAAAGAAATATTGAGACATGTTCAGGATGTTTCCGATTCGAACATGGATGCTACGACTGCAAATCAGAAAAAACTGACAGAAGAACATCCCGTATTTTCAGAGCATCTTGTCGTTTTTCGATCTCAAGATGAGCTCTGTCTCATCCGTTTTTTCTATTTTAAGATGAGAAATCGAGAAGAAACGATGCCATAAGTTGTAAATAATTGTAAACCCTTTCTCAGTCTTCATATTTATAAATAATTGTAATAATTGGCACAGCTTCCTGATAAATATAGCTTTATAATAGTTTTTTTGGATGGTATAACAAAAATGAAACATCGGAGAATCTCGCGCTCTACTATACTATTTTCGAGAATATTAAAAATGAAGAATCATCTTACAACATTCCAAGCAACGACAGTTTTATATTTCAATAATACTAAGTCTTCCACAACAAGTTGAGATCGAACGAATCTTTCTAAATTAATCGAAAAGCATAAAAATTACCTTGAGGACTGCCGGATATCTGGATTCTTCCAATATCAGAACTGATGTGCCTCCAAAGATGGGGACTCATTTTTTCCACCATGAAAACAAACCCTCATCACTTTAGTATTCACATAACAATTCAAGTGATTCCAATAAAAAAATTCAATCTTTAATTAAATTCATTGAAGTTACCGGACAAGACAATGCGGCAATTTATTTATAAGATTTTGCGAAACACGAAATGACTCTTATGAAATTTGATGGTACTGTCCTAACCACAGCTCACCTCGACCTATTCAAATTAACCTAATTAAGGTCCTTTCGTTGGAAAATTTGCCGTGTTGCCATATTTACGATGGGCCTTCAATGAAATTCTCGACAGCTCGAATGGTAGAATGGTATTTTTGATTTTTTTAAATTGTTTATTAGATATTTTGAGAGGGAAAAGTTCGGAAATAATAAGTTAACTATATGAAAGTGTTGAGCGATTGGTTCAGATCAAATTAGGTAAAGATTAACATACATCAGTTTCTTGTTAAAATTTTCCTCATTAATGTTTAGTATTTTCTTCGAATAAATCCGATCACTATAAACTGGAACATTTTTTTTTTATTTCACTGATTGCACTGTGAGTGATGCAAAACTGTCTGAAAGGCATGTGTTCGGGTTTTGTATGTTGCAAAGATGTTTCTTCTGTAATTGGCTAATCACTTTCGATTGTGTAAATTGAACACTTATATTATAAAGTACAATATTGTAAGGCAGAATGGAGTTTGTAAAAATGAAAATGGCAGTGCAGAGGCATCACACCAACATATTGAATGTAAGAAAATTAGACTTATTTTTGTATATATTATGTTTAAGTGCCAGTTAATCTATAATTTATTTCTATGAACGAAGGCAATTTGAGTGTCCTGTTCAGTGAGATTTATTCGAATAATAATTTTAGATCTTTTTGTAGTAAATTTTTCTGTTATTTGTATCTTATTATGGAGTTTTTCGAATCTTTCTAAATGATTCATGCGATTTATAGAATGTCAAAGAGTGTAAGTAAATGTGGTGACGTCTTAGTTTTAGCATTGTTTCTTATGAGGATTTTAACTTTCGCATACTACAAAGTGTTCATTAAGTAAATTCATTTTTCAACTGTTATAATTTCTGTTTTTATCCTGTTTTAAGACTTTAATACTTCGCACTTAAAGGTGTTGAGATGTTCAGTTTAGACAAATTTTCAATGATACTACGCCTATTAAATTATTCCTGTTATTGTTTTATTTTATGGATAAATTCTCTTATTATTTTCTGTTTAAAATAAATACAATTTTCTATAACTCCCCCTTGTTTTGTTCATTTATCGAATGCAGTATGTTTTGAATTTATTAAATTTGAGAGGAACAAAGCACTCCATCAAATTTGTCTAAAGAAATTCAAGAAATACAACGAATATTTTTATACTACCCAAGATATCCCGTAGGAGTAATTATTATTTTGCACAAGATTGAACAAGATTAACGATTTAAGGGTATCTCAGAACGATTTCAGGGTATCGTTGAACTGATTTGTCTCTACTTTGTTATATCAAGAAAATTCTTCATTTGTTCAAAAAAAAATCCATAAATTTCTTTTGCAACATTGAAGCATTTCTTCACATTCTGTTCGCTCTAAATGACATTTCCGGGTTTGATCTGTTGACGCATGTAATTTATGAAAAAAAAACTGCAATGAGTAGAGTGACCTGGACTACGATTATAGTAGTTTTATTGTGTTTTTAAGTTTCGCTGTGAATGTCCAGGCGAATAAGTTAATCGATGTATGATTATGATAATGTAAGTAAACTCTTTAAACATTTGTTTATATTTATTTCAAACCTGCATACGTATATCTGGGTGATGGAATGAAGAACGATTCAATTTCCACTACGGAAAAATTAGGTAAATTGGCTTCATCACGCAATACAACTAGTAGACACTGCTATACAGGGTGAGCCTTTGACCACTGCATTAATTTTAACCAAAGATTCCTCTCATCAAATGAAACACTTTTTTCATTTACCATTTTTCCAGATTCGGCTCAGGTAAAAAGTTACAAGCGTTTAAAGATTTCACAATGTGCTAATACACTCCCGCATATAAATTATCTATGACATTGTTGGCGGAAGAGAATAAGGCATGGTAACGTGGTTTACAGCTTGATTCGGGATTCCAACGCTCAGGGACGGATCCATAAAAGTAGGGAAATTTCTGGAGTTCTCCATTTTAAAACATTCATTGAAGAATATCTCGAAATCGGTGCGTTTAAGGAGAAATGATGAAGAATAATATAATGTTCTAAAACGATGGAATATTCTTGAAATGACCCAAGAAAAACTTTATTTGCTTTCTTTATGCTAATTTCGTTTAGTTTTATGAATCCACGAGTCCATAACTAGAAAACCAGTACAAGTAGAAAATAACTAATATTTGGAAAATATGTATCATAGTTATAGGAAACTTTACGCCAACATTCATTTTATTCGAAAATAGGATGCCAAAGCTACAAAATAAAAACTGATTTTTTTTCAAAATTTCAACAGCCTGTATCTTTTTACCTGAGCTGAATTTGGAAAAATGTTAAATGAAAAAAGTGTTTCATTTGATGAGAGGAATCTTTGGTTAAAATTAATGCAGTGGTCAAAGACTCACCCTGTATAGTCTAGTCAACAAGTGCTTTTTAGTTCAAAATGGTTGCGTATTCTCCGAAAATTATGATTGAGGTGTCATTCGATTCGGAATGGCATGTAGATAGTTTTTGTGAAAATTTGAAAAAAATTGCAATAGTTATAAACAATTAAGTGAAAAAAAAGAAGGAAGTTTAGGTTTTCACCAATATCTCGAAAACTATTTGAGATAATTCAAATTTGAATAAAAGATTCGAGAAGAGGTGGAAATTTCCTAAAAGTCCCAACTCCCGGATCTAGGACCAATATTTATAATTTTCCCAGAGAGTTGAAAATACTCCAGAAAACGGGTACTCCGGTTTGCGTAAGCCTCGCCCCCTTCGGACCTTTGATGAATGAATATTATTTAAACTTATTAAATTTGAAAATAAAAAATTGAAAAAATTCAGGCACCTGCAGGATAAATCAATGAACAATAATCCGCGGTCGAAAAATGTCAATCTTGATTTTTCAATTAGTTATCCATTAGTTAATTAACAATTCTTTGTAGCACGAACATTAACATTGCAAGTACGCTAAATGTAAATTGTTAAACTATTTAATCTTAAAATTTTTTCCTTTCGTGGAACTATTTTTCAAAGGTCTTAGATTAGATTAGAATTTTAAAAATTGTTATTTCAGTTTTGTTATGAACAATTTACTTGAGTGAAAAATTATGAAGCTTCAATTTATAATATTACTATTGATTCGTTTTCTTGTTATCAGAAACTACTCAAAAATGATTATTAATAAGTATTAAAGTAATAACTATTGTTTAAAACATTGTTATAAACCAATGCATTGTTTTTGAGATAATTTAAAATTTTCTTTTGAAACATAATTGAAGCTTTATAATTTTTCACTCAAGTAAATTGTTAATAACAAAACGAAAATTAACAATTTTTTAAATTTTCGAACGGGAAGCTATTCCAAGACCTTTGAAAAATAGCTCCACGAAAGGAAAAAATTCTGAGATTAATAGTTTAACAATTTCGCACTTGCGATGTTAATGTTCGTGCTACAAAAAATTGATAATTAACTAATGGATAACTAATTGAAAAGCAGCGATAAACATTTTCGGACCACAAATTATTGTTCATTGATTTATCCTGCAGAGGCCTGAATTAAAAAAAAATTATTTTCATAATTAATAAGTTTAAACAATATTTATTCATGAAAGGTCCGAAGGGGGCGAGGCTTACGCAAGCCGGAGTACCCGTTTTCTGGAGTATTTTCAACTCTCTGGGAAAATTATAAATGTTGGTCCTTTCCGGGAGTTGGGACATTTATTTTAGGAGATTTGCTCCTCTTCCCGATTATTTTTTCAAATTTGAATGATCTGGAATCGTTTTTGAGATATTGGCGAAAAACCAAAGCCCCTTCTTTTTTTCACTCAATTGTTTATAACTATGCAATTTTTGCTAGCGGCCTTAGCATTTTCTCAAAAACTATATACATTTCATTTTGAATCGAATTACACCTCAATCATAATTTTCGGAGAATACGGAAATATTTTGACCTAAAATGCACTTGACAGACTAAAAGTCCAGACGTGGCGTATAAATGTCGATTATTGATTTATTTAAATAGTAACGATTAGAAAGTATCTAGCAATCTAATGAAGTGCTCAAATGCAACCCCTATCCTTTACGGCAAAATCAAATTATATATCAAAAAATTCGAGAAAAGCATTGGCATGAAGTCAGGAGCTTTTCCGCTCATATTTTCTATTGTCTATTCAATCCACACGCACCTTCACGAAATACCGCATGAATTTAAGTATGAATAAAGGAAGCGTTGATACGTGAAAAAATTCATTGGGCATCAACAAAATAAAAATTTTAAAATAAATAATTCCAACATATAAAAGCCGTTCGTACTGAAATCCGGTAATCTAATGTAAAATGGCTGTTTGAAGGTTTATGCGGAATGTCAGCGGAATCTGAAGGATTGTTTCTGAGATATAACATTTTTTAAGAGAATTTTCCTGACGAAATTTTGCAAAAATTTGCGGGTCAGCATTCTACAACTAGTTACTAACGGTTTTGTATTATTTTGGCCGATTATGCCCAATAATCGATTTGACCTCGAATTATTCTTCATCAGTGAGTCGAACCTAATCGTTTGAGACCATTTTAGGCAAAAATTTAGAAAATTACGGACATGCGGGCAAAATGATTGCCTTCTGTTCCCTAGAACATGCGCACAAAAAGCACCGAAGTGAAGTCAGGAGCTCTTGCGCGCATGTTTTATTGCCTTCACACATCCTCACAAAACACTGCATGAACTTTCAAGCCGTCTTTTAGCGTAACAAGTGAAAAAGTGGGAAAGCCCTGTGGATATGAGCTTAGGGTTCAAACTTTGACAAATCATATCTCCGAAAGAAATGTTAAGTTTTGGGGATTATATGGATTGATGGATTCTTATGATAGACCTTCATCATAACAGAAATTAAATTCAAACATCATAACAGAATTTAAATTCAACAAGAGTGCCAAAAATTATTAATCCAAAACCAACAACGAAATTATCCGAGATATTCATTCCTCAAATCTATAATGAATGAGATATTCATTCCTCAAATCCACTCTCAAAATTATTTTATATCAATTGGAACTTAGCGAATATTCCAGTTTTGTTTCTACTGGAGATATTCCGGAACTCATTATTATTAACTTACCTTTGCCATTCCCAACATCATATGGATTAACCATGGGCATTAAAATTTCAACCAAAAAGTATGATATCATATTATAATCCTCATAATTCTACGATAGCTGAAATGAATTTGACATGTCATGTCTCTTATAGGAAAATAAGTTGACATTTATGATTTATAGATAGAATAATTATAGCATTCTGTGAAAATAAAGCACGAATTATTATCGAAATTTTGAAAAAATCATTTCTCCGAAAGTATTAGCTTGTTAGGGTTAAAAATGATATCAATGGATTGTTATGATGAAACTGCATCTTGAGAAAAATAGAATTTGAAATTGGTAATGTAAAAAAAATTGTTTTGTTACTCCGAAATCATCTGGCCGATTGTTGCAATAACAAACTTAGCTGAGATATTTATTATATATATATAAATATTCTATTATTGGACTATTAAATGTAATCGATTATTCAAATATTCTACTATTTGAATGAAATGTGATACGATTATTCGAATCCTTACATAGTATAAAACAAATTCGCTCCCCGCTGTCTGTCTGTTCCTATGTATGCTTAGATCTTTAAAACTACGTGAAGGATTTTGATGCGGTTTTTTTTATAGATAGAGTGATTCAATAGGAAGGTTTATATGTATAATACATGCATTATATATCAGAAAAACACTGATAATTTTAGAGGTATCTAATGTGATATCCTAAATAAACACATTTTTTTGCGCAGCATTGCAAACGCTGGCTGAACTCTACGAGATAGATCAAAATTATGTAGTACAGTATGGTACAACTTAAAAAGGTCTACAAAAAAGTCTGCGATTTTATATGTCTATCTCTTAAGGATAACCCACAATAACCATATTTTATCCTTTATACTCTACGAGAAATAATGGCTTGATTACGAAGCTATTTAAGCAAAACAGCATCGATCCTTATCCAATTAAGTACCTTAAATGCATCGTGCATTTAATATTGATCAATATGGCCCTTTACAGTATGTAATTCAAATGAATATTTTCGAAGATATCGCAGATTTAAAATGCAGGGAAATAGAGGTTGCGGTGGTACCGACCGAGGGGCCGGCACAGCCAGGATAGGGATAGAAATCGAATACAGAGAGCCAGAGAATCATCTGTAGAGCGTGAGGCTCGCCTCAGCCAGGATAGATGTATTAATTCCCCAAATTCCTCTGATACCATCGGATTTACTGAACCAATTTAAACGCCTATAATTTCCGGTAAAGATATATTTTGCAATGACCATTAATAAATCGCAGGGTCCAACTTTCAACGCTACATGCTTATATTTGAGCGTTGAGTGTTTTCCACATGGCTAATTAAATGTCGCTCTTTCAAGAGTAACCTCTAAAGAAAACATGTTTGTATTGTCTAACGACAAAAATGCTGTAAACGTTGTATATAAAGAAATTCTGTAGTTTATTTAGTATCAGCGTTTCAACCGTGCGAAGCCGGGGCGGGCAGCTACTCTGCTAGTATAGTTTATACTTATATTTCGAAAATTGCGAGTCCAAGACTCCAACTGCTACTAACCGTTTCCCTTTTAAACGTTTGCATAGTTTCAAGTTTCAATTCAAGTGCTTTACAGTTTCACCCTGCAGATTCCTGTAGATCCAGCTTGAATCGTGGGGTTCCACACCTGTTTTGCAAAGGCCTCGATCACAGGTCCATTCAACCCTTCTGTTTCGCCCCCTCGTGTCTATTTTAGCGCATAATTATTTGAGGTCATACTGAGGGGGTGGATATAGACATGCCTACGCACGCTTAGTACTTGGTGTAGTCATAATTGCGAATGGAAAAAAGTCGTAGTGAAATTTAGGGTGCTTGTGGGGGGTGTTTCGAACAGGGGAGCACTGAGTTTCGAACAGGGACGCACATCGAGGACAAGGAAAATTTGATAGTGGTCAAAATCCCGGACACCAAAAACAATTCATCGAGAATATTTGTTAATTCCAATGAAACGAATCATGGATACCATTTTGCACCATAATTATGAGAATTTGAGGGAACAAAATCCTCCACACCTGTGGACATCTTAAATATTACGAACAAATAATTTGATAATAATCCTTTTTGGCGCTTTTTTTGGCTTTTGGTTTCGGAGTAACGAAAAAAAATTTTTTTACATTGAAAATTTCAAATTCAATTTTTTTTAAGATGCAGTTTCATCATAAGCATCCATCGATATCATTTTCAACTGTAACAAGCTAATACTTTCGGAGATATGATTTTTCAAAGTTTCAAACGTAAATCATACTCTATGTTTTCACAAAATGCTGAACTCATAAAACTCTATACTATGTTAGTATAGAGTTTAGTAGCAGTACCTTATAATTCTATCTATGAATTATCAAATGATCTGTGTTCATTCATGTCATCTTATTTTGCTTTAAGTGACATTTCAAGTTTATTTCTGGTTCGTTATTCTTGATATAAAATAACCCTCCTGTTATAGAGAACAAAGTATGATTGAATGCAAAATGACCAATGAAATAACCTTGAGGATAATTTCAAGATAGCTGAGCAGCTATCTTAAAATTAACGGGATGATATGATATTATACTTTTAAGGTGATAATATAATGCCCGTGGATAATCCATATGATGATGGAAATATATACTTTGGTAGGTAAATTGGGTTCAGAATATTTCCAGTATGAAAAAACCTGGAATATTGGCTAAGTTTCAATTGATGTACCTAATAATAGATAATAATTTTCATAGTAGATTTGAAGAATGAATATCTCATATAACTTCGTTATTGGGAAAAATTGGTCTGTTGGTTTTGGATTAATGATTTTTGGCACTCTTGTTGAATATAAATTCTTTTAGGATGTTTGAATTTAATTTATTTTATGATGAAGTTATATCATAAGAAACTCTGAAAACCAATACTTTTGGAGATATGCTTTGTCAAAGCTTGAACAAGAATGCCAAAGCTCCTATCCACAGGGCTTTCCCACAATATTTTTCCAGTTATAGTTTATTTTTGAATGGTTGAGTTGTTTCATTCCGGATTAATTAAAAGTTTCAGAATGAATTATTATATTACAATTTGATTTCTTCTTGTTATTATATGACCCTCGAAGGAAAAACATTGTTCCCAACACGTGTGCAAAGGGGACCATTCCGCATACAAAAACGAATCTAAACTCCTTTTCGCGTCGTTCGTCTAACTGTAAATGCGTGCGGAAAAGTATAACTTTGCGCACTTGTGAGGAAAATAACTATTTCCAAAGCTATAAAATTTACCACGGACTTTACTATGGATTCTACAGCAGTGAGTCAAATCAAATCGTTTGAAACAATTTTCGTCCCAAAATTCGAAAATTACAGTAATTTTGACATAATTATAGTAACCTATTTTAAGCAAGCAATAAAAAAGAAATTCAAAATATTGAATGAACATTAAATGGTTCAAAGATATTAATTAATAATTCAGTTACAGTTTTGGAAACACTGTGATAATAATATACGATTAAGTGAAAATTAGTATGTACCTATTTCAATTTGGGAGTCTATAAGCCAACGCCCGATTAATATTTGAAAGAAAACTCACTGGATCCGATCCTGTATTCCGAGGACTGAAATGGTTCGTTTGTCGCTCGTCCCGATAGGGGTTGTTTCAGTTATTTTTCGAACGATTGTAGTTAGGGATGTTGTTAAGGAATTAAGGAGTTCAATGGCCTCATACCCAAGTTTGGTAATGGCCACAAACATATGAAAGAAATATTTCACTTTTTGCGCGCTGATACTGGGGCGTTATTCGGATTTGTATGCTGAATTTAGCATCCGTAAATCAACCGAATTTATCAACATTTTCAGCACCTATCGTCAGTCATCTGTCAAAGTCGAATATATCAGATTTAGGTTTTTGGTTCGAATGGGCTCTAAAATATGTGAGTGCATGTCGTGTGTTACACAATATATGCATTTTACAAAATGATTTGATCGATTATGACTTTATTCCTGCCGAAGATGAAAATATGATCCACGAATTTCTGTGGAAAAGGAATCGTTTATTCGTTTAGGCATACAAAGAAGACATTTAGCTGACACATTGATTTCAATATCGAAAAAATTTCTAAAAAAATAAATTTCTTGATTTATCCAGACATTTTTCTCTTTTAACAAATTTTCATATCAAACCCACTTGATTAATATTTTTGGCGCTCTTGTTTCTCGGAACCTAGTCGTTATCAATTCGCCCAAACGTCTGTAATTTTCGAATTTTTAGATGAGAATGGTCTTAGATGATTTGTTCGACTCACTGGTCAATAATCCGTGGTCAAAATCGATTCTGTCCGGCCGACCGTTGACATCATAACTCTCGAACGGAATGAGCTAGACAGTTGAAATCTTCAGTGTAGGTTTGGGACATTTTTATCTTGGTTGAGTTCTTTATTGGATACAATCGGCCGGACGGTTTCGGAGTAAAAAAAAAACATTTTTTTTTACATTACGAATTTCGAATGCAATTGTTTTAAAGATATCATATCATAAGAATCCATTGATATCGTTCTCAACTCTAAAAAAAGCTAGTACTTTCGGAGATATGATTTTTCAAAATTTCAATAATACATCGTACTATTTTTTCACAGAATGCGAATTCTATCTGTCCGTGTTCTATCTATGTTCACTGTCAGACATATCAAATGTATTTATGTTCTAACAAACAAAGTATAATTGAATGCAAAATGACCAATTATATGATATTATAAATACGCCTACCCTTTACGCCCTTGAATAATCCATATGATGATGGAAATAAATAATGTGGTAAGTTTATCAAATTGGGTTGAGAATATCTTCAGTGAAAACAATACTGTAATATTGGATAAGTTTCAATTGATATAATATAATTTTCAGAGTGGATTTGAGGATTTAATATCTCGGATAAGTTTGCTATTTCAATTTAGTTTCTTCTATTCTTATTATTATATTATTATAGTGATCCTCCTAGGTCATCCCCGAGGAGACCCCTCATAAGCTCTCGAGAGCTTGAGCGAGTAAGGAGAATCAGTTGTGTTCTATGTAGGCTTTGTTACTGTGTCCTTACGCCACCTTAGGCATAGCACTGTTAATTTTTGACCCAACAGTTAATGGTGGCGATTACCGTGACTAGAACATTTCTTTCCTAGCCTCGGGATTGAACTCGAGGCTTCCCCTCCCCAGTCAAACGCTCTACCCACTGAGCCAACCGCACTACTATGATGCAGTTCTATCATAAGAATCCACTGATAACATTCCCAACTCTGAGAAACCAATAATTTCGGAGATGATTTATCAAAGTTTGAACAAGAGCGCCAAAGCTCCTGTCCGCAGGGCTTTCCCACATTTCTTTAATGAGATTTGTCATTGTTTATCCGGAATGAGATATTTACATGTTGGTTATGAAGAAGCCTTTTTATTTTGAATCGACTATATTTCTTTGAAACACGTGAACACATCTACGATCTATCTAAAACAATATAAAAATTTGGAAAAAATAGGATGTTTCTTAGCAACGGCTTCTAGGACGTCCATTAAAATCTCTGCCGATAGGTGATTTAGCGGATTTTCCATGATAAGTCCTTCATCGCTGGTATAGATTTTATAGTTGAAAATCAACTTCGAGCTATCAATTTCCAGCCGAATACAGGATTTCAATTCGATCGAATCTATATTTTTGAAAATATTGGAAAATTAAATTTTTGAAGAAGAATTTATATATTTTCTTAAAGTATATTTTTATTTGTGTTTCTAGAGATTCGATCCTCATGAAACTTGGCAGCAATTTACAGGTCGTAATTTTACAACAAATCACTAAGTTTAAACTCAGTCCTATATATTTTTCTAGTTATTGAGAAAATAACAACAAAATTTCAGATCTCCGACACCATTATGCCAATTAACGTACTCAAATGTGGCATTCGGATGCGCAACCTACTCTGTAAATTGCAAGTCGCTATCCCTTTCCCCTTTTTTTTTGTCCAAGAATTCTCCATCAGTGAGTCGAACCTAATCGTTCGAGACCAAATGATAGCACACTGTTTCCTGGAACATGCCCACAAAAATTATAATCATAAATGCATTCGTTTACAAATAACGAACATTTTTGGCGCTCTTGTTGCTCGGCACAGAGTGCTTATGAATTTGCCCAAATGTCTGGAATTTTCGAATTTTTGGATGAAAATGGTCTTAAACGATTTGCTTCAACTCACTGATCAAGAATCCGTGGTCGAAATCGATTCTGTCCGGCCGCCCGGCCAGCCGTTAACACGATAACTCTCGAACGGAATGAGCTAGATAATTGAAATTTTGTAGGTTTGGGACATGAATATCTCTGTTAAGTTCGTTATTGGGCAAAATTGGCAGGAAGGTTTCGGAGTAAAAAAAAATATTTTTTTTACGTTACAAATCTCGAATTCATTTTTTTGCGCGTATGTTCTGGAGAACATCGCGTTATAGTTTTGCCCAAATCTCTGTAACTTTCGAATTTTTTGACGAAAATGGTCTCAAACGTTTTAGTTTGACTCCCCAATGAAGAATTCGAGGTCAAATTTGATTCTGTCCGGCCGGCCGTCCGGCCGTTGCCACGATAACTTGAGAACGAAAAGAGCTAGCGACTTGAAATTTTCAGGGTAGGTGGCGCATCCCAATACGACGGACAAGTTCGTTAATCGGCATAATCGGCCCAGTGGTTTCCGAGTAATAATTTTGTTTTCGGCCAATATAAATCCGATCGAATTGAAACTTGGTGGGTAGTTGTAGAATATGAATGTGAAATTTTGTGCGTATCGTATGGTTAGAAAATTTTAAAAAAATTATTAAAAAATACTTTTCTTGTCACGATAACTTGAGAACGGAAAGAGATAGTGGCTTGAGTTTTCAGGTTAGGATGTGCACCAGAACGCGACATTTCAGTTTGTTTATGAGCATAATCGGCCAAACGGTTTTAGAGTTATAGCCATCTGAAATTTGGTTGTTTTTTGTTCCTCATTAACTCGAAAAATACTAAACCGATTGAATTCAAACATGGTAATTAGTTGTAGAATGCTAACGCAAAAATTCTCGCAAAATTTCGTGAGGTTAGTATTTGTGAAAAAATTTTAAAAAATCATTGAAAATTGAAAAAAAAAATTCTATATATCAGTAACTATTCGTTTGAAATTGCTGAAATTTTGCAGGAGCCTTCATAACCTAACTCTACTGCCAAGATTCAAGTTTTAACACGATCGGTTGAATATTGTTGAAGATTCGAGCATTCTTGTGTGAGTTCAGTAGATGGGTGACCGTTGCCTCGATAACTTTCGAACGAAAGGAGATAGGGACTTGCAATTTTCAGGGTAGGTTGCGTATCCGAAAGGGAGAGTTGAGTTTGTTTTTGGGCATAATCGGTCAAACGGTTTCCGTCCAGGTGGGTATACCCACCTGGAATATTATTTCCTTGATAACTCAAAAAATAAATACTCGATCGAATTGAAGCTGGGTAACTAGTAGTAGAAAATCATCATAAAGACGTGTTTAAAATTTTGTAAGAACCGTACCCCTAGAAAATTTGAAAAAAATTACGAAAAAGAAAATTTTAAGAACCGCACCCCTAGATAATTACGAAAAGAAATTGGTTCAAGCACTGACGTGAAGTCAGAAGCTTTTGCGCGTATTTTCTATTGTCCATTCTTCTGTATTGGACACCCTTAATCGAATTAACCTTGGTAAATTATGGACAAAATAATTTACCATGGTAAATTCTATTAAGGGTGTCCAATACAGAAGAATGGACAATAGAACATACGCGCAAAAGCTTCTGACTTCACGTCAGTGCTTGAACCAATTTTTTTTAAGATGCATTTTCATCATAGGAATCCATTGAAATTATTCTCAACTCTAACAAGCTAATACTTTCGGCCATATGATTCTTTAAAATTTCAATAATACATCCTACTCGTGTTTTCACAGAATGCGAACCCTATCTGTCTGTTTTCTATCTGTTTGCGGTAGCTGGCATTCGGTCCATTTTGAAAGATAAACGTCATTAATTTCAAATGAAACTGAAAGTGTATTTCTGGAGAGTTTGGTTGATGTAAGCATGTAGACAATTTGAAATTTGGATTCGCTTATTTCATAGGCAGAGTTTTTTGTTTCGTGAGTCGAAAATGAATGGTGCAAGGAAGTAAAGCATAATTTACGAGTCATTCTCTAATTATGGATGATTTAGAAAGGGATTTCCAACTAATGTACAGGTAGTTATTCCTTAGTAACACTATTTAAGATTTCCCACATAAGTATTCTGGTTTGAGTTCTCTCTGGACTGATTACATTAGATTTGTTTCATTAATAAAACTGTCTATTTCATTAACTCAATTTTTCAGAATGACTCCTGATAGTTTTGAAACACTTGTAGCCAACATTGGACCGTCATATGAAGATAAGATGCAAAGGGATTTTAATTTCTTTCATGATGTAGTTCTATCATAATAATCCATTGATATCATTCCCAACTCTGAGAAACTAATACTTTCGGAGATATAATTTGTCAAAGAATGGATAAGAGTGCCAAAGCTCCTACCACAGGGTTTTCCCCCTGTTTTAAATGGCTCATTTTTCTTTCTGATCAGTTTCATCTTTCTACGAAGACAAAAGCTGTTGAAATGTTCAAATTATTCTTAAATTCTATTTATGTATTTCGAAATGTAAACTGTTCCAAATCCAGGGGGTGTTTCAAGCATTCTTTTCGCATCAAGATTCCATGTGTTATTTGAGAAAGTAATAAACCGAAAGAGAAATTCTGTGAATCGGAAAATTTATGGGTTCAAGAAATAAAGATGAATCCATTTATCAGCAACCGCCAAGAGCTCATCTGGTAGCAAATTACTCCATCCTCATCTCAGATCCAGATTAACAGCCTCGCAATAACGCCGCAACGTCGGCATCTCCGTCTCCGATTTCACACAAATTAAAACATCAAACAACAGCTTCCACCCCCCAAAAACCGACACTTGTACCCTCTCGCCAGATTCCGCCCCTGCAGCATCATCTTCGCCCGAGAGGGTGTAGTTAATATTGATTTCTTATGACATCATGGGGTTGCTAGGAAACTCCGTGGCGCCGGCGCCCCAACCCCGTCGTGATCGACCCCTGGGCATGCATTGCAGCGGGGAAGACACCCTGAGAAAAGTCCGTGTTTGTCGGTGAAAACTCCGGAGATGTGCCGTTTTTAAGTCGCCATCCAGTGGTCGAAATGGGCACCGTGCTGAGTTTCTCGCCTCGCGAGAGACGCCCGGTATACACGACAAGTTCGAACGCGGATTTCACTTTGAACAATTTCTCGTACGAGCAACTCAACAATGTGAAGAACCGTGAAAACAAACCGAACGTCAACTTGACCAACTCGAACAACCACAACTTGAACTGCAACAACATCAACAATTGCAACAATGACAACGCTAAGATTATCTCGGAAAAGAACGCGCTGGAGAAGAACCTCAAGAAGCATAGTCTGTTTATAAATATGCTGTCCTGGAAGAGATTCTCGACGGAATACAACAACAAGAAGAAACTAGACAACAAGAATAAGAACGTAACAGTATACAAGCAACCGATAGTAGAGAACATACACCCTGTCATTGATAAAAACAAAAACATCCAGCAACAAAAACAAGGTTCGTATTACTCCTCCTCCAAATCATCAACAACAATAGCCCTCGATATAGTCAGAGTAAACAATCAGAACAACAATACTAACCATCATGTGAACTGTGATAAGTTGTCCAATAAGCAAAGTTTGCTCAGCCAACACTCCCTCAATACCCAAAACCAAGTTGTACCAGTGGCTGCTCTAAAGAAAACGGTCATCCAAGCCTCAACCTCGGAATTATTGAAATGCCTAGGCTTGTTTCTTCACGCCAAATGTTTCAAACTGAGGGACTTCCAAGCTGGGGACGCCGTAATGTGGTTGAGGACAGTAGATAGGAGTCTCCTTCTGCAAGGATGGCAGGTTTGTGAATTTTTTATTAGATGAAGGAGGGTTATAGCGTTTTTGTCTTACGTGAGCTGGTCCTTTGGACTTGTTTGGAGGTAGTAAAGATGGTAAAGTGGTGTTTACTGTCTTGTTTGTTGACAAATTTACGATACTGCGCGTTAGGAAAGGTGTACGCATAAATATTAGATGTCGTTGGCGTTGTGGTTTGTCGATGCAGGTAATTCAAGTGAATTTCACATAAATGTTTTGTTATGTTTATACTTTAGCCTATCCTTATTTTTAAATAGAAAGGGTTCGTCATCCTTGATTGAAATTCATGAATTTTATGCTTTCAATATTGCCTCAAATATTAAACTAAGATTCGGGTAGGTAATCATTAAAGGATTTCTTGGGAGGTGAATCCATCACTAAATGGTACCTTTCTGGTTTTTCTCTCCCAAATTCTGAGAAATATCTATGAAATACAAAATTTTATTATTGCTTTAGAAACGCAAGATATTTGTCAGAAGCTATATTTAGAACAATGTTGCCTAATAAACAGTAATAAAACAACATCAACGATAAAACAACTAATCTGTACCGAAAATCTTATTATTATTTTGTTGATAGTAATTCTGAAATGTTTCACACTGACAGTCTTTGACACAGATTCACTTTTCATAGAAATTTCCAAATTCTAACTCCTTATTCAACAAATTCGACATGGCAACATGGTAGAGAAGAGTTAGACAAATTTTTCGATTCCATAAATTCAAAAGAAGCTTTCATTTCTAGATGTTTGAATAATTACGAACCATTTTATAATAAGTGTCTCCAGAAAGCAGACATATACAAATAGATATTTGAATTTCTATTAAAGTCATCAACTCAGTGTGAAAAGAGGTGTAATTGAAACATTTTACGATAGAACTAATCAAATTTGTTCTACTCTTGAAAATCGAAATAATGAAAATGGTTTCATGAAAAAATTTCTTGAAGATAATGGATATCTGAGACAACTCTTAAATACATATATCATGAATATAGATAGAAGCAAAGCGCTGACGTTTGGTCTGCAGCTTTGGCGCTTTCGTTCCATAAATACTCTGTTCGTGAGAACAAGTGCGCCAAAAATATGGAATGACTTTTGCCTTCTATAATGTTTGCCGTTTCTATAACTAAGTTATATTATTATTAGTTATTATATTTATTAATACATAATGAAAGATGGCGATATCGTTGTTGATAAATCAACAAGTCCAGAGCGTTCCTGCCAATAGGATCTACATAATGGCTTCGTATAATTGATATACTTATGCATATATTTCACAAGTCAAATAAATCCCAGGGGATTTCGTTGATTTGCCGAGAAGCAAGAGCAAACGCGTTACTGTTTTCTTGGCCTTCATCTGTACTCTATAGCTTCCCAACAAATTCAACTAAACTGAAGCGTGTAAAGCCTCTCCATTAATTCCTTGTTTTGTCTCAAAGGTGGCGTGGGCGTTTATGTATAACCGCTCAAGCCGGCTGTGAGAGGCTTAACACGGTTCAGTTTAGCTGAATTTGTTGAGAAGCTACATAGTACTGATGAAGGCCAAGAAGCCAGAAACGCGTCTGTTCTTGCTTCTCGGCAAATCAATGAAATCCCTTGGGTTTTATTTGACTTGTGAAATATATGCATGAGTTTATAAATTAGACGAAGCCATTATGTCTACCCTATTGGCTGGAACGCTCTAGACTAGTTGATTTATTATATTTAATGTTCCTTTATCACAAAAATACTATTGCGGAAAATATTCCTTGAAAAATATGCATTTTCCTTTTGTCATGAATATTTCAGGCCATATTACATTCACATGTTCATTTTTAATTCACGGTAGGTGACATAAGACCAGAATAAGTCGAAAATTCAATAAGTCCATGTGTATTTCTTCATAAAACCTTGGAAAACGACAACACCTGTTATAAAACAGAAACAGGAAATTACATGAAACGTTTTACGGGTCGTAAAGTATACACATCCGAGTTGACTATCGATTTTCTAGAAATAGGGTGAAACAACCTGATTCCGACATCGTAAATGTTGATGTGCTCTACTATACAGACGCAATTCGAATTGGATACAGAAGGCTATCTTAATTCTTATTGTCCTTTATGAAGGTTGAGGAGACATTAGTGATCTACTAGTGAATTGCCAGCTTCGATTGTTGACTACTTTTGATTCTCGACATCTTTAAGAACACATTTTAGGTTACGATGCTACTAAAGAACATTTATGAACTCTGTCTTGGTCATTTAAATCTTAAATGGTACGAAGAAGAATCCGTAGTTCAACACATACAAAGCATACGAATATAAACTGCCCGTCAATAGTTAAGGATATTGAATTCATTTGTGTTTTCTCTTCAGAAAAACCCAATTTCATTTTGAAATATGTAAATTTCGAGTATTTCAGGTTAGAATAAAATATTTCAACAAGTTAGAAAAGAACTGTGGCCAGGAACTTTGGCGCGCTGTTCAAATTTATAGCTAGGTACTGAACTCGCCTAGGGCTGCTTAGATCCTGGAAAAAATTAATAAATAATAATATTCCCAATATTTTCAAGAATATAAGTCCGACTGTGAAAACAAGCGTCCAAAACAAACTGGTCCATCTTTTGACCGAGAATGGTCTCAAGCATTAGTTTCGACTTAAATACATATATTCACCGTTGGATCGAAAATAAACAGTGCTGTGTTTGGGGTGGTGTGAGGTCTCTGTTCAGTAACATACATTCACTGTTTGTTTGAAAAAACAAATTGCTGTGTTTGTGGTGGCGTAAGGACACAAATCAGTTCAATGGTGCTATTATGCCATGATATAAAAAAACTATTTAGGGGTGGTTTATTTTCAATAGTTTATTCCGAGAATTATTCCTATGACACAAATCAGTCGAATCGTACGGTTGTGTCATGAGGAACTAGAAATGTACATTTTGTAGCAGTAATTTTTTTAATATCTAGTGATTTACGAAAGTATTCACATGATTTTACGAAAATATTGACTTAATGCAACCCATAACCCTTTTTACAAAGTTATTATTCGATAAAATTGAAAAAAAAATGAAAAAGATCAATAATTACTGTCATGGGAATCGACCCCAACTAGGCTACATATAACTACAGAAAAAATAAATGAATATGATGAAACCCTGCAATTGAACTATTATTATGACTGATCTTGGATACCTCGTTTTCAAAATTCTAATTTCAGACAAATACCATCATGTTATATATTATTCGATGAAGTTCAAATCGAGAACTCGGCCGTTAAATAAGGTAAATATCCAATTCTCAGCAGTTATTGAATGAATATTATTACTGACGTATCGGCTCCTCAAAATTGACTTCGGTAGATCTATACGCATGATTAATGAAATTCCCTCCAAAAATAAAACAACTTACTTTGTCGAGTGTTATCCAGTGAACCAGTACATCTCGACCGTTAGAATATTTTATTATTTCGACCATATCTTCACCAATATAAATCCAATCGAGTTCAAATCTAGAACTTTTCTGTAAAATAAGGTTTTGAAATCTCTCGCGGAATTTCAACGAAATCTGATGGATAGATATAGAATTTTTTTAAATATTTTTTTTTAATTTTGTACTCATAAGATCCTCACAAAATTTCGTATAAGTCTTTGTGTCGGTATATTTCAACTATCTACCGCGCTTTAATTCGATCAGGTCAGTATTTTGCGAAGTAGGAAAAATTTCAGATGGCTATAACTCTGGATTTTACCCATTAACGAACTCAGCCGACACATTTGGACTTCAAACCTACTCTGAATATTTAGAATATCTAACTCATTGGGTTTGAGCGTAATCGTGTTGACGGCTAGACGAACTGAGAGACGGCCGGACAGGATCAATTTTGACCTCAGTTTCTTCATCAGTGAGTCGAAACTAATCGTTTGAGATCATCCACGACCAAAAACTCGAAATTTATAGACATTTCAACGAATTGATAGGCACTGTGTTAACGTTAACAGCGCAAAATGTATATTTTATTTATCTGATGGATATCAGATATCTGTCATTTCATTTAAGTCTATGTATGTAGATCCTAGTGGTGTCAGGTATTACAAATCAAATAAATAAATATTACACATTATTCATTGAGTGCACCAAATGGTCCTGACCGCAGTGCTTTTATAATTCATTATTTGACCTCCCCTGTCGGAAGTTGCAAATTGGCGAAGGCATCGAGTATACACCAAGCCTGTATTACAATCTTCCAAAATCGAAAATGCGTGTCTTCAGCGTCAAATGATGATCATATTTGTTTTTTGGTGCTCTTGTTCCTTGGAACAGAGTGCTTATCAATTTTCCCAAATGTCTGTAATTTTGGAATTTTTGGCTGAAAATGGTCTCAAACGATTTGGTTCGACTAGCTGATCAAGAATCCATAGTCAAAATCGATTCTGCCCGGCCGGCCGTTAACACGATATCTCTCAAACGGAATGAGCTAGACAGATGTAATTTTCAGAATAGGTTTGGGTGATGAATATCTCGGTTAAGTTCGTTATTGGGCAAAATCGGCCAAGTGGTTTCGGAGTAACAATAAAAAATTTAATTAAAAATTTTAAATTCAATTTTTTTAAGATGCTGTTTCATCATAAGAATCCATTGATATCATTCCCGACTCTGAGAAACCAATACTTTCTCAGATATGATTTGTCAAAGTTTGAACAGGAGCACCAAAGCTCCTGTCCACAGGGCTTGAACCAATTTTTATTTCAAATTTCATTCGAATATAATGTCGAAATATTGAAATTGACTTAAAATCAGGTGAAATTCATTTTAATTAGAATTTTTTTGTCTATGCATGGGTCCATTACATTCAAATGTTGAATAATATTTATCCTGTTAATGAGTTTCAAAATTATAGTGTTCTCACTCGAGTAGTGTGATATTCCAGTTTATTTCTATTCAAAGTCAATCTAAATTCTAAAGATATCAAATATGTGATAAAGGACCAAATTCCACATCTCAAATGTTACAAATAGTTTCTGGAGCCCAATCCATCATCTCCACACCTAATATTTAACTTTCAAAGCTAGAAAACTCATATTTGAGCCAACGCGGTAAGTAGGTCGTGATTTATCTCAGAGTTGTGCTCGCAAGTACGTAATTCAACATCAAATATTGACTCTGGAATGATCACACATCCAACAGTTATTGGATTTCACGAATTCCAAGCAAACTTGAATAGAAAATAGACTATTTACGTAGAGAATAGGAGATTTAGGGTCTCCAATTTTCCATTGTATTCGAAATTAAAATATTTATATCCCTATTAAAATATATATTTGTATTCATATCGAAAATGTTTTTTCAAAATAATTTCTGTATTTTGTTATTAATTTATTGAGATTTTCATTAGTGTTTTCTGTAAATAATTAGAAATATAATTAGTGAAATTAGTCCGGAATAATCCCAAAATTGTTTTGCGTTTATTAGAGTCTTATCCCGCCTATAGAAGATTATGGTTTCAAATCGTGTCTGTTCAAGTGCATAACTAGAGCAGCTAGTCATCCATCCCCTGAGGCTCTTCGGCTTCCAAGAAGAAATGTGCAATTTTCAGAAAATTCCCAACAATATACAAACTCTTGCAAAATTTGAACGATATCTGTAGAATTGAATTTTTTTTTTTATTAAAAAAAAACATTCATAACACTGGTCTACAGTGGTTTTGTTGCCCTAGATTTGAAAATGATTTTGGGTCCATTCATGCACATAATTCATGAAATTATCTATGATTTTGTTAGATTTGCTCTGATATTTTTTAAATCATTATTTTTATTTTATATTACAAACATCAAAAAATCAAAAATAAAATAATAGATATATTTATCATGTCATTAATATTTTGAAAAATTAGGATAGATCGAAGTAAATAAAGTCTAAAATGTCGAAAATATATTTTATATTTCCATAAAACGCCTTTTATGGGCTTTGCTTTTATAATTTTTGAGGGACATTCTCTTTTCAAAGACAGTAATCTGCCATCATGTGACAATCCCATCGACCCTGATATCTTTTCTCCATCACTTTCAGATCTTGGTGAAACCGCTCTCCCTGTTCCTCACTATAATTTCCTAAATTATCCGGAAATTTATCTAAATGATTGCGGAGATAGTGTCCTTCCTAAAGTCTAAAAGTTTGTCAGCATATTTTGCACAACTTCTTCATAATTTGCTGCCTTATGGTTACCTAGGAACTTTTCGACAACCTACATCTAATCCAGAACGTTCTCCTTTTTTCCATAACCGTAGAGACTCAACACACACTTTATTAGCAACCCATGGCTTACCTTATTTGTCCATTTTTAAACCGAAATATTCAACATAAGTTTCTTTGACAAAGTCTGTGATATTTCTTTTTTGTTTCTTTGATATATAAACACCGCAAATATAACAAAATAAATCACTAGAATATTTACACTTTCTTCGTGACGAACTCATATTTTCTAAGACAAGACAAATATACTAGAATGGACATTCAGTAATTGAAACAAAATATTGATCTATGACAACTTATCCAGACTCACGTGTATGTACTTCAATATTGTCAAATAACTGAGATCTCAGCTGTTCTGTGGAGCAAGGGGTCTGAGAGTGGGGATCACGTGATGTTTGTATGCGCGAAAAAGTTGCGCAGAAGCCTAATCATGACTGGAAAATTAAATTTTATTTTTAACAAACCGATAATTGTTCAAAATATAAGATATGCAAAAATCAGAAAATATGAGCACATTTAGAAATTTCATGAATATATTCGTAACTTAGACACTTGAATTTTTTTTGTGTAGAGCTGTGTAATCATATAGATAGTTAGATAGACAATACATCCGGGATGTATTTATCTATCTATAAGACTGTATAAAAAGTTTTCATCTGGTAAACAGACTCCGCACTGTGAAGTTTCAAAATGGCGCATGCGCTGGTCTGCGATATTTCATAAATATTTTTATTGAAAATTAAATATGCAACTCTCTCAACTTCTAAAATCACTTTATTAAATGGCTAAAATCAAAAGATAGACCGAGTTGATGTATTATTTGAATCCTTCACATACTATTGCTATTAGAAGTATTAGTACTCGATAGGGCTTCACACGAGACGAGAGTAGGCGAGAGTATAAAAAATCTTGTCTCGCTCTCACCAATTCCCAAAAAATTCAGTCTCGTTCTCGTCTCGTTATCAGTTGTCTCGTCTCGTCTCGCTTAATTCTGAATAACGATAAGAAGTATTATAATATATGAATGAAATGGTATACAATAATAAATAACTTTGTAAAGCTATTTTAATCATGCTCTTGTACAAAAATATTTGTACATGTACATATTATTCTTAATTTTAAACACTGATCATTTCATCTTTTAAATTACCGATGACCAAAAATTCAAACATAATCACGCTTGCATCACATCATTTTTCAATGATGTACGTGTTTTTGCCATGACCATACCTGCTGTGGAAAATAATCTTTCAACAGGTACGGATGTAGCCATTAATAAATCATCGGCCATCTTGGAAAGTGTAGGAAGAACTTTTTCATCACTCTCCACCACTGTAAAATATTGCTCTTTCTAACAGCAAATATTCTTCAAACTCAGCTTTCCAATATTTCGAAAGTTTTCTTGATGTTTTAAATAGGCTATCGATGTCAATACATTTTTTAATAGAATTGAACAATTTGGTATAGTTTTAAAAGAATACCTTCCCAGTGGGTAGATCATTGAGGGTGTTCTTGGCGTATTCCTCATAACACTTTTCGAAACATTGAATAGCTTCATTTCTTTACCAGTTTTATTATACGTTGTTCCACAGATGTATACAATAATTGTTCACATCTTCACTACAAGGAGCACAAGAGAATAAATTACTCCAGATGTTCAGATAGAGACGAAATTATCAAAGCATTGGGATTTAGGGGCAATAAAAGTTGTCCGTTAAGTATTGAATTCATAATGGCAACCGTTTTTATGGTTGTGAATTCAATTTTTTTATGGAAAATAATCTCAATTATCGCAAGGTCATAACGAATTATTAATCATCTAAAAAATCGTGTTTTTCTAGAACTATCGATGCATAAAATAGACAAAATATATTGGTAATTATACACTCTAAAAAAAATCTCAGTGTGAATGTTGATTTCATACTATCAAGAATATTGTCGATGCAGTTTACCACTAGAATGTCACATTCCTATCAATATTTTCGTTATTATGATCATATTGTGTTCAGTAGTGTAATTTATGACAGAAAATATCACAAACAGATCCAGTATCAAGAATTAATAAAATTTATTTGAAATTTCACAGTTCCCATCAAGTTTTAATACCAATTCTTCATACAAAAGTCAGATAGGTGATATCTTGGGTGAAAATGAGCACTGCATGGTGAAATGTGAAAGAACGATTTCAGAGATTTAATCCGATTACCAAACTTTACACTCAGTTATCAACCTTATGTATATCCAAGTATAACTTTTGAAACATGTGAAATCATCGAAAGTACCAACAAGTGCTTTTCGACCAACAAACTATCCAAATTCGCACCAGGAATATCAAAAGAACATTATACTTTATTTCGTCAACTTATTCATTGTAACATAGTTGCCAAGTATTCTTTCTCGAAAGACAGATATCCCTGCGGAGTCTTTTAAATATAATGAAATCGCCGATAGTTGTGAAGAATTAATAATTACAAGATGACAGGAAGAATCGTGCCCTTCCATGGGGAATTCTCACAAACAATATTGATGTTATTTCGGAACACTCGAATCAATATTGGAAATATCAATGTATCCCTTTCTTGACTATGAGAATCAATTCCTCCACGCTCTCAATGATTCACAAATTTATTTCCTGCTATTTAATGATATATTTAGTCATGAAAAATAAACATATGGATTGTTGTGGTAAGTATTTCATGAATAGTATGATAGAAAATGACTTCAAAGTGAGTATGATATAATTTTACATTGCAGGTTTGAACAAATCGCTACTCATTGCACCATTCAATAAAAAAATCGTCTCAAGTACACAAAATTGGAAACATCCAATTTTGAAAAATGGATATTTGCGAAACCAAAGGATTGTTTTTAAAATATCAGAATATAATTATATCCGGCAACAATGTGCAGGGATTGGTTATGTCGCATCGAAATACTTCTAACTCTAACACACACGTACATTTCATGGGAGACTACAATGCTGTGTGTTGTATCGGGTTGATTTTATTATTTGTGCCTTGGAGACGATAAGTTGGTTCATGATGCATTATGAAGTGAGAATTTGGAAAAACGAAGTGCATCAAGAAGATTCGTTATGACTTATGAGAAAAATGAGAAATTTGTTTTGGCGTCGAAGGAAGTTTGGAAATAATACTGATTGCAAGTGAGTACATAAGAATGTTCAATTTAATTTTTTTGGGTACCTACGTAATTGGGTATCCTATCAATTTTTCCCGAAAATTTTGATGAGATATTTGTGTTGGTTGGTCGATTGGATTTACAAATACGTCCATCGCCGACTTTGAAATTTTACATTTGTCAGTGAAAAATATTTCATTCAATTATCTTTATTTGAAAAGTGCAATTATCTGAATTAGATGAAATTTCATATGTATTATTAATGTTAGTACAGTTTCTATATTGAAATTTATTTTCGTAATGTTCTTCAAACAAATGGGGCTTATTCATCTAACCTTTTGTGAACTATCAATAGGATTTATTAAGAAGCACTTTCAGGTGAGTGTTTTTTGTAGTAGGTAGTCTAAGGGAACATATTTTTTTCAGAATATTGCGTATCTTAATTGTATATCACACTGTCGCAAAAACCTATTCTCCTGGATATTTTATTTCAGATAAGAGTGAATTCTTGATATCTATATCGAATAAAACCAACGTTGATAGTCAATTATCGGTCCTGAGAACGTTGAAAAGTTACAACTTTCAATTATATAAAGACCTGCCAGCTTCACATTATTTTGTAGGCACAAATTCGAATTGTATGATTAATATATAAATGTTTTAATTTCAGCAACCCTCACCATCACAGGAAAAAATTGGCAAAATTGGAAAAAACTGCCAGCGCGTTATCATTGACACCTGATCTGGAAGAATTTTGTGTCGTGTTGGACCAGGAAGTGCTGCCTCAAAAGTTCGATTGGTTTGTCGACAGTTTTGATTATCTCTTCAAGCTTCAGTAATCACTAAATATTTCTATAAAAATTTATTGTTTATTGTATTTTCACAAATTATATATAAAAAATTAAACTGTCGATTAAATAATCTTTGAAATAATAAATTCGTATGTACTAAAAAGTTTTTTTCAATACCTATACCCTTTTCATAGCCTTTCGGTGATTTATATGATATTGAGTTTCAAATTATAAAACGAACAATATCGTATAAAACACCGAAAATGGTGTAAATTTCAACTAAATAATACCTACACCCCGAGGGTTTAAAACGCATCTGATTCGGTGTTAAATAACACTGAACAAGATATTGCACACGCACTAGGTCAGTACAAATTCACACTGAACTAAAGTTAAATCACACTAAACCAGTGCTAAAATGCACTACGGTACTTGTGCAAATTCACACCGAACTAGTGCTAAACCCCATTGATCTAGTGCTACCTCACACTCATCCGAATGATAAATCTCAATCGGTCTGGTGTGAAAGCTGATTACTTATTATGGCAGAAAATACACCTGAAAGTCGGTGTTATTTCGGATGGTGCGAAATAACACTGAAAAGATCAGGACCTCTAAGGAAATCAGGCCGGTGTTAGCGGGTGTTGGCCGGTGTTGTAAAATTTCTTAGAGTGTATTGGAAACTCTTTATATTCAATTGTTTTCTGTGGGTGTTAAAAAAGTCGAGTCGTATAGGAAACTTCATACAAAAAATTTAACGAGACCAAAAATGAGACTCTCGTGTTGCACTGTATGTGGTCTCGGTATCGCCTATAATATTTTTGAAAACATCTCGTCTCGCTTTTACGAGACGAGAACGAGACAAGACGAGAAAAATCTCGCTCTCGCATGAAGCCCTAGTACTCGATAATTCTGAGGAGTACACCGCATATCTAATCTAACAATTTGACTATAATAGGGTATTCTCCCTGGATACAATCATATATTTTTTTTCAATCGCAATTATTGTGATCGATAAATACTCAGTCTAATTCGAAATTGATGACTCATTATCTTCAAAGCCTAATATCTTCCTAAGTAAATATTTCTCGTACCTACAATATCATTACACCCATAAATTTATATCGATGATATAGGTATTGATTGACTATTTTCTAGAATCTAGATGATATCAGAAAATCTGCTACACAGGATGTCCCAGAAGGAGTGCGACAGATGAAAACCATGAACTGAGATTATCTAGGTGGACTCATATCGAGGGATTTTAGTCTCCTGACTGTCGTGGTCGAATTCTAAAAACCATACTGTATCATCCTGTACTTGTTTAATGAATCGTTTCCCGGCTAAAATAGCTCATAGCGAAAACTACTATTATTTTCCAAGATTCAACCGTTCCCTGGTTTTTCTGCTACAAAAGTTGGACTTTCCTGTATATAAAGCAACATGACATAACCAACTCAAATATTCATTCGATAATAAATGAGAACGACTGTTACTTCGTTATTAATTTTATTTATGCCATTCTACATAATTCATTAGGCAGAAATTATATCACAAGTATAAAACTTACGAGCAGGTATATAAAATTATAAAAATGTGGGAAAGTTCTGCGGACAGGAGCTTTGGCGCTCTTGTTCAAACTTTGACAAATCATATCTCCGAAAGTATTGGTTTCTCTGGGAATGGTATCAATGGATTCGTATACTAGAACTACATCATAAATATAATTGTAGAGTTAGAGGAACAAATATTGTTTGCTGCCATACCTCACTGAATATGCTAGATACCGTCCGAACACTGAAGGCAAGAAGCGTCGGGCGTGGTTAGTACTTGGATGGGTGACCGCTTGGGGAACACCGCGTGACGTAATATTTTTTCAATTTGAGTTCTGTGCATCAATTTTCGAGAATTTTCGTATTTAAATTCAAATCGTAGGTATATGCCTAACATCATGTTGGATTCACATACATCAGCAAATTATAATTATTAGAGTATTCTATGAAATCAGAATTAAGAATAATTGAACTATTTGAAAAATTATATCTCTGAAAGTATTAGTTTGTTAGAGTTGAGAATGATTTCAGTGGATTCTTCTGATGAAACTACATCTTAAAGCAAATTGAATTTGAAATTTGTTATGTAAAAATAGTTATTTTCCTAACAAGTGCGGAAAGTGATACTTTCCCGCACGAAACGGCCGTTAGCCGAACGACGCGAAGCGGAGTTCGGATAAGCAGTTGAGTGCGGGAAAGACACTTTTCGCTCGAGTTAGGAACAATGTTTTTTCTACAAGCACTTTTATTATAGGTATGAGATCGATTTGAGTTCAACACACAGAACAAATTTGATATTATTAATTCATAATACCTACACATGAATGACAAGCGTAATCCTGGCATGTCGTTACCATCATACCTATACTGTCATCAATGTCATCGTTGTCGTTCGGTCCATAGAGGCATATGAAATATTTATATCTATGAACTGGAATATTCATTTATTCTTTATTATTAATAATATTAATTGGAAATAAAACGAGGATAACTAACAGCAAACAAAAATAAACTGCAATAAGGAAATTAAGAATAGCTATGTATAATATATACATATTAGTATCTAATATTTAGTTATTAGTTATATTTATTGTAAACGTGCAGTTGGTCGCATTATGCAAGTTTATAGCAGAAGCCATCATGTTGGTCGAAGTCAGCTGCTCAGTGGAAGGAGATAATTCTGAATTACCGGTTGAAGTGGAAGGAACATGGGAAGGAGCATTCAAATTCAGAATTTTGGTAGCCATCATGTTGGTCGAAGTCAGCTGCTCCGTCGAAGAAGATAATTCTGAATAACAGGTTGAAGTTGAAGGAGCATTCAAATTAAGAATTTTGCTAGACATTTCTTTTTTCTTGTTTACTGATTCTTCCAAATAACCCTCAGCAACAGAAGTTGACTTCCACCCTCCTAATCGTTTTATATTGGTGATTCCCTCTCCACGGTTAGCTAGGAATGTAGCAGAAGAGCGCCTAAAACTGTGACCTGTGTATAATTCTGGATTTTGTAATCGTAAAAATCCGGCTATTTCGGAAGGTATTCTTCCTATCGTATTTATTCCTATAGGTTGCATTGTACATTTTCCTTCATTGTACCTTAAGAAAAATCGGCGATGGTCTATTTCCTTCGGACGTAAGTTGGCATATTTTCGATATATATTTAAAAAATGTCCGTCGTTGGTGTCTTGGGAGATAACGAATGATCTCGATGAATAATTTTTGGAGTCCTTAATGTTGACAATAATCATGTTTCCTTTATCATCTAAATCGTCGATAGTTATTTTTGTTAATTCTTCCCGTCTGCAAGCACCAGCCAATCCAAAAATCGTTACCACCTTGATCATTAGGTAAATTTCATCAGGTGCCTCACTCATAAATTTGGATATGTCCTCTTCATTAAAAATTTTGGCTTTTTTCGGACGAAAACCAACATTTTGTCTTTTAATGAAGGCAGTTAATTTATGGAATTTTCCAATATCCAAATCTTGCTTCAATTTACAAACACTCTTTATCATAGAATATACGGACCATAATGTGTTCGGTTTAAAAATTTTCGAAATTTCCAAAAAATAAGCCAAAAAGACTTCCTCCTTCCTGGGTTTTACTTTCATGGAATCACACCAGGCAATGAATTGAGAATAGCGCTTCTCATATTTTTCGATTGATTTGGGTGGAAGCAACTTCAAATTGGCTTCATAAGATGCTTCTAATATGTCCGAGGGCAGGTCATCATCAGATATATCCATTCTTACCGAAAATATTACGTACGGATTGAAATCAATTTGCTATTTTCAAATAAATTAATGACAATTGTCAATTCACATGTTGTTTCCATAGTAACCTCGTCGTAAGCGTTCGATGCATAGAAATATTAGATAATTCAGTATATTCTATATAAAAAGTGTGCGGAAAAAGGGTTGAACGCGCACGCTTGTAGAAAAAATATTTTTCGTTACTCCGAATCCATCGAGCCGATTTTGCCCAATAATGAACTTATCTGAGATATTTATCTCCCAAAGCTACTCTGAAACTTTCAACTGTCTAGCTCATTCCGGTCGAGAGTTATCGTGGTTACTACCGGAAGGCCGGACAAAATTGATTTGGACCACGGTTTCTTGAGCAGTGAGTCGCACCGAAACGTTTAAGACCATTTTCAGCCAAAAATTCGAAAATTACAGACATTTGGGCAAATTGATAAGCACTCTGTTCCGAGGAACAAGAGCTCCAACAACACTTATAAAAATAAGTGAATTTTGTTGGCGCTTTTTGAACTACATATTCTGGAATATCCAAGCTACAACACGGAACATTCATGGTAAATCACCCTGTACGCCAAGAAAAATGCACCCCTAATTCAGCTTCGAAGTTCCCGAGCAAATGGATACCCATTGTATGCGCCCACAAAGATAACGAAACGACGGTGTACTCCTAATCCGCCCGACTTTCCACATTTGCATAGCTTCGTGAACATCCACCCCTTTTCAGATAAGGGTAGTCTGACACCCTCGTTCTTCGGAGTGAAACGAGGCGAAGGGGCAGAACTCCGAGTAGACGCAAAATGTCACTTATTTCTAAGGGACATTGTCCGAAATAATTGCAGTCCTGCTCGTCGTCACGATCTCAACGTTGGGAGCACGGATGATTCCAAATTTAAATTGCCTTCTTTGTTTTCGAAGTTGGTGTCTTGCCTGCCTCTGACAGCTATTAATAATCTGCGTGCTGCACGAGATGGAAATGATTGATTTTCGCGTATTATCGGAAATTGTTTGATGTCGTTGGAAATTGAGATGATGAGAGTCAAAGTTGTAATTGAGTTGGTGGGGGGTTGTGGGAAGTAGGGAAACGGTACGTCACTAGTAACGACAAATGTTCGATGTTTTTAACATAATAATGAATAATCACGGCAGAATCATTTATTGGTCAAAATACAAGCTACTTATTCGTCTACATAATAAAATATAAAATGGAACATGTCCGAGTCTCTAACTTGGAACTTGGAATACATTCAGTGACTCAATGAAAAATTATATACGATTTACACTAATTTATGTAATATTGTGCTACTAAATTATTAACAAGTAATGATCTCTCTATACCTCGATAACCTGGACATAAAGACTTTCCGTTCTTCGACTCATTCCTTAGTCTTCTTCTTACGAGTTATTTAAAATTAGTTACATAATCTTACGTTGCTAGGTCTCTGTAAACATTTGAAATAATTCATTCCTACTGCCTTCATTGATTAATTAACGGAGAAAAATTTAGATTTAATTATTCAAATACTAAATTACCCGTATGTTTCCCCTATTTATCAACACCGGTATGAGATATCTCTCTTTCCGGACGTAACCTGTCAAAACTCATTTAAAATAATAAATCAAAGAGCAATAAAGAAGATGAATCCGTTGTTAAATTATGGTAGATGTGATAAATTATATATAAAAGAAACAGGTGGAAATTTTGGTAAAAGAATTAACATCATCACTGCTACCAAAACAACAAAATTACTTCTAATTATTTGAATCCTATATTAGCAAAAGGGCATAAGTTTAACTTGGAAATTGTATACAAGTTGAATGAAGGCGCGCAACTCAATTATTGTGAAATGGTGGAAATAGATACTGAAGAAGAATATGGTAGAAGAACAAGGAAGAAGAAGAACAGAAACAGGTCATTGGGGTATAGGGAGATCATTACTTGTGAATAATTTAGCATGATGGAGTCTGATGAAGTCACTGTGTCGACGAAACGCGTCACAATATTGAATAAATTAATGCAAACCGTATATAATTTTTCATTGAGTTAATATGGATTTAAATCAAGTTAAAGCCTCAAACATTCTATTTTTTACATTCAGTGAATCGGAGACGGTTTTTTTGTTGTAAATATGCTCTTCGGGCAGGTCGATTAGTATTTTAAATTCCGCTCTTTTCGATGTAAAATGTTATAGAGCGTGTCCTACATTTGAGATATGACTTCATCGATATTTTTTTAAATGGCAATACTAATTTTGGCCCTCTTGTTCATCGGATCAGAGTGCTTATCAATTTGCCCAAATATCCGTAATTTTCGAATTCTTGGCTGAAAATTGTCATAAAACGATTCGTTTCGACTCACTGATCAAGAATCCGAGGTCAAAATCGATTATGTCCGGCCGTCCTTCCGTCTGGCCTTTAACACGATAACTCTTGAACGGAATGAGCTAGACAGTCCTTAGTGCGCAAAATCGGCCGTATGGTTTCGGAGTAACAAATAAAATTTGTTTACATTAGAAATTTTGAATAAAATCTTTTTCAAGATGCAGTTTCATCATAAGGATCCATTGATATTATTCACAACTTCAACAAGCCAATACTTTCGAAGATATGATTTTTCAAAATTTCAATAATACATCGTACCTCTATGTTTTCACTTAATACGAATTCTATCTGTCTGTGTACATGGTTCATACATGTTATCTTATCTATACCTATGACAGACATGTCAAATGTATTTCTGTTCTAACAAACAAAGTATGATTGATTGCAAAATTACCAATTATAGGATATTATAATTAACCCTACCCTATATGCCATTTAATAATCCATATGATGATAGAAATATATAATTTGATAAGTTTATCAAATTGAGTTCAGAATATCTTCAGTGTAAACGAAACTGGAATATTGGCTAAGTTTCAATTGATATAAGATCATTTTCAGAGAAACAGTAAAGCTAGTACTTCATGCGAGAATTCTAAATATCCAGCTCCATTGATATTTCTGTGGAAGAAAATTGGCCATATTACTCGATCACTAGCAATCCCTGCTCAAAATTAGACTTTTTCTTGATATTGAGTATTGCCTTCCCTCGTCCAGTGTGGGTTGTTATCACTAGTAATATCACAAGTGATTGAATTTTCGCGATAAGCCTGTCGACTTATTTCTTAACGAAACTGAGTTGCTTGAAAACACATCGAGTGGTGTTTTCTCCAAGCAACTCAGTTGGGTTAAGAAATAAAAGACAGACTGATGAGATAAATTCAGTCACGACTATTTCACGAATAAAATGACTCATGTTGACGTCTGTAATTTATATTTATTATTTGTTAAACAGTCCGTATCCATGGTTGAATCGTTGATAACACTAGTTGTGAGACCAACCATAATTCAAAGACAGTTGGACGATTAACCTCATCATTTAACGTTGATTCGTCAGAAATGTTTTCTATGTTTCATTTCTGTCTAATAGATCCATGATTTGTTCGCAAAACTAAAGTCTTCTATCAGTTCTATCTGGATCATTTTCGGTGAGTTCCTGGAGGATTATCATTTTATAAGGATGAAATTTCTCTGTTTTAAGTCACTGAAGACAGGTTAATATCTAGTTACCTAGCTATCTGACTAGTGGGGACATGAGGAATTTCTTGAACAGAGAGGAGTACATTCATTTTGACATCCTCAGTGAGGGCGCTCTGACAAATGATTGTTTGCTTTTTGGCGCTCTAGTTCCTCGGAACTGAGTGCTTATCAATTTGCCCAAATGTCTGTAATTTTCGAATATTTCGATGAAAATGGTCTTAAACGATTTGGTTCGACTCACTGATCATGAATCCGTGGTCGAAATTCATTCTGTCCGGCCGGTCCGGCCGGCCGGCCGTAGGCACGATAACTCTCGATCGGAATGAGCTAGAGAGTTGAAATTTTCAGAGTAGGTTTGGGGGATAAATTTCTCGGCTAAGTTCGTTATTGGGCAAAATCGAACAGATGGTTTCGGAGTAACAAAAAAAAATTTTTTTTTTTACAAAACAAATTCCAAATTAAATTTTTTTTAAAAAGCAATTTTATCATAAGAATCCATTCATATCATTTTTAACTCTAACAAGCTAATTCTTTCGGAGATATGATTTTTCAAAATTTCAATGTAAATCGTATTTCACAGATTGATATAATTATTCTATGTATGAATTCTCATAATGTCAACTTGACAGAAGGGAATATTGTAACTTCAAAAATATTGGGGTTGAAATACTCGTATTTTAGCGATGCAATGGGGACCTCACCCAAAAATGTTTGAAAATTTTACATAAATATTGAAAGCATAATTCTGTAGTTCGAGAGAGGAGAAAATTTGGTGAACGTAGATCAGGAAATTTTTGGTCGATTACAAGGTAATTTTTTATTATTACTTATCTTCTTTCATACATGTTTTATGGAATACCTACTATTTGTAGGTACCTTAAACCTGTTTTGGGCAATTGTCATACGAAACTTGATTTTTTGGCGCTCTAGTTCCTCGGAACAGAGTGCTTATCAATTTGCCCAAGTGTCTGTAATTTTGGAATTTTTGGCTGAAAATGGTCTCAAACGATTTGGTTCGACTCACTGATCAAGAATCCGAGTGCGAAATCGATTCTGTCCGGCCGGCCGACCGGCCGTAGGCACGATAACTCTCGAACGAAAGGAGTTAGTGGATTGAAAATTGCAAGGTGATTTTGCAGCGTAAATATCTCGGACGAGTTCGTTCGATCTATCTGAAATTTAGCATTAAATTGTAGAATCATGACCTTTAACGCATGTGAAGTTTTGTATTGACCAGATTACCGCAAAGTGTAAAAAAAAAATTTTGAAAATTTAAAAAAAGTTTTTCCATAATAACTCTCGAACGGAATGAGCTAGGTAGTTGAAATTTTCAGAGTAGGTTAGGGAGATGAATATCTCGGTTAAGTTCGTTATTGGGCAAAATTGGCCAGATTTAATTCGATTTCTTCCATGGTGCAGTTCTCATTCTCATGATTGCTCATTTAATCCTGATAAATAAACTATTATTTGAATTGAATTTCCTTTATGATGCAGCTCTATCATATGTATACATTGATATAATTCCCAACTCAGAGAAACCAATACTTTCGGAGATATAATTTGTCTGTTTGAACTAGAGCGCCAGAAAGCTCCTGTCCACAGGGCTTGAACCCATTTTTAACATAATAATGAATAATCACATCAGAATCATTTTTTGGTCAAAATACAAGCTACTTATTCGTCTACATAATAAAATATAAAATGGAACATGTCCGAGTCTCTAACTTGGAACTTGGAATACATTCAGTGACTCAATGAAAAATTATATACGATTTACACTAATTTATGTAATATTGTGTAAATTATTAACAAGTAATGATCTCTCTATACCTCGATAACCTGGACATAAAGACTTTCCGTTCTTCGACTCATTCCTTAGTCTTCTTCTTACGAGTTATTTAAAATTAGTTACATAATATTACGTTGCTAGGTCTCTGTAAACATTTGAAATAATTCATTCCTACTGCCTTCATTGATTAATTAACGGAGAAAAATTTAGATTTAATTATTCAAATACTAAATTACCCGTATGTTTCCCCTATTTATCTCCACCGGTATGAGATATCTCTCTTTCCGGACGTAACCTGTCAAAACTTTTAAAATAATAAATCAAAAAGCAATAAAGAAGATGAATCCGTTGTTAAATTATGGTAGATGTGATAAATTATATATAAAAGAAACAGGTGGAAATTTTGGTAAAAGAATTAACATCATCACTGCTACCAAAACAACAAAATTACTTCTAATTATTTGAATCCTATATTAGCAAAAGGGCATAAGTTTAACTCGGAAATTGTATACAAGTTGAATGAAGGCGCGCAACTCAATTATTGTGAAATGGTGGAAATAGATACTGAAGAAGAATATGGTAGAAGAACAAGGAAGAAGAAGAACAGAAACAGGTCATTGGGGTATAGGGAGATCATTACTTGTGAATAATTTAGCATGATGGAGTCTGATGAAGTCACTGTGTCGACGAAACGCGTCACAATATTGAATAAATTAATGCAAACCGTATATAATTTTTCATTGAGTTAATATGGATTTAAATCAAGTTAAAGCCTCAAACATTCTATTATTTACATTCAGTGAATCGGAGACGGTTTTTTTGTTGTAATTATGCTCTTCAGGCAGGTCGATTAGTATTTTAAATTGCGCTCTTTTCGATGTAAAATGTTATAGAGCGTGTCCTACATTTGAGATATGACTTCATCGATATTTTTTTTAAATGGCAATACTAATTTTTGGCCCTCTTGTTCATCGGATCAGAGTGCTTATAATTTGCCCAAATATCCGTAATTTTCGAATTCTTGGCTGAAAATTGTCATAAAACGATTCGTTTCGACTCACTGATCAAGAATCCGAGGTCAAAATCGATTATGTCCGGCCGTCCTTCCGTCTGGCCGTTAACACGATAACTCTTGAACGGAATGAGCTAGACAGTCCTTAGTGCGCAAAATCGGCCGGATGGTTTCGGAGTAACAACTAGTGGTTGAATGGTTGAATGGTTGAATCGTTGAGAACACTAGTTGTGAGACCAACCATAATTCAAAGACAGTTGGACGATTAACCTCATCATTTAACGTTGATTCGTCAGAAATGTTTTCTATGTTTCATTTCTGTCTAGTAGATCCATGATTTGTTCGCAAAACTAAAGTCTTCTATCTGGATCATTTTCGGTGAGTTCCTGGAGGATTATCATTTTATAAGGATGAAATTTCTCTGTTTTAAGTCACTGAAGACAGGTTAATATCTAGTTACCTAGCTATCTGACTAGCGGGGACATGAGGAATTTCTTGAACAGAGAGGAGTACATTCATTTTGACATCCTCAGTGAGGGCACTCTGACAAATGATTGTTTGCTTTTCTTAAATGTCCATTTTCCCGAAACTGTTTTTCAATCTTGCTTGTGGTTTTTTGTGACATGGGCATTTTGTCCAATTTTTAGACCCCACTTGTTTCAATAATCATTATAAGATCAAGTAATTGAAAAAAATATTTATACAATACGGAAAACATCAATATCCTCAACTTTTGACGAGCAGTTCATTATTCCTTTCCATAATATCAAAATTATTTCTGCAGAATCAAATCATTTCATAAGCATAAACAAGACATGACATAAACAAGATTTCTTTCGATATTTATACTACAACATATACCCGCGTATAATCTCCTGGACAACCTCCAGATCTTTCTGCAGGTGACACACAGCACAATAGAATTCCCGGACGTCGTCTAAACGTGCAACGAAATCCGACCTATGCATCATTTTCCCTCAGTCCGAGGTACGTAATCCCGATTATCCCTGAAAATGCGGAAGATCCTGATTCCGCGAAACGACCCCCTGCCGCGTGCATCCCTCCGATCGATCGCCGACCAGACCTCCGCTTGCGGTTTTCCCGTCGAGTTTTCGCCAGAAACGAGGCTCTGAAAACTTCGATGCAATAGACGGTCAATTTTCCGACAGGTTCGCTTTTTTTATTAGCAGCACCGTCGGTTTAATGCCCCTGACTGTATTCGTAAGGGTGGAGGGGAACCCCCCGTCTGAAGATGTGGCACGTTTTTCGTACTTTTTTTTGTTGACGTTATGGATCCGGGGTGGAGCTGAATAATTCCGCGAATTTTGAACCACCACCCGTCATTCGGCACGAATCGAATCTGTCTCGAACTCCCCCATTTATACAGGGTGGCACACTTTTTGGCGCCTTTGTTCCTCGGAACAGAGTTTGTATTTATCGATTTTTTGAATGGAAATGGTCTTAAACCATTTGGTCTATATAACCTCTACGACTGCTCCCAAGTCGCAGCAGTTGAATTCGGAGCTACTAGATCCGGGGATCCGCGGTCTAGCTTCAGTGGAGATAGGAAAGAATTCCAAAAGGGAACCTAGTAAATGGGCGCTAGCCAAATTTAATTCTCCTAGATACCCCAGCGCAATGTAATAATTCATAAATTTACCAAAAGAATATTCACGCTTAAGACAAATAATTTATTCCAGCAGCTTACAAACCAGATATTTAGATTGAACAAAATAACCACTGTGAAACCCTGAATAGGGTGCGGCGGAAATTGTACGTAGATATTCAGCCTTGATTCGAATACGCGTCGCTTGAGCTCAGGCGCATCCACGTTTTATTTATGATCGTATACGATTAACACAAATATTTGACCAATTTCCGCTTTACAACAATAATAATTTATATAATTTGATGATGTTATGTTCAGGTCTTACATAGCAGCTATGATATATATTTCGAGATTTATTTCCAATAATTTGCGTGCTGGATATTCCTATTCCGTCAATCCATCAAGGTATCCTGGTATACTAGTCTATGCCTATTCCTGAACGTAGTATTACGTCGATGCTCTCGCAATACTGTCCTCTTTCCCTCGGTGCTCATAATCTGCAACCCTGGATTGGATGTCCCACAGCGTTGTTTACTGACCACCTTGTATATACTCGGGATCTGCAACCCTGCATTGGCTGTCTCACAGCGCTACTTATTGACCACCTTGTATATAATCCAATGCCTCAGTTCTACTCTTCCTAACATAAAAAACCTGATGACAGAGAAGAAACCATAAGTGACTCCTCTCAGATAAGAAATAAATGAATATCCCCAATGCATAATAATTTCGGTTATCAGAATATCAAACAGACAAGTTATTCGTTGTTATCTAATATTTATACACTTCGTACCTACCCTAATAGTCGGGGTTATCTTGTATAGGTTTGCTTCAAAACTAAATCTGACCGTGCCTCCACCAAATAATTCTTCAAGCACACAGCAATGTTCTGGATACAGAAAGATAATTACAACATGAATTGTTTCTATTAGAAACGACGATAATAGAACATTTAACACATACCAGTCAAAGTCGCCAAGAACATTCACGTGGTCAACTTGGATTTGCAAAAGGTCTTTAAATCCTCTTTCGAAATAAGTGAAGGTTACCTGTTATCTTTCCAAATCAAACCAATATAACCCTCACTAACTTAATTCGATTTACGAAACTATATCCAACGAAGAAGATTCCAATAATTCTGACAAAGTTTCGAAAATGCGTATAACCAAATGCTTCCTCCGCTGAACTTCCACAAAATGGACGATCTTATCTCACCGACGCTGATTCAGACAAAATTTCTGAATGTCAAAACGAAACCATATTGCCAATCCATCCGGTTCTCTGAACACAATTCCTTATGCGTCGCTTGACACTACCGAGACCCAACCTCAAATTCAATGTCAAAACAATCGAAAAATTTATCGCAAGCAAAACATGAACATACCTCTACATGGATCAAAAAGGAACGTTAGATCTAACTCACTGATCAAGAATCCGTAGTCAAAATAGATTATGTCCGGCCGTCCGGCTGTTAACAATACAATATGTGTGAATTCATTTGATGCTCAATGTATTTTCTAATGACCGATCGAAAGTTTGGTTTCGGTTTTAGCCAGTTTCGGCCAAGAAATCTAGTTTCGGCCTTAGTTTCGGTTTCGGCCAAAATATGGCCGATACTTTCGGCCGCGCCGAAACTTGACTGTTCGAGAATTATCCTGGTCGTTTGTCCAACTGAGTTATAAATAGGTATACATAATAGTTCTCTTGCATGCAACAGGAAAAACCATATGTTTATGTTATGTCTGAATCTACTTCAATATCAGATCATCATGTATGCCCTCATCCACACTCAAAATTTATAAAATTTGAATATTTCTTTATTGAAAATCGGAATATCAGGAAGCAAATTCAAATGAGGTGAAACGCTTCTGATAGGTACAATCGTTGCTATGACGGCTGATGTAATCAAAATCTACCCTCGGCGAGACCATCTGCTTTTTACAGCGAAACAAAGAGTGAAACGGACACGAGAAGAGAGAGACGTAATGTCTAATTTTTTTGCAAAAAATGGTCTCAAACGACTCAAACAATAAGTCGAAAAATATGAATCCGATCCAATTCAAACATGGTAATTACTATTACAATACTAACGCAAAAATTCTTGCAAAGTTTTGTGAGGATCGTATCACTAGAAAATTTAAAAAATCATTGAAAAACATTGAAAAAATCATATGTATATACCTTAAAAACCTAACTCTACTGTCAAGTTCCAAGTTTGAACACGATCGGATCTATATTGTTGGAGATCTTAGCAGCCTTGGATGAGTTCAGTAGCTGGATGGATGACCGTTGCCTCGATAACTTCAGAACGGAAAGAGTTAGGGACTTGTAATTTTCTCGGTAGGTTGCGTATCTGAATGGGAGAGTTAAGTTCGTTATTGGGCATAATCGGACCAAAGGTTTCGGAGTTACACCGATCTGGAATATTATTGTCTCGATTACTCAAAAAATACAGACTCGATCAAATTGAAACGTGGTAACCAGTTGTAGAATATCGATATAAAGACGTGTGTGAAATCTTGTGAGCACCGTACCACTAGAAAAATAAAAACAAAATAATGTATCTCACTATTACTTGAGAACAGAAAGAGATTGCAATTTTCCATGTAGTATGCGCATCCGAATGCGGCAGTTGAGTTCCTTAAATAGCATAATTGGCCAAATGGTTTTGGAGTTATACTCAGTGATTTCTTGTAGAATGCCAAACCACTAATTTTCGCGGAATTTCGTGAATATCATATCCTGGAGTTACTTGAGGCGTAAGTTTTTTCGTATTTCAATTCTAATAGAATACATATGTCAGAATCAAAAATTCTGTGATCTTTGACAATTCTCCCGTTACCTACTGAAGTCTGTCATTAAAATGGTATTAAATGTATGATAAAAGCTGAGAAAACGGTATATATTCATGCTAAATTCGACTGAGAGTGTCCAATAAAGGTGAGTAGACAATAGAACATGTGCGTAAAAGCTCCTGACTTCACGTCAGTGCTTCAACCAATTCTTCAACGCTAAAAAGATGCCTTGAAGTTTCATGCAATCATACGGAACTAATATATTTGTTAAATTACAAAAAATATTCCTTTAAATTCAATACCCAATATATAACACTTCTTGAACCGAAGTAGAAACGTCTAACATTACAAAAACTTCAGATTTGATATGTTCATATTACATTGAAAGGGAACGAGGATATTGTATTAAAGCACATCTCCCCACCTACACACAGAAAAATAGTCCAAATTAGTTTTTCCATGAACCTCCATTTCAGAGAGTTTCTATTTTTTCCGACAAATAGGCTACCCTTGAACGCTGTCCCCAAACACGTACTTTCGGGTTTGATTGAATTTCTGGAGGCCATCTCATAGGAAATTCGGTGTTTTCCTTGTGAAAGTATTGGAAAAAAACCGACCTGAATCCTAAATTAGATTGGGAAGCTGATAAACCCATATACCTCCGTTGCGAAGTATTCGACTCAAGTTTGGCGAACTGTATTTACTTTGTGACACTATAAGACCCTCGATGAGTCTTGAAAAGGCTGTTAGGTGACTCCTGATGGTAGATTTGTGCTGAGGGGGATTACTTGTTAGACTTTGGCCATAAGAAAGGTGTTTTCCATTCAAAACGTAGCCACTAATATCGGATTCTTTCTGGGTTTTCTCTCCCAAACTCTGAAAAATATCTATAAAATAAGAAATTTATTATTTTGTGATTTGCTTCTCCGTAAAAAACATAGATTTGTCAGAAGCAATCAATCGAACAATGTTGCCCAACAAACAATAACGAAACAACATCAACGATGAAACAATTATATCGTAGCGTTTCAGGTTCTATATCAGATTCCTCCGTCAGACATTAAACGAAAATCTTCAGAATTATTTTTTGTTGATTGCTATTCTGAAAATCAAATTTCAGTGTCTGATGAAGGAGTCTGATATAGACTCCAAAACGTTACGATATAATTGTTTCATCATTGATGTTGTTTTGTTATTGTTTGTTAGACAACATTGTTCGATTGATTCTTACTACAGATTTTGTGTTTTGTACGCAGAAGCAAATCACAAAATAATAATTTTTTTATTTTAAAGATATTTTTCACAGTTTGGGAGAGAAAACCCAGAAAGAAACCGTTTAATAATGAGTATACCTCCCACAGCATCCTTTAATGATTACTAATATCAGAGCAATGCAAAATATCGTTCAGAAAACCAGCATTAAAATTTTCTATTATATCTCGTGAAATTATTTCGCAGAAAATGTTACTAGAAATACTTCCGTACGAAAACTTAACAATATGGGAAATTGGCTCTCCCTCGAATTGGGGAAATTTTATTATGTTGTAGTGGGTTGGGTCGTTATGAATATGTGTATGTTTGAATGATTTTGTTTAGTTTGCGAATACTGTTTTGTTAGTCGAAATAAGTACGACAAAGTGAAAATGAATATGTATTGATCGGACTCATAAACATATCTAATTATAATCTTACTAATGATAGTAAATTGGGGTATACACGAGAATAGTAAAAAATTGGTTCAAGCACTGACGTGGAGTCAGGAGCTTTTGCGTGCATGTTCTATTGGCTATTAACTTCTATTGGGCACTCTTAATCGAATTTACCATCGATATAGACCGTTTTCCCAGTGTTTATAAGATATGAATACATTTCGTACCATTGATGACAGACTATTGAAAGAATCGTCTAAGATCACAGAATTTTTAATTCTGACATATGTATTCTATCGGAATTGATATTCGTTAAATATCTATTGATATACAAAAAAACTTATGTCTCAAGTAATTTTGGGATATGATTTTCACGAAATTCGGCGAAAATTAGCGTGTCGGCATTAATTACCGAGTTTTAATTGGATCATCGGATTTGCATATTTTCAGTTATAGAGGAAGTAACAACAAAAATTCAGATGGGTATAACTTCAAACCTGTTTGGACGATTATTCCTATTAACAAAGTCAATTTCGCATTCGGATGTGTAACCTAACCTAAAAATTGCAAGACGCTATCTCTTTCCTTTCTCAAGTTTTCGTGAGATACATAATATTTTTTCACATATTTTTTATGTGAGGTACGATCCTAACAATATATCACATAAGTCTTTATGTCGATATTTTACAACTAGTTACCAATTCGATCGAGTCTGTATTTTTTGAATTATCGAGAAAATAATTTTCAGATGGGTCACTCTGAAACAAGACGATTACATAACCTAACCTAACCTGAGAATTGCCTCTATGTCTTTCGGTTCGAAAGTTATCGTGGCAACGGTCACCCATATCCAGCTACTGAACTCATTCAAGGCTGCTTGAATCTCCAACAATATAGAGCCGATCGTATTGAAACTTGGAACTTGGCTGTAGAGATAGGATTTGAAGGCTCTCGCAAAATTATAGCGATGTCAGTCCAATACTTTCTGATGTATAGAATTTTTTTCAATAATTATTACGATCCTCACGAAATTTTGCAAAATTTGGGTTTGATTCGTATTTTTTGAGTTATTGAGAAAATAACAACCACATTCAGATGGGTATAACTCCAAAACCGTTTGGCCCATTATAACTATGAACGAACTCAAATGACGTATTTGGATTCACCTCCTACGCTAAAAATTGCAAGTCGCTATCTCTTTTCGTTCTCAAAATATCGTGGGATAAAATGAAAATTTTAATAATCTTTTTTAAATTTTTTAGTGATCTGATCGAGTTCAACTTCAAGATTGATGTAAAGTTTCATGAGAATCGTCATACTTAAACCGAAAAAAAAATGTCTCAAGAAAAACCCAATATTTAACCGAAAATTATATAATTGAGATATTTTGACTGGCCAACTTACCCTCTGCTCACCTATCCTAGCCCTGCCCTATCTTAACCTTGACAGATCTACTGAATTGAGCTGAATCAAAGATCATTAGATTTGCATCGAATAGTGACGTTGCCTGAATTTGCTTATTCATTTGAATACATACTTTAATTTTCCTCAATATTTCTATTTGAAATGTTGTTTTGTCGATATGACGGGTCTCTAAAAACTATAACTTTCAGTTGTAAAAAATACATAATATTTATATATTGATAGTTATATGAACGAGTGCACTAAAGATCCAGACGGTACTTAAGTGCTTTTGATTTTTTGTATCCTTCAACACTCTATTTCGTGCAAAAGGGCTAGTTTGCCTTTTATATTGTCAATTATTAAATACAACTTTTATTTATAAGAAGTAACGAAATCTTATTTATTTTAATAATATTCCCAGTAATCAGATTCCAGAATCCAAATATTATATAGTTCGTGATTCGTATTTGGCATAAGAAAAACTAGATCAATTTCATTATTTGTTCACGTGATCTTAATTTATAGGTCAAGTGTAATTTGGTACTTGATGACCGTATTCGAATATCAAGAAAGCTCGAATTTAATGAAACTCGAGCACAAAATCGATACACAATATCCGTTCCGGTTACTTATTTGAATACACAAAAGAACTCTGTATCACGCACTCCTTGTTGAATCGATAATGAGAACCGACTCTTAATAGAATATCACACATTGTTGATGAAGATTAAAAAAAACGGCAAATTTCTAAGGGTCATAAATTTGAAACCTTCTTCAGCTGAAAATATATTTCTTTACACTTTGAATAACGTATGTTTCATATCATTTTAGAAGTTTGCCATCTCGTTCTTGCGTATCTGCTAGTGTACTGTGATTCTCTACAATATACAGAATCAACAATCTATTGTAAAATGAGATTTTTGAAGGCTCTCGCTTTTTGAATGTTAGTTATAAGATAGGTTAATAGTAGTCACAATGTATGTAACATAGTAGGCCTATCAGTCAATGTCATATGTCAAGAGACAATTCTATGATTATGGTCAATTGTAGAACAGCACATGTTAAGCGTTTGAGAGGTTTTCATGAAATATTAAATCTAGAAATAATCTAAGTTTTTCTTACAAATCCAAGTTCAAAACACTCGCAAAATTTCAGCGATATCTGACTGATAGTTTATGTGATATTCATCAGATTCTCACAAAAATTTGCATAAGTCTTCTTTTCGGCATATTTCAACTAACTCCCGAGTTTCAATTCGATCAGATCAACATTTTCGAGTTATTGGGAACACAAAACTCCGAAACCATTCGGCTGATTATGTGGAAGTACCTGTGTCATTTGAAGGTGTTAAATATTTAGGAATGAGGTATACAGTTCATAATGAATCTGAACTGTATACCTCATTCCAAAATATATCCTAAAACTGAATAAAATTTTAGTATGCATTTTATTTCGTTAAAAATCTTAAATTAAAGTTAACATGACATTCATCACTTGTCAGGCTTTTCGAAGTTCGCCGGGTCAGCTAGATATTTCAATCAATAGAATACAATTCCCCTTATTTTTAGTACTCCAAATTTAGGATAGGAACTCAGTCTCCACGCAAATTTCCATCGTTAGACTTAATCTTCAATTTTGATCAAAAGAATACATTTATTTTGTATATATATATATATATATTTGTTTTTTTTCACACTTTCCTGGACGCATTTATAAAGGGTTTTCCAATAAGAAGTGTTATTTTGATATTCAAAGAAAAATGCCATTTTTCAATATAAATGATCGGATGTTTATTTCATTATATAGATGAAGCTATGCCGTTAATAGTGATGGAAAATAACATCAGGCAAATGACCACCACGACCACGCTTACAGGACCATATCCTTTTAATGAAATTTTCCATAACCAAATCGCAAAGTGGCTGCCCTATGTCCTCGATAGCCTCACGAATTCCATCTTTGAGGTCTGAAAAGTAAGGTCCAATGACTCCGCCGGACCATAAACCGTACCAAACAGTCACACTTCGAGGATAGAGAGGCTTTTCAACAATAACTCTTGGGTTTTCCGAGCACCAGATACGACAATTTTGCTTGTTGACGAAGCCATCGAGGTGGAAATGGGCCTCATTACTCAAGATGATTTTTCGATGGAATTCCGGATTATGCATTTCAACGACCCAATCAGCAAAGACACGACGTTGTTGATGATCGGCCGGCTTGAGTTCTTGTGTTAACTGAACTTTATAAGCCTTAAGACCCAAATCTTTATGCAAAATACGGTGTAATGACGTTTGTGGAATGCCTAATTCCAAAGAACGACGAGGAATGGACAAACCTGGGTTTTCTTCAACACTTTCGGCTACAGCAATATTCTCGGCTGTTCTTGAGCGACGTGCACGGGTTTTATTCTTCACATAACTAACTTGTCCCAACCGCTCGAATTCTTCCACCAATTTCTTCATTGCGGTCCGACAAGGTGCTTCACGACGACCAAAAAATGTTCGAGTTTTACGAACCGTCTCTGCCAAATTTTCACCATTTCTATAGTGAATTTTAATAATTTCAATGCGTTCTTGAAGCGTGTATCGTTCCATTTATATTAATGGCGTAGTTTCTACTTGTCGAATGTCAAAAAATGACAGCTTCAAATGTGACATCTACCGAAATAGCGGGCTATTCAAAATAACACCTCTTATTGGAAAACCCTTTACATCTATATATATTTCGGGGGTCCACCGAAACCAGTAAAGCTTTGAAAGGGGTCCACGAGAATAAAAGTTTGGTAACCACTGGTCTAAACGAAGAACAGCCGCTCAAACTGGTAAACTATTAACTTCTAAAATAGATTGAGAAATGTATATTCCATAGAAACAATACACATACATCAATTCCCAAGCATCGTAAAATCTAAGGAATCAATTTAAGAAAATTAATGGCGAAAAAGTGTATCTACAACCCTCCAAATAATTTGGAGACCCCGAACTACACTCCATCATGCTAAGGGGATTGCCAAATATCATATTTCAACCCTACTCCCGGTTTTAGAGCTCTAACTTGAAAGGTTCATATAATAACTTATAACGGAAGATTTTCAATATGAGTTTTCCAACATGAGTTATGAGTAAGGGCATCTTCAGAATCATACCACGCAGGCCATGCTTGATTTGCATACTCTCGATGGGAATCTCAGGGTCCTTGCATTTTTATGTCCCGCGAGGCGAGAATCTCTATGTTCAATAATAAATTAGGTATACTCCTTTCCCTTTTATAAAGTCTCCCGGTTGCCATGATTTAGGTCTATCACGTTTTTGTAACTAAAACTAAGGCAGGTTGGGACTCCTGAAATATCGTCAATGTTAAAACAACTCCCTGACACGTGGTCAATTTCTACTCTCAACAGTCAACATAATGTTCCATCTTAAACAAGATCATAGATCGTTATCTTCGAATAATAAAGAACTCTTCACTTTGAAATTGAGAAAGCTGAAAGTAGTTTTAAGGAAGCAGAGGCAAAGTATCAGGAAGTGCTATACAGAACTGAAAGCTGCAATAGGAAAACTTCATTCTGTCTTAGGACTTGTTGAACTCTCGAATGAAATTACCTAGTTTCCTATACTATCACTATATTTTATTAAGGTTTAACAGTGACTCGGGTTACGGAGTACTACTACATTTTCAAACTGGTGTATTTTAAGTTGAGCAACAAGGTATTTAAATGTCTTCTGTGGGCTTATTTCTTAAGAATTTCGAAAAGTGGGGAATTTCATAGGTACGTTTAGAAGTTTTCCAGGTACTTTTATTATTTTCTCAAATGAACTATCACAAAGTAACCAACTACTGTATCCATTATTTTTCAATAAAATTTCAACACTTGATTCTTGATTTCCGTACAAGATAATAGCAAAACTGAATCTTCCAACCAGTTTATATAGGTGAAATATTTCCATAGTAACAACACATGAAAATTTTTCTTCAACAGTCGCCAAGTCTTTGGAATTGTTGGATTCACATAATATCTTCTCAAATCAATTATTTTTCCCAAGAAAATTCACATTGTGAAAAATACGTAATTACTACGACTTCTATGTAGAGAGAACAACGTTGCGTAGATATCTGACAGGAAAATGAGCATAATCTAACATTTTGAAAATATACACGGTGAAATGTGTCAAAATTTCATGGCCAACCGGTGTATGATAATAATGATAATAATGATAATAATAATAACCTTTAATATCATCATATTATAATTACACCGAAAATACAAAGGAACCACAAATAAGGACTTCGAGATTATTATGGAGATCGTTATTTGTTGGGTACTACTTGACCCAAGGGCGTATCCAGGGGGGGGGGGGGTTTGGGGGTTCAACCCCCCCCCCCTTCTCTTAAAAAAAAATTGCTGCAGAAAGTGACCCTTACACCCCCAAAACCCCCCCCCCCCGAAATTAATTGCTATTTCAAAACCCCCCCCCGAAATTAATTCCTGGCTACGCCCTTGACTTGACCATTCCCAAAATTTCGGCAATTTCGGTTGTCACCATCTGTCCTACATTAAGTTGGCCTATATTCCCAACTTTTACGTCAACCAATTATGTTATCAGGTGCTTATGAATTTGTATGATTTCTCATATGGATTTCCTCCGTTCTGTCTGGCGACCTTACGAATGAGGTGCCATAAAAATCAACGTGACCCAAATTCTTAAATACTCCTCTGAATGAGTCTGAAAAATAAATCAAAACAGTTCCTAATTATATATAGTTCCAAAATTATATCGCGATTTACATTTACACGTTATGTACGAAAAATGCTCCATATTCATCAATCAAAGTTGTGCTGGAAATGCAGGCAATCTTGATCGTAGTTGTCACGCGAATCACGAAACTTCACAAAAGAAATGGAGGGAATACTTCCTTTCGTGGCCAAGTGAATTTATCTTTTTCTAATGTTATTCTTCCATTCAGGTTTTGTCATGTGATGATTGTATTTTTTTCTTGTTTTCGATTTAATCTGTGAGAGCAACTGCAAGTTTACTAACAGATTAAATAATCAATAAAAAAATAAAAATTCAAGAAAAGCATTGATGTGAAGTCAGGAGTGTTATTGTCTATTCACGCCTTAGGCAACCTCATGAAATACTGCATGAACTTTCAAGCCGTCTTTTTAGAATCAACACGTGAAAAAAGACATTGGCCATCAACTGAATTAAAATAATAGTACCCCTATTACACTATGCCTTTTTCGTGCCTATTTGTCAGCCTGACTGACTGCGCCTGAAATTTCGAAGGAATACGCAAGCGCCAGGGACTATTTTGTAGACTGTTTCAGGCTTGAAAATAAATAGAACTGGTTCTATTTGTTCCCCCTGAAACATGGGGATTTCAAGCCTTTTTGTCGAAATGTCATGTCTACCAACACAATATTTATCTGTCTGACTTGACGTCTTAACATAACCTAGTTTATCCTTTGAATCGCAGCCTTTTTAAATTCAATAATAAATGTATGTTTATTACTCTATGAGAACGTAAACTAACTAAACTTACGAAGGCCAGATAATCTGTGATGGCTATCCCCGAGTGATATGAAGTTTTCACCAGTAGCCTAGTATCGCAAAGTAATTATTAATTTCGTTTTTGGAGAAATGCTTTCTGGAATTACAGTGTCTTTTTTCTGTATGTGAATTTGCACTCTATGTAGTAGCATATTAAACGTTTCTTCAGACATTCTTAAAACACTATGGTATTGCTAAAAAATATACAAACAAAACAAGAACTTGAGGTAGGTAATATGGGAATTTCTTCAATGTTTGCAGCTCTGAAATTACTGCCTGAAACAAGCGCGAAAAAAGCGCGGTGTAATAGTGCCACTCATTTGGGGGTAAATTCAATCAACAAATAGCCATGAAAATAGGCGCAAATATAGACATGAAAAAGGCATAGTGTAATAAAGGTATTAGATAAATAAAAAAAAAATGATTTATGCACTGACGTGAAGTCAGGAGCTTTTCCCCGTATGTTCATTGTCCACTCTCCTGTATTGGACCATATTGTAAATTCGAATTTTCCATGGCAAATTCGATTACGATTGTCCAATACAGGACAATGGACAATATATCATGCACGCAAAAGCTCCTGACTTCACGTCAGTGCTTGAACCTATTTTTTTTGTAATATTTTAAAAATTTTGTAGGGGTAGGATTCTCACAAATTTTACACACGTCTTTATGTCGATATTCTACCAGAAGTTACCAAGCTTCAATTTGATCAAGTCTATATTTTTTGAGTTATCGAGGAATTAATATTTCAGCTGGGTATAACTCCGAAACCGTTGGACCAATTATGCGCAAAACCGAACTTAACTCTCCCATTCAGATGGAAAAGTTATCGAGGCAACGGTCACCTATCCAACTACTGAATTCACACAAGGCTGCTCGGATCTCCAACAATAAAGATCCGATCGTGTTCAAACTTGAACTGAAGGCTCTCGCGATACGATCCCACGAAATTTTGAAAGAATTTTCATGTTGGCATTTACAACTAGTAACCGAGTTTGAATTGGATCGGTTCTGTATTTTTCGAGTTATTGAGGAAATAAAAACAATATTTCAAATGGGTGTAACTCCAAAATCGTTTAGCCGATTATACCTATTAGCAAACACAAATGTCGCATTCAGATGCACAACCTAACCTGAAAATTTCAAGTCGCTATCTCTTTCCGTTCTCAGGTTATCGTGACATAAATATTATTTTTTAATAATTTCTTTAAAATTTTATAGTGACAAGATTCTATCAAAATTTCACAAACGTCCTTAGGATTGTATTCTACAACTATTCACCAAGTTTCAATTCGATCGGATTCGCATTGGTTGAAAACAAAATTATTACTCGGAAATCATTGGGCCCATTATGCCCATTAATAAACTTGTTCGTCGTATTGGGACGCGCCACCTACCCTGAAAATTTCAAGTTGCTATCTCTTTCCGGTCTCTAGTTATCGTGGCAACGGACGACCAGTCGGCCGGACAGAATCAAATTTGACCTCGAATTCTTCATCAGGTAGTCGAACTCAATCATTTGAGACAATTTTCGGCAAAAAATTCGAAAATTACAGACATTTGGGCAAAATGATAACGCGATGTTCCCTAGAACATGCGCGCAAAAAGTGAACTTACTCAGTGGAGATTTGAACCCGAATCTCCTGCGAGGCAGGCGAGCATGCTAGCATCTCGGGCATGGAGGTGTTACAATTCTGAGATTCACATGATTTTAAATTTCAGCAGAAGTAGATACCAGTTTGAAATTTTATTTTCACAATAATTCCTAAGATACAAAGCTGATCGGGTTGATATCCATGACCTGATTGTCAACTCCTAAGGATACACATTTTCCATAAGAAAAAACATGGCTGAAAACCTTAATTCATTTATTAACTTTTTTATTTCTAAAGTTTCTAAAACTTAATCATTTACGAGAAAAAACGCAATGAATTTTCAAAAAGCACTGAGGTGAAATTTCCCTAACCTAATTTATTTGTTTATAGTTCGTATATTTTATTTAGTTTTGATTTATTTTCTTCATCGCCCATTCTATTGCCTTCCTTGAAGACCTTTAATACACAGGCTACAGGGAAAATATAAAAGAGAAATAATTTCTTTTGTTATTCTTCGAAGGGGTGTTATCATTCTGGGGTGAGGTTTTTCAATAAATTTTATACCAAATACCCACACGAATTTTGATAACACAATCACCCCTTAAAGTTTGTCACACTTATTCAGAAACACCCAGTATAAGGTTAATATACGAAGGCACAACTCAAATCAGAATAAATCAAGAACTCCAGAACGTTCCTGCCAATAGGGTTGTCATAATGGCTTCGTATAATTAATATACTTATGCATATATTTCACAAGTCAAATAAACCCCAGGGGATTTTATTGATTAGCCAATAATCAAGAGCAGACGCGTTTCTGGCTTCTTGGCCTTCATCAGTACTCTGTAGCTTCCCAACAAATTCAACTAAACTGAACCTTGTTAAGCCTCTCACAGCCGGCTTGGTCGATTATACCTAATTGCTCACGCCACCTATGAGACAAAACAAGGAATTCAGCCTTTCCCCACCAGTGAAAGTTTGAAGTGTGAAATCATATGCCACCATTCGCTTGATTTAATCGAGAAACGAGTCCCGCAGAGATTAGAGAGTATCTTTCTATGGCCATGAATAAGTTTCAGTTTAGTTGAATTTGTTGGGAAGCTACAGAGTACCTACTGATGAAGGCCAAGAAGCCAGAAACGCGTCTGCTCTTGCTTCTCGGCAAATCAATGAAACCCCCTGGGGTTTATTTGACTTGTGAAATAAATGCATAAGTATATTAATTATACGAAGCCATTTTGAAGACCCTATTGGCAGGAACGCTCTGGAGTTGTTGATTTATTAACAACGGTATCACCATTTTTCATTATTTCAAATCAGAATAATTTATACAAAGTATTTCTTTCAGGATGTGGCTTTCATCAACCCAGCGAACGTCGTATTCGTGTACATGCTGGTCAGAGAACTGGTAGAAGAAGACATCGATTGCGAACAAGACCTCCAGGCCGTCGTCCTCACCTGCCTCTACCTCTCCTACTCTTACATGGGCAATGAGATCTCCTACCCCCTCAAACCTTTCCTAGTGGAGGATTCCAAAGAGAAGTTTTGGGACCGCTGCCTCGACATCGTCAACAGACTGTCCACCAACATGCTCAGGATAAACGCTGAGCCCGGCTACTTCACGGAGATCTTCACCGAGCTCAAGGCGTGCGGCATTGCCAATTCGTTGTCGAACAGCATGGCAACCATGGGGTGCCAGACGGTACCTGTGGTGCCGTGCCACGCAGGCGGTACTACTGCGGCTTGACCAAAAAAAGACGTCAGTACTGTGGTGAAACTAACACTGGCTGAGATGCCTACTGTTCCGTGCGAGGTTTGAGGCGGTTTTTAGAAAAAATGGGGTGGGGGTGAGTTTGGATCTGGGAGTGGAGATCTTTGGGTCTAGAAAGAATATGCAGTTATGTTCGATAAATAATTTTTGGGGACGTTGCATTGTCCAATACGTTTTGAAGCTTTCAGGAAATATTTAATATTCGTAACTGGTTAGAATTTTATATATTTAGAGCAATGATATTCGTTCCTGCTCCGGCTTGGTTTTGTGCTTTGTGAAGATGGCGACATTGGCATATGCAAATTCCATAAAGTTTTAAATTCTTAAATATTTTCTATAGAAAAATTCTACTAAAAAAGAAATGAAGCATCGAACAATACCATCTATCTGATGCCTGGACGAAGGAGGGTAATCTGTTTTTACTCAAAAATGTATGAAGCCAGAAGCACACCGAAGGGTGTATTGGAAATATTGTAAGTAAACTCAGGGCATAAATGTTCATGCTTCCCAAACTAGGCATCGAGTCTAAAGATCCAACTATCTTACCTCACATACCTCACATATCATTTGATCTGAGATCATGTCAGAACAGTAAGATAATTATTTGTCTGAATAGGATGCCATAATTTGTGCATTACAAGGCATTTTATTATTTATTTATAAGGTGTAGTAAAAAGAATTCCATTATTTTTACAATAGACGGCTTTAGTTATATGTATCTCGCGTTGTACAACTCCTATCGGGTTCCATTAGATGGCGTTAGAAAGATGAGATTTTGTGCTACAAAAACTTTCCTGACAGTATTATGATCAGTTGACTCAGTTTAGTTTGAGCGTGCCTCAAAGATGGACACTAGCAAATAGAAAATACGCCATATTTTACAGTTTTTCTTCAATAAAAGCGAAAATGCAAGCCAGGTGGCTGAAAATGTAAATAGTGTTTATGGTCCTTATACTGCAACAGCCAATCACGCGCAATTTTGGTTTTGTCGATTCCCTTCCGGTAATTTCGATGTCAAAGATGCACCACATACTGGAAGCCCAAATGTCGATTAAATCATGGACATTGTCGGATCTGACCGTCATGTAAGCACTTTTCGATGGCCCAAGAGATAAAGATTGTACAAAAAGCGGTTTGGAACCTTTTAAATAATGCTGGACTCAAGAAGAAGCTCGATGTATGGGTGCCACACGAGTTGTCGCAGAAAATCTCATTGACTGAATTTCCATCTGCGAAAAGCTGCTGAATCGCATTAAAATTGACCCATTTCTGAAGCGGTTGGTGACTGGTGATGAAAAATGGACCACTTTCGACAACGTCAAGCAAAAACGGTCGTGGTAGAAACGCGATGAACCGGCGGAAACGGTGCTCAAGCTAGGATTGACGGCCAGGAAGTTTATGCTGGGTGTTTGGTAGGATTGGCAGGGTATTATCTACTATGATCTGCTCCCCTACGGTACAACTGTTAACTCGGAACTGTACTGTCAACAATTGGACCGTCTGAAAGAAGCAATCGCCCAGAAGCGGTCTGCTTTGGCCAATAGGAGAGGAATTGTGTTCCATCAGGACAACGCCAGGCCACATACATCGATAGTGACTCGCCAGAAGCTATGGGAGCTTGGTTGGGAGGTTCATATGCATCCACCTTATAGTCCTGATCTGGCACCAAGTGATTACCTTGTGTTCCTGTCCGTGGTGAACAATTTTGCTGGTCAAAAATTCGCTTCAACAGAGGCTTCTGAAAATCGACTGTTTCAATTTTTTGCCAATAGGGACGAGGGCTTCAATGAGAGAAACACAATTATATTACCTCCAAAATGGCAACAAGTTATAGAACAAAACGGTGCATATTTGATCTAAAACGGATCATTCTAACTATGGTAATTAAGGCCTTCAATTTCATGCAAAAATAATGGATTTCTTTTTACTACACCTTATATATTAGTGGTCTTTTCCGAGCCCACATAAGGGTTCTGGTCCAGTAGTTGTTACCCTGGAGACCCTGTTCACAAAAAGATCAACTTTCTCAATTCCTTCAATACAAGAGTACCCTGGCATTCATGGAATGCTTGCCGATCGATATGCTGGATTACTGGCCATAATACAACGAGTCGTCGAGGTGGAGGCGTACAGTGGGCGATCGGATGAGTGTATGGATAAGTGGATGATGGATGACTGGATTTTCAGTCTAGGAGGGCAGCCAGGAGTATCCACGCATATGTGGATGGAAGGGTCGATATCTCCCGATCCAGCAGTGTTACAGGATCGTGTTTTGAGACGGCAGGCAGCATATAAAGGACACTTTCGGCGAATGCGCAGAAGTAGGCTGGCTGTTTTTGGTGTTATATTGGCTAGAATGCAAGGGGTGAATACAAATTCATACATATTTGGAATTCCATAATCAATTTCGAATTCATACATGCATTTTGCGAGAAGCTATGGTGAAAAAACGATTTAAAATATTCATATTAAATTACAGTCGGATTTGAGGAAAAGGCGTAAGGAACTTCGTTCGTGATGGTTTTCCTGTACTATATAAGTTGGATAATAAGTTCAAGACTCACCCAACGAGAGGAAAGTTTCGAGTAATTTAGGCCAATTGATCAGTAGAGACAATTAACATTGACAAAAGGTTCTTATTCAAGGTGAAAGAAATATTATCTATCTGTATCCGAACCAAAATGATTAGTCAAAATCTTTGCTGGGAATGGGTTCTTCGTAGAATTTCGAGGAATTTCTATTGACCACACATGGATTTTATTGAGTTTATTCAGTCTATTTTGTTTGAACGTGGCTTCCTCTATAACAAGAATACATTTCGTTGTTATGGAACTGATTGAGAAGCCACCGACTAAATTATTTACTAGAAAGGTATTCATACGGTTGTAACGATTGTGCAATTCGATAATGGTGAGGATACATTTAATTTCTGTCTCATGTTATCCCAGATTCCATTCATTCCTCCTTAGTTTTACCGGCAAAATTTTATCTCTAGTGGTACCTATTATACAGGGTGTTTGGTAATTCGACGTGATCTTTTCACAGGGTTATACTAGACATCATTTGTAACGATTTTAGGTCAGTGAACTTTGGTCCAAATGTCTTATGGTTACTGAGATATATTGAAATTTTGACTTTTTGAATGTTTTTTGACTTACCATCGAAAATAATTAATTTTGTAGAAACTGCTCAAGGATCGTTTCCAGAAACAATCATTCACCAAACAACAACCTGAAAAATAAGGAATCTGAAGAGGCATCAATTGTTTTTCTCATTAAATTTTCATGAAACAATTGCGTTTATCTCTAAAATATTATAATTAACTTTGAGTACAAATAAGTGAATAAACTTCCTTGGTTGATGAACTTTCCAAAAAGATAAAAACGTAATAAATCTTCCCTCGAGATGAAAAATATAGGCGGAAATCCGAGTAAGTAACAGACTTTTTCGATACTTTACTTGTGATAAATGTGATTATTAGTTGCTTGTTACGAGTGGGACTAGTACGAATAAGAAAATTTCACAGTATTCTCGAATGAAAATTGAAATAATGCTCAATTAACTGAGAGTAACTCTAAAGAATTTCAATTTGAGGATAATGAGTTTCAAAAAGAAAGAGTGCTATTATGGATTGTGTCCCTGGAATAAAATACGCATTGGGACGGTTTTCCGGCCATATTTTTCAATTTTGTGAAGGAATTATTGACATATGTACCTTTTTGGAAAGCTACGGAAACAAGTTTTTTCCTGAATTTGTACACCAAGTTCATAATACTTTTTTCGAGTAATTCTCAATTGTTTAATCAAAATTTTATGAGGAAAACATTTGATGCCATTTATGATCTCTTATATCTCAGGTTATCTAATTTTTTAGTAAATACTTTTTCGCATGAAATGATAACCATTTCTTCAGCTTTAAAAAAAATATTAATTGAATATTTAGAGTCAAGTTGTTTTCACGAAATTATTTATTTTCTATAACAAAGCAGAAAATTTCCAAAAAGTTGAAAAATCGCTATATCTTCGTAACCATAGATTTTCGGACCATGGTTCACTCGACTCAATTCGTTGCAAATGACGTCTAGATTTCTCCTAGACCCTGAAGGAGTGAGAATTGATATGCTAAGAATTTATGAACCAATATTTACAGAATGTAATTTTGTTACCGTAAAATATCAAAAACCCCACAGAAGTATCACTTTTCGCTACGATAATATTTACCTTCAAAGTAGACCCACAAATTTGCCAGCAGTACCTAATACAAACCAAGAAATATAAAACACAAAGAATATAATAATGTGAAAAACCCCTAATATATCGAGGAACTCACTCTGATATAGCATGAAGGATTGAGATGAAGAATATCACAACACACTTGTGACATTGTAATTTCCTGAAACCTTCAAAACTGATTCAACACTCATAAAATCCTGAAGCTGATTGAATCTATTGTCGAATTCATTCGAAAATAACGTCGGCAACACCGCAAAACCAAGTAACTGCAAAAACCAGCATTTTCAGAAGGCACTAAAAACTTCATAATTTTGGATTGATGAATTAGTTTAAATTCAAAATAGTTACAAACCACTTGATATTGTTTATCTCAGGGTCTGTCTACTGTTTGAAAAGAATTTGCACACCTGTCCTTTCAAATACAATTAAGTAATTACCGCCGAAATATCATTTTTGAATTTTTATCAGTTACTTGGTTTTGCGGTGTCGCCGACGATAATCAACTACATTCAGATAAACTCGAAGATTTCCACGGGAGCAAACATTAGCTGTGAGTATAAAATAAGTCCGTTTATTATATAAATTTGTCGATAATTTTCATACCCTTCGACAAGAAGAATGAAAAGAAAAATATAATGAAATGTGTTCATGTTCATATTTGAATGAAAAAAGTTATCTTTGTAATCGCTTATTATGGAATACTGAAATTAATTTAATTACTCTATAACTTGGGATTTTACCCATATTACATTCAGTGAAGGAAGGACAGTGTATATTTTTCAATGTTCCCTCACTTGCAATAACTTAGCAGAAAATAATGTACGTACTTGCTTTGCATTGTTGAATTATGGAAAATTTCAAATCAACAAATTGATTAATCCTTTCAGTCTCTACAGGGGGTTTCATAATTAATCGCTGATCCCAAAGGTCGATGATCTTTGCATAATTTTAGGAAAAATTCTTAATATGTGCATAGGGCCTCAAATGTATGTTGTTTAACAAAAAAAACACTCTCCCATATGTCTATAATATGGGAGAGAAAACTTAATAGCTTTGTTTTTTCACAATTTTTGTGATAAATTGCAACCACCTACTTACATCTCAAACATACAGTGGTTTCAGATAAATATTCACATGAAGAATTCATTCTTGAACAATGGATAATTACCCTTTAGGATAAGCTTTCAATTATGAATCACCACATGTATAAGTAATTAATTTAATCCGACAAAGTAATTGCATTTGTTCAGTTAGAGCATTGTTGGAACATTCTTTTGATTGAGACATGAACATTAGAACATTCAACCCTAACTGTACTACATTTGATTTGTTGTAAGACATTTTCAGAATAACATATGAAACCAAAACAGAAAGATTAGTCAAATATAAATAAAAGAATTATTTTCAGTTGAACACAGGAAGAAATAATCAGAAATACACTGAAAATGAGATGAGATAATACCTAATCTAAGTTGTTGAAATATTTATTTACTTAATTCTGAAAAAATTAAAACAAAAAAAATAATAGAATTATAAGATACAAAACATACAAACTAAGAACCACTTTATGTGAAAACATGTTATATTTTCTACTGTTACGAGATTAACCTTGTTATTGGAGCTCATAAACTGTTGGAACTTTCACTGATAGTATTTTTAATCTTTTTCTAGTTGAAAACTTGATGAAGGTCTTGGCTGGCAAACCATAAAATGTTGCAGTTATAGAAAAACTTTCCAGTGGGCAACATTTTGTTACAGAAAGGCAATCTACTGTTTTAGTTTCGAGACAGGTGGCCGTTTCTGGTATATATCTCTAGATTTCTTATTAATCTTCCAAAATCTTAGAGAACCTGTCATTTTCAAGATATTGACGTAAAATTGTAGATAATGATGAAATTTGGTCGGGATTGTGCAATAAATAAGTTGAACTTGATTTCAGTGCGAATTCATGGTTTTGAATTCGCAATGTAGGTAATAAGAGATAGTGAATTAATAAACCCTTACTATGTATCCAATTCGAAACATTTGATAAAATTTTGAATACTATGCGACAGATATTGATGTGGATGGGACGTACTGTATAAATTGATATTCTAAGATTTATTACTTTGTTTATGTGAGATTATATTGAAATTGGAGATGAATTTTGTAAGTTAATGAAGATTTTATTGGAAAATTCTGATACAGTAATTGGTATTTATGTATCCGGTACGAAAAATGGAAACAAACATGTATGTAAATGGTTTTACTGGGTATTTTCTAATTGAATATCAATATTTAAGGATAATCTATGCATGATATCAAGTCCAAAAGTTCCGCTTCATTTTTAACATATTTTATTTTATTTCGAAAAATTGTTTTTTTTTCGATATGTTTTTAACTAGTTTGTATATTAATATGAAAGTTGGGGGTGTAAAATATGTGTTTCATGAAGAAAATTAATCTTCAGTTTTAAACAATGATCATGAATATTTTCAATAAAATAAATAACAGATCTTTTATTTTCAAAATTAAAAATATTTCATCTAAGATTTTTCATTCCATATTAGAAATATTTCTTGAGATATTTTCGTATTTTGAACTGTCGCCAAGTAAAAAAATATCGACCTTCTTGGACTGGGACTTTTCACAATATCATCTAAAAATTAGAAATTTCATAAAATTTAAATTTATTTCTGATTAAAGAATTAGGTTTTACTAGTTAATAAGTTAAAAAAAAAACAATTTTTCAAAATAAATGTTTATTACTTAATATTATATATTATATACTATTCGGCCAATAAATTATAGGTAATCGAATATTGATATATTCGAATATTCGACTAATAAATCCTAGGTAATTGAATATTGGCGACTATTCGAATAATTATATTTTAAAGATTTCAAGCCTTAATCTACACCATTTTTGATAGTTTCGGATACATGAATTAACGTACGGTATTTCGTAAATGATTTTTTATGAAATGAAATGATATTCGTATAGATATATATTTGCTTATCCACAATTAATGTTATTTAAAATTGTACATTCGCATCAAAATTATTTTCTGATAACAACACAAACAGATTCGAAAAATCTGGATGATTGGAATTTTATTATTGAGAAAATAAGCTGATATATTCATTTAGATTAAGTTTGTATTTTCATCAGTATTAGTGAAATGTTGTAGAGTATTTATTATGTTGAAAGACACATCATAAAGAACAATTTTATATGTAGGTACTTATATCAGTGAACTATCCAAAATATTATAAAAACTATAATTTTTACAAAAATGTCGAGCAGGGTTTGTTTATATGTCAATAAGTAGTAATGGGACTGTCCGAAGACTGTTCGATATCAATACCATTCGTACTTTGCTTGTTTTCCATGATGTTTTTGTTCAGTTATATTTGTCTTGTTATTGATAATGATCATTGTTTTAAATTTGTGTACTTATTATCGTTCCTTAATTTAATCATAATCGTTGAAATTGAAACGAGTGATATTTTGATGTCTCTTTGTTTCTTAATGCATATTTTTGGTATGTTGTGAATGATATTGTAAGTATTCGAAAGTTATGGTTGGATAAATAAATGTAGAAAGAAGGATATTGTCAATTATACGTCTCAAACCCCTTTTCGATGAACAGAGAGTGCCTATCAATCCGTCCAAATGTCTGTAATTCACGAATACTTGGCCAAGAATGGTCTCAAACGGCTTGCGCGTCCAAATGCAATAGATAAGTTTGTTAATGGGCATATTCGGTCAAACGGTTTCTGAGTACTTATTTTGTTTTAGAACAATACACATCCGATCCAATTGAAACTTGATTACTAATTGTAGAATATCGATACAAAGACGTACGTGAAATTTTATGAGGATCGTATTACTGGAAAATTAAAAAAAATATCATTATAAAATATTATGTATCTCACGATAACTAGAGAACGGAATTTTTAGGGTAGGCTGCACATTTAAATTCGTTAATAGGCATAACCGGCTAAACGGTTTTGGAGTTATACCCCTCTGAAATGTTTTTTATATTTCCACATTAACTCAAAAAAATCGGATCTGATCCAACTCGATCATGGTCATTAATTGTAGAATGCCAAAATTAGCAAAATTTTTTGAGGATCGTATCACTAGAAAATTTAAAAAAAAATTCGATAGGGTGAAGTGGGGTAACTGTGGTTTGGGGTAACTGTGGCACCAGTTATTTTTTCTATAATCTGCGGGAAAAAAATAGTTTTCACTTCAAGCTATCATTCTTGGTCGTGACCAACTTATCGTGGTCATTCGAGTGCTAAAACAGAAATTTAGTCCTCAGCTAAAATTAGTACACCTAGTATACACCCATCACATGGCACCCTCTTTGACCTAAATTTCATTGCCATTGTCGCGTAATTATTCCAACTGCTTTGAAAATTTGCTCCGTTCGACATTGGGATGATTCCCACCCTACCCTATAATCTGCCTGCTTTGCATTTATCCGGACAGGCGGGTAAATTTCTTCACATTCCATATCAATTTTTTCGGAAATATTCCAACTCCATTGAAATTTTTCCAACTGCTTCGAAATTTGTTCTACCCACTTCGAAATTTTTCCAACTGTGTTGAAAATTTTCCAACTCCGTTCAACATTGGCGGGGATTTCCCCTCATCTCCCCCCTTAGGCCCATGCCTGATACCATCCCATCATTTTCCCTCAATTTCAACCCAATCTGACCGTTTTTATCTGATTTACCAGTAGTTACAATAAATGCATAATACTTCTAAGGATATTCCATGACCATTTTGGTCGAAAATGTTAAAAGTTCTTGGAATTACTCCCAATTTCGCGCATCGAAAAAACAATACCATCCTGTCATTTACCCTCAATTTCAATCCAATTCAGCCCATCATAGAGAAGTGTGGAAGGGGCTAGGAGGGTCTGGGCCTTACTACCTGTTATTTCGTAATAATGTAAAAACAATTTTTTTTTCGTTACTCCGAAACCATCCGGTCGATTTTGTCCAATAGGGAACTTAACCGATATATTTATCTCCCAAACCTACTCTGAAAATTTCAACTGTCTAGCTCATGACGTTCGAGAGTTATCGTGTCTACGGCCGGCCCGGGCCGGGCAGAATCGATTTTGACCACGGATTCTTAATCAGTGAGTCGCACCAAATCGTTTAAGAACATTTTCATCCAAAACTTCGAAAATTACAGGCATTTGGACAAATTGATAAGCACCATGTTCCGAGAAACAAGAGCGCAAAAACGAAAAACTAGGTTATTTAAATTTTTTTGAGGTCATGTGAAAAAAGTGTAAAAACTAAAGTTGTCGGTTATATTACTGACAACTTTGCCATTCAACTTTTTTCCATAAGACTTGTAGTTTAGCCGGAAATCGAGATAATCCGTTCACCCTTAATAACACACCCCGTCCACTTCCCAACCTCAGATCACCCATAAATTATTTTTCCTTCAATTTTTGTTATTTTCTCTTCCTTTTCCAATGGGTTTCATCCTTTTATTATTTTTTCTTTCACTTTTTATCATTTTCAAAACCACTGGTTTAAAATGCACACTGAAGAACTGATAGCTCATTGTCCATGATTTTGTCAGTATAAATTAATCTGTCAAATACTGTCAGAAAATACTGTCAAGACGGAACTGCATTTATAATTCAAGGAATGAGTTCTCATTCTTTTCCCAATGAACACTATAAAGTAGGTAAGTTTCCTATCGGCGAAAATTTCCTCATACTAAGATACTCGAAAACTTTCAGGTGAATCCGTCTCCCACAATTACAACACGAGATTATCCGGTAAGTTCTTCACATGATCTAAACAAATTTATATCAGTGAAGTAGCCGAATTTCAGTGAGAAGATCTATGTCAGCCTTCAGCGGAAAAGGACAGACGTCAAATTCAAGTGAAAATCCCACTGCAAATCCCGAAACAGAACAGAAGGAATCACTTCTATCAATCTACAGGAGGAACTCAGCTTCTTCTGTCGGAGAGGTGGAAGGAGAGAAACTTTCAGCACCCAAGAAGAATTCAAGAACAAAATTTTCGGTTTTCAGGAGGTTATCTACCGTATCTTCGATTGAGGAACAGCAGGAATTGAATTCTGGTGATTTCTCTGGAAGGAAAGAGGGAGTAGAGAAAGATTCTAGTCAAATTCTTGCAGTGCGAAGGAGATCTAGTTTATTGTTGGATCATGAGGGTTGTAATGGTGAAGCAATTGGTCAGTTGATGAGCTGTAATAGCTATTTGAGAATGGATCCCTCATGCTATGTGGATACCTGTAGTAGGCAGCAGAAAACTTGTGGACTCTGGCCATGTCTCATTGCTCTAGGTAAAATCATAATTTTTTGTATTAGAATATGGGGATGTCATCTGAATCTAAGTCACATATCCTATGTCAAAACTAGTTCAATATCATTTTAATAGCATATCAATATCATATCACTATCACTTCAATATCATATCAATATCATATTAATATCATATCAATAGCATATTAACATCATATCAATATCCGGTACTTACGTATCAACGCCACCTCAGCCTAGAACAGGACCATGGACATGGAACATGGACTATGGACTAAGGACACTTTACCTGAAGTGTTTTGATGATAAATGAGGTTTTTCATTTTATATTTTGTCGCCAAATATTTAGATTGTCTGCACTTTATAACCATTAAATTATCATTAAATGTTTGCCGCTGTGGCGTATTTTATCAATATCCTATCAATCTCATATCAGTATCATATCAACAGCATATCAATATCATATCAATATCATAACAATATCATATTAGTATCATATCAACATCATACCAATATCATATCAGTATCATATGAGTATCAATCAACATCATATCAATATCATATCAACATCATATCAATGTGACTATATAATAATATAATATCACTTCATTGGAATTGTTTTTCTCCATTCAGTATACTGCTTTTACTGTTTCTTCACATCGATTGTATGTTGTTGGTCCCATTTAACATCCATGGATATCAATCGACGCAAAAAATTGGCTTTGATGCTTGTGGGAATTCTGGATTTAACTAAAACTAAACTAAAAACTCTAAAGAGGGACAGCTATAACTTCAGTAAGCTCAAGATGCCGAAAAACCCTCAAGCATCTAAGTTTAGCAAAATTCTGTGCTGCCATTTGAATATCTAACCATTGTGTACGAACTCAAGTTTTCAGCTCTCTAGAGTATCTAAAATCTCAAAAGAGGGGCAGCTATAGCCTCAGCATGCTCAAGATGCACAAAAACTATCTAGCATTTCAGTGCAGTAGAATTATGTACTCCCAATTGATACCGATTCCATTAAAAATAATTTCAATCCAGATCCTTGAATCCCTCAAAATATTATTTAGTTTAGTTTAGCAAATCGTCTTGCAATGTTCCTTGTTTATAGAATAATTGTTCTGCTTACTTCAATAAGCAAGCAAGATTAATCCACGAACATATAATAAATTATTATAATTATTATTATTACATCTTTCTGGTACTCCTACGTTGAATGTTATGGCTGCAATCTTGGTTCAAAAACTTTTTTCACGAAGATTTGAAAATGTAAACACTGTATTAATTCAATCTTTTTCAGGTGCGATCATTATAATTTTTATTCCATTGGCCAAAATCCTAGGAGGCCTGAGGTCAGATATCTATTCGATGCACCATGAAATAATCAGCATGAAGGTAATATTTATTATTCATGATAACAACATTTTATTTGTCAAACAGCAGTAAGGATATATAAAATGATTCAACAACATCTGAAGAAGGATTTTCTTCCCTTTCAGAAACAATCAGGTATACAAAGCACAGAGAGTTCCGAAAAATCAGGTGAATACAGATATCTTTGACATTACTCTAACTGTGGCGGGTTTAGACCATGTTATAAATCTCCACTGGTCACTTTGATTTTAACTCAATCAATTTAATCGTTTCCAAGTAACAGAGGTGTGTTTATGCAAAGTTAAACACATTGATACCACTGCTCCCCACCCCCTGAATAAATTCCTAAATCCGCCACTGTCTGATTAGAAAATCTATTAAACATGTAATCACAAGAACTGATTCTACATTCTCTATTCTCTTTTTTTGGCCAGCAAAAGTGCCCGAAGAATTCACTTCGGCAATCAAAGGTCTGATACAGGAGCAATTGGATAATTTTGGTTCGGACAGAACAGGAAGAACTGATTTCGCCTTAGAAACCGCTGGAGGTAGAATTGTGAAAACAATCGATACCGAAAATTATGGTTCCACGGTGGGATTTCTGGGATTGACCCTTTGCGAGGGGAACAATGGTCCACGCGCTATAATTCAGGTGAAACAAACAAAATAAGTACACACAACCTAACTTCATACTTTGTCCCATTAAAATATTTCAGGCAAGCACAGCACCAGGAGAATGTTGGGCTTTCAAAGGATCCAAAGGAACAATTCTGATAAAGCTCCTGGGCAAAGTACGGATAGACGCTGTGAGCTTGGAGCATATTTCAAGCAAAATTTCACCGACTGGAAGACTCGATACAGCTCCAAAAGACTTTATGCTTTATGTAGGTTGAACAGTAAGACAATTTCTGCTCGTTAACATATCATTTTCTCACAAAATTGCGCAAAATCTTTCACAATAAACTCTGATATTACTGGGTATTTCCGAAAAGAATGTCGATAATTTTGAATATTTATCTATGCCTTTTCTCTCTGTTTGATATGCAGAGTGTTAAAATTCATTTCAATTTCTTTTTATTTCGAATTTTTTTTTATTCCGGATTTTTTTTTCGACCAGCTTGTATACTATACCTATTGGTAGCAGTAAAATTTTTCACTACTTTACTCAGCGGCACCCAGATTAACATGATAATGAACATTATCGATATTGAAAATTATACGCCACTGATTTTAAAAAAAAACATAAACTATTCTTCTAATTAATTTTTCATTTTGCGATAAACATTTTCTCCTGGGCTATTTTCGTATTTTGAACTGTTTTAAGGTGAATAAAATAGGAGCTAATATTATGTATTTATACAGTAACATGCTAAGAGAAGAAATTATGTGATTCAACAGATACAGAACTTTTTACAATTTGTATTGAACTATCAATGGAAAAATAAGGAAACTAATAACAATTTCTGATTAAATAACGATGATATAATACAATGAATAATACAATTTTTTTTAATAAATAATTGTTTGATTTCAGGGACTAGAAGACTTGAACAAATCGAAAGTTCCCCTTGGAAAATTTCAATACCTAACGGACTCCCACCCTATACAAACATTCCCCATTCAAACGTCATGCCAAGTACCATTTGAGTTCGTTGAGTTTCGTGTAGAATCCAACCACGGTTCACCGGAGTATACGTGTGTTTATAGGTGAGGAACCCCCATTACAAGAATAACAAATCAGCTGATTATCCGCAATTTACACTTAAACTAATTTATACAGTGTGGAAAAGCTAAAGATAATTAATTATCTTGTTTACTGTCCATATTTGTGGAAAATCCCGAAACACATCCAAGTCAAATTTTAAATTGTCATTCTTCTTCCTAAAAATTCGAACCCTATCTCCAACCCCCTTCGAAGACAGGTCCCAGGTAACACAGGGACCTCCCACAGATGTCTCGGCGAGCTCTTGCCGGGATATTGTGACGCCTATTGCGATATCGCTGAGAGGTCGTCAAGAGCTCCCTATCACCTCCAAATGTCCGCCACAGGGGATGAGCCCAGTAACATCTCAGAAATATCACATGGGGAAGTTCTCAAACTGCACACCCTGGGGAATATTTTGAAAGGTTTATTGCGATATCGCAGGGAGGTTGCTCAGACCTCCATATCACCTCCAACTGCCCGCCACAGGGGATGATCCCAGTAACATCTCAGAGATATCACATGGGGAAGTTCTCAGGCTGCTCAACCGAGGCAGTACTGAGAGAAGATGACTGCGATATGGATCTGTAACCTATATATCCTCCAAATGTGCAGTACATAGTACATGTGTGGCGCCGGATACATCACTTCGATGCGTAGATCGATATTCGACTCAGGTTATTAGCGATGGGGTTGTTCTTCCGGGTACAGAGTAGACGATTACGGCATCTACCGGTGGAAACGAAAAGTGCAGAGTAGAGATGGAGTATATCCCTGCAACACGCCACCTGATATCCTATTCTTGTTGAATTTGCGAGGTTTTTAGGAGCTCGCAATGGAATGCGATATTCTCGTTACACTTGTTGTACCTTGAGGACCTCGCAATAGGAATGTCTTTTTCTAGTTATCTGCGTGATATCTTTAGGAGCTCGCAATGGGAATGTCTTATTCTGGTAACATATGTGATATCTTGGGGATCTCGCAACAGGAATGTCTTATTCTGGTTATCTTTGGGATATCTTTAGGAGCTCGCAATAGGCATATCTTATTCTTGATATCTGTGTGATATTTTTAGGAGCTCGCAATAGTAATGTCTTATTCTGGTTACATATGTGATATCTTGAGGATCTCCGCAATAGGAACATCTTATTCTTGTTATACTTGCGACGACTTAAGGAGCTCGCAACAGGAATGTCTTAGTCTGGTTATCTGTGGGATATCTTTAGGAGCTCACAATATAAATATCTTATTCTGATAACATATATGATATCTTGAGGATCTCGCTAGAGGAATGTCTTATTCGGGTTATCTGTGGGATATCTTTAAGAGCTCGCTATAGGAATATCTTATTCTTGTTATCTATGTGATATCTTTAGGAGCTCGCACTAGGAATATCTTATTCTGATTATCGGTGTGATATCTTTAGGAGCTCGCAATGAGAATGTCTTATTCTGGTTACATATGTGATATCTTGAGGATCTCGCAACAGGATGTCTTATTCTGGTTATCTGTGGGATATCTTTAGGAGCTTGCAATAGGAATATCTTATTTTGGTTATCTGTGTGATATCTTGAGGATCTCACACTGGGAGCTCACATTTTCATCCACATTGTGACCTCTCAGAGACCTCTATGCGAGGTCTGTGTTACCTGGGGTACAACCCGTAATTTTTAAATAGGAAGTATGGACTTGTGATATATCGTTTGAAAGATCCCGGCATTCTCTCTTCAGAAATGTTATCACTTTCAGGTTTATTGCAATAATTAAATTAGAAAAAAATAAAATCAGGTGATTACCAAAATTCATTATAATATTCCCCCGAATATTCCCAAATCGAATAACAATAATACTAAACTAATTTGCTTTCAAGATGTGATAGAAAGGAAATGATCACTCCTGAGATGTTGAATAATGTCGGAAGAAATGTTTAATTGAGGTTAGGGTGTTGCCAAGGCGTTCGTGGTGAACAATTTGAACATCTACTTAACTAACAATCATAATTTTTTGGCTACATTTTAGTTTTTAATATTATACCAAATTTCTCGAATCGCTTGATTTTATTTCTTTAATTTGATTTTTGCAAAAAACATTAAAGTGAACACATTTGTTAATAGAAAATAACGAAATCTTTCAAACGTTGTATCACAAGTCCATACACCCTATTTAAAAAATTGGGGGTTGTACCTGACTTTCGAAGGGGGTTAAAGGTAGAGTTCGCATTTTTAAGAAGAAGAATGACAATTTAAAATTTGAATTCGACGTGTTTCGGGATTTTCCATAAATATGTATAGTAACCAAGACACTTAATTTATTACATTTAGCTTCTCCACTCTGTATAAATTAGATGAGGTGATCTAGCCCGGCCAAGCGAAATATTTGTGTACGATGCTACGGATGTTAGAATTTGTTTTAGATGCAGTGGTTTCAATCATAATCAAAAAAATTGTTCTCTCAAGATAACTTGTCCAAAATGTGCCGGTGAGCATCCTTTAAACAATTGTACTAGTTCTGTTCTTAAATGTATAAATTGTGTTAATGCTAATTTGAAGGATATTTCTCATGCTGTGTGGGATGCTGTAGATTGTCCAATCTATAAAAAAAAGTTGAATAACTTGAAGTCTTCTATTTTTGTTACGAAATAACAATTAATGCGGACTGATTGCACAAATATTGCAGCATCTCTTTCAGCTGACCTTAGATGTTTTTACCAGAACGTTAGGGGCCTACGATCCAAAACACAGGATATTTATGATAGCATTTCTCAATGTGATTTTGACTTAATATGTTTATCTGAGACCTGGCTATCGCCTGATGTCCTGGATTCTGAAATTTGTAATGATCAGTATGTTCTGTACAGGAATGATCGCAACTTTGACCTCACAAGCAAAACGAGGGGTGGTGGTGTGTTGATTGCGGTGAGATCGAGCTTGCTGGCTTGTTCTCTCGATCTCGGGTCCATGAGAGAGTCATTTCCCAATGTGGATATTGTCGGTTTGAGACTGGGCCCCCGAAGTTCTCACTTTTACATTTTTACTATTTATATACCACCAAATACAGCGTTTGATCTGTACGAGGATATTTTTGAAGCTATCTCGGCGCTGCCATATTTATTTGATGATAACGCTAACTTGATTGTTCTGGGAGATTTCAATATTCCAGATTATGTCACCTACAAGGAAACTAATTTCCGCAATGTCAGAGTCGAAGCAATTGAGAATTTCATGAAGTTTTTTGGCTTGACTCAGTATAATGGAATACTAAATTTTAAACAAAGATTATTAGATCTTGTTTGTAGTAGATGTCCCATTGCGGTGCAGGAATGTATGTCTCCTCTCGTTTCCATAGATGCGCATCATCCGCCCTTAGAGTTTTCCCTAACGTCGATCACAGAACCTGTCATGTTTCCAAGAATCAGTTTTGAAGGATATAACTTCAAGAGAGCTAATTTGGCACGGCTTTATGACATGCTTCTGAACACTAATTGGGATTTTTTGGATGACATCAATGATGTTAATCTGGCATGTGACGAATTTTATGTCATTCTCGACCGTATATTCTCGGAATGTGTCCCTAAATTGTCTACTAGCAAATTATCTTACCCACCTTGGTTCACAGGTGATATTATTTGTAAGCTGAAAGTAAAGTTTAGATATCTGCGCAAATACAAATCAACGGGGAATGTTCAGTTTCTAGATATGTACAAGGATATTCGCAGGAATCTGAAGGAGGATATTTCTGATGCACGAGCCAATTTCATACAAAGGGCTGAAGCTGATCTATCTATGGATCCAAATAAATTTTGGGGTTATTTGAACACCATTCGAGGTAGTTCATCTGTACCTGGTTCCATGACCCATGGAGACCGCCATTTGTCGTCTCCCCAGACCATAGTCGATGCATTCGCGTCAGTTTTTGAGTCAGCTTTCATTGTTTCATCCAACTTCCAGCACAATGATCCATCCGATGTCTCTCGTACGCAATCGCTGGCTATTTCTGAGATAACTGAGGATGAGGTGCTCAAGTCCCTCAAAAAATGCAAGGCAAATATGACCTCGGGACCAGACAGGATTCCATCTTTTCTTTTGAAGGACTGCGCTATAATTCTGGCCCGACCCTCGACCATGCTATTCAGGCTGTCTCTTTCAGAACGTTGTTTTCCAACTATCTGGAAGGAGGGTAGAGTCCGCCCGGTTTTCAAAAAAGGCAACAAAAATATTATAGAAAACTATAGACCAATTGTCATTCTGAGCAACTTCAGTAAAGTCTTCGAGAGAGTACTGTATAATATTATTTACGCACACGTGAAATGTCAGATTTCGGATAGTCAACATGGGTTTATTAAAGGTCGGTCTACCGTCACCAACCTAACTTGTGCAACCCAGTACATATCTTCTGCTTTAGATGATTCTTCTCAAGTAGATGTGATTTATACAGATTTTTCTAAGGCGTTTGACCGACTAGACCATGGTATCCTTCTCAAAAAACTGTCCTCCTTTGGCTTGACTGTAGATTTCACGCGTTTTTTTGAGTCCTACCTTACGAATAGAAGACTCTGGGTTCAGTGTTCAGGTTTCAAGTCAGCTGAATTCGTGGCATCCTCTGGCGTTCCCCAGGGATCTATATTGGGACCACTGTTATTCATCATTTTCATTAATGATATTGGTTCATATTTGTTTTCCCAAGTTTTGCTTTATGTGGATGATTGTAAGTTGTTCCGCCGGATTCTTTCTTCTGAGGATTGCTGGGATCTCCAGGGTGATATAGTTGCGCTGAATCGTTGGTGTACGGAGAACTTGCTTCCTCGTAACATTCCCAAATGTAATGTGGTATCGTTTGGCCGTAAGAAGGACTTGATCGCGTTCCCATATAACGTGGGGGGCCACGTTCTCAATAGGGTGGTAGAATATAAAGATTTGGGCGTTTTGTTTGATCAGAAACTTTGTTTTACAGCCCATGTGCGCTCAGTAGTCTCAAGTGCTTTCAAGACCCTCGGTTTTATCGTGAGGAATTCGGGATGGTTGCGGGATACTGGGACATATTTTGTTTTGTTTAATGCGCTTGTGAGGTCAAAGCTTGAATAGGGATGCATAATCTGGAGCCCTGGGTACAATGTACACGTCGGGAGTCTGGAGAATATACAGAGGCGATTCTTGAAGTTTGTTGGTTTCAGACTTGATGGCGTTTATCCGAACCGTGGTATACCACATGGACAGTTGCTAAGCAGATTTCGAGTTGATTCCCTCGAGCGGCGTCGTACCTACTTGGGTATTTTATTTCTCAGAAATATTCTATGCCCGTCAATTGACTGTCCCTACTTGCTGGCTTTAGTTAATCTGCATGTTCCTAGACTGCCTGTACGCAATGCAACAACATTTTACCTGTCTTTTCCACATTCTAACATTCTTCGTTTTTCGCCTCTGTATCGTATATGTCATGACTATATATCCATCCAGAATGTTGTGGATATTTTCCATTGTAGTCAACCTGACATAAGAAGGGCTGTTCTGGGATCGTAACATCTCTGTGGATGTTTGGGTGTGAGCTGTTTTTCTCAATGAGTTTTTTTTCAGCTCATGCTTGAATGTATTTATTTGTTAATTCTAGGTTTCTTATTTTTAAAATTTCGAATGTATTATTTTTAAGTTTCTTTCTTTGTATATTTTCTTTCCCATTCTGTAATTGGCCTTGGCTGTAGAATGGTGTAATTATTAAATAAATAAATAAATAAATAAAATAAATAAATATTTGTTGATAGTTAAAAAAAAATCAATAAATATTTTACCATGTGTCTTTTTTAGTTATTGGCAATAAGCACAGTTCACTTCATTGAATGTTAACTGGTTGGTGGTTTATCTTACCACATTAAACCGGGCGTTATATAAGGTCTTATATAAGTAGATGGCATTGCCACCCCTAACCCTCTTGCGGCAAAAGAATGAACGTCGCTGGACATCACTCAAGGTTTCTTCATCGCATAGGTATGTTCTGGGGAACATCGCGTTATCATTTTGCCCAAATGTCTGTAACTTTCGAATTTTTTGACGAACGTCAATGATCATGGTAAATTATGTTGTCCATTCTCCTGTATTGGACACTTAATTCGAATTTACCATGGTATATTCGAATTAAGAGTGTCCAATACAGGAGAATGGACAACATAATTTACCATGGTAAATTCGATTAAGGGTGTCCAATACAGAAGAATGGAGAATAGAACATACGCGCAAAAGCTTCTGACTTCACGTCAGTGCTTGAACCAATTTTTTTTTTCGTGATTATTTTTAAATTTTCTAGGGGTACGGTTCTAAAAATTTTTTTTCGTCATTTTTGTCTCATTTTCTAGTTTTATTGTTTAACTTTATTACGCTATCCTTACGCTACGCTTTGCACAGGGCTGTTAATTTTCCACCTAACAGTTAAGGGTGGTGGATACTGTCCGACTAGAAAATTTATTTTCTAACCAGACGGAATTTGAATTCGGAATCTTGCGGTTCCTAGCTCGACCCAACATTTCATATGCAATAATTAAATTTTTTTTCCAGATTACGTGTCCATGGTACATTAGAGTCATTATGAGGCAGTCACAAAACTAATATAACATATAAATACTTTTATTTTTCAATAAACTTTTCATACAATTGATTAACTGAATTATTTATCAGCAAATGAATGGACGGACTAATCTATCAATTTGGTAGTTAGTGAGTGAATGCAAGGTTAAACGATAATTGGGAGCATGTATCCGTTTATAAAGAAAATTTTAGATTATTTATGCATGAAATTTTTGTTAATAGGTGAAATCCAATTTATTTATTTTCAACCATTCGAGAGTATATTGAATTCAGAGATGAATAACTTGAGCATTTTCTAACACTGAATCTATGGAGTTATTCAATGAAAATCAAGATAAGTATTTCATTCCATATCCAAAATATTATTCGAGAATTACACAGAAAGGAAAGACAAAATTGTATTAATTAAATCGAAAATGTTCTTCTTCTGGGTTTTCTCTCGCTTACTCTGAAAAATATCTATAATATAAAAAAAAATTCTCTTGAAATTGCTTCTGCCTCAGAAACACAATATATTCATCAGAGGCAATATATGGAATAATTCAAGGATGAAAGGACTAGCAGAGACCAAAGTCCAGAGCAATCCACATAGTAGTATATGTTACATGAGATCCATATAATGTCAGCGGTGCAGGACTCAACTCGGTTAAGTAAACCTGAGCGATCGACTAGACCCTATGGTAGTATGTTAACCAGTAACCCGAGCTCAAGGGCTTCGACTATGAGACCCTATTAGCTAATATGAGACTGACCGAAATGCAATAAGCCTCTCAAGGCTGCAGCATGGACTCACTCAATCGGCATCTGTCTAACACAAACAAACAAAGGATCTGATTTAGGTCGCATTACAGAATTTTATCGTTGGTGTTGTTTCGTTACTGTTTATTTGGCAACATCGTTCTATATACTCACTCTGAGACTTGTCCTGTGTTTTTAACGCAGAAGCGTTCGTGAGTTTGTGAGAGCAAACCCGGAAAAACATAGTAAAATATAGAGGTTATAGACAATTTGGAAAATATAACTGATTGCCCTTCACTCGATGGAGTTTCTTTTTCAATGAATAATGACTCAAATTTCTGCTATAAACTTCATTATACTTTGATCTGTTCTATGAGGTGCACTCATTAAGATCTTGTATAAATCTAATATTGAATTAGTTCGATTGTAGCACATGAAGAAGCCACAAAGTTTTAGGAAATTTGTCTCATCATTTATATAGATATCTACACATTCTTGATCGAGTCTACAATCTATTCGTGTGTTGTGATGCTAATTATCTTGGAATTAATTTTCAGCGAGTACATTTAAAGGATCTCCGTTTAGGAATTATATAAAATCATTCAACTGATTTAAAAAACGCCAAAATAAATATTTGGTTTTATTTTATAGATATATTGTCATTTTCATTTGTGGTGTCAATATTGTGCTAGCCATGTCTTAACAAGGAGCTTACTCTCACTGTTAGCCTTTCTTCAAAATCGTAGTCCTTGATCTGTACAGTTTGCTGAAGAAGTTTCCTTCCCTCATCTTTTGTCTGTAAAAAAAAAGTTTGTGATTGTGTCAATGCTCCCAACTTATGAATAAATTAACACGAGGATAGTACTGGAAGTACCTGACCTGACTATGGTAGAAAGAGGGTACCAACTTCATTTAGGTGTGATGGTTTTTGGCAGCCATCACTAACGTCTGCTCAACTGTCTTTCAAGCAAACATTTTTGCTATTGATCACTTTGCGAAACTCATATACAGGGTGTCCGGTAAAATGTGGGAAATCTCTCGGATTCTGAAAAAACATAAAAAAATAAGATGACAAGTTCCCATCAATTTTTTTCCCTAGCAGCCCTCCCTAAAATGACGCCACTGGAAATCCATTTTACTGGAATAAATTTCAAACTAGTTGATATTTTTTAATGAAAATTTGATATGATAAACAATAGTAAGGACCTCTTAAAATACTGCCTTCAAATTCAAATTAGCTTGTTTAGTTAACCAAGGGCGGACTAGGTTGTGCATTTTAATGCTTACGTTTTTAACACCCTGTATGATAAGGAGTTAAAAAAAAAACAAATTTGAATACCTTGAACATTAAGCTAAAGGAAAAAGGTTCTCTGTATTTTAAGAGGTCCTTACTACTGTTTATCATATCAAATTTTCATTAAAGTATATTAAGTAGTTTAAAATGTATTCCAGTAAAATGGATTTCCAGTGGCGTCATTTTAGGGAGGGCCGCTAGGGAAAAAAATTGATGGGAACTTGTCATCATATTTTTTTATGTTTTATCTGAATCCGAGAGATTTTCCACATTTTCCCGGACACCCTGTATACTTGAGATAGGGTGAGTTCGCAAATCAAATAAGATCCTATCGGATAGTCAAGTTGCCTTGACGGCCTTGGCTTCCTACAACTGCAAGTCCCTGCCTTTGCAGGACTGTACACTTCCTGAAATGGGCGACCGCAGTAGGTTGCATCTAGGTTCCGGGCCACTTGGGCATAGAAGGTAATGAGGTGGTGGACTCATTGGCGATGCGCCGGGCCTCCATGGAGGTCATTGGACCTAAACCGGCATGTGACGTCTACCTCAAGGCCTCAAGGGTAAGACAACACCAGATGGTTCCACCAAAAGGTACAGGAACTTTGGTGCATCATATCTGGTCCCAGACATGATCACTTAACAATTATTAGCCAGTCAGCTGAAATATCCAGACGTTAGCTCAATTTCCCCAGGTTAGACCTGAGAGTGTATAACTGTGAACTCAGAAAACGTCTAAGTAAGTTGGGGTTGGTTGAGGACTCTGAGTGCAGACTATGCCTGGAGGACGCCAAGTCTATCGAGCTTTTCCAACCAAGACTATGTACTTCCGTTCTTGAAATCGTTAAAATCGATGAGGTGAAGTTCGAATTACTTCCTCATGCCGCCTATTCACCATGCAGATTTAGCCCCTAGGCTTGGTCGTAAAAGATTCACCCATAATGAGAGCAGAGTCGGTTAGTGATGGCTATTTTGAGAAGACAGACGTTTCTTACTTCAAACATGGTAACGATGCTGCCGAACCTCGCTGGGAAGTCTGACTCGAGAATGAAAAAAATTGAAATATTTTTTGAGAAAATTGTGAGAAGGTGTGGTAATTCAGGTACTACTCGCATAGAATTCTCAGGTACCTTACCTCAGGCGTTCCAACCAATATAGTAGCTAATTCATACTGGGCAAAAGCAAGAATGTGAATATCCTTAGGGTGACTTTTGTTGGTCATTTCTGTCCTGCTCTGTATGCATTCCGTTAACATCGATCTTGCTTCCGATATCTGTCCTAAGATCAGGTAACAAGCACCTTGTATCAGTTTCGATACACCTTTCATGGGTTCCTCAGTGGGTGACTCTAGATTACAATCTGAAAAAAAACATGCGTAAATATTATATCTTTTGACGAAATTATCCCTCTATAAAGATTCGATCAAATCTTAGTGTTTCATCATGTATGGAGCAGCATACCTGGCCACACACATGCTCAGTCAACAATTACTGGCCCATCAGCTGAAAGAGCCAGACAATGGCTCAAATTCTCCAGGGTAAACCTGAGAATCCTTACAGCTGTATACACGGGCCACTGTGGCCTCAGAAAACACCTCAATACGCTAGGGTTGACTGAGGACTCCGAGTGCAGACTATGCCTGGAGGACGATGAGTCTGTCGAACACATCATGTGTGACAACCCCGCTGGGGACAGGATCAGACTTGAGGAACTAGGAGTCCACAAACTGAGACTGAGGGAACTGGACAAGTTCTCACCCACCAGACTCATATCCCTCATCAAGAGACTTGAGTGGGTGAAGTATAGATTATATACTATAGGTGTGCCACAATTGACCGATTGGTCGCAGTAAAGGGGTGGGTTTCGTCCCATCAACTGTGAAGGCTGCTTCCAGCTCATCTCTTTTTTTAAGGGACGCTGTGAGGGCAGGACGAAGAACTACTCCTAGGAACGTGCGAGAGGTTTTTGAGTGAGTCACCATTCAACAGCTGGAGTCTCACACTCCTGAGTGAAACGGACCCTCTCAGGGCGAGCCTATAAGAGGTTTTTCCTCTCGAACGGATAAAAAAAGAAAACTGGACCAACCTGCAACGATCTGTAAAATATCCTCCCTCGTACAGCTCGCCAGAGAATTCCACAGATAAAGCATCTCGTACACGAAAAGTTTCCAGAACCTAACAGTATACGTGGCGAAATGTTCCTTTCCCGGAAAGATGGCAACCCTCTTCATGAGGAAGTCGTCCAGCTGATTCGTTTTAGTAGACATCCTGATATTGAGCACCATCTCCTCGAGGACGGAATAGTCGGTGAACGCGCTCCTGGACCCCTTGCAGATGCAGGTGATATAAGAGTAGAATGGCCTCGACCACCTGCTCCAGGTGGCGAGGAAAGCAAAGTTTGACTCTGAATTCTGGAAATCCAACTGGATGAGGTAACACCAGCCGACCTCGTGCAGGGCCAGCAGCTTGATTTCCCTCTGGGTGGAGTTCTTGACAGAGGCTTGGAAGGCGGATAAGGCAGCTGGTATATCCGACTGAAAGACGAATTGAGATATCATAAATTGGTAAAACAAAGAGAGATGAGAGTAGAGGAATATTCTAAGTGATTTGAATATGCCACTTGTCTATGGTATCTACATTCTCAAGACTTGGATAAGCGACTAGTATTGGTCAGTAAGCTAAAAGGCATAGTGGAAAACCTCCTTCCAGCATGTTTTCTTTATAACAGTATTAGATCAGATGAGAAATGATCTTTTGGTCTGAGCAAAGCCTTCCAGCACTACGATCAATCAGATCATTTGTACCTATATCAACATAAAACAATAAGTTGCCAGGAATCAGCTCATTTACTTAACTAATAAATTTCCTGGGAAACTTGGCTCTAATGTGATTGGGATACGTCTTATATAGGTGATATCTCGTCCTGTAATGGTCAGTGCGAATCCCATTAGGCAACATTTGTTAGCTCTCAGAAAATTATAGACTTGTAATAGTATATCTAATATAATTATGTCCGTCATTCCACCGACAAGTTAATTCGAATATCGAGATCTCACAGTCATGATGAACTAACCGTTCGTTTCCCTATCAAACAAGAACGTTAATTCAACTGCACCTCTGTTTCAATGGCCTATTCGGAACTTGAAATAGCTGGCCAACTCATTAAAAATAACATAATTCAAAGACGTTGAGCAATGAAAGACAATTTCCTAGCCTAGTGGCTTCCACTGTTAAAACATATCTTAATTTCTCACATGGCATCATACAACTCCATTCACATTCCAATTTCAGCAATCTCGCTTTACGCCGAAGAAGCATCAGTAAGCAGGAATAATTAATTAGCCTTCCCGGGTGTACCGAGAATGGACCCCAAGTTAGTTTCATAAAGCCACAAACATTTTCCTGCATTTTCATCAGCTTTGGCCGCACCGATGAAGCGGAAACACGGTTTCGTTAGTCAGGGCTTAGCTCTATGATAGTGCGTTCAAATTCATTGACCCTGCTGGGATTCTTCTGGTAAAGCTAAATGATACCGGCTAACACTGCGATTAGCGCATTCCCTATACATATCCTGCGCCTCCTGATAGCTGTAGGTCAAGCACTGGCCTTAGGAAGGAAGAGTGCAGGTCTAACACTGCTCTTTATTCACCTCCTAAGTGAATGGATATTGAAGGTAGAAAAATTGTAGGTTAAGCACTGCTCTTTACTCACCTCCTGTGAATAAATGATGTATAAACACTAATACTTACTGACCAATAGATTCTCATTAAACTATGTGACAGTTCCTGGAGAAATAATGTTACATTCATTTGTTATCCTATCTTACTGTTTATAAAGTTCCTAAACTATTAATTATAAGTGCGCACGAAATTCCTACATAATATTAGTTGATATATCTTCATTTCTTATTCGTACTTACGTTGAGTCGACATAATCGTCCCCTGAAAAACAGGAATAAAGACGAGTCTCCGAATTCTGTTTGACTTTCATGAATCAATACTTCTGCTACTCGAGCTCCTGCCTTAACATTAGTGCCGTCGAGGGCGTAGAAAGGTCTAACGATGCAGTGGTACCACAGAAGCGTCAGACTGAAAGAATTCGAATATTTTAAGAAAACACAGGATGGGATATCAGTAAAGTAGCCAGGTCTTCAAAGCCATTCCTTCATTCAATTCCATAGCGCTCTTCAATGAATTTTTAACGGCAAACTTGTCGTGGTTAATATATTATATGGCTAATGAAATATCAGGTGAGAAAGCACCCAATGAAACGATACTCATCAATACAATAGCTGAGTATTTTCAATGGATATCCATAATAGGCTGTATGACAAATAAAAATTCTAAATGCCATCTAACAAAGGGTTGAGGGCGACTTCACCACCAGTCCAAGACGACTGGTTTCTGGTGAGGAGGGTGGGAAGAGAATAAAAATTAAGAACATGTGATAATACGATGACCTGTCCTCTGTCCTCAATTCATGCCTTCTCATGATTGAGTCCACGCAGAAAAAGTTTAGAACAAATTAGAAAGCAGGATGAAGACATATCGTCCTTGAAGCTATTCTAGTCATTAGAGCCCATCAGAACTCTGAAACCTGATAGTATTCAGAAGCATAAAGCACATCCGCTAGCTCAAGGGAAGTGAGCACAATTAACCCTACTTTCAGCTTTATCCATACAGCGGGTCATACAAATGTGGACATTGGCAGATCAGAGAGATTTAAAACGAGAACTCTTAGGACAATGCATGAGAAGAAGATGTAATATGATTCAACAAAATCTCGATGAAATACCTATATTATGTTGACTGACATAGATGAAGTTGTCTATTAGTAAATTCAAAATATATGAAGATGGATCCACTTAATCGAGAAAGTAAGCAAATACTGGAGAGGTGGATATAACAGGAGATACAACTCATGAAGATAAATCATTTCATTGAAGTTGCAAGGTGAGAAAGATACGACTACCGAAAGATATTAACTTTTATTATGCTTTTAAGGCTCTTGGTTTCAAATTCTACCTCCTGTTAAAACAAAGACTCCTCCTTATAATCACCCTCTGTAAAAAAAAATTTTTTTTCGTTACTCCGAAACCATCCGAACTATTTTGCCCAATAACGAACTTAACCGAGATATTGCCTAGCTTATTCTGTTCGAGAGTTATTGTAGAAAAAAAATTTAAAATTTGAAAAATTATATTTTTTACACTTTAGGGCAACGCTATCAATACAAAACTTCGCATGCGTATAAAGGTCATTATTCTACAATTTGATGCTAAATCGATAGATCGAGTGATCAGTTTCGGAAATATTCATAAAAAATATTTTTACTAAAAATGGCCATAACTCCAAAACCCCTCGGTGGATTTCGCCCGTTAACGAACACGTCCGAAATATTTACGCTCCAAACCTACCCTGCAAATTTCAATCCTCTAACTGCTTTCGTTCGAGAGTTATCGTGTAAACGGACGGCCGGCTGGACGGACAGAATTGATTTAGACCACGGATTCTTGATCAGTGAGTCGAACCAAATCGTTTGAGACCATTTTCAGCCAAAAATTCGAAAATTACAGACATTTGGGCAAATTGATGAGCACTCTGTTCCGAGGAACAAGAGCGCCAATAAAAAAAGATAAGTTTGAATTTCGGAAAACGAGTTTTGATGAGTTTTGAGTCCAGGACCTAAAGGTCCTAATGTTGACCGAGGTTGGCAAATTTTCAAAGCAGTGGGAAAAATTTCAAAGCAGTAGGAAAATTTTCGAAGCAGTTGGAAAAATTTCAAAGCAGTCGGAAACATTTCAAAGCAGTTGAAAAAATTTCGAAGAGGTTAGAAATATTTCGAAACAGTTGGAAAAATTTCGAAGCAGTTGGATAATTCAACCCCCCGGGGCCCCTTTACTTCAATGTACAGTTGGAAAATTTGAAAGTTTGAATTTCGGAAAACGAGTTCTGATGTTCAGTCCAGGACCTAAGGGTCCTAATGTTGACCGACGTTGGCAAATTTTCAGAGCAGTTGGAAAAATTTCAAAGCAGTAGGATAAATTTCGAAGCAATTGGAAAAAAATTGAAGCAATTGGAAAAATTTCGAAGCAATTATAAAAATTTCGAAGCAAATGGAAAAATTTCAAAACAGGTGGAAAAATTTCGAAGCAGTTGGAAACATTTCAAAGCAGTAGGATAAATTTCGAAGCAATTGGAAAAATTTCGAAGCAATTGGAAAAATTTCGAAGCAATTGGAAAAATTTCGAAGCAGTTGGAAAATAACAAAGCAGTCGGAAAAATTTCAAAGCAGTAGGATAAATTTCCAACCAATTGGAAAAATTTCGAAGCAATTGGAAAAATTTCGAATCAATTGGAAAAATTTCGAAGCAGTTGGAAAAATTCCAAAGCAGTCGGAAAAATTTCAAAGCAGATAGAAAAATTTCGAAGAAGTTGGAAAAATTTCGAAACAGTTGGAAAAATTTCGAAGCAATTGGAAAAATTTCGGAGCAAATGGAAAAAATTTCGAAGCAGTTGGAAAAATTTCGAAGCAGTTGGAAAAATTTCAAAGCAGTTGGAAAATTTTCGAAGAAGTTGGAAAAATGTCGAAGCAGTTGGATAATTTGAGATCGGTTTACTTTGCGTTGGTGGAGTCTAGACTGAGGTGTGGGGTGATGTTATGGGGAAACTGCGCCCGAAGAGAATCGGTCTTCAGACTGCAGAGACGTGCAGTTAGGATTATAGGTGGATTGGGATATAGAGAATGTTGCAAAGGGGTTTTCAAGAGACTTGAAATACTTACATTTCCAGCTATTTTTATACTTGAAATTTTATTGCCCATTCATGGTAGGGATAGGAGGTTCTGTTTGCAATCCGACATACACGATTACAATACCAGAAATAAATTTCACATCCGGAAAAATTATCTGAGATTGAAAAAATCACAAAATGGTCCGGAGTATTGTGCTATATCGCTGTATAATAGACTACCCCTTAGACTTAGAAACCTGCCAAAATCTAAATTTCAGGATGAAATGAAGGACATATTGGTCCACAATGTCTTTTATTCAGTAGAAGAATTCATCTCGTTTTGGAAAACATGATTTAATGTATATGGTTGTAGCACCTTTATTATGTACCTGTTCACACTGCAATTTACCTATATATGTATACTCTGTATACATTTCAACCTGTCTGTTCTAATTTATATATTTGTACTGTATGTGTCCCAAACATACCACGCGAAAGTGACACTGGAGATAGATTGGCATTAGGTCTATCAGATAGCATCAACATGACCTCAGTAATAGTCCGCTGGTTTTCGAGATATCACCACTGTTGCGTCCCATGACTTCACATGTTGGGAAGCGCTCATTTGTATTTCTAAACAAAGCAGCTCGCTTGTAAAACTTAAATGTTTTGGGTTAACTGGTTTATTTTTGCATGGGTGGTCTCACCCTTGAAATTAATATTTTCCACGGAAAGATAATTGCAAGTAAAATATCTTGTAATACTTCAACCCTTGTAGAAGTATTTATGACCTATTTCTTGTGAAATATTGATAAAATGCATACAACAACTAACACATTGCCAGATTTGAGTCCTTTGTCTAGATTCTAACCCATACAAAAATCTAGAATTTTCCGATTAGATCGCCACGGCTTTGGCTATTCACTAAATCGAGGGCGTAGATTCCGAATCTGTAATTAGTTTTTCCGTATCTCGATTAATTTTGGTAATATGGCGAAAAATCCGACTGATTAGTCCATTTTCCGGAGGTAGAGCCAGAAATTGCGACTTTCTTCGTCATTGCTCCGAAACTAATCGAGATACGGAAAATCTAATTACAGATTCGTGATCTGCGTACCCGATTTAGTGAATAACCAAAGCCGCGTCGACCTAATCGGAAAATTGTAGATTTTTGTATGTGTTGGATACTAGAGAAAACTTTTTGGCGTTTGACGGATTCGCTCATTACCTAATATTTTCCGAACGGATAGAGATACAGAAAAAATAGATACATAAATCTAAACGTCGTCCACCAACCAATCATCGGGGAAAATTTGGATATCGAGATGTGAAAATCATTGATTTCGGACGGGAAAGAAGAATTTTCCTTCGATTCCGGGTCAAAAATATTTTGGGTGCCGACCCAAAAAATTTTTTTCATGGTATATCGATTCGGAGCTCGTGTCTAATTGAATCGAGGTCGCTGATCACGAATATGTAATTAGTTTTTCCCCAAGTGGCGTACTTTGGGAAAATTTTCACTTAAAGTGAAAAAATTGACGAAAATAGGTCAATTTTGGAACTTTCCACCGCCCAAAAAAATCGGAGTAGGGTGTTGCTGATTTTTTACGTCATATTTGGATCCTTTATCTATCGAATCATCCGAACAATAAATGTCCAGGTCGTACGCTTCGGAAATTATGATTTTTTTTCCCGAGGGTCTATTTTTCGGAAAATTCTTTCCGCGATATTTCCTCGGAAAATTTTTGTAATAAATATCTGATGGTAGATTCGGAATCTACGGCCCCGAATCTATAAGAATAAGTACCCGTTTCAAAGTTTTGCGTCAAAAAATTTTTCTCGAAAAATGGGATTTTTTTAAGGCTAATGTATTAAAAAATTGCCAAAATTCGACCGGTCTCCGATTTCGATGCAAATTACGTCATTTACTAATTCGGGACCGTAGATTACGAATATATGATCGGATTTTTCATTAGAGAATTTTCCGCGGAAATACCGCGAAATGAATTTTCCGAAAAACAGACCCTTGGGAAAAAAATCATAATTTCCGAATAGTACGGCCTGGACATTTTCTGTTCAGATTATTCAGTAGATAAAGGATCCATATATGAGGGCAAAAATCAGCAACACCTTACTCCGATTTTTTTGGGCGGTGTGAACTTCCAAAATTGACCTATTTTCGTCTATTTTTTCACTCTAAGTGAAAAGTTTTCCAAAGTACGCCACTTAGGGAAAAACTAATTGCATATTCGTGATCAGCGACCTCGATTTAACTAGACACGAGCTCCGTATCGATATACCATGAAAAAATTTTTTGGGTCGGAATCGAAGGAAAATTCTTCTTTCCCGTCCGAAATCTATGATTTTCACATCTCGATATCCAAATTTTCCCCGATGATTGGTCGGTGGTTTAGATTTATGTATCTATTTCCTCTGTATCTCTATCCGTTCGGAAAATATTAGGAAATGAGTAAATCCGTCAAACGCCAAAAAGTTTTCTCTAGTATCTAACCCAGGGGTCACCAATTAGTTCCATTGGAGGTCCGTTCACAAAATCTGTATATCTGTCGCGGGTCGTTGATAGCATTATGATGGCATAAGAATTTGACTAGCAGTTAATCTAAATCCAATATCTATAATTAGTAAATAAAACGAAAAGTTATCTGAATTTTTTTAATCAAGAATACATGTTTTCTGGAAAAATGGTCCGCAAAAAAAAAGGTTCGCGATCCGCATCCGGACCGCGGTCCGCCATTTGGTGACCCCTGGTCTAGACTATTCGAAGACCCCTAGTCAATGAAAGTCGGACCGGTTTCCATGTTACAAAACAATGAATGTGGGAGCGAGATAGTCGATAAGGGTTTTGGTTTTTTTTAATAAGTAGCAATTTTGGTTCTGATTAAAAAAAATTGGTAGTGTTGTATCATTTTGAAAAGGGCATGAAATGGACCAGTTTTTGCGATTATTTGTCAATTCAGTCTGATATAATTTTTTTTCACAGCAGTCAGTCAAACTCAAGTTAACGTTTTAACTTCGGCATAAAATACAACAAGTTAGACATTTTTTGAAGGATTTTGATCTAGTTGTCGGTGAAGTTATTACTTCATTGTTTAAAGCAACTATTCAGGATAGCCTAGGTAAAAAAAAACATAAGTTTGAAGTCATTTCTAGCAATGCTAGGCGATAAAAGACCGAAAACTGGAGATTTTTAAAAAATACACAAAAGTGGTGATATCTCGAAAACCAGCGGACTTTTACTGAGGTCATGTTGATGCTATCTGATAGACCTAATGCCAATCTATCTCCAGTGTCACTTTCGCGTGGTATTTTTGGGACACCTGTATGTTTTAAACTGTAAATATCATTTTATCTATTCAACCGAACCATCTTTGTACACTGTATGTCCCATTTATTATTTATTCATTTTAATTTGTACATACTATTTTATCTATACACTTAACTTATTATTTTATCACTACGTTTTCTTGTTTTATCTATACATTTAACTTATTATTACTTATTTTATATATTCTGAGAGCAAATTGGCTATTTTATTTATATTACTGCACAATTTTATCAATTATTTTATAAATATATTCACGTTGCTCATAAAACATGCTCCCTATCTATTTATGTAGTTGTGTTGTTTTTTGTTTTGTGATATTTTTGTACTTATACATCCATCTATTATTTATAACTATGACCTGTGTAAGCAATTCTTGAAATTGTAAAAACACCAATAAACTCTCTCTCTCTCTCTCTAATTCAACCCCTACCCCTTTATACTTTAATGCACAGTTGGAAAATTTTCGATGCTTTGTTCCCTCCCCAAAAATTTGGCTTCGGCCCGTCGCTGGCATCAAGAAACAATATTGAATTAATGATCACTAAATATAGAGCAATCGTTGAATGACTTACGTTGCCAAAGGTGCTCTCATATCCACTCCTAACCTCGAATACATCAAGCAAGCCAATCCTTGCGTCCGGTTTCCGCTCAATCCCAAGAAACTTGTCAGCCTCAGAAGTGTCGGCGGCAACAAAGACACTCCTAACTGAAGCATGCCATATCCAAATGTGACCGCATTCATCAACCGGATTATCACCTTCTTATTCAACTTTTGTCCGCTATCCTTCCTAAGAAAGGAAGGAGTTAAAACAGAGAAATCATCGTAGGAATCTCCCGTGGATCGTTGTGTCCACTTACAGTTTTTCCGACGCGTAAAAGCCGAAGGCGGTGGTAAAATAATTGATGCTCAGAGAGCCACCCATGTTCCCGAACCTTGAAGTCCAGCCGTGTCCCGACTTGGAGAGCGCCCCGTTGACGGAATAGGACTTTTTCATGGCGGCTTTCGAGGAGTTGGACCTGGACTTCGAGTTCAAGGATCCGGTTGGACTAGAGATGGAGTCGATTTGCCCCGGAGAAGCTTCTCCAGAGCAAATCGAGGTGTGGTAATCGCCGTTCATTTCGAGGGACTGGGAATGTGGAAAGGGATTTGAAAGGATATACCCGTTGGTGGTGAGGTCGAAGGCTCCTTCCGTCGAAGACAGGATGACCCTTTCCGTTTTCAGGGTGCTTTCGGAGCTGCGAGACTCTAGGGTTGGATCTGAAACGATAAATAGGTTGCTTATCGTCATCACTAATCATTAAGTCATTTATAAAGGAGTTCAGAGCTATCAGAGATTTTATATCAATATAAACCACCAAATTATCAGAAACGCAAATAACAAGAACTTACTTGAAACTGAAGAAGTTATCAAGCAAGTAACAAAAAAAACTTTCAGATATAAGATGAGAATAAAGATTTGATTTCCCATAAATGAACATTTGGTGGACAAGAATCGTAAACTTTTGAAACGGTCAAAAAATTTCTGAATTTCCTTGACTTTTGTGGAGCAGTATATATCATTGGTTCTCTGGAAAAAGAACGATCTTACTCACCAGGTAAATTCAATATACCGATTTGACTAGAATACAAATTAAGTATGTCAGTATAGGTACTCTGATACACCTTCCAGGCCTTTCTGAGCACCCAACCCGCCTTCAAATACCCTGCAATGTCCTGCTGTAAAAATACCAATATTGCGAGGCACACTTGGGAATCGGCCAGGATTATTTGAGTCTCTAGAGTTTCTGTAAGCGATGGTTCCTCTTCCGTAGTACCAAACATCTTGTCCTTCATGATCTTGAACCATCCTCTGGTGGTACATCTCCGTTCTACTTCCTTGAGAGTAGAGATGGCTTTGGTGAGTTTATCCTCTTCGAAAGACATGAGAGCATCCTGAAAATAGAAGAGGGGAATTCATTTCTCCTTAGGGTTGGTATGACAGAGGTTTTATTCCTCGACTCGCTTGTAACCGAAATTCTCACCGGTTGAACTTTCTAGTTGAGGGTAGGAAAGAATTTGACTGACTAGGATGACAATGCTGTGCTCAGATCGTGTAAGGTTGCTCTAACAAAGCCGGGAAAGAAATCATCGAGTTATTAACATTATGAAGGTGATGGGTGCACCACGACCTGAGATCTATTGTGCCCTCTCTTCTGTAGCTGACCAGGTTAGTCCCAGGCTAGAGCTCTCCACCCAGTTCCAGAGTTCTGATGAGTTGCAGTATATGATACGGCTTCAAGGAGGGTATGTTTTCATGCCAACTCTGACGAAGCATTCTGTTACCAGGTGTTGCAGAGTCTCTTCCTCCTGTCCAACAGAATTTACACGTTTTCTGTAATGTTTTCTGCTAATCCTAGTGACCCTTAAGGAAGCCAAGAAGATGAAGCATATTCTTGCTAAGATCAAGCTAAGTTTTTGAGTAACCAATGCTAAAGTTCTTTAGAGCCGTGATATTGGAGTGCTCCAAACCTGAACGAACCCACCGAAGTGTTTCTCTGTTGATTTATTTTTTCTATCTGAACTTTTCTCCCCAAAGCAAGAGAATGATTCGGGTCCTACACAAGGAGCCGAAACCCTTTTTTTGCCAAGTATGTTGGCCTCCTCGTTTTTCCTCATTTCCGTGGGTCCAGGAATCCATACCAACAGACCGCTGAAAGCCTTTCCATAACAGGAAACCCACCCTGTGAGCATATCACATTTGTATCGAGAATAAGAAATTGCTACTGTGGAGTTCCTCAGAATCTCGTACATGTAACCATAATAAGACATAGGTACCTATTGCGCGCTCCTAAATATATCAACAGATAACCTGGATAAGACATTCCTATTGCGAGTTCCTCAAGTCATCGCATATTTAACCATAAATAAGACATTTCAATTGAGAGCTCCTCGAGTCATCACAAGTAAAACGAGAAATTATTTTAGTTGAGTTCCTCAAGATATTGCCTGTGTAATAAGAGTAAGACATCCCTATTGCGGGCACCTCAAGTCATTGCAAGTGCAGCGAGAATAAGAAGTTCCAATTGCGGAGCTCCGCAAGATATCACATACGTAACGAGAACAAGACATTCATGTTGCGATCTCCACTAGATATCGCAAATGCAACGAGAATATGAAATTCCTATCACGGAAATCCTAAATATCGCTTATGTAACCAGAATAAGACATTCCCATTGCGAGCTCCTGAGGTCATCGCAAATTCGCAAATTCAACAAGAATAGGAAATTAGGGTGAATGTTGTAGGGATCTACTCTAGGCGTCTACGCCTTTCCTGGAAGAACAACCACATCGTTAATAACCCGAGTCGAATCTCGATCTACGCATCAAAATTAAGTATCCGGCGCCACACGTGTACTGAACATTTGGAAGAGATATAGATTATAGATCCATATCCCAGCGATCTTCCCTCTGTACTGCCCAGATTGAGCAGTCTGAGAACTTCTCCATTTGATATATCTGAGATGTTAGGGCTCTTGACAACCTCCCAGCGATATCGCAGCAAACCTCACAAAATATCTCCCATAGGATGGGCAGTTCGAGGACTTCTCCATGTGATATATCTGCGATATTACTGGGCTCATCCCCTCTGGCGGGCATTTCGAGAAGATATAGTGCTCTTGGTGACTTCCCTGCGATATCGCAATGAACCTCTCAAACTATTCCCCAGGATGAGTTGTTTGGGAACTTCCCAATATAATAATCTCTGAGATGTTATTGGGATAATCCCCTGTGGTGGATATTTGGAGGAGATATAGAGCTCTTGGTGACATCCAAGCGAACTTCTCATAATATTCCCCAGGTTGAGCTGTTTGGGAACTTCCTGATGTGATATCCCTGAGATATTACTGGGCTGATCCCTTGTGGCGGACATTTGGAGCTGATAGAGAGCTCTTCGTGACCTCCCAGTGATATCCCAATGAACCTCTCTAACTATTACCCAGGATGAGGTGTTTTTGGAATATCCCAATGTGATATATCTGAGATGTTACTGGTCTCATCCCCTGTGGTGGACATTTGCAGGAGGTATAGAGCTCTTGGCGACCTCCCAGCGAACTTCTCGAATTATTCCCCAGATTGAGCTGTTTGGGAACTTCCTAATGGGATATCCCTGAGATGATACAGGGCTCATCCCTTGTGGTGGACATTTGGAGCTGATAGAGAGCTCTTGACGACCTCCCAGTGATACCCCAGTAAACCTCTCAAATATTCTGCAGAGTAGGTAAGCTGTTTGGGAACATCCCAAAGCGATAGCCCTGAGATGTCACTGTGCTTCTGAATTAATCATCGCCTGCACTGCCGAACCTGGTTTTGAAACACCCTTTTCATTTCCTTTTTAACTTACTGAAGGGATTTCTAAGAACAAGAGTGATTATCTTTGAAAATTAGTGGAGGTGATTGTTCTTCAAGAGATCCATGTCGCTGCTGAGGAGATTCTTTGCATTTGAAAAGGGACTTTTGAAAGGTAATATATTATTTTTAATTTACTCGTTTTTCTCCTCTTGTCTTTTCATGTTGAGTTTTGGGTACCTTGGAGAAACCTCTCCGTTTTTTGACGAAGAAATCCATAGATATTGAAAAAAAGAAATGCCCATCGATATTTAAGATTTCAGCTAACTTTTGTAAACAATTTCAATTTTTACAAATCACAACGGGTAGAAAGGTATTTTTGTTGGGGTTTTTCCCTTAGCTCTTGTACCACACTTCGAATTGTATGGTACCCTGTTACAATAATATCTGCTAACACTTTTAAAGTTCTCAATTCAAAAGAATATATCCATACATGTATACCTAATGAGTAACCTTACAAATGAACTACTCACCATGAAAACTGCAAAGGAGTAACCAGAATACATCACCAGACTATCAGGGTACATCATAAACAGTTCTTCCGCTTCTTTAGCCTTATTGTTGATCAACAATTTCAGCCCCTGCTTTGCCATAATCCACTCACTATCACCCCCGTGTTCCTTACTCCCTGAAGCCATGACTTATTCATGCAATTACGACAAAAATCAGTGTAACATCTTTAAACATTCAAATTTTGGTATACTTGGGAGATCCAGGCGACAAAAATGACTTGAAAATCATATATTTCTTATTGGTTTGGGATTTAGGACTGGAAATTTTATGTTGCGGACTTCTTGAAATATTTAACAGAACAGTATATTCTAATTTCGAACCAGGAATTTCTTGTTTTGGCAAATTGTCAAAACTGACGGATAACAAGGGGTGAAACTTCAAAACAGAGTTATTGATTTTTCTTCGTGTTTAGCGTTGGGGACACATACAGAGTGGAAATCCCAAAAAACTGTTCTATTTCAGTTCAATAGTGAATTCTTTCACCTTCGATAAAAGTGGCCTCCTGATTTCCTGGAACCGGGGTTTTTTTGTGGGTTTGTGGGTGGCAGGATTATCAATGAAAATATTGATGGAACAGTGTCACCCCCAACGCCGCTAAGATTGCCGGTCATTCAAACCAAGTACAACATCTTCTTCTACTATCCATATAGAAAATTTTCCTAAGATTTCAAGCTGGCAGGATCCATGATAGAAATAATGCTAAAACATTTCAACCCCTATATCCCCCTAAATTTGTAACCGAGTATTACATATTATTTTACTAGCAAAACAACTTTTCCCCAAAAAATCAAGGTGGCAGGAGGAAGGAAAAAAATATTCCTGCTATTTATTGCTAAAGGTACATCATTAGTGAGTCGAACCTAATCGTTTGAGGCCATTTTCGGCAAAAATTTCGAAAATTACAGAAATTAGTGCAAAATTATAGCACGCTGTTCCCCGGAACATGCACCCAAAAAACTGAACCAACAAAGCAACTTTCAAACTGGTAAACGAATTTTGTTGTCACCAGGTGACAGTCAATTCCCATATTTGTTTCTAGGCTTACTGTAATTCATGAAATCAAATTGTTTCCACAGCTCGCCTTCCAGTTCCAGAGTTCTGGATGTTTTCAAGAAGGCTATGTCTTTGCTCCTGCAGATTCTTGCCCAAAGCATTCCTTGCGATGGTTTGAGATGGCGAGGCATTCCGTAATCAGGTGATCAGGAGTTTCATCCTCCTTGCCACACTCCCTGCACTAGTCAGTTATTCCTGCAAGCCCTAATCTCATCATATACTTCCTAAGACAGCAGTACCCTGTGAGGAAACCAGTGAGGAGGTGCAGTGCGTTTTTACTGAGATCCATATACTGCTTGGATCTGACAGTGACAAAGTTCCGGAGGAACTTTTTGGAGTGATACTTACCTGAAACAGATCTCCAGAGTATACCTCTTTAAGTTTCTTCTTTCTCCAAAATTCACTTTTGTAGGTGCATCTACCTACCCCACATTAGGCTTCCGGACCAACACAAGGTGCTCGTGCTCCTTTCTAGGCAAGTGTATTGGCCTCCTCATTTCCTTTAATTCCTGAGTGACCAGGAACCTAGACCAAGGACACCCTGTTTTTATTACCTACTTCATTAAGTCACTAGTCACTCCTATATTAGCTTAGACTCGATAACATGGGAGCTCAGAGCGTTAATAGCAGCTTGACTGTCAGAATGGGTTGCTATATCACACCTCTGATAGTTTCTCTCTAAGTTCATTTCCACGCATCTTTCGATTGCAAGTATTTCTGCCTGAATGACGCTCGGATAGGAGTCTAGCGATAGTGATGAATAAGTAAACATAAAAGTTTACTTATTGATCTGCCCAATAATCTCCAGTGCCAGCTCCTAGGTATATTGGTTTTTGAACCGTCCGGCATCATTAAATGGCATTTTTTTCGGAACTTGTGTGGTGAATTCCCTGCCCCAGTCTTTCTTCCTACCTAGCATCGTAGGGAAGTTCATTTCGATGCATCATTTTGTCACTAGGAAGATTGACTGATGAAATGTACCTGGTAAGGCCGGCCTCATACGTCCGGAATGTCACCCTGAATTCATAATCTGAATTCATATTATTAATTAAGAAAGCACGCAATTGCCTACTATTCATCCATTCTCCTCTCACGTTCTGATTTTTTCAGATTATTAATCTTTCAGATCGATCTTTAACAATGATACTGACGAGCGTTATGAATTCCGGATCTGAATTTTTAAGATTATGAATTCATAACGCACCTAAGAGAATGCCAGGCTTTCTGGTTTTAAATACTCTCATTGCCTGGTTCTTTTTCTAGATGTTCTGAGAATTGCTTCATGGGCCATTTTGTTTTGTCTATCACTAGATGAAGGGGTGTGAGATTTCTGATTATCTCAAGTGCCCTGGTGGGTATTTCAGATACTATATGTTAGATTCCGCTGAAATTTCGCACAAACCTTCGGCAATCGAGTACCGGATTTCAGCCCATCGGCTTCGTATTCTAGTAATTATTGTGAAAATAAAATTTCTAACTGAAACATTGTTTCCTCATAGTAACTCGAAAAATACAGATCCGATCGAATTGAAACTAAAGAAGTTAGACGAAAAAAAAATTTTTTTTTTAACTAACAAATTTCAAAGTCAATTTTTATTTAAGATGCAGTTTCACCATAAAAATCCATTGATATCATTTTCAACTCCAACAAGCTAATACTTTCGGAGACATGATTTTTCGAAATTTCAATAATGAATCGTACTTCTATGTTTTCACAGAATGCTATAATTATTCTATCTATGCTTTCTTATATGATCTGTGTTCATCCTCGTACATCATCATCCTGTTCTATAAGAGGGAGTCAAATTTATTCCAGCTATTTTAATTTGATTTCTTCCATGGTGCAGTTCTCATTCTCAGATTGCTCATTTATCTTGATAAATAAACTATTATTTGAATTGAATTTCCTTCATGATGCAGTTCTATCATAAGAATACATTGATTTAATTCCCAACTCTGAGAAACCAATACTTTCGGAGATATAATTTGTCTGTTTGAACAAGAGCGCCAGAAAGCTCCTGTCCACAGGGCTTGAGCCAATTTTTTCACGTGTAAACGCCAAAAAGATGGCAGTCGCCTACTCTGCCTAAAGGATAATCCGGCTCTGTGCTTATGACTTACGAGGTAATAAAGGAAAATAAAATTGCTGTCAAAGCGGCTAAATGCTAGATCTTGCCCTGTACCTGTACCGTAAGATTTGCTCCGCATTTTTTCTCTAACAAAAAATATGATGCAATAACAAATATGAAGTGAAGATAATTACATGTCTCACATACTATCCTCAATTATCTGATTATCGAATGACCTCTAAATTTTCACAACTCACTGCTAGGAGATAAGATAATCAAACGAGTGTGATATGTTAAATAATCGAAAAAATAACAGGTGAATGTTGCTATTAAGATTGATTTATTCCCAGTTGCTTAAAGTTTATACATTCATTTTACGCTGGTGCCATTTTAATTTTTAATAGGATAAAATCTAGCTTATTTAAATTTTCGTGAGGGTATTACACCAAAGAAAAAGAGCATAGTTCAAAGTGCCATAGTGCAGGGAAGAGAGTTGAACAACGTAACTACTACGTGTCAATTTGTAGAGGTTAACGAATCCTTATTATTATTTAAATCAACAATAAAAATGATAAATTCTCGTATGTTGAATGACTCGCAACCCAAATGATAGTTAGAAAACCTAGACCCTTTTCAAAGTCAACGTAGACATAATGTTACCTTATCTGATATCATTATTAGAATTATCTATATGGAGAAGAGGATACTAATACATGATTCGGAGGAAATGAGTTCCCCAAGAGATTGGAGAAGGGCGCTGAAAAAACCTCCAGCATATAGAATAATAAATCGAACGTTTAGTTTCAGGAATAAGCAGTACTTTTACAAGATGATGTCGTATGTCGCGGTAGTCTCCCTGCTAGGTTTGCTCATGGTTTACTACATACCCATATGGACAAACCTTTCAGGCTCTAGTGCTTATAATAATACATACCCATTGACTGCCCCAGTTAAAGCGAATGATGTCTACACTTACAGAATAGGTAATCCAATTCAGATTTCTTCAATTTACACACGTCTCAATAAATCTTCATTTTAATCCCTATTTTTAGGTATAATTGCTGATCTTGACACAGATTCGAAACATGAAAAAGACAAGAACACATGGTATTCCTATTTCAAAAAAGGTTACTTAAGTTACGATACAAAAACGCAGAATATTGTTGTTTCGTGGGATTCAACAGGACCAGTAACATTAAAAAATAGCTATTCGCTTAAAGGTAGAGGAATGGAACTCTCAGAACTTGTGATATACGATGGTAAATTATTAACGTTCGATGATAGAACTGGTATTGTTTATGAGATTATTGGGGACAATATTATTCCATGGGTCCTTTTAATGGATGGTAATGGCAAGTAAGTTTGTGAGTCTATAACACTCTCGAAATGAAATATTCCTGACACTATTGAATAATAGTGAGATATTAGTGATAATGATAGACCTAATATCCTAGGATATTAGGTCTATGGTGATAATATGATATGATTCTATGTTCTTGAAGTATCTTGAGATCCTAATTGGATTGGATTCTATGTTGGATTTTAATTAATTTTTGACACAACCATCTAATGAAATGTAATATTATGATCAAGTTGATCAATATTTTGTTAAACCCACAATATCTCTTGTGTTTTGACTGGCTCTGAAAACCAGGATGGGTTAGAAAATGTTTGCAATTTTATTAGAAAAGTTATGACCTTTCAGGAAGCTGAAGTTCGTATCTGCTTCAAAGTCATCATTGATAAAGTATTCGATTGAGAGTATTATGAATTTGATGAGAGTATTGCATACTATTTCAATGGAGTAAATAATCTACCTATATGAAGACCGAAATATCCAAATTATCTTCTATTAAAATTTCTTGTGATTCATTCAAACTAAACGAATTAATTTGCAGGAATTCAAAGGGCTTTAAAACAGAATGGGCTGCTGTGAAAGATGAAAAGTTATATCTTGGTTCAATGGGTAAAGAGTGGACTACTGCTACTGGTGAATTTCAGAATTACAACCCCATGTGGGTGAAAGTTATAAACAAGAATGGAGCGGTGAGTTGATATAATGTTTTGTGCAATCTTACAGCGATGCCTAATGCGATATTGTATTTTCTCGATACTAATGCTTAAGTGTTTGTGTATAGTCATCCAACAGAAAATTCCAATTTTTCAGGTGGATCATTTGAATTGGGTAGAACAGTACAAAACCTTACGTCGAGTGCTCGCAATAGAATGGCCCGGCTATATGATACACGAGAGTGGACTCTGGTCAGAAATCCATCAGAAATGGTTCTTCTTACCCAGAAGATGCAGTAAAGAACCTTATGATGAAGTTGCAGATGAAAGAAGAGGCTGTTCAGTTTTAATTAATGCAGATTCTTCTGTTTCAACTATTAGAATGGTTAAAGTGAGTTAAGTGGTATCACTTCACAAGTAGGACAAAATTAATCGATTACAATTATTTCAGATTCCTAATGAACATATTACTAGAGGTTTCTCCAGTTTCAAATTTCTGCCAAATACTGATGACCAAGTGATAGTAGCCTTAAGGACAGAGGAGCTAGAAGGCAAAACGAGAACCTTCTTCACTAGTTTCACGATACATGGTCAAGTACTAGTCGATGATTTATTTATTGCCGATAATAAATATGAAGGATTTGAATTTATTTAGTATACATTTATGTTGTGAATTCATTGAGTTCAATGAATGGAAAAATATTTTTTCAATAAAAGTATTTTTTATAAATAGAATATTACTTCAACACTAAGATCTGACTTCCATTTGTAGTAAAATTTTGACTATTTCTAGTTGGAGCAAAAAGAAACAAAATGGATCATTGTTAAGTTTATATTCAGATGCTAAATAATTCACATATTATACTACTTCATTGGAGTATAAAAACTTAATGATACTTATAGAATCTGTGGGAAGCTGTAAAAAAAGGAATCATTAGAATTCTCAGCAAAATTAACGATGCAGCTTGGTTTCAAAGCAAAAAGAATACTTACTGATACGACTATAGTTCAATACGTAGAATAGGATTGAACAACCCACAGCAACTTGGAAGAATGGAGCAATTCCACCACGTCTAGGTTGTACGTACTTGTGTTGCCATCTCCAGTAAGCTTTAATACACAAATTTTATATATGAAATAAATATATTTTCTTTCAACTTACCTCTGCTGATTGCTCCGGCAACAGCACTAGGTGACTTGTTTCGCCTGCCAAACCATGAACCCAGCTCGCCTAATTTAACTTGAGCCAAAGGTATATCCTCTGAAATTATGGATTACTGAATTATGTAACATGGACCTAGGGTTTAAACATTATATGCTTACGTTTTCCATAATATCTAGCGGGATCGTAAGGTCCATGTCTCTTAGGGTCGTAGTCGATTGGATAATCACCAAAAGCCATTCTGATTAGAAAATTTTACGGAAAATAATTGAAGAATTGACCAAGAATATGACTGATAAAATATCCAATAACTGGATAGTTCTTCCGCTGTCAATTGTCGAATTCCCATTCACAGAATAATATTTACTTCTTGTTTCTCAGAATTCAATAGAGTGAATTTATTGCAATAACAATGCTCATGAACAAATTTCTGAATATCAATAATCTTCATTTTGAGATTATGATTTCTGCAGCATCAATCAAAGTAATATTTTATGCATCATCAATATTTCAGTTACAATAAATGTAAAGAAGAAGCAGAGACTCTGGAAGAAGTTCATAAATTTATTTTCTATGAAGATTAACCTTAAATTCTTATAAGATAAAAACACAGTTAATCTGTGATATAAATGTTTCAATTCAAATTATGGGAATAAAGGAATACAATGGATTTTTCCGAATTAATCAAATCTAAATTCGAGGGGTATGGAGAAGAAGGGCCCATAAAATGCATATTTTTCTGCGAATTTCATGACACTGCAGGTCCAATAATTTCTTGTGCTGTAAGTTTATTGAAAAATATTCAGGAATAATCTTATCCAAATCCGTTTATTCAGGAACCAGAAAACTATATTTCCAAGGAATTATTCGATAGTATTAGCGTTTATATAATAACTAAAACAGAGTTACAGAGAAGTACGATTACAGTGTGAGTACTGTAAGTCCATGGGTTAATTGATGTTTTTCATCTGAACATGTCGCTTTCAGAACCCTAGCAGAACATAAAGTTCTTGGTTTTCCAGTGGGAATTTTCGATAAAAAATATCCTAGGAATGCATTCCTTTTCAATCTGTGTTTTATATGTGATAGTAATTCTAGAACAGTACACTATGAACCGGTGGTTACAAAGTTATCAGAATATCTAACAGCTATGGAGATTGAGAGCAGTTTCTTATCTAGTGGTGCTTCAAAATTGAAACCTATATTGAAGCAGGTATTAGAGGAACTGAATACTAAGGGTAAGAAAGAAATCTCTGAAATTGTCAAACTGTATTTTTAACTTATAGGTGAATGTGCTTTAAGTCAGGGCCCTATAGCTACTCATTTGAAAGTTGTACGTATTCGTAATGATCCTCTGCCGGTAGCTGACCACCAGGTTCCGATTTTGATAAAAGAATTGCCAGAACAACAGTGGGACTTGACTACTCAGCAAGTGACAATTCATATTGATGGTTTCAATCATATATCAAGAATTGCAACATTATCTAATGTAGATACTAGTCTGGTTAAAGCTTGCATTCAGAATTTAATATATTATGGTGTAGTAGCACTTGTACCTCTATTTCAATATGGAAATGTTTATTGTACTACGCCAAAATTGAAAATGTTAGCTCAGAAATTTGATCTTCAGGTAAGAATCTATTTCAATACCATAATCATATTTTGGTTAGTTAGTTACTCTCAATTGGTGCCACCATAGACACAACTTTTCTCTAATTTGACCTACCTTTTACCTCGTACCGTTTCCATGGTCCTAATGCTATCTCCTTCTTATCTTGGACACACTGTATTTTTTTGGTAAAATTTACAGCGAGTTCTTAACAAACTACTTATTTCAGGAAAGATGCCTCAAATATGTAGCTTGCAGCCAACGTTCACCCCCAAACCTCAGAGACGTTTTCAGGATTTTTTCCGCGATGACTAGAGGTACAACAGTAAAAGATTTATGTTTGAGGTTTAATCCTCCAAACTTGAGAATAAACGAGAGAAGGCTTGTTCAGTTTGGCATATTGGAGGGGTTAATCAGACGGGTGCACAAGTATCCGGTCCATTTCGGAGACCACCCCGACTTACAAAAATCCTTGTCAGGAGCTTGTAGTTTGGATGAAATTTGTTGTTCAACCAATATAAATACTCAGAGGTTAGAGGACCAATTAGAAAGAGATCATAATGTTCTGCTTTTGTGGAAATGAAAATTAAACGTTCATAATAGATGATCTTGTAAACTATCATTTAATTTTTGTGCAGTACTGTAAAAATTTTTGTTAAGAAATGAGTATATGCAGTGAAACTAATAGCAAGTTGAAATATTATTTTATATCTAATTTATTGTATGTTATTGTATCATTTACATTTTATAATTTTTAGAAAATATATCTATCTATTTTTACTGTTCTTTGTATCGAATATCACTGAAATAGCAATAATGAATTGGTATTTAACCTGAAAAAAAATTGTCCCAGACTTTAACCTGTCCCATCAAAAGGATGGAAAACATGAAGAAAATAATTGGAGGATGCTAAATCTGGCAATAATGTATGTATGTATTTTTCTTAATAGTTTATTCTCCTCCTGAATCAATAATATTTAATTTTATTTCGTTGTGTTGTGTAAAAATTGTACAGGTGATGTCTAATTTCATTTAAATTTTTAGGCCTGAAGAAACAGACGAAATAATCTGCGAAACGTCGCCAAATAAATGTTTTAGAAGTCATAATATTTGTTACTGTCCTAGTCCCGCAATATTTTTCTATTTTATATCCATCTTGTCCACAACGTCTTCTTTGTACGAGAAAATAATTGGAAGGGGCTAAATCTGTCGATGTTGTGCAAACTCGTGATCATCTTGATGAATTTAAATTTTTTTCGGAATATGTTAATGATCAATGATATCAAGATGATTTCATATCCATCTTTATTACAAATATTTCTTGAATCTTTTGCAGTAACAATTTACTACACTTCGAAAAAATATTTATATTACAAAAGGAAATATATTTATTTTTAACTATTAAATATATATACAAAATACTTATGGCATAAGATACAAAAATTCATGTTTAAATTTTAGATATAATAAATTCCGACTTTCATTAAATAACAAATCTAAACTATCTTTCACTTTCGCCTCAGAACTGACTAACAATAATTTGACATCCTGCGTTAGCATGGTCCATCACCTCCAATTTGAGTAATCCAACGTTTTCTTTCAGCTGTGACAAATGTGCCGCAAGATCTATGTTTTCGTTCTTGAGATTTTTTACCTTGTCTTCAAGCTTACTTATCCTCTCAAGCTTACGAGATCTACACTTTGATGCGGCTAACCTATTTCTTTGTCTCTTACGCTCCAACTTCATACGTTCTTGGTATTCCATGTCCACTGGAGACATTGGTGGTGAGTTGGTGATGTTCGGTACCGTTTGAGGTTCTTCCTTCACAATTGGTAAAAATGGAACGTCATTATAGATAGTACTTGTGTTACTATCGGATCCGTTCGAATTATGCAATTTGTTGAGGGCCTCTTCGAATCCTCCAGCAAATGATTCTTGTTCCATCGTAACTGATTTTGAGAAGAACGACGGAGTCGGTGTATTCACCGATGGGTTTCCCAGTATCATGTTCTCCAATTCAGGTGTGTCGACTTTCAACAGATTTAAATCGGGCGACATTAATAATCCTGAATTACCCACTGGTATATTCAATGTCTTCACTTCATCGAAGTTAAGTTTTAAACTCTTCTTCATATTGTTTATGCTGTCTTTGTCATTGTAGTTTCTATTCATTTTTAATTATTAACGTAGAGTTCCCAACCGAGCCAAGACCACAATGAGAAAAACAGATGCACTGGAAGCACAACTAAACCAAGAAGAATGTAATAAGTGGTATCACTCAGTTCCATATAACCTGAAACAAGAGTTAGTTGAAGTATCGTACCATCTATCTAGTATACAAAGAATGTGACCCTGAGCTACTTACAACTTCTAAAAACCAAGAGTTCACAATTTGACTTATATCGAATAGAAATAGTTTAAAACTCTAAGATACTCTTTGTCATGTATTCAAGGCAACTGACTAACTGAGTCAAATCTTCTGATATTCGAGAATTGATAAGAGCTTATCAGGAAACAATAACATGAAGGTGTGTCTTAATTAGCGCAGTATTTATAAACTAATACTCACTCTCAGTATTCACAAATCTAAGAATCCTTATTACCACTTTTTTTTCAATTAAATTGATTTGTTTTGCACAAGATGTCGATTAACGTATTACGAAGTAACAACAAATATATAAGTATGTAATAATTTTCTATTTATGAATGACTCATACTTGGTTTCCTAGTTCTGAGAATAATTATCGTCTTGTCTTGGTCATTGGCCAATAATCTTTCGCTTACTGATTGGTTAGTTGTCATTTAGGCGCGAATTTCAAAATGATCTGCTCTGCTCCGCGTTTTGAAGCAAATACATAATAATATGGTATGACGGGATATTATTTATTTATTTAAATATGTGTCATATCTCAATCAAGGAGGAAATTTACAAATAATAATAATAATAATAATAATAATAATAACCTTTATTTCAAATCATCCTTGAAATATACATTCATACATAAAAGTAATGAAGTGAAATTGCGTCAAAAAAGGGTTTTCAGCCCAGATCATTTGAAGCAATCTTCCAGACTGTAGGGCTCTTTGTGTACCAAATGATTGTACAGCTTCTTTTTGAACATTTTGTAGTCTGCTAATCTTTGTAAATCTGTTGGTAGATGGTTAAATAATTTTACGATTCTATATTCTACTTGTTTCTGGGTGGTAGTCAGGGTACACTTCGGTAAGTTATATGTCACACCTCTTGTTGCATATTTATCTCTTATATTTCTATGAAGCTCGAATTTTTTACGATTTTTATGGAAGAAAAGGAGGCACTCCTGAGTATAAACACCATATAAAGTGAGTATTCCCTTTCGCTTGAAGTGGCCCCTACAGGATTCATTGCATTTCAGCCCACACAAAATTCTTATTACTTTTTTCTGAAGTCTGAAAAGCGATGTTATGTTCCCTGACCCGTAGAACATAAGACCAAATCTTAACTTTGACTCTATGGTGGCATGATATACTGTTTTTAGCACTTCAGGATTGATGTATTTTGATGTTATTCTAAAAGCATATATTGTGGGATGTAAACGTTCTTCCAAATAGTCAATGTGTTTTTTCCAGTTTAGTTCATTGTCAAGATATACTCCTAGGAATTTTGTGCTATTCGATAGATTATATTTGATGGTGTTAATATTTACTGATCCTGGGTCGTCTATACTTGAATTCATTGGATGAAATGACATTAGAGTTGTTTTATCTGTATTTAATATGAAGTTGTTGAAGTTGAACCATTTGCTAGCTTCTTTCATCACAGTTTCCATCAAGATTTTTAAGTCTGGCCACAGTGATTCCACCAAAAGGACATTTTTATCATCTGCATAGTCTATCCTTGATATTCTTTTATCCCTCCATGTTTTGCATACGCCAAAATCATTTATATATAATATGAAAAGGATTGGGCCTGCTACACTTCCCTGTGGTATTCCCAAAATTATCTCCTGTTTATCAGAATGTTCTACCTGATTTTCTAATTGTATTTCCACTTGTTGTTTTCTTCCTTCGAAGTAGGAGGTTATCCATTTCAGTGCTGGTCCACCTATTCCATAAGTTTTTAATTTTTCAATTAGAAGTGTGCTGTCCAGGCAATCATATGCTTTTGTTAGATCAATGAACAGACCAAAAGCCAGATTTCTATCTTCAAATGCTTCAGTGATTTTCTTCACAAAATCATATATAGCTGTTTTTACTGATTTGCCTTTCAGGTACCCATGTTGACCTTCTGAGAAAATTGCATTGTCCATTAGGAACCCCATAAGTTGGTTACAGAACGCCTGTTCAAAGATCTTCGAAAATGATGGCAATAAACTGATCGGCCTGTAATTTCCATAATCATTGACATTTCCTTTCTTGAAAACTGGTTTGATCAGAGCTACTTTTAGCTGTTCTGGAAAGATTCCCTTTCTTAAAGAGTTATTCACTATATATGTTAGGGGATCAATAATCTCATCTATAGTTTTCTTAATGACACTGTTTGATATTTCATCTATTCCATAACTATGTTTATTCTTCATATGATTTACTATCTTTTTAAGTTGTTCTTCATTTATTAATTGTATGTTGAATGATCTATCTAATTCTTTTTCTGATTTAAAACTTTGGTTATCCCTTATGTTTGTTTTTGTCAAATTATATGCAGCTTTAGAGAAATATTCGTTAAAATCATGCGCCATTTTTTTTGTATCTGTTGTAGATGGATACGTGTTTCTCACAGCTTTTTGTTTCAATGAATTCACTACTGTCCATAAAGCTTTGTTTTTGTTATCTGAGGTTTCTATTATTTTACAATATTTCTCTTTTTTCTGTTTTGTTAATTCCCTATCATATTTCATCTTAGTCTCTATATATTCATTTTTATATCTTGAATCTCTTTCACTCAGTGTAAGTAGTAAATCCAAACGGGTTTTTAATTGTTTCACAGTGTTATTCATTTCATTATTTCTCGGACGTGCATTCAAGTTTACTTTCATGGACGGACATGCATAATTTAGATGTTTCAAGAAGATTTGTTGGAATGTGTTGAACTGTTCATCCACCTTATTTTCATCTATGGTGTAAACAGGTGACCAGTCTTGATATCCTAAGTACTCTTTGAGCTTTTCAATATTTCTTTCAGAAAATATTCTTCTGTATGCAAAGTGTTGTGTCTTTTCCAATTCAAAAGTTATTTTCTGAGCAGAGTGATCTGAAATGTGTGTTTCAATGATGTTAGTTGAATATAAGTGATCCACTCTGGTGTATATTCCATCTAGTGATGTTGCTGAAATTGCTGTTTTTCTAGTTGGCCCAAATATTGTTTGTTTAATGTTGTATTCTTCCAGGAAACCCAGCCACTCTGATTTTTTCTTAGATTCCTTCAACATATCTATGTTAAAATCTCCCAAAATTACTACTTGGTGGTTTTCATTAGTTAGTTTATCCAATAATGGTGTAAGTGCTGATGTGATTACATCTGTGTTTCCACTGTTGTAAACAACTATACATATCCAATTTTTCTTTTCTTTCTTGAACTGAATTGCAGCACATTCAAATTCCCCTTTCCTTGAGATCTCACTTATTTCCTTTAATTCCGTTGCCTGGAAACCATCCCGAACATATATTGCCACTCCACCGTGCTGTTTACTGAGTCTACAAAACTTTGCTACAAGTTTGAAGTTCTTTATTGAATGGCATTTAAGCTCCGACTCAGACTTCCAATGCTCTGATACACATAATATTTGCGTATCTTTTTCGTCTGTTAGTAATTGTTCTATTTGTTCTGTGCTGTTACCAATGGATCTCAGGTTTTGGTGTAAAATGCTAAATGGTTCTTTTCTGGTTTTAAATTTTTGTTGATTAGAATTCGGTTGTTTTGTGTCCTTTAAACTTTTGTTAATTTCATTTATATTCTTTGTGTTCTTTAGTTTTTTGAAGCAGTATTGTCCAAAAACATTTTTCCTCTGTTAAAATTGAATCTGGCGTAAGAAACCCCACTTGGCCAGAATTCACTTGTGTATACAGCTTCTTTTAGGTTTGTTGGGACTCCTATCATGTAACTGGTATATTGTACTTCTGAGGTGATATTTAATTTTTTTACGGAAATTTGTACTTCTGGTGTTTTTGATTTTTCGCTAATATATTTGGTTATTTCGTCTTCTTTTACCGTTTGTTTAACTTTTGAGATGAAAAGCCATAGTTTCTTCTCGCTAGCTGGTTTAATAGATTGAAATCCTCCAATTTCATGAGATTCACCTCCAGTGCCCACGTTATGTTTTCTTGTTTTGATTTTACGCCTATATTCCTCGCTTGAAGTGTTCATGTCATTGTTTTTGCTTATATATTTTCCTGAAATTTTACGTTGTTTACGTCTTTCTACTAAAATGAAATCATCTTCATTCTGCTCAGTAGATTGTTCTGTCATATTTTTCATTCTATGCGCACCATCTTTCTCTTCTTCGGATTTCTGTCCTTTTGAATTATTTTCTGTGGTTTGTAGGTTGTTGATCTTGATTCTGTTAGGATTATTTCTTTCTCTTTGTTGGTGGACGTTGTCTTGATTGGTGTTGGGAACACTGATTCTTTCTTGTTGTTGTTGATTTTGGTTTACTTCTCGGTTTCCACATGTATTATCACTAACCTCCTTGAAGCTTTTTTTATCCCTTGATTGTAGTGTTTGTATTTTTTCACTAAGCAGGTCGTTGTTCTGTTGCAGAATTTTATTTTTGTCCTGAATTTCACGAATAAGTGCTTTCAGGTATTCATTTTCAATTTTTAGTACCTTAATTTCTTGATCGGATTTCTCGGCTCTTGATCCGCCGTCAACATCCTTGGTTGGTTCCAGTTGATGTTTGCATATAGGCGATTTCTGGTTTGCTGATTGTTCAAAACATGAGGGATGAAATTTTTCCATACACTTCACGCATCTAACATATTCCACCACTTTTCTACTGCAGTGAAAACATTTTTTCTCGCTCAATTTCGCGTCTTTTGTTGCTCGATCTGCCGGCACGTCTTTATCCGACGCCATCTTGTATTGTATAAATCATGTAGTATAATAAAAAAAAATAGAATCTTTAATAATATTGACACTTACCCGATATAAATCCGATTACGGCCGATAATTTACGATATGGATAATTTTTGTATCCTTCGTGTTTTGGTTTGGACAGGGAAAACGTCATTTCTGTAGTACATTCCTATTGGTGGGAATGTGAAGAAATGAATCGACATTATCATGTTGGCTCTCTTCACAGATATGTTTTTTAACAATAGGAAGTTTTACGTAAAATTAAAATTGTTGAAGTCGTAATTTAAGCTATGGTAAGTGATTTTATGTCTGCATATTAGTCCATGAGATTTTAGGCGATCATTTTTTACTATTCATGACCTTACTTGAAGAATTTAGCGAGGAAAAGATGTAGCAGCAGTGATAATTACGTAGCGTTTGCGTAAAACGCTCAATGGTGAAGTGAATGGTGATAAGAGAGAAAAGAACAAGATTTATTTCTGTAGCAAGTGAATGAACGAGGCTCGATCCTGCGCAAGAGAAGCGATCTCTTATCTATTTATATTATCTGAATTAAATAGGAATTGAGCGAATCCTAGCAGTATCAGCATAACGCAAGGTTGAATTGGTCGAAGGAAACTCTAATAACCTTGGTATTTCAAGCAATGATAGTCCGATTTTATGGAAAATCGTGAACATTCGCAAGATAAATCAGCAGAGCAAATAGCATTATCCTGTGGCGTCCCCTGTGGGCGGATTCACTAACCAGCATGATAAGAGAGGCACCGTGCTCTCTAATCAAAGCACCTTTTTAATACTGGCCGTGTCAGTGCCTTAAATTGCTCGTTCTCAGAAATGAACACTACGTACGCGTTAAAATCGGTAATTCTCTATCTTCAAACAATAACAATTCGGCTGTGAAATAAGTAAATTAATGTTTAAGTAAGTGGTTTGAGATGTGTCTTCGTTTATGTGTTTAGATAGTGTATCGAATATGTCTAATATACCGCCAAAGTTCTATCAACTGTGTCGTCTTTGTTTATCAGAAGATGCTGAGGCCCTGTCTCTGTTCGACAACACGGTCTCAGATAGAAATGTACCCAGAAAAATCATGACGTGTCTTTCAATAATGGTAAGTCGTCCGATATCTCATTGGAAAACGAAGAACAGGTAAATGACTTAGGATTAACCTATAGGAATGTCATCAGTTGTCGCGTTTATCTTTGTTCTTGGATGTGTCAAAACTCCCAGACTACTTTGATAACGAGATACAGCTGCATTTCGATTCTATTTTAAGCCCATTTCTGTTCACCACGTCTGTTACGAAAACAAATTGTTTTTTTGTACATCTCCTGCGTGGGACTGTAGATGCATTGTGTTTTGTTCGCAGCAGTCCAGTTGGGTTCATAATACAATTCTTTTAGTTTCCACCTGAATTTACCTGGACGACTGTGCTTTGCTAGAGAAAGTTTGGCAAGATGAGGGAGATAAGAGATGAGTAGGCTGTGATAAGAGTTTCTTTGTGCTTTGAACCGTTCAAACCGACTGGTTTCTTCCATTCAAATAATCGTTTTGAATAAAAAACACTTGGCGTTTTTAATGCGTTCGTCTGTCTGGGTTTATCCACTGTATACTAGCATTTTTCTGGACTTCATTCGGAAGGTTTCAATCGTTGTCAGTCCAATTTCTATGAAAAACAATGATTTTCTATTAATGATTTTCATAAATAAATGCAATCTCGTTAATTGAGTAGGTAGGCACCTATTTCCTTTGAAAACTCCGAATCATGGTAATCAATTGATTATGGATTAGCATAAAAGGTAAATAGGTACTCATTTGTCTATTCCTATTTTACAACTTGTTTTGAACCATAAATGACATAAAGTTGTTCAAATTCTTATAAGAATTAGGTATGAAATTCTTTGATTACATTTTAACACATACCTACCTAGAGGTATACTTCTCTTGTAGTAATATGAAGAAATACCTATAAGTATTTAATGTGACTGATTATGGCATCCTACAAGATACCATAATACCATTTTTTTTTAATTCTCCAAGGTTTTATTTAGACGTAAGTATAATAATTATTATATTGATCACCTATTTTGTTTACCAATGGAAGAACAACAGTATTTTTCCACAGCACATTAAGTTCTCATTCCATAGACAACTAGCTATGATTCTTTATAAAATACAAGTACGTTCTATGCATCTTGTCTTTGAAGACTTTTTTCTGTGCCTTCTTGAAACTAAAAATAACCATAGACTCGAAAAAGCTTATTCTTTTGAAATTTTTGATGATGCATCATAAATTTCGCAGCCTGAAGGGTTCTTGTGAAAAGAAGATTATGCATTTGTTACGCATATCGCCCCATCCATAAAATCCAATAATTTGAGATAGTTTCCTTCAACGATTTCGCAGCGCATCGAGTAGGTAATCAATTATTATTCATGAAACATCTGCTCCTTACGTTAAAGTATTTCACAATGTTTGCTAACTGTTGGGGACCCGACAAGACATCGCTGTTGCTTCTCGGGTTCCGCTTTGGGTCCAGCAGCTGCCTTATCAGACTTCTGGAGGATATAACCATGGTTTAAATTTAGAAATCCACCTCTCTTCGTCCCTTGTGATATATGTGAACTTCGTTCGGAAATTCAATCTCGATCGTGCATGTTGTCTCGTGTGTACTGAATCTTCGGAAATTCGTGATCTAATTCACATAGGTACCTACCACTCTTGCACTATCACGAGTTTCCGGTTTATAAATGAAAATGAACAAGGCATAGGGCATAGATAAATTTGGTTTATTCTAGGAATAGTTGCGAATGTGTTGATAGAAAGTTATTGGACTTATTTCTGTTCTTTCAATCATGCATTATAGATGCATAAAATACATAGAATTCTATGCATATTGCATCCATTAAACGATTATCTAATATGATTATTCGAAATTAAAGTAAGCCTATAGTATAATACCTATTTCTGTCGTTCCAGTTATGAATCATTTTCTATGAGATTCTTGTATCTTTTATGAAAGTGTGAGATATTTTTCGTACAGATTCTAATCATCTCCCAGGTTTTCGTTAGTTACAATTTAGCGGAAGAGAACATGTAAATCGAGATGTAAATGCACCAATGGCTGGCAGCGCCAGCAAGGATTACTTTCTGATCAATTATTATAGTAACACGATAAGAATAAACTCGATCTACTGCGAGGAAGAACGTTCATTGATATTTTCATTAGATAGTTTACATCCAAAACACAACTTCTAGTGACTAACCTCCAACTTCTTCTTACCGAAGAATGCCTTTCACGAAAAATAACGTGCGTTCAAAAAAATTCGTGGTCAAGTAGGCTATGTAATTTTAAAACTTGCAATGTCTGAACTAAGTTCAGGCGCAGAATATTGACCTTTAAAATTCCATAGCCTACTTGACCACGAATTTATTTATGTTATGAATGTTTGCTTGACCAATTTTAAAAATATTCTATATCTTTCCAAAGATTCTAATTTAACAGTCGAAACTGTTAACTAACACAATGATTGATCGAAAATATTTCTACAATATTGAAAGCAAAAATCACAGAATTGTGGTTCGAACATTGAAACTGTCAGAATCAGTCTAAGTGAAGAAAATGGTTAATCAAGTCTGAAGGAGCCGTGTAATCTTGTGGGTTAACCTGCAAATATATACGTCACAATTTAAAAACATTTCAACGCAGGTAGGTATATTGAACTGGTGACGCTAGATCGAAAATATTTTCCGTTAAAAAATTCGATGTTTCAACCGGAAATACATTAATGAGTGTCAGAATCTATGACATTCACTTCGATAAGCATAGATAGATGAAACATAATTTTCAAGATTTTATCGATGACTGTTAACTTGACCACCGACTAAATGGTGTTAATCGTTTATTTGCGCAATATTCAACGATCCGGGGGCATTCCAAAAGTAAAAGGTTTGTTCCTTTTAAGGTTTCACAATATCCTCGAAACAATTCGTAATCGTTCAAAAACGTAGGTGTCACCTTTCCGTACCCACATTATCAACCTGGGATAAGACGATTTCTAACGTTCAACAGAACATGTAAACATTTCAACATTCACTATCAAAAGATGCAAATTAGCTGATCCTATGAATCCATGATGAATTCATGCGATCCTCCCGACTCTACGTACTGTTAAAATACAATACAGCTCATAGCTGAAGTGAGTCATAGCGCTTCTAGTGATATTAGATATATCTAGAAGGCGAGCCTATCCTTAAGTGGAGATTACGTTATTGGGTTGGACACATCTCGCATAATTGTTTAATTGGACGGTATTTTTGCTTATTATTGGTTTTTTGTCATTTCTGGAATATTTAATGATCGCCTGCTGCCTACGGACGTATGATGTGAGTGCCCTATTAGGGTTACAATTATCGCCGATCCTTGTATGACATTTCTGTTAGTTTATTCTTACACACAAGCATCATCTCGCTGCATTTTTTTGGTGGTAATGAAATGTAGGTGAGAGAGATAATAATTTATTCGCAAGAGGGCGCTGTCATTGATTCGAAATGTAAATAGGCAAATTTTGGCCATTTGATCTATGGTCAAATGCACTGTCTGCTGAAGTCACAATCAGCTGATTGGGGGGACAAACAAACCCTTTGGTAGCTTGGAGGTTGTTGTGTTTTTTGCATCTTTCCTGAATTATTTTTCCAGTCATTTATTAAATTTATAGATATCAAGTGAACATATTCTCTGATGATATACTGTAAGATTCCTTAGATTCACGGAAAAATCTGAATACTTTGCTAATATTTTCGCTTTCAGGTGTTGTATAATATAGAGGATTTCGTTTTAGTATCAGTTCGAATATATTTGATTACTATTTGGCAATGCAATTGTGAATATTAAATATAAGTTCTAGATTAAGCATCTGAAACACTGTTACACAATAGTTCACATTCGCAATATTTATTCTGAAAGAGAAAACGTATCAAGTCGTAAATCATACTAGATGTTACCAATATTCAAACTGAAAAATCCATGGTTCTTTTTGGCGCTCTAGTTCCTCGGAACTGAGGGCTTATCAATTTGCCCAAATGTCTGTAATTTTTATTTAAGATGCAGTTTCATCATTAAAATCCATCGATATCATTTTCAACTCCAACAAGCTAATACTTTCGGAAATATGATTTTTCTAAATTTCAATAATGAATCGTACGTACTTCTATGTTTTCACGGAATGCTATAATTATTCTATCTAAGCTTTATTATATGATCTGTGTTCATACTCGTACATTTCATCCTGTTCTATAAGAAGGAGTCAAATTCATTTCAGCTATTTTAATTTGATTTCTTCCATGGTGCAGTTCTCATTCTCAGATTGCTCATTTAAACTTGATAAATAAACTATTATTTGAATTTAATTTCCTTTATGATGCAGTTCTATCATAAGAATACATTGATATAATTCCCAACTCTGAGAAACCAATACTTTCGGAGATATAATTTGTCTGTTTGAACTAGAGCGCCAGAAAGCTCCTGTCCACAGGGCTTGAACCCATTTTTTTTTCTTAACAAAAACAAATAATTTGAAGCTTGTGGAGATCCATTATGCCATCTAGATAGTAGGATTTGTCATTTATAATACACTATAATTGTTATTAACACTCACACGAGAATTTTGAGTGTGGTCGTACGAAAACTATAGGTGTTTATTTCCTGTTTCCATCCAAATTATTAATTCAGTAATGGAAAAAATGCTAGAAGCTGCTGATATAGGAGGAGAAAATGATTCTAAAATTGAAAAAACGGAATAATCTTAGAATTTGCCATCATTTGCGAACAATCCGATAAGTTTGCGAATATCAACGATGATACACGAAAGCCAAATAAGGTTGAAATAAAGGATCCTTTACTTCGGAATAAATAAAGTCGGCCAGTATTTTATTAAAAGATCCTTTATTTTCAGTGGCAAGTGCGCTTGCGTACATGTCAAAATAAAGGAAACCTTATTACTGCCGACCGTCCAATATCTCTCCAATATATTTCATTTCCTGCAGTAATAAAAACGATATATTCCCACAGTTCAATCTGCATTTTGAACGCTGGGAGATATAAGCAATAAAAAGGGATCATGTAATAGTCATAGGATAATCGGACGGTAGAGTGCAAGAAGGTAAAGCAACGTAATGAAATATAGAACTGATTATACTGCCGAGAATTAGCTAGAGAGGAAATTTTAAATGTTCCAATCTGAAACGAGGGAATTACATACATCAGATGTCGATCTTAGAAAGTATTTCCTGTAAATTGTATCTGTCATAGAGCGCTTTGGCAATATCGGCCGTCTTTCTCTATCTGTTCTGCATTTAATAAATTTATCACGAGGCAGGAGTCGCATTCGGATACGTGTGCCATAAACAAACGCAATTATAACGGTAAAAGAGCATCTTATGTCCGTAATGCAATACCTGTAACGTGGTTTATTTATAATTGCCTTCTTCTGTATGAATAGGTGTTATTTCGCTGATGATGGATATGCGGTGTGGAAACCTCGTGATAAACTGACGGAATAATTGACAATGGTTCGAGTCGGAGTAACTGATGATTTTCTCTCGTTCGAAATTGTTGTGTTTTTGGCACCGCGCGTTTGACGATTGGCATGCTATATTTTTGGTGCTGTTTTTAATCTTGATAAATAAACTATACTAACTGACAAAGAAACTGCTACACCCAGAAGGAACTGTTTAAATTTAATTTTTTTTTGGTAAAACATAGATAGTATAGCAAGGAGAAAATGATTGAAATTTGAAGAAAAAAAATGAAGGGTGTACAATTTTTTTAATGAATTTGTTGATAATGTGTTTGTCCACCGCGATTATCTATACAATCCCCGACACGTCTTGGCATTGATACAATGAGATAGTCTATTTCTTCTTGAGGAATACTATCCCAAGCTACCTGTAGTTCATGTATCAGAGCCGCCAAAGTCCGTGGGGGCTGGGGTAAATTTCCAAGTCTTCTATCCATGATGTCCCAAACCAGCCCTATGGGCAAAAGATCGGGGGATCTGGGCGGCCATGGCAAAAGATTCACATAGGTCGCTTCAAAAAAGTTTAAACTAACTCTGGCAACATGAGGTCGAGCATTATCTTGCTGAAATATTGGATTCTCGAGCCGGTTAAGATAAGGGATAACATATGGCTCCACTATTTCTTGGAGGTAACGCAGCGCTGTCATGTTACCTCGAATAAAGACTAAAGTTGAACTACTTGCATGTGCAATAGCACCCCATACCATAACGCCTACTGTCCGGTGTACATGACGCTCAATATCAAACTGAGGTTCACGTCTTTCTCCCCGACGTCGTCTTACCCTTCTTCGGCCATCATGTGCACCCAAGGAGAATAGAGATTCATCAGAAAAGACGACCTTATGCCATTCCACATTCCAATGTTGACGTTCTCTGAACCACTGTAATCGTTGCCGGCGATGCTCAACCGTCAGATTAACACAAGATGGGGTCGATAAAACTGCAGTCCAAAAGACCTTGTCCGGCGGTAAACCGTTCGGACAGTTACAGGATGGACTTGTTCTCCTAACCACTCATCAGCCAAAGATCGAGTTGTCGCAAATCGGTCTCTAATAGCCATAAGTCTTAGACGTCGATCTTGAACTTCAGTTGTGCCCCTTCGACGTCCGGTGCCTACTCTTCTTCGATTTTGGGCATTATCAAGCCACGCTTGACAACATCTCATAACAGTAGTTGGATTTCTGTTTTTTTGGATTGTATAAATATGTAGTTTATTAGTTCAGGATGCTTAACTGCGCCTACTGGGTCAGATTTTTGCCAGTGATATAGTTTCATCCTGACTTCACGAATATAGGATATTTATGGTTACATTTTCCGAACGATCTATCACAAGCGCATACTTCCTATTTGAAAAACTGGGGGATTTACCTGTCTTTCGAAGGGGACTGAAGGTAGGGTTCGCATTTTTACGAAGAAGAATGACAATTTAAAATTAAGATTTGACGTATTTTGGGATTTTCAGTATATTCTAATGTATATAGGTATATATTTTTTTGAACTTCGAGTATTACATTTGTTTTTGGCGCTCTAGTTCCTCGGAACTGAGTGCTTATCAATTTGCCCAAATGTCTGTCATTTTCGAATATTTCGATGAAAATGGTCTTAAACGATTTGGTTCGACTCAATGATCAAGAATCCGTGGTCGAAATTCATTCTGTCCGGCCGTAGGCACGATAAGTCTCGAACGGAATGAGCTAGAGAGTTGAAATTTTCAGAGTAGGTTTGGGGGATAAATGTCTCGGCTAAGTTCGTTATTGGGCAAAATCGGACAGATGGTTTCGGAGTAACAAAAAAAAAAAATTTTTTTTACAAAACAAATTCAAATTAATTTTTTTTTAATAAGCAGTTTTATCATAAGAATCCATTCATATCATTTTTAACTCTAACAAGCTAATACTTTCGGAGATACGATTTTTCAAAATTTCAATGTAAATCGTATTTCACAGATTGATATAATTATTATATGTATGAATTCTCATAATGTCAACTTGACAGAAGGGAATATTGTAACTTCAAAAATATTGGGGTTGAAATACTCGTATTTTAGCGATGCAACGGGGACCTCACCCGAAAATGTTTGAGAATTTTACGTAAATATTGAAAGCATAATTCTGTAGTTCGAGAGAGGAGAAAATTTGGTGAACGTAGATCAGGAAATTTTTGATCGATTACAAGGTAATTTTTTATTATTACTTATCTTCTTTCATACATGTTTTATGGAATACCTACTATTTGTAGGTACTTTCAACCTGTTTTGGGCAATTGTCATACGAAACTTGTTTTTTTGGCGCTCTAGTTCCTCGGAACAGAGTGCTTATCAATTTGCCCAAGTGTCTGTAATTTTGGAATTTTTGGCTGAAAATGGTCTCAAACGATTTGGTTCGACTCACTGATCAAGAATCCGAGTGCGAAATCGATTCTGTCCGGCCGGCCGACCGGCCGTAGGCACGATAACTCTCGAACGAAAGGAGTTAGCGGATTGAAAATTGCAAGGTGGTTTTGAAGCGTGAATATCTCGGACAAGTTCGTTAATGGGCGAAATCCATCGAGGAGTTTCGGAGTTATGGGCGATTTTAGTAAAAATATTTTTTATGAATATTTCCGAAACCGATCGCTCGAACTATCTGAAATTTAGCATCAAATTGTAGAATCATGACCTTTATACGCATGTGAAGTTTTGTATTGACCAGATGTATTGACCTCATGATTGCTCATTTAATCTTGATAAATAAACTATTATTTGAATTGAATATCCTTTATGATGCAGTTCTATCATATGAATACATTGATATAATTCCCAACTCTGAGAAACCAATACTTTCGGAGATATAATTTGTCTGTTTGAACTAGAGCGCCAGAAAGCTCCTGTCTACAGGGCTTGAACCCATTTTTTATCTAAACAATAAAGCATGTGTATGAAAAAAGTGTTAGCAGTGGTTAGTGTAACGGGGTACCATATAATTTGATATATTAATAATAATAATATAATTTTATTTTCAAAATTGCTACAAAATAACAGGTAGAAAACAAGTCAAACTATTCTCATAAAAGGAACTCATAACTCTACAATGCGCTACAATAATTTTTAAATTCAAGAATTGTGTAAGGTTCACATTCAACTATAATCGAAAATATAATTTTTTTAAAAATTTTGAAATCAACAATATCTCTAATTTTTCTTGGCAGGAAATTGAATAATCTTATGCTCATATAGAATATATTATCCTCAGTCACTGAGAGTTTGTGAGGTGGAAAGAAATATTCAAACATTCTTCGAGTAGCATTAAGATTTTTACAGCTCAGAAAGTATCGTTTGTTTTTGTGAAAAAATGACAAAACTTTATATATATATAGACCTGGCATTGTAAGAAAATGTATATATGATACTAGAGCTTAGGGAAAAACCTCAGCAAAAAAACCCCCGTTAGTGTTGAGATTTATGAAAAAAGGAAATTGTTAACAAAATATGCTGAAATATTAAATATTGAAGGGCATCTTTTTCTCTACTATTCTTTTTCCTCCAACAAGCAGAGAAGTTTCTCCAAGGTAACCGAAACTCAATCTGGAAAAGGAAAAGACGAAAGGAGAATACGAACAAATTAAAAATTGAATAATCTATATTTTATCAAATAGATTTGAAACTCGCTACCCATTCTAAAAAAGATTCAGAAACATTATGAATAGCCCTAATACCATCCTTGAATCTATATATCCGACAATTATTAACTAAATGATCTATGGTTTACTCTGCTTCCCCGCACTCACAACTAGGGCTCTCAACTGAGTTCCACCTGAAAAGCATGCTGTTGCATCGACCATGACCGGTTCTTAGACGGTTCAGAATAGACCATATTTTCCTTGGAAGATCATACCCCGGAACTCTATTTGAAGGATCAGAAATTAAATCTTTGTTGAATAAATCGCAAGAAATCCATTCAGACCGCCAAACTTCCGTGTCACTTTTATTCGAATTAAGAAAACAGTTGGACCATAAAGGGTTTCGCGACTTCTAATGTAATATGGGCCGAAGGACTTAGGTCAATTTCCCTCGATTTATTATCAATAAAGCATAGTTATTACTACTATTGTCCATATCACCTCGATCCCATGAGGTTTCGGAATTCCCATGGAGCACTTCATTAAATCGACATACAATCGAACAGCTGATGATGTCGAATTGAAAGTTACGTAAAAACGGCCAGTTACCAACGTTCTTCTATCCTCTTCTGCATTCACATAATTACCTCTTCGATATTAATTCAGGTATCGCGTTTCAGGCGCAGATCGAATGCACTTTCAAATCAATCTGGTTCTCTTTATTCTCAATTAAATTGTTACCTCCAGTAGTTATTAGTTATGATGCCACAAACTGATCATTTTCTCCTTGAATTGCATAGAGATCTTGTGGAGAATGCTGATCTATATGTACGGTTTGGTTGTTGCCGATTAAGAATTCATTTGATGGCTATTCGTTTGCGTGTTTTAAACGATGGGGTCGTCTTATGCTGTAGTCAACTGGTCAAAACGAAATTGTTTAAGATTAAAAAATGAGGGTAATCCCTTCGTACAGGAGCTTTGGCGCTATTGTTCAAACTTCTACAAATCATATCTCCGAAAGTTTTGGTTTCTCAGAGTTGGGAATGGCATCGAAAGATTCTAATGATAGAACTGCATCATAAAGGAAATTAAAATAATAGTTTTTTTATCAAGATTGAAAGAGCATTCTGCAATGCTTCAAAAATTGTCATTTAAAAAAAATGAGCAGTCTGCAATGCATTGCAATGCACCGCAATGATCCAAAAATTGTCATAAAAAAAATCTACGATTAATTATTGAAATTTTGAAAAATCATATCTCCCAAAGTATTAGTTTGTTAGAGTGGACAACGATATCAATCGATTCTTATGATGAAACTACACCTTAATAAATTTAATTTTAAATTTGTAATGTAAAAAAAAAAAATTTTTCGTTACTCCGAAACCATCTAGCCGATTTTGCCCAATAACGAACTTAACGGAGATATCTATCAACTAAACCTACTCTGAAAATTTCAACTGTCTAGCTCATTCCGTTCGAGAGTTATCGTGTTAATGGAGGGCCGCCCGGACAGAATCAATTTTGACCACGGATTCTTGATCAATGAGTCAAAACAAATCGTTTAAGAATATTTCAATCCAAAAATTCGAAAATTACAGACATTTGGGCACATTGAGAAGCACTCTGTTCCGAGGAACAACGGCGCCAAAAAATTACATTGAAAAAATTGAAATAATTTTTTTTGCCAGTAAATTATTTTATTTTATAAACGTAAGAATATAGCATCATTAAATAGGGTTTCGACTTGATTTGACCGAAATTTCAAAAAAAAAAATTGATAATTTCAAAAGTAATGGTTGTTTGTGTTGATCCAGTTTCAATCGAAGCTCCATGCGGTGACCATCACTTATCCTTGAATATTCATCAAAAATCAATCGGAAAAAAATTAGTCTTATTAATAGATTATCTAATGCCTGATTGGAGCTTTTTTTTTCTTTCAAATTAACAAAATGGTAGCACCAGGAAAATTTTTTCCATATTTTGGGGTAAAAACCAACAGTTAATTGTTTACGAAAAATCGAAATTAAAATAAAAACGAAATCCTTCGATCAGGCACTAGTTTTTCATGTTTTCGAAAAGTTGTATGAATTTCATTAAAATCTACCGAGCGGTTTTCGAGCTACAGTGGTCACCAGTTCAAAGAACATAGTTTTGAGACAAACGCATTTGAAGTTTCACTCTCCATTTACGTATTATTTAATTACTTACAGAGTCATCTATTCCTGGGCCATATAATAGTTCTTTAGTCGTTGTGGCAGCTTCTAAAATATCTATTTGATGTTGTCTACGTGGCTTTCTACCTTCTGGAGTGTTGTCGTTAGCACGCCAGCTGCTAGCTACCTACTCTTAGCTACCTGCTCTCGCCCAGGGCGCTCAAGAGCCCTTTGCTAATTATCTAATAACTCGAAAAGTATTTGTGGGATTTACTTCAAAAAAAGATTGTTTGAAAAAGCTGACTACACCTAATCCCTTAAACTATATACAGTGTGTAATCATTAAAGGATACTGTGGAAGGTATACTCATTATTGAAAGGTTTTTTTCTGGGTTTTCTCTCCCAAACTCTGAAAAATATCAATAAAATAAAAATTTATTATTTTGTGATTTGGTTCTGCGTAAGAAACACAAGATATTTGTCAGAAGCAATCAATTGAACAATGTTGCCTAACAAACAACAACGAAACAACATCAACGAAGAAACAACTATATCGTAACGTTTCGGAGTCTATATCAGATTCCTTCTTCAGACGCTTAATGAAAATCTTTAGAATTATTTTGTTGATAGTTATTGTGACACTTCTTGAATTTCTCAATAACTATCAACAAAATAATTCTAAAGATTTTCATTAAGCGTCTGACGAAGGAGTCTGATACAGACTCCGAAATGTTACGATATAGTTGTTTCTTCGTTGATGTTGTTTCGTTGTTCTTTGTAAGGCAACATTGTTCAATTGATTGCTTCTGACAAATATCTTGTGTTTCTTACGCAGAAGCAAATCAAAAAATAATAAATTTTTATTTTGTAGATATTTTTCAGAGTTTGGGAGAAAAAACCTTTCAATATATACAGTGTGGAAAAGCCAAATGGAATAAATTCATTATCTTGGTTACTGTACATATTTATGGAAAATCCCGGAACACGTCAAATTTAAATTTTAAATTGTCATTCTTCTTCGTAAAAATGCGAACTCTACCTTCAATCCCCTCCGAAAGACAGGCGCAACACCCAGTTTTTCAAATAGGAAGTATGCGCTTGTGATACATCGTTCGGAAAATGAAACAATAAATCCTATATTCGTCAGGATGAAACTATATCACTGGCAAAAATCTGACCCAGTGGGCGCAGTCACAACCTACTATATCTACTAGCCTGGAAGATGATAAAATGGCAACACAGCTCCGAGACGTACTCTCTGTTGTTGTTGTTTGTAAAAATGGACGATTACCTCTGATTCTTGAGTTAACCATTATTGTTTTCCGCGGGCATTTCGTGGTATGTTTTGTGTACAACGGTGTCAAATGTGAATTAATGCAATGCAGTGATAAATATGGTCGGATATTTATATGTTCTGTGATTAAACTGCAGTGTGTAAATAGTGAAATTTCCTTTGGATTATTTCTACTTATTGGAGATGAGTACATTTCAGTTCAGACTATAGACAACAAGATGGACTAGAAATATGAGTGAAATAGAACTTTCATTTCTTCCTATTTTATAAAACATTTTGATGACCTTTCTAATTATTTTTCAACAAAAATTGATACATCTGGATAGGAGATCAAGAAGCTAAAATAATCTATTTATTTTTATATATATATATTCAATTTCCAAAAGTCTGCATCTGTAGATGCTTCAGTTGAAATCAATAAGGACCTTATTATTCATTAAAAATGTTCAGATTTTCTGCAGTGATTTGAAATGGATTCTTCCTTTCGATCTTACCTTTACCCGAGCAGATGGTCTCAACCTCAGATCAATAAGTAAACATTTCCCGCTACAGAAATATAATTAATGGGGATTCAGATTCGGAATTTATCAATTTGTTTTATCAACATTTTTACACAGTTCAGATCAAAAAACAATGTGAATTTACTCTTTGTAGCATTGAATTGATATTCTGAATTCACATAGACTTGCAGCATCCCATAACTGTCTAATCGTCCTGAAAATTTACTCACTTGCTAATTTTGGGTTTTAGATAACGAATCTGAAGTTGAAAATCCGTGCTCTCTTCTAGTTTTTTTTCTTTTAAATCCCAAAGTGTCCAAAATCACAACACTTCATCTCGTAATTACATTGTTTTAAACTGTTTTATCGGTAAATATTCATCATAAATAAGATCTTATTGTAGTCCTCATCATTTTTCGACAGTAAATCATTTGAAAAATGATGAAATAGTCGAAAATTCATCAAAATCCAGCGCTACCGAATTGAAGGAGTATGCCTCTAAGGGACGATTAATTGCGGCGTTGTCAGACTGTGATCCAGGCTATCTCTATAGTGGGCTGTGGCGCAGTTAAGCATCCTGAACAAATAAACTACTTATTTATACAATCCAAGAGATGGGTCAATGGTTCACTACAGGTACGATAATAACCCTGGTATACCAGGGGTTGGAGAACGATAATTTTCGATACCTGCTCTTGAACGTTTGTGTATTTGCGTATTTCAGATCTGAGAATTACATTCATTTCTTCGGAGAAAAATACATGAGAAACACCGCAGGCTATACTTAATATGAAGGTTCCTTTATGCCACGATGAAAGCAAAATAATAGGGTGATCTGACCTCTACTCGAACTCAAATTCGCTGTTAAACTCTTTATATCTAATCTAGGAGTAATACTAGAAACTAGATAGTAAACTCAACTGGAGAAACCACATACACAAAATACTTTAAAAAGCCACAGTGGCTATGTGGGCCAGCAGGCCCCCTTCGAAAGACAGGTACAACCCCCAATTTTCCAAATAGAAAGTATGGGTTTGTGATACATCGTTTGAAACGTCGCGTCATTATCTATTCAGAAATGTTATCACTTTTCGTGTTTATTGCAAAAATCAAATTAGAAATAAATAAAATCAAGTGATTAGCGATATTTGGTACAATATCAAAAACTAAAATGTAGCAAAAAAAATTATGAATGTTAATGATGTAGATGTTAAAAGTGTTCACCGCGAACGACTTGGCAACATCCTAACCTCAAATAAAAATTATTCCCAACATAATTCAATATCTCAGGAGTGATCGTTAACTCTCTATCACACCTTGAATGCAAATAAGTTTAGTATTTTTGTAATTTGTTTCTGAGTTCCTATATTTTCAATTTATTTGCCGTTCTAGTCATTATACAGTTTGTTGATTGAAAGTTCTCTCAAATACATTCGTTTCATTTACGATCACATTTTGCGCGTATGTTCTGGGGAACATCGCGTTATCATTTTGCCTAAATGTCTGTAACTTTCGAATTTTTTGACGAAAATGGTCTCAAACGATTAAGTTCGACTCCCCAATGAAGAATTCGAGGTCAAATTTGATTCTGTCCGGCCCAGTGGTTTCCGAGTAATAATTTTGTTTTCAACCAATATAAATCCGATCGAATTGAAACTTGGTGAGTAGTTGTAGAATATAAACCTAAGCACGTTTGTGAAATTTTGTGCGAATCGTATGGCTAGAAAATTATTAAAAAATTATTAAAAAATATTTTTGTTGTCACGATAACTTGAGAACGGAAAGAGATAGCAGCTTCAAGTTTTCAGGTTAGGATGTGCACCAGAACGCGACATTTCAGTTTGTTTATGAGCATAATCGGCCAAACGGTTATAGCCATCTGAAATTTTCTGAAATTTGGTGGTTTTTTGTTCCTCGTTAACTCGAAAAATACTGAACCGATTGAATTCAAACATGGTTATTAGTTGTAGAATGCCAACACGGAAATGTTTGCAAAATTTGATGAGGATAGCATTTGTAGAAAATTTTTAATAAATCATTGAAAAAAAAAAAAAAATTCTATATATCAGTAACTAATCGATTGAAATTGCTGAAATTTTGCAACAGCCTTCATAACGTAACTCTACTGCCAATTTTCAAGTTTTAATACGATCGGTTAAATATTGTTGGAGATTCGAGCATTCTTGTGTGAGTTCAGTAGATGGGTGACCGTTGCCTCGATAACTTTCGAACTAAAGGAGATAGGGACTTGTAATTTTCAGGGTAGGTTGCGTATCCGAAAGGGAGAGTTGAGTTCGTTTTTGGGCATAATCGGTCTAACGGTTTCCGAGTTATACCCACCTGGAATATTATTTTATTTCCTTGATAACTGAAAAAATAAATATTCGATCGAATTGAAGCTTGGTAACTAGTAGTAGAAAATCAACATAAAGACGTGTTTAAAATTTTGTAAGAACCGTACCCCTAGAAAATTTGAAAAAAATTACGAAAAAAAAATTTTAAGAACCGTACCCCTAGAAAATTTCAAAAAAATCACGAAAAAAAAAATTGGTTCAAGCACTGACGTGAAGTTAAAAGCTTTTGCGCGTATGTTCTATTGTCCATTCTTCTGTATTGGACACCCTTAATCGAATTTACCATGGTAAATTATGTTGTGTAGGTTATGGTAAACTCGAATTAAGAGTGTCCAATAAAGGAGAATGGACAACATAATTTACCATGGTTAATTCGATTAAGGGTGTCCAATACAGAAGAATGGACAATAGAACATACGCGCAAAAGCTTCTGACTTCACGTCAGTGCTTGAACCAATTTATTTAATTTGATTTCTTCCATGGTGCAGTTCTCATTCTCAGATTGCTCATTTAATCTTGATAAATAGACTATTATTTGAATTGCATTTCCTTTATGATGCAGTTCTATCATAAGAATACATTGATATAGTTCCCAACTCTGAGAAACCAATACTTTCGGAGATATAATTTGTCTGTTTGAACTAGAGCGCCAGAAAGCTCCTGTCCACAAGGCTTGAACCCATTTTTAATCCGCCAAACATGCCCAAACTCGCTTCTCTATTTTACTTATTGGAAATTTCTCAGGAAACAACCAACTTACTTCTTTTTGTTCGGGTGTTATTTCCGTAACCAATCTTTGGTGAAATTGTTATTTTGTGCATTTCCGCTAATCGAACATATTCAAAATTGCTGTTAATGCAATTCAAACCCAAATAAGACAATTTATAGACTACAACTTATCAACACAACAAGTTGCGAAGGCGTTCTAAAGAAACTAATATTGCCACAGAAAGTCTTTTACGTAGTTTTTATGGTACACACATCTGGAAACACAGTGTTATGTTTTTATTGCATTCTCTTTCTATCACATTTTGAAGGCAAATAAGTTTAGTATTATTGTAATAATATTCAAGGGAATATTATAATGAATTTCGGTAATCACATTATTTTATTTTTTTCTATTTTGAGTTTTGCAATAAACATGAAAGTGATAACATAACATAACAACATAACATCTTTTATTGATTCCAAAAAATTACAACAAATATAAAAATGGAATAAGTCATATAAACATTACATATTTTTCAAACCAAATATAACCATTCTACAATATTCCCTGATTTCATACAGAATTGTAAAGCTCAGAATTCAGAATAATAAAAAATAAACAATTCCGAATAGAGAATGACGCGACTATTCAAACGATGTATCACAAGCCCATAAATCCTATTTGGAAAATTGGGGGTTGTCGAAGGAGGTTGAAGGTAGGGTTCGCATCTTTACGAAGAAGAATGACAATTTAAAATTTGAATTTGGCATGTTTCGTGATTTTTCATAAATATGTACAGTAACCAAGATAATGATTTTATTCCAGATTTAAACAATATAATTTATTTATGGCTATTTTACCCATTCTACAGTTTAAATTTCTTTTGCAGGTATCAGACAGGGACTCTCTACCTCATGTAATTTGCCCGCAATGTATACAGCAAGTGGAAGTACTTTTTCAGTTTAGAGAAAATGCTCGAAGAGCTGAAGATATCCTTAATCAATTTCTTATGTACACAAGACAGCTGACAGGAAATTCAGAGGTAAGCATGGATTGAAATAATAAATAATGCAGGTAAATTATAACAAATACACGAAAATTCGCTGCATTGTTGAACTCAAATCCGTATTGGAAATTAATGGGACTCAACGATCATTTCGATTGGGTTTCTTGCGATAACTTCGCCACTTTATGAAGGTGAGTGTTTGTGGATGTTCTATTTATGAAATATACTTTGTGATGGAAAAAAACGTCCCTGTGTATATCTTTCAACATTCAATGCCATGTGTTTGGTAAAGGGTTTTCCAATAAGAGGTGTTATTTTGAATAGCCCGCTATTTCGGTAGATGTCACTTTTGAAGCTGTAATTTTTTGACATTTGACAAGTAGAAACTACGCCATTAACAAAAATGGAACGATACACGCTTCAAGAACGCATTGAAATTATTAAAATTCACTATAAAAATGGTGAAAATTTGGCAGCGGTTCGTAAAACTCGAACATTTTTGGGTCGTCGTGAAGCACCTTGTCGGACAGCAATAAAGAAATGGGTGGAAAAATTCGAGCTGTTGGGACAAGTTAGTTATGTGAAGTATAAAACCCGTGCACGTCGCTCAAGAACAGCCGAGAATATTGCTGCTGTAGCCGAAAGTGTTGAAGAAAACCCAGGTTTGTCCATTCCTCGTCGTTCTTTGGAATTAGGCATTCCACAAACGTCATTTCACCGTATTTTGCATGAAGATTTGGGTCTTAAGGCTTATAAAGTTCAGTTAACATAAGAACTCAAGCCGGCCGATCATCAACAACGTCGGGTCTTTGCTGATTGGGTCGTTAAAATGCATGAAAATGATCCGGAATTCCATCGAAATATCATCTTGGGTGATGAGGCCCATTTCCACCTCGGTGGCTTCGTCAACAAGCAAAATTGTCGCATCTGGGGCTCGGAAAACCCAAGAGTTATTGTTGAAAAGCCTCTCCATCCTCAACGTGTGACTGTTTGGTGCGGTTTATGGTCCGGTGGAGTCATTGGACCTTACTTTTTCGAAAATGAGGCTGGAGCAACAGTTACGTTGAATGGATTGCGCTATCGAGAGATGATTAATGATTTTTTATAGCCGGAATTGGATGGTATTGATCTGGACAACGTTTACTTCCAACAAGACGGCGCTACGTGCCACACAAGCAACGAAACCATTGATCTTTTGCGGGAAAAGTTTCCGGACCGTGTATCTCTCGAAGAGGTGATCACAATTGGCCACCGACATCTTGTGATTTAACACCATTCGACTTCTTCCTTTGGGGCCACGTGAAAGAGAAAGTCTACGCCAATAGCCCAGCGTCGATTCAAGACCTCAAAGATGGAATTCGTGAGGCTATCGAGGACATAGGGCAGCCACTTTGCGATTTGGTTATGGAGAATTTCATTAAAAGAATATGGTCCTGTAAGCGTGGTCGTGGTAGTCATTTGTCTGATGTTATTTTCCACTATTAACGGCATTAGCATAAAGAAAGCATATAAAGTTTTTCTTGAGTCATTTCAAGAATATTCCATCGTTTTAGAACATTATATTATTCTTCATCATTTCTGCTTAAACGCACCGTTTTCGAGATATTTTTCATTTGAATGTTTTAAAATGGAAAACTCCTGAAATTTCACTACTTTTATGGATCCGTCCCTGAGCGTTGGAATCCCGAATCAAGCTGTAAACCACGTTACCATGCCTTATTCTCGTCCGCCAACAATGTCATAGATAATTTATATGCGGCAGTGTATTAGCACATTGTGAAATCTTTTAACGCTTGTAACTTTTTACCTGAGCCGAATCTGGAAAAATGGTAAATGAAAAAATCGTTTAAGACCACTTTCAGCCAAAAATTCGAAAATTACAGACATTTGGGCAAATTGATAATCACTCTGTTCCGAGGAACAAGAGCGCCAAAAAGTAATCGAAGGAAATGATACATTCGTGTATTATTTACAACATTTTTATTCGTTATAAACTTACAACGATATAGGAAATTGGCACATATAAAAACATGTAGGTAAGTATTCAACATGAACTTTAAATATCTGTCTTTGAAATACGACGCATAAAAAACTAATAAAATACAAACAACATAATCACAACGATATAGTAAATTAAAAATCGTCCACAGTCGACCGGGAAAAACAATCATTCCCACATAATAAACACAATCACAAAGTCGGCTGACTCCTCAGAGGGTCATAAAGGATGGTCGTGCTTCTTGAGAACTGGTTCTGGCCCAGGATTCCATACTTCCTATTCTTCGCGAAACAAACCACCATCGCAATAAAGGTTGCTGTCAAGGCGACGAGGCTGACTGTGATCAAAGCTACTCGGATGACCGAGAAATTTCGTACGAATTCGTTCCTGAAGGATAAACTTGCGACGTACTGCAAAAAAAAGAATTATAAGACTCTTTGTTATCAGGTTATACGGGGTCCGAGTGAAAATATTCGGTAAATATGGATGTTTTTGGATATTTCGGTCGAACTCAGATGAAGATCATTTATGCCAAAGGAAATATAAGGGTCGATATATTCACCTATCTGTAAACTTTCAAGTAGCCTTACCGAAAGGAAAGTATTCTATAATTGTTTATTCATCTCTTTGTGATACGGAGTGATCTGCAAATATGTGAAACATGAATAGATTTTATTACTTTAAAGGGTGTCGGTAAATTTAACGAGCAAGTAGTTAACGAATACTTTACGAAGAGGTTGAATAAATCGGCCCTAACTGCAACACCCAGAAGGAGCTGTTTAAATTTGAATTTATTTTTGATAAAAAATAGATAGTATAGCAAGGAGTAAATGATTAAAATTAGGAGAAAAAAATCCTTTTTTCATGTAAACATTTTTTGTTACTTAAATATTGTAGTCGTTTTTTGCAAATGTTTTAAATTTTACAAGAAACCAGCTGTTCGAGGAGATGTTCAGTGTTTGTTAAAATGCCTAGAACACGTGTACGCGGAATTTATCGCCAGCTAAGTGAATTTGAAAGAGGTCTATTGGTCTACGGGAGGCGGGGTTGTAATTTCGAGAAATCGCTAACCGTACGAACAGAAATCCAACTACTGTTATGAGATGTCGTCAAGGGTGGTTTGATAATGCCCAAAATCGAAGAAGTGTAGACACCGGACGTCGAAGGGGCACAAACGAAGTTCAAGATCGACGTCTAAGACTTATGGCTATTAGAGACCAATTTGCGACAACTCGATCTTTGGCTGATGAGTGGTTAGGAGAACAAGGCCATCCTGTAACTGTCCGAACGGTTTACCGCCGGATAAGGTCTTTTGGACTGCAGCATTATCGACCCCATATTGTGTTACCTCTGACGATTGAGCTTCGCCGGCAACGATTACATTGGTGCAGAGAACGTCAACATTGGAATGTGGAATCGCATCAGGTCGTCTTTTCTGATGAATCTCGATTCTCCTTGGGTGCACATTATGGCCGAAGAAGGGTTAGACGACGTCGGGGAGAAATACGTGAACCTCAGTTTGATATTGAGCGTCATGTACACCGGACAGTAGGCGTTATGGTATGGGGTGCTATTGCACATGCAAGTGGATCACCTTTAGTCTTATTCTAGGTTACATAACAGCGCTGCGTTACCTTCAAGAAATAGCGGAGCCATACGTTCTTCCTTACCTCAACCGGCTCGAAAATCCAAGATTTCAGCAAGATAATGCTCGACCTCATGTTGCCAGAGTTAGTTTGAACTTTTTTGAAGTGACCCATGTTAATTTTTTGGCCATGGCCGACTAGATCCTCCGATCTTTCGCCCATAGAGCATGTTTGGGACATCATGGGTAGAAGGCTTGGAAATTTACCCCAGTCCCCATGGACTTTGGCGACTCTGATACATGAACTACTGGTAGCTTGGGATAGTATCCCTCAAGAAGAAATAGACGATAGTATTGCATCAATGCCAAGACGTGTTGGAGAGTTTATAAATAATCGCGGTGGACAAACACATTATTAACAAATTTATTTAAAAAATTGTAAACCCTTCGTTTTTTTTTCTTCACATTTCATTCATTTGCTCCTTGTTATACAATCTATGTTTTCAAAAAAAAAAATTGAAATTTTAACAGCTCCTTCTGGGTGTTGCAGTTTCTTTGTCAGTCAGTATATATGATGCTTGTTGGTACATGTCATAAATCTACCTATAAGAGGCATGTCAAATTTATTTCTAGTTCGTTACTCATGATATAAAATACCCCTCCTGTTCTATGATAATATAATGCCCTTGGATAATCCATATGATGATGGAAATAGATACTTTGGTAAGTTAATCAAATTTGGTTCAGAATATCTGCAGTAAAAACAAAACTTGGCTAAGTTACAATTTATATAATATAATTTTCAGAGTAGGAATCATCATTTGAGGAATGAATATCTGGGATTAGTTCGTTATTGGGTAGAGTCGGTCTGGTGGTTTCGGATTAATAATTGTTGGCACTTTTGCTTTTTTTTTTTTCGAATTACGCTTTTTGAATTCAATTTCGGAGATATTATTTGTGAAAATTTGAACAAGAGCTCCTGTCCATAGGGCTTTTTTTATTTTCATACTTACGCCATCCCTGCATACCCGATCGTTGAGGGAAAACACTTGAAAACTCATTTCTTCCTCTCCTATACAGTAAGGTCCGGCTTTCAACCTGGTTATCTGTTTTTTGAGACTCCTCGAGATGTTGTAGAGGTTACAGCTACACAGCAGGGGATTCCCATTGAATTCGAAAACGTGTAAACTGGCCCAGTCTAAAAGGACTGCCGGAATGTCGATCAAATCGTTGTTGTTCAAATAGAGCTGTAAAATAGGAAGCTCAATATAGGGTGTTTTTGTGCGTATGTTCTGGGGAACATCGCGTTATCATTTTGCCCAAATGTGAAATTTAATTCTGTGGTGCCGTCCGGCCGTTGCCACGATAACTTGAGAACGGAAAGAGCTAGCGACTTGAAATCTTCAGGGTAGGTGGCGCATCCCAATACGACGGACAAGTTCGTTAATGGGTATAATCGGCCCAATGGTTTCCGAGTAATAATTTTGTTTTCAACCAAAATAAATCTGATCGAATTTAAACTTGGTGAATAGTTGTAGAATATAAACCTAAGCCCGTTTGTGAAATTTTGTGAGAATCGTGTCACTAGAAAATTAAAAAAAATATATTCAAAAATATTATTTATGACACGATAACCTGAGAACGGAAGGAGATAGCGGCTTGAAATTTTCAGGTTAGGTTGTGCATCTGAATGCGATATTTGAATTTGTCTATTGGTATAATCGGCCAAACGGTTTTGGAATTATACCCATTTGAAATTTGGTTGTTATTTCCTCAATAACTCGAAAAATACGAAACCGATATAATTCAAACATGGTTATTAGTTGTAGAATGCCAACGCAAAAATTCTTGCGGAATTTCGTGAGGATAGTATAACTAGAAAATTCCAAAAAAATTATTGAAAATAATTGAAAAAAATTCTATATATCATAAACTATTCGTCCGGTATGGCTGAAATTTTGGAAGAGCCTTCAGAACCTAACTCTACTGCAGAGTTCCAAGTTTGAACACGATCGGATCCATATTGTTGGAGAATCGAGCAGCCTTTTGTGAGTTCGGTAGCTGGATGCGAATCGTCGTATTTTAGCGAGAACCTTCAAAAGCATGAATCATAGACAACATATTATATGGCATGAATGTCATGATGACATATTTTTGCGCGTATGTTCTTGGGAAAATCGTGTTATTTCATCACAAATCTATGGGAGATGTTAGCCCTACATTAGCGGTCAGACCTGGTTTTGAAAGAGATGCTCCTTAGGAGGAGGCAACTAAATATTGAAGGGATTTCTATGAACAAGAGTGAATATCTTTGAGAAATAGAGAAGGCGATTCTTCTTCAAGAGATCCATGTGCCTTCAGAGGAGTATATTTGTGAGAGGGGACTTTTAAAAGGTTATGTATTATTTTTAATATGATATCGCTGAAATTTTGCTGAAGGCTTCAAAACTTAACTTTAAATTAACCACACTTTCTGATCTTGTAAGGTGAGAGGCTCATTTGTGGATATTAAATCTCGTGATGGGTAGAGAGGAATTTTAGGCCAGTTTTTCTATGACTAATGAGAATATATCTTTATGTTTCACCTCAACACCTTTAGATCTATCAATGGGCATTTATTGGATAAGTATAAGTAATTGAATATTATTGGAATTCAATTTAATTTCATTCAATATGTTAGTAACTAAACTTATAATTATAATTCCGCACAATCCATCAAGCCTAATTTTATTTTCCCAATATTTTCAAAAATACAGATCCGATCGAATTGTAATCTAGTATACTCGGTTGAAAAAAGACGGTTTGAAGGTGCATGCAGTACTTGAGGGTGTGTGAGGCGTGAATATACATAAGAACATGCGCGCAAAAGCTCCCGACTTCACGGCAGTGCTTTGAATTTTATTTCTTTCGAGGGGGAAGAATTGTTTATTTTTATCTTTGTTGATAATTACGGCAAAACGAGTCAAACCAAAATGAACAAACAAATTTTTTCGATTGCAAATAAATTATTCCAAGTTACTTTCCTTTTTGTCAGTCTGTTGAAAAATCGGGGTACCTCTCATTCAATTTAATCTGATTGAAGATGTATTTTGTTATTGCTTTTAAAACTATGAGTAATAGAATGATAACGATCAGCGACATTGACGAATCGCCATAAGTAAAAGCAGAACTCATTTCCTCATCGCTTATTCTTGAAGAATTCTGTGATAAATGCGATAGGATACGATGATGGTAATAGTCATATTTGAAACAGATGTTTCTCATATTATATTAATGCGCTTGGATTTCTCTTTCCATTTGTATTCGTATTGTGCTCACCTCTTTCAATGAGAGACCACTTCCTCTTCCAAAAGCATCGTTTTCCAATACTTCCAAATATTTATTATTTGACATGAATAGCTTCCTCAGTCTTTTTAGAGGAGTGAATGTGTTGGCATGTACCTCCACTACGTTAGTCAAGTTATTGAGTGATAACTCGACCAAGTTGTCCATACCTAAAAATGAAATATATAAGTAAACATTAAAGGATACTGTGGGAGGTATATTCATCATTGAATGGTTTCTTTCTGGGTTTTCTCTCCCAAACTCTGAAAAATATCTATAGAATAAAAAATTATTAATTATTAATTATATATACACATTATATTTGTCAGAAGCAATCAATTGAACAATGTTGCCTAACAAACAACAACGAAACAACATCAACAAAATAATTCTAAAGATTTTCATTAAGCGTCTGACGAGGATTCTGATATAGATTCCGAAACGTTACGATATAGTTGTTTCTTCGTTGGTGTTGTTTCGTTGTTGTTTGTTAGGCAACATTGTTCAATTGATTGCTTCTGACAAATATCTTGTGTTCCTTACGCAGAAGCAAATCACAAAATCATTATTTTTTTTATTTTGTAGATATTTTCAGAGTTTGGGAGAGAAAACCCAGAAAGAAACCATTCAATAATGAAATATATTACGGAAGAAGTATGGATATTTTTTGGTGCTCTTGTTCCTCGGCACAGAGTGTTCATTAATTTGCCCAAATGTCTGTAATTTTCGAATTTTTGGCTCAAAATGGTCTTGAACGATTTGGTTCGACTCACTGATCAAGAATCCGTGGTTGAAATCGATTCTGTCCGGCCTGCCGTCCGTTAATACGACACTCTCGAGCGGAATGAGCTAGACAGTTGAAATTTTCAGAGTCTGTTTGAGAAATAAATATCTCTGTTAAGTTCGTTATTGGGCGAAATCGGCCGGGAGGTTTCGGAGTAGCGGAAAAAAACGATTTTTTTTTACTTTACAAATTCCGAATTAATTTTTTTTAAGATGCAGTTTCATCATAAGAATCCATTGATATCATTTTCAACTCTAAGAAGGTAATACTTTCGGAGATATGATTTTTCAAAATCTCAATAATACATCGTACTTCTATGTTCTCACAGAATGCGAATTCTATCTGTCTGTGTTATATCTGTAATCACTGTTCATACATGTATAATCTTATCTACCTTGGACATACATGTCCAATGTATGTCTAATCTAACAAACAAAGTATGATTGAATGCAAAATGACCAATTATAGGAAATTAAAATTACCCCTACCCTATATGCCCTGGGATAATCCATATGATGTGGAAATATATAATTTGGTTCATGAAATTGGGTTCAGAATATCTTAGTGAAAACAAAACAGGGATATTGGCTAAGTTTTAATTGATATAATATAATTTTCAGAGAAGATTCGAGGAATGAATATCTCGGATAAGTTCGTTATTTAATTTTGATTTAGTTTCTTTTATGATGCAGTTCTTTTATAAGAATCCATTGATATCAATCCCAACTCTGAGGAACCAATAATAATTTATGAGATGAATTGTCAAAGTTTGAGCAAGAGTGTCAAAGCTCCTGTCCACAGGACTTTCCCACTTTTTCAACTTCTATAATAATCTGTGATTAAATTCAAACTATTGCAATCATCATTTCTCTAATAACAGAGAAACAGGTATCATAACGAGTATAATCCAAATATGAAATATGCTAGTCAAAACAATTAAGGGAACAAAAAATTTTTGTTCTAATTTTCAGTGATTTTTGACGGGCTATATCTCAGTGAAGAATTTGAAAAAATCATTTCAAATCTTCAAAACTCTCGTTTCTGGAACTTCAGGCAAAAAAATGAACATTTCTCTCACAATCCGAACGATTAGAAAAAAAAATTGAATTTTTAATTCAATATTAAAAAAAAATAAAAATTGCAACAACTTTTAGGTGATTTTTTTAACAAATAGAGACAATTTCACATTTGCGTAAACATATTATAATATCCTTGATCATAAAAACAACTTATCTTCTTTCTTGAGACCAACTGTGAGATGAAATAGTTCGCCAGAATTTTTATTAAATAATTATATAAAAATTATTTATATGAACAATTGAGAATGAATTTGAGAGACCTCTGTGGACAGGGTCTATAACTCACTTCATATGTTGGATTTACATACATAAACAAATTATAATTAGAGTATTCTATAATCATAAAATTATTTAATTATTGAAACTTAAAAAAATCATATCTCCGAAAGTATTAGTTTGTTAGAGTTGAGAATGACATCAATGGATTCTTATGATGAAACTGCATCTTAAAAAAATTGAATTTGTAATGTGAAAAAAATGTTTTTTCGTTACTCTGAAACCATTAGGCTGTCTCGCTGATTCCGTTCGAGAGTTATCGTGTTAGCGGCCGGCCGGATAGAATTGATTTTGACCACGGATTCTTGATCAGTGTGTCGAACAAAATCGTTCAAGATCATTTTCATCCAAAAATTCGAAAATTACAGACATATGGGCAAATTTATAAGCACTCTGTTCCGATGAACAAGAGCACCAAAAAGAATATTCTTTACGGGCGCAAAAGCCTTTTGTTACAAAATGGCGAAAGCGCGTGTGTACTGTCCTTGTCCAATTTTCCACGATTCGATTGATGAATTTTAATGCATTTTATTTTTCAAGGAGCATATGAAATGTCGACATTGGTCATTATTCATTATATAAAAATTAATTTTGCTCGAAGGAGCGAGTTTTCGAACGCTTGAGTGTTGGGATTGCCTTCTGCAGTGAGTATTAGACGATATTTTCTCTTATTTCAGGCAACTTTTGTGAAATACTGTTGAAATTTAATGAAAAATTCGAATTATACATCCTAGTTACTTTGGTATTGTTTCTTGGCAGTTGGTGTGACTGTTACGAAAGTTGATTGATTACGGAATTTGAATTTGAATCCTAAGTAGGGCATGGAGATCAGATTCAAAACAGTTTCCTAATAGCATGAATGATTCAAAATTAGCAAGAACGAAATCTCTAGTACCTTATCTTTTAATGAAAATGAAACTTTTCCTCTCAACAATTATGTCACTATATCCAGATTATACAGGGTGTCCCAAAAATACCACGCGAAAGTGACACTGGAGATAGATTGGCATTAGGTCTATCAGATAGCATCAACATGACCTCAGTAAAAGTCCGCTGGTTTTCGAGATATCACCACTTTTGTGTATTTTTTAAAAATCTTCAGTTTTCATGGTATATCGATACGGAGCTCGTGTCTAATTAAATCGAGGTCGCTGATCACGAATATGCAATTAGTTTTTCCCTAAGTGGCGTACTTTATGAAAATTTTCACTTAGAGTGAAAAAATGGACGAAAATAGGTCAATTTTGGAAGTTCACACCGCCCAAAAAAATCGGAGTAAGGTGTTGTTGATTTTTGCCGTCATATATGGATCCTTTATCTACTGAATAATCCAAACAGAAAATGTCCAGGCCGTACTATTCGGAAATTATGATTTTTTTCCCAAGGGTCTGTTTTTCGGAAAACTCATTTCGCGGTATTTCCGCGGAAAATTCTCTAATGAAAAATCCGATCATATATTCGTAATCTACGGCCCCAAATTAGTAAATGACGTAATTTGCATCGAAATCGGAGACCGGTCGAATTTTGGCAATTTTTTAATACATTAGCCTTAAAAAAATCCCCTTTTTCGAGAAAAATTTTTTGACGCAAAACTATGAAACGGGTATTTATTCTTATAGATTCGGGGCCGTAGATTCCGAATCTACCATCAGATATTTATTACAAAAATTTTCCGAGGAAATATCGCGGAAAGAATTTTCCGGAAAATAGACCCTCGGGAAAAAAATCATAATTTCCGAAGCGTACGACCTGGACATTTATTGTTCGGATGATTCGATAGATAAAGGATCCAAATATGACGTAAAAAATCAGCAACACCCTACTCCGATTTTTTTGGGCGGTGGAAAGTTCCAAAATTGACCTATTTTCGTCAATTTTTTCACTTTAAGTGAAAATTTTCCCAAAGTACGTCACTTAGGGAAAAACTAATTACATATCCGTGATCAGTGACCTCGATTTAATTAGACACGAGCTCCGTATCGATATACCATGAAAAAAATTTTTTGGGTCGGCACTTGGAAATATTTTTGACCCGGAATCGGAGGAAAATTCTTCTTTCCCGTCCCAAATCTATGGTTTTCACATCTCAATAACCAAATTTTCCCCAATTATTGGTCGGTGGACGACGTTTAGATTTATGTATCTATTTTGTCTGTATCTCTATCCGTTCGGAAAATATTAGGTAATGAGCGAATCCGTCAAACGCCAAAAAGTTTTCTCTAGTATCCAACACATACAAAAATCTACAATTTTCCGATTAGGTCGACGCGGCTTTGGTTATTCACTAAATCGGGCACGCAGATCACGAATCTGTAATTAGATTTTCCGTATCTCGATTAGTTTCGGAGCAATGACAAAAAATGTCGCAATTTCTGGCTCTACCTCCGGAAAATGGACTAATCAGTCGGATTTTTCGCCATATTACCAAAATTAATCGAGATACGGAAAAACTAATTACAGATTCGGAATCTACGTCCTCGATTTAGTGAATAGCCAAAGCCGTGGCGATCTAATCGGAAAATTCTAGATTTTTGTATGGGTTAGAATCTAGACAAAGGACTCACAGCTCTGGCAATGTGTTAGTTGTTGTATGCATTTTATCAATATTTCACAGGAAATAGGTCATAAATACTTCTACAATGGTTGAAGTATTACAAGATATTTTACTTGCAATTTTCTTTTCGTGGAAAATATTAATTTCAAGGGTGAGACCACCCATGCAAAAATAAACCAGTTAACCCAAAACATTCAAGTTTTACAAGCGAGCTGCTTTGTTTAGAAATACAAATGAGCGCTTCCCAACATGTGAAGTCATGGGACGCAACAGTGGTGATATCTCGAAAACCAGCGGACTTTTACTGAGGTCATGTTGATGCTATCTGATAGACCTAATGCCAATCTCCAGTGTCACTTTCGCGTGGTATTTATGGGACACCCTGTATTATATTGACGATTGAGGTGTGTTTAAATTTGATAGGATCGAATGTCAGTGCTGACTACCACAAAACGAAAAATATAACTAGAAACAATGCGGGAATGAGTACATCACAGCACTGTTTTCAGTGCTGTAATGAATTCATTACGATACTGAAATAGAATATTATATTCAAAAACAAGTTGCAGAATGGGCTCCTATTAAAACACGAATGCGAAATTCGAAAACGAGCGACGAAGGAGCGAGTTTTCGAACGCATTAGTGTTGGAATTGCCTTCTGCAACGAGTATTAGACGATATTTTCTCAATTTCAGGCAAGATTTTTCTAAAATACTGTTGAAATTTAATGAAAAATTCGGATTATACATCCTAGTGACTTTTGTTTTGTATCTTGGTAGTTGGTGTGACTGTTACGAAAGTTGACAGATCACGGAATTTGAATTGTACGTAGAGCATGGAGGTCAGATTTAACAGTTTCCTAATATCATGAATCATTCATAATTAGTGAGAAAGAAATCTCTTGTACCTTATTTTTTGATGAAAATAAAACCTTTCCTCTCAACAATTATTTCACCTTATCCAGATTATCTTATATTGACAATTATTGACGTGTGTTGAAATTTGATAGGATCGAATGTCAGTGCTGACTACCACAAAACGAAAAATATAACTAGAAACAATGCGGGAATGAGTTCATTCCAGCACTGGAATGAAGTTATATTTTTCGTTTTGTGGTAGTCAGCACTGACATTCGATCCTATCAAATTTAAACATACGTCAATGGACAATAATATAATCTGGATATAGTGTAATCATTGTTGAGAGGAAAAGTTTTATTTTCATTAAAAAATAAGGTACTATACAGATTTCCTTCTTGCTAATTTTGAATCATTCATGCTATTACTTATATTAACAGGAAACTGTTTTAAATCTTATCTCAATTTCCTACGTACGATTCAAATTCCGTAATCTGTCAACTTTTGTAACAGTCACACCAACTACCAAGATACAATACCAAAGTCACTAGGATGTATAATCCGAATTTTTCATTAAATGTCAATAGTATTCTACAAAACTGGCCGGAAATAGAGAAAATATCGTCTAATACTCGTTGCAGAAGGCAATTCCAACACTCATGCGTTCGAAAACTCGCTCCTTCGTCGCTCGTTTTCGAATTTCGCATTCGTGTTTGAATATCAGCCCATTCTGCAACTTGTTTTAGAATATACTATTATTGAGTGCCTTTTTGACGCCAGATAACGTTTTCTCAATTTCATGTTCGTAACATTCTGCGGATTGAAGAAATAATTAAAATCTATATATTAAAATTTTTATTAATGGCATATTTTTCAGTTGTCATCAGCTGTCAAATAATGACAGCTGGAAAAATAGCCGGCTATTCGAATTTTTTTATTTTTTTTTAAATAATTTATTAATTAATCACTGAACAAATTCAATATTGAAACAAAGTGTCCATAAACAGCGCATATAGCACTGGTATCGAGACAAATCAACTAACAATCAGTGTATGAAAATAACCATCGCCTAAAAATAACATGTAAATACAAGAAAATTATCAAACAGAAAAAAATTTAACACTTCTTAACTTAACCTATATGACAAGCTTAGGAATGATTCACAAACAAAGACAAAACCGAAAGATCGAAAGATCGTTTTCTCAATTTCATGTTTGTAACATTCTGCGGATTGAAGAAAAAATTAAAATCTATATATTAAAATTTGAATTAATGGCATAGTTTTCAGTTGTCATCAGCTGTCAAATAATGACAGCTGGCAAAACAGCCGGCTATTCAAAATTAAACTTTCAATAGAGAAAACCCGTATTTACCTATGATGTAACACAGATATCTGTAACTTACCGCTAAATGTTCCATCCGTTAGCTGATAAATCGGGTTCGAGTCCAGAATCAGAACCTCCAGCGCCCCAGCATCAGCCAGCACGTTAGGGACCGATTTGAAGTCGTTCCTAAAGATATTTATCTCCAGCAGCTCCTTCATCTCCTTGAACAGTTCGCCTGGTAACTCGCCAAGACCGTTGTTCCCTAAGTTCAAATACTGAAATATGAGGTTATGTCGAGTTGCCAGGGGTGGTAGCCACTCACCTCTAAATGCGGCGCGGAAGTCAAAGCCGCCTTCGTCGGGATATCCAGAAATTTGAAGCCGTTTCCTTCCAAATTTAGATGTTTCAGTCTTGGCATGTGTTCGAAGAGAGATTTCCGCAAAGAGTGTATCTGGTTGTACGCCAAGTTCAAGTGTGTGATCTCTATCGGTTCGTTCTCGTTATTGTCGAAGGGCCCTTTAAACTTTTCTGTCGATAGCTGCTCAACTGGGAGAAATATAATCATTCATTTCAATAATAGAGGGTGCTGCAGCATATATTCATTTTTTAAAAAGTGAATTAAACCATTCACTAGTCCACTACAATTATTTTCGTATGACATATGTTTCGGCAACGATGTTTCCATCTTCTGATGAGAAGCGTTAGTAAAGCATGCTATCAATTTCTACACTCAAGTATGGGTTGACAATATATACAGGGTGAGTCTTTGACCACTGCATTAATTTTAACCAAAGATTCCTCTCATCAAATGAAACACTTTTTTCATTTAACATTTTTCCAAATTCAGCTCAGGTAAAAAGATACAGGCTGTTGAAATTTTGAAAAAAAATCAGTTTTTATTTTGTAGCTTTGACATCCTTTTTTCGAATAAAATGAATGTTGGCGTAAAGTTTCCTATAACTATGATACATATTTTCCAAATATTAGTTATTTTCTACTTCTACTGGTTTTCTAGTTATGGACTCATGGATTCATAAAACTAAACGAAATTAGCATAAAGAAAGCATATAAAGTTTTTCTTGAGTCATTTCAAGAATATTCCATCGTTTTAGAACATTATATTATTCTTCATCCTTTCTCCTTAAACGCACCGTTTTCGAGATATTCTTCATTGAATGTTTTAAAATGGAAAACTCCAGAAATTTCACTACTTTTATGGATCCGTCCCTGAGCGTTGGAATCCCGAATCAAGCTGTAAACCACGTTACCATGCCTTATTCTCGTCCGCCAACAATGTCATAAATAATTTGTATGCGGGCGTGTATTAGCACATTGTGAAATCTTTAAACGCTTGTAACTTTTTACCTGAGCAGAATCTGGAAAAATGGTAAATGAAAAAAGTGTTTCATTTGATGAAAGGAATCATTGGTTAAAATTAATGCAGTGGTCAAAGACTCACCCTGTATATACCCTTACTCATAAACCTTTCAGTGAAAATAATGAGTTGTTAAAAGGGGTTAGATCATTTTTGAGTAAAACATCTTTTCTCTTAAACATTTCGATACCTTCAAGGGTTCCTAGGTAAAATTTATTGGAATTTTTCAAAATTTCGGTGGCATTTTCTGAGATTGTGTGGCCGATTGTTGAAACGTGTATTACAACAGCAGATTGACTCATGTTGTTTGGTCCGAATGTGTCCCGTATGCTCTTTATACCGTGTGAGAATGTTTTGGTTGTTTTTCGGACGGAGCACAATCTAAACATTTAATTTCATATACAGGGTGTATCTCAATAACACTGAAAAATGTAAGGGGTGATTCTGTGATGAAAATTAAGGTCGGCATTTTATATAACAATTTTTGAAAAACCTCCCCCAGGAAAAGTTAAACCCCTCCAAAGATTAACAAAAAAACTGTATCTCTGTATATTAAAAGTCTTCAAGAAAGGTAATAGAATGGATGATGAAGAACATAAAGCAAAACTTGTAAAATACACGAACTATAAACAAATGAATTAGGTTAGGGAAATCCCACCTAGATGCTTTTTGAAAATGCATTGCATTTTTTCTCGTAAATGCTTAAGTTTTCGAAAGTGGAGGAAAATTTTTATCCAAAAGAAAGTTGTAAGAAAAAATATCTTAGGGGTTGACAATTTCAACCCCTTCTTAGCATACTTCAGGGTTGAAAAAATGCCAAAATGTGTAGTTTTATTGACAAATAATATTTACCAAGTTTCGTGCCTGTAGATTGATATACAGGAAAAATAAAAAAGAGAAATATTTGTTTTTGTTAATCGTCAGAGGCATGTAACTGTAAGGTTTTTCCAAAAATTTTAAATCAAATACTTTAATTTAAACTTCGTTTTAATCACAGAATCACCCGTTACATTTTGTCGGTGTTTTTCAGATACACCCTGTATACCCGAAGTTTTATCGAATGTATTTAAGCTGTTTAATTTTTGTGAGAGTTTTGAAAGCTAAATTTATATTAGTCTTTTTAAAAATATTCCGGATTTTGTAGTTTGTTTTCTGATGGAACGTGAAAGCTTGGAAATCTTTTTTCGTTTTTACGCAATGTTCTGAGGAATATCGCGTTATCATTTTGCTCAAATGTCTGTAATTTTCGAAATTTTTGCCGAAAATTGTCTCAAACGATTGGTTTCGACTACCTGATGAAGAATTCGAGGTCAAATTTGAATGTTCGGCAGGCCGTTTCCAGGATAACTTGTGAACGGAAAGAGATAGCGACTTGAAATTTTCAGGGTGTGTGGCGCGTCTGAATACCACGGACAAGTGGGCATAATCGGCCAAACGGTTTTAGAGTTATACCCATCTGAAATTTTAGTTATCATTTCCTCAATAACTCGAAAAATACTAATCCTATCCAATTCAAACATGGTTATTAGTTGTAGAATGCCGACGCAAAAATTCTTGCAAAATATCGTGAGGATCGTATCACTAGAAATTTTTCAAAAAATTATTGAAAAAATTCTTTATATCAGAAACTATTCGTCCGACATCGCCGAAATTTTGCGAGAGCCTTCAAAACCTAATCCTTCTGGCAAGTTCCAAAGTTGAACAAGATCAGATCTATATTGTTCGAGATCCGAGCAGCCTTGGCTGAGTTCAGTATAACCTCGATAACTTTCGAACGAAAAGTGATAGGGACTTTCAATTTTCAGGGTAGGTTGCGCATCCGAATGGGAAAGTTAAGTCCGTTGCTGGGCATAATCGGCCCAACGATTTCGGAGTTATATCCATCTGGAATATTATTTTCTGGATAACTCAAAAAATACTGACCCGATTAAATTGAAGCTTGGTAACTAGTTGTAGAAAATCGACATAAGGACTTTAGTGAAATTTTGTGAGACTCGTACCACTAGAAAATATTCGAAAAAAATGACGACAAAATATTATGTATCTCACGATAACTTGAAAACGGAAGGAGATAGCGACTTGCAATTTTTAGGTTGGGTTGCGCATCCGAATGCGACATTTATGTTCGTTAATTGGCATAATCGGCCAAATGGTTTTGGAGTTATATATATATGGAAATTTTGTTGTTTCCACTATAACTCAAAATACAAATTTGATCCAATTTAAACTCGGTGATTACTTTTAGAATGACTACACACTTATTTTCGCGAAATTATCTGAATATCCTGGAGTTACTTAAGGCGTAAGTTTTTTCCGTTTTCAATTCCAATACTAATAGAATACCTATGTCAGAATTACAAATTCTGTGATCATAGACGATTCTCTCGTTACTTGTAGTCATCAAAATGGTATGAAATATATTCATAATATAATAAAAGCTGAGAAAACGGTACAGGGAGTCCGGGAAAATTTGGGAAATCTCTTGGATTCAGATAAAACATAAAAAAATATCATGATAAGTTCCCATCATTTTTTTTCCTAGTGGCCCTCCCTACGGAGATACGGCCTCCTAAATGTCGCCACTGGAAATCCATTTTACTGGAATAAATTTTCAACTACTTAATATAATTTAATTAAAATTTGATATAATAAACAGTATTAAGGACCGCTCGAAATACTGCCCTCAAATTTAAATTAGCTTGTTTAGTTGTCATCTTATTTTTTTGTTTTATCTGAATCCGAGAGATTTCCCACATTTTCCCGGCCACCCTGTTTATCGATGCTAAATTCGATTAAGCGTGTCCAATACAGGTGATTTCTTTGCTATCTTAGCAACGAGGCCACCTTTTTTGAATTACCCTGTATTATATTTAATCACTTACAAGTTATAAGATTGTAACTCAGGTCCACATAGCTCACATTCCTCATATTTTCGAACAGCCCTGGAGCCAAATATTTGATACGGCAATGAGACAGAGTGATCATAGCCGAACAATTGCTGGAAGGAAATTTTTCTAGAGTCGTTATTATATTGTAACTGAACGTTGCTCTCAAAGTTTTATTTGCGTGACTTGGCCAGTTGCTTACGGTGTGATGCATGTCTCTGTTCGTACAGTTCAGGATATAGAGGTCGGAAATAGTTGTACACTCGCATTTGTTACATATCTGAACTGACGTTTCGAAGTTTGAGAAAGTCTCGTCAGGATTCTCGTCCGCCCTGGATTGGACGAGGTAGATGAAGACGCATGTTATCTGGAATTAAGATGAATTATTTTAATTTTGTGTGAATGAGTATACATGAGTGGTTGGCCATAGCCTAGTGGTAAATGCAGGTCATCCAGGCCTTTCAGAAAAATTGCCTCTTTTTGGCGCTCTTGTTCCTCGGAACAGAGTGCTTATCAATTTGCCCAAATGTCTGTAATTTTCGGATTTTTGGCTGAAAATGGTATCAAACGATTTGGTTCGACTCACTGATCAATAATCCGTGGACGAAATCGATTCTGTCCGGCCGACCGGCCGTTAACAAGATAACTCTCGAACGGAATGAGCTAGACAGTTGAAATTTTCAGAGTAGGTTTGAGGGATAAATATCTCGGTTAAGTTCGTTATTGGGAAAAATCGGTCATATAGTTGCGGAGTAACGAAAAAAAATTTTTTTTTACAATACAACTTTTGAATTCAAATTTTTTTAAGATGTAGTTTCATCATAAGAATACATTGTTATTATTCTCAACTCTAAGAAGCTAATACTTTCGGAGATATGATGTTTCAAAGTTTCAATAATACATCGTAAGTTCTATGTATTCATAGAATGTGAAAGAATGTGAACACAGAATCTGTCTGTGTGACTATTCATAAATGTCATCTTTTCTAGCTGTTAGAGATTGTCAATTCGTATATTTTCTCTGGGAAAGCAAGTATTCGATTCTTGAATTCGTGAAAATATACAAGACTGTTTTGATGTACTTTATGGGGGCAATAGGAAAGTAGAACATAATGGAATCATCAAAAGAAATTACTGTTCGTTGACCACTGAGGTTAATATTACCTTTTACTTCCTTAAGTAGTGAGACATGTTCCTATATACAGTATTTTCATAATCTTGCAAGAAAAAAAATACTGGAATATGGATCTACATTTGTGTATCAATCATTTTTTCTTGAGTTAGGTTCATAATACAGAAAAGAATGTGTTAGTGGTATGAACTATTAAATTTCAAATTATGAAAAGAGGATAGTATTTTATAAATATATTTTGAACTATTAAAATAATTTGTTCGTAATCCACTACCTACTCAAATATCAGGAATAAATGTGCAATCTGCTATGATCGTCTCCAGCCTTGCTCTAGACAATTCGATGATACTTTCCTTAGGTATTTCGAGTTGTGAAAACAATGCACCGAGTGTAAGTTGCGACAACCCATTCCACGAAGTTGAATCATTACAGATTGCTCCTTTAATCTTGATAAATAAATTTAATGACAATTTTTAAAGCATTGAAACATTGTAGATTGCTCTTTTTTTTAAAGATAGTTTTTGAACCATTTTTCTTAAACGACACTTTTTTCAGATTTAATTTCTTTCATGATGCAGTTCTATCATAGGAATCCATTTATATAATTCCCAACTCTGAGAAACCAATACTTTCGGAGATATAATTTGTCTGTTTAAACAAGAGCGCCAAAAAGCTCCTATTCACAGGGCTTGTTTACTGCCAACTTTTTTTTATCCAAAGGCAGTTAGTTGGCCCGAATTTCCGATATCCATAACTTAGGAATTAGTGGTCCGATTTTGATTAAAATTGGTGGGGTTATTCACTATCAACAGTTCTTTAAAAAGTCGCATATAATGTCTGTAATTTTCGAATTTTTGGCTGAAAATGGTCTTAAACGATTTGGTTTGACTCACTGATCAGGAATCCATAGTGAAAATCGATTATGTCCGGCCGTTAACACGATAACTCTCGAACGGAATGAGCTAGACAGTTGAAATTTTCAGAGTAGGTTTTGGAGATAAATATGTCGGTTAAGTTCGTTATTGGGCAAAACGGTCAGGTGGTTTCGGAGTACCAAAAAAAAAATTACATTACAAATTTTGAATTCAATTTTTTGTAAGATGCAGTTTCACCATAAGAATCCATTGATATTATTTTCAACTCTAACAAGCTAATAGTTTCGGAGATATGATTTTTCAAAATTTCAATAATACATCGTACTTGTATGTTTTCACAGAATGCTCTAATTATTTCATCTATGAACTATCGTATGATCTGTGTCACACATGTCATCTTGGAGTTGCGTCCCACTTGAGTTCGACGCAATGCCAAGATACTGTTTGAAACGGAACGTACCCATATGAAGTTTGCAACATTAAAAAGAACTACTCATCTGTCAAATATTCTGTTACGTTTTACGCGCCATTTCTGAGTGCGTTTTTCAGCGGGTGTTGGTTGCTTCCGAATAATTCAAAATTAAATATACAAAGACGGTTTTGAGCAGGTGAGATATTGATTTTCCTTGCCTTTTATGTGGTCGTCACCAGTTTCATTTCGAAATATTCATTCGTAAACATTAAATATTTGTTAAAATTCTCAATTCTCAACTCTTAATCGTTCAAAGTAACCAGCAATTTGAATTCGGTACATCGGGTAACTTTGAATTTTCATTTCAAGGTGGAGAATGCCAAGAAAATTGGAAAAAGTGACAACCGGTGTCAGAAAATATGGTGCAAAAGTGGGAAAGCCCTGTGGACAGGAGCTTTGGCGCTCTTGTTCAAACTTTGACAAATCATATTTGATGATATCAATAGATTCTTATGATAGTAGTGCATCATAAAGGAAATTAAATTCAAATAATAGTTTATTTATCAAGATGAAATGGGCAATCTTCATTGCTTCAATGCTTTAATGCTTCAAAAATTGTCATTTAAAAATAAATGAGCAATCTGCGATACCTCAATGCTTTAATGCTTCAAGAATTGTCATTTGAAAAAAAAACAACAGTGCCAAAAATTATTAATCCAAAACCACCAGACCTTTTCTACTCAATAACGAACTTATCCGAGATATTCATTCCTTAAATCTGCTCTGAAAATTAAATCATATCAATTGAAACTTAGTCAATATTCCAGTATTTTTTTTACTGGATATATTCTGAACCCAATTTTATTAACTTACAAAGTATATATTTCCATCATTATCCAAGTGCTATCCATGATACCTGAGATTGTATCATGGTTCATTTTGCATTCAATCATACTTTGTTTTCTAGAACAGGAGGTATTTTACATCAAGAATTTTGAATAGAACTAGAAATAAATATGACATCATACTCAGTTTGAAATCTCTCTTATCTGTAGACAGAGACAATACCTTCTATCTCTCTTTGAGATGACAATCACAGAACACTAATATACGATGACAGCATTCTGTGAAATCATAGACTTACGATTTAATATTGAAATTTTGAAAAATCATATCTCCGAAAATATTAGCTTGTTAGAGTTGAAAATGATATCAATGGATTCTTATGATGAAACTGTATCTTAAAAATCTTGAAATTTGCAATGTAAAAAACCAAAATGTTTAAGACCATTTTCAGCCAAAATTTCGAAAATTACAGATATTTGGGCAAATTGATAAGCACTCTGTTCCGAGGAACAAGAGTGCCAAAAATGATCATGCCTTGAATGACCCCGATCATAATCCGATTGAAAATTTGTGGGCAATTGTAAAAGTTAGACTACGTAAAATAGAATTGCACAGCAAAAACCAAACTGATTGAGGCTGACATCCAGATATGGTTTCGGGAACAGCAAATATGTAACTGAAAATTTTTAAAAACCTTATTGATTCTTAGCCAGAACTTGTTCAAGAATTTATTAAAGCCAAGGGGGGACATATTTCATCTCAAAAGAATTTGAATTGTTTTTCGATTTCATTTATATGTAACCAATGAATGTTTATTTTTTCAAATTATCATTTGTGTTCACATTCATTCGCACAACACTGTATATCATCGCTATGATACTGTAGATAAAGATATGTTGCCGAAAATCGAAAATTATAAATTTGGATTAAAAATTATAGATTTGAAGCAAAGAACAATACCAGTGGAATAAGGTTCATCTAGCCACGTCAATGGTCTTGTAATTCGTAATTTTCAAATTAAAAAAATATAGATATATATATTAACTTACCACAGTAAAAATTCGACTCTTACACCACATTTTTCCCACGAATAAATCGGAAAAAAATCACAAATTCTCACGCAATATCTTCGCACAACTTCCACACTTCCATTTCGATCTGTGCTCCGTATATGGATTGTTCAGATTAACGCTTTCCTGATAGCGTTATCTTATTGTCTTAATGATTACGTTAAATTAACTCATTTTCCAGCTCTATTTTCCCTGATGATCCGTCTGAAAAACGCACAATAAGATGATGTATCAGTAACTTCGACCTTAGTGTGAACAATTAAACAAATACCATCTATACCTACACGATTGTTTGCTATCGCCGCCAATGTATTTTAGATTGGTTCTGAAAGAAATTTTAATGTTTCGAAAATATGTTGACTCTTGGATAAGATAGCGTAATCGGTTTAGATGCAATGGTATTTTTTAACGAATTATTTGTGAACAATAAGTGATAGTTTATGAGGGATTTAGGATAGAGTCATCTGTTTAAACCTGTTTGCAGAAGGTAAATTAGTCTTCGAAATATCTCATACTGAGACTAATAATATGAAAATCTTTTCAACATATTCGATCGGCTGATTAGTCCCCAGATGGCGCCACCAATACAGAATTAACATTTTCCTCAGTAAGTACTAACCTTCAGAAGGTAACACATCACATCAAAAAAGTTGTTGGGTTTTAGAATTCCCAGTGAATTTTAATTTGGTCCGCATGGCGCCCTCTATGAAGCAGGTATTGTAGTTGAGTTGGACGTTTTGTTCAAAAGTTACATGTTACGGTGGTTTTAGTGAAATAAATTGGTACCGCGTGTGCTAACAGTAGACCAAAAATACCAAAGAGTCGATAATTCCGAGAGTTGCCTCGATACAAAAAAAAATTAAGCAAAAATATCAGTTAACGCCCAATTAAAAAAATTTGGCTCCAGAATCAAATGTTGAGGTACATGGAAACACTGATCTGCTATTAGAGACATGTCAAATTTATTTCTGTTCTAGTTTGTTTATAATTCGTAGTTTGAAAATATTTTGTCCGATCACTCGATCTATCTGAAATTTAGCATTAAATTGTAGAATAATGATCAATGCTCAATTGTATTGAACGGGTTGCCGTAAAGTGTAAAAAAATTAAAAATTTTGTTTCTACAATAACTCTCGAACAGATAGAGCTAGGCAGTAGAAATTTTCAGAGTAGGTTTGGGTGATAAATATCTCGGTTAATTTCGTTCTTTGGTAGAATTGGCATGAAGGTTTCGGAGTAACGAAAAAAAATATTTTTTTACATTACAAATTTCAAATTAATTTTTTTTTAACATGCAGTTTCATCATAAGTATCCATTACAAGCTAATACTTTCGGAGATATGATTCTTCAAAATTTCAATAATACATCGTAGTTCTATGTATTCACAGAATGTGAAAACACAGAATCTGTCTGTGTTCACTGTTCATAAATGTCATACAAGAGTGTTTTGTTACCAAAAATAATATTGACTGGTTGCATATTGAATAATTTATGTAAAAATATGGAGGATGATGCTTCAGAGGATTTAGAATTGGATCATTTTAATGGTGTAGCTTATGAAGGCCATAGGAAAGCTAAAGGAAAGGTACTCTTGTTTATTGTCAAAAAATTAACCGTTTTCAAGGTATCCAAATTTGTTTTTGCAGGAAATGGAAAAGAATCGAAATCATTCGGGAGATAGAAGAAACGTAATCTGATTTTATCGCAATTTTCATTAGCCTACCCTAGTTATACAAACATGACATTTATAAAATTAGGGTAGGCTAATGAAAATTGCGATAAAATCATATTACGTTTCTTTTATCTCCCGAATGATTTCGATTCTTTCCCATTTCCTGGGAAAACAAATTTGGATACCTTGAAAACGGTTCATTTTAACGACAATAAACAAGAGTACCTTTTCTATAGCTTAATGATCAAGGTATCCAAATTTGTTTTTTTTTAACTCCTTATCATACAGGGTGTTAAAAATGTAATCATTAAAATGTACAACCTAGTCCGCTCCTGGTAAACTACACAAGCTAATTTAAATTGAAGGGCAGTATTTGAAGAGGTCCTTACAACTGTTTATCATATCAAATTTTCATTAAATTATATTAAGTAGTTTAAAATTTATTCCAGTAAAATGGATTTCCAGTGGCGTCATTTAGGAGGCCGTATCTCCGTAGGGAGGGCCACTAGAAAAAAAAATGGGTTCAAGCCCTGTGGACAGGAGCTTTCTGGCGCTCTAGTTCAAACAGACAAATTATATCTCCGGAAGTATTGGTTTCTCAGAGTTGGGAATTATATCAATGTATTCATATGATATAACCGCATCATAAAGGAAATTCAATTCAAATAATAGTTTATTTATCAAGATTAAATGAGCAATCATGAGAATGAGAACTGCACCATGGAAGAAATCAAATTAAATCTGGCCAATTTTGCCCAATAACGAACTTGACCGAGATATTCATCTCCCTAATCTACTCTGAAAATTTCAACTACCTACCTCATTCCGTTCGAGAGTTATATCTATGTCTATGGATGAAAAGCAGTCTCACTACTCTCAGATCTCTTACTAACTTCATGTTCCGTTCCGAAATGTAAGACTTTTCTGAGAATGAGGTCCCCGTTGCTAAAATACGAGTATTTCAACCCCAATATTTTTGAAGTTATAATATTCCCTTCTGTCAAGTTGACATTATGAGAATTCATACATAGAATAATTATATATCAATCTGTGAAATACGATTTACATTAAAATTTTGAAAAATCATATCTCCGAAAGTATTGGCTTGTTAGAGTTAAAAATGAAATGAATGGATTCTTATGATAAAACTGCTTATTAAAAAAATTTTATTTGGAATTTGTTTTGTAAAACAAAAAATTTTTTTTTTATTACTCCGAAACCTTCTGTCCGATTTTGCCCAGTAACGAACTTAGCCGAGATATTCATCCCCCAAACCTACTCTGAAAATTTCAACTCTCTAGCTCATTCCGTTCGAGAGTTATCGTGCCTACGGCCGGCCGGACAGAATGAATTTCGACCACGGATTCTTGATCAGTGAGTCGAACCAAATCGTTTAAGACCATTTTCATCGAAATATTCGAAAATTACAGACATTTGGGCAAATTGATAAGCACTCAGTTCCAAGGAACTAGAGCGCCAAAAATAATGGGAACTTGTCATCTTATTTTTGGCGCTCTAGTTCCTCGGAACTGTAATTTTCGAATTTTTCGATGAAAATGGTCTTAAACGATTTGGTTCGACTCACTGATCAAGAATCCGTGGTCGAAATTCATTCTGTCCAGCCGGCCGGCCGTAGGCACGATAACTCTCGAACGGAATGAGCTAGAGAGTTGAAATTTTCAGAGTAGGTTTGGGGGATAAATATCTCGGCTAAGTTCGTTATTGGGCAAAATCGGACAGATGGTTTCGGAGTAAAAAAAAAAATTTTTTTTACAAAACAAATTCCAAATTAAATATTTTTTAATAAGCAGTTTTATTATAAGAATCCATTCATATCATTTTTAACTCTAACAAGCTAATACTTTCGGAGATATGATTTTTCAAAATTTCAATAATAAATCGTATTTCAACGTTGTCACAGAATGATATAATTCTATGTATGAATTGTCCTAATGTCAACTTATGTTCCTGTGACATTACATTATCTAATCAATCGAAGAATTGTGAGCGAAGTGAGAAAAATCTCAGTTGTTTGCTCCGGAATTAGTTTTTCTCAGAAAAGTCTTACATTTCGGAACGGAACATGAAGTTAGTAAGAGATCTGAGACTAGTGAGATTGCTTTTCATCCATAGACATAGATATAACTCTCGAACGGAATGAGGTAGTTAGTTGAAATTTTCAGAGTAGATTAGGGAGATGAATATCTCGGTTAAGTTCGTTATTGGGCAAAATTGGCCAGATTTAATTTGATTTCTTCCATGGTGCAGTTCTCATTCTCATGATTGCTCATTTTATCTTGATAAATAAACTATTATTTAAATTGAATTTCCTTTATGATGCAGTTCTATCATTAGAATAAATTGATATAATTCTCAACTCTGAGAAACCAATACTTTCGGAGATATAATTTGTCTGTTTGAACTAGAGCGCCAGAAAGCTCCTGTCCACAGGGCTTGAACCCATTTTTTTATGTTTTATCTGAATACGAGAGATTTCCCATATTTTCCCGGACACCCGATATATGGATTGAAATAAGCATTTTATGAAAGCCATTCGGAATACTCACATAACAGTCTTAAGATTTGCGAACCTTTGGAACGTGCGACACGAACTGATCTGAAACAGAACCCTCAACGCAGATCGATTGGTTTTTCCTTTGAACGCCATTAAACCTGTCGCTTACTCCAATGTTTGTACCAATTCTACACGTACGACTGAATCAGTGCAGATGACTAATCCCGCATTGTTGCTGGTACCCCGATTTATTATTCTGACGATAATTTTTTTATTTTTGTTTTCGGAAATAGGAAAGTAATCTCGGGATTACGCATATCGGTGTGTATGAGCTGGTTTTGTATATTTTCCCACGGTTGACTTCAAGTTTACATATATGGCGTATAATGGGACATTTATACGGTGTACGATCGTTGAATACTTGATGAGATTCTTTTAATTATTGCGGCTGTACATCTGGTGAGTGTTCCGTCATGTTTGGGCTGCGTTATAGACCGCATTAGTTAGGTTAGAATCATTCTCTTGGCGGGAGATCCATATTCAAATTTTTTAACAAGGAATTTCAACTTTGAGATGAAACCACCCTATTTAAAAGAGAATGTTAGTACAGAGACATCAAGTATTGGGTACCTTCATCATTAGTGCATGTTTTCATGTTATTTCCACATTAAAATCTACTTCTATTTATTCTTAAATCTAAATTGAAACCATTCTAGTTCGAAAGCTTTCCGTATGTCGTAGATGACTTCTGTTGCGCGTCATTACAAGGCCGATTTAGGGTTATGTTATTATTTTTGACTGATTTCGAGTGAGCTAAGAAGTATGTCAATCGAATTTGGTGAACACTTTTATATTTATTAATTATTTTGGGAATATACAATTTTGTTATGAAAACTTGATTCTAGATGGTTGAGAAAGGTTCACAGAATCAATTTCAACCGAAATAAACCTTAAGAAATTAGCCAAAGTATCTAAAAACAGGCGAGAAATTTGCGTAAATTTTAGGTCCATAAGAAATGCTTGGGGAATTCAGTGCTCGGATCCACGGATGGATCGTAATTCAAAACTCCCGCGTAATCTAACTAATTCGGTCTATAGACCACATTAGTTAGGTTAAAATCATTCGCTTGGCGGGAGATCCATATTCAAATTTTTTAACAAGGAATTTCAACTTTGAGATGAAACCACCCTATTTAAAAGAGACTGTTAGTACAGAGACAACAAGTATTGGGTACCTTCATCATTAGTGCCTGTTTTCATGTTATTTCCACATTAAAATCTACTTCTATTTATTCTTAAATCAAAATTGAAACCAGTGTAGTTCGAAAGATTACCGTATGTCGTAGATGACTTCTGTTGTGCGTCATTACAAGGCCGATTTAGGGTTATGTTATTATTTTTGACAGATTTCGAGTGAGCTAAGACATACGTCAATCGAATTTGGTGAACACTTTTATATTTATTAATTATTTTGGGAATATACAATTTTGTTATGAAAACTTGATTCTAGATGGTTGAGAAAGGTTCACAGAATCTATTTCAACCGAAATAAACCTTAAGAAATTAGCCAAAGTATCTAAAAACAGGCGAGAAATTTGCGTAAATATTAGGTCCATAAGAAATGCATGGGGAATTCAGTGCTCGGATCCACGGATGGATCGTAATTCAAATTTCCCGCCTAACCTAACTAATGTGGTCTTTAGTGGAATAGAATAGTTTAAACGTCTTCTTTTTGGCGCTCTTGTTCCTCGGAACAGAGTGCTTATCAATTTGCCCAATGTCTGTAATGTTCGAATTTTTAGCTGATCAAGAAGCCATGGTCAGAATTAATTATGTCCGGCCGTAGACACGATAACTCTCGTACGGAATGAGCTAGACAGTTGAAATTTTCAGAGTAGGTTTGGCAGATAAATATCTCGGTTAAGTTCGTTATCGGGCAGAATGATTGATGGGCAAAATGATGATGGTTTCGGAGTAACGAAAAAAAAATTTTTTTTACATTACAAATTTCAAGTTCAACTTTTTTCAAGATGCAATTTCATCATAAGAATCCATTGATATCATTTTCAACTCTAAAAAGCTAAAACTTTCAGAGATATGATTTTTCAAAATTTCAACCTTAAATCGTGATTCGGTGATTTCACAGAATGCTGTCATCGTGAATATGAATCGGATGAGCCGTTTTCATACATATCACACAGAAAATACCCTAGGTAAGATATATTATATGTGTTGTCATTGTCATATATTAGTGTTCTGTGATTGTCATCTCAAAGAGAGATAGAAGGTATTGTCTCTGTCTACAGATAAGAGAGATTTCAAACTGAGTATGATGTCATATTTATTTCTAGTTCTATTCAAAATTCTTGATATAAAATACCTCCTGTTCTAGAAAAAAAAGTATGATTGAATGCAAAATGAACCATGATACAATCTCACCGATCATGGATAGCTCTTGGATAATCCATATAATGATGGAAATATATTCTTTGTAAGTTAATAAAATTGGGTTCAGAATATCTCCAGTAAAAACAAAACTGAAATATTGACTAAGCTTCAATTGATATAATATAATTTTCAGAGTAGACTCAAGGAATGAATATCTCGAATAAGTTCGTTATTGGGTAGAAACGGTCTGGTGGTTTCGGATTAATATTTTTTGGGACTTTTTTTTTATTTTAATGACAATTTTTGAAGCATTGCAGATTGCAATTTTTTTTTAATGATACATTTCGAACCATTAAAGCATTACAGATTGCTGATTTAATCTTGATAAATGAACTATTATTTGAATTCTATTTTTTTTCTTGATGCAGTTCTATCATAAGAATCCATTGATTCATTCCCAACTCTGAGAAACCAAAACTTTCGGAGATATTATTTGTCCTAGTTTGAACAAGAGCGCCAAAGCTCCTGTCTACAAGGCTTTTTTATCCCACATTTAGATTCCTCTTCGAAAAATAAGGTCTGTTTATTCAACCATATCTATGGCCATATTGGCCATCTTTGATCATTTTGGAGATACATATTTGCATTTTAAGAACAATTTTGGCACTTCAGTGACTAAAGTGAAACAATCAAACATTGAGACTACCTATAAAAAATTGGTTCAAGCAGTGACGTGAAGTCAGAAGCTTTTGCGCGTATGTTCTCTTGTCCATTCTCCTGTATTGGACACTCTTAATCGAATTTACCATGGTGAATTCTATTGTCTGTTCTCCTGTATTGGACACTCTTAATCGAATTTACCATGGTAAATTCGATTAAGAGTGTAGTAGTAAATGCCCTATTTTCCTAAAAAAAAATTATATCTACGGTTACAATTTTTACACCGTCATTTAGGTAAGTTGCACTGTGTAATAAAGTAGAAAAAAATTTGGCTGATCATCTAAAATAAAATTATGATGTCATAAGTAAAATTTTTATGCATTAAGGTGGTTAATTAAAAACTAAAATTGACCTGTCCGAGCGAAGTTATGAATTCTGTTCCTTACTTTATCCTCATACTGTATAAGCCGCAGTTCTGAAAGTATACCGATACAGTATACAGGGTTCGATCGATATATATCGTCGATATTTATCATGTATATATATTTATAAATTTACTGAAATTTGCGACGCTCTTAAAAAAATTCATAATCAATCGCAATTTAAGAGCACGCCTATGCCCACAGCCAACAGCTGAAAACAGTGAAAAGGGCTATTCACCTCGGTTTTTACCGACATACCGACCATTTGCCCGATGGATGAAGCAACGCATTTTCGGGGAATCCCCAACTTCGTCTTGGTATATCTTTAGATGGTGATTATAACTTCTCCGCGGAATCTTATTTTTCAACTTTCGGCTTGGTACAATCAAAATTAAGAAATCAATTGGAACGTGACAAAATAGCCAAACTTGTTTTTTTGACTAAACAGAGAACATGTGGCTTTGCCTAGAGCTTGCAATAGTAGCAATATAGAATGCACCTGAATCTACCTAATGTCCTACTTTCACTTTCAGTAGCAGAATTAAATATCTTTTTTTTATTTCAGGACAAAGTGAGACAATCCAACAACATCTTAGAAACAATGGTGAACACATTTAGGGTAGCGCACAGCCGTTTAGAAACGAACAGTATTAACAAAGAACTAACGATAGAACCCTGCGAACTGAACTCGAGAACAGAACTGGACCGAAAAAGAGAAAAAGACGCGGAACCAAATAATCTGCAAGAATCGCTGTTGAAAATAAAAACCGAAAATTCTATCAAGTACGGGATCGACAGGGATGCCGGTTCGCCGAAAGAGGCTCTGGATTACAGGAATAGCGTCGTCAGGAACATGACGCCGGAGAGCGATCAACCGGCCGATTTGTCCAAAAAAACGGAAAACGTAACCTGCATGCCGGAATTAGACTTTATTAAAGATGAGGACAATGTGTCGGAATACAGTAATAGTTCGGATCCGGAAAGGCTGGAAGTCGATATGTCACAGGTATGTTGAAACAAACAGTAGGCTAAGTCCTAAAAACTAGAATTGTCAAATCTTGTTCTACTCCACTCTGTAAACGATGATGGCGCTAGAAACTATTTGGCAGATTCTGACAAGCGACAAAGTTTTAGTGTGGATTCATGCAGCTTCATTTAACAATTATCAAGTAACAAGTATCAAGTAACAATTATGAATTAACCTAAAATATATTTTTCAAAATCACCTATGTTCCCTCGATAATCGAAAAGAAGTGTTTAAAATTCCAATTTAGTATGCGATATTCAGGAACCCAAAGAAACAACAAAAAACCACAAAATATTTCACGAAGTGAGGTTAGATTTATGTAATCAGACCGAATAATCCGCGCTCATCTGCGCACTAGTTGCGTACTAGTAAATCTCGTTCAATTAAAGTAGAAAGTTAAAAGTTGGCCAACTTCTACTCGTTATTTGTTAATTGATAATTGTTACTTGTCTGCATGAACACTCATTAAAAATAACAAGTTTAACTTTTACTTGTTATTTGTTAAATATTGCTTAAATAAACTTCATAACATTCCAAAATATCAATTCTTTTTTCAGGCACCTGAAGATAACTCAAATTCAACAACACATAGCGCCCCCTCGCCTCATCCCTCAGATCCCCAGAAACAACAAGACGAAAGAAATCTGTGGTGCGCACTATCTCAAAACGGTTATAACCCCACCATACCTCTAACGGGAGAGGCGAGTCAGCTCCTCAAAAAACTCATAACCTGTCGAAAATTAGGAATGAGCATCACACCGAGTCCTTCAATGAGCCCCAATCAGTATATGAGCGCTACGATAGATGGAAGGGGAAACATGACTGTCTTGAAAGATGTTTTACAATCGGAGCAAAGTATGAAGACCTCAGGTAGAAGAAAACAGAGTTATCCGACTAAAGCTAATGTGGAGGAGAGCAAGTTTGTACCCAGTCCGCCGAGAGAAGATAGCGAAGAGTATATGGACTTCCCCGGTGGAAATCCTTGGTGTAATTTGTCACTTGTCAAAGGAGGAAAGGTTAGTGACCTATGCTTCTATTTATCTGTTTACTCGTACAAGTAGCTTGACGGCCAGTCAAGGCTAAGCCTGCCCTAACAACTTTGCATCAACTACATGAATTTCTTGAAATAAGTAATAGTGGCTTTTACTGGATGCAAATCTATATTAACTCGAATGAGAAAGCTTTTCGATGACATCAAAACCCAAGGTTCTTAAAAAACCTTGATCAAAACCGTCGATTAGTAGGAAAACAATCTGACAACCAATATAACTAAGGAAGGTACAGAAAGAAATTCAATCATTATTAGGTAATACTCTAATATTTCTATGTCAAAGCGTCCGTTTGTTTATGTTCACATAGTTCCGTAATTCGTTACATTTGAGCTAAATTGAAAATATAAGAAATTTCTAGTCAATAATAATTGGGTTGTCCCACAGTACGATTGAATAGGTGGAATGATACTTATAATTTATGAAAAGACTGAATTTTGATGGCGGATAACAAGTTTTCTTATGCATGAGCTTTCACACAGAATTCAAACTTATGCTTCAATTAGTTGGAATAAAATAATATGTGACGTGAGTTTTATCTGTAGAAAATTGTTTATTGAATGTGTTTTACAATATGAAATTATGTTCCATATATGAGAGAAATCCTAAGAATGATTGCCCAGAATCAAAGCAGTATGAAAATGTATAATATGGATAACAGATAATTTAAAAGTTTTATTCACTATTGGAAGTTAATATAGAAACATTCATAGAACAATACAGAACATGGTAAGCCTATTCTTCTATTTCCAAAACGATAAATAACCTGCAATTCAAGTTGTTTGAATCTACAAGTGTTCTATTATACGGATGACCAAGAAGTGGTTAACTTTGAGATCATTACGCAGTCAGTGTATGCCTGTTCGAGCATTCTAGCACAAATCATCTAGTTCAGGGCGGGATTCATAAAAGCAGACAAATTTCTGGATTTTTTAACAGATTTTATAAAATTCAACTAAGAATATCTCGAAATCGATGCGTTGTAGGAGAAATGATGAATAATTTAATATTCTTAAGGAATCTTATGATGACTTGAGATAAACTTTAACTGCTTCCGTTACGCTTATTCCTCATAGGTTTATGAATTCGCGAGTCTATGACTAGGAAACCAGTGTAAGTACCAAAAAACTGTTAATTGGATATTATTTTTAGTAGTTCACACCAAAATTCATTACATTCTGAATAACCATGTCATAGCTACAAAAGGAAAACGGATATTTTTTTGCAATTTCAAGAGCCTGTATCTTTTTACCCGAGCAGAATTCGGAAAAATTGGTTCAAGCACTATCGTGAAGTCAGAAGCTTTTGCGCGTATGTTCTATTGTCCATCCTTCTGTGTTGAACACTCTTATTCGAATTTACCATGGTAAATTCGATTAAGAGTGTCCAATACAGGAGAACAGACAATAGATTTTGTTTTTAATTTGCTTGTGATACTATCCTCACGAAATTTTGCAAGAATTTTCGCGTCGGTATTCTACAACTAATAACCATGTTTGAATTGGATCGGTTTTGATTTTTGAAGTTATTGAGGAAATAACAACCAAATTTCAGATGGGTATAACTCCAAAACCGTTTGGCAGATTATGCCTTAAAAAAAATGTCGCATTCAGATGCACAACCTATCCTGAAAATTTTAAGTCGCTTTCTCTTTCCGTTCTCAGGATATTGAAAAATAATATTTTTTTTTTATTTTCGAGCGATACGATTCTCACAAAATTTCACAAACGTCCTTAGGTTTGTATTCTACAACTACTCACCAAGTTTCAATTTGATCAGATTGGTAATGGTTGAAAACAAAATTATTACTCGGAAACCGTTGGGCCGATTATGCCCATTAACAAACTTGTCCGTCGTATTGGGAGGCGCCACCTACCCTGAAAATTTTAAGTCGCTAACTCTTTCCGTCCTCAATTTATCGTGACAACGGCCGGCCGGCTGGAAAGAATCAAATTTGACCTCGAATTCTTCATCAGTGAGTTGAACCTAGTCGTTTGAGACCATTCTCGGCAATAAATTCGAAAATTACAGACATTCGGGCAAAATGATAACGCGATGTTCCCCAGAACATACACGCAAAAATGGTAAATGAACAAAGTGTTATATTAGATGAGAGGAATCTGTGGTTAAAATCAATTAATGTACAACTGAAAGAACCGCCCTGTATATTATAATCGATGACCTGGAGACATGGAGGTTTTCAGTTCTTCTTCTCACGATCTATTTAAAACTAGTTACACATTCTCGAACTCCTAGTTATTTTCCTAAAAATTGAAATAATTTATTCCTTCCACTTTAATAAATGTATTCCCTATTTGAATTTAAGAACGGAGAAAAATTTATATATATTTTTGTATCCACCGCCTAGGGGTTGATTGAATTACGGTCCTAACATTTCGTCTTTCACTTCTATGGTTTTCAAAACACTGGTTCTGATATTTACACACTGTATTTACAATACAACTCGAAGAAATATTTAAAACTATGACAGTATTTACTTTTGTCTCAGATATTCGTTAACCGTCTAAATTCTACCGCTTTCGTCGTCTCCCTGATTAGAACTCGCTGCCTTTTCCCCGATTATTCATACCCTCGGTACCTACTCTGTTTACCCTCCCGCACTTCGGCTTGCCTTCGAACTCGAACTGGGTAGTATGTCCAAGGTGGTTTGCAAGATTGGCAATTCCCTGGCTTCACTACCCCGCCTTAGACCAATAGGATTCCATGGGGACGATCCCACGGTTTTAAGGCAATTCCAGGAATATAGTCGTTGTTCATATTGCACTACAAGAGCCCTTCAAGTTTTATAAAATCCAGATATAGATATCCCGTTAACCCTGACCTGACCTCCTTGGGGACGCCAGAGAGTCGGGGTTCGGTATTAAATACTTCATCTCCTGTCGGGTGGTACATCGTCTTTGGGATCTGTCTTGGATCGCTAACGGTATAATAATGGGCTTGGAGTGCCAGAGGGCGCAGAGAACGTCTTATGTGTCGATAACGCATCGCTTGCACCCTTAAAATGTAATCCTAATTCTGAATATATATACAAGTAGAATTGCTATCCCTATCGAAATCCTACATAATTGTTCATCATTTAAAGTTCCTGTAAGTTTTTCTCTATTTATTTCCAGCATTATAATTTGCTCATCTTATTCAAATCGTGTGGAATTTCGAAATTCGGTTTAAACTTGTCTCAACAAAGGGTTAAAATAGTTCCAATACATTTTGTTGTATTGGTAGCTTGGTCCGTTAATTTCTACTGACAAACTGGTAGAAATGTTGGAACAAGATTTAACATAGTTGTTCATCAAACACTTTCTTATCTCTTTTCAGGCTGGTTCCAATAATATGACTAGGAGGGTAGATCTTTCCTGTACAAATTGCGGCACACAGACAACGACAATATGGCGTCGTAACCTCAAAGGCGAAATGGTTTGTAATGCTTGCGGATTATATTACAAGCTACACGGGGTCGATAGACCTCATACCATGAGAAGAGACACAATACATACGCGACGTAGAAGACCAAAAGCCAGTGAAGACCACCAAAAAGAGAAACAGAAAGGTAAGTAAATATCAAAGTAACTATGAAGAAATGCAAACATGGAAGTTTATATTTCAGCAATAAATACTAAAAAAAATATGAACAATATGGAAACTAAGGACACTGAAGATATGCTATCTGCGCTGAGGAAACAGTTACAACCTCATCTTATGATGGCTCTTCAAGGTCATAAAACCACGAATTTTCCTCTAATTCAGGTAATAATATTAGTTTAATGGGCATTTGCAGTATTTAGGAATATGCACTTTGTTCTTCGTGACCTAATGAACTGTTTATAACAACATAGTACTTGCCCTATTAATATTCACTCTAAATTTTGGGAAACAGGTTTATGAATGTATAGACATTGGATAATGCCGAATTTTTCGATAACCCTTTTCCATTTATTAATATACTCAGTGACTTCAGTGCTAAATGGAGCCTCTCTTCTAATTCACTTCTCTAATTTCTTCAACTTAATTCTTTGCCAGAATCTGTGTTTATTAGCACTTGAGCAGTACATAAATAAATATTTCCGATATAATGTTCAGTCGAACAAGTTTATACTGAATTAATAAACTACAAAATATTTGTACTGTAAAATCATCAGGAGTCAGCTTACAAAAAATTCAACTTCTGACAACACTTCCATAGTCACATCTGAAAGATGCGCCAAACTTCCACCAATTTTTATACACGGTGTCACAAACTTTCAGGAAATGAGTAGAAACCTATCAAAAGATATGACTGATGAACAATACTATTCGAAAACTCTCTCGAACAATACCGTGAAGGTAAATGGTAATTTGACTGAAACATACTGAAGCTGAAGTTCGATTTTTACGAGAGGAAAATATAATTTTCCACACATACCAGATTAAACCGAATAGGGTCTATAGAGTTATAATCCGATATCTACGTTCTAGTGTTCCAATCGAAGAAATACAAGACCAGATAGAAAAATCAGGACGCAAGGTTACAAACACATGAAATAAAAAAATAACAATAGAGCCACCAAGAAGAAACATGAGACTATATACTACTAGGTGTCAGGAATATGGACATTCCAAAAGCTACTGCAATAGACCATTCATGTGTATCAAATGCGGAAATCAACACGACTCCAGAACATCCACCAAGCCGAAGACATCATACTCTGACTAACTACGTAACTGAAGAGATTCAAGCAACGAACATTAGAGTGTACACAGAAACATGGAGCTTTGACATATCAGACATCTATTTACTACCTGGACACACCGTATCTGAAACCCAATACAATGAGGTTCTTCCAAAACTTCAAAGAACGATTTACAGTTGGGGGCGACTGGAATGCAAATCACACCCACTGGGGATCAAGACTAATACATCCCAAAGGACACAATCTAATGAAGATCATAATGGATAAAAACTGTGAAGCAATCTTATCCGGAACACCATCATACTGGCTAACTGACCCGAATAATATGCCAGGACTGGACTTTTTCAAATGACATTGGCAACAAATATATTCAAATAGAATCAACTTCGGACCTTTCATCAGATCATACGCCTATTTTGATAACGATGAGTTCAAATGCAAAATTAAATCAGGTTAGACCTACTCTCGTGATAAATATAATGGACTGGAAAATTTTTCAAGAAATATTGACCAAAGAGATGTCGCTCAACATTGATTGCCAACAACCTGAAGATTTGGAAGTTGCAGCAAACTATGTGACAGAAATTATTCGAAGAGCAGCTAGGGAAAGCACACCGTCTATACCAAGAAAAAAAAATTATCTCTACAAACCAGGGAATTATTGATGAAAACAAGAACACCAAAAAGACGAGCAAGAAACAGGTGGCAAAGAACACGCAATCCCATAGACAAAACTACATACACTCAATTTACTAGGAAACTACATAAAACACTTCAACACATACAAAATACTTATGATAGCAAAGATCACGATATATGAAAAGCTATCAGGAAATTCAAGAGACCAGTAACAAAACTCCGATAAGAACAGAGAATGGGCAAAATTGGTTGAAGATAAAGCAAACACTTTTGCTACTCATCTGGGTATTTTCACCCCAAATCATCCACATCCAGGAAAGAGAATAATTCTTGGAGGTTGCTTGTCAGATATCTTTCCCAATCAATGCCCTGAAACCTGAAGAAAGTATGGCAAGAAATCACTAAACTTAAAAGGGAAAGAGCACCAGGCTATGACCTTATTACGGCAGAAATACTCAAAAAAACTACCTAAACTGGCAATATCCCTATTAAACAGAATATTTAATAGAATGATGAGCTTGTCATACTTCTCCACCATATAGAAATATGCTGAAATAATTATGATTCATAAACAAAATAAAGCCGAAAACGATTTGAGATCCTATAGACCCATAAGTTTGCTGCCTGTTGGAGAACGACTGAAGAGAGACATAGATTTCCATGAATTATTACCTGATCATCAACTGGGAATCGGGAAAAACCATTCAACAAATTCATCACATTGTCAGCACAATTTCCACCAGTCTTGAAGAAAATAAATTTTGTGTGGATGTAGTTCTGGACTCGTCCCAGGCGTTGGATGAGGTATGGCACCAGGGCCTACTATATAAACTATCTTATGCTGCCTATCATATTTGACTAACCGACACATAGCAGTGAAATTTGGTGAAGCAAAATCTTATCCTTTTCAAATTAGCTCGGGGGTACCGCAAGGGACCATACTAGGACCACTTTTATATCTTCTCAATACATTTGACCTGCCAAAACATTAAAAGACCAGGATGGCTTCCTATGCAGACGACGTAGCAACAATTGCATATCACGAGAATGTTATAATAGCTTCCGAATATCTCCAACGGCATTTAAATGACATAGAACAGTGGTGTCGAAAATGGCGTCGTAAAATTAATGGAACGAAATCAGTCTAAGTAACATTCACGAACAAAAGGATTATCTGCCCACCTGTCACCAGAAACCAGAATCAAATACCATCCAGCACCGAAACAAAGTACCTCGGTATACATTTGGACCTGGAAACAGCACATCCAGGCAAAAAGGAAGCAAATTCATCTGAAGATCCGCATGTATTGGCTCATAGGCAGGAAGTCCAAACTATACCTTCAAAACAAGATTTGAATATATAAGGCAATCATAAAACCGATATGGAATGCAGTTCTGGAGATGTACAAAACCATTCAACACACAGATTCCACAGAGGGTTCAATAAAAAATACTGCAGTCCCTAGCAGATGCACCCTGGTATGTCTCCAATCTTACCATTCACAATGATCTGGGACTACCATTCATCACAGATGAAATCAGAAATCGCTCTGATAAATATCAACAGAAACTGCAGGGCCAGGGGAATAACCTCATAGACCAGCTGTCAAGAAATCCTGTTAAATCCAGAAGATTACAGAGAACTTATCAAATTGTCTTAAATTAAGTAATATACAGGAGTATTAATAAGATAATTTCTTCTGCATGTCATTTACTTTCATCATGTTTGCTCAATACTTTATATAAGTAGATTGTAAACCTTAATAAAAAGCTGAAAATAAATGTTGCCAACATAATAACTGTTGTAAGCATGCTGGTACTAACATCAACGTTTTATACTTGACCAGTAAAAAAAATTATAAGTAAAACAACAAGTAAAACAAGCGAGCTATTTAAATTGAAACCTCTATTTCGAAACCCCTGTATATGTATACGTTCCATACTCTCTGCTGAATGCTATAGTGATGTTTACTCTTTTTTAGGGGCCCCAGTTTTCTAATTTCTTGCCTAAAGGTGAATCCCCAGGGGGTTCTACAGCTGAAATTGATTCAGATGAAGAAACCATGGCAGATGATTTACCATTAAATTTGGTATCGACTCAAATGACAGAAACAGAAACTCACTAAAATGTGTTTCACAAATTAAACCCCATGTTCCCCGTGATATAAAATACTTAAATCCCAGTTGGTATTTGAAAAAGTATTATATTATTCAACCAAGTTGAGTTCTTGCTTATGAAGTTCAATTTTTCTTCTTTTTATACTCGAAATCGTAATCCAAATGTATTTGTTGTATTACAAATGAACAATTTGCATATAATTATAATCATGCTAAAAAATTGAATTTCGTAAGTCTGCGAGTGAATTAATTTTGTCTCTTGTTACTCACTTCGTGACTCTTTGCCAGTTTGTTAAGTTTTCAGGTTGTTATTAGTATTGATGAGATTGAACAAGTTGATAAGAACTTAATGCACCCAAGAACCAGTGAATGATAGTATTATATTATTTGAACAAGAACCCCAAAGTATTACTTTAATTAGTACTTACATTTTTCAATAAAAAAATAAACAGCTGGTATTAAGTTTTTCAGGTATGCTAGGAATTTATTCAAATTTGAGAATGAATAGGTTTTTCCCGTGGTCATTTTCAAATTTGCATAGATTTATGCATTTATAGGCCAGAATTTTCAGTTTTAATATTTTTCAACCTAAGCGATGACAATTTAAAAAAAGGATGAAGAACTTATTTTTTATATTGAAAAAAAAGCTTTACTTATATATTTGTAACAGATGTGATATTTTCCATGCATTATTTTTACCGATACAGGATAATAAGAAATGTAACCAAAAGTTTTGTTAGAAAGCCAGTAGTACCTTAACGATTTTCTAAATGTAAATTTTTTTGCTAATACTCAGTATAATTAAGGTTTACTCTAATTTAATCTTTTAAGACTTGAGAGTTTCACATACGATTAAAACTTGTATTACTTCTTTTTGAATAACGAAACTTTTAATATTTTTTGAAAATATGTGAAAATCCTTGTTTTATGTAATTATATAATACTCTTAAAAATATTTATTTTGAAAATTGAAGTCGTGTTTGCTCTCTTTTAATTTTTTAACAAGACCAGTGTGATTTAATCTGTATATTATCTATTATTTTGAATTTTTCAAGAACAATAATTTATATATTTACATCTTCCGTATATAGAAAGCATTTTTTTTAGTTTTGTATGGTGCAGCTTGTATGAAATTTCTGATATTTCAGCGGCAATAAATCTTCAGAATTTGAAATTTTGAAGCTAATTTTAAGTATTAATGTCTCGAGTGATATTTCTTTTTAACAACTTATTTAACTTTTAACTTATTAGATCAAAATCAGTATTGTAATTTTTTTATTAACTTAATCAGTTGAGATGACTTGTTTTGGCAGCTTTTTTGTTTGCTACATTTTTATTGTGTGTTACCGTTGCTCTTTGAAAGTTCGTTGTACTTCTTGAAACTGTTGCTTATTTCCCCGTTTTCCAAGTAAAAGGATTCTGTATCATTTTTCCGTTTTAAGAGCTTTTTTATCATCTATGGTCAACAAATTTTGGAGCGGTTGTGATATCTAGTTGGTATTTTGAATATTACCACAGTGTGTTTACCTATACTCATTTTTAACTCTATAGAAAGTGTTTGAAAAATTTTGTTAATAGTTGGATTAACCATTTAAAATCAAATAACTAATTTAGAAGTTATGATATTTTTTTACAAATAAAAATGGCTGCTAAATGGTTGTTTTTGTGCTGGTCCTACTTTCAAAAAAGTATTATCACAAAGTAACCAGGTGTTGAAATGTATTTAGATATATCGCTATTTGAGAGGAATTTGGGAGGCTAGCTTGAAATCGGTAAAGAATCAATCAAAGAAAGTGATAGGTCTCCAAATTCTGACTAATGAGGAATTAAAAACGGTTTATCCCATCTGTGGCGCCGCACATGGGGGTAATTTGAGAGGCTAACATAAAATCGGTAAAGAATCAATCAAAGAAAGTGATAGGTCTCCAAATTCTGACTAACGAGGAATTACACACGGTTCATCCCACCTGTCGCAACGCTCATGGAAGGAATTTGGGAGGCTAACATAAAATCGGTAAAGAATTAATCAAAGAAAGTGATGGTCTCCAGATTCTGACTAATGAGGAATTAAACACGGTTCTTGTTCATATAGAGGCCATGTTGAACTCGCGCCCCCTAACACCGCTAAGCACTGACAACAAAGACTTGACAGCCCTCACTCCTGCTCACTTTCTTGTTACCAAACCACTTACGACCATACCTAATCAAGATACTACTGATTTGCTGTATAGAGAAAGAAATCCTAAAATGGCAATTTAACCCACCTGTAGCGCCACACATGGGCGGAATTTGGGAGGCCAACATAAAATCGGTAAAGAATCAATCAAAGAAAGTGATAGGTCTCCAGATTCTGACTAATGAGGAATTAAACACGGTTCTTGTTTCATATAGAGGCCATGTTGAACTCGCGCTCCCTAACACCGCTAAGCACTGACCACAAAGACTTGACAGACCTCAGTCCTGCTCACTTTCTTGTTACCAAACCACTTACGACCATACCTGATCAAGATACAAGATACCACTGATTTGCTGTACAGAGAAAGAAATCCTAAAATGGCAATTTAACCCACCTGTAGCGCCGCACATTGGCGAAATTTGGGAGGCTAACATAAAATCGGTAAAGTATCAATCAAAGAAAGTGATGGTCTCCCGATTCTGACTAATGAGGAATTAAACACGGTTCTTGTTCATATAGAGGCCGTGTTGAACTCGCGCTCCCTAACACCGCTAAGCACTGACCACAAAGACTTGACAGCCCTCACTCCTGCTCACTTTCTTGTTACCAAACCACTTACGACCATACCTGATCAAGGTACCACTGATTTGCTGTACAGAGAAAGGAATCCTAAAATGGCAATTTAACCCACCTGTAGCGCCGCACATGGGTGGAATTTGGGAGGCTAACATAAAATCGGTAAAGAATCAATCGAAGAAAGTGATAGGTCTCCAAATTCTGACTAGTGAGGAATTAAACAGGGTTCTTGTTCATATAGAGGCCGTGTTGAACTCGCGCCCCCTAACACAGCTAAGCACTGGCCACAACGACTTGACAGCCCCCACTCCTGTCCACTTTCTAGTTACCAAACCACTTACGACCATACCTGATCAAGATAGCACTGATTTGCTGTACAGAGAAAGAAATCCTAAAATGGCAATTTAACCCACCTCTAGCGCCGCACATGGGCGGAATTTGGGAGGCCAACATAAAATCGGTAAAGAATCAATCGAAGAAAGTGATAGGTCTCCAAATTCTAACTAGTGAGGAATTAAACACGGTTCTTGTTCATATAGAGGCCGTGTTGAACTCGCGCCCCCTAACACAGTTAAGCACTGACCACAACGACTTGACAGCCCCCACTCCTGCCCACTTTCTAGTTACCAAACCACTTACGACCATACCTGATCAAGATAGCACTGATTTGCTGTACAGAGAAAGAAATCCTAAAATGGCAATTTAACCCACCTGTAGCGCCGCACATGGGCGGAATTTGGGAGGCTAACATAAAATCGGTAAAGAATCAATCGAAGAAAGTGATAGGTCTCCAAATTCGGACTAATGAGGAATTAAACACGGTTCTTGTACATATAGAGGCCGTGTTGAACTCGCTCTCCCTAACACAGCTAAGCACTGACCACAACGACTTGACAGCCCCCACCCCTGCCCACTTTCTAGTTATCAAACCACTCACGACCATACCTGATCAAAATACCACTGATTTTCTGTACAGAGAAAGAAATCCTAAAATGGCAATTTAACCTACCTGTAGCGCCGCACATGGGCGGAATTTGGGAGGCTAACATAAAATCGGTAAAGAAATCAATCGACGAAAGGGATAGGTCTCCAATTTCTGACTAATGAGGAATTGAACACGGTTCTTGTTCATGTAGAGGCCGTGTTGAACTCGCGCCCCCAACACAGCTAAGCACTGATCACAACGACTTGACAGCCCCCACTCCTGCCCACTTTCTAGTTACCAAACCACTTACGACCATACCTGATCAAGATACCACTGATTTGCTGTACAGAGAAAGAAATCCTTAAATGGTAATTTAACCCACCTCTAGCGCCGCACATGGGCGGAATTTGGGAGGCTAACATAATATCGGTAAAGAATCAATCGAAGAAAGTGATAGGTCGCACCTGGGCGGAATTTGGGAGGCTAACGTAAAATTGGTAAAGAATCAATCAAAGAAAGTGATAGGTGTGGAATTAAATACGGTTCTTGTTCACATAGAATCCGTGTTGAACTCACGCCCCCCAACACCTTGACAGCTCTCACTCCCGCGCACCGTCTAGTTGCCGAACCACTTACGGCCATACCTGAACCGACTTCTGGTAAAGATGAAACACCGAGTACATGCAAACATTAACGCAACTTGCGAAATGGCATACTGGGAATGACTCGGAACCCTCCATTGGCGAATTAGGTTTTAATAAAGGCGGAGAATGAACCTCCGGTCAAATGAACGCTTGGAAGAATCGCTGAACTTGACAGAGGAACGGATGGTATTGATCGCGTGGCTCTTGTCAAAACATCAAAGGGGTTGCTACGAAGAACGCTAATCAAACTCTGTGCTCTACCGAAAGTTGATCGAAGAAATTGCTTATTTCTTCAATGGGGGGAGGATGATTGGTCCCGGTTTGTAAATGATGTATATATTATAAATGGTTTAGTTTAAGATAGTTAGTTTAAGATGGTCAGTGTAGGATGTAAACTTTGATCCTTGGCGCAAGATTGAGTCAATACTGCGCAACGCATTATTTTATATTTTGATGAAATCGTGACGCTTACTGACAATGTCGACTGGGAAGCATCTTCCCCCACTACGGGGTTGAAACCCATTGTAGGGTAGAATCTACCACCAGAAGCTCAGTACGAGTCTTAATCCCCTAAGAATAAGAAGTAAACACAGTCCATGCGTATCCAGGTTAGTCAAAATATTCCATATTTCGTTTTGAGTATTCTTGATTCATAACGGCTCTTGATTGTTGACCTTATGAGCAACGACATTTTCCTTTTTAACTGCAATTATTTAAGGGATTTCTGAGAGTTAATACCTTCGGAAATAGGCGGAGGTGTTTCTACTTCAAGAGGTCCGTGCGGCTAAAGAGGAGTATATTTGTGAGAGGGGACTTTTGAAAGGTTATGTATTATTTTTAATATGTTCGTTTTCCTCCTCTTGTCTTTTCGATTTTCAAATGAATTTCGGGTACTACGAGAATCCTGTCTGTTTTGATGCATGCATGAATCAAACAAGTATTTCCGAAATATTTTAATGTCATAAAAGTTTAAATCAAAAAATAAAATAATTCTTAATAAATATATATTCGATTTATCCTTATATCTCTTTGGAAATTAGCAATTCTTCAACCCCTACTCTGCCTTGGTGTCGCCAAACTCTGTATCTGGCTAGGTCCTTTCTTGTGACCATGCCTATAACCTGAAAATGGGCATTATAGAACAAACAAAAACATTATTCACAACCACTTACTTCATTTGTATCATTGACAATTGGTAAGTGTCGCAGACCTAACGCTCTGAATATCCTGAACATTCTTGGTAAAGATGAGGACTAAAAAAAATGTTTCAAGTTAATGAATCAGAAAATGAATAACGCTTTATGGGAAAGTGACGAGATCAACGCTAAGAGTAAACGACAGAGTATCGTCATTAAAGTTGAGTAGCGGCAGACCAGTTTCGTCCTTGTTTGGAATCATAATGTCGTCCTTGTTTGGAATCCATATGTCCAAAGTATAGTCACCCTTTACAAGGGTAGCGTAGAGTACCGGACCAAACAAAAAATCACACAACATTTGGGATAGAAAATTGTTACTGAACTAGTCCGTTTTTAGCTTGATACACTCTTAAGTAGATTAATCTTTGGTATTGAATATCAATTGATTATTCTTCTGGTCGACATAAAAAAAATTGATAAAAAGTTAGTTTGGCACCGGGATTCGATCCCAGCACCAACGGATTTCATTGCTTTTCCCCCTAACCCAACCTGGCTAATGAAGATCAGGTGTTAAATGAACGAATTAAGGTGGCTACCAATTTCTATCAGTATCTGGAAATTTGGTGAGTGTAAACTAGCGCGCCAAAAAAAACTGGGTGACTATACTGGTTATGACTTTTCTATATTTCCTCAATATCTTCAACAATATACAGTGCGCGTCAAAATTATGGAACAAATTCATTTTCTCAGAAGAAAAATATTTGGCAACAAAATCCTGAAACAAGTCAATTTTTGTTTCACTTACCAAATTTTTATGAATTTCTGAAGGATTTTTGTTGCACCCTGTGCCATCCCCATCAACCCTCTAAATTTTTTGAATAGGGAAAGTGGGTCATGTGGTACTTTTTTGGCAAGGTCTTTGTATCTTCTTTACAGGCGTGCAGAAATTTTCAAGAAAAAATTTTTCTTTTTCGAAAAATATTTTTCAAAAAAAAATTCAAAAAATTCAGAGGGTTGATGTGGATGGCACAGGGTGCAACAAAAATCCTTCAAAAATGCATAAAAATTTGGTAAAAGTGAAACAAAAATTGACATGTTTCAGGATTTTGTTGCCAAATATTTTTCTTCTGAGAAAATGAATTCGTTCCATAATTTTGACGCGCACTGTAGATCCGATCAAAGTAATCGTACTGACGGTCGGACATATTGAAATTTGACCTTGGATTCTCCATCAGTGAGTCAGTACTAAACGTTCGAGACCATTCTCGGTGAATAATTCGAAAATTAAATACATTTGGGTAAATTGATAGGCACTCTGTTCGGATGAACAAGCACGCAAAAAATGTTGATAAATGAAAAATTCAGGTTAAAAATTGTTCCTTACATGAAGCACCGTATATGGTGATGGATTCATAAACGGTCTAAGATCAATGCTAAAGGTCTTTTCTCGATCGCTTATTGAAATATCCTGCAATTGAAAATAATTGATAACTAGTATTATCGCAAAAATATCGAAATTTTTTCAATAAATACAATGATTTCACTTACATTCACCGTTGGATACCTTGGATACTCTTCCCTGAAAATATTCAAGTTTATTTCATCCCAACATTCTGCCGTTTCGTTGAAAATATTCTTCATCAAAATTATTATCAATTGATCTCTTAAAATAAGGCCTCTGATTCTACCATATGTTGTAATTTCAGTCTGGAATATAGGAATACAGTAAATTCGTTTCATCATACCCAAAGATTATAGAGTAGAAAGGTAGGAAACACCCTTATCAGTAGTACTAAAAAACGACCACAATTTGGGATCATAATCGAATAAGGAAAACTGTAATTACAAAAAGGGCGCAAAATTCAAATTCCATCTTTCATATAAGTAAGACTGACTTCAAATGTATTGCATTAAACAAGTAAATGACCACGTAGATTGCTAAGAAATATCATCCGGAACACAATGACAAAACATCAACAAACATGTAGGATTTCAATTAGGATTGGAATTCTACTTGTATACAGGATTACATTAAGGGTGCAAGCAACGTGTTATCGACACATCAGACGTTCTCTGCGCCCTCGGGTACTCCTAATCCATTAGCATACCGTTAGCGATATTAGAATTTAATACCAAAGCCCAACTCTCTGGCGTCTCCAAGGAGGTCGGGGTTAACGAGATATTTATATCTGGATTTTATCCTACCCGAAGAGCTCTTGACGTGCAACATTAACAACGACTAGATTCCAGGAATTGCCGTCAGACCGTGGGATCGTTCCCAGGGAATCATATTGGTCTAAGGCGGGGTAGTTCAGCCATAGAATCAACAATCATTGCACTGCCCTGTGAGATCGAGGGCAATCCAAATGCGGGGGGTTAAACAGAGTAGGTACGCAGGGCCAAATGGCCTTCGATTATATGTTTTAATCAGTTCAATATAAAAAACACACGGTGAAATATTCATTGATTTTAACCATCAACAAATATTCCCCGTGAGCCGGGCTAGGTCATCTCAGCGTCATTCAGGGGCGGACCCTCTAACGGCAAAATAATGAACGTCACTGATCATCGCTCAAGGTTTCTTCATCGCAGAGTGCTGGAGTTAGTAAGTATTTCCCTTGGTGCCGCTGGTGGGATTTTCTCCCTAGCATGGGCAACAAATGGGATTAATTTTCCGATAACTCCTTCGGAGTCATTCATTGTGGCTAAGTTGCGCTGACGATTGGTAATAACCATGAAATCGGTTCGTATCTGCTCCTGAATGACGCTTTCCACTTTGGGGAAACACTGAGCGATGGGCTGACTTAGTCCGCATCAGGGGGAATATTTGTTGTTGGTTAAAATTAATGAATATTTCACCGTGGTTCTTTTTTAGTTATTGCCAATTGGCTACAGTTCACCTCATTCAGTTCAATATACATCCGAACCACGAGATGGCCCTCACATCACATTTAGTCGCTTCGTTACCTATCTTCCTACTTTATAATCTTTGATCATAACATACCTGATCGGAAACAGGTGAGTCCACCACAGGAAACCCATTATAAGTAGTTAAGCGTAACAGTTCTACGATATGTCCAACATTCTCTACGCATTTTAAAGTAACTACGGGATGGGACATAACCTCGCTGGCGTAGATGTTATGCACCAACGGTGGTGGTTCCCAAGGTAACAGAGGTACCCCGCTCAGTTGAATATATATATCATAAATACCCTGAAAAATTAAGTTAGTCTTCTATCAACTAGAAATTAGGCTACTCTTACTTCGTTGAAAAAGTCCCCTGTCCATTTTGCAGCGATTAAGGTTACGATCAAGGGGAGAGCAAAAGATATATCACCTGTAGTTTCCATTATTATCACAGTTAAGCTGATTGTCATTCTTACAACGCCACCCAATTGAGCGGCGGCCCCGATTAGGGCATACTTTCCAGGTTGAGCAATAGTCTAAAAACAAAAATTCGAAATCAGACGGCCCTGGTGCTCGGTATGTAACCAAAAAAACGCTATCGCAAAATTTAGATCGAATGCAATGCTATCATACAGCCATCAATTTCAACTGATATTTTTTATTTATTTCAATAAGTAAATGTTTTTTCAATAAGACGCCAAACTGCTTTGGCGCACTTGCTCAAATTCATAGCCAGAACGGTCGCCTATCTTTCAATTGAAAGCACCAACTGCTAATTTTTGTTAAATTAAAAGCAATACCTACTCACTGTTCTGTAGAGTGTTCTTGTGTAGTGATAAGACCGATTCAACATGGTAGAATCGAGTTTGTAACAACGGCATTTTATGGACCATCAGCTTTCCCTAGCGAAAGAAAATTCCCGGTATCGAAACCAGGCAGAATAACTTTCCCCGTCGGGTAGAAAAGAATCGAGTTTGTCATCCCATGATTCAGAGGAAAGATACCTGCACATTGTAACAACGGCATTTTATGGAACATCAGCTTTCTCTAGCGAAAAAAAATTCCCGGTATCGAAACCAGGCAGAATAATTTTCCCCGTCGGGTAGAAACCTTAGCAACCAATTTGAGTTTATATTTTTCTGAATAGTTCCTAAAGTACTCACTCAATTATATGTACAAGAGCGCTTAGTTCTAAAATGGATGAATTGTGAAATCTTAGGTGCGTTTTATATTATTGATCATTTTAATGTGAAATCATACTTTGGGAGTTCTGCATACGCACAGGATGGTTTTGATGGAATTTTACATTCCTTACTCGGACTGTAGGATCTGTGGACCTTTATTCAAAATTTGTCAGAAAGTTGCGCGACTGGGGAGGGGCTGGAAGGCATATTAAAACCTCATGTCAATTATGTATGTGTGCTAGCCTGTTTCTCGAGGAAATAGCGTAGTTTACGAGATAGAATGTCCATAACGTATATTGTTGTAGGCGGTAACGTTACACTGCGAAGTCAGTACCATCTAAAGCTCGCCTTCCAGTTCCAGAGTTCTGAGGAACTCCAGTATCTGGGATGGCTTCAAGGAGGCTACCCATTCGCTCCTGCAGATTTCTTGCCCAAAGCAGTCTTTGCGTTGGATTAAAATGGCGAGGCGTTCCGTAATCAGGTGATCAGAAGTTTCATCCTCCTCCCCACAGAATCTGCACTCGTCAGTTTCAGCTAGCCCTAATATCATCATATGCTTCCTAAGACAGCAGTGCCCTGTGAGGAAACCAGTGTTTAAAGCGTGCAGTGCGTATTTACTAAGATCCATATACTTTTTGTATCTGACAGTGTCAAATTTTCGTTGGAACTTTTTGGAGTGATTGATGCATTCCTGAGAGAAATCTCCAGAATATACCGCTTGCAGTCTCTTCTTTCATCCGAAATTCACTTTGTTAGGTGTATCTGCCAACCCCACAGTAGGGTTCCGGGCCAATAAAAGGGGGTTCGTACTCTTTTCTTGGCAAGTGTGTTGGCCTCCTCATTTCCTTTAATTCCCGATTGACCAGGACCCTAGAACAGGGAGACCCTGTTGTGCTTACCTACTTACCTAGAAGACGCTCGGATGGCCCAGCGATGGTTAGTATTTGGTGCCTGCCCATATACTCGAGCGCCAGTTCCTATATTGGTTTTTGAACCGTCTGGATACCTTTTAATGGTATTTTTTTTTAGAACTTGGGTGGTGGAAACTCTGTCCCAGTCTTTCTTCCTACCTAGCATCGTAGTGAAGTTCTTTTCGATGCTTACTTACATTAAGCGGTCCTGATGCCGATTTTGAAATTCACTCTGTCCCTTTCGGGCATTTTTCGTCCTGCGAATAAGCAGACGAAAAGTTACATAACTGCTCAGGTTTTCGTCTGAGAGGAGTGGGGTTTTGAGGTGGAAGATGCTATTCCTCCATAGAATGCCCTTGAGAGGATCTGCGCATCGTGGATAAAAGCTGCGATAATTCCTGAACCACTGGAGCTGGATAATTGGTGTGAGGTGTGTGACTTTCAGCCAGGAGTGGTCTGCGCATGAGCTGACGAAATTCTTATATAACTGCAATGTTTGTTTTTTGATCCAACAGTGAACGGTGACCACTATCGTATTTCCTAGCCAGGTGGTATTTTCAGAATTATTTGCATTTCAAAAAAATTGAGAAAGTCTTCACCTTGTGATGTTGTGTTGATTCCCGATATCGCTGAAATTTTGCAAGAACCTTCAAAACATTTTTTTCTAGATTTAAACACGATCGGATCTAATTATTGGAAATATTGGGAAAATATTATTATTTGCCTGAAAGCCTTGGTCGAATTTAGTACCTTTATGGGCGACCGCTCTGACTATGAGTTTGAGCAAGTGTGGTAAAGCAGACTGACTTCATGTCAGTGCTTTTCTATATTTTTTTTAATTCTGTAGCGTGTATGCTTCATATTATAGTAGTATTGAATATTCAAGATACTTAATTATATTTCAATAAAATTGTGTATACTAACTGGAAAAATATAGGTCACGCCCACTGATACCAAACGACCCCAAGCGGCGCCAGTGAGAAGCGTTGGAATGAAAAGACCAATAGATGTCGACAGACCGTAGGTCCAGCATGCAAGGAAATAGTAAACTATAACGAAACTCGCTAAAGATAACGCATTGTGGGTATTCGGTGGATCGTGGAGAAGCGATCTGACAGAAGCTTCCGGTGTTTGAAACCATATACTAGCAAGAACGTTGTATTCGCCATCCTCACAATAGAGCTGCAAAGAATACACCATTAGAGTACATTATTGTCTTTCTAGTTCATGTTTTTAATCACCTGTGTTGGGTATTTTGTTGGATCTTGCCCTAACGGTTTACAATCATTAATTAAAAACATCATCAGGAATCCTATCGCAGCGCTGACTGCAGCCACCAAACATGCCTCAATTACTTTGAAATGCCTTTTTTTGATATATCTAGACAGAAAAAAAAATGGACCAACCACAGTCATTCTTCTCATTCTCAATATGATTGATAGGAATTCGAGAACACTTAGGCACAAGTGCCATGGATGGGAGAATTTGGAAACACTCACGCACAATTTACATTTTTGCAGTTAAAATTTGCAACTGTCATACTCTCTGAGATCTCCTGACTGAAACTTGCATGGTATAATTGATAGAAGAATTCTGAAACACTTGAGCACAAGTGCAATTTCAGATTTTTCTGTGATGAGTTCAGGAAAACTTGGGTGTAAATGGCATTTTTGAGATAAACCTGAACATTTTTCTGTTCTGTAAGATCTCCTGATTTATTTCTAAACGAACTAATTGTGGGTAATGATTGATAAAAGAATTTGAGAACACTTGGCACAAGTGAGATTTTCAAGGATACAATTTTCACAGTTGTTCTACCGAGATTTCCTGATTGGCACCGAATCAAACTTGTGGTAGGTTTAACTAATAGAAGAGTTTGGGAACACTTGAACACAAGTGTCCTTATTGAGGTAAAAATTCGCAAAGTTGTTCTATAATCTGAAATCTCCTGATTGATCCCTAATTAAACTGGTGTCATATATGATTGATAGAAGAATTCGAGAACACTTAGGCACAAGTGTCATTAATGGGAGAATTCGGAGACACTTGTGCACAAGTAATATTTTTGCGGTTAAAATTTGCAACTGTCCATTCTCTGAGATCTCCTAGTTGATCTCTTGTCGAACCTGCATAGGAGAATTGATTAAAGAATTCGGTTGAAATTTGGACACAAGTGCCAATATTGTTTTCACTTGAAAGGAACTATGAGTTTCATTATTACCATTATATTTTTCTTGAACAACATAATCTTGAATCATTTTCATAAAATATTCAGACTTCTTTGTGACACGGTGTTGTAATTAATAACTCACTCACCTCATTCGAAACACAGCTAACTTGTAATTCATATGATTCCAACAGGCACCTAAAAACCCACCAAGGACACCCATCAATACAAAAATGGGTAATTCATACAGTTGGTACTTGAAAGATTCGAATTTTCCCAAATTTAATAAACCAGGGTAATTAAGATTTCCCGGAACACCATGATATGTTGAGAGAACAACATTGAGGGTGAAGGTACTGACTACGGAGGCCAAAAACGTTCTCCATGTCAGCCCCTGATTCCAAAAGCTTGTACCCTCTTCTAGACTGAAAAGTACACCACCTAAAATAGTTTAGACAAAAATGTATTCTGCGAAGTTCTTCTCATTCTCAAATAACTGCTTTTAAAACATCAAGAATGGAGACTTATGGAGGTTCCACGCTATTTAAAGCTAAATGTTAGTAATGAGACGTCAAATATTGTCATCAATCATCATTAGTGAGTGTTTTTATGTCCATTCCACATGAAAATCTACTTTTATTTATTCTTAAATTAGTATTGCAACCAGTATTGTTCGAAAGATTTCAGTATGTTGTAGATCAGTACATGATTTCTGTTGTGCGTCAATCATTCATCAGTACATGTTTGATTTAAGGTTATGTTAGTGTTTTGAAAATATACAATTTTAAAATATAATTTTGATTTTAGCTTGTTGAGAAAGGTTCACTGAATTTGTTACAACAGAACTAAATCTCAAGAAATTTACCGAAGCATCAAAAACAGACTGGTTATAGTTTAAGCTTCAATAAATCTAATTCTCACCTACAGGTGCCCCAAAAGCAGCTGAAACACCTGCAGCTGCGCCCCCAGATATGAAATCTCTTTTTTCATGATCATCTCTGAAATACTTGAATATTTTCAAATCCTTCCTAAATGTGCTACTTTTACCCTGTGAAATACCCGCAGCTACAATAGCGCCAGAATGAATCATTGGTCCTTCCTGAAAATAATATTTTCTAATTTCATTCCATGTTTTTTTAGGCACAAGTGTCAAATATGCTAAGAATATTCTCTCGGGATACTACAAAGTGTAAATTTTGGAAGAAACTTTGACAGGAAGTTTTAAATCCACACCATTATCAGAGGGTACAAACATTACAATCTGTCACCAATGAAATGTTGTTAGTGTATTTCAAATCGTGATGAAAATTTACAACATACAATTTTTTACAGACTTAGCTACATTTACCCGTAAGTAATTGAATGAATAATTCCCATATTATCCACATATCCCAAATATATTTTGAATTTCATATCTTCACTACTTTAATTTGGGCAATGTTATATTTTGACATGTTCTACACCCTTTTGAAAAACTTTGTCTTTACAACTACTCTGTATATTTTAATGGAAGAGTTATCGAACTAAAATAGGAAAGAATACTAAGATAATGGCATCATTCGTACCTTTCCTCCAGCTAAACCTCCAACAACTGAAAGAATAACTCCAATCGATTTGACAAATAACGTCTTTATCCTTACAATTCTAGGAATCTTTACACCATTCAGATAACATTTCACTTGTGGAATACCACTTCCACCTGCAACTGGCTCCACATAGGATACCAAAGTGGATCCAACAAATACAGGAATGACATTAAACGCAACCCATAACAAGAAAGGAATGTATAGTTGACCTTTTGTGACATATCGGTCGACATCTGATTTGAATTAAGAATGTTTTCAAACTAACGCAATGGCTGAAAAATGCGCAATTGATATAAATTCAAAAGGATACAATCACTGAGTGTAGCATATTTCCTAGTAGATATCTCTTCTATAGAAATATCAATCACACATGCTATCAAAGCAGTTATTATTCCGATTAATAAGAAGACAAACCATCTTGATATACTTTTTTGGGTAACAAACGTATATCCTTTTTTGCGTTCTTCATCTAGAAATAAGTAATTTTCACATGTATCATAGTCCAAACTCTAAAAATTATGGAAAAAAACGTCATGAAATTGTTAAATATAAATGACAATATTTATACCTCATACTTTGCTGATAAAATGTTGAGACATCCAGTTTCAATTTTTTCATTAGTAACCTGAACCCTCCTCCTAATAGAAGAAGATATAGTTTGCTCTTCAGTAGTAATGAGGATATCATCGAAATTTTCGTTCTCATTGAATGCAGTATTTATGGAACCCAAGTTCTAAAGATATATAACCACATTATAATAAATCTTAGAAGAGATTTGATGTCATTCCGTTACCGTAAATTGCGGAGGGTTGGAATTTCTTTGTTGGTGAACTGCTTCATTTGAATTATTGTCGAACTGGTCCATTAGAATGAATTAATTAATGAAGGATAACATTAACTACGCATCTTTCCCATTAGACTAGATTTGTACATTTGTAGATTTTATAATTAGGACAATTACAGATTATGAGAATGGTGATAGCATGTTTCTGGTTTAATGAATCACTCTTGTTATCTAGGTTGTGGTTATTTCAACTTTGCAAATAAAAATAAATATGGAATTTCCCAAATGTCAAGAAAACTGAGTCATCGAATGTTAGTCAGGAATAGTCCGAATGTAATTTTAATTTACTGTCAAGCTTTGGTGCGTTTTTATTTCAATCGAAATTTCTAATCGATTAATCGTAAATGAATCGATGTGTTTTCATTTTCAAGTATTCATTCACTTTACGAAAATAAAAACACACCGATTATTTTACGATTAATCGATTAGAAATTGCGATTAAAATAAAAACGCACCCTTTTTCTTTGGTAGAAATTATGTAGTCTTTGTAGTTCAAAATCAGTATTTTTTTCAACAGTTTTTAGGTTAGGGTAGGAGAATGACTAAATTTGAAAAAAGAAAAATTATTTTCATTCCAAATTCCTTAGAAAAGCGGAAATCTGGTTTTCTGGAGGGGTTTTCCAAAGAGTTTCAAGACTGTCAAGCATTTTTCATCACAAATAATAAAGTCATTAAAGATACATCCAAGTGCATAGGATATATAAGTAAACAGGATGCCAAAGAATCAAAATCCCTCAACAGTGGTCAATGGGTCCATATAAACCCGATAAACTCTTCTATCACCTTGTCGGATAAACCATGTGTAAAAATATTAAAAGTCTATTATGAGTTAGATATCTGCGGGAGGATTCATAAGATACAACCTGATGCTATGGATTTGGGCATATATTTCCAAGAGCTCATTTCGTATTTCAGAAATAGACAAGTTATATCGCATACAAATGGAACCAAAGGCTTTAAAGAATTAATTGCTTTATTTTTAATAAAATTTTTGGATGTGATATTGAATGTAATGCGTCTATTATATTAATTTATCTGGTTTTTAATGATGACTTAATTTTCCAGATTATAAGTTATAAAAAAATCATAAAATATTCATCCACTATAAATTATTTTGGAGAAAGCTGTATGTTAGGTAAATGGTTGCTGTTAAGTCTTATCAAACGAGAGAATGGTCCCAAAGTAATAAACTTACTTGTATCAATATCGTTTGATTTAATGGTGGGCTTGTATATAATTAAATATTTCGTTCAGTACAAAAAAGATGTTTTGTTTTTCATCGAAGATATGGGAGAGGTGAGCTCTTAACGATCATCATCGAATTAGTATAATGAATTCATATTTATTAATTCTAGGTTGCAATTGTAACATTAAAACAGTTGTTGAATTATCTAATGGGTTCTCCTATAGGACTTAAATTGAATCATGCATTCAATCATGCTTTAGGATTATTTTTTTTTTACAATATCAATCTATGGAAACTGTTCATTCAAGGATTGTACCCAATGCTTCTAAATTATTTACAATATTTAATAAAATCTGGTGTGTTTGGGTTTTCTTTCCAACTAGCATTAATTTCAGATATATTATCATTGACAACATTTCATGTATATTGTATTTATGTGTACGCAGCTAAGTAAGTTTAAATGAATTGTTGATAGCCTTAACTAAGCCTAAATTGTTTTCAGGTTATTTCAACTGCAAGTTAAAAGTATCATATCTTTATGGCGCTTGTTTATTGGCAGAAAAAACAATCCACTAAGGGAGAGAGTGGATTCTTGTCAATACACACAACATCAACTCTTCATTGGTACACTGGGATTTACAATTCTTTTATTTTTACTACCTACAACTACTTTGTATTATGTAGTATTCACAACGGTAGGTCCAGATTCACTTTTAAATTACTTTGAACTTACAAACATGTCGTTTGACTTGTATCATATGAATATCTTCAAGTAGTTTGGAAATAGCAACGGCAGCCCCCAATCCATTTTATTACCTAATTAGGTCTTGTCTTCTTCAGTATCTGCTTTTAACATCATACGTCAGTCAAATGTAGAACCTGAAGAGGCCACGATGTGGCAAAACAATTGTTCTTAAATAATGCAGTTTGAATATCTATTTTTGGAATATTATCTCTTAATTATTAGTAAAATATTGGTAATTATCATTGTTTCCAGTTACGATTAGTATTTATGACTATAAATGGAATATTAAACAGACTGAGATACTTATTAAGGTGCCTTCCAATATATGTGACAATTTTATGGATTTTTAACTCTTCCACATTAGCGGGTAAGTCTCGTTCAATTTTGATACCATACTCAAGTTGTCAGTTATATCAAATTTCAGGTAATTTAGAGCTAGAATTGAAACAATTTGAGCATGAGGATTCTTTGAGCATCAGTGTTAAAATGAAATCACTTCCATATCGCACAAGTTTGAGGACGTTTGCTCCTGATGTTATAGAACCTTTAGATTGTTTAAAATGGGGATCGGTCATACATAAATTGTTCACGGGTGTACTTATTTGATAATTATTGATTATATTTGTAAATTATTCTGTTGGTGCTTCTGCATTCTAATTTGTTTTTAATACATGTTCTACCTCTGTAAAAATGTATATGATGTTGAGTTATTTTTAAAACAGTTTTATTTTTGTTTTTTAATGTCGGTGCCAAGTGCCATCTAAATATTCAGTATAAATATTTTAGTATTATGCTTCGAATACAAGGTATAATTTCAAAGGCAAGGTTTACATTCAAAGGATGAAGAGCTAAAATAAAACATTTCACGAATAGTCGCCTGTACAGTGCTTCCAAGATAAGAATGTTATAACGGAGACGGTAAGAAATACTGTGGTTCAATTCAAAAATGTTAAGCTGATAATGATGGTTTCTCGGGGACACAACGTCATATTGCAAGAATGTTGACGCCCTTGGTTAGAGCGGACAAAGTGGGACTATAAAGATCTTCCAATAAAGCCAGGACAAAAATATAGTAAGATTTTACAAAATTTCGGGGTTTTTCCGTTCTCTAGATTCCATCCTTATCTTGGACACGCTGTATAAGTCTTAATTATGATATTGTTCAGTATTTCTGCTGTATTTGTTCATTTTGACGAGCTCTTCTTTCTGTTTCAAAGATGCCTTTCCCTTGGAAACACCTGTATGTCACTGTTTTCTTTTGTTATCTAGAATGCCAAAGCCTTTTTTCCTTGGTATTAACAGAGCTATAATACAACAATCTATTTTTGGTCATTCATCTTGAATCTTAAGTTAATCTAGAAGATTCAAATCACATATCTATATTTTTAAAGGGACAAATCTACAACCCCAATCATAAATTTCATTTACTTGTTTTTTATTCAATTTTAATTTAAGATTAAGTACTTATACTTGCTTTAATTCTTCTTATAGAAGTATATTATAGCTCTGGCCGCTAAGTTTGTTCTTGTTATTATTATGTAATATATTGTATTTAGAGTCGTATAACCTCATGTTTTGTGTGATAATATGATACGTACCTGTACGTTATGACCTTGTACAAGTTCTTGCTGCTTTTCCATGAAAATTAATTGCCATGTTCCATGGATTGGAACAAATGATAATCTGAGGGGGCTAGGCCTGTTAACTAAGGCAGGTGGGTTAAGACATTTAATCCAAGAAGCTTTTCACCGGTCAGTAAATGTGTAGCTGAGTATTGTCAAGTTAAAAAATATTTTGTCTTGTCCCTTCTCGTGAAGCGGCCATTTTTGCTCTAATGCATTTTATAGCGATCTCCCATGATGGTTTCGTTCTATTAGAGCAACTTATAACGAGTTATAACCTGCCGAGTGTAGAGCAGACGTTTGAAATCATGGATAATCGACCTAACCATCTCTGGTAATGCATGGCCAAGCTTACCTTACAATATTCTAAGTTCAGGGTTAATTTCTTGTTGCCTGTCGTGGCAGGATGACTGTATATCCTAAAATAAATTTGCATACTTCAGCTGCAAATTTCTTTTCAATGAAACAGCGTAGTTATTGTAATTTCACATTTTTGTGGCACAAGATTCGATAAAAACATTTATCAACCTATAGTCTGCACAGTATAGATGCCATACCATCTTATGGACATCGGCGAGAATTTATCCAAGGTCCATACATTTTTGGAAAAATATTGTTTAAAGTAAATAAGCTCCCCATATTGATTGGGCCAACCAATGAATATTAACAAAATCTGTAACAATATCATTAAGAAATGAACTTTTATGTATTTGAGGTAGCAATATAAAAATGTTTTGTTTACCCAAATTTAAAACACAAAATAATGATTCATATTACTTGTATCACAATTTAATATTGAAGAAAATTTCAGAATTAAGCAATCGACAAAAAGATACATTGTTTATTTATTTTATTTCTTAATAAATTATTAGTACAAAGTAAACTTACTTAATAAAATGAGAATTTCTTTTATATATATATATCTGTATATATTTATACCACCTATTCATAAAAATAACAATTATCTTTTTATGAATCTAAATAAATTACTAAATTATAATTCATGAATACATATAAGAAAAATGTATTAATACAGAAACTATTCAAATATACAAAAAATATATTCATTTCAATTCAGATTTATAAAATTCCAAGAGTTTGTTTGCGATTTCTATAGTTTGTTCATTTTATATTTACAGTTGGACGTAAAATTGTCCAACTAAAATGTTTGAATGTGATGCCATTCTTTTGACATTTTCCACACAAGGGGATGAAATACTATTCAAACTACTTTTGAAATAAACTTATTTTTATGTCATCCAATGACATAATCAAGTTTATTATTAATTATTCAATGTTATCCGATGTACATTTTATTTCGTTCCTATTAACTTAATTGAATGAAATTAATGGAACACTCTTACTAAAAATTTAATATACATACATACAAAATGACCAGAATATCTAGTTTATTACATCAATTCTGATTGTTGTTCAAAATTTGAATCGGAGAATGTATAATGATCTTCGACGAATCAAAAGGCAATTTCAAACCGAAATAAATCAAGTCTCACCAAGTTGTATTTTAGGAACAAGCAATTGAATATTCTCTATAATCAGTTTATTTCATTTAGAGATGCGTTGTATACTCGGTGTTGGACTATTTTTTGCTGTAGATGCGGTTCTTCTCCTGAAAAAACGTTGTGATGCATTTTAGAATGAACAATAAATGGGAATATTATGGATATACTCACTTATGCATTTCCATATATTCACTTCTGTTAATTTCTAAACTACGTTCCAAGCTCTGAAAATATATACGTTAAAAAGTGAGTGCAATACCATAGAATATTTTCGTCATGCAATGATTAAGCCATAACAAAAGCTCTTGTCGATAGTTGCAGTCTCCGTTTCTCTTTCTCTAAAATTATTTACGCAAAAAATAGTTAACAATAAGCAGATGTACAGGGTATTTTTTTATAGGTAGATCGACAAAATCCAGGATATTCAATAGCCTTCTCCTAGCAAAAAACACTAAATTTTACACAAAGGTACCAGTTGCTTAAATCTACTCATAATTCCTGGGCTACCATTATTCTGAACCGTTGGAAAACCCGGTCTTGAAAATATATAATTTTATACTGAACATAGAGCATTCCTTTCTTAAAATACCTAATGTAAATGAATTCTCCTTGTGCTTAATATACTTTTATATCATGCAAATTCCAGGAATATATCTCAATTTCATCTTAGAACGTTTCAGGTAGCTTTAATGTTTCATGCATTAAACAAAGCTACCCTGAAAAATTTTCCAGCACTGCTGATATCCTTATTTGTTTCAGTAGACATTCATTTTGAAATAATTATGGTCAATTATAGATCCACCATAACAGATTATAATTTTGAAACGTTTTAAGATGAAATTGAGATATATTCCTGAAATTTGCATGATATAAAAGTATATTAAACACAAGGAGAATTCATTTACATTATTTTAAGAAATCAATGCTCTATATTCAGCATAAACTTATATATTTTCAAGACCGGGTTCTCCAACGGTTCAGCAGTCGAGTTTGTCAATGTGTAAATCCATCCAGCGGTTTTGGAGAAATACCCATCTTAAATATTTCAGAAAGATTTTACGGTGGGTAGCAAAAATAAATTCAATGCAAACACCATCAGTGTTGGGCCCTTACGAACGTTGAAAAATGTCAATGAATTAAATGAGGGCAACTTAATCATATCATTTTAGTATTAATACATGAAATTCAATTCGAGTGTTAGTTTTTAAGTTTAATGTGTCACATTAGGACCAACCTCTAGATTCTTGGCCCACAAGTGTCATTCTGTATTGAACACTCTGTACATTTATATCTTCCACACTGGGCACATAGGTATCGCGATAGCTGCAAACATCAATCAACAAAAACATGCAAACAATTATCTAAATTCCAATTGAAACTACATGAAGCAATTTTAGAAAATTACTAAATTATGTTGAAATTATTACTATCTAAAAGTTATCGAAATTAAAAACACCGATATAAGTTTGTTAAGACCTTGAATATGTTCTTGCTGTTTTTCTGTGAAATGTATCATTTATTGGACTTGTTTCTATATTGTCGGTAAGCATTCTGATATTGTAATATGATTTTCTTGAGTCAGCACTGATAGCGACTGTTTTTTATTCGATAAAAGCTAGCACAAACACATCAATTGTATTAAATAGGAGGTTGCCTACGAGTTGAGCTGTTTCAAGCTCTGTTGCCACATGGCGTGGCTTACCCCACGATCTTCAACTGTCATTGCACTCAATGTCCTCCGATTTTAATCATTTCCAACTTTCTAAACTGATGTGAGATCTACTCTTAATGATTGTGCTAGCTTATATAGTAAATCACGTAATCATAAAGTAACTCCTAACTTTTTGGTGCGTTCTTTATCCTCAGTATCAAAATTACTATTTTTAAAGCATCTAAGCGAATCTTTCTATGTTGGTCCTCATACACAAGTCGCTTTAAATCTCAGCCAGACTTTTAATTGAAAAAAAGTGAGGTTAAATCACCTCTAATTATCTTTTTTGGAACAAGACTGAATCTATCCAACAACATATAGAAAAAAATAGTTATACTTTGGCACAATGAAGTATATTGAATTCCAAGATTGCTCATAGAAGTTTTGGTAATGCCATCTAATGGAAAATGGCAAGAACTTATTCCAGGTCGATATACTTCCAAAAACTAAAATTCTTCAAGATTACTTACACCTATTTTTCTTATAAGGTCACCAACCAAGTTTATCGCCATTACTCTAGATCCAGGAGTCAGTGGAGAAATTAATTTTGGCTCGCCTATAAAAATGATTCTTCTTAGAACTTTATTCGAAATCATAAACATATATCATATTTTAAATCAAACAACAAGACTCTCACTAAAGATGAACAAACATAAAAAAACCAATCAAAATGAAATTGAAACACAAATTTGAGAAATTATATTTATTAACATAAAATCACAACTATTGACATGAATCATTTTGAAAATTTATATTTATAAACTAATTGAACAATCAACAGAGTCTTGTTAATATAAAAATAGGAACTACTTCTTAATACTGACAATTAAAAACAGATATAAATTAGATGAATTCAAAATAGATCTGAATAAATCAATATTCAAAAGTCTTGTACAATTCAGTCTTCAGTTTTTTCAATCATGAAATTATTAGATAACCTTCCATAAAATTTTTTCAGTAATATTCATCTAAGAACAAAGTCAATATCTTTGGTTATTCAAATTTTAAGTGCACTTAATTTTATGATAGTTCGAAGTTCAAACTTCAAAAATATATAAATATATATATATATGCCTATTTGTGGAAAATTCTAAACTATAAATTAGTTCGATATCTTGAAGGACGGACTACTTATTTACTTGGAGAACAATAACTTGCTAAACATCGAATTGCCTTGGATAGCTTACGTTTTATAGGTGTAGTTTGTGTTTCATTCTCCTTTAGTTTATTAGTATCAACTGCCGACTTGAAACCATTCAAGTTCCTGTCATTGTCTGGGAGTTTTTCACGATCCTTCACCAAGAGTTCCTGTTTGAGATCTGGAAAACATAATTATACTAGATTATGTTGTGTCAAGCAGAGGAACGTAGCTTTGCCACCCCCTCCAGGTGGTCCATTGTAGCACCTTAACTTAAGGGTTCATATATTATCCCTATGGATCAAATGATTGACAATTACCTTTTGTTTCGTCAACAAGCCTTTGTAACTTTTCTTTGAGATTATCTTTCTCATCAATTTCTGATTCTAAAATAGCGTTCCTTTCAATTGCTGTGTTCAAAGCAGACTCAATGCCATGTATGCTTTCCTCAACAATTCTTCTAGCCCTCTCCAAATCATCATTTTTTTGTTCTAGTGTTCTAATATATATAGTAAGATCTGATTTTTGCTTTGACAAATCTGCGACTTGAGTTTCTAACTGACTATTTTCCTTATAATAACTATCAAGTTTTGCCTGGAAGTTAAAATTTCATAAATTAGTAAATCCAACAGTTCAGTCAAGAACTTACTCTTAATGATTCTATTTCTAATTGAGCCTTGCTATTAGCTATATTTAATTCCTTTATCATTTTTTCATTTCGATTCAACTGAATATCATATTCTGTTTCTAACTGTTTTGATTCAGATTCAAATTCTTCAGCTTCTTGTTTCACATTCTGCAACCTGAAACAATATATCAGTAGAAAGCAGTTATTGATTGAGCATGAAAGCTTACTCTTCATTAAGGGAATGGGCTTTATTTTTCCAATATTTTATTTCATCATCCTTGTCTTCGAAAGTTATATTGTCGTCCAGTTCCATCGTTACACAAAATTGTTCTGTAATAGACTACTTAACACATTATCGGATGCTACAAACTGCAAAATTTGAGTAATGTATAATAACTGCCAATCTCTAATAATTAGAATGTTATCAAACGATTGAATTATGAAAATCTGTCAAAAGTCATAATAAACCATGCATGAGTCACTTGACGCAAAAAAGAAAGGAATTTAAAGGGTAGAAACAATGTAATAAATCCAAAATAGTGTGCCAGGTACGGAAATCGTGAAAAATCGATGTTAAGATAAAAAACAACGAGTCTGAGATACCAACCTAGAGTATTTAGATAATAGGGAAATAGGAATATACACTGCAAAAAAATATGTAAACTAATATCTGTCACGGTACCATCACGCTTCTAGACATTTTGCAAATACAATCATAGACAGGATGACACTTATGATCTGTGGTTAAAAAGTCATTAAGTATTCTTCTACCAGTTTGGTCACTGGTAAATGCTTATTGTTCCAAAAAAATCATTATGTATGACCACACTTGACTCGTTCACTGTCTTAAGAAATTGCAAAGGACCATAAAAAAAATTTTTTCTTGATATAACGGATCTCCAATAATCAATAATTTCTTTAGTGAACAGATCAGTAAAATAATATATTGATCGTGAAATGAACGAGTGCGCTAAAGCCTTACGTCGAGTCAGTGATTTTAACTTCTGTCTTGAATGAAGGGAATTGAGCCTCTTTCATGAGAAAATAATTAACCTTTGTATATCATCGTTCTCGTTTTTGTACCATCAGGGGCGGCTCGTCGCAGGAGACAAAGGGGCTGTCTCTAATTTATATTAATTCATCCGAAAAAATTCACTCTTAATTAGAAATAACCAAAATAGCGGTAAACAATGGATAAGATCCCGAGTTAATCAGGAAAATGTTGAAGAAACTAGTTGGAAAAGAACCGAGGCCAGGAGCTTTCGCGTACTTGAAAATTTATAGCCAGAGCGGTCACCCATCCAGGTACTGAACTCGCCCAAAGCTGCTTAGCTATAGGGAAAAAAATAGTATTCCCAAATTTCCAAGAATATAAATACAACTGTAAAAACAAGCGTCCAAAAAAAACTGGTACATTTTTTTGACTAGAACGATCTCAAACTTTGAGTTTCGACTAAAATACTTTCACTGTTGGTTCGAATATGAACAGTGCGGTGGATGCGGTGTCGTAAGATCCCATTCGAATACATATATACATTCACTGTTGGGTCAAAAATAAAAAGCGCTATGTTTGTGGCGGCGTAAGAAGACCTGTGTAGCAGTGGTTTATTTTAAATAGTTCATTCCGAGAATTATTTCTATGACACAAATCAGTCGAATCGTACGGTTCTGCCATGAGTAATATTTGTAATATCCAATTATATATGAAAATACTCAAGTTTCAGGTAATTTTATGAAAATATCGACTTAATTCCGTCCATAACCCTTTTCTTAGAGTTATTATTTCGATAGAATTGAAAAAAAAAATAAAAAGATCAATAATTTCGGGTACCTACGTGCTATGAATGAAAAAATCATCATGTTACATATTATTCGATCAAGTTTAAATCGAGAACTTGGCTGTGAAATAAGGTACATTTCCAATTCGCACTAGGTATTGAACGAATGTTATTACTGACGTATCGACTCATATTATTTGACTTCGACCGATCCATGCACATGATTCATTGAATTCTCTCCACTCTCGAGGCACTACAAAAATAAAAAATTGTTGACAACTTTGTTGGTCGAGTGTAAAAAAATGCAGCGTGATAACAGACACGTCATTTCTAACTCTATCAATTCAATTTCAGCGATATCTGATACGTATAGTTTCTGAGATACTGAATTTTCTTAAATATATTTTTTTCAATTTTCTTATAGTCATATGATCCTCACGAAATGCTGCATACGTCTTCATGTCGGTCATTCTCAAAAAACCAACGACCTTTAATTCGATCAGATCAATAGTTTTCGACTTATTTGGAATACAAAGTTTCAGATGTCCGAAACCACTCGATAAAAAACCATTGAATGCTATTTGTTAAATCCACAAATATTTATAATTGATGTCTCATGGTCTCCTACAACAAGCGAGCATCATCTAGTCATTTAGAAAAAAACAAGAGTGCCAAAAATTATTAATCCGGAATCACCCGACCGATTCTACCGAAAACTAACTTATCTTACTTAACCGAGATATTCATTCCTCAAATCTACTGTGAAAATTATATTATATCAATTGAAACTTAGCCAATATATGCATATTCCAATTTTGTTTTTACTGGAGATATTCTGAACCCAATTTGATTAACTTACTAAAGTATATTTCCATCATCATATGGATTATCCAAGGGCATTATATTATCACCCAAAAATTATAATATCCTATAATCGTCATAATTCTATGAGATCTGAGGTTAGTCCATTGGTCATTTTGAATTCATACTTTGTTTTCTAGAACAGGAGATATAACCAGAAATAAATATGACATGTCTCTTTTCGGTAGATAAGATGACATATATGAACACATATCATGAAATTCATAGATACAAATAGACGTTAATTTTCGATTACAGCATTCTGTGAAATCATAGAATTACGATTTAATATTGAAATTTTGAAAAATCATATCTCCGAAAGTATCAGCTTTTAAGAGTTGAAAATGATATCATTGGTTTCTTATGATGAAACTGCATCTTAAAAAATTTAAATTTGAAATGCAAATGCAAAAAATATATTTTTTTTGTTACTCCGAAACCGACAGAATCGATTTTGACCACGGACTCTTGATCAGTGAGTCGAATAAAATCGTTTAAGACCATTTTCATCAAAAAATTCGCAAATTACAGACATTTGGGCAAATTGATAAGCACTCTGTTCCGAAGAACAAGAGCGCCAAAAAGTCTTTTTCTTAGCGACGGCTTCTAGGTTTACCACTAGGGGAATAAGCGGATCTACATAATGAGTCTTCCTCTGTAGATGAAACGCTTTAAAATATTCAATAAATAAGCATAAATGATATAATATAAATATAATAATTAATAAATAAATTAAAAAATATATTTGCTATTTTCATTCATAAAATGAAGAAAAGTATCTATTATTACTATGGATAAGAAAATTTTGCCTCCTCGATTCAAATCACCACGGGCTGCCACTGTTTTGTCCTAACATGGTAGATATTTGTAGACGATTGCCACAAGGTATATCTGCACATTAGTTTTGAATCATAAAATTGTAATAGCAAATAACTTGCCCACATTAGCAGCTATTGTCATCCATTATATTCATATTTTCCTCGATAATAATCACTAATCTGTTAAACCGATTTTGTTTGAGCTTTCACCGGAATTAATTTACAACGATTGTTTGTTTAATTGAACAAAAGGAACCTATTAGTAGTGTATCGAATGAGATTTCCATTTTTCTACCTGAAAAGAAAATAAAGTTTTCCTGATTCTTTATTGAAACTTGAAACGACTCTCTTATTCTACACTGAAGGACATTTCGATGGAGGGGTAGTAAATTTGAATTTTTTTACATGTCATGTTCAAAAAATTGGTTCAAGCCTTGTGGATAGGAGCTTTGGCGCTCTTGTTCAAACTTTGACCCATCATATCTCCGAAAGAATTATTGGTTTCTCATGCATTTTTATGATAGAACTGCACCATGAAAGAAATCAAATTAAAATAGCCGAAATGAATTTGACTCTCTCTTATAGGAGACATGTATATACATAGGATAATTATAGCATACTGTGAAAACATATAAGTACGATTCATTATTGAAATTTCTAAAAATCATATCTCCAAAAGTATTAGCTTTTTAGAGTTGAAATTGATATCAATGGATTTTTATGGAGAAACTGCATCTTAAAAAAAATGAGTTCGAAGTTAAATAAATTTTTTTTTTCGTTACTCCGAAACCATCTGGCCTATTTTGCCCAATAAGGAATTCACCGAGATATTTATCTCCCAAACCTACTGCCTAGCTCATTCTGTTCGAGAGTTATTGTAAAAAAAAAATCAAAATTAAACAATTTTTTTTTACACTTTACGGCAATCCGATCGATACAAAACTTTGCTTGCGTACAAAGGTCATTATTCTACAATTTGATTCTAAATTTCAGATATCTCGAGTCATAGGTTTCGGAAATATTCATAAAAAGTATTTTTACTAAGAAGGGCCATAACTCCAAAACCGCTTGGTGGATTTCGCCCATTAACGAACTCGTCCGAGATATTTACACTCAAATTACCCTGTAAATTTCAATTCTCTAACTCCTTTCGTTCGAGAGTTATCGTGTTAACGGATGGACGGCCGGACAGAATCGATTTCGACCATGGATTCTTGATCCACTGAGTCGAACCAAATCGTTTGAGACCATTTTCAGCCAAAAATTGGAAAATTACCGACATTTGGGCAAATTGATAAGCTCCCTGTTCCGACGAACAAGAGCGCCAAAATTGGTTCAAGCACTGACGTGAAGTCAGGAGCTTTTGCGCCATTGTCCATTCTCCTGTATTGGACACTCTTAATCCAATTTACCATGGTGAACGCTATTGTCTGTTCTCCTGTATTGTACACTCTCAATCGAATTTACCATGGTAGTCATGGTACATTCGATTAAGTTAAATGGAATAAATAAATGCTTCACTCTCTATTGTGTTATAAAAAAATCGGCCCGAAAATGTATGTTATAATTTAATATGCCATTATGACATTCATGGTTTTGGAGGTTCTTGCAAAATTTCGGCGACGTTGGATTATAAATGCTTTCTGATATATACATTTTTTTTCAATGATTTTTTAAAAATTTTCTAGTTATACGATCATCACGCGTTGGCATTCTAGAACTAATTACCATGTTTGAATTTAATCGGCATCGTATTTTTTGGGTTATTGAAGAAATAAGAACCAAATGTCAGATCAGATTGATATACCTTCAAAACCGTTGGGTCGATTTTATGCCTATAAACAAACTGGAATGTCATATTCAGCCTCGCAATCAACCCTGAAAATTACAAATCGTTATATCTTTCTGTTCTGTTTCTGATATATAGAATTTTTTTCAATAATTTTTCAAAAATTTTCTAGTGATACGATCCTGACGAAATTTGCTAAATTTTCGCGTTGGCATTCTACAACTAATAACCATGTTTGAATTGACTCGGTTGTGTATTTTTCGAGTTATTGAGGAAATAATAACCAAATTTCAGATTGGTATAACTCCAAAACCGTTTAGCCGATTATGCCTATAAACAATCTCTAATATCGCATTCAGATGCACAACCTAACCTGAAAATTTCAAGTCGCTATCACTTTCCGTTCTCAGGTTATCGTGACATAAAAATATATATTTTTTTAATTTTCTAGCGATACGATTCTCGCAAATTTTCACAAACGTCCTTAAGTTTATACAGTCGACTCCCGATAAATTGACACTCGTTAATTTGAATCTCTCGGTAATTTGAAATTTTTTCCAGACCCTTGAAAAATACTCGATAAATTGAAAAAAATCAATATTAATTGGTCCCCTCGGTAATTTGAAGTTGAAGGAATGGTATCTTGACCGCCAACATTCAATAATTTGAAGTCCGGGCTACCCCACTCTCTATAATTTGAATTTTGTTATCATGCTCAGACCTGTCGTTTGTTTACATAAATGCAGTTGACAATTCTCATTCCAGTTTACATTCAAAGTTCAAACGTTAATTATTGATTTGTGTTATTAAAATGATTTCAAGAAAGAACAGTGTATTTCCATAAGTGAAAAAAAGCGTGTGATTGAAGCTGTGAAGGATGGACAAATATTTGAAATAATACATAAATCACTAATTTTATATCGAACTCTTGATTATTTGAATTTCATCTGAACACCCTCTTGATTATTTGAACACTTATTATTTTGAACCCTCGATAATTTTTTCTGCTGGTCCCTAGAGTTGCAAGTTATCGAGAGTCGACTGTATTCTACAACTGTTCACCAACTTTCAGTTCCATCGGATTTGTATTGGTTGAAAAAAAAATTATTACTCGAAAACCATTGGGCCGATTATGCCCATTAAAGATCTTGTCCGTCGTATTGGGATGCGCCACCTACCCTGAAAATTTCAAGTCGCTATCTTTTTCCGTTCTCAAGGAATCGTGGCAACGGATGGCCGGACATAATCAATTTTGACCTCGAATTCTTCATCAGGGAGTCGAACCCAAGCGTTTGACCATTTTCGGCAAAAAATTCGAAAATTACAGACAATTGGGCAAAATGACAACGCGATGTTTCCCAGAACATACGGGCAAAAATGATCAATGTGGTTTATTTGAAGAGATGAATCATTGGTTAAAATTAATGTACATCTTAAAGACTCACCCTGTATATCTATAGTTTAAGGTTATAACGGTACTCACATAATATGGAAATGCTGAGATCAATGGCCTAAAAGAACATTGGATTAATTTAAAAGCTTCCTCATTAATATGTGATATGTTTCTTTTGTATAAATCATTGAAGTAACAACCACCGTTTTCATTCCATAATTAAAACCCAATTGAATTCCATTCGCAAAAACGCTGGTATTGAACCCATTAACCTTAAATTGCGGGTAACCAATTAAAAAACCACAAGTCAGTCATGGGCGTCGCTTTATTTAAAAAAAAAACAGCATAATTCATAGTTGAAGGATTTTTTTTGTTAGTCAGAATTACATGAATTTGCCGGATTTATTCACACCATAAAATCAATGACTAACTACTCGAAATAAAATGGAATAATTAAATTCATTATCTTGGCTCCTGTACACATTTATGGAAAACCCCGAAACATGTCAGATTCAAATTTTAAATTGTCATTCTTCTTCGTAAAAATGCGAACCCTACGTTCAACTCCCTTCGAAAGAAAGGTGCAATCCCCAATTTTTAAATAGGATGTATGGACTTGTGATAGATCGTTTGAAAGGTCGCCTCATTCTCTATTCAGAAATGTTATCACTTTCATGTTTATTGCAAAACTCAAAATAGAAAAAATAAACTCATGTGATTACCGAAATTCCGTATATTATTATTATTATTATAAGTTTATTGAAAAAAGTCACTACAGAACTATATACAATGATTGAGGATTTTATCCAATTATTATAGCTGATTACCACTAATGAAAAATAAACTGAGAAAATTAACCTCGAAGGTAAACTCCTGGATATCCAGGAAACCTTGTATGAGGTAATTTAGTCCATAAAATAATATTTATTCTATCCTAAATAATAACATAAGGCCGTTCATTCTTGTTTCAATCGAAACGTGTGCTCATTCTTTCAATTACAATTGAATTTCTCAAATGCCACCAGTCAAGGCTTCATTCCCAAAATCCTAAACATGAACATATGAATTTTTTATGTCCAATAAATTCGTAATCTCTTGGATACTTAACTGCTTAATCCAGATTTTTAATTTTATCTTAAATATATTCAACGTTGTACTTCTTTTAATATACGTTGGCATATAGTTGTAGACTCGAGGGCCCAAAAATGAATGAGACCGCTGCTCTACAGTTTTCAAAGCTCTAGGTACTACAAGTAATTGTCCTCTCTGATTCAAAATCTTATTACAATAATACTAAACTTATTTACCTTCAAGATGTGATAGACAGAAAATTAAAACAAGCACTGACGTGAAGTCAGAAGCTTTTGCGCGTATGTTCTATTGTCCATTCTTCTGTATTGGACACCCTTAATCGAATTTACCATGGTAAATTATGTTGTCCATTCTCCTGTATTGGACACTCTTAATTCGAATTTACCATGGTAAATTCGATTAAGGGTGTCCAATACAGAAGAATGGACAATAGAACATACGCGCAAAAGCTTCTGACTTCACGTCAGTGCTTGAACCAATTTTTTTTTTCGTGATTTTTTTGTAATTTTCTAGGGGTACGGTTCTTACAAAATTTTAAACACGTCTTTATGTTGAATTTCTACTACTAGTTACCAAGCACCAATTCGATCGAATATTTATATTTTGAGTTATCAAGGAAATAATATTCCAGGTGGGTATAACTCGGAAACCGTTAGACCGATTATGCCCAAAAACGAACTCAACTCTCCCTTTCGGATACGCAACCTACCCTGAAAATTGCAAGTCCTTATCTTCTTTCGTTCGAAAGTTATCGAGGCAACGGTAACCCATCTACTGAACTCACACAAGATTGCTCGAATCTCCAACAATATTTAACAGATCGTATTAAAACTTGAAACTTGGCCGTAGAGTTAGGTTATGAAGGCTCTTGCAAAATTTCAGCAATTCCAAACGAATTTTTCAATGATTTATTAAAAATTTTCTACAAATGCTATCCTCACCAAATTTTGCGCACATTTTCGCGTTGGCATTCTACAACTAATAACCATGTTTGAATTCAATCGGTTCAGTATTTTTCGAGTTAATGAGGAACAAAAAACCACAAAATTTCAGATGGCTATAACTCTAAAACCATATGGCCGATTATGCTCATAAAAAACTGAAATGTCGCGTTCTGGTGCACATCCTAACCTGAAAACTTGAAGCCGCTATCTTTTTCCGTTCTCAAGTTATCGTGACATTAAAAATATTTTTTAATAATTTTTTTAAAATTTTCTAGCCATACGATTGGGACAAAAATTTACGGACGTGCTTAGGTTCATATTCTACAACTACTCACCAAGTTTCAATTCGATCGGATTTATATTGGTTGATTACAAAATTATTACTCGGAAACCACTGGGCCGATTATGCCCATTAACGAACTTGTCCGTCGTAGTGGGATGCGCCACCCACCCTGAAAATTTCAAGTCGCTAGCTCTTTTCGTTCTCGAGTTATCGTGGCAAGGCCGGACGGACGGCCGGCCGGACAGAATCAAATTTGACCTCGAATATTCTTCATTGGGGAGTCAAACTTAATCGTTTGAGACCATTTTCGTCAAAAAATTCGAAAGTTACAGACATTTGGGCAAAATGATAACGCGATGTTCCCCAGAACATACGCGCAAAAAAACATAATATTGTGTTTTCCAGTTGGTATACCTACCATGAAAACTACGTAAAACACTTTCTGCGGCAATGTTAGTTTCTTTAGAACGCCTCCGCAATTTTTTTTGTGCTGATAAGTTGTAGATTATAAATCGTCTAATTTGAGTTTGAATTTCATTAACTTAAATTTTGAATAATGGTTCGATTAACATAAAATGCACAAAATAATAATTTTACAAATGATTGGTTACGGAGATAACACCCGAACACAAAAAGAAGTAAGTCGCTTGTTTCATAAGAAATTTCCGAATTTGCTGCCTATATCCCAAGGGGCAATAATTTAAATAGAGAAGCAGTTTCGCGAGTGTGGGAATGTAAGGCTGATCAAAAGAGCAGCTGTTAATACACTGTGTGAGGATGTGAAATAAGATGTGATGCTTGAGTTTGAAGAAAATCCACATAAATCGAGTAGAGATGCCTCCACAACATTCAATGTCGGTCATACATCGATTCTAAACATATTGAAACAAAATAAAATATATCCCTATAAAATGATACCTTCCCCAGGAGCTTTTGGAAAACGATTTTGATAGAATAACTTATTTTTATGAGGAAATGATGGATAACCATATTATCCAATTAGTAGACATTTTGTTTTCTGATGAGAGCACTTTATCTCTCAACGGCCACGCTAATCGTCAAAATTGCTGCAACTGGTCTACCGAAAATCCTTACAGGATGGGAGATAACCCAGATATGAATTTACTTAATATAGACACTGTATAGACGGGAATTTGAAAATTTTGCTAAATCTGTTTGACATTTTTCTGGTAAAATCCATATGAGATCCTCATATTTTGCAGGTTTGTTATTCTCTAGTAGTTTGTGAAATTCTTGTTTTTGTCTTTCTAGGATCCATGTGAATGAGAATCTTACACAGGGTGTTCCATAACCCTCTAGTCGATATGGATCTAAAAATCGTCAAATAAAGCAGTGTCTATGACCAAATCCCATGTTTTGATTGGTCGAAAAACATACGAAACAAGTAATCGTACTAATCATTTATTTCATTTTCAAGTAATACAAATATAGAATTTCCGGAATGTTTGATAACAAGTTTTCATTCTTTGCGAATACGATCCAAAAAGGCTTGCCTATCCTTTATGATTTTACGAAGCCTGTCTACTGTAGCCGAAGTCTGACGTTCGTTCAGTTTCTCTTGGGCGCTGTCAATGTCACATTTGTAAGCTGTTACATTATTGAAGACTAACACATGACGATATCTTGCAGTGAGCAGGTAATATCCGGTTGGATCGAAAAGAATTCTGTTGATTTTGCCTGTGAAAGAAGAAAACAATAGTTAGTCCCAATATGATCCATAAACAATAGGTAGTACGGTGAAAATCGACATTTCAATGTAACGGGTTTTTCATTAAGAGCGGCCAATTTTGTTTTGTGAATAAAACACATTATTTATTTGAAAATTATTGAAATTTTCATTTCATTAAAAAGTACAATGCATACAATCAGTTATGAAATAAAACGTCATTTAAATGTTCACCACGGACACGCTGGCAGGACTGAAGTCGTTGAACCCACTTTTCCATAACTCTCTCACACAAATCAGGTCGTATGTTAGCAATTACTCGTCCAATATTAATCTTTAAATCGTCTAAATTTGCTGGATGTTTGCTGTAAACCAATGACTTAATGTAACCCCAAAGAAAAAACTCCAATGGAGTTAAATCGCAGTAACGAGGCGGATAATTTATCGGTTCATTTCTTGAAATAATCGAATCACCGAATTTTGTTTTCAGTAAAGTCATTGTGTCATAGGCAGTATGACAAGTGGCACCGTCCTGTTGAAACCACATGTTCTGCAAATCAAGATGAACCAATTCACGTCATAAAAAAATCAGTCAAAATTGAACGATAACGATTTCCATTGGCAGTAACCGCCTTATGAGCTTCGTTGAAAACAATATAAGTTCCAATGACTCAGCTAAAGCATAAAATCCGCACCAAACAGTAAGTTTATCAGGATGTAATGGCAGTTCTTGATATTCTTCAGGTTTATCACCACCCCAGATACGGCAATTCTGCTTGTTAGCATAACCGTTTAACCAGAAATGAGCCTCATCGCTGAGAATGAAAATCTGCATCATTTCCGATTTTTTCTAAGCACCAATTACTGAATACACGACGCTTTAAATGATCAGTTGGTTTGAGTCTTAGACTATAGAAGAGAGAGGATGGATAACATATTCCCTTACATTGAAACCAAATGTCCACCACATGACCACAGAAACTGGCTCATTGTTCCTGCTGTGGCTTTAACAGACGTAAGCTGCACATCCTACCATTATGTGTAACACAGTTTTATAACAAAACAGTGCGTAAACGCTCAAATAAACACAAGAAACACACGTCCACCAAATCGTTTGGTGTCCACCAAACTGTCAAAGTTTTGGTTTCAGATCGATAGCGTTGCGTAGTACGTCATGCGGTATCCCCTCTCTTCCCTACTCAAAGGTTTGAGTTCTTGAGTTAAAACCATTTTGCATGGATGTAAACCAAGGTCTTTTCGTAAAATTCGCCAAAAAGACGTCCGAGAGATGCTTAGTTCTTGTGCATAAAGAGTGTGACTTCTTTCCCTACCAGTTAGCATTGAATGGAATTAAATTTCCTAGAACTCCTTTGAGTGTCATTCGGTTACGCTGATGATTGGTAAAAACCATGAAACCGGTTCGTATCTGCCCTTGAATGACGCTTTCCTCTTTGGGAGAACCTGTGCGATGAGGTTACCTAGTCCGGCTCACAGGGAATATTTGTTGATGGTTAAAATCAATGAATATTTCGCTGTGTGTCTTTTGGTTATTGACAATTGGCTACATTTCACCTCATTCTATGTTAACCAGAAACATTATCATACGGTACGAAAAGCATACGGGACATATTCGGAATAATATCGATAAATCTGCTGTTGCAAATCACAACTGACATAACAAAATCTTAGTTACCTTCGTATACATTATCGATTGATTGATCCAAGTTTCCAGTGAATGCAGAAAAAAATTGAATGTTACACTTTACGGCAATAACGATTACTCCATTTGGTGATAAGGCAACTAAGGCTGCATCTTCGCCTGGGTTGTTGTATTTGCCAGACTTCATGAAGTATGGATCTTGTCCTTTCCGGAATTCAACTGAAAATTAAATCAAAAGTGTTTATTTATTATGATTTGGACTGGGCCAAAAAAAACAACTATTTTTTTTTTCTTTATGATACTGTGAAAATATCTTTCATGATGATAAAAAAAAATATCGTGAAAGTTTGAGCCCTTAATAATAGTATTAAGTGGTGTATCGTTACGACTATTGGTTTTTTAACAGTAATCGCATTTTTTCACTCAAAACTCGTCAATTATTAATTTGAAAAATTTGAGTGATACGTATTCTTAAAGGAAATTAAATTCCCTACAAAAAAGCTCTCGTTGTAAATTAATGTAGAACAAGCCGTTTGCTTGTTATCGTGCCTGAAACAATGATTTATTTTTTCAATTTTGCATTTTTGTACTACCAGAAATATCAATATTTTTGTGGTACAAAATACTTATTTTAAAGGAAATTTAGTACTCTACAAAAAAAGTTTCTTAACATTTTTAATTAATTTCACTCCTTCCAAAGTTATTCGACGTTGAAGTTAAATTCAAAAGTATTTATCGTTTTTTTCGTGTTAAACATAATTTTTTCCACTTGATAAAAAAATGTATTACTTTAATATTGAGAGTAACTTTTTTCTCTCGACCACTAAACTTTTTTTTGTAAAATCTTAATTTATTAATGTATTATTTTGCTTTTTAACGATTAGATATCTACATAAATTCATTTTTAATGTATTTAAGCAACTCCAATGGAGTTGCTGATTTTACAAAAAAAAGTTTAGTGGTCGAGAGAAAAAAGTTACTCTGAATATTTAAGTAATACATTTTTTAATCAAGTGGAAAAAATTATGTTTAACGCGAAAAAAACGATAAGTTACTTTTGAATTTAACTTCAACGTCGATTAACTTTGGAAGGAGTGAAATTAATTAAAAATGTTAAGAATCTTTTTTGTAGAGTATTAAATTTCCTTTAAAATAAGTTTTTGTACCACAAAAATATTGATATTTCTGGTAGTTACAAAAATGAAAAATCAAAACGCAAAATTGAAAAAATAAATCAATGTTTCAGGCACGATAACAAGCAAACGGCTTGTTTTACATTAATTTACAAGGAGAGCTTTTTTGTAGGGAATATAATTTCCTTTAAGAATACGTAACGCTCAAATTTTTCAAATTAATAATTGACGAGTTTTGAGTGAAAAAATGCGATTACTGTTAAAAAACCAATAGTCGTAACGATACACCCCTTAATACTATTGTTAAGGGCTCAAACTTTCACGATAATTTTTTTTATCATCATGAATGATATTTTCAAAGTATCATAAAGAAAAAAAAATACCCGTTTTTTTTGGCCCAGTCTAGTGAATATGAAGGTTTGGCAAGCTAGTCTAGTCAACAAGTGCTTTTTGGGTCAAGATTTTTGCGTATTCTCCGAAAATTAAGATTGAGGTGCCATTCGATTCGGAATGGCATGTAGATAATTTTTGAATAATAATGATGATAATTTTTGATAAAATGCTAAGGTCTCTCGCAAAAATTGCAATAGTTAGAAACAATTAAGAGAAAAAAAGGGGCTTTGGTTTTTTACCAATATCTCATAAACTATTTGAGGTTATTCAAATTTGAAGAAAGACTCAAAAAGAAAAAGAAATTTCCTAAAAAGAGTCCTTGATCCCGGAACTCATGGACCAATATTTATAATTTTCCCAGAGGAAACAAAATACGCCTGAAAACGGGTACTCCGGCTTGCACAAGCCTCGCCCACTTCAGACCTTTATTGAATAAATATTATTCAAACTTATTAAATATGACAATAAAAAATTGAAAAAATTCAGGCACCAGCAGGATAGATCAATGAATAATAATCCGTGGTCCAAAAATGTTTCTCGTGATTTTTCTATTAGTTATCCATTAGTTAATTAAGAATTTTTTGTAGCACGAACATTAACATTGTAAGTACGCTAATTGTTAAACTATTAATCTGAGAATTTTTTCCTTTCGTGGAACTATTTTTCAAAGGTCTTAGAATAGATTCCTATTGGAAAATTTTAAAAATTGTTAATTTTCGTTATGTTATGAACAATTATAAAGCTTCCATTTATAATATTACTATTGATCCGTTTTCTTATGATTAGAAACTACTCAAAAATGATTTTTAATAATTATTATCTCCTATTCTTTAAAAATAGTTATAAACCAATGCGTTGTTTACGAGATAATTTAAAATTTTCCTTTGAAACATAATTGAAGGATTATAATTTTTCACTTGAGTAAATTGTTAATAACAAAACGAAAACTAACAATTTTTCAAATTTTCCAACTGCAATCTATTCCAAGACCTTCGAAAACTAGCTCCACCAAAGGAAAAAATTCGCAGATTATTAGTTTAACAATTATCACACTTGCAATGTTAATGTTCGTGTTACAAAAAATTGTTATTTAACTAATGGATAACTAATTGAAAAGTAACGATTAACATTTTTGGTTTACGGATTATTGTTCATTGATCTATCCTGCAGAAGCCTGAATTTTTTTTCAATTTTTCATTTTCATATTCAATAAGTTTAAATAATATTTATTCATGAAAGGTCCGAAGGGGGCGAGGCTTACGCAAGCCCGAGTACCCGTTTTCGGGAGTATTTTCAACCCTCTGGGAAAATTATATATATAGGTCCTAGTTCCGGTAGTTGGGACTTATTTTTTAGGGAATTTCCTCCTCTTATTGCCCTTTCTTTCAAATTTGAATTATCTCAGAAAGTTTTTGAGATATTGGCAGAAAACTGAAACCCCTTCTTTTTTCACTTAATTGATTAAAACTGTTGCAATTTTTGCGAGCAGCCTTAGCATTTCTCTTTGTGTTAATTTGGAATTCAAAAGCAATTTTCTTAGTACTGATGCCAGGTTACTCGTCGACAGGCTTCTTCTATTGCTGGAGTTCTACCTTCGCGCTAGCGACCACAGTCATTTGTATTTATTTTAATTGTACCACTGTCTTTGGTGAATTCGTGTAAATAAAGTGTGAGGTGGAGCCACACGTTCAGGGAACATTTCTGTATATCTCCTGGATGATTCTAGAAAATTACCATTAGAAAGACCCTAAACAAAAGCCATACCTATCGGTCTTTTCTGCGTTTGTGTATACCGCTATCATAATGTATAACGAAATCCATATCTATCGGTTATTTGTGCGTTTGTGTATACCGCTATCAATGGATAACAAAATGCATACCTGTCGGTCATTTCTGCGTTTGTGTACACCGCTATCTTAATGCATAACAAAATGACGTCCGCCTACTAGATAAATTCAAGTTCGAAAATAATTCCAGCCTATACGATTCAAGCTACGTACCTGTTGATAATTTATAAATTTTTTCGAAAACCGTGAATTTTAGCAAGAAATTACATTGGACCTTATTTGTTCAGAATGCATCAAGCTATCTGCAAACAATTTTTTTTATGCTCCCTAACTTGGGTATAACAGCCTTACTTTCGTTCAACTAACTGGTTACTGTTTGCGTTTGCTGTCGTTTGGTCCAGTTTGAAAGATAAACGTCATTAATGTCAAACGGAATTGAAAGTGTATTTCTGAACAGTTTGGTATATGTATGCATTAAAACAATTTGAAATATATATTCGCTATGAATGATTTCTCAACTCTAACAAATTAATACTTTCGGAGATATGATTTTTCAAAATTTCAATAATTATTCTCACTAATTCTATATGATTTCATAGAACACTCTAATTATAATTTGCTGATGTATGTAAATCCAACATGAAATGATTCATAGACCAGCGTTTCGAATTCAATTACGAAAATTCTTGAAAACTGACGCACAGAAGCCAAATTGAAAAAGTGGGAAAGCCCTGTGGACAGGAGCTTTGACACTCTTGTTCAAACTTTGACAAATCATAACTCCGAAAGTATTGGGTTTTCAGAGTTGGGAATGATATCAATGGATTCTTAAGTAATTTTATTTATTTTATGATACAGTTCTATCATAACAATCCATTGATATAGTTCCCAACTCTGAGAAACCACTTTTAGAGATATGATTTGTTAAAGTTTGAACAAGTGCGCCAATGCGCCTGTCCACAGGGCTTGAACCAATTTGTTATTGTTTCAGTCTGATACAAATAAGGGATTCGAGAATGTTGGCGATGTAATGTATGTATATCTTGTATAATATGCAAACCTCTAGTATCGAAGAGCCTCCAAGTGCCATCCTTAGACACAGTAACCATCTGGGAACTATCGGTATTACAAGCCACATCGAATATTCCCGAAGAGTGTCCGGTCAACTCGAAAGCCCTCTTCACATCTTGAAACTCGCCGCCCTTGCTGAAGCTCACCTCCCACACCTTGGCATCGGGTGAAAAACCTAAGAAGAGAGGTGCGAATGAATAAACAGGTCGTTAACAGTTCTAGATAACATTACCGGAAGCCAGAACGAAAGTTCCGCATGGAGAGATTTTGGCGCAGAAGGTGGTCATTAGACACGTGTCGATTTTGGCGATAACGTGGCCTTTCAGATCCCATAAAAAGAGGTCGTTTTTGCTGGAGCAGGTCATTATGAATTTGCCGTTGCTGGAAATGGACATCCCTATTACTTCCTCTTCGTGAACCTGAAATTTTTAATTAGGTGGGTTGGTACAACGTGATTTATTCGAAAAATATTCCGATTTTTGTTATACCGGGTGGTCCAGATCTCAACCAAGTAATTGTAACCACGTATTCTACGTCAAAAACAAGCCCTAGTTTGTCATGTAAACATATATCGATAAATGCTTCCTCCCCGAGGTCAGGACTTTCATCCTTCTCCCCACAGAATCTGCTTTCATCAGTTTCTGCCAGCTCTAACCTAATCATATGCTTCCTAAGGCCGCAGTGCCCTGTGAGGACATCAGAAAGGAGGTGCAGCGTTTTTTACTGAGATCCATATACTTCTTGGATCTGACAGTGTCAAAGTTCCGGAGGAACTTTTTGGAGTGATACATTCCTGGAGATCTCCAGAGTATACCTCTTTGAGTTTCTTCTTTCATTCGAAATTCTCTTTTATAGGTGGGACCTAAACCTTCATGAAGACCTTAAACTTCATGGACAAGGAATACAGAAGGCAATGAGTATCAGGAGTTTGCGTGAAGGCCAATGGGAAGACCGAAGACAGTGGAGTCTAGATATCGGACAACGTCGAAGAAAGTTTTAAACCGAAAATATATAACGGGTCCGCCAAATAACTTTTTTTTTTTGAAAATACAATAAAAAAAAAGCTACAGAATATTTTTTCAAATTTCTTTTTTTATTTGAAAGTACAATCCTTCCGATTAATAATGGAAAATAATTTAATTCAAATGGCTGCCTCGGCTGGTCATGCAGCAGCCTACACGATCGGTCCAATTTTTAAGCACATTATCGATTGTGTGCAGCTGTATTTCACCAATGGCTTCACGAATATTGTCCGTTAAAGCGTCAATTGTCTCTGGCTTGTCGGCGTAACTCTTATCTTTGACGGCACCCCACAAATAATAGTCCAACGGTGTCAAATCGCAGCTCCGAGGTGGCCAATCGACATCAGCTCTGCGGCTGATAATGCGATCTTCAAAAACAGGGCAACTCCTGAATCAATTGGACTATGTATGGCATCATACCAAGGTCTTAATGCAAAATTTGTCTCAATGATGTCTCCGAAATGTTCAATTCTTGAGAAAGACGGTGAATTGATGTTGATAGCGCTTCACGCACACTTTCTGCCACAGCCACAGCAGCAATATTCTCGGGTGTACGCACTGTTTTTGGCCTTTCACGCTTTGGTTTATCGATGAGGCTGCCAGTTTCTTTCACTTTTTTCACAAGATAACGAACATACGGAGCTGACGGTGCTTCTCTTCTTCCAAAATCCGTACGCAATTTTCGCACACATTCTGCAACATTACAATGATTTTCAAAGTAATGTCGTAATATTTCCCAGCGTTGTTCAAGCGTATACACAACCATATTAGTTCAGCGGAAGGATAAAACTAATTATCTGTCAAATCAGACATGAGCTAAGTGTTACCATTCACGAAATAAGCACTAGTTGAAAAAAAACGTTAGATGGCGGACTCTTTATATACCTACCTACCCCGCAGTATGGTTCCAGGCCAATAAAAGGGGTTCGTGCTCCTTTCTTGGCAAGTGTGTTGGCCTCCTAATTTCCTTTAATTCCCGAGTGACCAGGAGCCCAGACCAAGGAGACCCTGTTCTTCTTGCCTACTTCATTGAGTTTTCTTCGGCACTCCCATATTAGCTTAGACTCGATAATATAGGAGTTCAGAGCTTTAATAGCAGCTTGACTGTCAGAATGGATTGCTATATCACAACTCTGATTCTTTCTAGGTTCATTTCTATGCATCTTTCGATTGCAAGTATTTATGCCTGAAACAAGATAGGATAGGAGCCTAGCGATAGCGAGCATTTGGTTCCTGTTCCTCGTGTGTGACTACTACAGCGTATAACCACATTGCCATGTCTGGTTTCAACCCCCATGTCTTCCCAAGTAGTATTTTGTAGGCCCACATAGCCGCTGTGGCTTTAGGAAGAATTTCTTCTATGTGTTGAGTCTACTATCTAGTGAAGGGAAGATTCAGATTCGTCCTTCTAGTGAAGGGAATCAGAGTGGTCTTCAAGGGATTGACGTTAAGCCTTTCTTCCTCACGCCACTTCGCGGTGAAACTGAGGGCAGAATGCATTCGGCTACTCAGTATGCTTTCATGCATATCAGTTACCAATATGTCATCAGCGTATGCTTGGGAATTGAAACCACTCGAAGGCCATCCATAACCAGGCTCCACAGCAGGGGTGACAGAACCCTACCTTGTGGGCTACCCCTACACGTCAGTACGGCCACTTCTGATTCCCCCAGGTAGGCCACGAGAACACGCCCTTTCAGATGCCGATATCCACTTGACAGGATATTTTCAAAAGTATCCCCAATATCATCAAACATAGCAAGTAGGATCTCTTTTCCAGAGAGGTTCTTTTCCACCTCAAGAATAAGATGGTGCAGTGCACTAATAATGGATTTGCCATATCTGTAGCCTAATTGTTTTTGTGGAAGCTTTATAATTCCTCTCACCTGATTATCTATTATGTTCTCCATGGTTTTTAGGAGAAAGGAGGTAAAACATATGGGTCGATAACATTTAGGTTCTGAGGAGCTTTTTCGTCCTATTTTGGGTATGAAAACTACCCTTGCTTCTATCCATGATTTAGGAATATCTCCCCATGCATAACTATTTCTAAAGAGCTCGGTAAGTTTACAATATGTTCAGCACCTTCTTGAAGCATAATTCAATGAAATTCTCACACATATCTAATGAAGATTACTACTAAACAACTCTTTGTTTGAGGTTTGTACACTCTAATCTCACCTTAGGAAATGTGTGCGCGACTGTTGCATGCCCCAAACCTCCATCCTTCTTCTTCTCCACCTTGTACACTTCAATATTGCCATCTTGATATCTGTGTATGAGGAAGGCCTTATTATCCGGGCTCCATTTCACGAAGGTTGGGTGATCGAAATCGATGTTGACTCTCACGTTTTTGTGCTCTTTGGCGTTCAGGTCTCTCACGTCCCATAGTAAAACAGTACGATCTGAAACAAAATTCGGAGATAAGTTCATTCTTATGAGGATTATCATTTGTAATATCGGCTAAACATAGACTGAAGTGAACTGTAGCTAATTGATAATAATTAATAGACTCACGGCGAAATATTCGTCGATTTTCACCATCAACTAATATTCCCCCTCATCGCTCAGTATTCCCCCAAACAGAAAAGCATCATTCAGGGCAGATGAGTACCAGTTTCATGGTTGTTACCAATCATCAGCGTAACTTAGCCGCTGAATGACAAACGAAGGAGCTCTAGGAGACTTAAGGCCTATTGTTGCGAACTACTGAAAAAAAAATCTAACCAGCGCCACCTAGGGAAATTCTTACGAACTTCAACCCCCTGTGAAAACCTTGTTCGATGATCAGTGAATTTCATTATTAAAAGTTAGATAAATGAAACTTGTTCCGCCGTATTCACAAAGCATTCAATCTTCTAGTGTTATCCAGGCCAAAACTATGAGTTTGGAAATACTTCGAAACATACATATACATTATGAATATAGCAAGAAAATCTAAGATCTTCGTTGTTTCGCTATTTTCAATAGAATGGTATTTTTCGATGAGCTCTACTTCCAGAGAGAGAGAGAGAGAGAAATTTTTAAGACTTTCTCCAGATGAAGCTCAAATTTTCATGGAAATTAGCAACAACTTATTGAAGGTGTTAATAGATACTGCCCAAAATCTCCAATACTCCTCTTCACACCTCAAAAGTTCTTTTAAGCGAATGTCAACATCGCATAAGGATATACAACCTGGGAAATTTCGAATAGGTAGAGTAATTTCGAAAATTCAGTGATTAGCAAGTATGTGGGTGGATCTATCAATTGTTTATATTCATAATTTGCTGTGTACATAGCTGTTGCTTCTATTCGACAGAAGATGGCACGACATCCTCTTAACCATTTTCTGTCGCTTGGGGTGGGCGCAGTTGCCTACACATTACCTCATGCACCAGCTAATTGGCAATTCTCTGGAGACTATTTTTCTGGGGACAAATCTGATATGGAGTACCTCATAGGCCAATACCTTTCTCCAAATATTGATCGCTTGGTATTCAAAGAGCCAAGCAAGATGGATCACCTTGTGCGTGCACTGAAGATACACGAATTCACACCCAATCGTACGAAGATATATAAGTTGTAAGATATTTTGAAAGATGGGACACACCTGGTCAGCTCCAGGAATAGGGTTACAATATATCACAGGTCGCGGTGTGCTCATCCCCTTATCCCATAATAATATTAATGTAGGAATTATAATTGCACCCTTGTTAATAATAAAGTTAGGATTAATTTTACTGGAGCAGACGACGTTTAACGACGTTCGTATCGATAATTCAGGCGTATTTCTGGATTATATCCCTGTCTGAAGAAAACCTAAACCATCACCATGACATGTAAATTTGGTTCTGGAGGCGCCCATTAAGCTGTCTAGATTGACAGAATAATTTTTTCTGACCAGGAAATCGCTAAGACCATATTAGTGTTAGTTGACTCATAAATTTTGGAGCAAAACGTATTTTGCTTCGTGGGGGAGCCGATTTCGTGGAATTACAGAGAGCAATTTACGTGAGTACGAGGGTTCGAGGGAACCCGAAGAGTTGATTCGTTGATTCCTTCTTAGACGTGTGAAGAAGGTTAGACAGGAGAGACTTAGTGTGAGTGTCCATAAACGTTTTGAACGTGCGAAAATATAATTAGACGGTAAAGACTCAGTAATCGATTATATTTGACGGCGAATTTGAAGATTGTAGAATTCTGTAAATAAACCTGTACATATTAGCATACAGTGTTCCATTTAATCCAAAAGTGTGAATGTAGAATCAATATCCTGGAAAACGATAAAAATCAATAATATAGGTCGTTGTGTAGGGCTACACTGATTCTTGCCTACACTCTTGGGTTGATTAATAGAACGGTGTATGATAATATGTACAGGTTGATTCACAGATCTCTACAATCCTCAACTTATTGCCGTCGTAATCAACAATACATGAAATATAGTCGACTAACGATCCAAATGGCTTGTACTATCTACTTCTACGTCGCACGTCTCTGACGTCTAACCGTCTATTCGCACGTCTAAAAAGGAACAAAGCACCTAATCACCTTCCTCAACGTCTAAATAATTCCACCGAACTCCTGTACTGACATCACCCCCGCTAGACTCGACCAAATCGACTACCCTTCCACTCACAGCCGCTATACTCAAAGTACCTTCCCCCTTTCTGAGCTTTTCACCGCTCTCATAGGGTTGTACTACCAAAGTGGTGTTCAATGCTGATAAGTGAATTCTCTGGCTGAAATAGTCCTCATTAGACCAATGGGGTCCCACGGGAATGATTCTCACAGCGCACTATAGTTCCACGAAATTGAGTCTCCTACGAAGCAAGATACGTTTTGCTCCGAAATGTATGAGACACCTTACATTATTCTGCTCTTAAGATTTCCTGTTCAGAAAAAAGTATGTATCTATCTGACTCGGTTCGATAGTTATCGTGGCAACAGACGGACGGCCGGACAGCATCCAACTTGACCTCGAATTCTTCATCAGTAGGTCGAATCTAATCGTCAGAGATCATTTTCGGCAAAAAAATTAAAATTACAAAGCACAAGGATTTAAGGAGGATCTTTTTGGTGATGTTGCGACGAATCTACAATCAAGATTGAGTTATTAACTACCCTGCATATGTATGTATGATTCCTAAATAGAACATACGTTTCCCCCTATAGGTCCCCCGTATTAGAACACTTCGACCTAGAATTATGTTTACCACGAATTTTTTATCTGGAAAAGAAATGAATGATTAATTTGTCGATCGAATAAACATCAATTCGACTGTGTATCGATAATAATGGAGATAATAACAATGGATCAGTACGCCCCAGTCATTGCCTCGGCCATCATATCGTTTCATACCGTGTAATTTGCGTGTTTGATAAAATCGAGGAATATTAGATGAAGGGAACCCGTTCTGTCTTACGTGGTTCAATGGATAAGGTATTCGTGGTGTCAACTGAAGCGATTGATATTCAAGTACATTAGTATAAATAGGCTACGAATGCTTGGCGGAATCTATTTTCAATCAATAAGTTCCGCGTTTTTGTCTCTGTAAAAAAAAATACTTGTTAAATGGATGGCGAGTAGTATCAAGACCTTGAATGGGTTCTCGCTGACTTTCCGTAAAAATTAATGCTATGGTTGCAAGAAAGTTGTGAATGTCACTGAAAATTGAAAGTATGTATTCAATCTGAAGAGAGCAATAGCAGTTAGAAACTTTCAAAGAAAAGGTCGAAGCCTTTAAAAATGGTAAAAAGTGAACAAAAATTATAGTAGAATGAAACCCATTGGAAAAGGAAGAGAATATAACAAAAATGATAGGAAAAATAATTTACGGGCGATCTAAGTTCGGGAAAGGGAAGATGGTGAGTTTTTAAGGGCAAATAACGGTTTATCTCGATTTCCGGCAAAACTACAAGTCCTACGGAAAAAATTTAAATGGATAAGTTGTAGGTAATAAAAAGATCTACAACTTTTGTATTCGCACTTTTTTCACATAACCTCAAAATTTATGTGAAAAATTCAAATAACCAGGTTTTTGGTTTTTAATTTTATCTCTTACAAAAAAAAAATTTTTCGCCAAATTTGGTAAAAATTTACCTTCTCATGTCCCAAATACAATGTAATTTTTTGGATTTAAAATATTTTTTTTCACCTTAATTTGATATCGAAAAAGCACCCAAATTTTCAATCAAAAATTCTCACGTAAAAATATCTGCTTTTTTAAAAAAGTAGGTGGGATTTTTGTTCATTGGAATCTCTAATTTCTGATGGTGTAAAAAAAATATACATTACTATGGTAAATTTGCTCGGAAAATGCTAAGTTAATAAAGTTAATAAATATTTAATAAGATATCCACAATATTTTGAGATGGTTGTAGAATCTTCTCTAAATTATATGTGTAGATGCCTATTTATTGGTATTTTAAGATAACTTTCTTGCGAAATTTCGTGAGGATCGTATCAGTAGAAACTTTTTAAAAACATCCTAGAAAATTATTGAAAAAAAATCTATATCTCAGAAATTGTTCGTCCTACATCACTGACATTTTGCAAATGCCTTCAGATCCTAACTCTACTACCAAGTTCCAAGTTTGAACACGATCGGATCTATATTTATGGAGATCCGAGTAGCCTTGTGTGAGTTCAGTAACTGGATGGGTGACCGTTGCCTCGATAACTCTTGGACGAAAGGAGATAAGGACTTGCAATTTTCAGGGTAGGTTGCACATCTGAATGGGAGAGTTGGCCATAATCGGCCCAACGGTTTCGGAGTTATACCCACCTGAAATATTATTTCCTCGATAACTCAAAAAATATAGACTCGATCGAATTGAAGCTTGGTAACTAGTTGTAGAATATCGACATGAAGACGTGTGTAAAATTTTGTGAGGACCCTGACACTATTAAAATTTCAAAAAATTACGAAAAAATATTATGTATCTCATGGTTCCTTGAGAACGGAAAGAAATAGCGACTTGCAGTTTTCAGGGTAGATTGCGCATCTGAATACGATATTTGAATTCGTTAATTAGCATATTCCGCCTAATGGTTTTAGAGTTATATCAATCTGAAATTTGGTTGTTATTTCTTCAATAACTCGAAAAATACTAAACCGATACAATTCAAACATGGATACTAGTTGTAGAATGCCAACGCGAAAATTCTTGCAAAATATCGTGAGGATCGTAGCACTAGAAAATTTAAAAAAATCACTGAAAAAAAAATTATATATCGCAAAGCATATATGTTCGACAACGCTAAAATTTTGCGAGAACCTTTAGAACCATGAATGTCATGATGACATATTAAATTATAACATACATTTTCGGGCCGATTTACAATGGAAAGTGAAACATGTATCTATGGAAGATGATAGCCCTACATTAGGGTCCTGTAGCGTTCTTCGAAAATCTGAATTTCAGAATAATCATCGTTTGGATTGGCCGGACCTGACGAGCAATGACATTTTCCATTTTGGAATCAAATATTGAAGAGATTTCTTAGAACAAGAGTGAATATCTTTGAAAACTAGCGGAGGCGATTCGTCTTGAAGAGATCTATGCGGCAACAGGAGTATATTTGTGAGAGGGGACTTTGGAAAAGTTATGTATTAGTTTTTATGTATTTTTTTCATCAAAACCTAACTCTACTGCCAAGTTCCAAGTTTGAACACGTTCGGATCTATATTGTTGGAGATCTTCTGTGAGCTTTCTGTGAGTTCAGTAGCTGGATGGATGACCCTTGCCTCGATAACTTTCGAACGAAAGGAGATAGAAACTTGCAATAAGTCCAACGGGTTCGGAGTTATATCCACCTGGAATATTATTTCCTCGATAACTAAAAAAATATAGAAACGATCGAATTGAAGCTTGGTTACTAGTTGTAGAATATCGGCATAAAGACGTGTGTGCCGTATGCCTAGAAAATAAAAAAAAAATGAGCCTCTCACCTTACAAGATCAGGAAGTGTGGTTAATTTGAAGTTAAGTTTTGAAGCCTTCAGCAAAATTTCAGCGATATCATATTAAAAATAATACATAACCTTTCAAAAGTTCCCTCTCACAAATATACTCCTCTGAAGGCACATGGATCTCTTGATGAAGAATTGCCTTCTCTATTTCTCAAAGATATTCACTCTTGTTCATAGAAATCCCTTCAATACTTAGTTGCCTCCTCCTAAGGAGGATCTCTTTCAAAACCAGGTCTGACCGCTAATGTAGGGCTATCATCTCCCATTGATTTGTGATGAAATAACACGATTTTCCCAAGAACATACGCGCAAAAATATGTCATCATGACATTCATTTTTTTGAAGGTTCTCGCAAAAATACGACCAAAGACAACATATTATACGACGATTCGCATCCAGCTACCGAACTCACAAAAGGCTGCTCGGTTCTCCAACAATATGGATCCGATCATGTTCAAACTTGGAACTCTGCAGTAGAGTTAGGTTTTGAAGGCTCTTCCACATTTTCAGCCATGCCGGACCAATAGTTTATGATATATATAATTTTTTTCAATTATTTTCAATAATTTTTTTGAAATTTTCTAGTTATACCATCCTCACGAAGTTCTGCAAGAATTTTAGCGTTGGCATTCTACAACTAATAACCATTTCTAAATTCAATCGGTTTTGTATTTTTCGATTTAATGAGGAACAAAAACAACCAAATTTCAGATGGCTATAACTCTAAAACCGTTTGGCCGATTATGCTTATAAACGAACTCAAATGTCGCATTCAGATGCACAACCTAACCTGGAAATTTCAAGCCGCTATCTCGTCCCGTTCTCAGGTTATCGTGTCATAAATAATATTTTTTAATAATTTTTTTTAAATTTTCTAGTGACACGATTCTCACAAAATTTCACAAACGTGTTTAGGTTTATATTCTACAACTATTCACCAAGTTTAAATTAGATCGGATTTATTTTGGTTGAAAACAAAATTATTACTCGGAAACCATTGGGCCGATTATACCCATTAACGAACTTGACCGTCGTATTGGGATGCGCCACCTACCCTGAAAATTTCAAGTCGCTAGCTCTTTCCGTTCTCAAGTTATCGTGGCAACGGCCGGACGGCACCACAGAATTAAATTTCACATTTGGGCAAAATGATAACGCGATGTTCCCCAGAACATACGCGCAAAAATTGGTTCAAGCACTGACGTGAAGTCGGGAGCTTTTGCGGGAATGTTCTACTGCCCATTCTCCTGCGCGCAAAAGCTCCTTACTTCACGTCAGTGCTTGAACCAATATTTTATTAGTCATAATATTATTAATGATGTTTCAGGCAAATCCCACGTGAACTTGTCAGAAAGTAAGAAGATAAATTAGCAATAAGTAAGATTGCCTTCATGGTACTATACAACTACACTGATCAACAATTGCTAGGGATCACTTATGAACTTCTCTTCATTTGTATTTTTTTCAAGTTATCTCGTGAATATCTGTACATTATATGTTCTCTAAGGAAAAATTAAGATGTTTTGAGTTGATTATATCAAATTTTTCCTCACTTCATCGGCTCTTGTTCACAAAATCGATTATTATCTTACATGTGGATTGAAAAGCAATGTGGTATTTGTTATTAAATCTGTTTTTTTTCTCTCGTTCAAACACATAAGGTGACAATAATTGAAGAAATGAGAACAATATTAGCTTATCAGTCATGCCGAGAAGACGTTTGGCTCCTGTGCAACTGGACCAAATCATACGGTGGATACAGGAAGGTTTGTCCCAGCGAGAAGTGTCCCGGCGGTTGAATGTTTCGCAAAGTGTCGTGAGTCGGGCTTGGAATAGGTTCATCCAAAACGACTCAGTAGCTTATGTTCATGGGGGAGGTCGGCAACGCAGTACAACAGCTGCCCAAGATCGTCTTTTGGTCCTCAATGCTAGGAGAAATCCCACTTACCCGGCGTCGCGGCTCAATAGATCACTGAGAGTTGCAACAGGAGTTCTAATTTCGAACCAGACTGTAAGACGACGACTACATGTTCGTGGTTTGAGAGCACGTAGGAGGGTACAACATCCCCGTTTGAATAGGGAACACCGGGTTCATCGACGGCAATGGGCTGAGGAGCACCGCAATTGGACAGTTGAAGATTGGAGCCGATGTTTATTTACGGATGAGTCTAGATTTCGTTTGGTCAACTCCGATGGACGTATTCTTGCTTGGAGGGAAAGAGGTCGAAGGTATGCAGAACAGTTTATGGTACCCACAACAGCTTTTGGCGGAGGTTCTATATGTGTATGGGGAGGCATTTGTTTGAACCAACGCACAGAGTTGGTTGTTCTGCAGAACACCACAATGACCAGCCAGAGATATCACGATATGATTATTGAACCCATAATTGTTCCGTTTGCGGCTGCCTTGGGCGAGAATTTCATTTTAATTGACGATAATGCCCGTCCACACCGTAGACGTCTGGTTAATGAAGCGCTAGAAACTCATGCTTGATAGGATGGACTGGCCAGCTCGCTCTCCAGACATGAATTGCATCGAACATGTCTGGTCTGAGATGTCTAGACAATTGTCAACCTTAGAACAACCGATCAATAACCTGGAGGACCTTTCTAACGCTTTACGGGATATTTGGACGAATTTGCCCCAAAATTTTATAAATCGTTTGATTGAAAGTATGCCTCGTAGGGTAGAATGCTTGAGACGAGCTCGTGGGGGGCCAACTAGGTACTAGCTTAACCGAAACTTCAGCCTTTTTGTGGTGTCATCATAAAATTTTTATGTTATTCAAACACAGAATTTTGAGTGTTCCTAATAAAGTCATTTTTTCTCTCCAACTTTCCATTTTTTCATTCTTTTCTCAAGTGAACCATATTATCAACTGAAAATACTCTGATATCTGACTAAATTTATAATCTTGGAGCGAATAATTCAGAAATAAATTTAGAAAAAGTAAGTGATCCCTATCAATTGTTGAGCAGTGTACATCTTAGTTCTTGAAATTAATATGCGTACAACCTATTTTTCCTTCATTACTTTCCGACACGATATACCGATGCAGAAACAGTGCACATGCGTTCCAGACTGCTACGACCTCTACTCGCGCACTTCCCCGTTTCTTATTGTTGGCCTCTTAAGTTCACATCTATTAAACACACATTCGACTCCTACGTAATGAACAATTAACAATACCGGACACTTCCTCGAAAAAGAGAAATTCGCGCGAAGTCGAGCAAACGCATAAAATAGCACAAAAAAATGTACTATGAACGGTCGGCTTTATTACTTTAATTCGAGGATAATACAGAAAAGTTACACCATTTCTGGAATTGTATAACGACTTGAAGCTCTACTTTCTCTTCTCGAGACGAGGTTGATAGCGTTACTATAAATAATTACCATTAGGAGCAAGAGATGCAGGGGCGTCGTGTCCTTGAGGGCATGGGAGCCTTGCTTCCCCTATAATTACCGAACAAACAAAAATTCCTTAATTGCTGTTCCAAAATGTCTACTTATTTTTGAATAAATATTTGCGAAAAAATTTATTTTTTTATTATGATTTCTTGTCAAAAGTAGGGTGGGTCTTTCATATAAGTTTTTTTTGAGCAGACTCTGCTCAGATACAGCCCAGATGGCGCCAGAAAACCAGAAAGCTTACCTGAATGAGGTTGAACAGAAATTATAAAGGGTTTTCCAATAAGAGGTGTTATTTTGAATAGCCCGCTATTTCGGTAGATGTCACTTTTGAAGCTGTCATTTTTAGACATTTGACAAGTAGAAACTACGCTATTAATAAAAATGGAACGATACACGGAAATTATTAAATTCACTATAAAAATGGTGAAAATTTGGCAGAGACGGTGCGTAAAACTCGAACATTTTTGGGTCGTCGTGAATCACTTTGTCGGACCGCAATAAAGAAATTGGTGGAAAAATTCGAGCTGTTGGGACAAGTTAGTTATGTGAAGAATAAAACACGTGCACGTCGCTCAAGAACAGCCGAGAATATTGCTGCTGTAGCCGAAAGTGTTTAAGAAAACCCAGGTTTGTCCATTCCTCGTCGTTCTTTGGAATAAGGCATTCCACAAACGTCATTACACCGTACTTTGCATAAAGATTTGGGTCTAAAGGCTTATAAAGTTCAGTTAACCCAAGAACTCAAGCCAGCCGATCATCAACAACGTCGTGTCTTTGCTGATTGGGTCGTTGAAATGCATGAAAATGATCCGGAATTCCATCGAAAAATCATCTTGAGTGATGAGGCACATTTCCACCTTGGTGGCTTCGTCAACAAGCAAAATTGTCGCATCTGGGGCTCGGAAAACCCAAGAGTTATTGTTGAAAAGCCTCTCTTTCCTCAACGTGTGACTGTTTGGTGCGGTTTATGGTCCGGCGGAGGTATTGGACCTTACTTTTTCACAAACGAGGTTGGAGCAACAGTTACGGTGAATGGATTGCGCTATCGAGAGATGGTTAATGATTTTTGTATGGCCGGAATTGGATGGTATTGATCTGGACAACGTTTACTTTCAACAAGACGGCACCACGTGCCACACAAGCAACGAAACCATTGATCTTTTGCGGGAAAAGGCCACCGAGATCTTGTGATTTAACACCTTGCGACTTCTTCCTTTGGGGCCACGTGAAAGGGAAGGTCTACGCCAATAGCCCAGCGTCGATTCAAGACCTCAAATATGGAATTCGTGAGGCTATCGAGGACATAGGGCAGCCACTTTGCGATTTGGTTATGGAAAATTTCATTAAAAGGATATGGTCCTGTAAGCGGGGTCGTGGTGGTCATTTGCCTGATGTTATTTTCCACTATTAACGTCATAGCTTCTTCTTTATAATGAAATAAACATCCGATCATTTATATTGAAAAATGGCATTTTTCTTTGAATATCATAATAACACCTCTTATTGGAAAACCCTTTATTAAATTTCACCGCACGCCACTGAAGAGCTGAGCACTTGCTGAGCAACAATTGAAACAAAAGGAGCGACTCCTTATTGACAAATCTAGTATTGTGAAATTGTTAAGATAAATGACCGATGTGTATGTATGTACGAGTATGTGTGTATGTATATGAACATGTCGAGTGATCATTATGGACGAGCTTTGAAACTCTTTCAACAAATAAGGTTTAATGGGATGTACATAAAGTGGGTGTCGATATGCCTCGGTTACATCTTTCATAATAGTCTAAGCGAAATACGATCTACAGGCTGATCTGAACTGAATGGATAACCTTCCTTTTAAACTTATATGAGGAATCTTATTACAGGTTTTCTCAACAAACGTTGAGATATTGGAATAAAATAAAGGATGTCTTATAGTCTAGATCTTGCCCTTTCCGGAATTCAACTGAAAATTAAATCAGAAGTGTTTATTTATTATGGTAAATATGAAGGTTTGGCAAGCTAGTCTAGTCAACAAGTGCTTTTTAGGTCAAAATTTTTGAGTATTCTCCGAAAATTATGATTGCGGTGTGCTCGATAAAATTGCAATAGTTATAAACAATTAAGTGAAAAAAAGGAGGTTTATGTTTTTGCCAATATCTCAAAAATTATTTGAGATAATTCAATTTTGTTAAAAGATTCAAATAGAGGAGGAAATTTCTTTAAGAAAAGTCCGAACTGCCGGAACTGTAGGACCAATATTTATAATTGTCCAAGGGGGTTGAAAATACGCCCGAAAACGGGTACTTATTGAATATGAAAATAAACTAGTTCAAACAGACAAATTATATCTCCGAAAGTATTGCTTTCTCAGAGTTGGGAATTATATCAATGTATTCTTATGATAGAACTGCATCATAAAGGAAATTCAATTCAAATAATAGTTTATTTATCTAGATTAAATGAGCAATCTGAGAATGAGAACTGCACCATGGAAGAAATCAAATTAAAATAGCTGAAATGAATTTGACTCTCTCTCTTATAGAACAGGATGACATGTACGAGTGTGAACACAGATCATATAATAAAGCTTAGATAGAATAATTATAACATTCTGTGAAAACATAGAAGTACGATTCATTATTGAAATTTCGAAAAATCATATCTCCGAAAGTATTAGCTTTTTGGAGTTGAAAATGATATCAATGGATTTTTATGGTGAAACTGCATGTTAAATAAAAACTGATTTTGATATTTGTTAAAAAAAAAATTTTGTTTTCGTTACTCCGAAACCATCTGGCCTATTTTGCCCACTAACAAACTTAACCGAGATATTCATTTCCCTAACCTACTCTGAAAATTTCAACTGCCTAGCTCATTCCATTCGAGAGTTATTGTAGAAAAAATTTTTTTTAATTTTCAAATTATTTTTGACACTTTGCGGTAACCTGGTCCATACAAAACTTCACATGCGTATAAAGGTCATGATTCTACAATTTGATGCTAAATTTCAGATAGATCGAGTGATCGGTTTCGGAAATATTCATAAAAAATGTTTTTACTAAAATCGGCCATAACTCCGAAACCGCTTTATGGATTTCGCCCATTAACCAACTTGTCCGAGATATTTACGCTACAAACCCACCTTGCAAATTTCAATCCTCTAACTCCTTTCGTTCGAGAGTTATCGTGCCTACGGCCGGCCGGCCGGACCGGTCGGACAGAATCGATTTCGACCTCGAACCAAATCGTTTGAGACCATTTTCAGCCAAAAATTCGAAAATTACAGACATTTGGACAAAATGATAAGCACTCTGTTCCGAGGAACTAGAGCGCCAAAAATTTAAAAAATTTAGGCGCCTGCAGGATAGATCAATGAACAATAATCCGTAGTCCAAAAATGTTTATCGCGATTTTTCAAATAGTTATCCATTTGTTAATTAACAATTTTTTGTAGCACGAACATTAACATTGCAAGAACGATAATTGTTAAATTATTAATCTGAGATTTTTCCTTCGTGGAGCCAGTTTTCAAAGGTCTAAGAATAGATTCCTATTGGAAAATTTTAAAAATTGTTAATTTTCGTTTTGTTATGAACAATTTACTTAAGTGAAAAATTATAAAGCTTCAATTTATAATAACACTATTGATCCGTTTTCTAATGATCAAAAACTACTTAAAAATTATTTTTAATAATTATTATCTCCTATTGTTACAAAACAATGCGTTGTTATAAAATAATTTTAAATTTTCTTTTGAAAACGTATTTGAAGCTCAATAATTTTTCACTGAAATAAATTATTAATAACAAAAAAAAATTAACAATTTTTCAAATTTTCAAACGGGAATCTATTCCAAGACCTTGGAAAAATAGCTCCAGATTAACAGTTTAACAATTATCGCACTTGCAATGTTAATGCTCGTGCTACAAAAATTAAATGATTAACTAATGGATAACTAATTGAAAAGTCGCGATAAATATTTTTGGACCACGGATTATTGTTCATTGATCTATCCTACAGACGCCTGATTTTTTTAAATTTTTTATTTTCATATTTAATAATATTTATTCGTGAAAGGTCCGAAGAGGGCGAGGCTTACGCAAGCCGGAGTACCCGTTTTCGGGAGTATTTTAAACCCTTTGAGAAAATTATAAATATTGGTCCTAGTCCCGGGAGTTGGGACTATTCTCTAGGAAACTTCCTCCTCTTCTTGAATCTTTTTTCAAATTTGCATTATCTCAGATAGTTTTCGAGATATTGGCGAAAAACCAAACCCCCTTCTTTTTTGGCGCTCTAGTTCCTCGGAACTGAGTGCTTATCAATTTGCCCAAATGTCTGTAATTTTCGAATTATTTGATGAAAATGGTCTTAAACGATTTGGTTCGACTCACTGATCAAGAATCCGTGGTCGAAATTCATTCTATCCGGCCGTAGGCACGATAACTCTCGAACGGAATGAGCTAGACAGTTGAAATTTTCAGAGTATGTTTGAGGGATAAATATCTCGGCTAAGTTCGTTATTGGGCAAAATCGGACAGATGGTTTCGGAGTAACAAAAAAAATTTTTTTTTTACAGAACAAATTCCAAATTAAATTTTTTTCAATAAGCAGTTTTACCATAAGAATCCCTTCATATCATTTTTAACTCTAACAAACTAATACTTTCGGAGATATGATTTTTCAAAATTTCAATGATAGAATTATTCTGTGGCTATTCTATGAATTGTTATAATGTCAACTTTGACGTTGTCTCATTGTAATTCATTCCAGTAATGGTATCAATATGAGAATTAGAATATTATCATTCTTTTGTTGGTTGATATTTTCATGCCGATGGTCAATCCATATGATGATGGGAATGGTAATGGTAAGTTAATAATATTGAGTTCAGAATATCTCCACTAAAAACAAAACTGGAATTGAGGAATGAATATCTCGGATGAGTTCGTTGTTGGGTAGAATTCGTCTATTGGTTTTGGATTGATAATTTTTGGCACTCTTGTTGAATTTAAATTCTTCTATGATGTTTGAATTCAATTTCTGCTAAGATGAAGTTCTAAATTTCAATAATGAATCGTACTTATGTTTTCACAGAATGCTATAATTATTCTATCTAAGCTTTATTATATGATCTGTGTTCATACTCGTACATTTCATCCTGTTCTATAAGAGAGAGTCAAATTCATTTCAGCTATTTTAATTTGGTTTCTTCCGTGGTGCAGTTCTCAGATTGCTCATTTAATCTTGATAAATAAACTATTATTTGAATTGAATTTCCTTTATGATGCAGTTCTATCATAAGAATACATTGATATAATTCCCAACTCTGAGAAACCAATACTTTCGGAGATATAATTTGTCTGTTTGAACTAGAGCGCCAGAAAGCTCCTGTCCACAGGGCTTGAACCCATTTTTCCACTTAATTGTTTATAACTATTGCAATTTTTGCGAGCGGCCTTAGCATTTTCTCAAAAACTATCTACATGCCATTCCGAATCGAATGATACCTCAATCATAATTTTCGGAGAACACGCAAAAATTTTGACCTAAAAAGCACTCGTTGACCAGACTATCAGAGTACATTAATTTTAACCATGGATTCGTCTCAGCAAATCGAACACTTTTAGAGCGCATGTTCTAGGGAAAGCGTGCTATCATTTCACCCAAATGTCCGTAATTTTCGAATATTTTGCCGAAAATGGTCACGAACGATTAGGTTGCCACGATAACTTGCGAGCGGAAGGAGATAGCGAATTGTAATTTCCAGTGTAAGTTACGCATCCGAATGCGACAGTTAACTTCGTTAATAGGTATAATGGACCAAACGGTTTTGGAGTTATACCCATCTGAAATTTTCTTGTTATTTCCCCCATAACTCAAAAATACAAATCCGAGCCAATTAAAACTTGGTAATTACTTGCAGAATGCCGTCGCACTAATTTTTGCGAAATTTCGTGAATATCGCAATAGTAGAAAAGAAAATATATTTCATAAACTATCCGTCAGAATCAGATGAAACTCGGGCCTTATACGGCAGAGGATTGATAATTATATCAAAAATATACCTGACTGATATTATGTAAGAAAATAATCAAAATCGAAATGGAATCACATATAAAAGTATAATGTTGTTATTCGAAAGATAAGACAGAGTATGTTTGGTTTGTAGTTCAATAGTAAACAAACATAACGCTTAATAGTACTAGCGGAATATGATATTTTGAGCCCGTGTAAATATTAATTGTCTGATGAACGTCCTCCATAGTAGATTATAAATAATGCACTTTCCGAATTAGTTTGAGATGAACATTCATTCGATTATATGACATTCGAAATAAAATATCGTAGACCGAATTTGTTTCAATGGATATATTATAATCAGCAGAATATGGTCCATCGTGTATACGGATGGACCATACAGTGTGGAAAAGTCAAATGGAATAAATTCATCATTTGAACTTGATAAATAAACTATTATTTGAATTGAATTTCCTTTATGATGCAGTTCTATCATAAGAATACATTGATATAATTCCCAACTCTGAGAAACCAATACTTTCGGAGACATGATTTTTCTGTTTGAACAAGAGCGCCAGAAAGCTCCTGTCCACAGGGCTTGAACCAACTTTTTTTTAGTGCAAGTTGGAGTTAAGATTTAAGTATTTTCTTCATCTTTCTGTAAGTTTGAGAACTCATAACTTTTTTTGTAGCTAACATCTGAACAAAGCAATAATTTTATAAGAATCTGCCAACATTAAAGATATAAAAAAATTAAAATATTGCCTGTTTTACCAATTTTTAATAAAATTTACACTTTACAGTTAAGAAAGTGGTGAAACTAGAAGAAAGCAAAACAACATTTTTCAAAAATATCCACTATTTTCGTATGGTCAACGTTCTGCCAAACATCCTGTATATTGATAATTTAATTAACTGCCTTAAGCTCCTGACTTCAAGTGAGAGCATTTGAATTTTGTTCCTCCTTGTACCCCCAACACAAAATTTTCGCTACGGTGCTTGGATTTGAATGTATTTAAGCTACACATGTTCACATCTATCTCCAATAAAATATTCGACAATATACTGAATGAATTGTTTATTGGGAGCGCAGACCATATTACGGTTCTTGACCTTGATTTGAAACCTTGAAAATCTAATTAGGAGTTTTTATTTTCACGAATCTTCATAGCAGAATATAATTAACAGGTTCCCTGATTTGTTCCTATATAATTACTTAATTGAAATGCAAATAGAAGCACTTTTTGTATGTATAATGAGAAATACCAAACTTATCAAATATTCATATGAATGAGAGCCAACCGCTGTGTGGTAGTGTGCTTAAATAGGAACCGAAAAGTTCCGAGTTCAAATCCCACCAGTATCTGCCCCCAGTCGAGAATTAACATTAGTGGACAAAGTGAGATTGCTCAGTAAGAAAACAATATTTCACAAGCTTAGTAGATCTTTGAAGTTTCGCCCTGGAAGACTTTCAACTCTTTCTTCCCTTCTACGACTAGTTACATAACTTTGGAGAATAAAGATAAACCTGAAAAAACTTGCGTTAACTTCTTTGCAGTAAACCCTAAGAACGTGGAAACGGGAACCACAAAGATTGTCTGTTCTCCTGTATTGGACACTCTTAATCGAATTTACCATGGTAAATTCGAATAAGAGTGTGCAATACAGGAGAATAGACAATAGAATTCACCATGGTAAATTCGATTAAGAGTGTCCAATTCGGGAGAATGGACAAGAGAACATACGCGCAAAAGCTCCCGACTTCACGTCAGTGCTTTAACCAATTTTTTATATCAATGATTTTTTATGATTTTCTAGTGATTCGATCCTCGCGAAATTTCACAAAAATTTTCGCGTTGTCATTCTACAACTAATAACCATGTTTCAGATGGGTATATCTCCAAAACCGTTTTGCCGATTTTGCCTATGAACAAACTCAAATGGCGCATTCAGATTCTCAACCTAACCTGAAAATTTTAAGTGGCTATCTGTTTCCGTTCTTAGGTTATCGTGACATAAATCATATTTTTTAATTATATTTTAAAAATTTTCTAGCGATACGATTCTCACAAACGTCCTTAGGTTTATATTCTACAACTACTCACCAAGTTTCAATTCGATCGGATTAGTATTGGTTGTAGACAAAATTATTACTCAGAAACAATTGGGCCGATTATGCCCATTAACGAACTTGTCTGTCGTATGGGGATGCGCCGCCTACCCTGAAAATTTCAGGTCGCTATCTCTTTCCGTTCTCAAGTTATCGCGGCAACGGCCGGCCGGCCGGACAGAATCAAATTTGACCTCGAATTCTTCATCAGGGAGTCGGACCCTAACGTTTGAGAGCATTTTCGGCGGAACATTCTAAAATTACAAACATTTGGGCGAAATGATATCGCGATGTTCCTCAGAACATACGTGCAAAAAATACGAGTTTTAATAGGATCAGATTTGTATATTTTGAGTAATAGAGGAAATAACAACAAAATTTCAGATTAGTATAACTCCAAAACCTTTTGTTATTTGATTGGTCATTTTGCATTCAATCGTACTTTGTTTTCTAGAACAGGAGGTATTTTATATCAATAATTTTGACTAGAACTAGAAATGAATATGACATGTCTCTCATCTGTAGATGAGATGACATGTGTGAACATAGATCATTCGTATGTATATATATTCATAGATACAAATACGGAAGTTGATTTTCGATTAAAGCATTCTGTGAAATAATAGAGTTACGATTTGATATTAAAATTTTGAATAATCATATCACCGAAAGTATTACCTTGTTAGAGTTAAAAATGATATCAATGGATTCTTATGATAAAACTGCATCATAAAAAAAATTGAATTTGAAATTTGTAATGTTGTATTTTATTTTCGTTACTCCGAAACCATTCAGACGATTTTGCCCAATAACTAACATAACCGGGAAAATTTCAACTGTCTAGCTCATTCCGTTCGAGAGTTATTGTGTTTCACACTTTTGACGTTCACTGTATATCTTTTCAAAGTGTCAATAAATCTGTGAGTATTGTCGAAACATTCATAAACCCACACCAGCTGACTTCTAATATAAAACGTGTTAGATAAATATTTACGGTTTCAACGCCAGATTTGTACATATTGAGCTCATTGAAAGTGATATTTAGGTTTCGAGACCATACCGTGTTAAGGATTGACCATGAAATGATCTGTCCGAGTTAGTGTACAAAAGTAATAAGCGAGATTTGTGGAAATTATCGAACAAGGATTTCGTATTATTTGAATTTCTCAAATGCGCCACTTCGTTGAAACATTTTTCATTTTATATATATATATATATTCTTTTGAACTTGAGCATTACAATTTGTTTTTTATCTAACAATAAAGCATGTGTATGAAAAAAGTGTTAGCAGAGGTTAGTGTAACGGGGTACCATATAATTTGATATATGATACTAGAGCTTAGGGAAAAAAACCTCAGCAAAAAAACCCTATCTCCCCGTTAGTGTTGTGATTTATGAAAATTGAAATTGTTAACAAAATATGCTGAAATATTAAATATTGAAGGGCATCTTTTTCTTTATTATCGCTTCTTCCTTCAACAAGCAGAGAAGATTCTCCAAGGTACCCGAAACCCAATCTGAAAAAGGAAAAGACTACGGGAGAAAACGAACAAATTAAAAATGGGTTCAAGCCCTGTGGACAGGAGCTTTCTGGCGCTCTAGTTCAAACAGACAAATTATATCTCCGAAAGTATTGGTTTCTCAGAGTTGGGAATTATATCAATGTATTCTTATGATAGAACTGCATCATAAAGGAAATTCAATTCAAATAATAGTTTATTTGTCAAGATTAAATGAGCAATCTGAGAACTTCACCATGGAAGAAACCAAATTAAAATAGCTGAAATGAATTTGACTCTCTCTTATAGAACAGGATGAAATGTACGAGTATGAACACAGATCATATAATAAAGCTTAGATAGAATAATTATAGCATTCTGTGAAAACAGAAGTACGATTCATTATTGAAATTTAGAACTTCATCTTAGCAGAAATTGAATTCAAACATCATAGAAGAATTTAAATTCAACAAGAGTGCCAAAAATTATCAATCCAAAACCAATAGACGAATTCTACCCAACAACGAACTCATCCGAGATATTTATTCCTCAATTCCAGTTTTGTTTTTAGTGGAGATATTCTGAACTCAATATTATTAACTTACCATTACCATTCCCATCATCATATGGATTGACCATCGGCATGAAAATATCAACCAACAAAAGTATGATAATATTCTTATTCTCATATTGATACCATTACTGGAATGAATTACAATGAGACAACGTCAAAGTTGACATTATAACAATTCATAGAATAGCCACAGAATAATTCTATCATTGAAATTTTGAAAAATCATATCTCCGAAAGTATTAGTTTGTTAGAGTTAAAAATGATATGAATGGATTCTTATGGTAAAACTGCTTATTGAAAAAAATTTAATTTGGAATTTGTTCTGTAAAAAAAAAAATTTTTTTTTGTTACTCCGAAATCATCTGTCCGATTTTGCCCAATAACGAACTTAGCCGAGATATTTATCCCCCAAACATACTCTGAAAATTTCAACTGTCTAGCTCATTCCGTTCGAGAGTTATCGTGCCTACGGCCGGACCGGCCGGCCGGACGGCCGGACAGAATGAATTTCGACCACGGATTCTTGATCAGTGAGTCGAACCAAATCGTTTAAGACCATTTTCATCGAAAAATTCGAAAATTACAGACATTTGGGCAAATTGATAAGCACTCAGTTCCGAGGAACTAGAGCGCCAAAAATGGAATATTCATTTTATGCCACCCCTGGAACGTTTGAAAAAACTGATTATGTTGATTTTAAGCTTTTTACAGCATGATATCTTTGGATAGCGATAACTTTTGGATGACGTTCGTGAAAATGACAGATCGTTGACAATTAAGTTCAGAAAGGTTTGCTATCTTAATCATAAGTAATCATTAAAGGATTCTGTGGAAGGTATATTCATCATTGAATGGTTTCTTTCTGGGTTTTCTCTCCCAAACTCTGAAAAATATCTATAAAATTAAAAAATAATTATTTTCTGATTTGCTTCTGCGTAAGAAGCAATCAATCAAACAATGTTGCCTAACAAATAACAACGAAAAAACATCAACGAAGAAACAACTATATCGTAACGTTTCTCGAATCTCAGAATAACAATCAACAAAATAATTCTGAAGATTTTTTCGTTAAGCGTCTGAAGAAGGAGTCTGAAGTCACAATTCTCGAACCTCAGAATAACAATCAACAAAATAATTCTGAAGATTATTTCGTTAAGCGTCTGACGAAGGAGTCCGATATAGACTCCGAAACGTTACGATATCGTTGTTTCTTCGTTGATGTTGTTTCGTTGTTATTTGTTAGGCAACATTGTTCGATTGATTGCTTCTGACAAATATCTTGTGTTTCTTACGCAGAAGCAAATCACAAAATAATTAATTTTTTATTTTATAGATATTTTTCAGAGTTTGGGAGAGAAAACCCAGAAAGAAACCATTCAATGATCTTAATCATAAATAGAAATAGCAGATAAAATAAGAACGAAGGCCTAAGAAGATTCTTTTATACAGATGATCTAAAACAAAATAAGAAATAAGAATGAACCAATCAAATACCAGTTTTTCGACAATTTTATTTAAATTGTGTAAATTTCACTCTTTGAGCATGCGCGTTGTCATTTTCCGAACAAAATTACATAACATAAGAAATAAAGATGAAAATTGGCCGACTTCAGTTCTTATTGGCGCTCTTGTTCCTCGGAACATAGTGTTTATCAATTATTTGCCCAAATATCTGTAATTTTCGAATTTTTGGCTGAAAATTGGTTCGACTCACTGATCAGGAATCCGTGGTCGAAATCGATTCTGTCCGGCCGGCCGTTAACACGATAACTCTCGAACGGAATGAGCTAAACAATTGAAATTTTCAGAGTAGGTTTGGAAGATAAATATCTCGGTTAGGTTCGTTATCGGGCAAAATCGGCAGGATGGTTTCGGGGTAACGAATAAAAAAAATTGTTTTACGTTACAAATTTCGAATTCAAATTTTTTTTAAATATAGTTTCATCAAAAGAATCTATTGATATCATGTTTCAACTCTAACAAGCTGATTATTTCGGAGATGATTTTTCAAAATTTACATCGTACTTCTTTTATCAAGATTAAATGAGCAATCATGAGAATGAGAACTGCACCATGGAAGAAATCAAATTAAATCTGGCCAATTTTGCCCAATAACGAACTTAACCGAGATATTCATCTCCCTAATCTACTCTGAAAATTTCAACTACCTAGCTCATTCCGTTCGAGAGTTATATCTATGTCTATGGATGAAAAGCAGTCTCACTACTCTCAGATCTCTTACTAACTTCATGTTCCGTTCCGAAATGTAAGACTTTTCTGAGAAAAACTAATTTCGGAGCAAACAACTGAGATGTTTCTCACTTCGCTCACGATTCTTCGATTGATTAGATAATGTAATGTCACAGGAACATAAGTTGACATTAGGACAATTCATACATAGAATTATATCATTCTGTGACAACGTTGAAATACGATTTATTATTGAAATTTTGAAAAATCATATCTCCGAAAGTATTAGCTTGTTAGAGTTAAAAATTATATGAATGGATTCTTATGATAAAACTGCTTATTAAAAAAAATTGAATTTGGAATTTGTTTTGTAAAAAAAAATTTTTTTTTTTACTCCGAAACCATCTGTCCGATTTTGCCCAATAACGAACTTAGCCGAGATATTTATCCCCCAAACCTACTCTGAAAATTTCAACTCTCTAGCTCATTCCGTTCGAGAGTTATTGTGCCTACGGCCGGCCGGACAGAATGAATTTCGACCACGGATTCTTGATCAGTGAGTCGAACCAAATCGTTTAAGACCATTTTCATCGAAAAATTCGAAAATTACAGACATTTGGGCAAATTGATAAGCACTCAGTTCCGAGGAACTAGAGCGCCAATAAAAGTGTCCAATAAAGGAGAATGGACAATAGAACATACGCGCAAAAGATCCTGACTTCACGTCAGAGTGCTTGAACCAATTTTATCCTTCGCAATTTTTTTAAAATTTTCTAGGGGTACGGTTCTCACAAAATTTTACACACTTCTTCATGTCGATATCCTACAATTAGTTACCAAGCTTCAATTGGATCGAGTCTATATTTTTTGAGTTATCGAGGAAATTATATTTCCTATAACTCCGAAACCGTTGGGCCGATTATGCCCAAAAACTGAATAATAATAACTAATGGATTCGAATAATTTTTTTTGTTTTTGTAGCTGTGTAGATGTCCCTTTATTCTTATGCCGAAATTTCTACCAGTTTTTCCCATATATGATTTATCACAACTCCCGCAATTTAATTGATAAACCCCGGATTTATCTTCTTTATTACTTTTTGATTTATTGTTCTTTGTGAGTTTTGCAAGGTTATTGTTTGTCCGGAATGAGAAATTTACCTGTTGGTTTCGAAGAAACCTTTTATTTTTATCCTCATTTTATTTTTATCCTTGAATTCTGGAAATACTAAACTAATTGTTTTTTTGTTAACAGTCAACAACTTAAGAGGTTTCTTCAAAACCAACAGGTGAATATCTCATTCCGGACAAACAATAACCTCACAAAACTCATAAAGAACAATAAAACAAAAAGGAATAAAGAAGATAAATCCGGTGTTTATCAATTAAACTGCGGGAGTTTTGATAAATCATATATAGGAAAAACTGGTAGAAATTTCAGCATAAGAATAAAGGAAGCTCATCACAGCTACAAAAACAACAAAATTAATTCAAATTATTCATATCATTTATTAGCATGACATAAGTTTAATCCGGATTTCAAAATTCTACACAATTTGAATAATAGACCTTTAAAAATGATAAAAAGTGAACAAAAATTATAGTAGATTGAAACCCATTGGAAAAGGAAGAGAATATAACAAAAATTATAGGAAAAATAATTTACGGGCGATCTGAGGTCGGGAAGGGGAAGAGGGCGAGTTTTTAAGGGTAAAAAACGGTTTATCTCGATTTCCGGCAAAACTACAAGTCCTATGGGGAAAAGTTGAATGGCAAAGTTGTAGGTAATAAAAAGATCTACAACTTTTGTTTTCAAACTTTTTCACATAACCTCAAAATGTATGTGAAAAATTCAAATAACCACGTTTTTGGATTTTAATTTTTATCTTTTACAAAAAAAAAATATTTTTTCACCGAATTTGGTAAAAACTAACTTTTTCATGTCCCAAATACACTGTAATTTTTTGGATTTGAAATATTTTTGTTTTCACCTTAATTTGACTCAATATCGAAAAAGCACCCAAATTTTCAATCAAAAATTCTCACGTCAAAATATCTGCTTTTTTAAAAAAGTACGTGGGTTTTTTGTTCAGTGGAGTCTCTACTTTCTGATGGTGTAAAAAAATATACATTACTATGGTAAATTTTCTCGGAAAATGCTAAGTTAATAAAGTTAATATTTAATAAGATATCCACAATATTTTGAGAAAGTTGTACAATCTTCTCTAAATTATATGTGTAGATGCCTATTTGTTGGTCTTTTGAAATAACTTGTATACCTGAGTGACCTACGGATAATTTTAGCCCATCAAAAGTTATTTCATAGAGAAGTGAGGAAGGGGCTATGAGGGTCTGCGCCTTACTGCCTGTTACTTCGTAGCATTTTCTGGGAGAATTTACCATAGTAATGTATATTGTTTTTAGACCATCAGAAAGTAGAGATTTTAACGAATAGAAAGACCACCTACTGTTTTAAAAAAGCAGATATTTTGACGTGAGAATTTTTAATTGAAAATTAGAATGCTTTTTCGATATTAAGTCAAATTAAGGTGAAAACAAAAATATTTCGAATCCAAAAAATTACAGTGTATTTGGGACACGAAAAGGTAAGTTTTTACCAAATTTGGTGAAAAAATATTTTTTTTTGTAAAAGATAAAAATTAAAAACCAAAAACGTGGTTATTTGAATTTTTCACATAAAATTTGAGGTGATGTGAAAAAAGTGTGAAAACAAAAGTTGTGGATCTTTTTATTACCTACAACTTTGCCATTCAACTTTTCCCCATAGGACTTGTAGTTTTGCCGGAAATCGAGATAAACCGTTTTTTACCCTTAAAAACTCGCCCTCTTCCCCTTCCCGACCTCAGATCGCCCGTAAATTATTTTTCCTATAATTTTTGTTATATTCTCTTCCTTTTACAATGGGTTTCATTCTACTATAAGTTTATTCGGTTTCAAAAATTAGCCTTTAGCGACGAAAAGAATGTCGACAATCCATCTAAGTGGGCTGTTTAAATGATATGATGATGTCTACTTTCTTAACAGTATGTATTATTGTATATCGCTCGATCAATTCGATTTTGAAATAAATAATGGCGAACATTCTCCTAAAAAATTGCATATCGAATGGATTGATCCAAGCGACAAGCATTGAATGTCGAATTTAGCGCTTGACAGTGGAAATGGTTGGATGCAGCTGTGAGCAGAAATGCTTTCTCTCATTTTAATGATAATCGTTCCAGAAGCAATTTCCGTCCAGCTCAGAACAGAAGGAAGCTTGGATGATTACTATTATCTCATTAACTCTCACGAAATGAGCTGGCATATAGGAAGGAAATCACTTCATAAGACGCTCAACATCTCACGTAATAATGTCAACATTCGCAAATGATTTAATTCCATGGTTTGGTTCATTACATTAATTAATTTGAACATTTTCTAATATACAGGGTGATTCAGAGTACCCATTACAGACTTCAATGTATTATAGAGGAGCCAAAATGGAATAACTTCTGATTATATTATAAACCTATGTCCGGAAATGCACCATTACGGAGATAATGGTATTACAATGCTTTCAATATTCATTCGTTTATTTACACGACAAAATAAAAAAAAAATTGGTTCAAGCACTGACGTGAAGTCAGAAGCTTTTGCGCGTATGTTCTATTGTCCATTATTCTGTATTGGACACCCTTAATCGAATTTACCATGGTAAATTATGTTGTCCATTCTCCTGTATTGGACACTTAATTCGAATTTACCATGGTAAATTCGAATTTAGAGTGTCCAGAGTTCCAGGTGGGTATAACTCGGAAACCGTTAGACCGATTATGCCCAAAAACGAACTCAACTCTCCCTTTCGGATACGCAACCTACCCTGAAAATTGCAAGTCCCTATCTCCTTTCGTTCGAAAGATAACGAGGCAACGGTCACCCATCTACTGAACTCGCACAAGAATGCTCGAATCTCCAACAATATTTAACCGATCGTTTTAAAACTTGAAAGTTGGCAGTAGAGTTAGGTTATGAAGGCTCTTGCAAAATTTCAGAAATTTCAAAAATAGTTACTGATATATAGAATTTTTTTTTTATTTTCAATGATTTATTAAAAATTTTCTGCAAATGCTATCCTCACCAAATTTTGCAAACATTTTCGCGTTGGCATTCTACAACTAATAACCATGTTTGAATTCAATCGGTTCAGTATTTTTCGAGTTAATGAGGAACAAAAAACCACCAAATTTCAGAAAATTTCAGATGGCTATAACTCTAAAACCGTTTGGCCGATTATGCTCATAAACAAACTGAAATGTCGCGTTTTGGTGTACATCCTAACCTAAAAACTTCAAGCCGCTACCTCTTTCCGTTCTCAAGTTATCGTGACAACAAAAATATTTTTTAATAATTTTTTTTAAATTTTCTAGCCGTACGATTCGACAAAATTTCACAAACGGGCTTAGGTTCATATTCTACAACTACCCACCAAGTTTCAATTCGATCGGATTTATATTGGTTGAAAACAAAATTATTACTCGGTAACCACTGGGCCGATTATGCCCATTAACTAACTTGTCCGTCCCTTTGATAACAGAATATGAAAATCGTGAATTCGAGTTTGATTATCTGCTCACAAGAATATTAGAGGGATTGTTTGTTTGTTTGTGTTAGACCGATGCCGATTGAGCGAGTCGCCCGTGCTGCAGCCTAGAGAGGCTTATTGCACCTCGGTCGGTCTTCTCTTAGCTGACAGGGTCTCATGGTTGATCCCCTTGAGCTCTGGTTGCTAGCTGTCATAGGGTCCCTTAGTCGATACCCTGCAGCTCAGTATAGCCGAGTTCTCTCTAGCAAGTGCGTCAGCTCTTTCATTACTTTCAACCCGTGCTCAACTCGGTTTCTGGCAGCAAAGGTTTCCAGGTGTTGTCAGTATTCCAGCACAAGCCTGGAGTTAATTTTCTAGCTGGCTATTGCCTTGAGTGCAGCCTGACAATCCGAGAGTATTCGTATGTTTCTATTGGAATAGCCCATGCGAATATTCTCCATGACACATGTCGTGATGACTACCACTTCCACCTGGAATATAGTCGTGCATTGCCCAGGCAACATCAAAATGATCACATTGGGTGCAGCCCCATACGCTCCAACTCCAGATCGTCCACTCGTCACTGAACCCTCCATGATGGTCTGTGCGATCTCTTCTCCATTCCGCAGGGAGCTTTAGCCCCAGCTTGAATGAAGGATCAAATTAGTGACTAATAAGTCACCAATCCCAGCGTGTCCTTATGACCTTATAGACCCCCAGCATCGCTTCGGCCCTCCACAGAAGGCAAACGGGAAGGTGTCCCACGAGGACCTCCATAGCCGCAGTTGGAGTACTTTTCATTGCTCCAGTAACACAAAGCAAGGCCAATCACTGAACTTTCTCCAGATGTTAGAGGGAACAACAAGGCTGATGTACTTGCAGAAAAATGACGAACTCTAACTGATAAAGGTTGATGTTGATCAATGGTCTAAGAAACAGAATTTCCGTACTGGACTAACACTCCCCAACAGAAACAGGCCAAAAAGTTCATCACATCGTCATCGAAGAATGAATTGATGTTGTTCACAGGCCTACTCATAGGTCACTGTGGGCTATGGTATCACCTGCTTAAGGCCGGGAAGGAAAGTTCTTGCAGGTTATGCGAATCAGCAGAAGAAACTACCGACATTGGCCTCTACTTGACTTCGTCAAGAAGATAATCTTGGAATCCTGGGAAGAACCGAAAACGGTTTGAAACATGGATATCTGCGATTACGATCCGAGTTTGGAACAGCATCAATAGCATGTTTCTCCAATCTTTTGAATTTTCCTACCGCTATTGCTCTCTTCAAGATTGAATAACCTAATAAGCTAAGGTAATAACTTAATAGTCTTAAATTGATGGCGAACGAACATCTCGAAATTTTTCTTCTATTTTCCCTAATTATTTTTGGATTACTACGATTACCAATAATAACCTTCATCAAACTTATTCCAACTCTTCATTTCTCCATAAGAAATCTAGATGAATTTCAACGATCCTGTATCCTCCGAAACCCATAATTTCCTCGAGATGGAAATACAGGATATAGTTATATAATTCCAGTGATATCATTCCACGGGCACCAGCTGTGGAATTAGAATAAGCTCAGATGCTTGGACGAGAACATCGTAATCAATTTGATTTGTTTTCCGCGATGTAACAATAGCTAGCATTCAAACTGCATCTCGCAGCATAACAGTAATTCACGAAATTTCACTTAGGAGAATGCAACCAAATGATTGACCATTTTTTCGTAACGAAATAACCGTTAGTGTGATCGAAAGATAATGATGATGTACCATGGGGCAACGTCCTCGATATTCCTCGTCTAACTAGACGAAAAATGACTGAATTTTCTATGGGGAACGAGTAACGGGAGATTGCCTGACTCAACACTGTTATTACCATTTCACTATTTCGCAAGAATGGGCTGATAAAGGTTATTGGACACTTTAACGGGCGCCTGCCGTTTGGTGGACTTTCTCGAGAATGGATATAATAACGGAGGAGGTTCCCAAGGGTTCGGTTATTGGCCGCTCAGGAAAAAAGTATTGTCGAAGCAAGGCGAGGTCATGAGGTGGTCATGGACCTTTTCATATACAGCGCCAAGTATCTGACTTCAAATAAATTCAGTAAATCAAAGAAAGTTTTTGCACGCATGTTCTGGAGAATATACCAATACAGGAGAATGGACAAAATAATTTACCATGGTAAATTCGATTAAGGGTGTCCAATAAAGAAGAATGGACAATAGAACATACGCGCAAAAGCTTCTGACTTCACGTCAGTGCTTGAACCAATTTTTTTTTCGTGATTTTTTTGAAATTTTCTAGGGGTACGGTTCTTAAATTTTTTTTTCATTTTTCTCAAATTTTCTAGGGGTACGGTTCTTGAACAATTTTAAACACGTCTTTATGTTGATTTTCTAATACTAGTTACCAAGCTTCAATTAGATCGAATATTTATTTTTTGAGTTATCAAAAAAATAATATTCCTGGTGGGTATAACTCGGAAACCGTTGGACCGATTATGCCCAAAAACGAACTCAACTCTCTCTTCCGGATACGCAACCTACCCTGAAAATTGCAAGTCCCTATCTCCTTTCGTTCGAAAGTTATCGAGGCAACGGTCACCCATCTACTGAACTCACACAAGGCTGCTCGAATGTCCAACAATATTTAACCGATCGTGTTAAAACTTAAAACTTGGCAGTAGAGTTAGGTTCTAAAGTCTCTTGCAAAATTTCAGCAATTTCAGACGAATAGTTACTGATATACAGGGTGTCCCAAAAATACCACGCGAAAGTGACACTGGAGATAGATTGGCATTAGGTCTATCAGATAGCATCAACATGACCTCAGTAAAAGTCCGCTGGTTTTCGAGATATCACCACTTTTGTGTATTTTTTAAAAATCTCCAGTTTTCGGTCTTTTATCGCCTAGCATTGCTAGAAATTACTTCAAACTCATGTTTTTTTTTACCTAGGCTATCCTGAATAGTTGCTTTAAACAATGAAGTAATAACTTAACCGACAACTAGAACAAAATCCTTCAAAAAATGTCTAACTTGTTGTATTTTATGCCGAAGTTAAAACGTTAACTTAAGTTTGACTGACTGCTGCATTTCATGACCTTTTCAAAATGATACAACACTACCAATTTTTTTTAATCAGAACCAGAATTGCTACTTATTAAAAAAAACCAAAACCCTTATCGGCTATCTCGCTCCCACGTTCATTGTTTTGTAACATGGAAACCGGTCCGACTTTCACAGACTAGGGGTCTTCGAATAGTCTAGACCAGGGGTCACCAAATGGCGGACCGCGGTCCGGATGCGGATCGCGAACCTTTTTTTTGCGGACCATTTTTCCAGAAAACATGTATTCTTGATTAAAAAAATTCAGATAACTTTTCGTTTTATTTACTAATTATAGATATTGGATTTAGATTAACTGCTAGTCAAATTCTTATGCCATCATAATGCTATCAACGACCCGCGACAGATATACAGATTTTGTGAACGGACCTCCAATGAAACTAATTGGTGACCCCTGGGTTAGATACTAGAGAAAACTTTTTGGCGTTTGACGGATTTACTCATTTCCTAATATTTTCCGAACGGATAGAGATACAGAGGAAATAGATACATAAATCTAAACGTCGTCCACCGACCAATCATCGGGGAAAATTTGGATATCGAGATGTGAAAATCATAGATTTCGGACGGGAAAGAAGAATTTTCCTTCGATTCCGGGTCAAAAATATTTCTAAGTGCCGACCCAAAAAAATTTTATCATGGTATATCGATACGGAGCTCGTGTCTAGTTAAATCGGGGTCGCTGATCACGAATATGTAATTAGTTTTTCCCTAAGTGGCGTACTTTGGAAAAATTTCCACTTAGAGTGAAAACATGGACGAAAATAGGTCAATTTTGGAAGTTCACACCGACCAAAAAAATCGGAGTAAGGTGTTGTTGATTTTTGCCCTCATATATGGATCCTTTATCTACTGAATAATCCAAACAGAAAATGTCCAGGCCGTACTATTCGGAAATTATGATTTTTTTCCCAAGGGTCTGTTTTTCGGAAAATTCATTTCGCGATATTTCCGCGAAAAATTCTCTAATGAAAAATCCGATCATATATTCGTAATCTAGGGTCCCGAATTAGTAAATGACGTAATTTGCATCGTAATCGGAGACCGGTCGAATTTTGGCAATTTTTTAATACATTAGCCTTAAAAAAATCCCATTTTTCGAGAAAAAATTTTTGACGCAAAACTATGAAACGGGTACTTATTCTTATAGATTCGGGGCCGTAGATTCCGAATCTACCATCAGATATTTATTACAAAAATTTTCCGAGGAAATATCGCGAAAAGAATTTTCCGAATAATAGACCCTCGGGAAAAAAAATCATAATGTCCGAAGCGTACAACCTGGACATTTATTGTTCGGATGATTCGATAGATAAAGGATCCAAATATGACGTAAAAAATCAGCAACACCCTACTCCGATTTTTTTGGGCGGTGGAAAGTTCCAAAATTGACCTATTTTCGTCAATTTTTTCACTTTAAGTGAAAATTTTCCCAAAGTACGCCACTTAGGGAAAAACTAATTCCATATTCGTGATCAGCGACCTCGATTTAATTAGAAACGAGCTCCGTATCGATATACCATGAAAAAATTTTTTTGACCCGGAATCGAAGGAAAATTCTTCTTTCCCGTCCGAAATCTATGATTTTCACATCTCGATATCCAAATTTTCCCCGATGATTGGTCGGTGGACGACGTTTAGATTTATGTATCTATTATTATTTAAATATTAGGTAATGAGCGAATCCGTCAAACGCCAAAAAGTTTTCTCTAGTATCCAACACATACAAAAATCTACAATTTTCCGATTAGGTCGACGCGGCTTTGGTTATTCACTAAATCGGGTACGCAGATCACGAATCTGCAATTAGATTTTCCGTATCTCGATTAGTTTCGGAGCAATGACGAAGAAAGTCGCAATTTCTGGCTCTACCTCCGGAAAATGGACTAATCAGTCGGATTTTTCGCCATATTACCAAAATTAATCGAGATACGGAAAAACTAATTACAGATTCGGAATCTACGCCCTCGATTTAGAGAATAGCCAAAGCCGTGGCGATCTAATCGGAAAATTCTAGATTTTTGTATGGGTTAGAATCTAGACAAAGGACTCACAGCTCTGGCAATGTGTTAGTTGTTGTATGCATTTTATCAATATTTCACAGGAAATAGGTCATAAATACTTCTACAAGGGTTGAAGTATTACAAGATATTTTACTTGCAATTATCTTTCCGTGGAAAATATTAATTTCAAGGGTGAGACCACCCATGCAAAAATAAACCAGTTAACCCAAAACATTTAAGTTTTACAAGCGAGCTGCTTTGTTTAGAAATACAAATGAGCGCTTCCCAACATGTGAAGTCATGGGACGCAACAGTGGTGATATCTCGAAAACCAGCGGACTTTTACTGAGGTCATGTTGATGCTATCTGATAGACCTAATGCCAATCTATCTCCAGTGTCACTTTCGCGTGGTATTTTTGGGACACCCTGTATAGAATTTTTTTTTTAATTTTCAATTATTTCTCAAAAATTTTCTACAAATACTATCCTCACGAAATTTTGCAAGAATTTTCGCGTTTGTATTCTACAACTAATAACCATGTTTCAATTCAATCGGTTTAGTATTTTACGAGTTAATGAGGAGAAAAAACAACCAAATTTCAGATGGCTATAACTCTAAACCCGTTGGCCGATTATGCTTATAAACAAACTCAAATGTCGCGTTCAGATGCATAACCTAACCTGAAAACTTCAAGCCGCTATCTCTTTCCGTTCTCAGGTTATCGAGACAACAAAAATATTTTTTAATAATTTTTTAAAAATTTTCTAGCGATACGATTATCACAAAATTTCACAAACGTGCTTCGCTTCATATTCTACAACTACTCACCAAGTTTCAATTCAATCGGATTCATATTGGTAAAAAACAAAATTATTACTCGGAAACCATTGGGCCGATTATGCCCATTAACGAACTTGTCCGTCGTATTGGGATACGCCACCTACCCTGAAAATTTCAAGTCGCTAGCTCTTCGCCCAAAAACGAACTCAACTCTCTCTTCCGGATACGCAACCTACCCTGAAAATTGCAAGTCCCTATCTCCTTTCGTTCGAAAGTTATCGAGGCAACGGTCACCCATCTACTGAACTCACACAAGGCTGCTCGAATGTCCAACAATATTTAACCGATCGTGTTAAAACTTAAAACTTGGCAGTAGAGTTAGGTTCTAAAGTCTCTTGCAAAATTTCAGCAATTTCAGACGAATAGTTACTGATATACAGGGTGTCCCAAAAATACCACGCGAAAGTGACACTGGAGATAGATTGGCATTAGGTCTATCAGATAGCATCAACATGACCTCAGTAAAAGTCCGCTGGTTTTCGAGATATCACCACTTTTGTGTATTTTTTAAAAATCTCCAGTTTTCGGTCTTTTATCGCCTAGCATTGCTAGAAATTACTTCAAACTCATGTTTTTTTTTACCTAGGCTATCCTGAATAGTTGCTTTAAACAATGAAGTAATAACTTAACCGACAACTAGAACAAAATCCTTCAAAAAATGTCTAACTTGTTGTATTTTATGCCGAAGTTAAAACGTTAACTTAAGTTTGACTGACTGCTGTGAAAAAAAATTATATCAGACTGAATTGACAAATAATCGCAAAAACTGGTCCATTTCATGACCTTTTCAAAATGATACAACACTACCAATTTTTTTTAATCAGAACCAGAATTGCTACTTATTAAAAAAAACCAAAACCCTTATCGGCTATCTCGCTCCCACGTTCATTGTTTTGTAACATGGAAACCGGTCCGACTTTCACAGACTAGGGGTCTTCGAATAGTCTAGACCAGGGGTCACCAAATGGCGGACCGCGGTCCGGATGCGGATCGCGAACCTTTTTTTTGCGGACCATTTTTCCAGAAAACATGTATTCTTGATTAAAAAAATTCAGATAACTTTTCGTTTTATTTACTAATTATAGATATTGGATTTAGATTAACTGCTAGTCAAATTCTTATGCCATCATAATGCTATCAACGACCCGCGACAGATATACAGATTTTGTGAACGGACCTCCAATGAAACTAATTGGTGACCCCTGGGTTAGATACTAGAGAAAACTTTTTGGCGTTTGACGGATTTACTCATTTCCTAATATTTTCCGAACGGATAGAGATACAGAGGAAATAGATACATAAATCTAAACGTCGTCCACCGACCAATCATCGGGGAAAATTTGGATATCGAGATGTGAAAATCATAGATTTCGGACGGGAAAGAAGAATTTTCCTTCGATTCCGGGTCAAAAATATTTCTAAGTGCCGACCCAAAAAAATTTTTTCATGGTATATCGATACGGAGCTCGTGTCTAGTTAAATCGGGGTCGCTGATCACGAATATGTAATTAGTTTTTCCCTAAGTGGCGTACTTTGGGAAAATTTTCACTTAGAGTGAAAACATGGACGAAAATAGGTCAATTTTGGAAGTTCACACCGACCAAAAAAATCGGAGTAAGGTGTTGTTGATTTTTGCCCTCATATATGGATCCTTTATCTACTGAATAATCCAAACAGAAAATGTCCAGGCCGTACTATTCGGAAATTATGATTTTTTTCCCAAGGGTCTGTTTTTCGGAAAATTCATTTCGCGATATTTCCGCGAAAAATTCTCTAATGAAAAATCCGATCATATATTCGTAATCTAGGGTCCCGAATTAGTAAATGACGCAATTTGCATCGTAATCGGAGACCGGTCGAATTTTGGCAATTTTTTAATACATTAGCCTTAAAAAAATCCCATTTTTCGAGAAAAAATTTTTGACGCAAAACTATGAAACGGGTACTTATTCTTATAGATTCGGGGCCGTAGATTCCGAATCTACCATCAGATATTTATTACAAAAATTTTCCGAGGAAATATCGCGAAAAGAATTTTCCGAATAATAGACCCTCGGGAAAAAAAATCATAATGTCCGAAGCGTACAACCTGGACATTTATTGTTCGGATGATTCGATAGATAAAGGATCCAAATATGACGTAAAAAATCAGCAACACCCTACTCCGATTTTTTTGGGCGGTGGAAAGTTCCAAAATTGACCTATTTTCGTCAATTTTTTCACTTTAAGTGAAAATTTTCCCAAAGTACGCCACTTAGGGAAAAACTAATTCCATATTCGTGATCAGCGACCTCGATTTAATTAGAAACGAGCTCCGTATCGATATACCATGAAAAAATTTTTTTGACCCGGAATCGAAGGAAAATTCTTCTTTCCCGTCCGAAATCTATGATTTTCACATCTCGATATCCAAATTTTCCCCGATGATTGGTCGGTGGACGACGTTTAGATTTATGTATCTATTATTATTTAAATATTAGGTAATGAGCGAATCCGTCAAACGCCAAAAAGTTTTCTCTAGTATCCAACACATACAAAAATCTACAATTTTCCGATTAGGTCGACGCGGCTTTGGTTATTCACTAAATCGGGTACGCAGATCACGAATCTGCAATTAGATTTTCCGTATCTCGATTAGTTTCGGAGCAATGACGAAGAAAGTCGCAATTTCTGGCTCTACCTCCGGAAAATGGACTAATCAGTCGGATTTTTCGCCATATTACCAAAATTAATCGAGATACGGAAAAACTAATTACAGATTCGGAATCTACGCCCTCGATTTAGAGAATAGCCAAAGCCGTGGCGATCTAATCGGAAAATTCTAGATTTTTGTATGGGTTAGAATCTAGACAAAGGACTCACAGCTCTGGCAATGTGTTAGTTGTTGTATGCATTTTATCAATATTTCACAGGAAATAGGTCATAAATACTTCTACAAGGGTTGAAGTATTACAAGATATTTTACTTGCAATTATCTTTCCGTGGAAAATATTAATTTCAAGGGTGAGACCACCCATGCAAAAATAAACCAGTTAACCCAAAACATTTAAGTTTTACAAGCGAGCTGCTTTGTTTAGAAATACAAATGAGCGCTTCCCAACATGTGAAGTCATGGGACGCAACAGTGGTGATATCTCGAAAACCAGCGGACTTTTACTGAGGTCATGTTGATGCTATCTGATAGACCTAATGCCAATCTATCTCCAGTGTCACTTTCGCGTGGTATTTTTGGGACACCCTGTATAGAATTTTTTTTTTAATTTTCAATTATTTCTCAAAAATTTTCTACAAATACTATCCTCACGAAATTTTGCAAGAATTTTCGCGTTTGTATTCTACAACTAATAACCATGTTTCAATTCAATCGGTTTAGTATTTTACGAGTTAATGAGGAGAAAAAACAACCAAATTTCAGATGGCTATAACTCTAAACCCGTTGGCCGATTATGCTTATAAACAAACTCAAATGTCGCGTTCAGATGCATAACCTAACCTGAAAACTTCAAGCCGCTATCTCTTTCCGTTCTCAGGTTATCGAGACAACAAAAATATTTTTTAATAATTTTTTAAAAATTTTCTAGCGATACGATTATCACAAAATTTCACAAACGTGCTTCGCTTCATATTCTACAACTACTCACCAAGTTTCAATTCAATCGGATTCATATTGGTAAAAAACAAAATTATTACTCGGAAACCATTGGGCCGATTATGCCCATTAACGAACTTGTCCGTCGTATTGGGATACGCCACCTACCCTGAAAATTTCAAGTCGCTAGCTCTTCGCCCAAAAACGAACTCAACTCTCTCTTCCGGATACGCAACCTACCCTGAAAATTGCAAGTCCCTATCTCCTTTCGTTCGAAAGTTATCGAGGCAACGGTCACCCATCTACTGAACTCACACAAGGCTGCTCGAATGTCCAACAATATTTAACCGATCGTGTTAAAACTTAAAACTTGGCAGTAGAGTTAGGTTCTAAAGTCTCTTGCAAAATTTCAGCAATTTCAGACGAATAGTTACTGATATACAGGGTGTCCCAAAAATACCACGCGAAAGTGACACTGGAGATAGATTGGCATTAGGTCTATCAGATAGCATCAACATGACCTCAGTAAAAGTCCGCTGGTTTTCGAGATATCACCACTTTTGTGTATTTTTTAAAAATCTCCAGTTTTCGGTCTTTTATCGCCTAGCATTGCTAGAAATTACTTCAAACTCATGTTTTTTTTTACCTAGGCTATCCTGAATAGTTGCTTTAAACAATGAAGTAATAACTTAACCGACAACTAGAACAAAATCCTTCAAAAAATGTCTAACTTGTTGTATTTTATGCCGAAGTTAAAACGTTAACTTAAGTTTGACTGACTGCTGTGAAAAAAAATTATATCAGACTGAATTGACAAATAATCGCAAAAACTGGTCCATTTCATGACCTTTTCAAAATGATACAACACTACCAATTTTTTTTAATCAGAACCAGAATTGCTACTTATTAAAAAAAACCAAAACCCTTATCGGCTATCTCGCTCCCACGTTCATTGTTTTGTAACATGGAAACCGGTCCGACTTTCACAGACTAGGGGTCTTCGAATAGTCTAGACCAGGGGTCACCAAATGGCGGACCGCGGTCCGGATGCGGATCGCGAACCTTTTTTTTGCGGACCATTTTTCCAGAAAACATGTATTCTTGATTAAAAAAATTCAGATAACTTTTCGTTTTATTTACTAATTATAGATATTGGATTTAGATTAACTGCTAGTCAAATTCTTATGCCATCATAATGCTATCAACGACCCGCGACAGATATACAGATTTTGTGAACGGACCTCCAATGAAACTAATTGGTGACCCCTGGGTTAGATACTAGAGAAAACTTTTTGGCGTTTGACGGATTTACTCATTTCCTAATATTTTCCGAACGGATAGAGATACAGAGGAAATAGATACATAAATCTAAACGTCGTCCACCGACCAATCATCGGGGAAAATTTGGATATCGAGATGTGAAAATCATAGATTTCGGACGGGAAAGAAGAATTTTCCTTCGATTCCGGGTCAAAAATATTTCTAAGTGCCGACCCAAAAAAATTTTTTCATGGTATATCGATACGGAGCTCGTGTCTAGTTAAATCGGGGTCGCTGATCACGAATATGTAATTAGTTTTTCCCTAAGTGGCGTACTTTGGGAAAATTTTCACTTAGAGTGAAAACATGGACGAAAATAGGTCAATTTTGGAAGTTCACACCGACCAAAAAAATCGGAGTAAGGTGTTGTTGATTTTTGCCCTCATATATGGATCCTTTATCTACTGAATAATCCAAACAGAAAATGTCCAGGCCGTACTATTCGGAAATTATGATTTTTTTCCCAAGGGTCTGTTTTTCGGAAAATTCATTTCGCGATATTTCCGCGAAAAATTCTCTAATGAAAAATCCGATCATATATTCGTAATCTAGGGTCCCGAATTAGTAAATGACGCAATTTGCATCGTAATCGGAGACCGGTCGAATTTTGGCAATTTTTTAATACATTAGCCTTAAAAAAATCCCATTTTTCGAGAAAAAATTTTTGACGCAAAACTATGAAACGGGTACTTATTCTTATAGATTCGGGGCCGTAGATTCCGAATCTACCATCAGATATTTATTACAAAAATTTTCCGAGGAAATATCGCGAAAAGAATTTTCCGAATAATAGACCCTCGGGAAAAAAAATCATAATGTCCGAAGCGTACAACCTGGACATTTATTGTTCGGATGATTCGATAGATAAAGGATCCAAATATGACGTAAAAAATCAGCAACACCCTACTCCGATTTTTTTGGGCGGTGGAAAGTTCCAAAATTGACCTATTTTCGTCAATTTTTTCACTTTAAGTGAAAATTTTCCCAAAGTACGCCACTTAGGGAAAAACTAATTCCATATTCGTGATCAGCGACCTCGATTTAATTAGAAACGAGCTCCGTATCGATATACCATGAAAAAATTTTTTTGACCCGGAATCGAAGGAAAATTCTTCTTTCCCGTCCGAAATCTATGATTTTCACATCTCGATATCCAAATTTTCCCCGATGATTGGTCGGTGGACGACGTTTAGATTTATGTATCTATTATTATTTAAATATTAGGTAATGAGCGAATCCGTCAAACGCCAAAAAGTTTTCTCTAGTATCCAACACATACAAAAATCTACAATTTTCCGATTAGGTCGACGCGGCTTTGGTTATTCACTAAATCGGGTACGCAGATCACGAATCTGCAATTAGATTTTCCGTATCTCGATTAGTTTCGGAGCAATGACGAAGAAAGTCGCAATTTCTGGCTCTACCTCCGGAAAATGGACTAATCAGTCGGATTTTTCGCCATATTACCAAAATTAATCGAGATACGGAAAAACTAATTACAGATTCGGAATCTACGCCCTCGATTTAGAGAATAGCCAAAGCCGTGGCGATCTAATCGGAAAATTCTAGATTTTTGTATGGGTTAGAATCTAGACAAAGGACTCACAGCTCTGGCAATGTGTTAGTTGTTGTATGCATTTTATCAATATTTCACAGGAAATAGGTCATAAATACTTCTACAAGGGTTGAAGTATTACAAGATATTTTACTTGCAATTATCTTTCCGTGGAAAATATTAATTTCAAGGGTGAGACCACCCATGCAAAAATAAACCAGTTAACCCAAAACATTTAAGTTTTACAAGCGAGCTGCTTTGTTTAGAAATACAAATGAGCGCTTCCCAACATGTGAAGTCATGGGACGCAACAGTGGTGATATCTCGAAAACCAGCGGACTTTTACTGAGGTCATGTTGATGCTATCTGATAGACCTAATGCCAATCTATCTCCAGTGTCACTTTCGCGTGGTATTTTTGGGACACCCTGTATAGAATTTTTTTTTTAATTTTCAATTATTTCTCAAAAATTTTCTACAAATACTATCCTCACGAAATTTTGCAAGAATTTTCGCGTTTGTATTCTACAACTAATAACCATGTTTCAATTCAATCGGTTTAGTATTTTACGAGTTAATGAGGAGAAAAAACAACCAAATTTCAGATGGCTATAACTCTAAACCCGTTGGCCGATTATGCTTATAAACAAACTCAAATGTCGCGTTCAGATGCATAACCTAACCTGAAAACTTCAAGCCGCTATCTCTTTCCGTTCTCAGGTTATCGAGACAACAAAAATATTTTTTAATAATTTTTTAAAAATTTTCTAGCGATACGATTATCACAAAATTTCACAAACGTGCTTCGCTTCATATTCTACAACTACTCACCAAGTTTCAATTCAATCGGATTCATATTGGTTGAAAACAAAATTATTACTCGGAAACCATTGGGCCGATTATGCCCATTAACGAACTTGTCCGTCGTATTGGGATACGCCACCTACCCTGAAAATTTCAAGTCGCTAGCTCTTCCCGTTCTCAAGTTATCGTGGCAACGGCCGGACGGCCGGACAGAATCAAATTTGACCTCGAATTCTTCATTGGGGAGTCGAACTAAATCGTTTGAGACCATTTTCGTGAAAAAATTCGAAAGTTACAGACATTTGGGCAAAATGATAACGCGATGTTCCCCAGAAAATACGCGCAAAAAGTGCCCTTTGAAGGTATTTTCATGCTGTAGAAGAAAACATGTGGGAAAGCCCCGTGGACAGGAGCTTTGGCGCTCAGTGCCAAGTTAATCCGAAACCACAAGACCGTTTCTACCCAATAACGAACGTATCCGAGATATTCATTCCTTAAATCTACTATAAAAATGATATTATATCAATTGAAACTTAGTCAATATTCCAGTTTTGTTTTCACTGGAGATATTCTGAACCCAATTTTATTAACTTACAAAGTATATATTTCCGTCATCATATGGATTATCCAAAAGATATCCATGATAGCTGAGGTTGTTTCATTGTGCATTTTGCTTTCAATCATATGTTTTCTAGAACGGGAGGTATTTTATATCAATAATTTTGAATAGAACTAGAAATAAATATGACATGATACTCAGTTTGAAATCTCTGTAGACAGAGAATAGTATATTCTAAAACAAGTTGCAGAATGGGCTGATATTCAAACACGAATGCAAAATTCGAAAACGAGCGACGAAGGATCGAGTTTTCGTAGCATGAGTGTTGGAATTGCCTTCTGCAACGAGTATATTTTCTCTATTTTCTCTATTTCAAGCAAGTTTTGTAAAATACTGTTGAAATTTAATGAAAAATTAGGATTACCTATACATCCTAGTGACTTTTTTATTGTATCTTGGCAGTTGGTGTGACTGTTACGAAAGTTGACAGATTACGGAATTGGAATTTGAAACATACGTAGGGCATGGAGATCAGATTCAAAACAGTTTCCTAATAGCGTGAATGATTCAAAATTAGCAAGAAGTAAATCTCTAGTACCATATTTTTTAATGAAAATAAAGCTTTTCCTCAACAATTATTTCACTATATCCAGATTATATTGTATTGTCAATTGACGTGTGTTGAAATTTGATAGGATCGAATGTCAGTGCTGACTACCACAAAACGAAAAATATAACTAGAAACAATGCGGGAATGAGTTCATTCCAGCACTGTTTTCAGTGCTGGAATGGACTCATTACGATACTGAAATAGAGAAAATACCTGCTATTTCTCTACAAGATGACAATCACAGAACACTAATGAATGACAATGACGACACACAGAATATACCTTACCTAGTATTCTGTGCGATATGTATGAACACGAATAATCAGATTCATATTTACGATGACAGCATTCTGTTAAATCACATAATTACGATTTAAGGTTGAAATTTAGAAAAATCATATCTCCGAAAGTTGAAAATGATATCAATGTATTCTTATGATGAAACTGCATGTTAAGAAATATTGAACTTGAAATTTGTAATGTAATTTTTTTTTTTGTTTTCGTTACTCCGAAACCATCTGGCCGATTTTGCCCGATAATTAACTTGATCTGGGAAATATTTATCTCCCAAACCTAAAAATTTCAACTGCCTAGCTCATTCCATTCTAGAGTAATCGTGTTAACGGCCGGACCGGCCGGACAGAAACAATTTTTACCACGGATTCTTGTTCAGTTAGTCGAACAAAATCGTTTAAAACCATTTCCATCCAAAAATTTACAGACATTAGGACAAATTGATAAGCACTCTGTTCCGAGGAACAAGAGCGCCAAAAATCTATTCTGTATTCAAGCGCCATCTGTGTGCAGACAGGAAACCTTAACAGTAATATGTAATATATCTGATAACCTGATTTCAATAGATTATCGACAGTTCTAGTTATCAACATTTTTGACCTAAATAGAACCCAAAATCCGATAAAAAAAAAATCTGCCAAGGTCCCATATTGGGTCATGCGAGTAAGGTGCAACTAAACACACGGGATTATCTGGCTGATAAAGGTTTGTTTTGATCCAGCAAATTACGGAATGTTTATCTCTGAATATTGAGTACACTCGATTGTAACAGTGAATTAATCACAGAGTGCGATTTTAAAATATCGCTAGATAACCGATTTGCGACTGAACGATTCAGTCAGACCTTCGTTCAGGTTCAAAGAACGATATTCCTAGAATGAGAGTTTGACCGAAGACTTTCACCAACGAAACGAAGTCATACTACAACTGATATCCTTGTATGGAGATATATAAATAGAGAAGGATTATCGGCATATTCCGCGTTATTCAATGTTTGGCGCTCTAGTTCCTCGGAACAGAGTGCTTATCAATTTGCCCAAATGTCTGTAATTTTCGATATTTTCGATGAAAATGGTTCGACTCACTGACCAAGAATTCGTGGTCAGAATTTGTTCTGTCCGGCCGGTTCGGCCGTAGACACCATAGAGGCTGGTTTATGCTGGCTGGTAACTTTAGCTTAATCCTATATATATATATATAATATATATACAGACATAGATTTCTAGTGTTATGGTTTATAATCAGACTAAAGAATCTTAGAATTATTTTGTTGATAGTTATTTTGTGAAATTCAAGAATTGTCACCAAAATAACTATCAACAAAATAATTCTAAAGATTTTCATTAAGCGTCTGATTAAGGAGTCTGATATAGACTCCGAAACTTTACGATATAGTTGTTTCTTCGTTGATGTTGTTTCGTTGTTGTTTGTTAGGCAACATTGTTCAATTGATTGCTTTGACAAATATCTTGTGTTTCTTACGCAGAAGCAAATCACAAAATAATTAATTTTTATTTTATAGATATTTTTCAGAGTTTGGGAGAGAAAACCCAGAAAAAAAACCAATAACCAATAATGAGTATACCTCCCTTAGTATCGAGCTTAGTATCCTTCAATGATTACTTAATTGTTTCTTTGTTAAGAGTCAACAACTTAAGAGTTTTCTTCAAAACCAACAGGTGAATATCTCATTCCGTACAAACAATAACCTCACAAAACATAAAGAACAATAAAACAAAATGGGTTCAAGCCCTGTGGACAGGAGCTTTCTGGCGCTCTAGTTCAAACAGACAAATTATATCTGGTATTGGATTCTCAGAGTTGGGAATTATATCAATGTATTCATATGAATATGATAGAACTGCATCATAAAGGAAATTCAATTCAAATAATAGTTTATTTATCAAGATTAAATGAGCAATCATGAGAATGAGAACTGCACCACATTTTCAAATTTTTTTTTTGACACTTTGCGGTAATCTTGTCAATACAAAACTTCACATGCCTATAAAGGTCATGATTCTACAATTTGGTGCTAAATTTCAGATAGATCGATTGATCGGTTTCGGAAATATTCATAAAAAATATTTTTACTAAAATCGGCCATAACTCCGAAACCCCTTGATGGTTTTCGCCCATTAACGAACTTGTCCGAGATATTTACGCTCCAAAACCACCTTGCAATTTTCAATCCGCTAACTCCTTTCGTTCAAGAGTTATCGTGCCTACGGCCGGTCGGCCGGCCGGACAGAAATGATTTCGCACTCGGATTCTTGATCAGTGAGTCGAACCAAATCATTTGAGACCATTTTCAGCCAAAAATTCCAAAATTACAGACACTTGAGCAAATTGATAAGCACTCTGTTCCGAGGAACTAGAGCGCCAAAATAACAAGTTTCGTATGACTATTGCCCAAAACAGGTTTAAAGTACCTACAAATAGTAGGTATTCCATAAAACATGTATAAAAGAAGATAAGTAATAATAAATTACCTTGTAATCGATCAAAAATTTCCTGATCTACGTTCACCAAATTTTCTCCTCTCTCGAACTACAGAATTATGCTTTCAATATTTACGTAATATTTTCAAACATTTTCGGGTGATGTCCCCGTTGCATCGCTAAAATACGAGTATTTCAACCCCAATATTCTTGAAGTTACAATATTCCCTTCTGTCAAGTTGACTTTATGACAATTCATACATAGAATATACATAGAATAATTATATCAATCTGTGAAATACGATTTACATTGAAATTTTTAAAAATCATATCTCCGAAAGTATTAGCTTGTTAGAGTTAAAAATGATATGAATGGATTCTTATGATAAAACTGATTATTAAAAAAAATTGAATTTGGAATTTGTTTTGTAAAAAAAAAAATTCTTTTTTATTACTCCGAAACCTTCTGTCCGATTTTGCCCAGTAACAAACTTAGCCGAGATATTCATCCCCCAAACCTACTCTGAAAATTTCAACTCTCTAGCTCATTCCGTTCGAGAGTTATCGTGCCTACGGCCGGCCGGCCGGCCGGACAGAATGAATTTCTACCACGGATTCTTGATCAGTGAGTCGAACCAAATCGTTTAAGACCATTTTCATCGAAATATTCGAAAATTACAGACATTTGGGCAAATTGATAAGCACTCAGTTCCGAGGAACTAGAGCGCCACAAAGGAATAAAGAAGAAAAATCCGGTGTATCAATTAAACTGCGGGAGTTTTGATAAATCGTATATAGGAAAAACTAGTAGAAATTTCGGCATAAGAATAAAGGAAGCTCATCACAGCTACAAAAACAACAAAATTAATGCGAATTATTCGAATCATTTATTAACAGAAGGACATAAGTTCAATCCGGATTTCTAAATTCTACACAATTTGAATAAAGGTGCGCAACTCAATTTATAGGAAATGGTGGAAATAAATAGAGAAAAACATAGGGGTTTTTTAGTTAATGAACAATTAGATCTGAATTTTTTGTCCGTTACTCAATATATTCAAACAGAGAATCAATTTATAATTAGGAATGAATTATTGTAAATGGGTACAAAGAACTAATAGTGTAAGATTATGTAATTAGTTTTAAATAATACTCTGTGTCCATGTCATCTAGGTATAGGGATATCATTACTTGTTAAGAATTTAGTATGATGTAGTCTGATGAAGTCGCTGTGCCAACGAAACGCGTCACAATATTAAATAGATCAGTGAAAATCGTATATAATTTTTCATTGAGTTTTCTTTAATCATTTTAAGAACCTGATAAAATGATATCCAGACGTATTGAATGTGTATCTTGGAATCGCAAGAATTCTTTCAGCTTGCCATGAAAATTACACAACACCATTGTGTTTCGAAGTGTAATTGATAAGGAAACATCGAAAAAAAATACGGCTTCGATCTGTAGCATCGATTATTTCGAAACGTTATTGCTTATATCAATTGTGCGGCTTACCGCGAATATTATTTTCAAACGTTGAAAACAACATGTCTTCTGTCAAAACACATCATTTGTTTATCTGTCGAAAACCATGATTTCCTTCGAATGTAACGATTATCAGTCCGAATTAATCGTCACGAAATGAAAATAGAATGCAAACACGTCCTAAAATTTTATATACGATGATTTCGCGCAAGGCCGAAATAACATTACGTAATAATTATGATTATGTCTATATGTGAGGTATGCGGAATCTTTTTCTTGATTCGGATTCAATGCAATTCGGTCGATAGGTCACTGGATTTATTTTGAAAAGTTATATCACGTTATATAGACCACATTAGTTAGGTTAGGCGGGAAATTTGAATCCCGATCCATCCGTGGATCCGAGCACTGAATTCCCCATGCATTTCTAATGGACCTGAAATTTACGCGAATTTCTCGCCTGTTTTTAGATACTTTGGCTAATTTCTTAAGGTTTATTTCGGTTGAAATAGATTCTGTGAACCTTTCTCAACCATCTAGAATCAAGTTTTCATAACAAAATTGTATATTTCCAAAATATATAATAAATATAAAAGTGTTCACCAAATTCGATTGACGTATGTCTTAGCTCACTCGAAATCTGTCAAAAATAATAACATAACCCTAAATTGGCCTTGTAATGCTGCACAACAGAAGTCATCTACGACATACGGTAATCTTTAGAACTACACTGGCTTCAATTTTGATTTAAGAATAAATTGAAGTAGATTTTAATGTGGAAATAACATGAAAACATGCACTAATGATGAAGGTACCCAATACTTGTTGTCTCTGTACTAACAGTCTCTTTTAAATAGGGTGGTTTCATCTCAAAGTTGAAATTCCTTGTTAAAAAAAATGGGTTCAAGCCCTGTGGACAGGAGCTTTCTGGCGCTCTAGTTCAAACAGACAAATTATATCTCCGAAAGTATTGGTTTCTCAGAGTTGGGAATTATATCAATGTATTCATATGATAGAACTGCATCCTAAAGGAAATTCAATTCAAATAATAGTTTATTTATCAAGATTAAATGAGCAATCATGAGAATGAGAAAAGCACCATGGAAGAAATCAAATTAAATCTGGCCAATTTTGCCCAATAACGAACTTAACCGAGATATTCATCTCCTTAAACTACTCTGAAAATTTCAACTACCTACCTCATTCCGTTCGAGAGTTATATCTATGTCTATGGATGAAAAGCAGTCTCACTACTCTCAGATCTCTTACTTCATGTTCAGTTCCGAAATGTAAGAATTTTCTGAGAAAAACTAATTTCGGAGCAAACAACTGAGATTTTTCTCACTTCGCTCACAATTCTTCGATTGATTAGATAATGTCTCAGGAACATCATTTGACATTATGACAATTCATATTCATACATAGAATAATATCATTCTGTGACAACGTTGAAATACGATTTATTATTGAAATTTTGAAAAATCATATCTCCGAAAGTATTAGCTTGTTAGAGTTAAAAATGATATGAATGGATTCTTATGATAAAACTTCTTATTAAAAAAAATTTAATTTGGAATTTGTTTCGTAAAAAAAAATTTTTTTTTTGTTACTCCGAAACCATCTGTCCGATTTTGCCCAATGACGAACTTAGCCGAGATATTTATCCCCGAAACCTACTCTGAAAATTTCAACTCTCTAGCTCATTCCGTTCGAGAGTTATCGTGCCTAAGGCCGGCCGGACTGGCCGGACAGAATGAATTTCGACCACGGATTCTTGATCAGTGAGTCGAACCAAATCGTTTAAGACCATTTTCATCGAAATATTCGAAAATTACAGACATTTGGGCAAATTGATAAGCACTCAGTTCCGAGGAACTAGAGCGCCAAAAATTTGAATATGGATCTCCCGCCAAGAGAATGATTCTAACCTAACTAATGTGGTCTATACTTGATCGACACATTCTACCGAAATTCATAGAGGGAGCCACTGTTATACAATTATGGGTTTGAATTAAAACTGGTAGTTTTTTTAATATTACAGGGTGTCCCAAGTTCGAGTGCCTATTAGACGTTTCTGGATAACCGGACATATTTGAAATCTGAAAATTAGGATTATGATATTGGTTGGAATTCTCTGCAGAGCTAAAATATTGTCGAAGCCCAAGCACTTCCAGTTATACAGGGAGTAAACATAAATTTGATGAAATTTTTTTGTTCAAGTTTTGCATTCCTGGTATGATCAAGTATTCAATGCTGAATACATTTCTGTCAAAACCATTGTATTCATTCGAATAGTTTTCAAAATATCGAAAAAAAAAACCGGAAAAAAAGTCAAATATGTTTAGTCAGTATTATGTTCATCATTCTTATTTTAAACATCCTGAATGTAAACCGTTTTTACAACATCGAAGAGGAAGAATGTGGAAAGGTCATGCATCTTTTGAATATCAGAAATATCATCACAGGGTGTTTCAAATTTTGTGTCGGAAATTGTGATCAAAATTGGCCATAACTTCTGTTTTTCAAATTAGAACCCTATTTTCTTATGATTGCGTTGGATTCTGCGGTGAAAAATAATGATAGTTTTCTGATATGATTATGTTCCTAAATTCAATAATTTTATAGTTTTTTTTTTTATTTTAGGAGCATAATCAGGTTAGAAAACAATCATTATTTTTACCGCAGATCCAACGCAATCATAAAAAAATACGGTTCTAATTTGAAAAACAGAAGTTATGGCCAATTTTTGATCACAATTTTCGACACAAAATTTGAAACACCCTGTGATGATATTTCTGAAATTCAAAAGATGCATGACCTTTCCACATTCTTCTTCTTCGATGTTGTAAAAACGGTTTACGTTCAGGATGTTCAAAATAAGAATAATTAACATAATACTGACTAAACATATTTAACTATTTTTCCGGTTTTTTTTCGATATTTGGAAAACTATTCGAATGAATACAATAGTTTTCACAGAAATGTATTCAGCATTGCATACTTGATCATACCAGGAATGCAAAACTTGAAAAAAATTTCATCAAATTTATTTTCACTCCCTGTATAACCGGTGCTTGGGCATCGAAAATATTTTAGCTCTGTAGAGTATTTCAAGCAATATCATAATCCCAATTTTCAGATTTCAAGTATGTCCAGTTATCCAGAAACGTCTAATAGGCACTCGAACTTGGGACACCCTGGTGTTATTCAGAGTATACTACTCTGAATAACACCAAAAAATGTAAGGGGTGATTTTGTGATGGTAGTAAACGATTTGGTTCGACTCACTGATCAAGAATCCGTGGTCGACATCGATTCTGTCCGACCGTCCGTTAACACGATAACTCTCGAACGAAATGAGTTAGAAGATTGAAATGTGCAGGGTAGGTTTGGAGCGTGAATATCTCGGACAAGTTCGTTAACGTGCGAAATCCACCAAGCAGTTTCGGAGTTATGGCCGTTTTTAGTAAAAACATTTTTTATCAATATTTCCGAAACCGATTACTCGATCTATCTGAAATTTAGCCTCAAATTTTAGAATCATGACCTTTATATGCATGCGAAGTTTTGTATTGATCGGATTGCCGTAAAGTGGCAAACAAAATTTCAAAAATTTTTATATTTTGTTCCTAATATAACTCTCGAACAGAATCAGCTAGGCAGTTGAAATTTTCGGAGTAGGTTTGGGAGATTAATATCTCGGTTAAGTTCGTTATTGGGCAAAATCAGCCTGATGGTTTCGGAGTAACAGAAACATATTTTATTTTTACATTACAAATTTCAAATTAAAGATTAAGTTTCACCATAAAAATCCATTGATATCATTTTCAACTCTAACAAGCTAATAATTTCGGAGATATGATTTTTCAAAATTTCAATAATGAATCGTACCTCTATGTTTTCACAGAATGTTATAATTATTCTATTTATGAATTATTATATGAACTGTGTTCAACATGTGTTTGTACAAGAGCCCCAAAGCTCCTGTCCACAGGGCTTTCCCACTTTTTTAAATATTATAATATACAGGGAGTATCTGAATAACACTGAAAAAATGTAAGGGGTGATTCTGTGATGAAAATTAAGGTGAGTATTTGGTATACAATTTTTTGAAAAAGTTTCTCCCGAAAAACTTACACCCCCCCCAAAGATTAACAAAAAAAAATGTTTCTTTTTTTTATTTTTCCTGCATATTAAAACTTAAAAGTATTCAAGAAAGGTAATAGAATGGGTGATGAAGAAAATGAAGCAAAACTTGTAAAATATACGAACTATAAACAAATAGATTAGGTTAGGGAAATTTCACCTTGGTGCTTTTTGAAAATACATTGCATTTTTTTTCGAAAAAACTTGTTGAGATAAAAAAGTTAGTAAATGAATTGGGCTTTCCAGCCATGTTTGAAAGGAAAATTTGTATCAAAAAAAAATTGTAAGAAAAAATTTCTTAGGGGTTGACTATTTCAACCCCTTCTAATCATACTTCGGGGTTGACAAAATTCCAAATGTGTAGTTTTATTGACAAATAATATTCATCAAGTTACTTGCCTTTAGCTTAATATACAGGGAAAATAAAAAAAGAGGAACATTTTTTTTTTGTTAATCTTCGGAGGGGTGTCACTTTTCCGGGGGGAGGTTTTTCAAAATATTGCATACCAAATACCCACCTTAATTTTCATCACAGAATCATCCCTTACATTTGTTCAGTGTTATTCAGATACACCCTATATGTGAATTTATAATAGTATACGAATAGTATTTGAATATTAAATGCTTTCTTTCTGGGTTTTCTCTCCTAAACTCTGAGAAACATCTATAAAATAAAAAAAAAATATTATTTTGTGATTTGCCTCTGCGTAAAAAACACGAGATTTGTCAGAAGCAATCAATCGAACAATGTTGCCTAACAAACAACAACGAAACAACATCAACGAAGAAACAACTATATCGTAACGTTTCGGAGTCTATATCAGACTCCTTCGTCAGACACTTAACGAAGATCTTCAGAACTATTTTTTGTTGATTGCTGTTCTGAATTTCAGAATAGCAATCAACAAAAAATAATTCTGAAGATTTGAAGAGCCTTCAAAGCCGTATTCTAGAGCCAAGTTCTAGATCTAAACTCGATCGGTTCATATGCTTGACCAGAAAAAAGTGACCCCTAAAAATTTCACAATTATCTTTGTATGTAAATTCCAAGTCCAAAAAAATTTTAATTCATTCAACTAGAACCATCGTTAAGTAATTTATCTATCTAAAATCCAAAATTTGCAAGATTAACGGCCGTATTCACAAATAATTCAATCTCCGTTAAGGATACATTTGAATCGCAACCTCAGTTAACATATGTAACGGTGGTCAAAAAGGCCTGTTTCACGTTAATTTTCACGTTCACTGAGGTTGCGATTCTTATTGCGCGTATGTTCTGGGGAACATACGCGTTATAGTTTTGCCCAAATGTGAAATTTAATTCTGTGGTGCCGTCCGGCCGGCCGTCCGGCCGTCCGTTGCCACGATAACTTGAGAACGGAAAGAGCTAGCGACTTGAAATTTTCAGGGTAGGTGGCGCATCCCAATACGACGGACAAGTTCGTTAATGGGTATAATCGGCCCAATGGTTTCAGAGTAATAATTTTGTTTTCAACCAAAATAAATCCGATCGAATTTTAAACTTGGTGAATAGTTGTAGAATATAGACCTAAGCACGTTCATGAAATTTTGTGAGAATCGTATCGCTAGAAAATTATTAAAAAATTATTAAAAAATATTTTTATTGTCACGATAACCTGAGAACGGAAAGAGATAGCGGCTTGAAAATTTCAGGTTAGGTTGTGCATCTGAATGCGACATTTGAGTTTGTTTATGAGCATAATCGTCCAAACGGTTTTAGAGTTATAGCCATCTGAAATTTTCTGAAATTTGGATGTTTTTTGTTCCTCATTAACTCGAAGAATACAAAACCGATTGGATTCAAACATGGTGAATAGTTGTAGAATATAGACCTAAGCACGTTTATGAAATTTTGTGAGCATCGTATCGCTAGAAAATTATTAAAAAATTATTAAAAAATATTTTTGTTGTCACGATAACCTGAGAACGGAAAGAGATAGCGGCTTGAAAATTTCAGGTTAGGTTGTGCATCTGAATGCGACATTTGAGTTTGCTTATGAGCATAATCGTCCAAACGGTTTTAGAGTTATAGCCATCTGAAATTTTCTGAAATTTGGATGTTTTTTGTTCCTCATTAACTCGAAGAATACAAAACCGATTGGATTCAAACATGGTTATTAGTTGTAGAATGCCAACGCGAAAATTTTTGCAGAATTTCGTGAGGATGGTATAACTAGAAAATTCAAAAAAAAATAATTAAAAATAATTGAAAAAAATTCTATATATCATAAACTATTCGTCCGGCATGGCTGAAATTTTGGGAGAGCCTGCAGAACCTAACTCTACTGCAGAATTCCAAGTTTGAACACGATCGGATCTATATTGTTGGAGAACCGAGCAGCCTTTTGTGAGTTCGGTAGGTGGATGCGAATCGTCGTATGATATGTTGTCTATGGTCGTATTTTTGCGAGAACCTCCAAAAATAAAATATGAATGTCATGATGACATATTATTATACATATATATTCATGGTAAAATCGTGTTATTTCATCACAAATCTATAGGAGATTAGATGATAGCCCTACATTAGTGGTCAGACCTGGTTTTGAAAGAGATCCTCCTTAGGAGGAGGCAACTAAATATTGAAGGGATTTCTATGAACAAGAGTGAATATCTTTGAGGAATAGAGAGGCGATTCTTCTTCAAGAGATCCATGTGCCTTCAGAGGAGTATATTTGCGAGAGGGGACCTTTGAATTTTGCAGAAGGCTTCTGATCTTGTAAGGTGAGAGGCTCATTTGTGGATATTAAATCTCGTGATGGGTAGAAAGGAATTCTAGGCCAGTTTTTCTATCACTAATGAGAATATATCTTTATGTAATAACGGGTGATTTTTTGAGAGCTTTTGGATTTGATTTGAAAAAAATTGGTTCAAGCACTGACGTGAAGTCAGAAGCTTTTGCGCGTATGTTCTATTGTCCATTCTTCTGTATTGGACACCCTTAATCGAATTTACCATGGTAAATTCGATTAAGTGTCCAATACAGAAGAATGGACAATAGAACATACGCGCAAAAGCTTCTGACTTCACGTCAGTGCTTGAACCAATTTTTTATCCTTAACTGAGATTCAATGCTTTGTGAATACGGCGGATAGAGTCTTTCGGGCAAAATGCTATAAAACACCGTTGTAAAATTTCCATGGTTTTTCCAAGTACTCCTAAAAACGAGAAGATTGCCTTCATTATGCGACCTCTACACTGTTTATAATTCTCATGATTGCAAACCTGATTTTGTTACGACAAAGTGATGCATCAATCATTGATGTTATAGACGATGTTGGGGCCATAATTTGGGGGAAATAGAAGTTTAAGGAGTTCCTGAAGGTTTAAAAAATTGCGTAAATAAAATATACAACGCTTGTCAAAAAGTACTCCTCATTAGGAATCTAAACCCAAGTTTTTCGCAATTCCTACATCTTTCAACATAATCGGGTATGGTGTCTTGATACAGGGTCTTTATGAATTATATTGTAACATCGTAGTTGGTTCTGTAGCCCTCTCATTTTGCCGCTTCATACGCAACAGCTCACATTTGCAATTCCAGCCACAGAAGAAAATATGAGTTCCAAAATGATTGTCACTGGGAGATTACTCTAACCCCTTTTCCGGGTTTACAAGATACCATGTGATGACCAGAGTAGGTTAATTTGATCGAAAGAACGATAAATGATACTGGAATTTTATTCTTTTTTTTAAGGAGTTTTTTTTTCAGAAAATACCAAGATGATGGAATCGAGAGTGAATTACTCCTTAGTTGGGATTCTATTCTAGTCATTTTCACGAGATATCATATTAGCTATCGAACAGATATAAGTAATCTGTTCCCTTTTGTTTTAATGGAAGAATTTTTGAAATCCTATTTAGAATTTTTGAGATGTAAGTAAACTGATAACTGAATGCATACAGTTGAACTATTAATGTTCGAATGCAGGTGATAAATTAATACAAATGGACAGAATAGAATACAGTTTCGCCATTTGTAAGAATTCTAACAAAGAATTCACCTCAAATGTTCAAAATGTGCTCCAATATTCTCACGGCATTTATAAATCCTTTTTCGTTTGTTGACGAATATATTTTTTAACATTTTTGGGACAATATTTTGGCATATTGGCAGATTTTGGAATATTGGCTGTCAGTTTAGAAATTCTATGATATAAACAGAACCCAAGAAGTGAGAAGAGGCAAATGTAAATCCTAAGCCGACCTCGATGTTACAATCATTTATAAAGACCTTGTATATATTAGTGTATGTTTGCGTATTGAATTTGGATTTAACATTCGTAGTGTGAAATAATAATCTCTATTTCTTGCTTGATGCTATCGATTAATTTTTTTTTGTGGTTAGCTTTATTCAAAATATTTTCTTTAAGTAAGTGCTATACCTGCTGAAAATAATAAAAATAATAATAAATTGCCTTTATTTATCCTCTAAATATTACAATATTATAATACAAAAATTGGTTCAAGCCCTGTGGACAGGAGCTATTGGGCGCATGTTCATCTTCCTTGTGGCCCGTACTGACCAGTAAAGAAAAAAAGCAGTATCATGTTGAATACCTTAATATTATTGATTATTATATAATAATCGATGAAAATACTGAGAGAGACCCAGGAAATTTGACACATTTTGTCTTATATCTCCAGAAATTGAAATCGTATAGAGCCAAAATTTTGCACAATGTTGCAAAATACTACAATTGACGTTAGTACAAGTTTTTGTTGCAATCTGATGAATAGTTCACGAAAAAAAAATTTTTTTTTCGAAAAAATTAAAAGAAAAATTTATTTTTCAAAAATTACCAACATTTCGATCATAACAAAATTTTGGCAAAAGTTGCGCGTTTATATCCTCGAACTGACTACCAAGTTTCGATTCAACATCTTCTTTAGTTCCTGAAATATCAGGGAAATAACCTCAAAATTTTAAATGTCTATAACTCCTAAACCGTCCGGCCGATTTTGCCCGTTAACGAACTTAGCCGTCGCATTTTGATCAGAAACCTACCCTGAAAGTTTGAAGTCGATAGGACCTTCGGTGCTCCTGTTATCGTGCCTACGGCCGGAAAACCGGCCGGCCGGACGGCACCCAAAAATCTGACACCGGATTCGTGATCAGGGAGTCCGAATTAGTCTATTAGCCAATTTTCAGCTCGAAATTCGAAAATTACAGACATTTGGACGAAATGATAGGACGATGTTCCCCTAGAACATGCGCCCAAAAATAAGGCGGAGTCTAGCAAGATTCTACTCCACTTAACCTCAACCAGGGGCACAATAGACCTTAAGGTCACAGTGCAACGTTACCTCCTACAACAATATACAATACAATAACCTCAACCAACCAAAATTAACATTTTATTCCAAAATGGCTAATGTGAAATAATTTATTACTCATTTTGAAATTCTTAACGAAATACAAAAGTTACACTATTCTATAAAACTAGATGGGGAAAAAAAATTCAAAATTCAAAGCAGCATTTAAATGGAAAACAAACAAAAGCATACAAACACGCAAATATAGATCTAGCTATGCAAGTTATAAAGAATCTATTATTATTATTATTATCAAGTGGGGATTCTGTGAAGAAGTCCACATATCACATATGATTTCCAAGTTGCTTTCATACAATGAGGCATCCCTATTACATTACTCCAACATCATCTTAGTCATTATGTTCAATTTTTCTCGATTTTTGCAATGAAATGTGTATATATCCAACGACATTCCCATCAGGAATGCTTCCTTTATGTTACATACTGGGTATAGGTGTGTTTACTCATCTCATATCCGTTTCTTGGCTTCCGAAATAGGATTTCCTGTTCAATTCTTTGTGATTTTGTTTGAAGACGTACACAGTTCGTCATGCACATCCTTCATGATTAAATATGGCAGTATACCACATGTATATTCCTTACGTATTTATAGTTGACTCAGCTATTAAGTCAATGTCATACCAAGAATAGATCTAAGAGATCTGATTAGGAATATATAACTGCAGATTTGGTACCGAATTCATGATGAAGCATTTTCATTAGTTCAGGTAGCAGATATTAATTGTTTAGTATCGATATGGTAAATAAGTCAGATGGACGGTAAATTAAATTATTTCAAGACTATTAAAAATTCATTTGCCAGCGTGTTTTTTTTGTTTGAGGAAACTGGTTTCTTTTTTATTCCTTTTTGGAGCCCTGGTTCTCCTGAACAGACTGCCTATGAATTTCCCAAATGTCTGTAATTGTCTCAAACGATCGGTTTCGACTCATGAAGAATACGAGGTCAAACTTGATTCTGTCTGACCGGCCGTCAGCACGAAAACTCCCAAACACGATTAGTTAAAGATTTTAAATTCGCAGGGTAGTTTTGGAGGCAAAATCCGCCAGTTCAGTTCGTTATTGGGCAAAACCCGCCCAAATATCTCAACATACTGAGCCGATCGAATTGAAGCTCGGTAGAGTTAAAGTTGAAAAATACCGAAACCAAGACTTATACAAGATTTCATGATGATCGTATCACGTGAAAATAGAACAAAAAAATTGGTTCAAGCCCTGTGGACAGGAGCTTTTTGGCGCACTTGTTTGAACAGACAAATTATATCTCCGAAAGTATTGGTTCCTCAGAGTTGGGAATTATATCAATGGATTCCTATGAAAGCAATGCATCATGAAAGAAATTGAATTTAAAAAAAGTGTCGTTTAAAAAAATGCTTCAAAAATTATCTTATACAAAAAAGGGCAATCTACAATGCTTCAATGCCTTAGTGCTTCGAAAATTGTCATTAAATTTATTTATCAACATTAAATGAGCAATCTGCAATGATTCAACCTCGTGAAATGGGTTGTTGCAACTTAGACTCGGTGCATAGTTTTCACAACTCGAAATACCTAAGGAAAGTATCATCGAAATGTCTAGAGCAAGGCTGGAGACAATCATAGCAGATTGTCCATTTATTCCTGATATTTGAGTAGGTAGTGGATTACGAAATAATTATTTTAATAGTTCAAAATATATTAATAAAATACTATCCTCTTTTCATAATTTAAAATTTAATAGTCCATACCACTAACACATTCTTTTCTGCATTATGAACCTTAACTCAAGAAAAAATGATTGATACACAAATGTAGATCCATATTTCAGTATTTTTTTGCTAGCAACATTATGAAAATACTGTATATAGGAACATGTCTCACTACTTAAGGAAGTAAAAGGTAATATTAACCTCAGTGGTCAACGAACAGTAATTTCTTTTGATGATTCCATTATGTTATTCTGTCCTATTGCCTCCATAAACTACATCAAAACAGTCTTGTATATATTCACAAATTCAAGAATCGAATACTTGCTCTCCAAGAGAAAATAACAACTATGAATTGACAATCTCTAATAGCTAGAAAAAATGACATTTATGAATAGTGATCACAGACAGATTCTGTGTTCACATTCTGTGAATACATATAACTTACGATGTATTAGCTTGTTAGAGTTGAAAATGATAACAATGGATTCTTATGATGAAATAGCATCTTAAAAAAATTTGAATTCAAAAGTTGTAATGTAAAAAAAAATATTTTTTTTCGTTTCTCCGAAACTATTAGACCGATTTTGCCCACTAACGAAATTAACCGAGATATTGATCCCTGAAATATTCAACTGTCTAGCTCATTCCGTTCGAGAGTTATCGTGTTAACGGCCGGACAGAATCAAATTTGACCTCGAATTCTACATTGGGGAGTCAAACCGAATTGTTTGAGACCATTTTCGTAAAAAAATTCGAAAGTTACATACATTTGGGCAAAATGATAACGCGATGTTCCCCAGAACATACGCGCAATAAATCCAAGCTATATCCCTAACTTTCTTTGAGCAGTTTATTTCATTTCCGAAATGCGTTGGGAAAAATCTCTTCGCGTTGGTGTTGCAGTAACAAATCGTGACTATGACCTGTCGTACGTTAAAACCGCTTCTTATGAAAGCAGCATTGAACTTGTGAAGGTTAGCTCCAATTAATTTCGAGAACATCTCGCAAGAGTTCGTCTAAAAGACGAACTTGACGGATACCAAATGCGACTACCATTCACTTTTCACGCCAATTTCTACGTCATTAAAGGCCAATATCTCAGAGACGATCGTATAACTTAGAAATTATCATCCGAAACCGTCAAAATTCACGATCATTCATTCGCACTTTCTACAATTTGCGATTCAGATACATAATTATTCCACTTCCATCTCCAAATAGCCTCCAATGTCACTCGTCCAGTGGCCACGATGCGATAACACCTCCAAGACAACAGTGAAAGTAGAAAGTTGCACCACGCCAGGCTATATCCACTCTGCGTGCTATATAACATGTATAATAATTTTATTTTTAGGTGCTCTCAGAACTACGTTTAGTATCACTTTACTGTGTGTTCTGTTGAATAACACCTGGTTTCTGGTTTCCTATCTCTAGCGAAAGTGTTGAAATATTTATTAAATACAGGGTGTCCCAAAAATACCACGCGAAAGTGACACTGGAGATAGATTGGCATTAGGTCTATCAGATAGCATCAACATGACCTCAGTAAAAGTCCGCTGGTTTTCGAGATATCACCACTTTTGTGTATTTTATAAAAATCTCCAGTTTTCGGTCTTTTATCGCCTAGCATTGCTAGAAATTACTTCAAACTCATGTTTTTTTTTACCTAGGCTATCCTGAATAGTTGCTTAAAACAATGAAGTAATAAGTTCACCGACAACTAGAACAAAATCCTTCAAAAAATGTCTAACTTGTTGTATTTTATGCCGAAGTTAAAACGTTAACTTAAGTTTGACTGACTGCTGTGAAAAAAAATTATATCAGACTGAATTGACAAATAATCGCAAAAACTGGTCCATTTCATGCCCTTTTCAAAATGATACAACACTACCAATTTTTTTTAATCAGAACCAGAATTGCTACTTATTAAAAAAAACCAAAACCCTTATCGACTATCTCGCTCCCACATTCATTGTTTTGTAACATGGAAACCGGTCCGACTTTCACAGACTAGGGGTCTTCGAATAGTCTAGACCAGGGGTCACCAAATGGCGGACCGCGGTCCGGATGCGGATCGCGAACCTTTTTCTTGCGGACCATTTTTCCAGAAAACATGTATTCTTGATTAAAAAAATTCAGATAACTTTTCGTTTTATTTACTAATTATAGATATTGGATTTAGATTAACTGCTAGTCAAATTCTTATGCCATCATAATGCTATCAACGACCCGCGACAGATATACAGATTTTGTGAACGGACCTCCAATGAAACTAATTGGTGACCCCTGGGTTAGATACTAGAGAAAATATTTGGCGTTTGACGGATTTACTCATTTCCTAATATTTTCCGAACGGATAGAGATACAGAGGAAATAGATACATAAATCTAAACGTCGTCCACCGACCAATCATCGGGGAAAATTTGGATATCGAGATGTGAAAATCATAGATTTCTAAGTGCCGACCCAAAAAATTTTTTTCATGGTATATCGATACGGAGCTCGTGTCTAGTTAAATCGAGGTCGCTGATCACGAATATGCAATTAGTTTTTCCCTAAGTGGCGTACTTTGGGAAAATTTTCACTTAGAGTGAAAAAATGGACGAAAATAGGTAAATTTTGGAAGTTCACACCACCCAAAAAAATCGGAGTAAGGTGTTGTTGATTTTTTCCCTCATATATGGATCCTTTATCTACTGAATAATCCAAACAGAAAATGTCCAGGCCGTACTATTCGGAAATCATGATTTTTTTCCCAAGGGTCTGTTTTTCGGAAAATTCATTTCGCGGTATTTTCGCGGAAAATTCTCTAATGAAAAATCCGATCATATATTCGTAATCTACGGTCCCGAATTAGTAAATGACGTAATTTGCATCGAAATCGGAGACCGGTCGAATTTTGGCAATTTTTTAATACATTAGCCTTAAAAAAATCCCATTTTTCGAGAAAAATTTTTTGACGCGAAACTATGAAACGGGTACTTATTCTTATAGATTCGGGGCCGTAGATTCCGAATCTACCATCACATATTTATTACAAAAATTTTCCGAGGAAATATCGCGGAAAGAATTTTCCGAAAAATAGACCCTCGGGAAAAAAAATCATAATTTCCGAAGCGTACGACCTGGACATTTATTGTTCGGATGATTCGATAGATAAAGGATCCAAATATGACGTAAAAAATCAGCAAACACCCTACTCCAATTTTTTTGGGCGGTGGAAAGTTCCAAAATTGACCTATTTTCGTCAATGTTTTCACTTTAAGTGAAAATTTTCCCAAAGTACGCCACTTAGGGAAAAACTAATTACATATTCGTGATCAGCGACCTCGATTTAATTAGACACGAGCTCCGTATCGATATACCATGAAAAAAATTTTTTGGGTCGGCACTTAGAAATATTTTTGACCCGGAATCGAAGGAAAATTTTTCTTTCCCGTCCGAAATCTATGATTTTCACATCTCGATATCCAAATTTTCCCCGATGATTGGTCGGTGGACGACGTTTAGATTTATGTATCTATTATTATTTAAATATTAGGTAATGAGCGAATCCGTCAAACGCCAAAAAGTTTTCTCTAGTATCCAACACATACAAAAATCTACAATTTTCCGATTAGGTCGACGCGGCTTTGGCTATTCACTAAATCGGGTACGCAGATCACGAATCTGTAATTAGATTTTCCGTATCTCGATTAGTTTCGGAGCAATGACGAAGAAAGTCGCAATTTCTGGCTCTACCTCCGGAAAATGGACTAATCAGTCGGATTTTCGCCATATTACCAAAATTAATCGAGATACGGAAAAACTAATTACAGATTCGGAATCTACGCCCTCGATTTAGAGAATAGCCAAAGCCGTGGCGATCTAATCGGAAAATTCTAGATTTTTGTATGGGTTAGAATCTAGACAAAGGACTCACAGCTCTGGCAATGTGTTAGTTGTTGTATGCATTTTATCAATATTTCACAGGAAATAGGTCATAAATACTTCTACAAGGGTTGAAGTATTACAAGATATTTTACTTGCAATTATCTTTTCGTGGAAAATATTAATTTCAAGGGTGAGACCACCCATGCAAAAATAAACCAGTTAACCCAAAACATTTAAGTTTTACAAGCGAGCTGCTTTGTTTAGAAATACAAATGAGCGCTTCCCAACATGTGAAGTCATGGGACGCAACAGTGGTGATATCTCGAAAACCAGCGGACTTTTACTGAGGTCATGTTGATGCTATCTGATAGACCTAATGCCAATCTATCTCCAGTGTCACTTTCGCGTGGTATTTTTGGGACACCCTGTATATTGCATATAATATTAATTCCTGGAAATTAAGTATGTAACAAAACAAAACATCTATAGTAAAAGACCGCCTGGCTTTTGCTTGGACATATTACAACGGCTGATAGGTTCCTGGTCTTAAATACAGATGACGATACAAATTAATACAGTGCGTGGGTAAAGTAATATATAAGGTAAAGTAATATATAAGGAACGAAATTGATAACTGCGTGTTTGAATGCTTTCAAGCAAAACGCTCGGACAAGTCAATTTAAGTTCTTAATTAACCACCTTATGGCATAAAAATTTAACTTATGACTTCATTCATTTTTACAGTATGGTTTTTTTTTAAATGACCAACTCAATTTTTATTATACCGGGCAACTTACCTAAATGATGGTGTAAAAAATCGGTTCAAGTCCTGTGGACAGGAGCTTTTTGGCGCTCTTGTTCAAACAGAAAAATTATATCTCCGAAACTATTGTTTTCTCAGAATTGGGAATTATATCAATGGATTCTTTTGATAGAACTGCATCATAAAAGAAATTGAATTTAAAAAAAGTGTCGTTTAAGCAAAAATGTTTCAAAAATTATCATTTAAACAAGAGTGCCAAAAAAAAGAGCAATCTACAATGCTTCAAAAATTGTCATTAAATTTATTCATCAAGATTAAATGAGCAATCTGCAATGATTCAACCTCGGGGAATGGGTTATTGCAACTTACACTCGGTGCATAGTTTTCACAACTCGAAATACCTAAGGAAAGTATCATCGAAATGTCTAGAGCAAGGCTGTAGACAATTATAGCAGATTGTCCATTTATTCTCGATATTTGAGTAGGTAGAGGCTTACGAACAAATTATTTTAATAGTTCAAAATACATTAACTAGCAACATTATGAAAATACTTTAAATAGGAACATGTCTTACTACTTAAGAAAATAAAATGTAATATTAACCTCAGTGGTCAACGAACAGTAATTTGTTTTGATGACTCCATTATGTTCTTCTTTCCTATTGCATTCAATATGCAACAAGTCAATATTATTTTTGGTATCGAAACAGTCTGGTATATATTCACAAATTCAAGATTCGGCCCTTGTTTTCCAACACAAAGTACGAATTATAAACAAACTAGAACAGAAATAAATTTGACTTGTGTCTTATAGGTAGATTAGATGACATGTCAGAACAGTGAACACAGATAGAACACAGACAGATCGAATTCGCATTCTGTGAAAACATAGAAGTACGATGTTTTATTGAAAATTTGAAAAATCATATCTCCGAAAGTATTAGCTTTTTAGTTTTGAAAATATATCAATGGATTCTTATGGTGGAACTGCATCAAAAAAGATTGAATTTGAAATTTGTATTGTAATGTACTTTTGAAAATACGTAACTTATTTCGCATGAACATTTCTCTATAAGAAAGCTGGTTTAGGAGTGGCTGCTGAGTATGATCTTTTACCAAAACAATGCACCTTAACCCAAGTTCTTGGGCTATGATGGTAAAATTGCACGAATTTAACTTTTGAATTAACTCCGAGGAAATGGTTATCAAACGAATTTAGGTCAATTTTTTCTTAAAATCAGGTAAAACATGAGCATTATCGTATATTATTTGATATTAAATTACCTCTATGTATACATAATGTATTTTGTGAATTGTCAACTCATAGTATTCCTTGGCACAATCGTACGATTGGACTGATTTTTTTCGTAGAAATTACTCTCGTAATACACTATTGAAAATAAATCACTGTTATACAGGATGTTTTATCTCATGATACAATTGTTTGATCGAACTGATTTGTATCCTTACGCCACCACAAACAAAGCACTGTTTATTTTCGATCCGACAGTGAATGTATGTATTTGAGTTGAAACTAATCGTGTGAGGCCATTCTCGGCCAAAAAGTGGACCAGTTTTTTTTTGGAAGCTTGTTTTTACAGTCGGGTCTATATTCTTGGAAATATTGGGGTATTATTAAATTTGAATAAGCGCACCAAAGCTCCTGTTCACAGTGTTTTTACCACGTGTTTAGAATTTTTTTAATTTAAAATCATCCTTGTGCAAACTGATGAAACTTCTGATAAATAAGTTACTAAATTTTTAGGATATCTTGCGGTTACTTGATGTTACAGTATTGGGATGAAGTAATTTTGGCATAGTATTTCTAAATAAAAAAAAAAAAAGCACTGACGTGAAGTCAGTACTCTTTGGCGCGCGTGTTCACGGTGGCTAATTTGAATTGAATGATTCAAAAATTAACAGTGCTGTATCTAAGCTGCCATCAGGATAGAGTAACAAAGTTGGAAAAGAACACAAGTGACTCTCCTTAGTCGCACAAGCTCCTAGAAGATTTGGGAGGGTCAGTATAATCCTAATCATGTTTATAGCACGCGCGCCAAAGCAGATTGACTTTTTACACTTTTTCTTTCATTGTTAAGTCAATCTGCTTTTGCGCGCGTGCTATAAACATGATTAGGATTATACTGACCCTCCCAAATCTTCTAGGAGCTTGTGCGACTAAGGAGAGTCACTTGTGTTCTTTTCCAACTTTGTTACTCTATCCTGATGGCAGCTTAGATACAGCACTGTTAATTTTTGAATCATTCAATTCAAATTAGCCACCGTGAACACGCGCGCCAAAGAGTACTGACTTCACGTCAGTGCTTTTTTTTTTTTTTCAAGTTCCTTTAACAAATATAGCTATCAATACAGTTTGGCTGTTAGCTTTACCGTAGATCAGAAAAAAATTCGGTTGTGGGTCCTCCGTTAGGGACGCAATTGCATCTTCTCCAAATCCGAACGCATTTTAATATAGATCTACCGAATATAGTTATTTATAAATTCGCTTCAGGGCCACCATACAGTCATTTCAAATCGGAAACAACGCTATTTCCCCCAAACTGACTTGTGTCCGTGCACTGAATTGACATGAATATTCTTTTAAAACCTCACAATATCGGCTCTTTACTCCCAACATAACCCAAACAACCCAAAACCATTCACTTCTCGTCTGCGCAAGCGCAGTATACTCGTGGCTGCAAGTCCTCCCAAAATTACACACCTCATATCGCTTTTTGAATCCACGCATGCGCAGACCCTCACCAGGGGATTCTATAGCGGAAAAGCATCCGCCACCCCAAAACCCCAATCCTCTCTGACGAAAGCACCAGCAGTTAAATCACTGATGGTCTGCTCATGCGCATAACGAAAAATGCCCGTAAGGGGTTACATCCATTTCGATATTAGCCCCAGGGCCACGGTACGGACACTTTAACTCTGAAACAACGCTACATCCCCCAAACTAACTTTTCCTTGCACTGAATTGCTATGAATATTCTTTTAAAACCTCATAATATCGACTCAGCACTCCCAACATAACCCATCCAACCCAAAAACAGTCACTTCTCTTCTGCGCATGCGCAATCTACTCGCGGCTAAAAGTCCTCTCAAAATAACACACCTTACAAAAAACTCCGATTCTCCAACACTAGTGGTTCCGGAGATATCACATCTTTAATCCACGCATGCGCAGACCCTCAACAGGGGATTCTATAGAGGAATAGCATCCGCCACCCCAAAACCCTACTCCTCTCTGACGATATCACCACCAGTTAAATTACTGATGGTCTGCTCATGCGCATAACGAAAAATGCCTGTAAGGGGTAACATCAATTTCAAAATTAGCCCCAGGGCCACGGTACGGACACTTTAACTCGGAAACAACGCTACATCCCCCAAACTGACTTGTCCTTGCACTGAATTGCTATGAATATTCTTTTAAAACCTCATAATATCGACTCAGCACTCCCAACATAACCCATCCAACCCAAAAACAGTCACTTCTCTTCTGCGCATGCGCAATCTACTCGCGGCTAAAAGTCCTCTCAAAATAACACACCTTACAAAAAACTCCGATTCTCCAACACTAGTGGTTCAGGAGATATCACATCTTTAATCCACGCATGCGCAGACCCTCAACAAGGGATTCTATAGTGGAATAGCATCCGCCACCCCAAAACCCTAATCCTCTCTGACGAAAACACCACCAGTTAAATCACTGATGGTCTGCTCATGCGCATAACGAAAAATGCCTGTAAGGGGTAACATCAATTTCAAAATTAGCCCCAGGGCCACAGTACGGACACTTTAACTCGGAAACAACGCTACATCCCCCAAACTGACTTGTCCTTGCACTGAACTGCTATGAATATTCTTTTAAAACCTCATAATATCGACTCAGCACTCCCAACATAACCCATCCAACCCAAAAACAGTCACTTCTCTTCTGCGCATGCGCAATTTACTGGCGGCTAAAAGTCCTCTCAAAATAACACACCTTACAAAAAACTCCGATTCTCCAACACTAGTGGTTCGGAAGATATCGCATCTTTAATCTACGCATGCGCAGACCCTCATCAGGGATCTGAAGTCTATGGAGGAATAGCATCCGCCACCCCAAAACCCCAATCCTCTCTGACGAAAACTACAGCAGTTAAAGGACTTCTCATCTGCGCATGCGCAATACGGAAAATGCCCGGAAAGGGCAGCATGAACCTCAATAACATATGTTTCGGCATTAAAAGCAAAGTATTCCGCAAAATAGTAGTAATTTTTTTATTTTTTTCATGTCACGTGATCTTCACGAAATTTTGCAAAAGTGTTTGCTTTGGTCTTTTGCATCTAACTACTGAGTTTCAATTTAATCAGATCAGTATTTCTCGAGTTATCTTGAAAATAAAATTTTCAAATTTTCAAATTTTTTTTTTGCCACTTTAGGGCCGTCCGTTCAACACAAAACTTTGCAGGCATATAAAGGTCATGATTCTACAATCTGATGCCAAATTTCAAAAAGATCGAGTGATCGGTTCCGGAAATATTCATAAAAAACGTTTTTATTAAAAACGGCCTTAACTCCGAAACCGCTCGGTCGATTTTGCCCGTTAACGAACTTGTCCGAGATATTTACGCTACGAAACTACCCTGCAAATTTCAACGCTCTAAGTCGTTCCGTTCGAGAGTTATCGTGCTAACGGCCGGACCGGCCGGCCGGACCTGCCGGCCGGACGGACAGAATTGAATTTGACCTCGAATTCTTCATCAGGCAGTCGAACCCAATCGTTTGAGACCATTTTCGAAAAAAAATTCGAAAAATACAGACATTGTGACGAAATGATAGCACGCTGTTCCTTGCGGAACACGCGCGCAAAAATGTCTGATAACAGTTAACACCGCGCAAATAGATGTAAGTTTCCTTTGAAAATTCGGCATTAAACAGCATACCACTTGATGAACAGTGAAGTGTATATACAGCGTGAGTCTTTGACCACTGCATTAATTTTAACCAAAGATTCTTCTCATCAAATGAAACACTTTTTTCATTTACCATTTTTCCAGATTCGGCTCAGGTAAAAAGTTACAAGCGTTTAAAGATTTCACAATGTGCTAATACACTCCCGCATATAAATTATCTATGACACTGTTGGCGGACGAGAATAAGGCATGGTAACGTGGTTTACAGCTTGATTCGAGATTCCAACGCTCAGGGACGGATCCATAAAAGTAGTGAAATTTCTGGAGTTTTCCATTTAAAAACATTCAATGAAGAATATCTCGAAAACGGTGCGTTTAAGGAGGAATGATGAAGAATAATATAATGTTCTAAAACGATGGAATACTCTTGAAATGACTCAAGACAAACTTTATATGCTTTCTTTATGCTAATTTCGTTTAGTTCTATGAATCCACGAGTCCATAACTAGAATACCAGTAGAGGTAGAAAATAACTAATATTTGGAAAATATGTATCATAGTTATAGGAAACTTTACGCCAGTATTCATTTTATTCGAAAAAAAGGTGTCAAAGCTACAAAATAAAAACTGATTTTTTTTTCAAAATTTCAACAGCCTGTATCTTTTTACCTGAGCTGAATTTGGAAAAATGTTAAATGAAAAAAGTGTTTCATTTGATGAGAGGAATCTTTGGTTAAAATGAATGCAGTGGTCAAAGACTCACCCTGTATACATTCCACGGAATGGAACTAAGGTTTTAAGCTTCATTTTTAGAAAAATACTGACGTCAAGTTAGTCTGCTTTGGCGCGCTTGTTCAAATCCGTTGCCAGGACGTCGCCCAAGGCTACTGGCCTCCAGGAAAAAAATGATATTTTTTCCAATATTTTCAACGGTAGATTCTATCGGATTCAAAGCTAGATATTGGTTGTAAATTAAGGTTTTGAAGGCTCTTGCAAAATTTGAGCGACATCCGACAGATAGTTTCTGAGATACATAATTTTTTACTATAATTTTTTATATTAATATTCTAGTCAATCAACCCTCGAAAAATATTGTACCTACAAGTCTTCGTGTCGGTATTTTTCAACTCAGTACCAAGTTTCAATTCAATCAGATCAGTATTTTCGAGTTATTGGGAAGTTCACTTTATGTGCATTTGTTTTCAAACTTCACAATAAACAGTTGTTTATAACAGAAAAGCTATACTATCTGATGCTTGAAATTCAATGAAATTGTTTGAGGAATCTCATTTCCTCACTCAATTCTTATGATCTAGTCTTTTTTGCAGCATTTGTAATAAAAATATTCCACTACTTATACTTCACTAATAAAAAACTCTTTCGGGCATTCAGCCTCCAATCGTTACCACTATAAGAATGAACACAATATTTCATGGCCTATAATATAATAATTGATTATAAAAAGTATTTGCATACATCAGTTCAATTAATTTTTTTTGTTCTTCTTAGTCTGTCTTCACCCAATTTCGATGATCTCGTATCCCACTTGCTCAACATCCATACGAGTGATTTTAAACGCACCTTTCATGCCTTTATTTCAGCATCAATAGCGGAACAAGAAGTATCATTATTGCATAAGATTGGCGATATACAAGAACCGAATGGATTATATCTATTTCGATAATGGAGGAGTCATCACGTCTGCAGACCTTGGCTATTATTCATTAATTAATACAATGGTTTGCTGGTGAATTAAATATAAGGATGTACCAGTCTGTTTCATACACCTATATCTACTTATATAATCACAAAAAATAGACGAAGGTGGAACATGTTAATGTAGAAGGATAGAGCAGAAATTGACACGAGATGAATGATAGCTACATCGAAAGTGAAGAAAAAAGTGTTAGAAAAAAAACGAGAATAATGAATAAATATACTCAGTGAATTAAGAAGTGTTACAGCATGAAGGAATAATATACCCACCTCAATTTTTTGGTAGACAGAAATACTATATTTAATACTGAATGGTTTCTTTATGGGTTTCTCTCCCAAACTCTAAAAACATATCTATGAAATAAAAAAATTATTATTTTGATATTGACAACAAACCATTAAAAGTCTATGGAAATAAAGGAAAATAAGTAATCTTTAAAGAATACTTTGGGAGGTATATTCATTACTAAATAGTTAGTGACAATTTTCGAATTTCGGAATAAGCGTCAAGAAAAAATAATTGTGAAGATTTTTTCTTGATGTCTGACGAGGGAGTCTGATCGAGTCTCCAATACGTTACGAAATAGTTGTTTTATCGTTGATGTTATTACGTTACTGTTTGTTAGGCAACATTGTTCTACATTAGTTCTGACAAATACCTTGTGTTTATAACGCAGAAGCAATTTACAAAATATATATTTTTTATTTTATAGACATTTTTCAGATTTTGGAAAAAAAAATCTAGAAAGGAACCATTTCTCAGAGAAAAATAAACAGCTTTCTTAGATTTTGGATGATTAAGTATCCAAACCATTTTGAAAGAAGTGTCTTCAGAAAGCAGATACATACAAATAGATATTTGAATCATCAACTTAGTGCGAAAAAAGGTGTTATTAAAAAACTTTACGACAGAGCTAATCTAATTTGTTCTACTCTTGAAAATCGAGATAATTAAATTGATTTCATAAACGATTACTTGAAGATAATCTATATCCGAGAAAATTCAGGAATTCATCTATAATGAATTTAGATGAAAGAGATTATAATCGAATAACAATAAATCAAGTACTACAACAAAATAACCAACAAGAACAACAACCTAATCTATTGAATTTGATCTCATAGGTTCGCGGCCCTTCAAAGAAAAAACAAGAGAATCGGTTCTAGGTTCAATATAAAAATCGTTGGCGTCCATGAATAAATTATGAAATCGAAAGGTCAATTGCCAACCAAAACAGATAATCCTCCCAAAAGAGTAAGTCTGTCTAAAGGCTATGGAAGAATGACTCCGCCTTTTGAAAGTGATGATTAACTGTGACTCATATTCTTTTTGGCGCTATTGTTCCTCGGAACAGAGTGCTTATCAATTTGCCCAAATGTCTGTAATTTTAGAATTTTTGGATGAAATTGGTCTCAAACGATTTGGTTCGACTCACTGATCAAGAATCCGAGGTCGAAATAAATTCTGCCCGGCCGGCCGTAGGCACGATAGGCTCGAACGAAAGTAGTTGGAGGATTGGAATTTGCAGGGTAGGTTTGGAGCGTAAATATCTCGGACGAGTTCGTTAACAGGCGAAATCCACCAACAGTTTCAGAGCTATGGCCGTTTTAGTAAAGATTTTTTCAATGAATATTTCCGGAACCGATCACTCGATCTATCTGAAATTTAGCATCAAGTTGTGAAATCGTAACCTTTATATGCATGCGGAGTTTTGTATTGATCGGGTTGACGTAAAGTGGCAAAAAAAATTCGAAAATTTTGTTCATTACAAATTTCAAATTCATATTTTTTCTAGAATGCAGTTCCATCATAGGAATCCATTGACGTCATTTTCAACTCTAACAAGCTTACACTTTCGGAGATATGATTTTTCAACATTTCAATAATATATCGTACTTCTTTCTGTTTTCCCAGAATGGAATTCTATCTGTCTTTGTTCTATCTGTGTTCATAATTAATTCATGTCATCTTGTCTACCTATAAGAGACGTAATATTTATTTGTGTTCTAGATTATTTATATAATTCGTACTTTGAAAATATTTTGTGTTGGAAAACAAGATTCCGCGACTTGAATTTGTGAATATGTATAAACAAGTATATTTGAATATCAAAAATAATATTGACTTGTTGCATATTGAACAATTTTTGTGTAAATATTGGGGATGATGTTTCAGAAGATTTAGAACTGGATCATTTAAATCATGTAGTTTATGAAGGCAATAGGAAAGAAGAACATAATGGAATCATCTAAAGAAATTACTGTTCGTTGATCACTGAGATTGATATTACCTTTTACTTCCTTAAGTAGTGAGACATGTTCTTATATACAGTATTTTCATAATGTTGCTAGCAAATACATACTGAAATATTGATCTACAATTGTGTATCAAATATTCTTTCTTGAGTTAAGGTTCATAATACAGGATGAATGTGTTAAAGGTATGAACTATTCAATTATGAAAAGTGGATTGTATTTAATTAATATATTTTGAGCTATTAAAATAATTTGTTCGTTAGCTTACACCTATTCAAATATCAGGAAGAAATGGACAATCTGCTATAATTGTCTACAGCCTTGCTCTAGACATTTCGATGATAATTTCCTTAGGTATTTCGAGTTGTGGAAACTGAGCACCGAGTATAAGTTGGAAAAACCAATTCCACGAGGTTAAATCATTGCAGATTGCTCAATTATCTACGAAAAATATTAATGCAGGTAGACCACGCAGTGTGAGAACACCACGACTAGAAGAGGCAGTTATGAACGAAAAAGGAGAACATATAAGACTACCAAATTGTTAACAAATCAAGAAATTATTCCTTCTGGGTGTCACACTTCTACTGTCACCGAGTATATCGCGATAAACAAAAATCGTTGGCGTCCATGAATAAATTATGAAATCGGAAGGTCAATTACCAACCAAAACAGATAATCCTCCCAAAACAGTAAGTCTGTCGAAATGCTATGGAAGAATGACTCCGTCTTCAGAAAGTGATGATTAACAGTGACTCATATTCTTTTTTAACTTTTGGTGTTTCTGGAACGTCTGTTCGGTGAAGAAACCATCTATTAATGCAATCGAATAAAGAAAATCGGTGGATATATAGGAGCATGAAGCGTTACGTTAAGTCACGTCAATATAATGTATTCGACATGTCAATGTCATGCGCTAATTTGACAACGAGAAGTTCATTATTGTTTCTCTGAAAAAGGTAGTCCTCAACTAATAGCATTTCGTAATCGAGGCTTTAGAATTGTTCTATTAATGGGTAGGTAGGAAAAATGAGAATCACCATCTCGTAACTAAAAAAAATTGTGGAAGAAATCATGATTGACCAGTCACGAATGTCAAATCTTCTAGATTAATTGACCAAATGAAGGACAAGTGATGATAAAAAACCGGGAGATATTACTTATAAAAATATATACCGTTCGGTCAATAAGTTCATAAGTCTTGTTATTTTAAAATTTGCGAATCCTGAAAAAGGTAAATTTTTTGGCGCTCTTGTTCCTCGGAACAGAGTGCTTATCAATTTGCCCAAATGTCTGTAATTTTCGAATTTTCGGCTGAAAATGGTTTTGAACGATTTGGTTCGCCTCAATGATTAAGAATTCGTGATCAAAATCGAATCTACCAAGCCGGTTAAGTTCGTTAAGCGATGGTATCGGAGTAACGAACGAAAAAAAAAATTTTACATTACAAATTTCAAATTAAAGTTACATATCCACCTTAAGAATCCACTGATATCATTGCCAACTCTAACAAGCTAATACTTTCGGAGATATGATTTTTCAACATTTAAATAATACATCGTACTTCTATTTTTACACAGAATACGAATTTTATGTCTGTGTTCTATCTGAGTTCACTGTTCGTACATGTCATCTTATCTACCTATAAGAGACATGTCAAATTTATTTCTGTTCTAGTTTGTTTATAATTCGTACTTTGAAATTATTTTGTGTTGGAAAACAAGGTTCCGAATCTTGAATTTGTGAATATATACAAGACTGGTTTGATAATGGATAATTTTAATGATGTATAGTTTATGAAGGCAATATGAAAGAACAACATAATGGAATCATCAAAAGATATTACTGTTGCTTGACAACCGAGGTTATATTACCTTTTACTTTCTTGTGTAGTGAGACATGTTCCTATAGACAGTATTTTCATAATGTTGCTAGCAAATCAAAGGTAAATATTGATCTACATTTGTGTATCAAATCTTTTTTCTTGAGTTAAGGTTCATAATACAGAATGAATGTGTTAGTGGTATGAAATATTAAATTATGAAAAGAGGATTGTATTTTATTAATATATTTTGTCGTATTATGTGATCAGTTTTCAAATAAAGAAAAACAATAATATAAAATACATATTTAATCTTTCAAATAAATGAAATGAACTATTAAAATAATTTGTTCGTCAGCCTATACCTATTCAAATATCAGGAATAAATGGGCAATCTGCTATGATTGTCTCCAGCCAACCCTTTCCACGAGGTTAAATCATAGCAGATTGTTCATTTAATCTTGATAAATAAACTATTATTTCAATTTAATATCTTTTATGAAGCAGTTCTATCATAAAAATCCATTGATATCATTCCCAACTCTGAGAAACCAATACTTTCCGAGATGATTTGTCAAAAATTGAACAAGAGCGCCAAAGGTACTGTTCACAGGGCTTTCCCACATTTTTCGATTATATTATTAGTCGAAGAGTGCGCTCTTCACCTGAACAGAATGCCTATAAATTCGTCCAAATGTCTGTCTGTAATTTTCGAATATTTGGCCGAAAATGGTCTTCAACGATTAGTTTCGACACACTGATGAAGAATCCGAGGTCAAAATAGATCCTGTCCGGCCGTCAGTACGATTACGCTCGAACGCAATGAGTTAGATTTTTGAAATTTTCAGGGTAGGTTTGGAGACCGGCTGAGTTCGTTAATTGGCAAAATCCACCGAGTGGTTTCAGAGTTATAGCATAGCCATTTGAAATTTTGTTTTCCCAATAACTCGAAAAATACTAATCTGATCGAATCAGAACATGGCAATTAGTTGAAAAATACCGACTCGAAGACTTAGGCCAAATTTTGTGAGGATCGCATAACTGGAAAATTCTTAAAATAATATTTAGAAAAATTCTGCATCTCAGAATCTATCCGAGAGATATCGTTTAAATTCTGCGAGAGCCTTCAAAACCTTATTCTACAGTAAAATTCTGGATTTGAACGCGATCGGGTCTGTATTGGTGAAGATATTGCCGAAATACCGAAATATTCCAACGATCGAGATGTACTGGTCAACTGTATTACACTCGACCAGCGATGTTATCAACAGTTTTCTATTATGATGTGCCTGGAGTGAATTTCATAAATCATTATGTCATAGACAACATATCTAGTCTGTCTATGTTCATATTTATTTCCGTGCGGCCGACCGAAGTTGTATTTGACAACTCAACAGCACGTCAAACACTCAAACATTGGTTGAACAATATAATACATATTGTCAATTATCCAGAGCAATTTCATTCCCGAAAAATTTATAGATGCTAATTCATTTATTCTTCGATAATTTTTCAATACGAGAGAATCATTTTCAGTTTCAGTGGATGTTGAAAAAAATGGGTTCAAGACCTGTGGACAGGGAGCTTTCTGGCGCTCTAGTTCAAACAGACAAATTATATCTCCGAAAGTATTGGTTTCTCAGAGTTGGGAATTAAATCAATGTATTCTTATGAAAGAACTGCATTATAAAGGAAATTAAATTCAAATAAAAGTTTATTTATCAAGATCAAATGAGCAATCTGAGAATGAGAACTGCACCATGGAAGAAATCAAATTAAAATAGCTGAAACGAATTTGACTCTTTCTTATAGAACAGCATGAAATGTACGAGTATGAACACAGATCATATAATAAAGCTTAGATAGAATAATTATAGCATTCTGTGAAAACATAGAAGTACGTACGATTCATTATTGAAATTTAGAAAAATCATATTTCCGAAAGTATTAGCTTGTTGGAGTTGAAAATGATATCGATGGATTTTAATGGTGAAACTGCATCTTAAATAAAAATTACAGATATTTGGGCAAATTGATAAGCACTCAGTTCCGAGGAACTAGAGCGCCAAAAAGTGTAATTCCCTTTCCGGGATTTGAGCCAGCCTTCTCTCGTTCCGAAACCGAAAACCCGTATGCGTAGACACACCGGCTATCGGGCTCCTCAAACGATCTTGTCGATCTCCGGTATTAGAATGAAACGTCGGTACTTACCTGGGATAATATATTCTTAATTTTCACTTTTCGACATAAAATCGCCACATGGGGGTTTATTTGACGGTTTTTTACCCTTGTCTCTCTAAATCGGTTTTGACGTTTCTCGAACCAACTATTAGCAATGAATTAGGCAATGTCTTGTCTCAGGAAAATAAGTTGACATTATGACAATTCATACATAGAACAATTATATCATTCTGTGAAAACGTAAAAATACGATTTTTTATTGAAATTTTGAAAAATCATATCTCCGAAAGTATTAGCTTGTTAGAGTTAAAAATGATATCATTGGATTCTTATGATAAAACTGCTTATTGAAAATTTTATTTGGAATTTGTTTTGAAAAAAAAATTTTTTTTTTTTGTTACTCCGAAACCATCTGTCCGATTTTGCCCAATAACGAACTTAGCCGAGATATTTATCTCCCAAACCTACTCTGAAAATTCCAACTGTCTAGCTCATTCCGTTCGAGAGTTATCAGCCGGACAGAATGAATTTCGACCACGGATTCTTGATCAGTGAGTCGAACCAAATCGTTTAAGACCATTTTCATCGAAAAATTCGAAAATTACAGACATTTGGGCAAATTGATAAGCTCTACGTTCCGAGGAACTAGAGCGCCAAAAAGTTATTTAGATGCATTTATATCGATATTTAAAACCATTCGTTGGTCAAAGAGAATAAAATATGGTATATTGGACTTATTTTGATAAATTGAAACAGACATATTCAGATCACAGATCCTTAAGTAAATATTTTTATTCTCTAATGAATGAAGGTTATATTTGTTTTCATTTCCATTGAAATGATAAATCAGAGGAAACGACGATTTTTTTCTTAAAATTACGTGAAATGTAAGTATTTTCGTATATTATTAGATGTGGAAATTACTGGTACACAGAATGTTTTTTGAGAATTGTCAACTGATTGTTTCCCATTCGAAGAATGAATCGATATTGAAGTTAGAAATGCCCCTCAATATTTTTCCTCATTTTACAGCCAAGTTCTAGATTTAAACTCGATCGAATCTATATTACTAGAAATATTTGGAAGATCTTATATTTTTTCTGGAGCTAAGCAGCTCGATAAATCGATAAATTTTGTACTTCAAGAAAACTTTCACGTACGGCAGCAATATCCTCTTCACTTCTTGCATTTCTTTGTCTCACTGGCACTGTAACATCATGAAGTGTAAAATTTGTTTCAAACTTCTTCACTAATTCAATTGTTCTTTCATCCGGACGATTATTACGACCACAAATTGAAGCTAAAGCACGTAAAGTTAGAATAAACGATCGCGATTTTTCATAATAAATTTGGATTATTGGCGCTCTTGTTCCTCGGAACAGAGTGCTTATCAATTTGCCCAAATATCTGTAATTTTCAAATTTTTTGATGAAAATGATCTTAAACGATTTGGTTCGACACACTGATCAAGAATCCGTGGTCGAAATCGATTCTGTCCGGCCGTCCGGCCGTTAACACGATAACTCTCGAACGAAATGAGCTAGACAGTTGAAATTTTCAGAGTAGGTTTGAGGGATAAATATCTCGGTTAAGTTCGTTATTGGGCAAAATCGGTCAAATAGTTTCGGAGTAACGAAAAAAAATATTTTTTTTACATTACAACTTTTGTTTTCAAATTTTTTAAGATGCAGTTTCATCATAAGAAGCCATTGTTATCATTAACAACTCTAACAAGCTAATACTTTCGGAGATATGATATTTCAAAGTTTCAATAATACATCGTAAGTTCTATGTATTCACAGAATGTGAACACAGAATCTGTCTGTGATCACTATTCATAAATGTCATCTTTTCTAGCTATAAGAGATTGTCAAATAATAGTTGTTATTTTCTCTTGGAAATCAAAAATTCGATTCTTGAATTTGTGAATATATACAAGACTGTTTAGATGGAGTCAATAGGAAAGAAGATCATAATGGAATCATCAAAAAAAAATTACTATTCGTTGGCCACTGAGGTTAATATTAGCTTTTACTTCCTTAAGTAGTGAGACATGTTCCTATAAAGAGTATTTTTATAATGTTGCTAGTAAGAAAATACTGTAATATGGATCTACATTTGTGTATCAATCATTTTTTCTTGAGTTAAGGTTTAAAATACAGAAAAGAATGTGTTAGTGGTATGAACTATTAAATTTTAAATTATGAAAAGAGGATAGTATTTCATTAATATATTTTGAACTATTAAAATATTTTTTTCGTAATCCACTACCTACTCAAATATCTGGAATAAATGCACAATCTGCTATGATTGTATCCAGCCTTGCTCTAGACATTTCGATGATACTTTCCTTAGGTATTTCGAGTTGTGAAAACTATGCACCGAGTGTAAGTTGCAACAACCCATTCCACGAGGTTGAATCATTGCAGATTGCTCATTTAATCTTGATGAATAAATTTAATGACAATTTTTGAAGCATTAAGGCATTGAAGCATTGTAGATTGCTCTTTTTTTTATAAGATAATTTTTGAAGCATTTTTTTTAAACGACACTTTTTTTTAATTTATTTTCTTTCATGATGCATTTCTATCATAGGAATCCATTGATGTTATTCCCAACTCTGAGAAACCAACACTTTCGGAGATATAATTTGTCTGTTCGAACAAGAGCGCCAAAAAGCTTCTGTCCACAGGGCTTGAACAAATTTTTTGTAAACGTTGTTGAAACGTGTATCTTTCTATGATTAAATGGTAGACATTGACAAATACAACTGTCAATGTCACAAATAAAAATGGCCGTCGAGCTTGAGTATTGTCAATTTGAAAATAGGGAGTTCCCATTGAAATACCATCATTTATATTGTTATATGTTCAAAATAATCCACATGAACCTGCAAGATGAATTGCCACCGATAATTACTTATGGACCTCACGGTATATGTATGGAGTGCAAATAAAAACGTTTGTATAAAAACTGAAGGTTATGAGTGGAACAATATATTTCAATCTTTTTTTGAAAATGATTTCATCTCCACATCTACTTTGAGAACTTGACAATGAAGTTGATTAATGTTTTATTACTCAGATCTAGTTTATGAATATTATTTTATTAAACTTGCGGCTTTGTTTGTTCGTTCAGCATATTTGGACTGTTGATTTAATATTTATATCCTCATATCCAATATGTTAATTGAATTCCGAGAAAAAAAGAATATAGTATTATGATTATAATATTTTTAATGTAACTTGAGGATATCGAGTTGTGAACGACAACCCTGCAACCAAAATCTGAGAAAATAAACCGAATTATGAAATTACATAAAACCCGACTGCTGCAAAAATTATTCAATGAAACCGGCGAAACAAGCTCTACCATTGCTGGCAGGGAAAAATGAAGATTACCGAATATACTTGTAATATTTTCCCTGAAAAAAAAAATGTTTTCACAAATTTTATATTTCTGAATCCGTCAGTTAGTTTCCGCTAAAATTCCGCACAAACCTTCAAGCCAAATTTTATTTTCTCAATATTACCAAAAATACAGATCCGACCGAATTGAAATCTAGGACTCGGTTGAAGTTGCAGTTTTTGGTGTGGGTATGCGAGGCGTGAATAGACAATAGAAAATGCGCACAAAAGCTCCTGACTTAGTTGGGAAACTTTCCAATCAATTCTATAAATTTGACATCAGTATTAATTTTTTTCGAAAATAATTCAAACATATTACTAAACAGCGTGTGATGATATTTCTGAAATTCAAAAGTGCATGACCGTTCCACATTCTTCCTCTTCGATGTTGTAAAAACGGTTTACATTCAGGATGTTTAAAATAAGAATAATGAACATAATACTTACTAAACATATTTGACATTTTTTCCGTTTTTGGCGCTCTAGTTCCTCGGAACTGAGTGCTTATCAATTTGCCCAAGTGTCTGTAATTTTCGAATTTTTCGATGAAAATGGTCTTAAACGATTTGGTTCGACTCACTGATCAAGAATCCGTGGTCGAAATTCATTCTGCCCGGCCGGTCCGGCCGTCCGGCCGGCCGTAGGCACGATAACTCTCGAACGGAATGAGCTAGACATTTGAAATTTTCAGAGTAGGTTCGGGTGATAAATTTCTCGGCTAAGTTCGTTATTGGGCAAAATCGGACAGATGGTTTCGGAGTAACAAAAAAAAAATTTTTTTTACAAAGCAAATACCAATTTAAATTTTTTTCAATAAGCAGTTTTACCATATGAATCCAATGATATCATTTTTAACTCTAGCAAGCTAATACTTTCGGAGATATGATTTTTCAAAATTTCAATAATAAATCGTATTTCAACGTCACAGAATGATATCATTATTCTATGTGTGAATATTCATAATGTCAACTTATTTTCCAGAGACATGACATTATCTAATCAATCGAAAAATTGTGAGCGAAGTGAGAAAAATCTCAGTTGTTTGCTCCGAAATTAGTTTTTCTCAGAAAAGTCTTACATTTCGGAACGGAACATGAAGTAAGAGATCTGAGAGTAGTGAGACTGCTTTTCATCCATAGACATAGATATAACTCTCGAACAGAATGAGGTAGGTAGTTGAAATTTTCAGATTAGGTTAGGGAGATGAATATCTCGGTTAAGTTCGTTATTGGGCAAAATTGGCCAGATTTAATTTGATTTCTTCCATGGTGCAGTTCTCTTTCTCATGATTGCTCATTTAATCTTGATAAATAAACTATTATTTGAATTGAATTTCCTTTATGATGCAGTTCTATCATATGAATACATTGATATAATTCCCAACTCTGAGAAACCAATACTTTCGGAGATATAATTTGTCTGTTTGAACTAGAGCGCCAGAAAGCTCCTGCCCACAGGGCTTGAACCCATTTTTTTTCGATATTTTGAAAACTATTCGAACGAATACAACGGTTTTGACAGAAATGTATTCAGCATTGAATACTTGATCATACCAGGAATGCAAAACTTGAAAAAAAAATTTGTAATCAAATTTATTTTCACTCCCTGTATAACCGGAAGTGCTTGGGCTTCGAAAATATTTAGCTTTGTAGAGAAGTTCAAGCAATATCATAATCCCAATTTTCAGATTTCAAATATGTCCAGTTCTCCAGAAACGTCTAATAAGCACTCGAACTTGCGACACCCCGTATATTCCATAAAAACAACAAGCTCCATTAACTCGATCTCTCACATTCACTTGTCGAACTTGGGCAATTCCGAAAATTGCCTATTTCCACACATCAATTTCCCAACCGAATCGAAATCGGTCAATTTTCGACAGAACCCAACGACGGGAGCTCCGAAAATAATCAAAATTGACATTTAAAATTCTGTCTATTTCTGTTTTGAAAGAACAGAATTAGACACTAATAAATTAAATCTAGATACCGTTGCGTGATGAAACATCTGTGATGTCGGTTCAAATTTGCATTGTTCCGCCGATAAATGACTAAGATTTCAAGAACATGATTAATCATTTTCGCAATTCGATACTGCAATGTGCTGTCTAACAATAAGTTAAGTTCAAGATCAGGGTAATGAACTGGGCGCTGAGTAATTGAAAACTTTAATGAATTCTTACTAGTATTCTTTTGTCTGACGGTGAAGTTCGTTGTTTAAATGCTTCAACCTATTTTCTGTTCATTCAAAGTCAATTGTGAGATTGAATGGTATTATTTAATTCCAATACATGAACAGGGTGTTTTGAAAGATGGGTGTTGGTTTTTTACCCAAGGTAAAATTTTCTAAAATAAACCATTCCACCATGCAAACGAAAATTATATGAATAATCCTTACATAGTATAAAATAAAGTCGCTTCAGCTGTCTGTTTGTTCCTATGTATGCTTAGATCTTTAAAACTACGTGAAGGATTTTGATGCGGTTTTTTTTCATAGATAGAGTGATTCAATAGGAAGGTTTATATGTATAATACATGCATAATATACTAGATACACTGATAATTTTAGAGGTTTCTAATGTGATGTCGTAAATAAACACATTTTTTGCGCTTACATTGCAAACGCTGGCTGAACCCTACGATATAGATCAAAATAATGTAGTACAGTATGGTACAACTTACAAAGGTGTACAAAAAAGTCCGCGATGGTATATGTCTATCTCCTAAGGATAACCCACAATAACCATTTTTTATCCTTTACATTCTACGAGAAATAATGGCTGTATTACGAAGCTATTTTAAGCAATACTGCATTTGTTCTTAACCAATTAAGTACCTTAAATACATTATGCATTTAATATTGATCAATATGGCCATTTACAGAAGGTAATTTAAATGAATATTTTCGAAGATATTGCAGATTTAAAATGCAGGGACATAGCGGTTGCGGTGGTACCGACCGGGGGGCCGACACAGCCAGGATAGGGATATAAATCGAATACAGAGAGCCAGAGAATCATCTGTAGAGCGTGAGGCTCGCCTCAGCCAGGATAGATGTATTGATTCCCCGAATTCCTCTGATACCATCGGATTTACTGAACCAATTTAAACGCCTACAATTTCCGATAGAGATATATTTTGCAATGACCATTAATAAATTGCAGAGTCCAACTTTCAACGCTACAGGCTTATATTTGAGCATTGAGTGTTTTTCACATGGCCAATTATATGTCGCTCTTTCAAGAGTAACCTCTAAAGAAAACATGTTTGTATTGTCTAACGGCAAAAATGCTGTGAACGTTGTATACAGGGTGTCCCAAAAATACCACGCGAAAGTGACACTGGAGATAGATTGGCATTAGGTCTATCAGATAGCATCAACATGACCTCAGTAAAAGTCCGCTGGTTTCCGAGATCACCACTGTTGCGTCCCATGACTTCACATGTTGGGAAGCGCTCATTTGTATTTCTAAACAAAGCAGCTCGCTTGTAAAACTTAAATGTTTTGGGTTAACTGGTATATTTTTGCATGGGTGGTCTCACCCTTGAAATTAATATTTTCCACGGAAAGATAATTGCAAGTAAAATATCTTGTAATACTTCAACCCTTGTAGAAGTATTTATGACCTATTTCCTGTGAAATATTGATAAAATGCATACAACAACTAACACATTGCCAGAGCTGTGAGTCCTTTGTCTAGATTCTAACCCATACAAAAATCTAGAATTTCCGATTAGATCGCCACGGCTTTGGCTATTCTCTAAATCGAGGGCGTAGATTCCGAATCTGTAATTATTTTTTCCGCATCTCGAATAATTTTGGTAATATGGCGAAAAATCCGACTGATTAGTCCATTTTCCGGAGGTAGAGCCAGAAATTGCGACTTTCTTCCTCATTGCTCCGAAACTAATGGAGATACGGAAAATCTAATTGCAGATTCGTGATCTGCGTACCCGATTTAGTGAATAACCAAAGTCGCGTCGACCTAATCGGAAAATTGTAGATTTTTGTATGTGTTGGATACTAGAGAAAACTTTTTGGCGTTTGACGGATTCGCTCATTACCTAATATTTTCCGAACGGATAGAGATACAGAAAAAATAGATACATAAATCTAAACGTCGTCCACCGACCAATCATCGGGGATATCGAGATGTGAAAATCATAGATTTCGGACGGGAAAGAAGAATTTTCCTTCGATTCCGGGTCAAAAATATTTCTAAGTGCCGACCCAAAAAATTTTTTTCATGGTATATCGATACGGAGCTCGTGTCTAATTAAATCGAGGTCGCTGATCACGAATATGTAATTAGTTTTTCCCTAAGTGGCGTACTTTGGGAAAATTTTCACTTAAAGTGAAAAAATTGACGAAAATAGGTCAATTTTGGAACTTTCCACCGCCCAAAAAGATCGGAGTAGGGTGTTGCTGATTTTTTACGTCATATTTGGATCCTTTATCTATCGAATCATCCGAACAATAAATGTCCAGGTCGTACGCTTCGGAAATTATGATTTTTTTTCCCGAGGGTCTATTTTTCGGAAAATTCTTTCCGCGATATTTCCTCGGAAAATTTTTGTAATAAATATCTGATGGTAGATTCGGAATCTACGGCCCCGAATCTATAAGAATAAGTACCCGTTTCATAGTTTTGCGTTTAAAAATTTTTCTCGAAAAATGGGATTTTTTTAAGGCTAATGTATTAAAAAATTGCCAAAATTCGACCGGTCTCCGATTTCGATGCAAATTACGTCATTTACTAATTCGGGACCGTAGATTACGAATATATGATCGGATTTTTCATTAGAGAATTTTCCGCGGAAATACCGCGAAATGAATTTTCCGAAAAACAGACCCTTGGGAAAAAAATCATAATTTCCGAATAGTACGGCCTGGACATTTTCTGTTTGGATTATTCAGTAGATAAAGGATCCATATATGAGAGCAAAAATCAACAACACCTTACTCCGATTTTTTTGGGCGGTGTGAACTTCCAAAATTGACCTATTTTCGTCCATTTTTTCACTCTAAGTGAAAATTTTCCCAAAGTACGCCACTAAGGGAAAAACTAATTGCATATTCGTGATCAGCGACCTCGATTTAACTAGACACGAGCTCCGTATCGATATACCATGAAAAAATTTTTTGGGTCGGCACTTCTTTCCCGTCCGAAATCTATGATTTTCACAACTCGATATCCAAATTTTCCCCGATGATTGGTCGGTGGACGACGTTTAGATTTATGTATCTATTTCCTCTGTATCTCTATCCGTTCGGAAAATATTAGGAAATGAGTAAATCCGTCAAACGCCAAAAAGTTTTCTCTAGTATCCCAGGGGTCACCAATTAGTTTCATTGGAGGTCCGTTCACAAAATCTATATATCTGTCACGGGTCGTTGATAGCATTATGATGGCATAAGAATTTGACTAGCAGTTAATCTAAATCAAATATCTATAATTAGTAAATAAAACGAAAAGTTATCTGAATTTTTTTAATCAAGAATACATGTTTTCTGGAAAAATGGTCCGCAAAAAAAAGGTTCGCGATCCGCATCCGTACCGCGGTCCGCCATTTGGTGACCCCTGGTCTAGACTATTCGAAGACCCCTAGTCTGTGAAAGTCGGACCGGTTTCCATGTTACAAAACAATGAATGTGGGAGCGAGATAGCCGATAAGGGTTTTGGTTTTTTTTAATAAGTAGCAATTCTGGTTCTGATTAAAAAAAATTGGTAGTGTTGTATCATTTTGAAAAGGGCATGAAATGGACCAGTTTTTGCGATTATTTGTCAATTCAGTCTGATATAATTTTTTTTCACAGCAGTCAGTCAAACTTAAGTTAACGTTTTAACTTCGGCATAAAATACAACAAGTTAGACATTTTTTGAAGGATTTTGTTCTAGTTGTCGGTGAAGTTATTACTTCATTGTTTAAAGCAACTATTCAGGATAGCCTAGGTAAAAAAAAAAGAAGTAATTTCTAGCAATGCTAGGCGATAAAAGACCGAAAACTGGAGATTTTTAAAAAATACACAAAAGTGGTGATATCTCGAAAACCAGCGGACTTTTACTGAGGTCATGTTGATGCTATCTGATAGACCTAATGCCAATCTATCTCCAGTGTCACTTTCGCGTGGTATTTTTGGGACACCCTGTATAAAGAAATTCTGTAGTATATTTAGTATCAGCATTTCAACCGTGCGAAGCCGGGGCGGGCAGCTAGTAAACAATAAAAATAAATCATTATCAATCGAAATATACATTGAATCAATAATAACAAAATTAACACACTTTGACCGACAGTATCCGGTAGTCAGCTGTTAATCTCCTACAGAGTGACGTGTGTCGTTTACGTTTGAAATTACACCACGATTTGAGCAAATATCGTACGTCCGTAAAGTCTATCCACCCCCCATTTAAAATTATTGTATCAGTTGAATTGCAACTGTCCAATTTTTGTGCTCATGTTCTGGGGAACATCGCGTTATCATTTTGCCCAAATGTCTGTAACTTTCGAATTTTTTTTTACCATGGTCTCAAACGATTATGTGCGACTCACTGATGAAGAATTCGAGGTCAAATTTGATTCGGTCCGGCCGGCCGATGCCACGATAAGTTTATAATGGAAAGAGATACGACGCACAAGTTCGTTGATGGGCATAATCGGCCCAACGGTTTCCGAGTAATAATGTTGTCTTCAACCAATACAGATGCGATCGAATTGAAACATGGTATAGTAAAATACTGACACAAAGACGTTTGTGAAATGTTGTGAGAATCGTATCATTAGAAAGTTAAAGAAAAATTATTAAAAAATATTATTTATCACACGATAACCTCAGAACTAAAAAATGTTGGAAAGTCCTGTGGACAGGAACTTTGGCGCTCTTGTGCAATCTTTGACAAATCGTATCTCCGAAAGTATTGGTTTCTCAGAGTTGGGGGTGATATCAATGGATTATTATGATAAAACTACATCATGAAAGAAACTAAAACCCCTTTGCATCTTTTCTTTATATGACGGCCCAATTTTGGCTACAAGTGTTTCAAAACTATCAGGAGTCTCAATAACTCGAAAAATACGAATCCGATCCAATTCAAACAAGGTAATTAGTTGTAGAATAACAACGCGAAAATTCTTGCAAAATTTCGTGAGGACAGAATCACTAGAAAATTTTTCAAAATCATTGAAAATCTGTATATTGGAAACTATTCGTCCGACATCGCTGAAATTTTGCTATAGCCTTCAAAACCAATCTCTAGTGCCAAGTTCCAAGTTTGGACATGATCGGATCTAAATTGTTGGAGATCCGAGAAGCCTTGGGTGAGTTCAGTAGCTCAATGATTTTTTAAACATTTTCTAGAGAAACGATCCTCACAAAATTTCGTAAGAATTTTCGCGTTGGCATTCTACAACTAATAACCATGTTTGAATTTAATCGGTTTTGTATTTGTCGAGTTATTGAGGAAATAAAAACCAAATTTCAGATGGGTGAAACTGTAACTCCAAAACCGTTCGGCCGATTATGTCTATAAACAAACACAAAAATTACATTTAGATGCACAACCTACCCTGAAAATTTCAAGTCGCTATAACTTTCCCTTTCCGTTCTTAAGTTCTGACACAAATAATATTTTTTAATAATTTTTTCAAAATTTTCTAGTTATATAATTCTTCAAAATTTCATAAACGTCCTTAGGTTTATATTCTATGAGTACTCACTGAGTTTCAATTCGATCGGATTTGTATTGGTTGAAAACAAAATTATTACTCGGAAACCCTTGGGCCGATTATAGTGCGGTTGGCTCAGTGGGAGAGCATTTGACTTGGGAGCGGAAGCCCTTAGTTCAATTCCGAGGCTAGGAAAGAAATTTTCTAGTCACGGTAATCGCCACCCTTCACTGTTGGGTCAAAATTAACAGTGCTGTGCCTGAGGTGGCGTAAGGAAACAGTAACAATGCCTACACAGAACACAACTGGTTCTCCTTACTCGCTCAAGCTCTGCGAGAGCTTATGAGGGGTCTCCTTCGGGAAGACCTAGGAGGATCAGTATAATAATATACTATATACAATAGCCATTAACGAATTTGTCCGTCGTATTGGGATGCGCCCCCTACCCTGAAATTTTCAAGACGCTATCTGTTTCCGTTCTCAAGTTATCGTGGAAACGGCCGGACAGAATCTAATTTGACCTCGAATTCTTCATCAGGGAGTCGAACCCAATCGTTTGAGACCATTTTCGTCGAAAAAATGAAAATTACAGACATTTGGCAAAATGATAACGCGATGTTCCCCCAGAACATACGCGCAAAAATTGGCAATTACATGAAGATTTTTTTTTCAAAAGTTTTATATTTCAAAAACTATTCGTCAGAATCCGCTGAAATTCTGCACATACCTTCGAGCCACCATTTTACAACCGAGTACCGAATTTCAGCGACTTCGATCGACTTCTTATACGGCGTGAGTAGGCAATGGAATATGCGCGAAAAAGCTGCTGATTTCACGTCAGTGCTTCTTAAGAATTTTCAACACTTTTTTAGTAAGTAAGTGCGTACTTAGCCAGGAATCGATTTCGGGGGGGTTTTTGAAATAGGAATTAATTTCGGGGGGGAGCGGGGGTTGAAATTTTGGCAATTAACTTTATAAGCGCAGAGGTGCAAGTATTTGTTTGTTTTTAAGAAAAAATTACATTTCGGGGAGGATTGACCCCTCCCCCCTGGCTACGCCCTTGTTTCTTTATATCGAAAATTGACGCATCAATTTAAGCCCAATAAACGATAAAAATATCCTATTACCGCTTGATTGTCCACGTGACGTATACAAGGAAAAATGATCATTGATTGAGTAATCGATATATCTGTGATATACGTCAATATTGCGTAATCATCCGAAAATGGAAAAATTCTTAGAAAGTTCCCGTTGGACTTGGAGAACCTATTCCACATCTGACGTTAATTGGGGACAATTTGTCAGCCGTTCCAGTTGGGTATTTTTCGGAATACTTCCGAACTAAACATATGCAAGACCGGCCCTAAGTTACACCAGACGTGGTTCCACTTGATCAGCCTGCGGACTATACGAATCGCTGACGCCGATTATGCTTTTCTCGTGAAACCCGGTTGAGTAATCGTCTGACTATTCCGATTCGAAATGTACCAGGGTCGGCGGATGAATGATAGGTCTTGACTCGATTACTGGACCAAAACCGTCTACAGTGTGGAGAAGCCGAATGGAATAAATTTATTATCTTGGTTACTGTACATTGACTGACAAAGAAACTGCAATACCCAGAAGGAGCTGTTTAAATTTTAATTTCTTTTTGATAAAACCTAGATAGTATAGCAAGGAGTAAATGATTGAAATTTGAAAGAAAAAGGGTTTACAATTTTTTTTAATAAATTTGTTAATACCGTGTTTGTCCACCGCGATTATCTATACCCTCCCCAACACTGTCTTGGCGTTGATGCAATAAGATGGTCTATTTCTTCTTGAGGGATACTATAGACCACATTAGTTAGGTTAGGCGGGAAATTTGAATTACGATCCATCCGTGGATCCGAGTAATGAATTCCCCATGCATTTCTTATGGACCTAAAATTTACGCGAATTTCTCGCCTGTTTTTAGATACTTTGGCTAATTTCTTAAGGTTTATTTCGGTTGAAATAGATTCTGTGAACCTTTCTCAACCAGCTAGAATCAAGTTTTCATAACAAAATTGTATATTTCCAAAATAATTAATAAATATAAAAGTGTTCACCAAATTCGATTGACGTATGTCTTAGCTCACTCGAAATCAGTCAAAAATAATAACATAACCCTAAATCGGTCTTGTAATGACGCACAACAGAAGTCATCTACGACATACGGAAATATTTCGAACTACACTGGTTTCAATTTTGATTTAAGAATAAATAGAAGTAGATTTTAATGTGGAAATAACATGAAAACATGCACTAATGATGAAGGTACCCAATACTTGATGTCTCTGTACTAACATTCTCTTTTAAATAGGGTGGTTTCATCTCAAAGTTGAAATTCCTTGTTAAAAAATTTGAATATGGATCTCCCGCCAAGCGAATGATTCTAACCTAACGAATGTGGTCTATAGGGCTTCACACGAGACGAGAGTAGGCGAGAGTATACAAAATCTCGTCTCGCTCTCGACAATTCACAAAAAATTAAGTCTAGTTATCGGTTGTCTCGTCTCGCCTCGCTTAATTCTGAATAACGATAATAAGTTATAATACATAAACGAAATAGTATACCATTATGAATAATTTTTTAAAGCTATATTTATTACGCTCTTATACAAAAATATTTGTACATGGATCGTCGTCTTCGCGGACACCCGTATAAGTTGATGCGTGGAACTTTTAGGGGCTCGTCGAAGATGTTCTTCCTTCCTAACCGAGTGTTTCATCGATGGAACTCGTTACCAGCTGACGTTGTTATGGCGCCTACTTTAAATACTTTCAAAGCTCGGTTGGATGCATATTTTGCTGCACGTGTGCACTAATGTTATATTGTATCTATTTTTTCTTTTTTAAGAGTTTTATGGGGTTTTATTACCCTATACTCTTAACCTTTGTAATAATATTAATAATAATGTACATATTATACACTGATAATTTCAACTTTTTAATTACTCGATGACCAAGAATTCAAACATAATCACGCTTGCATCACATCATTTTTCAATGATGTACGTGTTTTTGCCATGATCATACCTGCTTTGGAAAATAATCTTTCAACAGGTACGGATGTAGCCATTAATGAATCATTGGTTCTTGGAAAGTGTAGGAAGAACTTTTTCATCACTCTCCACCACTGTAAAATATTTTGATTCCTATTTGCTCTTTCTAACAGCAAATATTCTTCAAACTCAGCTTTCCAATATTTCGAAAGTTTTGTTGATGTTTTAAATAGGCATATCGATGTCGATACATTTTTTAATAGAAATGAACAATTTGGTATAGTTTTCAAAGAATACCTTCCCAATGGGTAGATCATTTAGGGTATTCTTGGCGTATTCGTCATAACACTTTTCGAAACATTGAATAGCTTCATTTCTTTTATTCATTAGTTTTATTATACGTAGTTCCACAAATGTATACAATAATTGTTCACATCTTCACTACGAGGATCACAAGAGAATACATTTCTCCAGATGTTCAGATAGAGACGAACTTTTCACAGCATTGGGATTTAGGGGCAATAAAAGTTATCCGTTAAGTATTGAATTCATAATGGCATCCGTTTTTATGGTTGTGAATTCTATTTTTTCTTGCAAAATAATCTCAATTATCGCAAGGTCATAACGAATTAATAATATTCTAAAAAATCGTGTATTTCTAGAACGATCGATGTATCATGTAGACAAAATATATTGGTAATTATAGTGGAAACTCTTCATATTCAATTGTTTTCTGTGGGTGTTGAAAAAAGTCGAGTCGTATATAAAACTTCATACGAAAAATTTAACGAGACCTAAAACGAGACTCTCGTGTTGCGCCGTATGTGGTCTCGGTATCAACTATAATATTTTTGAAAACGTCTCGTCTCGTCTCGTATCGCTTTTCCGAGACGAGGACGAGACGAGACGAGAAAAATCTCGCTCTCGCGTGAAGCCCTAGGATACTATCCCAGGCTACCTGTAGTTGAAGTATCAGAGCCGCCAAAGTCCGTGGGGGCTGGGGTAAATTTCCAAGTCTTCTACCCATGATGTCCGAAACATGCTCTATGACTGAAATATCGGGGGATCTGGGGGCCATGGCAAAAGATTCACATGGGTCGCTTAAAAAAAGTTTAAACCTACTCTGGCAACATGAGATCGAGCATAATCTGGTTGAAATATTGGATTCTCGAGCCGGTTAAGGTATGGGAGAACACATGGCTCCACTATTTCTTGAAGGTAACGCAGCGCTGTAATGTTACCTCGAATAAAGACTAAAGGTGACCGACTTGCATGTGCAATAGCACCCCATACCATAACGCCTACTGTCCGGTGTACATGTACTCAATATCAAACTGAGGTTCACGTCTTTCTCCCCGACGTCGTTTAACCCTTCTTCGGCCATCATGTGGATCCAGAGATAATCGAGATTCATCAGAAAAGACGACCTGATGCCATTCCACACTCCAATGTTGACGTTCTCTGCACCACTGTAATCGTTGCCGGCGATGCTCATCCGTCAGATATAACACAAGATGGGGTCAATAATGCTGCAGTCCAAAAGACCTTATCCGGCGGTAAACCATTCGGACAGTTACAGGATGTCCTTGTTCCCCTAACCACTCATCAGCCGAAGTTCGAGTTGTCGCAAATCGGTCTCTAATAGCCATAAGTCTTAGACGTCGATCTTGAACTTCATTTGTGACCCCCTGAAACGTCCGGTGTCTACTCTTCTTCGAATTTGGGCATTATCAAACCACGCTTGACAACATCTCATAACAGTAGTTGGATTTCTGTTCGTACGGTTAGCGATTTCTCGAAATGACAACCCTTGGTTAAGATCTGGACCACCCTGTATAGGGCTGTGACTGAACGTTCTGATTTTGGTTAAGATCGCTAATTAACTGAGACTCCGTTATCTGAAGTATCTTAGGTGCACTTGGCATCGTAAATCGAAAAGTTATCGGGTTGCATAAGCGTGAAGCATGAAGTGATTAACGATATCAGTTGCAACGCCAGTGGATAGACGTTTATTAGGTTATCGTCATAATTTAAGGAAGAGTGCAATAATTTAAATTTTCCAAACTGATATCAGGGAACCCTCGAATTATGTACATGGGGACTTGAAGCTAGACATTTTGTAACCTTCGACTGGTTAATTTCTCGAAAATTTGCATAATTAGGAAATGTCCTTTTCATGAGAAGTGGATACGAGGACCAATGTGCATATTTTGCTACCGAATTTGATTAAAATTCATGGAAATTCGAAATTAAACGATTTAATTTGGTGTATTTTATTGCGGCGTCGATATTTGGAAACTACATATCTCAATGATACATCATATCTTAGCAAACCATTTATTCGGTGCTATGAAATTGATTTACCATCAATAATATTCCGGGTCGCTCAAAAATATGAGACATTGAAACTTGATAACTAGTTGTAGAATACCGACACACAGAGGTATGTAAAATTTCATGAAGATCGTATTACTAGAAATTTTTTAAGAAATTACTCAAAAATATTATGTATCTCACGATAACTTGAGAATAGAAAGAGACTTGAAATTTTCAGGGTATGTTGCGTATCCGAATGCGATATTTGAGTTGTTCAATAGGCATAATCGGTTAAGCGGTTTTGGAGTGTGAATTTTTGCGAAATTTCATGAGGATCAGAAATCTCAGAAAAAATCCGTCTGCTGAAATTGAGCAAGTTTACAGCCAAGTAGGAAATTTGAACACGAGCTTATCTATATTGTCGAGCAGGCGTTGGTGAGTCCAGTAGCTGGATAGGTGGCCGTTGCCACGATAACTTTCGAACGGAACGAGATAGCGACTTGCGCAGATGTCGGTTGCACATCCGACTGGGACATTCAAGTTCGTTGCTGGGTATAATCTGCCGTATGGTTCCCGAGTGCAATTTTTTTTTTCGAACAAAACAAATCCGATCAAATTGAAACTTGGTAATTAGTTTTTAAATACCGACATAAATACTTATGCGGAATTTCGTCACTACAAAATGAGCTTTGTTATTGAGGGCTGGACACACGGCCTTGGAGAAGCTCAGTATATCTGGCATATAGACCACATTAGTTAGGTTAGGCGGGAAATTTGAATTACGATGCATCCGTGGATGCGAGCACTGAATTCCCCATGCATTTCTTATGGACCTAAAATTTACGCGAATTTGTCGCCTGTTTTTAGATACTTTGGCTAATTTCTTAAGGTTTATTTCGGTTGAAATAGATTCTTTCTCAACAATCTAGAATCAAGTTTTCATAACAAAATTTGTATATTTCCAAAATAATTAATAAATATAAAAGTGTTCACCAAATTCGATTGACGTATGTCTTAGCTCACTCGAAATCAGTCAAAAATAATAACATAACCCTAAATCGGCCTTGTAATGACGCACAACAGAAGTCATCTACGACATACGGAAATCTTTCGAACTATACTGGTTTCAATTTTGATTTAAGGATAAATAGAAGTAGATTTTAATGTGGAAAGAACATAAAAACATGCACTAATGATGAAGGTACCCAATACTTGATGTCTCTGTACTAACATTCTCTTTTAAATAGGGTGGTTTCATCTTGAAGTTGAAATTCCCTGTTAAAAAATTTGAATATGGATCTCCCGCCAAGAGAGTGATTCTAACCTAACTAATGTGGTCTATAGATCGATCATGAGCTAGCAGGAACACCTATCACTCCAACAGACCAAGGAAGAGTAGGCAGAGATATAAGACAGGTACAACTGAAGACACTACTCGAAGATCACATGAGTAAAAACCTGCACTCCATATATTTCAGGAGTTTGAAAGATCAGGGCCTGACGGAAAAATGATCCTTCGCCTTTTTGAAGTCGGAAACGGAGGAATTTGTTATGGCTTGTCAATATGGAGTGATAAATACAAGATGGTGTACAAGGAACATCATGAGAATACACCCCCTCAACGTGTTGAGCATGCCACAGCCAGCAGGAAACTGTTATGCACATCCTGTCTGCTCGCAGAGTCCATGCTCCATCAGGATATGTGGAAAGACACAATGCGGCACTCCGAATTCTCTATTTCCATCTGAGAGAGGTTTATGGTATAGACAACGAACCAGTGCTACCATATGTGCCTCTGTAGATTGATGCAGTTGATGACAATGACATAGCTCGCATCTACTGGAACTATGCAATTCCAACAACTCAGCAGATCCACGCTATAAAGCCAGATATAGTCCCGCTGAACAAAGAACTGAAGGAATTGTTTGTCGTCGAATTTTTCTCCCCTGTTGAAAATAATGCGGTGATGAAAGAAGAACAGGCGAGAGAAAAATAAAAGGATTTAATGTTCGAACTAGGAATCCTGTACCCAAGGCATACAGTCAGGATGGTCGTTCTAATCATAGGATGCCTACGCGGAATGACAGCGAACTACGTGGCAGAATTGCGAATGATTCCGGCCTGTAGATACCTAGCCGAGGAATTGGCACACATAATGCAGAAAGCAGTGTTGCTCGGAACACTTCGAGTCATCAGGTTCCATCAACTATGAATGACGCTTGCAGCTCATATCTTTAGTTAAGGGACGCTGTAAGGGCAGGACGAAGAACTACTCCAAGGAACGTGCGACAGGTTTTTTAGTTAGTAACCAATCAACAACTGGAGTCTCACACTCCTGAGAGAAGCCGATCCTCTCAGGTCAGGCCTATAAAAGGTTTTTCCTCTCGAGCGGATCAAAGAAAATATAGTTTATTGATTGCCAAAATTACAACAAATATAAAAATGGAATAAGTCATATCATAACAATATTCCCTGATCTCATACAGAATTGTAAGGCTCACAATTCAGAATAACAAAAAACAATAATCTAGTGATTCCTCATTCATACACAACAGCAGAAAGAAAAACAAATCATCATGGAGACGAAGATTAAAAGTATTTACCTCAAATCTTTACAGGCAACATCAAATTCTTCTAAGTAATCATTAAAGGATAATGTGGGAGGTATACTCAGTATTGAAGGGATTTTTTCTGGGTTTTCTCTCCCAAACTCTGAGAAATATCTATAAAATAAAAATTAATTATTTTGTGATTTGCTTCTGCGTAAGAAACACAAGATATTTGTCAGAAGCAATCAATTGAACAATGTTGCCTAACAAACAACAACGAAACAACATCAACAAAGAAACAACTATATCGTAACGTTTCGGAGTCTATATCAGACTCCTTCGTCAGACGCTCAATGAAAATCTTTGGAATTATTTTGTTGATAGTTATTGTGATATTCAAGAATTCTTGACCACATCAACCGATGTGGTTGAAAGAAGAACAGAACCGGAAAAATACAAGGATTTAATATTCGAATAGGGGGACTCTACATCCAAGGCATAAAGTTAGGATGGTTATACTAATCATAGGACTTCTAGGCGGAGTGAGAGCGAACTACATGACTTAATTGAAGATCATTCCGGCCTTTATATCCCTTGGCGCAGAGAATGCAGAAAACACTGTTGTTTGGATCACTCCCAGTCGTCAGGCCCCATCAAATGTGAAGACCGTTTGCAGATCATCTCCTTTGTTAAGGGACGCTGTAAGGGCAGGACAAAGAACTACTCGAAGGAATGTGTGAGAGTTTTTTTAATAAGAAACCAAACAACTAAAGTCTCATTGATACTCCTGAGAGTTCGGACCCTCTCGGGATAAGCCTATAAAGGGTTTTCCTCTCACACAGGAAGAAATAGAATTTCTCATTTCCAACAGTGTTAAGATTCAATTAAGTACATGCAAACACAAAAATACACAAAATTTTTACTGATCGATTATTGAACATTAAATGAACATTTTTGGATGCACCTTGTATCTAACAAACTGGAATGCCCGCAGTGGAGATATTCCTATATTCTAGAAACTGCGTGGAGAATTCCATTGATAGAACATGACTTTTAATTCGGGGAGCATGAATATTGAAATCGAGCTGGTGATTCATAGTTCCACATAGAGCAGCGCTCTTTTAACACTGGAAAAGGCTGGCATGACCTTAGTGTGAATTTTATGACGGCGGAATTAAGTAAATCCCTTGGATTTCCATGAGCATATATTCATTTATTCCGATGTTGTTTTGCCGACCCGTAGTATATTTTGCATATTCAGAAGGGTTTTTCTGTTATATTTTGCAAAGGAAAATATTATTGGAATTCTTGGAATAAATTGATGGGTTTATACAATATTTGATTTGGCCTTCGAAAGTCCAGATTTTTTTCTGTTTGGTAGTATGGTATAGTTTGAGAACAGTAAGCGGTATCTCGTATTCCTATAACCTCATTGTATGGACATAATTTTCTAACAATTATTCTTACCACAAATTACCAGCTACTGTTATAAGCTACAAGAAGAAAATGTTCTTATAAACCACTGACGCGAAGTCAGGAGTTTTTGCGGGCATTTTCTATTGTCTATTCACGCCTCATACCGTTTGGCCGATTATGCCCACGAACGAACTCAAGTGTCTCATTTGCAGGGCCGGATTTAAGAGTATGCCACCTATTGGCTATAGTCCATGCCGCCCCTCTATGGTTCATATTTGCTGCCCCTGAAAATTTACCGCTCTAGGCTACAAACTACGGCCCTACCCTTCCGGATGCGCAACCTACCCTGAAAATTGCAAGTCTCTCCGCTCTATTCACAAAGCATTCAATCTCCGTTAAGTCCTAACTGAGGTCCTCACTTAAGGATAAATTTGAATCGCAACCTCAGTTAACGTATTTAACGGTGGTTTAAGAGGCCTGTTTCACGTTAATTTTCTCGTTAACTGAGGTTGCGATTCTTATTTATCCTTAACTGAGGACCCCAGTTAGGACTTAACGGAGATTGAATGCTTTGGGAATACGGCGGTATATCTCTTTCCGTTCTCAAGATATCGTGGTAACGGTCAACCATCCGGCTACTGATGTCACACAAGGCTGCTTGTATCTCCAAAAATATAGATCCTATCGTGTTCAAATTTAGAACTTGGCTGTAGAGTTTGGTTTTGAAGGCAATCGAAAAATTTCAGAGATATCGGACGGATATTCGATCGGATTTGTATTGTTTGAAAACAAAATTAGTACTAGGAAACCGTTTGGCCGATTACTTATTACCCTGAAAATTTCAAGTTATCGTGGCAATCACCGGACGGATAGAATCAAATTTGACCTCGAATTCTTCATGAGTGGGTCGAAACTAATCGTTTGAGAATTGAGACCATCTTCGGCAGAAAATTATAGACATTTAGGCAAAATGATAGCACGATGTTCCACAGAACAAGAGCTCAAAAATTGTTTGCAATCTGAATATGCGTTCGTATAAATACGCAAATCCTTTCAACATCAAAGAACTTGCAAAACTATAGATTTTGTATCCAGTTCTGTGAAGATGGGTTTCTACAATACAAGCTTCAATTAGCTTGATTTTATTCGATGGATTCGTCAATTAAGATCTGTCGAAGGTTTGTGGAACCCAACGAGAGTCTATCAAATGATCTTCGCCTATTGGTAGTTTACCAGGACCCAAAATAATATTAAGTTGTTTCAGAATAATCCGTATTGTATTTTATGATGAAAAAGCAATAATAAACATAATTACTAACTCGAATTAAATTTCAAATCTAGCGTCACGAAATACGCGTCTTAAGATAAATTGAATTCAATGTTTTCCTTAGCCTTAACATGAAAGGGGCTGAATGTAATGTGCATTCCTCAAATAAAAAAAAATATGAAACAAATCCTACGAATAAATTCGATTTTCGAGTCTAAACGAAAATGTGCGTTTGAACTAATTTTTCTTCTATGGAAAAAACATTATGGCATATTTTGATGTGGAAACTGTGCAAACTTGCTAGCATTTTTTCTACAATTAAGTTTGGAAGTTCAAAAATAAAAGACGCCTACATTCTCGTTTCACAAACACACATATTATATTCTATCGCCACCTGTATCTCAAATTTTTGTTAAAATTGAAAGAATGATAAATAAATATTGAATGAATTTTTGGAGTTTTTATTACACGTGATTTTGAGTATATAGCATAATTGCTGAGCCTAACTCCTTCTCTGGGTTTACAACAGACCTTGTGGTAACCAGAGTAGGGTAATTTGTTTGAAATAATGATAAATGATACTGGTATTTTACTATGTTTTAAGAAGTTTTCTATTTCAGAAAATATCAAGCTGATGGAATCGAGAGTGAATTATTCATTAGTTGGGAATTGGGATTCTATTCTCCTAAGTCATTTTCAAGAAATATCATATTAGCTTCGAACAGATTAGAATAATTTGTTCCCTTGTAAATATGTTCCCTGATAAATATGTTGCGCCATCTTTTCGAGAAGCTTATAAATGGAGCGACAATACCGGAAGTAAGCTTGGATCACACCAATCCATAAAAAATTGGTTCAAGCCCTGTGGACAGGAGCTATTGGGCGCATGTTCATCTTCCTTGTGGCCCGTACTGACCAGTAAAGAAAAAAAGCAGTATCATGTTGAATACCTTAATATTATTCTGGAACACAAATTTTCCATTACAATAATCTTCATCTAGCTTCTATTTAGTATCAATTCCTGTAGAACGTGATCATAATAAGTGTTTTCCATATAATAAAATGTGTTTGAACTTGGTATGTAGGAAATCTGACATCAATTATTGGAATTAATTGATTTGACAAACAGCCGTCAAATGAGGTAAATAGATTTTTGTGACGATTTTCTGTGACCATAGAACGTCAAAACACGCTGGAATGTGAATTTTAAGCAATATCTTCTGGAATTGAGATCGTATCGAACTGAAATTTTGCACACTCGTGTAGAATGCTTGATTTAACGTCGGTACAAATTTTTTTATTAAAAAATTTTCCAACTGCCCGATCCCAACAATACTTAGATAATATTATATCCATAAATTAAGCATTTCATTATTGCATGTCTTGAAATAGGTACCTTTTCAAGTCGATCAACATCGTCCTTCTTTCGACGTCTAAACTATGACTTGATTCTTTATGTTTATGTCTTTGAATTTGTTTTCGGTGGAATTCAAAGAGTTCATAGAATAATCGATGAAAATACTGAGAGAGACCCAGGAAATTTGACACATTTTGTCTTATATCTCCAGAAATTGAAATCGTATAGAGCCAAAATTTTGCACAATGTTGCAAAATACTACAATTGACGTTAGTACAAGTTTTTGTTGCAATCTGATGAATAGTTCACGAAAAAAAAATTTTTTTTTCGAAAAAATTAAAAGAAATATTTTTTTAAAAATTACCAACATTTCGATCATAACAGAATTTTGCCAAAAGTTGCGCGTTTATATCCTCGAACTGACTACCAAGTTTCGATTCAACATCTTCTTTAGTTCCTGAAATATCAGGGAAATAACCTCAAAATTTTAAATGTCTATAACTCCTAAACCGTCCGGCCGATTTTGCCCGTTAACGAACTTAACCGTCGCATTTTGATCAGAAACCTACCCTGAAAGTTTGAAGTCGATAGGACCTTCGGTGCTCCTGTTATCGTGCCTACGGCCGGAAGTACGGCCGGCCGGCCGGCCGGACGGCCGGACGGTACCCAAAAATCTGACACCGGATTCGTGATCAGGGAGTCTGAATTAGTCTATTAGCCAATTTTCAGCTCGAAATTCGAAAATTACAGACATTTGGACGAAATGATAGGACGATGTTCCCCTAGAACATGCGCCCAAAAATGAGTTAAAAATGAGTGCCAAAACTACAGAGGCATTTCAGTGACAAGTACTTTCAGTAGAATATATGGGAAAATATTGAGAAGCATAATCGAAGATGAATTCGATCCCCATGATATTGAACAGCAATCAGGTTTCAGAGCTGGCAGGTCATGTGTAGACAACATATTTAGCATAAACTAAATAAATGAGAAAAAAAAGCAACTGATCGAGAAGTCCACCTTCTGTTTATAGACCTTACGAGAGCATACGATACAGTTCCGATAAAGAAAATGTGGCAGGTATTAGAGATGTCACCAATGAACAGCACGGCGATCAATGCAATAAAGCAATTGTACGAACAATCTTACTCAAGAGTAAAACTAGGAAACTCTCTCCCGCCAACCTCTACAGTTACAAAAGGCTTTAGGCAGGGCTGTTGTTTGTCTCCCACTCTTTTTAAAATATATTTAAATGAAGCTTTGAAGAGATGGAGAAGATCTTGCCGTGGAATGGGAATTCAGCTTACAGATGACACAATGCTTTACACACTTCACTTTGCGGATTATCAGGTTGTGATTGCACAAGATAAGGAATATCAGGAGTTTATGTCAAGAAGACTTTTCGAAGAATACCACAATTGGGGTCTCACAGTAAACCTGAAAAAAACAGAATATATGTGTGTTGGAGGAGAGAAGGAAAAGTTGATGGTGATTGACGATGTTGAAGTAGAGGCCTGCAATGAATACCTCTATTCAGGGACAAAAATAACTGCAGATTGAAGAACACAAAACGAAATAGAGAGCAGAATAAACAGGGGAAAAACAACCATAAGACACTTAAACTCGATACTATCGTCCAAAAGCATTTCAGCTGAAAAGAAACAGTATATTTATTCCTCAGTGTTCCAGAGCATCGTCCTTTATGGAAGTGAAACATGACAGTTGACAAAAAGCCTTGAAAAAAGACTGTTGGCTCTTGAAATGGACTACTGGTGAAGGTCAGCCCGATTATCGCGAATGGATAAGGTGAGAAATGAAAGAATAAGGGAACTAATGAAGGTGGACAAAACAATAATAGAGGAGACTCAGCAAAAACAGCTCATTTGGTCTGGACATGTTGAGAGAATGTCAGATCAAAGAATTCCTAAACTTGCTCTTAAGTGGTTACCGAGTGAAAGGAAAAAACGAGGAAGACCAAAAGTTACCTGGATGAGCGGCATACAGAAAGCAATGTCCGAGAGAAACCTGATACCAGGAGTATGGGAGGACATAAGAGGCCGGAAGGCGTAGGACGCTATAAACCCGGATACATATACAGGGTGTCCCAAAAATACCACGCGAAAGTGATACTGGAGATAGATTGGCATTAGGTCTATCAGATAGCATCAACATGACCTCAGTAAAAGTCCGCTGGTTTTCGAGAAATCACCACTGTTGCGTCCCATGACTTCACATGTTGGGAAGCGCTCATTTGTATTCCTAAACAAAGCAGCTCGCTTGTAAAACTTAAATGTTTTGGGTTAACTGGTTTATTTTTGCATGGGTGGTCTCACCCTTGAAATATAATATATATATATATATATATAATATTTTCCACGGAAAGATAATTGCAAGTAAAATATCTTGTAATACTTCAACCCTTGTAGAAGTATTTATGACCTATTTCCTGTGAAATATTGATAAAATGCATACAACAACTAACACATTGCCAGAGCTGTGAGTCCTTTGTCTAGATTCTAACCCATACAAAAATCTAGAATTTTCCGATTAGATCGCCACGGCTTTGGCTATTCTCTAAATCGAGGGCGTAGATTCCGAATCTGTAATTAGTTTTTCCGTATCTCGATTAATTTTGGTAATATGGCGAAAAATCCGACTGATTAGTCCATTTTCCGGAAGTGTAGCCAGAAATTGCGACTTTCTTCGTCATTGCTCCGAAACTAATCGAGATACGGAAAATCTAATTACAGATTCGTGATCTGCGTACCCGATTTAGTGAATAACCAAAGCCGCGTCGACCTAATCGGAAAATTGTAGATTTTTGTATGTGTTACTAGAGAAAACTTTTTGGCGTTTGACGGATTCGCTCATTACCTAATATTTTCCGAACGGATAGAGATACAAAAAAATAGATACATAAATCTAAACGTCGTCCATCGACCAATCATCGGGGAAAATTTGGATATCGAGATGTGAAAATCATAGATTTAGGACGGGAAAGAAGAATTTTCCTTCGAGTCCGGGTCAAAAATATTTCTAAGTGCCGACCCAAAAAATTTTTTTCATAGTATATCGATACGGAGCTCGTGTCTGATTAAATCGAGGTCGCTGATCACCAATATGTAATTAGTTTTTCCCTAAGTGGCGTACTTTGGGAAAATTTTCACTTAAAGTGAAAAAATTGACGAAAATAGGTCAATTTTGGAACTTTCCACCGCCCAAAAAAATCGGAGTAGTGTGTTGCTGATTTTTTACGTCATATTTGGATCCTTTATCTATCGAATCATCTGAACAATAAATGTCCAGGTCGTACGCTTCAAAAATTATGATTTTTTTCCCGAGGGTCTATTTTTCGGAAAATTCTTTCCGCGATATTTTCTCGGAAAATTTTTGTAATAAATATCTGATGGTAGATTCGGAATCTACGGCCCCGAATCTATAAGAATAAGTACCCGTTTCATAGTTTTGCGTCAAAAAATTTTTCTCGAAAAATGGGATTTTTTTAAGGCTAATGTATTAAAAAATTGCCAAAATTCGACCGGTCTCCGATTTCGATGCAAATTACGTCATTTACTAATTCGGGGCCGTAGATTACGAATATATGATCGGATTTTTCATTAGAGAATTTTCCGCGGAAATACCGTGAAATGAATTTTCCGAAAAACAGACCCTTGGGAAAAAAATCATAATTTCCGAATAGTACGGCCTGGACATTTTCTGTTTGGATTATTCAGTAGATACAGGATCCATATATGACGGCAAAAAACAACAACACCTTACTCCGATTTTTTTGGGCGGTGTGAACTTCCAAAATTGACCTATTTTCGTCCATTTTTTCACTCTAAGTGAAAATTTTCATAAAGTACGCCACTTAGGGAAAAACTAATTGCATATTCGTGATCAGCCACCTCGATTTAATTAGACACGAGCTCCGTATCGATATACCATGAAAACTGGAGATTTTTAAAAAATACACAAAAGTGGTGATATCTCGAAAACCAGCGGACTTTTACTGAGGTCATGTTGATGCTATCTGATAGACCTAATGCCAATCTATCTCCAGTGTCACTTTCGCGTGGTATTTTTGGGACACCCTGTATATGTATCCGGGTTTATAGCGTCCTACGCCTTCCGGCCTCTTATGTCAATCATATATCTTATACAATAATGAATAATTTTGTAACGCTATATTTATAACGCTCTTATACAAAAATATTTGTACATGTACATGTTATTTTTAATTTTAAACACTGATAATTTCAACATTTAAATCACTCGATGACCAAGAATTCAAACATAATCACGCTTGCATCACATCATTTTTCAATGATGTACGTGTTATTGCCATGATCATACCTGCTGTGGAAAATAATCTTTCAACAGGTACGGATGTAGCCATTAATAAATCATCGGCCATCTTGGAAAGTGTAGGAAGAGCTTTTTCATCACTCTCCACCACTGTAAAATATTTTGATTCCTATTTGCTCTTTCTAACAGCAAATATTCTTCAAACTTAGCTTTCCAATATTTCGAAAGTTTTGTTGATGTTTTAAATAGGCTATGGATGTCGATACATTTTTTAATAGAATTGAACAATTTGGTATAGTTTTCAAAGAAAACCTTTCCAGTGGGTAGATCATTGAGGATGAGGGTGTTCTTGGCGTATTCCTCATAACACTTTTCGAAACATTGAATAGCTTCATTTCTTTACCAGTTTTATTATACGTAGTTCCACAGATGTATAAAATAATTGCTCACATCCTCACTACAAGGAGCACAAGAGAATACATTTCTCCAGATGTTCAGATAGAGACGAAATTTTCAAAGCATTGGCATTTAAGGGCAATAAAAGTTGTCCGTTAAGTATTGAATTCATAATGGCATCCGTTTTTATGGTTGTATATTCGTCTCGTCTCGCTTTTACAAGACGAGAACGAGACGAGACGAGAAAAATCTCGCTCTCGCGTGAAGCCCTAGCAATCATTTTTAAAGAGTAAAGAACCTGTAGTTCCATAAGAAATATCGTAATTAAAAATTCTCGCCTAACTTAACTAATGTGGTCTATTGCATTGTAGTCCTAACTACTGTCTATAAATTCGACCATTCAGCTATTCATTTCCTACATAAACCAACAGAACAAGTTTTCACCACTTCCTTTCTATTTTACGATTTCTTTATTAGATACCCGAAACAAATGTCTATTATAATGCGCTTAAAAGTCGCTTAAAAAAAATGTTGCCACATATGTAGTAATCCCAACGGTTGAGGAACATGTACAATCCCCCCCCTCCCCACATTAGCGAATCGAAGGCAGCTAAATCTGGTCGGTAGCACGGTTACTTAATAATAAGACATGGTGAATTTCTCAACAACTTTCTCTCATTTCGATACACCTACATTTTGAAGAACGCTCCTCGATATTTAAATAAATATCGTGATTGTTCCACGTTGGAAAGCTACAACGAAAGTGTTCGAGAGGCAAATGCAGTTTTATATTTATCTGCAATGATCACTCGTAATGGTAAGAGTAAATACGGCGTGACTCATCTAAATGAAAGAGTTTTTCTTGTAGTGACCGTGGATTGAGGGCAGGCCAATTTCGGTGTTATTTCCAATAACAAACTTTTATAACAGGAATGTCACAACTACCGAAATTTCAGTAGATCTACTGAATTTGGTACTGAACTCTTTGGGAACATTGAATTCAAATACGTGATACGTGGTGTCCCGAAATTATGTTAAAACTATTGAGATCATTCTTGGTCAAATAATAGGAAGAAAACTTTATGTAAACCTAAGTCCGTAAAGGCTCTGTTTTCGAGATATACAGGCTATTGAAGTTAATTCCCTGAAGATAACGGAGCATCCGAAGGACATAAGACATAATATACCATTCTTGTGCAGAAATGTAATACGTCCAGAAGATTTTGTATTCAAAATACCGAAAATCTTCCAAAAAAATATGAGCATTTTGAATTTTAGATGTATTTACTCATTTTGTTTATTAATAAAATTAACTGTAAAGATTGAACAATAAGTAGACTGAATATGTGGGACTAAATTATGCAAGTTTATTGTTTCTTTTTGTGTCTGTTGCATATAATTATGTTGTTGATGTACTAACTGGTTACTTTAAATAATCAAGCCATCCATATAGCTGCCCTACAGAGAATCATGAACCTTCGAACGACTGTCCTTCAACTTCAACTGCGCTGAATCAGTGTTCATTGAGACACCCATTGAATGAACTGATAGGATCAGCAATTAATTTAAATAATATGTAAATAATTGTTCTTTCGTCATGATAGTTGAGTTGTTTCATTCCGGATTAATTAAGTTTCAGAATAAATTATTATAATTCAATTTGGTTTCTTCTTGTTATAAGACGCTCGAAGGAAATACATCCAATCCAATCCGAGCTCGAAATCAATTCTGTCCGGCCGGTCCGGCCGGCCGGCCGTAGGCACGCTACTTCCCGAACGAAAGGAGTTAGAGGACTGAAATTCGCAAGGTGGGTTCGGAGCGTAAATATCTCGGACGAGTTCGTTAATGGGCGAAACCCATCCAGAGGTTTCGGAGTTATGGCCGTTTTTAGTAAAAACATTTTTTATGAATATTTCCGAAACCAATTACTCGATCTATCTGAAATTTAGCATCAAATTGTAGAATCATGACCTTTATAAGCATGTGAAGTTTTGTATTGATCAGGTTACCGCAAAGTGTATAAAAAATTTTTGAAATTAAAAAAAAAATTTCTACAATAACTCTCGGACGGAATAAGCTAGGCAGTTGAAATTTTCAGAGTAGGTTAGGGAGATGAATATCTCGGTTAAGTTCGTTATCGGGCAAAATAGGCCAGATAGTTTCTGAGTAACGAAAAAAAAAATTTTTTTTAAGTAACAAATTTCAAAATCAATTCTTATTCAAGATGCGGTTTCACCATAAAAATCCATTGATATCATTTTCAACTCCAACAAGCTAATACTTTCAGAGATATGATTTTTCGAAATTTCAATAATGAATCGTACTTCTATGTTTTCACAGAATGCTATAATTATTCTATCTATGCTTTATTATATTATCTGTGTTCATACTCGTACATGTCATCCTGTTCTACAAGAGAGAGTCAAATTCATTTCAGCTATTTTAATTTGATTTTTTCCATGGTGCAGTTCTCATTCTCAGATTGCTCATTTAATCTTTATAAATAAACTATTATTTGAATTGAATTTCCTTTATGATGCAGTTATATCATAAGAATACATTGATATAATTCCCAACTCTGAGAAACCAATACTTTCGGAGATATAAATTGTCTGTTTGAACAAGAGCGCCAGAAAGCTCCTGTCCACAGGGCTCGAACCAATTTTTGAACTTAGGGTTTTCTCACCCAGGAACGAACGTAAACATAAAGGTATTCGACAGTTATTAAGATCTCCTGGGCGCTAGCCGAGCACGACATCTCGGCCATGGGGGTGTTGTCACATGATTCGAAGTAGATACCTACCTGTTGGACATTTTATTTTCACAATAATTTCGAAAATACAGAGCCGATCGAGCTGAAATCCGATACTCATGTGTAAAATGGCGGTTCGAAGGTTTGTGCGGAATTTCGAAGTAATCTGCCATCTAGTTTCTGGAATATACATTTCGTTTTCTATGTCTATTAACGAAGTTAACTGCCGCATTCGGATGAACAACCTACCCTGATAATTGCTGTCTTTCTGTTCGAAAGTTATCGTGGCAAAGAACGGCCTGACATTTGGGTGCAAAATGATAGCACGCTGTTCCTTAGTCAGTGTGAAAATAATTCCCTAATGTTTTCATCGTCCAAGCTAACGCATTTCCAGAAATTCTTAAATTTCGTCCTGGCAACTTCGATTAAAGAATAGTTATTTATGTATCAAGGACGAAAAACTGTCTATTATAGTCGAGTCTGCAAATTGATATCCGAGGCGGAGCCGAGGATAGCAAGCAGTCGAGACAATAGACAGTTTTTCGTCGAGGTGCAGATTTAATTTTTTCGTCAACCTCCATATATTCTTATGAATTCCGGACCTTTTAAATAATTTCACAATAGAAAATGACACTTACTTTTGTATTGAACCGTATCCATAGTGACCACAGCACTGACAGTTATTGATGACACTTATGTTTGTATTGTACCGTATCATGCCGTATTCATAGTGACCACAGTGGACGAGAAAGTAATTTTGCGGACGAAAAAGTACTTTCTCGTCCGCAAAGTACTTGCCTTCATAGTAGTCGATTTTACGGTCCCAAATTAGTACGAGAATGTCACTTTTCATAGAGGTCGACGAAAAACTTTTTTATTCGACGGCTATTAGGAGGTACTCGCTAAATTTTCATCGTAAAGATTAGCGCCCCATCAATTACGTCACAAGGTCGATATGAAGTTCATCAGTTTGAACAATCAATCAAATGATCATATCTTTCAGATGATAATTTGTCCTTAAAAATGACATTGCGGTAAGGAAATTAGCTTATTAAAACATAGAAAAAACTTCGGTTCGAACTTCCACAGATTCACACTTTCCATGATATCCAGAAGGCATATTTAATTGAATAAATATCTCTTTAATAATTAATTCAACAAATAATTTAGACTCTGAATGATCTAATTCCTCTGGAGATAATTCAACGAATAATTCAGATTTGCGCTACAATTCTGAATGATTCAATTCCTCTGTGGTCACTCTGGCTTCACACATTTCTTTCACTAAACACCACCACTATGTTTGATTTTTACGCATTATTTGATCAATTCCCAATGGGTTTCAGTTTGTAGTTCAATTATTTTGAACTAAGTATAGTTGAAATAACTTATAATATTTGATATTATCCTGAGACTTATTTCTCAGATGGAAGGGAATAAAACAACAAATTAAAAATATATAGGTACCATTTTTATATTAAAACTGTTTAACATTTTGTGTATTCACAACACAGCCATTGTAAACATCTTCTTATTGAACACTTTTCACCAGTATTTAACATGACATTTGTTCAAAATCCAAAATTTCAAAAATGGTAAAATTGAAATTAAAATATAAACTAGAGTTCTTACAATATAAAATCCTGTTTAGATCTAAAATTACGTACTTGTGAATTTTACCAATGTTTGAAATTTTTCACACAAAATTTCAAATTGGCAATAGTGTAAATGTACAATAATTGTTAATGTAACAATTCGACAGTGTTAAAGCTACCAATAATTTTCTAAAAATTTTCAATGTCTGTTGGTCCCATATTTTCGAAAGGAACTTCTTTACCGTAATTATTTACAAAAAAGTTTACATTAATTTAAGTATACAGGGCCAATATTGAAAAGAAAATATTTCAGAAAAGTGGTAACTATAATATTTAAAGTCATAGAGTAAAAAATAGAACTACACAATATACAAGAATTTCGCATTCACACAACCTCTTAAAATATCACCTCAAAGTAGGGAAAAATAATTCCTATAATTTTTTAGGCGACATTTGGCACCATTTAAGTGTGCTGAGATCAAGTAGTACATCTTTTCAATATTACAAATTTTCCATACATTAATAAAACATGATATACATCAAATATCATAGAAAAACAAGTATAAAATCGTAAGAAAATACAATTTTAAATTTCAAATAAATAACAGCCAAAATTCGTTGCTATCACTAAATTCCTATCACAATATTTTTTGTAAATCGCGTTTCAAGATGAAAATGAGATTCGTCACGTCGGATAAAAAATCAGAGGGGGTACGAAGTATAAATCGAAGGATGAAACGGGGTATATGTTGAGGGTCAATGGAGCTAATAAATAAGAAGCTTGATGAGAGTTGCGAGTAGTGAAATAATATAAAAACGGTTGAGACAAATGTTGTCAAGAATACCTCTTCGTCTTGATAGAACTGAAGTACCCTGGACCATAATGTACTCTTATTTTGTAAAATATCAGCTCCAAACAGCTCAGGGCATCTTCGTGGGAATTATGCCCAGAGTCTGAAGTCTGTATTTGTTTATTTAGGTGGGTTAACATCAAATGTTTGAGGGAATACCTGTAAGGGTGTCCTCGTTCGTGGGGAAAAATTAAGGCAGTATCCACGACTCTGGAATGTAACAATTTGAGAACACGCAAATCGTTATCTAAACCGTGCCCTAAAAGGATAGTTTCCTCGTATATCAACTCTAGAAGATCACATTGAACCTCTGAGAAAGATTTGGAACTCGAACTATAAACGTCACTTTCGGTCACTCCAGAATACCTCGTGTTATAGTCCACAACTTCGTGTTCAGGCATTACGAAATGATCGTAAACTATAGCACCGTTGAATCCCAAAATGGTCACTTTGCACAGCTCTAGACCTTTCACGGTGTAGCACATCTCACAGTCTATAGCGTAAACTTTTCGTCTCCTGTTCGTTTTAGACACTTTCGTTTGCACAAATCCCTCTAGTGGTTCATTCACACCATTCACTGTACCGTTCCACACATGGTATTTACTCGACGAACATCCGATGGAGCCGGCTGATCTCTTGCAACACGAATAAGTGTGGTGGTTTAGAAGCCTCCCCCAGTGATGAATACATCTTTCTTTGGTTAAATACTCGGTTTCCGTGATGAAAAATCCAGTATTACACCGAGCACACGTTCTTTCGACACCAACAGTCTTATTTGAGACCGGTAATGAGGATATGCTGGATTTACCCAACTCGTTATCTTCGCAACTGTCTGAACTAGTCGAATGTTGATCGGAATCGGTATCCGAATCGCACTTTTTCCTAACGTATGGAACTCGAAAGGGTATCGGGAAACACTGCTTCAATATGCGAACTTCGTTATGTTCGTTCAGATCGGGGTAACCGTTGGTGAAAAGTTGGTCCGGATGGAGGGTGAAATGTATCAAAAGGTTGTACAGTTGGTCCTCCTTCAATCCCATTTCGCAACGGGCTGACCTGTTCTTCTTCTGCTGCTTGAAATTGTTATTGCTGTCTTGACGCACATCATTTTTTTGCTCGGGTTGCTGAGGTGTCGGTCTGGCTGAATTCAAACTGTTCTTTGTTCGGTTCTTCTTCTGGCGCCTGCTCAGAGATTTCAGGATGCTTGTGTCACTCGAACTGCTCAGGGTGTTTTCTTTATTGCTTTCACTAGAACTGCTTCCGTTGCCTCCACTGTCCTCGGTTGATGTTGAACCTGGATCGTCTGTACACAAAAATAAAATAATCACTACATGTCACCACTCACTACAATCGAACCGATTTCACTATGAATCACTAAATTGTCTACAACTTTTTTTTTAAATTTTTGATTTAATTCATAGAACCCGAAATACCCCCATTTGGAAAATGGAAATCGATTTTTCAACTGAATCTGTGGAAGTTGGGGTTATTACTTACCATCACTGCAAGTCGCCAGGTATTTTCCATTCGAGGAAAAGTCAGCATCAAGCACATCTCCTGTATGACCCTTGAAAGAATTCAGTTGCCAAGAGTGAGAATAAGGCTTGTTAGTCAAAGGTACCCATCTGGTCCTATTTTTAGACTTAGGTTTTTTGTTCTGGGGGTTGTTGTGTTTTTCGACCCTTGTCTCATCCCTTTTATCTGAAGCAGAATAGAAGAATATTTTTGAATTATAAAACGTATACACAGAAACAATTTATGTATGTTGATTTTCATAGTTATTTTCTAGTTAATCAACAACACAACTAGCAATAAATAAGATTCACAGCGTATAAAATCCTGTATACATGTAGGATGTTCAATGCATCATCACCTTGAATGCATCTCAATTTAACCTGAAAGCACGTGGTGATAGTGCTTCGATACCGGAAAATTTGACAAAAAACAATTCATTTCAAATCAGAAGAGTAAGCTCGACTATTATATTCACCGGTTTCAAAATTTTAAATAATATAACCAAAAAAAAAATGACATAAGCTTACTTGATATTGTGTTATCCTCTTTTTCCGTCTTTATCGAAAAGACGTAATAACACACAAACGAAACAAAAACACCCACGAATAGACCGAAGATAACCGAAGGGTTTAACAGTGTTTCCGCGATACTTTCCATCTTAATTTTCACACCAAAAAATTTCCAAGCAAACACCTTCGAAGCTCGCGCCAACTTACTCCCGCATCAAAACAAAATGCAATCGATGATTCACGAGCGCAGGACGCGACTTAAAGGGCTAACTTCACGCCGTACTGTACCGAAAGGCGCCAAATTTGAATGTCCCAATTCGTCGATTTGATCCGCCTTCTGAATTTCACGATGTCGGTGGATTTTTTCGAGTCGAACGCGGCTTGATTGGAACCCATTCGTTCACTTTGACGAGAGCGAAGTTAGGAAAAGTTGGATTGAGAGTTAATCGAAGGAAATTCTGATACAAACTGACGGTTTGTAACGTTACTTGAGTGTATAATACCGTAATGGAGTTGGAAGCCAACGGATCTTGCGCGGTGCACGCCGTTAGGGGGGTTCGATCTATGGCGCGACGCGACTCAGAGTGGACCACGTCCGTTTTTCCATCGGATTTCTTATAATAGTCCTAGTACATGGGACCCATTAATTATTTAACCGTATTTCCGGAAAAGTCTGATGACGTGTGTTACACCCATAGGTATACGTGGATTCTATCGCGGGAAAACACGCTTAATCATCCTGTAATTGAATGTCCCGGTATTTTGGGAATATTTTCCAGGTTTCATATTGAAAAATAAGGCGTTCGACATCAAATGCATCACATTTCTTATGCAAAGCGACCCCACTGTTAACCGAAATGGAAAAAAATGAAAGTATTTGTTAATGAACGAACGGTCAAAAATTGAAATTTCACATTCGTGGGCTACGATTGGTTGTCGCTTAGCAACCGTTGCCATAGAAGCGTTATTATGGTATAAAAAAAATGTTATTGCTAAGCAACAATTTTCATCGTGGTATAAAAATCATGGATGTGCTAATTAATCTAGATCACAGAAGTAGTTCTATCTGTGCTCATAAAGGGGGTCCCCACGAGAGTGCCCCTTAGATCCTCACGGAGATATTTGATCTGTTTTAAATTTTGCACAAAGACATAAGGCACATGAGCCTTCTTTTTTTAAATATTTGCAACGACGTTCGCTTGTACCGGAAATGGTTGTCAACTCACTTATTTCGAATGAAGCACCCAATACTCCTAGCTTTCTATTTGACTGATAACATCAGTTGGAAGTGATGCGCATCAGTTCAAACCAGAGAAATAGAGGGAAATTCCGGCTATTTCTCTGGTTCAAACTGATTTCGCATCAGTTTGGAAGTGATACAGCGTCAAATAGAAAGCGCCTATAATATTACATTTTCGATTGGATTTTTAAATTCTAAGTTTATATGCAGCATTACCCATAGCTTTGTTGAGCAACGTTTTCGAGTTATTCACCGTTTTTTGACGGTGACAGATGAAAGCTTATAAGCAAGTGTGTATTTCTCGAGAGAGCAATGCACATCTTCAGATCTGTTTTATGAAATTGGTTACCGAAATGGTCCTGATATACAGGAGGTTCAAATGAGACTGAAGGTTTGTAGAAAAGAGTTAGGAATGATATCAAAGGATTCGTATGATTGAACTGCATCATAAACATAATTGCAGAGTTAGAGGAAGAAATATTGTTTGCGGCCATGCCACAATGAATATGCTAGATACCGTCCGAACACTGGAGCGGCGCTCTTGTTTCTTGGACCAGAGTGCTTATCAATTTGCCCAAATGTCTGTAATTTTCGAAGTTTTGGCTGAAAATGGTGTCAAACGATTTGGTTCAACTCACTAATCAAGAATCCGTGGTCGAAATCGATTATGTCCGGCCGTCCGTAAACACGATAACTCTCGAACGGAATGAGCTAGATTTTTTCATTCTTCTGCTCTTGTGATACTGGCTTCATCAGGCGATGAGACTAAGTACTTATCGGACCATCCTCGCATGAGTACATATTTGATTATGATAATGGGTACTCACCATCTGAATGGGATTCGACAATCTCAATTTGGACTGGTTTCAGCACTTCTTGCTTTTCATCTTTTTTAGATTCTTCGCTTATATCCTGAACCTTCTTAAATTTCGGTTTACCAATCGGGCTCTTCATTGGATGATTCTTCTGCGCCATGTTGTTTGTATGCTGCGGGTGTAATTCTCCGTGGTCCGGTGGATACCCGTTGTTCACTTGTTGTGCATTGTTAACATACATAGCGTTGTTATGATACATGACATTATACTGCCCGGGGAAGGATTGATAATAAAAATAATTGATAGGAAGCGTTGGAAGTCGTCTGCCATACCGAGGATGAGAGACGTTGGGGACAGATTGCTCTTGCGCCATAATCTGCAAAAAAAACGAAATATTAGTATTTTTTCCATGTTTAAAAAAATCAAGTTAAGTTAGGATAGGTAAGCTTCAAGTAAGGACCCATATGGTCCACAGGAAGTGGAACATATAAAACTGAACTATGTTGTTGGTTCAAAACCCGGTTGAGTATCTTATCACGTCCTTGGACTTCTTGATGTCGGTTCGATGCACTGAGCTCCATGATTTATACCCACAAGTGCAGGATATTGATTTGAATCAGCGTCTAATAATGTTAAATTAGGATGAAGAATTCTCGCTTATCGGGAAACTTCTATGTAAACAAATGTTTGTGAAACATTTCAACGTCACACATCCTGTGAACACACCCTGTATTTCATATAATGGTCATCATTTGTAGACACACTCTGTGAATTCGTATCTAGGTACAGGGTTTTCCTAAATTGATTAAAAAGATTTAAAGGGGGGGTTCTTTAGCTAAAATTAATGAGAGTCTTTCATGTAATTTTTTGTTTCAAGTCTTTACAATTAGGGAAAAAAATCTATTTATATTGAATGTGAAATTCGACAGATCGTGAATGCTTATTAAATTTCACTCGGCAGTTTTTGTAATTTAAAAATATTAAGACAAATGGGTTAGAAAGTCAACCCTTACAATATTTTGCGTCAGAACTTCTTGATGCAACATTTTGCAAATTAAAAAACTCTTTTGCAAATAAATTATTCACTTTTTGCGTCTTGACATTTTCTCTTAAAATTGATAGTTCAATTACAAAGACTCTTTTCACATAAATTCAGAGACATTTTTGAAAAAATTCAGTAGGTTGCTCTCAAATGTAGTCATATTAATATCAAGTAGGTTGGTGTCGAATAAAGTCTCAATTACAAATAGGTATATAACTTATCTAAAACAGTGATCAATAAAAATTTGTTTGAAACTAGGTTTCTTTACAAAACAAAAATGCAAGATACTTGTTTAATGAATAGCAAGTGTTATGCCATTTTGAAATCCTTATTGAATGCTTCAACTTTTAAAAATACTTATCAAGCTAGGGTAGTGCATTTTTTCAGTACAGACGGTTTAAATTTGGCGAATTATTAATTACTTAGTTGGGTGAAAAATTACATTTACTTTCAAGCTGGTGCACCTAGCTTAAAATATTAAGAACCAATTTAGAGGAGCGATATTCAGGATACATAATAAAATTGAAATTAAAATCGAAATTTGTAGTAGTGGGGGTTACAGCACCATTACAGGGTGAAGATTTTCTTGATTTTATTTTGAATTGCCTATAATTTTGAGAAAATAATTGTTATATTTTTTATAACTATCATGACTTGGCCTTTTACTCATTTCCGGCTTGACGTCAATTTCTGGGACACCCTGTATTGTGACACTGTATTTTTATGAGCAAATAAACATAAGGAAGTTTATATGTCAGCAACTACAAATAGGATATTTATCAACGCTCAAAAACGAAAAATAGTTAGAAATTTAAAAGAATGAAAGTACCTCCAAAATGTCGATGAATTTTCCTCACTTACACGAAAGTAACATATTAGATCATATTTCAACTTCATTGTCTCAAAAAAATCAAATATTCGAATGTCAAACTACATTGGTCACTATTGCAAATGTCATAGGGAAACAAACGATAATAATTGACGAAAATCCAAGTGAAAACATTCAAATTCACACCGAGGAAGTCTTCCGCTTTTCCCGACTTGCTGTTCACAGTGCGTTGGAAGTACAGCGTATATCAAGAAATAGAATATTACGTTGTACACAGTACACCTGGGATATTCAGTACGAACTTTTCAGCTCTAGGAATAACATTGCATGTTTACAGATTTCCAGCTTTACGATTATTTTTTGAAGTCCAATATAGACTAGTAGAGCAATAATGTGATTAAATTCATTGAATAGGCGATTTGTATACATATGAACCATTAAAACCCACAAAGCTTTACTATGTTCCAAACTTCTGGACGATTTACTGTTTGCTGATAGTGTCCATGTATATGGATAATTTTTGGAACCGAAAAAAATTATGGTAGAATAAAACCTGTTGTAAGATGAAGAGAATATAACAAAAATGATAGGAAAAATAATTTACGGGTGATCTGAGGTCGGGAAGGGGAAGGGGGTCAGTTTTTAAGGGTAAAAAACGGTTTATCTCGATTTCCCGCAAAACTACAAGTCCTATGGAAAAAAGTTGAATGGCAAAGTTGTAGGTAATAAAATGATCTACAACTTTTGTATTCCCACTTCTTTCACATAACCTCAAAATTTATGTGAAAAATTCAAATAACCACGTTTTTGGTTTTTAATTTTAATCTTTTACAAACATTTTTTTTTTACCAAATTTGATGAAAATTTACCTTTTTGTGTTCCAAATACACTGTAATTTTTTGGATTTAAATTTTTTTTCACCTTAAATTGACTTAATTATAAAAAATCATCCTAATTTTCAATCAAAAATTCTCACGTCAAAATATCAGTTTTTTTATAAAAGTAGGTGGGCTTTTTCTTCGTTGAAATCTCTACTTTTTGATGGTCTAAAAAAAATATGCATTACCTACTATAGTGAATTTTCTCAGAAAATATAAAATCAATAAAGTTAATAGGTATGTATTTAATAAGACACAATATTTTGAGAATGCTGTAGGATCTTCTCTAAATTATATACGTAGATGCTTATTTATTGCTATTTTAATATAACTTATACACTTGAGTGACCTACGAAATATTTTAAATCCAAAAAATTGCAGTGTATTTGGGACATAAAAAGGCAAGTTTTTACCAAATTTTGTGGAAAAAAAACTTTTTTGTAAAAGATGAAAATTAAAAACCAAAAACGTGGTTATTTGAATTTTTCACATAAATTTTGAGGTATGTGAAGAAAGTGTAAAACAAAAGTTGTAGATCTCTTTATTACCTACAACTTTGCGATTCAACTTGTTTCCATAGACTTGTGGTTTTGCAAGAAATCAAGATAAATCGTTTTTAACCCTTAAAAACTAACCCCCTTCCCCTTCCCGAACTCAGATCGGCCGTAAATTATTTTTGGTATCATTTTTGTTGTATTCTCTTCCTTATCCAATGGGTTTCATTCTAATATATTTTTTTTTCACTTTTTACTATTTTTAAAGGCTTCAACTCTGGTCTAGTATCTTTTCGAAAATCTTCGATCTGGTATATGAATATCCCATTCAAAATCTAAACAAAAATTGAGTATGTTTTAGCACGCTTGCCCCCGCTTGCTCGAATGTCAGTCATTTTCGCCGTCAACTCGATTACTCTGGAACGCAACGAATTGAAATTTGCAGGGTATGTTTGGAGTCCAAATGTGTCGCTTAAGTGCGTTAATGGGCAAAATCCGCCTAGTGGATTCACAGTTATAGCCATCTAATAGCCATAACTCGAAAATTACTGATCAGTGATCATATCGAATTAAAGATCAGTTGTTCTTCGAAAAATACCAACAGAAAGACAAAATTTCTGTAGGGATCGTGAAAAAAAAAATCTGTATTTCAGAAACTATCCCGCAGATATCGTTGAAAATTTGAGGGGGGTCTTCAAAATCTTATTTTACAGCAAAGTTCCAGATTTAAACTCGAACGGATCTATATTGTTGGAGATATTGGCAAAATATCGAAATATTACAACGATAAAGTGTATTAGTCCCCTGCATTACACTAAGCAACAAACTTGTGATAGTTTTTTTTTTCCAACGAATTTCATGACATACCTATTATAGAGCACCCAAGATTCGAGGATATGCTGAAACCGGAAATCTGTGATTATATAAAACAAACTACCAATGAAATAGCGTAAGTTACATATAATCTTCAAGGATTTTACAGATCACAATTTTTTACCGGTTCAATATGAAAAAATCAGTTTGAAAATTCTTAAATTCCAGTTTCAGAGGAGGTTGGAAAACAGATATTCAGATATATTTATATAACGGTTCTTTTAATGGGAGCCCCCATTTTCAAATTGACATTACTGACGCACGGAAACCATTTATTATTTGTGACATTGACAGTTGTATTTGTCAATGCCTACCATTTAATCATGGAAAGGTACACGCTTCAACAACGTTTACAAATAATTTAAATTTATTACGAAAAATCCAGATCTGTTACTCCAACTTTACGTGCTTCAACTCCTTAGTTTATATCCATACAATATTGTTTTAACACAAGAACTCAAACCAATTGATCATTTAAAGCGTCGTATATTCAGTAATTGGTGCTTAGAAAAAACCGGAGAAATAAGAAAATCATTCTCAGCGAGGAGGCTCATTTCTGGTTAAACTGTTATGTTATCAAGCAGAATAGCCGTATTTCAAGTGGTGATAAACCTGAAGAATATCAAGAACTGTCATTACATCCTGATAAACTTACTGATTGGTGCGGATTTGATGCCGGAGCAGTAATTGAACCTTATTTTTCTTTCAACGAAGCTCATAAGGCGGTAAATGTCAATGGAAATCGTTATCGTTCAATGTCGACTGATGTTTTATGGCCTGAATTGGTTCCTCTTGATTTGCAGAACATGTAGTTTCAACAGGACGGTGCAACTTGTCACACTGACAATGACACAACGACTAGATTGAAAAAAAATTCGGTGTTTCGATTACTTCAAGAGATGGACCGATAAATTATCCGCCTCGTTCCTGCGGTTTAACTCTCGGTTTAACTCCATTGAACTTCTTTCTTTGGGGTTACATTAAGTCATTGGTTAATAGCAATCATCCAGCAAATTTAGACGATTTACAGATCAATATTGAACGAGTAATTGCAAACAAACGACATGATTTGTGTGTGAGAGTCATGGAAAATTGGGTTCAAAGACTTCATTCCCGTCGGAGTTTCCGTGGTGGACATTTAAATGATGTTTTGTTTCATAACTAATGGTATCCATTGTTCTTTATAATGATATAAAAATTTTAATAATTAAAAAAAAATAATCTGTTTTATTCACAAAATAAAATGGGGTGCACCCCATGAAAGACCCGTTAGACCATTCGTTGGTCAAATAGAATCAAATATGATATATTGGACGTATATTGATTAATTGAAACAGATATTTTCAGATCAGTAATGCCGCAGATTTTTTTTCTTTACTGAATGAGGGTTTTATTTGTAAAATTTATTTGTTACCGATATCTAAACGCAATACTGGCTCAAAATGCTTAAAAAAGGGTATATTGGTCGTATTCTAATGAATTGGAATTAATATTTTCAGAATTCAGTATATGCAACATGATAACTGATCAGTAAAATGCCTAGAATAGTTCTATGTTCTAAGGTTAAATTAAACAAGAACCTGCGCCATTCATAGAGGATTCACGATTTCAATGATTTCATAGAATTTTCTTGATATTCTTTGACATAACTATATTACAGTTCCGAAACTCGATCGGATCTACCGGGTGTCCCAGTATACATATTCCAATGGATTATCTCAGCCATTTCAAAAGACAAAAAATTGAAATTTTTTCAATTGAGAAAAACAAAACTTGAAAGTTACTTTCGATTTGACCGGAAGAGACTCTGACTTTTTATCACAAATAGCCCCTTTATATTTTTTTATTTCTACTCAAAATTACCTTTCCAATGATGTATCACACTCTGTATAACATTTGATTTCATGGAGAAAACGTCAATTGAAATTTCAAATTGAAAGAATTGCAGTAGGCTACGATATTTTGTATAATCTTGATTTTGACTTCAATAATCGAGATCAATAAAAAAAACTTTCCTCAAGTTGAAATCAACTATGTATTTTACCGAACGTTAAACAAAGAATGAATAGTAAAAGAAACAAAGATTGCACACAATGTCGTAGCCTACTGCAATTCTTTCAATTGACGTTTTCTCCATCAAATCAAATGTAAAATACAAAGTGTGATACATCGTTGGAAGGGTAATTTTGTTGAAATACAAGAGTTATAAAACTTTCAATTTTTGTTTTTCTCAGTCGAAGATTCCTTAAACGAATTGAAAATCATGAAATTTTCAAATTATTATCTTTTGAAATGGCTGAGATAATCCATTGGAACATGTATACTTGGATATCCGGTTTATTGTTCGAAGTATTGTGAAGATTTTATTGGGTCGCTTTGGCTATAAATTTGAACAAGCGAGCCAAAGCTCATGACCTAAAAAAAACCCAACTAGTGTTCTACCTATTTGAAATATACCTACTGATTCTTTCCAATTGTGTACCATTTCGAGATCAGTTCCAATGATATTCCAGGAAACCAATGAATGAAAATACAAAAACAGACGTCAACTGTGAAAACCAGAAATAAGGAGATTCCAAAGAAAACAGCACGGGAAAACATTCGAACGCGACATGTATGTGCGTCTAAAAATAAGCAATAACATCAACATAACACAAACTTGACAAACTTGAAACTCTATTTATGCGAGAAAGCGATAATTTAAAGCGTCAAATTAACGTTTTAAATCAATTAAATAAAGTTCATCGTGTGTTGATGTTGATGCTATAAATGACCACCACGTGTGCAGACCTACGTCACGACAACAATCAAAATGGCGCATTTGAGGTCGATCTTCAAAACAAAAACAAAAGTCATTGTGCTAACCCTATAGAGTATAAGTGACATGTCAAGTATTTTTGCGTATTGTGTCAATTCGTTTCGATCTTTATCGATAATGGATAAAAATCTATTAGTGCTGATGCCCTTTTATCAATTTCAACAGCGATTAAATTGAATTGCAGTGTTAGCCAATGTTTTCTGAGGAGACAATGATAGGTTATAAAAAAGTTCATTGATCAGGGACGCAACGACCTTGTTAAAAACCGTCATCGAATTGTAAATTGATTATTGAAATGTAATGGTTTGAATCGTGTTAAAAACTGCGGAGTAAAATAATTAAATATTAGATCTTTTTTTCGATGGCTCACCTCATGATTTCTATGCGTCAATCGAAGAATATCGACGATAGATCGAGAACACACACTTTTATGGGAGGTAGATGATGGAGACACAAAAAATACACACCACAAGTACTAGCGACAAGGAGACCACTAAGTCGAGCAATAATGAGATGTAAAAATACTAAAAATAATCGGTCTGTAGCCTTGCATCTGAACATGCTCGAGCGCTGACCCCTGGTCGGGCGCTTTTTTCGATAAACACAACCTTCAAAACAATAACTTGAAGCGAGACAACAAAAGCAAATAAAATTTCGTTTCTTTACATAAATAATGCATTATCGATACGGCATAAACAACTGAAGGCACCTGGTTTGGTATGGGAAATAAATAAACGCATTTAGACTAAATTTATTCCAAAATTCGATAAAACGTGCATCAAGTCCGCATATAGAATAACCATATTCCAAAATTCGAAATAATACCGCATAAAAATTGAGGTTTATTCATTTCAACGTGCGTGCTATGAAATAATTAAATAAATTTTTTGTTTTCTGAAGCTGTAATATGCTTACGCGTATCTGAAAATATATATATTCACGAGTTACTTTCTATGACATTATTTGATCATCATGAATACCAAAACACTATGCCCTTATTTTTCAGTGAATAAGATGCTGTTTTGATTGATGCGAAATATCCATTGAAAACCGTTGTTTCCTTTATTTCCATATATATCCACATAATGTCAACAAGAAAATACAAAGAAACCCTAGAATCACCTGATTACCGCTATGAAGGGACGACAACTGTCAGTGCTTATATTCACGAGTTACTTTCATTATACTTATGTCATTATTTGATCATCAAAGGGATGAATACTAAAACACTATGCCCTTATTTTTCAGTGAATAGGATGCTGTTTTAGATTGGTGTAGAATATTCATTGAAAGCCGTTGTTTCCTTTCATATATCTCCACATGATTTCAACAAGAAAATACAAAAAAACCACAGAAGAAATTCTTCACATATTCAAATAGTTTGTTTGCCCCCCTATGAGCTGATTACCGCTATGTAGGGACCACAGCTGTCAGTGCTTATATTCACGAGTTACTTTCATTATACTTATGATACATTATTTGATCATCAAAGGGATGAATACCAAAACACTTTGCCCTTATTTTTCAGTGAATACGTTTCTGTTTTAGATTGGTGTGAAATATTCATTGAAAACCGTTGTTTCCTTTCATGTATATCCAAATAATGTCAACAAGAAAATAAAAAAAAAACCACAGAAGAAACAAAACTCCTCATATTCAAATAGTTTGTTTGCCCCCCCATCAGCTGATTACCGCTGTCAGTGCTTTATTAATGCATTACATATATTTTTGTACAAATACAAAACGGAAACATGTTGAGATGTGTCGGGCATTTGGCTTTGTCGCATAAATAGCCCTCAAAATCTGTCGAAAATCGTCTACTGACAATTAGAGACCATGCGGAATGCAAATGATTATTTCTCCCACAACACATTGGTTCTTCGGGTTATTCAACCAATTCAAATGACTTTTCCAGGGACAACCTGGAAGGAAGAATTGGAGATCATAACAGAAAGAGACATCCCTTGCTGTTTCAAGGGGTAGAAACTAACTTTAGCTTAAGATTCATTTGATTTTGTAAGTAAATAAAGGTTTTACAATCACAGAAATAGGTATATCAATTTATGGTTTATGTATCATTGTGATTCCGATGCGTATTATCATCAATTGGGGTTGAAACAAACTTTATCAAAGTTATTGTAATAATGATGGGGTACTTTGAAGGCGATTAAAAAGTTTTTGCAAGCAAATATTTATATATTTTATTTTTGAAATAGATTCGCTTCATTTTTCGATCACAGAAATATATGGAACTTATGGATGTTGTCTCCAAAGTGTCCACAGATAAAAATTTCCGATGTGTTATCATCGATTGCGTCCGGAAAATAATCAATACCTAAAATATATTTTCATCGAAATTAATGAGAGCAATCACCAGCGGTCAAATTTGCGCGGAGAAAGTGGGGTCAAACAATCAAGGAAGGTCGAAGAAATTGATGAAATAATTCGAAACAAGGTCGTAGTGACGAAAACTACTCACCCATCTTGACCGAATGTTTTTTCGCGAACATTGAGCGCACCTTATCGGGATCCGTTTAAAGACACACAATTTCGAAAACTGAGATCACATCGACTTTATTTCGGTTACTACTGGATACGAGGCATCGCGGAAAAAGTTTTAACGCCGCCACAAATCAGTGTATGAATCATTAGTCTAATGACACAATTGGTTTTGTTGATTGCACGTAGCGCTAGTGGGAAAGCACGTAGTCGCCTGGCCTAACTGGATCTGTCCGGACCACGTGGTCGAGGCAAAACAAAACAAATGCGATAAGTAACTGAGGCGTTCAACCTACTTAGAGCGACTGATAGACGCTTTATTTTAAAATACCTAGGTGATTCTGACAAAGAAACAATAGACCTTTATGCGTCATATTGGACAGAGATAATAAAGTGGCATATTTGATTCGAATCACAGAAAAAGATATGGTAGAATTGCACACTGTTTTCAGTGTTTTAGTATCTAAACTTTTCAGTTAAATTCGATACTCAACTTTTTTCTATTTTGACTTTTTCTCCTGAAACTCTTAGCTCAATTACAAAAGACTGAAATACTACTCAGATTCTCTCTAAATGGATTCAGAGCACCAGGGGGGGGGGGGTAGGTTTCAGAGTATTTTTTTTTGTTGCAGAAGAAATCCCTTACACCCCCCCTGCACTTATAAAGTCAATTGCCAAAATTTCAAAAACCCCCCCGAAATTAATTCCTGGCTACGCCCTTGATTCAGAGACAATATAATTTGTTGAAAAAATTAAGTATGCTGCTGTCAAGAGTATCTATTCATATTAACTGATATTGAGTAAGTTGGTGTCAAATAAATTCTTAATGGGTAATTCTGACAAAGAAACAATAGTCCTTTATGCGTCATATTGGACAGAGATAATAAAGTGGCATATTTGATTCGAACCACAGAAAAAGATATTGTAGAATTGCAGACTGTTTTCGGTGTTTTAGTACCTAAACTTTTCAGTTAAATCCGATACTCAAGATTTTTGTATTTTGGCTTTTTCTCCTGAAACTGTTAGCTCAATTACAATTAAATACTACTCAAATTCTTTTCAAATGGATTCAGAGACAATATAATTTGTTGTAAACATTAAGTACGCTGCTGTCAAATGTACCTAGTCATATGAATAATGAAAAATGGCGATACCGTTGTTAATAAATCAACGAGTCCAGAGCGTTCCTGCCAATCGGGTCCTTCATAAATTACTTCGTATAATAAATATACTTATGCATATATTTCACAAGTCAAATATACCCCAGGGGGTTCATTGATTTGCCGAGAAAGCAAGAGCAGACGCGTTTCTGGCTTCTTGGCCTTCATCAGTACTCTGTAGCTTCTCAACAAATTCAACTAAGCTGACCCGGGTTATGCCTCTCAGAGCCAGCTTGGTCGATCATACCTAATCGCCCACGCCACCTATGAGACAAAACACGGAAATCAGCCTTTCCCCACCAGTGAATATTTGAAGCGTGAAATCATATGCCACCATTCACTCGATATTAATCGAGAAACGAGTCCCGCAGAGCTCAGACAGAATCTTCCCAATGGCCATGAACGCTGTTTAGCGTTTTCAAAAATAATAATGAAAAATGGCGATACCGTTGTTAATAAATCAACAAGTCCAGAGCGTTCCTGCCAATCGGGTCCTTCATAAATGGCTTAGGAGATTAAATGCTTTGTGAATACGGCGGATTAAGTAAGTTGGTGTCAAATAAATTCTTAATGACAGATATTCCAACATATATTCGTTAAAAATCAAATATTCCTCCCAATTTCAAAGGGCTGTATTCTGGAGGGGAAGGGGCTCAGAACAAAAAACTCCCATTAATTTTTTGCTAAAAAATCATCTCTTGAAACTTGTATCAATTCAGAAATATTATGTATAATTATGTTGCATCTTAAAATATTCCTATTTCTGTTGATTTTGAAATTTATCTACGTCAGTTTTGTAGGTTTACAAAATTGTATATATAGTTTTATGTAGAATCATTCTGTCAGGTTTGCAAAATTGTTGAACAATACATGAAGGGCGCGTTCCACTAAGGTCTCACAACGATCACGCGCACGTTCGCAGAACTGCGCAGACGACTCTACGAACGTTGCGATCGCCTAGTGGAACTTGGCCAATGTGTCGTAATATAATAGTTTTATGTAGAATCATTCTGTCATACATTGTTGCGCGCTTGTTCCGCAAGTAACAGCGTGCTATTATTTCTTATTGAACGGTTTTTTTCTGGGTTTTCTCTCCCAAACTCTGAAAAATATCTATAAAATAAAAATTAATTATTTTGTGATTTGCTTCTGCGTAAGAAATACAGGATATTTGTCAGAAGCAATCAATTGAACAATGTTGCCTAACAAACAACAACGAAACAACATCAACGAAGAAACAACTATATCGTAACGTTTCGGAGTCTATATCAGACTCCTTCGTCAGACGCTCAATGAAAATCGTTAGAATTATTTTGTTGATAGTTATTTTGTGAAATTCAAGAATTGTCACAAAATAACTATCAACAAAATAATTCTAACGATTTTCATTGAGCGTCTGACGAAGGAGTCTGATATTGAGTTTGGTTTGAGTTTGGCTTGAGTATGAGTTTGGGAGAGAAAACCCAGAAAAAAACCGTTCAATAATGAGTATACCTCCCACAGTATCCTTTAATGATTACTTGCTTCGTCACAATGTCTGTATTTTTCCAATTTTTTTTTCGAAATTGTTTTTGTGACATTTTATTCAATGTATACAAACCAAGGGCGTAGCCAGGAATTAATTTCGGGGGGGGTTTTGAAATAGGAATTAATTTCGGGGGGGGTTTTGGGGGTATAAGGGTCACTTTCTGCAGCAAAAAAAATTTTTTTTAAGAGAAAAATAACATTTCGGGGGGGGTTTGAACCCCCAAAACCCTCCCCCTGGCTACGCCCTTGATACAAACTATAACCTTTGAATTTCAATGAACAATCAATAATAACCTCATATATTTCATTGTTTCAACCCTTTTTGATTCAATTCCATTTATTATGATCCCATTTGTTTTATAGGGTGGTTTAGAAAATAATAATTATACAAGGCGATTGAAAAGATACATCAATTCGGGAGAATATTCGACTACTCGTGTTTTTGGAAAAACAAAAATACAATTTGTATACTCCTACAAACATACTCTCAATTAAATTGAAAACTGTTCCTACTGTGATCATTTTCGAAAAATTTTAACGAGCACTACCAGTTTCGAATTAAAATATTTTTATAACTAAATAATATATAATATAATAACCAGGGTTCGATACGAATTTTCTTCATCATGAGCAGGTAAATTATTCTCACAAAGTAGGCCTACATGCCGAAATATAAGGCACTGATTATACAAATTCAGTATGGGTTAATGGTTCACGGTCAACTGCATCATTAAGAAGGTATTTTGAATATTCGTATTCATGGATTTCTAAAGGTCCTAGGAATTTTTGTGCTAAGAGAGAAAAAAAATGAATGCAAAATATACAGAGAATGGAATGGGTAAATTGAACTGAGAAAATATTGAACTTCTGTATATCAATTAGATTGAGCAATTCCTACCTACTTCAATACACATTTTAAATTGCAGAGAGGATATTCAAGTTATTCTTTTCGGTGTTTGCTTCATATTGCTTAATATATGAAAAGAATGAAACGAAATTATATTAACAATAGTTAATAATAATTAAAAAAAATGAGAGACAAATCTCTCTCAAAGTAGCATATGGTAAGTTTATATAGCAAATGAAATAATATAAGTAATAATATGGAATAAAATAGAAAATTAAAGATGTACATCTCTACGGATATGACATGAAATAATACAAGAATACAAACCAAAGATGGCCAATTTATTTGATATTGCTAATTAAAAAAATCTAACCTAAGAATATCATTCGTAGTTGAAATTTGTATTGTCAAAATTGCTGCGATTTGATCGAATCATTCTTAGTTCCTATTTTATTTATGTCATTCGGCCGTTAATACGATAACTCTCGAATGAGCTAGACAGTTGAAATTTTCAGATTAGATTTAAATTCTTGAGAATTTACGCACAGAAGTCAAATTGAAAAAGTGGGAAAGCCCTGTGGACAGGAGCTTTGGCGCTCTTGTTCAAAGTTTGCCAAATCATAATTCCGAAAGTATTGGTTTTTCCGAGTTGGAAATGATATCAATGGATTCTTGTTTAATTTATATTATTATATGATGCAGTTCTATCATAGGATTCCATTGATATCATTCCCAACTCAGAGAAACCAATACTTCCGGAGATATAATTTGTCAAAGTTTGAACAAGAGCACCAAAGCTTCCGTACACAGGGCTCAAACGAATTTTTCTATTTATGTATTAGCGTTTTCTTGTTTCACGATTTATCGGTTAGTTCAGCCTTTAGCTCTTTTGAATGATACTGCATACATTTTCTATGCTATATGAAGCCTTTCCTGAAGGTTGGTAATACTCTTACTTTTACTTGTAATAACTGGAATTTTTCACCACAAATATGTAAAGTAAATGAGAATATTGGAATATATCTCATACAAAAAATTCTTGAATTTTTAATAGGAGCGATAAAATATTCATTGTTGTGATTTAAAGCCATTCTCTCGTAGTTTAAATCGACTGATATAATTAGTGTTCCTTTATAGATCAGTGGTTTAGGAGAAAATTCATAATGAATTAATTAAATACAAGATATATTGAATTTTCACAATTAGTACCCAAACCCCATAATTTAACAATTCAGACAGGAAATTTAACTACTTCAAAACAGAGAGTATAAAAAGAGTGTTTGCTTCCTCCTATAGTTTAATATAAGTAAAGAATGTACCAAAATTAAATTGAAGATAGTCCCAGAGAAGTCTAACTCAGATTTAGCAAAGTAGTTTAAGCAGAGTTTATACAGCAATAAATGAGATAAAATAAGTAATAATATAAAATGAAATAGAAAATCGAAGATGCACATCTCTATGGAAATGATTTGGAATATAGAAAATTAGATAATACAAGAATACAAACTAGAGATAGCCAATTTATTTCATATTGAATTTGGAATCCGATATTGCGAATGAAACAAAACTAACCTAAGAATATCATAAGTGGTTGGAATTTTTATTATCAAAATTGCTGCGATTTGATCTAATCGTTCTTAGTTCTTATTTTATTTATGTCATTCTGTATAAACCAATGTTTATTTTTCCCTCATTTTTAAACTGCTCTATTATAACATATACCTATATCTTATTTCATTCACCATATGAACTTATTGATAGAAATATACCGAGCCTGATTCATAAACTATTTAAAATTTGTGGGCCAAGAATAAATTAAGGTGAAAGAATAAATTTTAATTTTCGAGTAGAAGTAATACAATCCGGATGTTTATTAAAGTTCACAAATTATATGAGGATCCGAATGAACGTAAGCCACTGTTTTAGGAAAACAAGTTGTAAAGTTTTTTCTTCAATATATCACTGGGTTTATATCAAGAAAAGACATTGCCTAGAAGTCGAGTAGGTACTCATTATCATAATAAATTTTTATTAAGAAAAACTTCGTCTACATAGGTAAGGAAAATTCAAAAAGAAGGGACGCGAGAATTATTAATGCAATATTTGAATCTATCGCTATTGATAATTTATAATATAATTACACGTTCTATGTAGAAAATCCAATACATATATTATTCAATGAAAAATATGATATATTCGCACTATATTCAAGGTCAACTGTACATATAGAAATAAGAATCAACTTACATGAGGGGGCAGAAGGAATAGTGCAATGTTGTTAATCCACAAAAATTATCCTCTTCAAACACTTTTGTTTTCAATCTTAGAGTTCCTACACAAAACTACCCTTTTGAATAGTTTCTCAAATACTGTTCAAACTTTCAATATTGTTTTCTATTTATAGGGTTGAAATCTTCACCAAGGGGTGGGGATATTTATCCCCCTTTTTTTCATGAACTCAATACTACTAAATTCCACATACAATTTAATGTTATTATTAACATCGATATTTATTTAGAAATGATTTTGTATTTCATATTGGAATGTATATTATGTATGTACTTAGTATGAAAATACTAAAATAATAATATAAAATGGATTAATTTTATTTATGAAGAATACAATTGAAAAATCATTCGTTTTTAACTTTATTATTTAAAATAGAAATATCGCTATGATAACTGATAGTTGGCGCTTTTGGAACCACAGAATAAATCTCCCTAGATAAAATATTAGTTTGAAATTTTATTTACCGTCATGACCTTTGAATCTCAATACAAACAAATTTATGTTCATGCGCATCAAGGTCAAATTGAAGTTAACATAAATATAAATAATACCAAATAATAAACCCATATGATTCTACGCAAATTTGATCCTTTTCAATATTTTCACAGACACTTTTTGTATAAAATTTCATAAGATACATCACAGGGGTAAATGAAATGAATTTTGATTATTCTTGTTTTTTTAAATTAATGGTAATTTTTAAATACGTATTCTAGCGTTTTTGTGTTTCACGATTTATCGGTTAGTTCAGTTTTTAGCTCTTTTGAATGACTGCATGTTTTTTAATAAGAATATTACAATATAGGTATCTCATACGAAAAATTCCTTAATTATGAATAGGAACGATAAAATATTTATTGTTATGATTTAAAGCCAATTTCTCGTAGTTTAAATCGACTGATACAATTAGTATTCCTTTATGGGTCGGAGGTGTAGGAAAAAATTCAAAATGAATTTATAAAATGAATTTTCACAATCCATACCCAAACCCCATAAATTAATAATTCAGGCAGGAAATTTCACTACATACTTTAAAACGGAGGCTAAACAAACCTCAGACAGGTTATCCCATTTATTTTTTTCGATGTTTGCTTCCTATAGTTTAATATATGGAAAGGATACCTACACCAAAACTAACAAAAGTCCCAGATAACTCTAACTCAGAATTAGCATAGCAGGATAAGATGAGTTTATATAGCAGAAGAGATAAAATAACCAAAATAAGTTATAACATAAAATGAAATAGAGAATGGGATATGCCCATCTCTATGGCAATGATTTGGAATGCAGAAAAGGTACACGATAATACAAAATAGAGATGACCAAATTATTTCATATTCAATTTGGAATCTGATATTGCGGATGAACCAAATCTAACCTAAGAATATCAATGGTGGTTGAAATTTTTATTGTCAAAATTGCTGCTATTTGATCGGATAATTCTTAGTTTCTAATTTGTTTATGTCATTCTGTATAAACCAACGTTTTTTTCCCTTATTTTTTACTGCTTTATTATGTTCAATAGTTTATTTCATTCACGATAAAAACCAATAATATTGATAGAAATATAAAAAAAAAGTTAAACAAAGTTAACAAATTATAGGAGGATCGTTAATCCAAATGAGGTTGATTTTTTAAATGTTCGTAAAGCCACTGTTTTAGAAAAACAAGTTGTGAAGTTTTTTCTTCAATATACCACTGAGTACATACACTACAAAACAAAGTTATGAAGTTTTCTCTTCAATATACCACTGAGTTCATACACTACATTAGGAAAATCCGAACTGGAGGAATACAAAAGTATGAATTTAAAAAACTAAAAAAAAACACTGTTAGACTGTTCTTATAAGAAAATTAAATAAATAGGTTTTTCAATAAAAATAATGATACATTCGTTAAAGTTCAAAGTCACCTGTACTTAACATAAATAATTAAAAATCAACTTACCTGAGGGGGCAGAAAGAATGACATAATTCTGATCCACAAAAGTTATCCTCTTCAAACACTTTTGATTTAAATCTTAAAGTTCCTACACACATCTACTCTTCTGAATAGTTTCACAGATTTTGTTCAAGCTTTCAATTTAGTTTTCTATTTATAGGGGTTGAAATCTTTACTTATGGTGGTGGGGGTTGTTCTCCTTCCTTTTTCAAGTACTCAATAGGTACTACTAAATTTCTTATAGGATTCAATTCTTTTTGGGAAATTGTTTTATATTTTATATTGGAATTTGTAATAAGTAGTTACTTAGTATGAAAATACTATAAAATAATAATACAATATTGGTTCATTTTATTTATGAAGAATATAATTCAATAATTTTTAAGTTTATTAATTAAAAAAGAAATATCGCTCTAATAACTGATATTTCATTTTTTTTTGGAACCATAGGTTGAATTTCCAAAGATAAAATATTAGGTTAAGATGAAATTAATCGTCATTAATTAAGAATCTGAATAGAAACAAATATCTTTTCATGCGTATCAATTGAAGTTAAGATAAATAAAAATAATACCTAATGGTAAACTAATATTTTCATACACTTCGTTCTTTAATTTTTGTGAATTAAATGAATTTGGATTAATTTTGTCCTTTGAAATTAATAGTAATTTTGAATTATAATAATAATAATTATAATCTTTCGAATTGAGAGGTTTACTAATAATATAAACGGATATGATTCGGCTTCAACGGAAACTTTGGACATTATAACTTCAGAAGATTCATGACAGGCTTAAATTGTATTGATTTTGATTATTTTTTACTTTGAAATTTAATAGTAATTTTCAATTATTAGCGTTTTTATGTTTCACGATTATTTCTTGGTTGGTTCTGCTTTTAGCTCTTCTGAATTATAATTACTACTGATTTTTCGAAACAAATGAGAATATTGGGATACCTATATTTCATATTAAAATGTTTTAATTATGAATAGGAATGAAGAAATATTCCTTGTTTTAATTTTAAGCTATTTTCTCGCAGTTTAAAAATGGACTGATATAATTAGTAGGTATTCCCTTATGAGTTGATGGTATAGAAATAATTTCATAATGATTTAATAAAATGCAATATTTGAATTTCTACAATTCATAGCCAAACCCTATGAATTAACAATTCATAGGAGAAGAAGACGATTTAAAAACCTATGAATCGGCAGTTGACTCCTTTCCTTCCATTTTATTATATTGAATCAACTATTATTTTCATATTTTTGGTACAGGAAAGTGATTTCCAAGGGTATAACAATATAATAAAAGCCCTGTATCAGAGTTGTATCAGAGGCTTAATCAATATTGAAAGGTTTTTTCTGGGTTTTCTCTCCCAAATATCTATAAAATAAAAATTAATTAATTATTTTTGAAATAGAGACATAGAGAAATCAAAAATAGCAGAACATGTATGTACAATCCAAGGAGATCACTTGATGGATTGGAGTAATACAAAGATTCTAATGACAGAACCTGATTATATTAAAAGGAAACTTAAGGAGTCAACTTGTATTTTATTGAACAGAAAATGCAATTTTACAAATTGCTCAATTGGTATTGACCATATTTGGCTAAATTTATTGATAAAGGAGTTGGAACTTGGAAATTATGTGACAATTCTTGAATTTCACAATAAATATCAACAAAATAATTCTAAAGATTTTCATTAAGCGTCTGACGAAGGAGTCTGACTCCGAAACGTTACGATATAGTTGTTTCTTCGTTGATGTTGTTTCGTTGTTGTTTGTTAGGCAAAATTGTTCAATTGATTGCTTCTGACAAATATCTTGTGTTTCTTACGCAGAAGCAAAACACAAAATAATTAATTTTTATTTTATAGATATTTTTCAGAGTTTGGGAGAGAAAACCCAGAAAAAAACTTTTCAATAATGAGTATACATCCCACAGTATCCTTTAATTATTACTTAGGCTTAATCAAGTTCATTCTTAAAGAAATAATTAATTAATATTTGAATAAGTCTTACTTGATAAAGGGTTTGGAATATATTAAACAATTAAGGGAAATATAGTTAAACAGAAAATATATTCCGAATACAATATTATATGTACGTTTCGTTTTTTCCCTGCTTGTTTACCGGAAGGGAATGCCTATCAATTTGCCCAAAAGTCTGAAATTTTCTAATTTCTGTCCAAAAATTCTGATCTTTTATCAGTTCAGCTATGATCTGAAATATTTTCCGTCTTATTATGTTTTCCATTCCGGTGGATTTGTCCATGCAGATGAAATGTACTATTACTTAAACAAATCATTTCCTTGAATTAAATGATAATTTTCAGACGAATTGCTAATTTCTGAGATACGCAACATTTCGAATATTTGACTAATAAATTACTAATATTTGATTACCTATAATCGAATATTGGAATATTCGACTATTCGAATAAAATTGCAAACGACTTTTCTAATACTTATATTTTAGAAATTCCCGCCTTATTCTGAAATTGACAAATTTTCAAAATCACCCTGTAGTGTACTTTTATCACTCTATCTTCACTCATATGCAAAAAACCCTGCATAACCTAAGAAAATGGGACGCCCTGTACAACCATTTAGCAACTTATTTGGGAGATCCATCGTGGGATACAAGATCATTTTGTGATGGAAATTTGAAATATGACAACCCTTCCAAAATTTCTAATCTATAAAATGATAATCAAAATAATGGAGAGAATTAGTGGATGAAAATGGAGATTTTCAAATGTTTTTATCGAGCGCAATACATTTCGATTCATAATATTTTCATCAGGCACTAAATAACAGCAACCGGGGTTGATGTAATTGTTTTTTCATAAGGAACATTGTATTTTAGATTAACAAATTGGGCGTACAGTCCAAAACATTAGAAACTAATTATACAAATTCAGTAAGGGTTAATGGTTTCCGTTCAATTCCTCATTTAGAAGATAACTTGAATATTTGTTTTTACGGATGGATGGATTTGCATCTATAAAATTTAATGTTTGTACTTAGAGGCAAAAAATATAGTATACATAAGATAAACAGAATGGAAACATTGTACTGAGGAAATATTGAAATTTAACTACTTCAAAATGGAAACTGTAAAAATTTCAGTGAGGTTATCCCGTGTTTTCTGTTTTTGCTTCCTATGATTTATTTTATAGTAATAGTGCGCCCAATTTATAACATTGATAGTTGAGATTTCGCAAAGGTGAGTTTATATGACAAATGAGATCAGATAAGCAATAAAATAAATCAAAATAAAAATTGCAAATCTGTATGAAACCGTTCTTAGAGGAAGTAAGTGTAATTATATAGGAAATATGAATGAAAAATATCATAAAATGACCAACTTTTATCATGTTTCATTCGGAAACTGATACTACGTTTGAACCAAATTTAACCTAATATCATTGGTGGTTGAAATTGGGGGTGATTCTTTGACTCATTTTAAGAAAAAAACTTCCTATGGACGTATGTCATAAAAGTCTTAACTTTTGAGATACAGTGTGATAAAATTTTGGTACTGCGATATGAAGCAATTTTAATTTAATTATTTTAATCGTGAACGAAGCATTTGACTAGAAAACATACTTTTAGATTCTCAACCATTTTAATCAAATCTAATCAATTAATTGGCTTTCAGTTGATGCATTACATTTCCACACAGCATCAGACTTTTGAGGAATTGATCCTGAAGTAAAACGATTTTTATTTTTAAGCGAAAACCGTGCGTCGGACAATGAAAACACATCAGATCAAATTTGATAAAAAATGAATGAGGATCTCAAAAGTAATTTTTATTTCAAACGAAAGGAGTGACGTAGAATTTTTTCTCTGAAAATATTCAATGCAACAATATTTTTTTCATCGGGCGCAGGTATTTTATGTTAAAAGATTTGGCGTACAATCCGAAACATTAGAAACTAATTATACAAAATCAGTAAGGGTTAATGGTTTCCGTTCAACATCTCATTTAGAAGATAACTTGAATATTTGTTTTTACGGATGGATGGATTAGCGTCTTTAAAATGTAATGTTTGTACTAGGGGGCAAAAAATATTGGATACAAAGGATAATCAGAATGGGAACATTCTACTGAGAAAATATTGAAATTTAACTACTTCAAAATTGACATTGTAAAAATTTCAGTGAGTATACGACATTCTTCTGTGTTCGTTTGCTATGATTTATTTTATGGAAATAGTGTGCCAAAATTATAACGATGAGAGTTGAGAATTCACAAAGTAGGGTAAGGTGAGTTTTTGTGAGAAATGAAATCAAATAAGCAATGCAACACTCTTAATCGAATTTACCTTGGTAAATTCGATTGAGAGTGTCCAAAACAGGAAAACAGACAATAGAATTCACCATGGTAAATTCGATTAAGAGTGTCCAATGCAGGACAATAGAACATACGCGCAAAAGTTTCTGACTTCACGTCAATGCTTGAACTAATTTTTATTTTATACATATTGTGCAGAGTTTAGGGTAAAAACCAAGAAAGAAGCCATTTAGTGATGAATTCACCTTCTCTTGATAATTACTTGCTTGAAAAAAAAATTAAATTGCATATCACCTGTACCGACTAATAATTCTTTAACACATAAATCTAGTTATCCTGGAAGGCTGCTGCATGCCTCTCAAGTGAATTGACTTGTTAGCAATTAATAATCCATGAATTATAAACCTTTCATGTAAACTTACATTCTTAAAATAAAACTATGTTCTACAAGCTGAAATATCCGATAATATTCTAATGTGGTAATTATTGGCACTTTAGTTTTTTTTTCTAAAGTAACTTTACTTTACGTTAGTTTTTTAACTTAATTAACATTAAAAAAAAAACATTTTATATAATAGTCATTTAAACGATTTGACCCCGTAGTAAAACGTTTCTTATTTTTTCAAGCCAAATCCATGCGTCGGTCTAAATAAAATCAGAAAATCAAGATTGTATACAGAAATGGTTGATAATTCCAAAAATTATTTTCATCTTAGGAGAAAGAAGTGGCGTATCGTTTTTCCTCCAAACATATTCAATGCAAAATTAATAAACTAATAATATTGTTTTTGCGCGTATGTTCTGGGGAACATAGCGTTATCATTTTGCCCAAATGTCTGTAATTTTCGATTTTTTTTGCCGAGAGTGGTCTCAAAGGACTAGGTTCAACTGACTCATGAAGAATTAGAGGTCAAATTTGATTGTGTCCAGACAGACGGCCGGCCGTTGCCACGATAACTAGAAAATTATTGAAAATTTATTGAAAAAAATTCTATATATCAGAACTATTCGTCCGACATCGCCGAAATTTTGTGAAAGCCTTCAGAACCTAACTCTTCTGCCAAGTTCCAATTTCTAACACGATCGGATCTATATTGTTGGAGATCCGAGCAGACTTGTGTGAGTTGAAAACTTTCGAACAAAAGGAGATAGGGACTTGCAATTTTCAGGGTAGATTGCACATCCGATTGGGATAGTTAAGTTCGTTTTTGGGTATAATCGGTCTAACGGTTTCAGAGTTATATCCACCTGGAATATTATTTCCTCGATAACTCAAAACATATAGACTCGATCGAATTGAAGGTCGCTAACTTGTTGTAGAATATCGACATAAAGTGTGTAAAATTTGAGGACCGTACCACTAGAAAATTTTCAAAAAATTACGAAAAAATATTATGTATCTCACGATACCTTGAGAACGGAAAGAAATAGCGACTTGCAGTTTTCAGGGTAGGTTGTCCATCTGAATGCTACATTTAGGTTCGTTAATTAGCATAATCGGCCAAATGATTTTAGAGTTATATCAATCTGAAATTTGGTTATTATTTCTTCAATACCCCAAAAACTACGATGCCTAGAAACTAGAATTCTAAAATTTTTACAAAATCTCGTGAAGATCGTATTACTAGAAAATTCTAAAAAATCATTGAAAAAAAATTGTTTCAAGCACTGACGTGAAGTCAGGAGCTTTTGCGCGTATGTGCTATTGTCCATTCTCCTGTATTGGACACTCTTAATCGAATTTACAATGGTAAATTCTATTGTCAGTTCTCCTGTATCCTTCGATTAAGGAGGACGGACAATAGAATTTACCATGATGAATTCGATTAAGAGTGTCCAATACAAGAGAATGGACAATAGAACATGCTCATGACTTCGGATCACATTGATGAATCTCCCTGTATCTCCGAAACTAACTGCCTTTGGATACAAAAGAAGCCATTTTTCTGAAAGGCTGGATTTACCACAAGGCTATGGCCAACCATTCATTTTACACCCTGTATACAATAGTAAAAATGGTTATAAAACTTTGTCAACCTTTACCAAGGGCGAAGCTGGGGGGGGGGGGGGATTTGGGGGTTCAAACCCCCCACGAAATGTAATTTTTTTCTTAATATAAAAAAATTTGCTACAGAAAGCGACCCTTACGCCCCCCTACCCTTATAAAGTCAATTGACAAAATTTCAACCCCCCCCCATGGCTACCGCCCTTGTCCTGTACCTCAAAGGTAGGACTTTCACGACACTCTTTCATAGGAAGTTATTTTCTTGAAATGGATCCACAAATCGCCCCCTTAAATATTAGTATGTCTTTAAAAAACACCTGTATTCTAGCCGAATATTGGTTGCCGATACCAACTTTTGGGCGCATGTTCTGGTGAACAGCGAGCTATCATTTTGTCCAAATGTTTGAATTTTTTGCAGAAAATGGTCTCAAACTTTTATGTTGGATTCATTGATGAAGTATTCGATTCTGTCCGGCCATCCGGCCGGCCGGCCGTTACCACCATGACTTGAACGGAAAAAGATAGCGACTTGAAATTTGCGGTGTAGGTGGCGCGTCCAATTGCGACGGACAAGTTCGGTAATGGGCATAATCAGCGCAACGGTTTCCGAGTACCTACTAATTTTGTTTTCAACCAATAAAGATCCGATCGAATTGAAACTCAGTAACCAGTTGTAGAATACCGAAACAAAGACATATGTGAAATTTTGTGGGGATCGTAACACTGGATAATTTCAAAGAAATTATTGAAGATATTATGTATTCTGCGATAACTTGAGAACAGAGAAGTGGGAAAGCTCTGTGGACAGGAGCTTTGATGCTCTTGGTCAAACTTTGACAAATCACCTCCGAAATGACTGGTTCCTAAGAGTTGAATGGAATGGAATAATATCCATGGATTCATATAATAGAACTACATCATAAAAGAAACTAAATCAAAACTAAATAGCGAACTTAACCGATATCTTTCCTCAAATCTACTCTGAAAATTATTTTATATCAATTGAAACTTAGGCAATATTCCAGATCCAGTATTGTTTTCACTGAAGATATTAGGAATACAATTTGATAAACTTACCAAATTATATATTTCCATCATCATATGGATTATCCTAGGGCATAGAGGTAGAGGTAATTATAATATAATATAATTGGTCATTTTGCATTCAATCATACCTTGTTTGTTAGAACAGAAATACATGTGATATATTTGTTATAGGTAGATAAGATGACAATATGTATGAACAGTTGACACAGATATAGAACATAGACAGATAGAATTCACATTCTGTGAAAACATAGAAGTACGATATATCATTGAAATTTTGAAAACTCATATTTCCGAAAGTAGTAGCTTGCTAGAGTTGAAAAATATATTAATGGATTCTTATGATGCTTTAGAAAAATGGATTCGAAATTTGTAATGTAAAAAAAAAAAATTTTTTTTCTCGTAACTCCGAAACCACCAAAGCCGATTTTACCCAATAACGAACTTAACCGAGATAACCTCCCAAACCCACCCTGAAAATCTCAACTGTCTAGCTCATTCCGTTCGAGAGTTATCGTGGTTACGGCCGGACGGACGGTCGGCCGGGCAGTGGGTCGAACCAAAACCTTTAAAACCATTATCAGCCAATAATTCGAAAATTACAGACATTTGGGCTAATTGATAATCACTCTGCTCCGAGGAACAAGATCGCCAAAAAGACAACGACTTGCAATTTTCAGGATAGGTTGCGCTTTGTGAGGCGTAATCGGCCTATCGGTTTTGGTGTTAGCCATCTGAAATTTTGTTGTTAGTTCCTCAATAACTCAAAAATTATTAATCCGATCCAATTCAAACAGGATAATTATAGTTGTAGAATTCTGACGCGCAAATTTTTGAGAAATTTCGTGGGTATCACTAGAAATTAAAACAAAAATCATTGGGAAAAATTCTATCCGCCGTATTCACAAAGCATTCAATCTCCGTTAAGTCCTAACCGAGGTTCTCAGTTAAGGATATATTTGAATCGCAACCTCAGTTAACGTATTTAAAAACGGTGGTGAAACAGGCCTGTTTCACGTTAATTTTCATTTTAACTGAGGTTGCGATTCTTATTTATCTTTAACTGAGGACCTCAGTTAGGACTTAACGCAGATTTAATGCTTTGTGAATACGGCGGTATATCTCAGAAACTGTGTGTCCGATATCGCTAAAATTTTGCGAGGGCCTCCAAAAACTAACTTTACAAACAAGCTCCAAGTTTGAACAAGATCGGATCAATATTGTTGGAGATATGAGCAGCCTTTGGTGAGTTCAGTAGATGGATGTGTGACCATTGCCACGATAACTTTTGAACGGAAACAGATTTTCAATTTTCAGGGTAGTGTGCGCATCCGAATGTAACGGTTAAGTTCGTTGTTGGATATAATCGGCCCCACGGTTCCAGAGTTATACCCATCTGGAATATTATTTCCTCGATAACTCAAAAAATTCAAATCCGATCTATTTAAAACTTCGCAACTAGTTGTATATTGTATTTTATATTATTATTATACTGATCCTCCTAGGCATTCCTCAAGGAGCCCTCATAAGCCCTTGAAGAGCTGGCGAGTAAGGAGAACCAGTTGTGTTCTGTGTAGGCTTTGTTACTGTGTCCTTACGCCACCTTAGGCACATCACTTTAAATTTTTGACCCAACCGTGAATGGTGGCGATTACAGTGACTAGAACATTTCTTTCCTAGCCTCGGAATTGAACTTGGGGCTTCCGCTCCCAAGTCAATTACTCTCCCACTGAGCCAACCGCACTACTTGTTGTAGAATAATAATCTTGTTTTCAACCAATACAGATCCGATCGAATTGAAACTAGTTGTATAAGACCGAAATAAAGACGTTTGTCAAATTTTGTAAGGATCGTACCACTAAAAAATTTAAAAAAAATTATAAAAAATTTTATATCTTACGATAACTTGAGATCAGAAAGAGATAGCAACTTTTAAGTTCGTTAATAGGCATAAGCGGCCAAACGATTATAAAAAAATGTTTCTTCAAACATTTTATATATCGGAAACTATGGGTCAGAATCAAATGAAATTCCGCACATAACTTTGAGACACCATTTTACAGTCGAGTACCAAATTTCAGGACGATCGTCTTCGGATGAGGTGTGCCACAAAATAAAATAAAACATTCAGATATAGTGCAATTTTATTATTTGAATGTCTCTAATACGACTCCGCGATAATTCCTCAACTATGTAGTATCAATGGTCGCATTCAGCGGACGAAACAGTTGCGCAACCGTTACCAAAACGTTCGGTGGCACATGCCCTACGAACTCAACACGTTGTGGAGCGGAGGCTATTTTATGGAGCACATTTGATTTGTGCTAGGTAGCGGTAGCGTAAAGTGGCTGAGCGCTTCGTCCGCTGAATGCGACCAATGTCTGTGAGTTGACAAGTTCTATCAGGTAATGTGTGAACGGATGTTCAGTCAGCAATTGAGCAGCATCTTCGAAGGGTCTAGAATTGTCCTTCACTAACTTTTACAACTACAATCTGAACATTCGAGAACCTGCTATTCATTCATTTCTCAGAAGTGAGTGGTCGCTATTTTTGAATATGGTCAATATTTATTATATTAACCCATTTCTAACGCTACATTCCTTATCCGACTATGAATTTCTTGGGAGAAAAAATTTAACATAATAATTTATTAGGTACGGAATAAGAAATAGTTGATGATTACTCTGGGTTATAGCTGGAAGAGTACCATTTAGGGAAGATTTTTTTTAATTTAGTGCCACCTCATTATTAAACATAGAACCATAGAACATTTTTCAATGATTTTTAAAAAATTTTTCTAGTTATACGATCCTCACGAAATTTTGCAAGAATTTTCACGTTGGATTTATACAACTAATAACCACGTTTGAATTGAATCAGTTTTTAATTTTTTGAGTTATTGAGGAAATAACAACTAAATTTCAGATGGGTATCACTCCAAAACCGTTAGGCCGATTATGCCTATAAACAAACTCAAATGTCGCATTCAGATGCACAACCTAACCTGAAAATTTCAAGTCGCTATCTCTTTCCGTTCTCAGGTTATCGTGACATAAATAATATTGTTTAATAATTATTTTAAAATTTTCTAGCGATACGATTCTCACAAAATTTCACAAACGTCCTTAGGTTTCTATTCTTCAACTACTCACCAAGTTCAATTCGATCAGATTAGTAATGGTTGAAAACAAAATTATTACTCGGAAACCGTTGGGCCGATTATGCACATTAACGAACTTGAAAATATCAAGTCGGTGAGTTGAACCTATTCGTTTGAGACCATTCTCGGCAAAAAATTCGAAAATTACAGACATTTGGGCAAAATGATAACGAGATGTTCCCCAGAACATAAGCGCAAAAATGGGAAAAATTAATAAATCACCCTGTATCTTGTATCTCTGTATAAAGCGTACACGAGTTCCTAAACTGAATTTTTCATTATTCTGACTATATCTTGATTTCTACCTTAATTATATTGTTTGTCTTGTGTTTCATCTACTGTATTTTATAAATTGTTTTCAATTAGGTATAGTTATTCATTCACAATTATTATCGTCAATTTAATACTGTTCATCTCTGATTGGTTGCTAATAGAGTTTTTGACTGAAGTTATTACATCCATTACCTTCAGATTGTTGTGAGGTAAACGTGTCAGAACATGATCCAGACTGATTTATGGACCTATTCAACGAATATTATTTATTGTTCAAAATGAGTTTCAAAAATTTCAGTGGTCGTTCAGAATAATGAGTAATAATATGGGATAATGTTAGAAATTGAAAATAGAGTTTACTCACATTTGAATCTCCTTGAACACGTAGTTGGTCTTTCGCCGCTTTGCACTGGTTGTATAAAATATCACTTCTTCCAGGTATCTCGAGAAATAACGACATTTTGATAGAAATAACAGGAACGGAACGATTAGTAGATTTTTCATTAGTTGCATTTCAATTCTTAGCAGTACCACTGATGAAGTGCGACTGAAGCGAAAGTTTCCAAAAGTATTTTGACGTTTTGGGCTCCTTCCGGATATTCTCTTATTGTTGGCGCATGCTGCTTGGAAATTTTTGTTCAAATATTTTCAGAGTTAGTTGCTTCATAGGACTAATTGCGAGATTATGGTCCGTTCAAGTTGTCGTTTGGGCATAGGTTTCTCGGAACTGTACTATCCTGAAATAAATTTGTGGGTTCAGAAATATACAGGGTTGCTGATATACAGGGTGAGTCTTAAACCACTGCATTAATTTTAACCAACGATTCCTCTCATCAAATGAAACACTTTTTTCATTTAACATTTTTCCAAATTCAGCTCAGGTAATAAGATACAGGCTGTTGAAATTTTGAAAAAAAATCAGTTTTTATTTTGTAGCTTTGACATCCTTTTTTGGAATAAAATGAATGTTGGCGTAAAGTTTCCTATAACTATGATACATATTTTCCAAATATTAGTTGTTTTGTACTTCTACTGGTTTTCTAGTTATGGACTCGTGGATCCATAAAACTAAACGAAATTAGCATAAAGAAAGCATATAAAGTTTTTCTTGAGTCATTTCAAGAATATTTCATCGTTTTAGAACATTATATTATTCTTCATCATTTCTCCTTAAACGCACCGTTTTCGAGATATTCTTCATTGAATGTTTTAAAATGGAAAACTCTAGAAATTTCACTACTTTTACGGATCCGTCCTTGAGCGTTGGAATCCCGAATCAAGCTGTAAACCACGTTACCATGCCTTTTTCTCGTCCGCCAACAATGTCATAGATAATTTATATGCGGGAGTGTATTAGCACATTGTGAAATCTTTGGTTTAAATTAATGCAGTGGTCAAAGACTCACCCTGTATATGTACACGGTTGATTGTTTCCTAAAGTAAGATAGCCAGCGAAAAATGTTAAGACACAAAATATTTAGGATTTTTAAAATATATTACAACAAAGAAAAACTAGAGAGCTTTTGCGCGCAAGTTCCATTAAAAAAAGACACACGATGAAATATTTATCGATTTTAACCATCAACAAATATTCCACGTGGCCGGGCTAGATCACCTCATCGCTTAGTGCTCCCCAAAGTGGAAAACGTCATTCAAGGGTAGACACAAACCCGAATTTCATGGTTATTACCAATCATCAAGTTCCATTGTATATTCACGCCTCATACAGATTCGATGGAGGTGAAATTCGGTATTCGATTGTAAAATGGTGCTTCGAAGGTAGATGCAGAATTTCAACGGATTCTGACGTATAGTTTCTGAAATATAAAATTTTTGAAGGAAATAAAATGTTTTTCTAGTAATCATTGAAGGATACTGTGGGAGGTATATTCATTATTAAATCGATGTGCAACCTACCCTGTCCCATCAAATTGAAAATTGGTAATTAGTTGTAGAATGTCGATACGCAAATTTGTGCAAAATTTCGTGAGGATCTTATATCTTAAAAAAATGTTTAAAAAATTAAAAAAGAATGAAAATTTAGTCAAAAATGTTATATTTCAGAAACTATCTGTCAGACTCGTAAATTATGCTCGACTTCCTTGCATCATCCATTTTCGGCTCACTAACCAAAATACTCTACCTATGAACTTAGCCAATCCAAATTTCAAATTGTTTACATGCTTACATTAACCAAACTCTCCAGAAATACACTTCCAGTCTCGTTTGACATTAATGATGATTTTAAAACTGGACCTACCGCAAACAGATAGAACACAGACAGAGACAATTCGCATTCTGTGAAAACGTATATAAGTACGATGTATGATCGAAATTTTGAAAAATCATATCTCCGAAAGTATTAGCTTGTTAAAGTTGAGAATAATTTCAATGGGTTGTTATGATGAAATTGCATCTTTAAAAAAATTGAATTAAAAATTTGTAATCTAAAAACATTTTTTTTTTACTCCGAAACCATCCGGCCGATTTTGCCCAATAACGAACTTAAGCAAGATATTCATGTCCCAAACCTAATCTGAAAATTTCAACTGTCTGGCTCGTTCTGTTCGAGAGTTATCGTGTTAACGGATAGCCGGACAGAATTGATTTCGACCACGGATTCTTGATCAGTGAGTCGAACCAAATCGTTCAAGACGATTTGTTCCGAGGAACAAGTGCGCCAAAAAGTGTTTATTTGATGAAGACTTAATTTAAAAATTCTCAAATGTTCATCGAATTAAAAAAATTAATATCTAGAGAATTATTGACCCAATTGGCGTTATATATATATATGTACATTTCTCAATACAGAATTTCATGACAAGAAAAAAAAATTGGTTCAAGCCCTGTGGACAGGAGCTTTCTAGCGCTCTTGTTCAAATAGACAAATTATATCTCCGAAAGTATTGGTTTCTCAGAGTTGGGAATTATATCAATGGATTTTATGATAGAACTGCACCATGAAAGAAATTAAATTTAAAAAAAAGTGTCGTTTACAAAAAAATGCTTCAAAAATTATCATTTAAAAAAAAGAGTAATCTGCAATGTTTCAATGCTTTAATGCTTCAAAAATTGTCATTAAATTTATTTATCAAGATTAAATGAGCAATCTGCAATGATTCAACCTCGTGGAATGGGTTGTTGCAACTTTGCAACACTCGGTGCATAGTTTTCACAACTCGAAATACCTAAGGAAAATATCATTGAAATGTCTAGAGCAAGGCTGGAGACAATCATAGCAGATTGTCCATTTATTCCTGACATTTGAGTAGGTAGAGGCTGACGAACAAATTATTCTAATAGTTCAAAATATATTAATAAAATACTATCCTCTTTTCACAATTCAAAATTTAATAGTTCATACCACTTACACATTCTTTTCTGTATTATTGACCTTAACTCAAGAAAAAATGTTTGATACATAAATGTAGATCCATATTTCAGCAGTTTTTTGCTAGCAACATTATGAAAATACTGTATATAGGAACATGTCTCACAACTTAAGGAAGTAAAAGGAAATATTAACCTCAGTGGTCAACGAACAGTAATTTCTTTTGATGATTCCATTATGTTCTTCTTTCCTATTATCTTCATAAACTACATCACTAAAATCATCCAATTCTAAATCTTCTGAAACATCATCCCCAATATTTATACATAAATTATTCAATATGTAATCAGTCAAAATGATTTTCGGTTTCAAAACAGTCTTATATATATTCACAAATTCAAGAATCGGATTCTTGTTTTCCAACAGAAAATATTTTCAAACTACGAATTGACAAGTCTCTAATAGCTAGATAAGATGACATTTATGAACAGTGAACACAGACAGATTCTGTGTTCACATTCTGTGAATACATAGAACTACGATGTATTATTGAAATTTTGAAAAATAATATTTTCCAGAAGGGCAGAAAATATATCAATTATTCCATACTTTAGAAGCTCACTGTATATTATACTGTTATAATGAGCGCTCTAACAATTTTCACCGAAATGTTATACGATCAATAATTCGCCAGTTATGAGCCAGACTTACCCCCAATGGAGAAATTCATGTGGAACTGAATAAAGAGATACTCTTGTCTGAATTAAGTCCCCCAATGAAAAAAGAACCAGCAGATACTTCAAATTTTGAAAGTGGCGAAATTCTTTCTCATAAATGCTGCAACTGGAACACTGACATTGAAATACTTTTCTGTATACTTCAACAACGAACTTAATAATCGATTTCCCTAATAAAGCTGTCACTTTCTTTGTAGTATCTCTGAAATAATATTTAATTGTATTGAAAACCAATCTGAAATCAATCATTATCGAAAGATAAACACTGTTCTTGTGATTGTTTATTTTTCTATCGACTGCATAAGATATGAATTCCTAATTTCTGTAACTAGAAATTTTCAGAATTTTATGTGTTCTAAATCTTTATGAAAACAGGTTTTTTCAGGTTTGATCCTTCCACGATGAGTGCTTATGTTGTGGTAGCCAAATTTCAAATCCCGCAAGATTAGTCTATATAGAAAGGGTTTTCCAATGAGAGGTGTTATTTTGATATTCAAAGAAAAATGCCATTTTTCAATATAAATGATCGGATGTTTATTTCATTATAAATTAGAAGCTATGTCGTTAATAGTGGAAAATAACATCAGGCAAATGACCACCACGACCACGCTTACAGGACCATATCCTTTTAATTAAATTTTCCATAACCAAATCGCAAAGTGGCTGCCCTATGTCCTCGATAGCCTCACGAATTCCATCTTTGAGGTCTGGAATCGACGCTGGGCTATTGGCGTAGATCTTCTCTTTCACGTGACCTCAAAGGAAGAAGTCGCAAGGTGTTAAATCACAAGATCTCGGTGGCCAATTGTGATCCCCTCTACGAGAGATAACACGGTCTGGAAACTTTTCCCGCAAAAGATCAATGGTTTCGTTGCTTGTGTGGCACGTAGCGCCGTCTTGTTGAAAGTAAACGTTGTACAGATCAATACCATCCAATTCCGGCCATTAAACATCATTTATCATCTCTCGATAGCGCAATCCATTCACCGTAACTGTTGCTCCAGCCTCATTTTTTCGAAAAAGTAAGGTCCAATGACTCCGCCGGACCATAAACCGCACCAAACAGTCACACGTTGAGGATAGATAGGCTTTTCAACAATAACTCTTGGGTTTTTCGAGCCCCAGATGCGACAATTTTGCTTGTTGACGAAGCCACCGAGGTGGAAATGGGCCTCATCACTGAAGATGATTTTTCGATGGAATTCCGGATCATCTTCATGCATTTCAACGACCCAATCAGCAAAGACTCGACGTTGTTGATGATCGGCCGGCTTGAGTTCTTGTGTTAACTGAACTTAAGCCTTAAGACCCAAATCTTTATGCAAAATACGGTGTAATGACGTTTGTGGAATGCCTAATTCCAAAGAACGACGAGGAATGGACAAACCTGGGTTTTCTTCAACACTTTCGGCTACAGCAGCAATATTCTCGGCTGTTCTTGAGCGACGTGCACGGGTTTTATTCTTCACATAACTAACTTGTCCCAACAGCTCGAATTTTTCCACCAATTTCTTTATTGCGGTCCGACAAGGTGCTTCACGACGACCCAAAAATGTTCGAGTTTCACGAACCGTCTCTGCCAAATTTCCACCATTTTTATAGTGAATTTTAATAATTTCAATGCGTTCTTGAAGCGTGTATCGTTCCATTTTTATTAATGGCGTTGTTTCTACTTGTCAAATGTCAAAAAATGATAGCTTCAAAAGTGACATCTACCGAAATAGCGGGCTAATCAAAATAACACCTCTTATTGGAAAACCCTTTACTTCATTAGTTACTACGTAACATTATCGAGAAGCTTTTTTCCGAATGTTCTATGTGGAAATTATGGAAAAAGTTTAAAAAATTTAACGACTTTACCATGATCTAATTATAGTATTTAATAATGGTAAAATCTTGAATGTTTTTATTTGATGTATTTCAATGTCTATCTAACTTTATTATCATTAGCAGCATTGTATTTTGTAATAAAACATAAGTACCTCAGTCAAGGTTTCGGTAATAAAATTGGAGTGATTTGAAAAGGTTCCGTAAATGAAGGGACATTCGAAATGAAAAGTTTATGGATAAACTACTTTCATATGTTACAATTATTACGTTTTTGCGAGCATGTTCTAAGGAACAGCGTGCTAATTGATCTTAGGCACTTTGCAAGCGCGCCAGAATAGTAATTTACGTAATAGGGATTTTTTGGACGAATAGACAAAATTCTAGGACGAGCGTAAGCGAGTCCTGGAAGTCTATGAGTCCAAAAAAACCTTTTTCGGGCGTGTTGCGTACAATATTTTTTCGGCAACCGTGTAGAATAACAAATCAATGAGACGACACATTTCTTTTTTATATATTTTGAATCTTATTCAAATTAAACAGAACAGAAAATATCACATGTTGACAACTAATTTTATATGAACTGTCAGCCGTTTTCTCATTGCTGTGGTAACTTCATTTATCAAAAATATACCTACCAAGATTTTCATATTTACAATGACCAAAACGGCGTGATTGTTCCGGCCTAGTCCGGGAAGTACGTACTTCCCGGACTAGGCCGGGAAATGCTTCTTTCTCAAAGAAAAAGCGTCCGGGAAGTGGGCACTTCCCGGACGGTTGCCAAAAAAACTATTTTTTGACATAAATCGGGGAGTGATATTTTCAGTATAGTCTAGTGCTTTTTAGGTCAAGATTTTTGCGTATTCTCCGAAAATTATGATTGAGGTATCATTCGATTCGGAATGGCATGTAGATATAGTTTTTGAGAAAATGCTAAGGCCACTCGCAAAAATAGTTATATTTTTGCATTTTATATATTTATTTTATATTATATTTATATTTTATATTTTTTTACAATAGTTATAAGCAATTAAGTGAAAAAAAAGTAGGGGGTTTGGTTTTTCGCCAATATCTCAGAAACTATCTAATATAATTCAAATTTGAAAAAAGATTCGAGAAGAGGAGGAAATTTCCTAAGAAAAAGGTTCCAAGTCCCGGAACTAGGACCAATATTTATAATTTTCCCAGAGGGTTGAAAATACTCCCGAAAATGGGTACTTCAGCTTGCGTAAGCCTCGTCCCCTCGTACTTTTGATGAATAAATATTATTTAAACTTATTAAATATGAAAATAAAAAACTGAAAAAATTCAGGCGTCTGCAGGATAGATCAATAAACAATAATCAGCTGTCCAAAAATGTTTATCGCGATTTTTCAATTAGTTATCCATTAGTTAATAAACAATTTTTTGTAGCACGAACATTAACATTGCAAGTGCGATAATTGTTGAACTATTAATCTGAGAATTTTTTCCTTTCGTGGAGCTATTTATCCAAGGTCTTGGATTAGATTCCCGTTGAAAAATTAGAAAAATTTTTTTTTTCGTTTTGTTATTAACAATTTACTTAAGTGAAAAATTATAAAGCTGCAGTTATGTTTTCAAAAGAAAATTTTGAATTATCTCATAAACAACGCATTGCTTTATAACAATTTATTTAACAATAGGAGATAATAATTATTAAAAATCATTTTTAAGTAGTTTCTGATCATAAGAAAACGGATCATAGTAATATTATAAATTGAAGCTTTAAAATTTTCACTTAAGTAAATTGTTCATAACAAAACAAAAATGAACAATTTTTGAAATTTTTTAACTGGAATCTATTCAATCTACAGGATGTTTCAAGGATTAATTTTCATTGATCAATCCTGCAGAAGCCTGAATTTTTTTCAGTTCTTTATTTTTATATTTAATAAGTTTAAATAATATTTATTCATGAACGGTCCGAAGAGGGCGAGGCTTACGCAAGCCGGAGTATCCGTTTACGGGCGTATTTTCAACCCATAGGAAAATTATAAATATTGGTCCTACAGGTCCGGCAGTTGGGACTTTTTTTAGGAAATTTCCTCCTCTGTTTGAATCTTTTTTCAAAGTTGAATTATCTCTAATCTTTCCTCAGATATTGGCGAAAAACTAAACCTCCTTCTTTTTTTTTCACTTAATTGTTTATAACTATTGCAATTTTTGCGAGTGGCCTTAGCATTTTCTCAAAACCTATCTACATGCCATTCCTAATCGAATGACATCTCAATCATAATTTTCGGAGAATACACAAAAATTTTGACCTAAAAAGCACTTTGTTGACTAGACTAGTAGTATTATATTTCTTAACGAAACTGAGAACACGAGTGGTGTTACACACTTATGAGATATATTCAGTCACGAGTGATATTTGATTAGACTATTTCACGAACAAAATTACTTATGTTGACGTCTGTAATTTATATTTATGATTTGTCAAACTGTCCGTATCCATAGTTGAGTCATTGAAAACAGCAAAGTTGTAAGACCAATAATAATTCAGAGACAGTTGATCTTTTCGCGAAAACACGATCTGTCTTTGGCCTGTGGTTGGTCAGAATGTGATAGGAGTGAAATTATCACTAGGAATATCACAAGTGATTGAATTTTCGCGATAAGTCTGTCAACTTATTTCTTAACGAAACTGAGTTGCTTGAAAACACCACGAGCCCGAAGGACGAGTGGTGTTTTCTCTAAGCAACTCAGTTGAGGTAAGAAATAAAAGACAGACTTATGAGATAAATTCAGTCGCGATAATAATAATAATTCGGGATAATACGAGCTGTCTTTGGCCTGTGGTTGGTCAGATTTTGATATGAGTGAAATAGTCAATACAAACTTGACGTGACACTTACTGTATACACAATTTTGGAGGAAAATGGTAGTTTTAACCACAGTGGCGTGTATGAGGTCAGTATCAGAAAAATGGAAATTAACGTTGGGAAAAGTCTACTGTTTTCCACATAATTACGATTTGATAAACACAAACTTATTGAAAAATTTATAGTAGTTGAATTATTATAATAATATAATTATAATCTCAAAATTTTTAACCTCATATCATTATATCGAAGAAATACTGTATGTGAGAATTGAACATTTATTGCGCGCATGTTCAAATGAACAGCTTGCTGTCATTTTGACCAAATGTCTGCAATTTCCGAATTTTTTGCCAAAAATAGTATCAAAGAAATAGGTTCAACTCACTGATGAAGAATTTTGTAACTATTTGTTTGACATCGCTGAAATTGCGACAGCCTTAGAAACCTAACTTTACAGCGAAGTTCCAAATTTGAATATGATCGGATCTATATTGTTGGAGATACGAGCAGCCTTGGGTGAGTTCAGTAGGTGGATGGGTGACCTTTGCCACGATAACTTTTGAACGGAAAGATATAGCGACTTGCAATTTTCAAGGTAGGTTGCACATCCGAATGAGACATTTGAGTTCGTTAATAGGTATGAAATGTATGGCTTAATACGGGTATTGGCATTGCTTCACTATTTTGATGAGAGATATGACTAAATATGATTTCATTAAGCAGAAAAATATATATTTAAATGGTATTGAGTTACACCACTTTTACAATGATTGACACATAGGTAGAAGCAGCAGCCCTGCTAGTGTAAACCATGAGGCCATACAAATCTACAACTAAATTCCTGAATGTTTCAAAAATATGGAGAAAAATTCCAGAAAAGCACTGATATGAGAAAAATTTTAAATGAAAAACTAGCCTTATTTTTATCTGTGGAATCTGTGATTTTATTAATTCTTAGTTACTTTCTACGTAAGCATTAATCCCTTGATGTCTCAATTGGAGAAGCTATTTTTCAAATTATTTGTGTTTAAAAGCAAATAATGTTTAAAATACATAATTTTATTTTATCATTTATTTCACATGAGTGTCAGTAATAATTTAACCGAGTTGATAATAAAATTTATTAATTTTAAACGTTAATTCACATGAGCAAATAACTGTTTCACCAATTTGTCTCACATAAAACATTGGGTTGCAATCATTTATTTATATATATTAAAAATAAAACACCCTCTTCCTCGGATAGGAGTGTTTTATTCGAATGTTAAATCTTAATCTTCACATCTATTGCTCAGGTCTCTGCAGTAACTATATGGACAATTATTAATGAAACAGCCTGTATATGTTATACCATTAGTTCAACGAGTAATGGTGAAAATATGAAAAGGTTGGCAGATGTAGATAAATGATAGAGAGAATAAGTGACTTTATATTAGAAAATAATTATCCCCTGTGTAAAATTTACAGTCATTTAATTTTCTTATCCTGGGTACATACCTACCTACCTAAATTGTATCCCAGGAAAAATATTCTATTGCATAAAAGATTCAAAGGTTCTCGGGTTATTTTCAAATTTAATTCCTTTCAGAGTTACGCCTCATGTAACTTTCGTCTGATTCAACATTGATAACTGCAGTTATCTACTAATTACTAAGTAAATACCTAATCTTTTTTAAATGTTATTTATCACAATACAGGGTCGCTGATATGTATGGAAAAGGTCGATTATGTGCTGAAGTAAGGTAGCTAGTGATAAGAGTTTAAGACACACAAGTTTTGGGGTTGTTTTGAAATCTATTACAATAAGGAAAAATTAAATATACAGGATCAGTCAAAAAGTCATGGCGAATCAAAGTTGAACCATATACAGGGTGTCCCATTTCAAACGAGTAATCTGAAAATCTCGAAAACTATCTAATTTATCAAAAAAAGATTCCTTTAATTTTTGTTCTTCTTCGAGAGGGAGATCTTCCAGAGTCTAAAAAATCTATCCCATAAGGGTTGCATAAACCAGACAGTCCGTTGAACACACTGTATTTTCGATAAATTTGATCTAATCAGGAAACCCCGTACATAATTGATTAGGGGTTGCCATAAACTTTCGAATAGGTATGGCATCACCTACATTCCCTATTCATAATTTAAAAAGGGTAGCTATCACACTTTAGGGGTTGATAGTTTGAAAGAAATTTTAACTCTGAAAGATGCCCCCCTTGAAGTAAATAATAAATTATTCGAAACTTTTTTTGATAAATTAGATAGTTCTCGAGATTTTCAGATTACTCGTTTAAAATGGGACACCATATATATTGATCCATAATTCAATTCTTCTTAAAATTCTTAATAATATCCCAAATTCAACCGTTTTCGAGATATAGAATTTTGAAAATTTCTCTTTACTACTCTCAAATTAACTAAAGAAAATTTCTTAAAAAGCGCCGGCAGCTTTTGCGCGCATGTTCTATTGTCATGCCTCACCTAACCAACCTTACATAATAGTGCATGAAGATGAGTATGTATAAAGGAGGGTTAACACGTATAATACATTGGGCAAATTTTGAAATTAAACATTGCCTGACAGAAGGTTTGTGCCGAATTTCAGCGGAATCCGACAGATAATTTATTTAATATAATATTTTTGAAGACAAATTTCAATTTTTTTTTAATTTTTTCAAATTTTTTTATTTCAGATGGGTATAACTCCGAAACCATTTGGCCGATTATGCCGATTAACGAACGTATCCGTAATATTTAGAGGTGCTTCCTACCCTGAAAAACAGAAGTCGCTATCTCTTTCCGTTCATTAGTGAGTCGAACCTGAATGTTTGAGACCATTTTCGGCAAAAAGTTAAGGACATTTGGACAAAATGATTGCACGCTGTTCGCCAAAACATGCGCGTAAAAATAAATAAAAGAACGAGCTGAAAAAATCTCATATCAAAAATTGGTTGCACTGACGTGAAGTCAGGAGCTTTTGCGCATATGTTCTATTGTCCATTCTCCTGTATTGGACACTCTTAATCGAAAGGTGTCCAATACAGGAGAATGGACAATATAATTTACCATGGCAAATTCAATTAAGAGTGTCCAATACAGGAGAATGGACAATAGAACATAGACGCAAAACCTCCAGACTTCACGTCACCAGTTTTTGTTTTCGTAATTTTTTAAAAAATTCTAGGTATATGATTCTCACTAAATTTTATACACTTCTTTATGTCGATATTTAACAACTATCTATCAAGCTTCAATTCGATCGAGTCTATATTTTTTGAGTTATCGAGGAAATAATAGATAGATAACAGATAGGTATAACTCCGAAACCGATAGACCGATTATGCCCAAAGACGAACTTAACTCTCCCATTGGGATGTGCAACCTACTCTGAAAATTGCAAGTCTCTATCTACTTTCGTTCGAAAGTTATCGAGGCAACGGTCACCCATTCAGCTACTGAACTCACACAAGGCTACTCGGGTCTCCAACAATATAGATGCGATCGTGTTTGAACTTGTAACTTGGCAGTACAGTTAGGTTTGAAGGCTCTCACAAAATCTCAGCGATGTCGGACGAATAGTTTCTCATATATAGAATTTTTTTCAATGATGGGTATAACTCCAAAGCCGTTTGGGCGATTATACCTATAAACCAAGTCATGTGTCCTTACCCGATGTTTTCAAGTCGCTATCTCTTTCCTTTCTCAGGTTATCGTGACTGACATAAATAATATTTTTTGATCATTTTTTTTTTAATTTTCTAGTAATACGATTCTCGCAAAATTTCAGAAACGTCCTACGGCTTGTATTCTACAACTACTCACCAAGTTTCAATTCGATCGGACTTGTATTGGTTGAAAACAAAATTATTACTCACAAACCATTGGGCCGATTATGTCCATTAACGAACTTGTCCCTCGTATTGAGATGCGCCACCTACCCTCAAAATACGCGCAAAATGCCTTACTATAATATCAATGAATGCATGTGATACTCGTATACATAAATTTGCTCCGTATTGAAAATCACGGGTATTTTAAATTTTATTATTATGAATTATTTAAGATAATTTTAGATGTTTGGAAGTTTCGAAGTGTTCGTAACTTTTTTTCGTTGATCTCTATGAAAAGTTACATTTTACGTACTAATTTGCGGTTGTAAGATACTTTGCGGACGAGAGAGTACTTTTTCGTCCGCAAAATTACTTTCTCGTCCGCTGTGGTAACTATGAATACGGCATACTGTCATTTGTTATTGTGAAATTTTACAAGAGGTCCGAAATTCATAAATATATGTAAAGGTCGACGGAAAAATGTAATATGCACTTCGGTAAGAAACTGTCTATTTTCTCGCCTGCTTGGTCGGCTCCACCTCGGATAGCAATTTGCAGACTCGACTATAATAGACAGTTTTTCGTCCTAGGTACATACATAACTCCTCAATAAAAAAAAGATTTTGAAATGGAATCGTTCTCAGCTTTTTCGGAAATAGGGTCATTTTGACAAAATGATACCTCCCTGGCCAAAATCGCTTGATTCGTGTTAAAGAACGGTAAACAATAGAAATATCCAGCAATATGGAAATTTTATATCTGTATTCTTAGATCCCTCAAGATAAGTCACATTATTCATTGAAACCGCGGAAGTGATAATAAAAATGCTAAGTTGTGAAACTTTTCCACTTTCTGCAAGATCTTCGATGATACCATTCTTTTTATCATATAATAAACAAAATGTTTGGTTCATTAGCATGTCGACCTTAAAACGAAACATTTGTTTAGAAGAGGAAGGGTAAGAGAAAAGATAAAAGATGAGTCGTATGTATATTATTCGAATTTAGTCGTATTAAGTATCAATGCTAATTGAGGTTGAGTTCTCCGCAATATCACTGTCATGTCATTCGAAAAATTGAGGTCAGTTTTATTTGAGGACATCCATTGAAGTGAAGAGTTTATTGTTGTTTACACTTCTCTGCCTTTCTCAAGGCGTATACCTTAAAAAGTGAAAAGGAAAACTTCGTGTGCACTGTATAATCTACAGTGTGGAAACGCCATATGGAATGAATTAATTTTCTTGGTTAATGTAGGTACATATCAAATTAAAATTTTAAATTCTCATTCTTCCTCGAAAAAATGTGAACCCTACCTTCGAACCCCTTCGAATGACAGGTACAACCCCCAATTTTTCGAATAGAAAGTATGCGCTTATGATATGTATATCGTTTGAAAGGTGGCGTCATTCTCTATTCAGAAATGTTATCACTTTCATGTATTTTTCTAAACTCAAAATAGAAAAAAATAAAATCATGTTATTACCGAAATTCATCATGATATTCCGAAATCTTATTACAATAATACTAAATTTATTTGCCTCCAAGATGTGATAGAAAGAAAATGAGAAAAAACATAACATTGTGTTTTCCAGATGGTACCATGAAAACGACTTGAAATACTTTTTGTGGCAATGTTAGATTCTTTAGAAGGCCCTCGCAAAGTCAGGAGCTTTTGCGCTTATGTTCTATTGTCCATTCTCCTGTATTGAACACTCTTAATCGAATTTACCATGGTGAATTCTATTGTCTGTTCTCCTGTATTGGACACTCTTAATCGAATTTACCATGGGGAATTCGATTAAGGCTGTCCAATACAGGAGAATAGACAATAGAATTCACCATGGTATATTCGATTAAAAGTGTCCAATACAGGAGAATGGGCAATAGAACATACGCGCAAAAGCTCCTAACTTCACGTCAGTGCTTGAACCAATTTTTTTTTGTGAAGTCAGGATAGAAAGCAATGATGAAAAAATTAACACATTATTGTCTACCTTCAATTCTTCTTTAGGAGAAGAATACATAATAATTATTCTTGAAAAATATTACTGGAATTAAAATCATTTTCAAATAATCAAAGTAAAGAAAATTATAAGTTTAGTTACTAACATATTGGATGAAATTCAATTGAATTCCAGTAATATTCAATTACTTATTCTTAACCAATAAATGTCCATTGATAGATCTAAAGGTGATGAGGTGAAACATAAAGATTTATTCTCATCAGTGATAGAAAAACTGGCCTAAAATTCCTCTCTACCCATCACGAGATTTAATATCCACAAATGAGCCTCTCACCTTACAAGATCAGAAAGTGTGGTTAATTTAAAGTTAAGTTTTGAAGCCTTCAGCAAAATTTCAGCGATATCATATTAAAAATAATACATAACCTTTCAAAAGTCCCCTCTCACAAATATACTCCTCTGAAGGCACATGGATCTCTTGCAGATGAATCGCCTTCTCTATTTCTCAAAGATATTCACTCTTGTTCATAGAAATCCCTTCAATTTTTAGTTGCTTCCCCCTAAGGAGGATCTCTTTCAAAACCAGGTCTGACCGCTAACGTAAGGCTATCATCTTCCATAGATTTGTGTTGAAATAACACGATTTTCCCAAGAACATACGCGCAAAAATATGTCATCATGACATTCATGTTTTTGAAGGTTCTCGCAAAAATACGACCATAGACAACATAATACGACGATTCGCATCCAGCTACCGAACCCACAAAAGGCTGCTCGGTTCTCCAACAATATGGATCCGATCGTGTTCAAACTTGGATCTCTGCAGTAGAGTTAGGTTCTGAAGGCTCTTCCAAAATTTCAGCCATACTGGACGAATAGTTTATGATATATAGATTTTTCTCAATGAAAAATTATATACGATTTACACTTATTTATAAATAAGTGTAAATCGTATATAATTTTTCATTGAGTTAATATGGATTTGCATCAAGTAAAAGCCACAAGCATTAAATTTTTTATTAAATATAAAAAATATAGATTTTTTTTCAATTATTTTCAATAATTTTTTTGAAATTTTCTAGTCATACCATCCTCACGAAATTCCGCAAGAATTTTCGCGTTGGCATTCTACAACTAATATCCATGTTTGAAATATATCGGTTTCGTATTTTTCGAGTTATTGAGGAATTAACAACCAAATTTCAGATGGGTGTAATTCCAAAACCGTTAGGCCGATTATACCTATAGACAAATTCAAATGTTGCATTCAGATGCACAGCCTAACCTGAAAATTTCAAGCCGCTATCTCCTTCCGTTCTCAGGTTATCGTGTCATAAATAATATTTTTTAATCATTTTTTTTTAATTTTCTAGTGACACGATTAACACATAATTTCACAAACGTGCTTAGGTTTATATTCTACAACTATTCACCAAGTTTAAATGCGATCGGATTCATTTTGGTTGAAAACAAAATAATTACTCGGAACCATTGGGCCGATTATATCCATTAACGAACTTGTCGGTCGTATTGGGATGCGCCACCTACCCTGAAAATTTCAAGTCGCTAGCTCTTTCCGTTCTCAATCGTGGCAACGGCCGGACGGCACCACAGAATTAAATTTCACATTTGGGCAAAATAATAACGCGATGTTCCCCAGAACATACGCGCAAAAATGGAAACTTTTGAAACAGTCTCAAAATTTCAGAACTTCCTTAACTTTTGTGGAGCAGTATATCCGATTTTAGATGAAGCCAGACGACCTGAATGAGAAACGCCAATTTAATTATTGAAGTGACACTCGTGCTACATGGGGGAGCTAAAGGTACCACAGACCCCCTCTAAATCCACCACTGCGCTTAAGGATCGCATAAATATTCACCACACACGCCTCTGAAATACGATCCTTACTAGTTGTACGCTCCCAATTCAAAATGGCATGTAATCACTGAAGGATCATGAAATAAATACATAAATATTGTTTGTATTTATATTTTGAAATAAAACGTACTTCCATATCTGGCGAATGAGGTGGCCAAATATTGATAATGCAAAAGGAGGCAAACGACACGCACACAGTTCTTATCCAATTTATTATTGACGATATATCAACAGAAATTGATGTTAATATTGTTAATATGAAGGAACGATTTTGCAAGAACCCAGTCATTGCGATGCATGGACACAGGGTTATTCGAAATGATTACGTTTACTTTCAGTCGAACATACAAATTGATTTATTGATTAAGAATTTTGAAAATAACCGTCATAATAATTATTATGAAATTATTTCTTCCGAAATAGATGAACAAATAGTTACTGAGTTTCTTCAATGAAGAGTAAAGACATATCCATTTTGTATCTGCAGCTTTTTTTGCTGCAGCTGAATGGGCAGAATTCTGTCTGGTTGAACAGTGTTCGTGGACAAAAAATAGTGATGCACAACTGAATTCATCAATGAGGATCTTCACTGGAACTATTAGATCTACACCTATTCATTGGTTATCAGTTTTAAGGCGCATGTTCTGGGGAACATCGCTTTATAATTTTGCCCAAATGTCTGTAATATTCGAATTTTTTTACGAAAATGGTCTCAAACGATTAGGTTCGACTCGCTGATGAAGAATTCGAGGTCAAATTTGATTATGTCCGGCCGGCCGGTTCCACGATAACTTGAGAACGGATGAACATAGCGACTTGAAATTTTCAGGGTTATTGGCGCGTTGGCGAATACGACGGACAAGTTCGTTAATGGGCATAATCGGCCCAACGTTTTCCGAGTAATAACTTTGTCAACAACCAATACAGATCCGATCGAATTGAAACTTTGTAGTTGGTTGTGTGACATTTTGTGGGAATCGCAACACTCGAAAATTTTAAAAAATTATTAAAAAATATTATTTCTGTCACGATAACCTGAGAACGGAAGGAGATAGCGACTTGCAATTTCTAGGTTAGGTTGTGCCTCTGAATGCGACATTTGAATTTGTTAATAGGCATAATCAGCCAAACGGTTTTGGAGTTATACCCATCTGAAATCTGGTTGTTTTTTGCACAATAACTTACAAAAAATTACAAATCAGATCCAATTCAAACATGCTAATTAGTTGTAGAACGCCAACGCAAGAATTATTGCAAAATTTTGTGAGGATCATATCACGAGAAAGTTTTTAAAAAATCATTGAAAAAAATTATATATAGCGGAAAATATTCATTCGACATGGCTGAAATTTTGCGATTGCCTTCAAAATTTAACTCTACTACCAAGCTTCAAGTCTGAACACGATCGGAATTATATTTTTGGAGATTCCAGCAGACTTATGCGAGTTCAGTAGCTGGATAGGTGACCGTTGCCTCGATAACTTTCGAACGAAAAGAGTCAGGGACTTGCTATTTTCAGGGTAGGTTACGCATCCGAATGGAAGAATTAAGTTCGTTGTTGGGCATAATCGGCCCAACGGTTTCGGAGTGATACCCATTTGGAATATTATATACTCCATGACTCGATCTTATTAAAACTTGGTAACTAGTTGTAGAATATCGACATAAAGACGTATGTTAAATTTTGTTAGGACCGTACCACTGGAAAATTTTTAAAAAAATTACGAAAAATATAATGTTTCTCACTATATCTTGAGAACCGAAAGAGATAGCGACTTGCAATTCTTAGTGTAGGTTGCGCATCCGAATGTGACATTTGAGATCCTTAATTGGCACAATTGGCCAAATGGTTTTGTGGTTATACTCATCTGAATTTTTGTTTCCTCTATAACTGAAAATATACAAATCTGATCCAATTAACACTCGGTGATTACTTGTATTATGCCGACCCTCTAATTTACGAGGAATGGCATGAATATCGTATCCTGGAGTTACTTGAGGCGTAAGTTTTTTCGTATTTCAGCTCAATGGAATACATATGTCAGAATTAAAATTTCTGTGATAATTGACGATTCTTCCTTTACCTACTAATGTTGGGTTTCACGAAGCCTCGATTAGCTTAATCGTGGATTTAATTCGATGGTTGTATGAAAAATGAACTGAAAATCGCACTAATTCGGCAATTAAGAGCTGTCAAAGCTTTGTGAAACCCAATTTCAGTCTTTCATTGAAATGGTACGAAATTTATTCATATATTATAAAAGCTGATAAAACGGTATATATCGATGCTAAATTCGACTAATACTCCAATAAAGGTGAGTAGACAATAGAACATGCGCGTAAAAACTGAAGTTGTGCATTGCGATCTCGAAAAATACACAGTTTCTTACAAGCCCCATCTGTCAAAAAACGGTGAAAAACACCAAAATTTCTCAAGATAGCTATAGGAATTGGCTACATAAAAAAAAAATGGGTTCAAGCCCTGTGGACAGGAGCTTTCTGGCGCTCTAGTTCAAACAGACAAATTATATCTCCGAAAGTATTGGTTTCTCTGAGTTGGGAATTATATCAATGTATACATATGATAGAGCTGCATCATAAAGGAAATTCAATTCAAATAATAGTTTATTTATCAAGATTAAATGAGCAATCATGAGAATGAGAACTGCACCATGGAAGAAATCGAATTAAATCTGGCCAATTTTGCCCAATAACGAACTTAACCGAGATATTCATCTCCCTAACCAACTCTGAAAATTTCAACTACCTAGCTCATTCCGTTCGAGAGTTATTGTGGAAAAACTTTTTTTAAATTTTCAAATTTTTTTTTTACACTTTGCGGTAATCTGGTCAATACAAAACTTCACATGCGTATAAAGGTCATGATTCTACAATTTGATGCTAAATTTCAGATAGATCGAACGAACTTGTCCGAGATATTTACGCTCCAAAACCACCTTGCAATTTTCAATCCGCTAACTCTTTTCGTTCGAGAGTTATCGTGCCTACGGCCGGTCGGCCGGCCGGACAGAATCGATTTCGCACTCGGATTCTTGATCAGTGAGTCGAACCAAATCGTTTGAGACCATTTTCAGCCAAAAATTTCAAAATTACAGACACTTGGGCAAATTGATAAGCACACTGTTCCGAGGAACTAGAGCGCCAAAAAAACAAGTTTCGTATGACAATTGCGCAAAACAGGTTTAAAGTACCTACAAATAGTAGGTATTCCATAAAACAAATATGAAAGAAGATAAGTAATAATAAAAAATTACCTTGTAATCGATCAAAAATTTCCTGATCTACGTTCACCAAACTACAGAATTATGCTTTCAATATTTACGTAATATTTTCAAACATTTTCGGCTGAGGTCCCCGTTGCATCGCTAAAATACGAGTATTTCAACCCCAATATTTTTGAAGTTACAATATTCCCTTCTGTCAAGTTGACATTATGAGAATTCATACATAGAATAATAATTATATCAATCTGTGAAATACGATTTACATTGAAATTTTAAAAAATCATATCTCCGAAAGTATTAGCTTGTTAGAGTTGAAAATGATATGAATGGATTCTTATGATAAAACTGCTTGTTAAAAAAAATTTTATTTGGAATTTGTTTCGTAAAAAAAAATTTTTTTTTTTGTTACTCCGAAACCATCTGTCCGATTTTGCCCAATAACGAACTTAGCCGAGATATTCATCCCCCAAACCTACTCTGAAAATTTCAACTTTTTAGCTCATTCCGTTCGAGAGTTATCGTGTCTACGGCCGGCCGGCCGGACAGAATGAATTTCGACCACGGATTCTTGATCAGTGAGTCGAACCAAATCGTTTAAGACCATTTTCATCGAAATATTCCAAAATTACAGACATTTGGGCAAATTGATAAGCACTCAGTTCCGAGGAACTAGAGCGCCAAAAAAGGAAATTAAAAATACATTCGAAAATGTAATAATCAACAGGCTAATCCATTTGAAATGAGCTAGTTGATATCCATTTCCGGTATAACTCGAAGACATAAATCGTTGCAAATATTTGAGAAAAAAAAATGTTTCAAGCACTAACGTGAAGTCAGCAGCTTTCACGAGCATTTTATATTGTCTACTCACCTTTATTGGGCACTCTTAGTCGAATTTGTCATCGATATTCTCAGCTTTTATAATATATGAATACATTTCATACCATTCTAATGACAGACTTCAGTAAGTAACGGGAGAATCGTCAATATTCACAGAATTTGTAATTCTGATGGGCACAATTGTGCCAATTAAGGATCTCAAATGTAACATTCGTATGCGCAACCTGCACTAAGAATTGCAAGTCGCTATCTCTTTCCGTTCTCAAGAAATCGTGAGATATATAATATTTTTCCGTAATTTTTTTGAATTTTTCTAGTGGTACGGTCCTCACAAAATTTAACACACGTCTTTATGTCGATATTCTACAACTAGTTACCAAGATTCAATTCGATCGGGTCTGTATTTTTTCAATCATCGAGAAAACAATATTCCAAATGGGTATAACTCCGAAACCGTTGAGCCGATTATCCCCCACAAAGAACTCAAATCTCCCATTCAGTTTCACAACCTACCCTGAAAATTGCAAGTCCCTATCTCTTCTCGTTCGAAAGTTATCAAGGCAACGGTTATCCATCCATCGATCATGTTCAAAATTGGAACTTGACAGTAGAGTTAGGTTTTGAAGGCTCTCGCAAAATTTCAGACATGCCGGACGAATAGTTTCTGATATACAGGGTGAGTCTTTGACCACTGCATTAATTTTAACCGAAGATTTCTCTCATCAAATGAAAAGCTCAGGTAAAAAGAAACAGGCTGTTGAAATTTTGAAAAAAAATCAGTTTTTATTTTGTAGCTTTGACATCCTTTCTTCGAATAAAATGAATGTTGGCGTAAAGTTTCCTATAACTATGATACATATTTTCCAAAATATTAGTTATTTTCTACTTCTACTGGTTTTCTAGTAATGGACTCGTGGATTCATAAAACTAAACGAAAAATATGCATAAAGAAAGCATATAAAGTTTTTCTTGAGTCATTTCAAGAATATTCCATCGTTTTAGAACATTATATTATTGTTCATCATTTCTCCTTAAACGCACCGTTTTCGAGATATTCTTCATTGAATGTTTTAAAATGGAAAACTCCAGAAATTTCACTACTTTTATGGATCCGTCTCTGTGCGTTGGAATCCCGAATCAAGCTGTAAACCACGTTACCATGCCTTATTCTCGTCCGCCAACAATGTCATAGATAATTTATATGCGGGAGTGTATTAGCACATTGTGAAATCTTTAAACGCTTGTAACTTTTTACCTGAGCCGAATCTGGAAAAATGGTAAATGAAAAAAGTGTTTCATTTGATGAGAGGAATCTTTGGTTAAAATTAATGCAGTGGTCAAAGACTCACCCTGTATATATATTTTTTTCAATGTATTTCAATAATTTTTTAAAAATGTTCTATAGCGATCCTCACAAAAATATTTGCGTCGGCATTCGACAACTAATTACCATGTTTTAATTGGATCGGATTCGTATTTCTCGAGTTATTGAGGAAATAACAAGAACATTTCAGATGGGTATAACTCCAAAACCGTTTGGCTGATTATGCCTATTAACAAACTTAAATATCGCATTCAGATGCACAACCTACCCTAAAAATTGCTAGTCGTTATCTCTTTCCGTTCTCAGGTTTTATCTTGAAAGAAATTATATTTTTTTTAATACTTCTTTTAAATTTTCTAGTCTTCTTACAAAATTTCATAAACGTCTTTGTACCAGTATTCTACAACCAGCTACAAGTTTCAATTCGATCAGATCTGTATTGGTTGTTGACAAAATTATTACTGGGAAACCGTTGGGCCGATTATGCCCATTAACGAACTTGTCCCTCGTATTTGGTCGCTCTACCAACCTGAAAATATCAAGTTCATCCAATCTCAAGTTATCGTGGAAACGGCCGGCCAGACAGAATCAAATTTAACCTCGAATTCTTCATCAGTGAGGCGAACCCAATTTCGGCAAAAAATTCGAACATTACAGACATTTGGGTAAAATGATAACACGATGTCTCGCGAACGCGTAAAAAAAGATTCATTTGCCTTATGTCTTTGTACAAAATTTCAAACAGATCCGAAATATATTTCCTCTATTTCAGAATCGTAATGAGTTCATTACAGCACTAAAAAACAGTGCTGCAATGAACTAATTTCCGCATTGTTTCTAGTTATATTTTTCGTTTTGTGGTAGTCAGCACTGACATACGATCCTATCAAATTTCAACACACGTCAATTGTCAATATAATATAATCTGGATATAGTGAAGAGAATGTTGAGAGGAAAAGTTTTATTTTCATTAAAAAATAAGGCACAACAGATTTCCTTCTTGCTAATTTTGAATCATTCATGCCATTAGGAAACTGTTTTAAATCTGATCTCCATGCCCTACCTAGGATTCAAATTCAAATTCCGTAATCTGTCAACTTTCGTAACAGTAACACCACCTGCCAAGATACAATACAAAAGTCACTAGGATGTATAATCCGAATTTTTCATTAAATTTCAACAGTATTTTACATAACTCGCTCCTTCGTTGCTCGTTTTCCAATTTCACATTCGTGTTTGAATAGGCGCCCATTCTGCTACTTGGTTTAGAATATACCATTTCTGTTAACTTGGCACTCCCTGTGGGACAACCTGTATATTCATCATCAAATGCAGTTCTTTTGAAATTTGTCTTCAATCTCATTATTAAATTGCAGAAGATGTAAATTAATGGTTCCATATTTTTTCTTTTAAATTAAGTATTCGACAAATCCAAAATAGTTACCAGTTGACTGACTCAGTAGCATATCTTTTCAATCAGTTAAATGATATGCTTGACTGCTGTTCCGCTAAGCGATGATGATATGAACGAATGAATTCATTCAATGAAACAATCATCTGAGACCGATGGATGCCATAATAAAGTTTTTAGACCTTCGTTTGCCCACGAAGGTGTGGTATTTTAATATTGACTTCCATATAGGTGTCCCGTAAGATAGCGACAGCTTTTGTCTTAAACTATGATAAAACACTGACGTGAACTCAGGAGCCTTTGCGCGTATGTTCCATTGTCTATTCACGCCTCATACGAAGTCGAAATTCGGTTCTCGATTGTAAAATGGTGGCTTGAAGTTATGTGCGGAATGTCAGCTGAATCTGACGCATAGTTTCTGAAATATAACATTTTTGAAGAAGCACTTTTTTCCAGTGTTACGCTATTCACGAAATTTTAATTGGATCTAATTTGTATGTTTCAGGTATACTGGATATAACAACAAAATTTTAGATGGGTATAACTCCAAAACTATTCGGTCGATTATGCGCAACCTGCCCTAAAAATTGCAAGTTGATATCTGTTTCCGTTCTCAAGTAAACGTGAGATACATAATTTTTTTTAATTGTTTTTTTAGTTTTTAGTGACACGTTCCTCACGAAATTTCACATACGTCTTTGCGTCGGTATTCTACAACTAGTTACCAAGTTTACAATGGATCGGATCTGTATTTTTTTAGTTATAGATAAAACAATATTCCAAATTGGTATAACTCCGAAGCCGTTTGGTCGATTATCACCATTAACGAACTTAACTACCCCGTTTGAATGCGCAAACTATCCTGAAAATTGCAAGTCGCTATCTGTTTCCGTTCGAAAGTTATCGTGGCAAGGGTCACCCATCCAGCTACTAAACTCACCCAAGGCTGCTCGGATCTCCAACAATATAGATCCGAGATCCTATCATATTCCAATTTTGAACTTGGCTTTGAAGCAATGTTTTGAAGGCTATCGCAAAATTTCAGCGATGTCGGAAGGATAGTTTCTGAGATATGGATTTTTTTTAATGATTTTTTTTTATTTTCTAGTGATAAAGCCAAAAGCACTGTAATAAACTCACATAATTTCTTCAGTTGTTACTTTCCGCCTGAAATTTAATCCCAATCTTCTCGCTCTTTCGTCTATTCGCTCCACAAGTTGTGCACGTGTATTTATTTCTCTTCCATATACCATTTCTTTTGAATTGCCCCGTATATTAAAATCTAAAGATGTTAAATCCGGACTTCTTGCTGGCCATGAAATATACACCGATTAGGAAACAATTCGTTCAAAAACATTCATACTAAGGTGAGAAATCTTTTAAAAATCACAAGAACTCAAATATCTCGGAGACTGTTGATTTTCGGTTATCAATAAATATGCAAACGACAGCAAATGCTAACACCTCCATCAAGGTTCACTTCTTGGAATCCCCCTGTATATATTAGACAACGAGCAGTTTTGACATCTGGTGCTGAAATGTATCAAACGATATGTCTTATATTTCTATCCAGTTTATGACTTTGAATAAAATAGTACAATAATTGTAGAATTTTCATCTATTAAATAAATTAAATCAGTATTAATGATGCGCAGTCGCATCATTTTTTAAATTTTTTTAAATTTTTTAAATTCCCCGTTCACATTTTCTTGTCGTATCCTGGAAGTATTTTTTTCCAATGTTGTGATTCAATAAAATTTTATTTATTGTTTATGGCAATTACAGTATTTCCCATATTGGCTTTTGTAAAAATAATATTACCCTCGGCGCTATTTGATTTTTCTATTTTCAATTGCGTGTCAACGTTTTTGGAAAATACTTGTTCCTTAGTACATAAAATGTGCTGCTTGTTATTTAATGTATTAATTGTTGTGTTTCGTATGGATATGCTGATATTCAAGGGGGCGATTCTTGGACCCATTTTAGGAGAAAAAACTGCATATGAACTGATGTCATGAACGTCCTAAGGTTTGAGATACAGGGAGATTAACTTTCGAGAAAAAATCTAGTTGCGCGTATGTTCTGGGGAATATCGCGTTATCATATTGCCCAAATGTCCTTGATTTTCGAATTTTTTGCCGAAAATGCTCAAACGATTGGTTTCGACTCCCTGATGAATAATTCGAGGTTAAATTTGATTCTGTCCGGCCGGCCGTTGCCACAATAACTTGAGAACGAAAAGAGCTCATCTCAATACGACGGATAAGTTCGTTAATGGGCATAATTCGAATCCGATCGAATTGAAACTTGGTGAGTAGTTGTAGAATATAAAAAACCTAAGGACATTTGTGAAATTTTGTGAGAATCGTATCACTAGAAAATTTTCAAAAAATTATTAAAAAATATTTTTTCTACAAGCGTGCGCGTTCAACCCTTTTTCCGCACACATTTCGAATCGTAAAGAGTCACATTTCCAAACAGTGCGGAAAAAACGCCTGCTAATCCATTTCCGCACTGTTAACAGTGCGGAAATGGATTAGCAAGCGTTTTTTCCGCACACTTTTTATATAGAATATACTGAATTATCTAATATTTCTATGCATCGAACGCTTACGACGAGGTTACTATGGAAACAACATGTGAATTGACAATTGTCATTAATTTATTTGAAATTAGCAAATTGATTTCAATCCGTACGTAATATTTTCGGTAAGAATGGATATATCTGATGATGACCTGCCCTCGGACATATTAGAAGCATCTTATGAAGCCAATTTGAAGTTGCTTCCACCCAAATCAATCGAAAAATATGAGAAGCGCTATTCTCAATTCATTGCCTGGTGTGATTCCAAGAAAGTAAAACCCAGGAAGGAGGAAGTCTTTTTGGCTTATTTTTTGGAAATTTCGAAAATTTTTAAACCGAACACATTATGGTCCGTATATTCTATGATAAAGAGTGTTTGTAAATTGAAGCAAGATTTGGATATTGGAAAATTCCATAAATTAACTGCCTTCATTAAAAGACAAAATGTTGGTTTTCGTCCGAAAAAAGCCAAAATTTTTAATGTAGAGGACATATCCAAATTTATGAGTGAGGCACCTGATGAAATTTACCTAATGATCAAGGTGGTAATGATTTTTGGATTGGCTGGTGCTTGCAGACGGGAAGAATTAACAAAAATAACTATCGACGATATAGATGATAAAGGAAACATGATTATTGTCAACATTAAGGACTCCAAAAATTATTCATCGAGATCATTCGTTATCTCCCAAGACACCAACGACGGACATTTTTTAAATATATATCGAAAATATGCCAACTTACGTCCGAAGGAAATAGACCATCGCCGATTTTTCTTAAGGTACAATAAAGGAAAATGTACAATGCAACCTATAGGAATAAATACGATAGGAAGAATACCTTCCGAAATAGCCGGATTTTTACGATTACAAAATCCAGATAAATACACAGGTCACAGGTTTAGGCGCTCTTCTGCTACATTCCTAGCTAACCGTGGAGAGGGAATCACCAATATAAAACGATTAGGAGGGTGGAAGTCAACTTCTGTTGCTGAGGGTTATTTGGAAGAATCAGTAAACAAGAAAAAAGAAATGTCTAGCAAAATTCTTAATTTGAATGCTCCTTCAACTTCAACCTGTTATTCAGAATTATCTTCTTCGACGGAGCAGCTGACTTCGACCAACATGATGGCTACCAAAATTCTGAATTTGAATGCTCCTTCCCATGTTCCTTCCACTTCAACCGGTAATTCAGAATTATCTCCTTCCACTGAGCAGCTGACTTAGACCAACATGATGGCTTCTGCTATAAACTTGCATAATGCGACCAACTGCACGTTTACAATAAATATAACTAATAACTAAATATTAGATACTAATATGTATATATTATACATAGCTATTCTTAATTTCCTTATTGCAATTTATTTTTGTTTGCTGTTAGTTAACCTCGTTTTATTTCCAATTAATATTATTAATAATAAAGAATAAATGAATATTCCAGTTCATAGATATAAATATTTCATATGCCTCTATGGACCGAACGACAACGATGACATTGATGACAGTATAGGTATGATGGTAACGACATGCAAGGATTACGCTTGTCATTCATGTGTAGGTATTATGAATTAATAATATCAAATTTGTTCTGTGTGTTGAACTCAAATCGATCTCATACCTATAATAAAAGTGCTTGTAGAAAAAACATTGTTCCTAACTCGAGCGAAAAGTGTCTTTCCCGCACTCAACTGCTTATCCGAACTCCGCTTCGCGTCGTTCGGCTAACGGCCGTTTCGTGCGGGAAAGTATCACTTTCCGCACTTGTTAGGAAAATAACTATTTTATATCACGATAACCTGAGAACGAAAAGATATAGCGACTTAAAGTTTTCAGGTAAGGTTGTGCATCTGAATGTGACATTTGAGTTTGTTTATAGGCATAATCGGCCGAATGATTTTGGAGTTATACCAATCTGAAGTTTTGTTGTTATTTCCTCCATAACTCGAAAAATACAGAAACGATTAAATTCAAAGATGGTTATTAGTTGTAGAATGCCAACGCGAATATTCATGCGTTATTTCGTGAGGATCGTTTTGCTAGAAAATTTTTGAAAAATCATTGTAAAAATTTTATATATCAGTAACTATTCGGCCGACATCGCTGAAATTTTGTGAGAGTAGGTTTGAACACGATCTGATCTATATTGTTCGAGATCCGAGCAGCCTTGCATGAGTTCAGTAGATGGATGGGTGACCGTTGCCTCAATAACTTTCGAACGGAAAGAGATAGCGACTTGGAATTTTCAGGGTAGTTTGCGTATCCGAATGGGAGAGTTAACTTCCATTTTGGGCATAATCGGTTTAACGGATTCGGAGTTATACCCACCTGGAATATTATTTCCTCGATAAGTCAAAACATATAGACTCGATGTAATTGAAGCTTGGTAACTAGTTGTAGAAAATCGTCATAAAGACGTGTGTTAAATTTTGTAAGAACCGTAACCCTAGAAAATTTTTAAAAAATTACGAAAAAAAATTGGTTCAAGCACTGACGTGAAGTCAGGAGCTTTTGCGCCCATGTTCTATTGTCCATTCTCCTGTATTCGACACTCTCAATCGAATTTACCATGGAAAATCCACTGGCAAAAATGATAACATTGTTTGTGTACATCAGTAAATAAATTTTGATGCATTGAAGACGTATAGCAAATTTCATAAAGATATCTAGAATGGTAGCACAGTGTTTATAAAATAAATATTTTTTTCTCGAAACTTTTTCACCCTGTATCTCCAAATTTGGGACCTTCACTACATTCGTTCATATAAAGTTATTTTCTTGAAATGGGTCCAGGAATCGCCCACCGAGTATAATCTTTAATTCAAGTGAAATTCATTCATATCTTCAGGCCTTCAATCATTTCAATAAAACGCAATCAAATGAAGAGATTTATCTTGAGTTTCTGGCCCCCTGTATAGTATTTGTTCCTTACAGTATTATGTCATTGTTTGGAGTCCTTGTACCCGGCTAGATTTGTATAATGAAATCCAAACAAGAAAACATACATATTATTATATTCTCCTATGATCGCTAATAAAATTAAATAGATAACTATGTGACAAAACCTTGGCAGATCTCTTCCTTATTTCATGTATCGCGTACTATTCTTAGCTGTACGTTTAAATTTCACGCTTTATGTCTTCTCAAATATTATTCTGATTTCATTCACGTTCAAAATGATAAATTCGTACCTTTCCAGACCGATCATGAACGTCATCGCGAATAATGATAATATTTGAGAGGAATTCGAAATGAAGATGAATGAGGAATAAATGAAATGATTTCCTGAAATTATTGTTTGAATTCATTAACCGTGGATGAATCGGATGAAACGAGATTCAATCTTGCATTAAATTAGAAGGTTGTTCTGAAAGTTATTGCGTAACAGTTTTTCTCTATTTCAGTATCGTAATGAGTTCATTCCAGGACTAAAAACAGTACTGGAATGAACTCATTCCCGCATTGTTTCTAGTTATATTTTTCGTTTTGTGGTAGTCAGCACTGACGTTCGATCCTATCAAATTTCAACACACGTCAATTATTGTCAATATAAGTTAATCTTGGATAAGGTGAAATAATTGTTGAGAGGAAAGGTTTTATTTTCATAAAAAAATAAGGTACTAGAGATTTCCTTCTCGCTAATTTTGAATCATTCATGATATTAGGAAACTGTTCAATCTTATCTCCATGCTCTACAATTCAAATCCATGATCTGTCAACTTTCGTAACAGTCACACCAACTGCCAAGATACAATAAAAAAGTCACTAGGATGTATAATCCTAATTTTTCATTAAATGTCAACAGTATTTTACAAAACTTGCCTGAAATAGAGAAAATATCGTCTAATACTCGATGCAGAAGACAATTCCAACACTCATGCATTCGAAAACTCGCTCCTTCGTCGCTCGTTTTCGAATTTCACATTCGTGTTTAAATATCAGCCCATTCTGCAACTTGTTTTAGAATATACTATTTTGCGCGATTGTAGGAGGATACCACTGGCGTAGATAGGGGGGGAGTGATTTAGGGGATCAATCCCCGTCATATCAATGGATTCTTATGATAGAACTGCATCATAAAAGGAAATAAATTCAACAGAGTGTTATTTAAAATAAAACGAAAGAGCCAAAAATTATAAATCCGAAACCTTCAGACCGATTCTACCCGATAACGAACTTATCCGAGATATTCATTGCTCAAAACTACTAAGAAAATTATACGATAACTCTCGAACGGAATGAGCTAGACAGTTGAAATTTTCAGAGTAGGTTTGTGAGATAAATATCTCCACTAAGTTCGTTATTGGCCAAAATCAGCCTAAAGGTTTTGGAGTAAGAAAAACAAATTTTTCAAGATGAAGCTTCACCAAAAGAATCCATTGATATCATTTTTAACTCTAATAAGCAAATACTTTCGGAGATATGATTATTCAAAATTTCAATAATAAATCGTACTTTTATGTCGTCACAGAATATATCCAGTAAAAACAAAACTGGAATATTGGCTAAGTTTCAATTGATATAATATAATTTTCAGAGTGGATTTGAGGAATGAATATCTCAAATAAGTTCGTTGTTGGGTAAAATTGATCTGTTGGTTCTTTAATGATGTTCGAATTTAATTTATGTTATTATGAAGTTCTATCATATGAATCCATTGATATAATTCCAAGTCTTACCAATACTTTCGAAGATATGATTTGTCACAGTTTGAACAAGAGCACCAATTTTAATTTCACTGTATCCTGGAATACTAAGGAAAAGGTTAACAACATCGAATGATACTAATTTTACATTGGCCGTTAGGATATATGTATATACAGGGTGAATCTTTGACCACTGCATTAATTTTAACCAAAGATTCCTCTCATCAAATGAAACACTTTTTTCATTTACCATCTTTCCAGATTCGGCTCAGGTAAAAAGTTACAAGCGTTTAAAGATTTCACAATGTGCTAATACACTCCCGCATATAAATTATCTATGACATTGTTGGCGGACGAGAATAAGGCATGGTAACGTGGTTTACAGCTTGATTCGGGATTCCAACGCTCAGGGACGGATCCATAAATGTAGTGAAATTTCTGGAGTTTTCCATTTTAAAACACTCAATGAAGAATATCTCGAAAACGGTGCGTTTAAGGAGAAATGATGAAGAATAATATAATGTTCTAAAACGATGGAATATTCTTGAAATGACACAAGAAAAACTTTATATGCTTTCTTTATGCTAATTTCGTTTAGTTTTATGAATCCACGAGTCCATAACTAGAAAACCAGTAGAAGTAGAAAATAACTAATATTTGGAAAATATGTATCATAGTTATAGGAAACTTTACGCCAACATTCATTTTATTCGAAAAAAGGATGTCAAAGCTACAAAATAAAAACTGATTTTTTTTCAAAATTTCAACAGCCTGTATCTTTTTACCCGAGCTGAATTTGGAAAAATGTTAAATGAAAAAAGTATTTCATTTGATGAGAGGAATCTTTGGTTGAAATTAATGCAGTGGTCAAAGACTCACCCTGTAAATACAGGGTGATTCCAAATTAGACGTGAACCTTGGAGGTGGTGTTAGTATGACACATTTGCTGTTGTTTGAGCCATATTTAATGATAACCGAAAATCAACAGTTTCGGAGATATTTGAGTTCTGGTGATTTTTAAAAGATATCTCACCTTAGTTAATTTTTCGTCAAATTTTTCTACCTTGACCAAATTTGATTATAATTTGGGGTTATTTGTATCAGAGAAGGATATGATATGTAAGTAAAAAAAAATTATGCCGTATTAGATGTTGGAAAAGAATTAGTATGATTTGAAAGGTGGTATATGAATAAAAGGAAAATTACTTTCTAATATCAATTTGCCTGCAACTTAGAATTCCACAATTTCTGTATGCCGAAATTATTTTAAAAACTTGTCGAATTCCTTATTTATTCTCAAAAAAAATTTCGTTAGAATGCATTCACTAGTTTCGTTTCAGCAGATTTTTTTATAAGCAACCTTTTGAATGTCCTGCATAAAAATAGTGAATGTGTAATCAAAAGGCAGGCAGAGTAAATTTCAGGTGAAAAGTAACAAGTGAAGAAATAAGAAAGAGGGTACGTGCTTATATAAGGAATGGTGGAGGTCATTTCGAACATAATTTATGAATACATTTTCTAATTAAATTTTTAGTTTGGTTGCAATAAAAAAATATTTAATTGGTTATTTTTCTTTCTTTGTTTCTTATATCCCCTTTCAAATCATACTTATTCTTTTTCAACATCTAATACAACATAGTTTTGCTTTTTTCACACATATCATATCCTTTTCTAATAAAAATAATCCAAAATTATAATCAATTTTGATCAACGTAGAAAAAATTGCCGAAAAATGAACTAAAATCATAAATCTTTTAAAAAATCACATGAACTCAAATATCTCGAAAACTGTTGATTTTCGGTTATCATTAAATATGGCTCAAACAACAGCAACTGAGTCATACTAACACCGCCTCCAAGGTTCACTTCTAATTTGGAATCACCCTGTATAAGGATATCATTTTTCATTTTCCCCAATCAGATCGGCACTTTTAAAACAACCCGACATTTTGGTGACAAAAAAATGCGAGAAAAGCGACCGACTAAGAACCTTGAGCATGGTAAATAACAATAAACCATAGTGATGTTCTTGAAAATGAGTTTATACATACCGATAATTCAAGTATTAATGGCCTCATTGTTCGAGAAGTACATTAATTATTGTTGTTTTATTAGAGGCAAGGACGGATCGAAAAAAAAACGGTTTTGCATAAAATCTAAATTACAATAGAAACATTGTCGCAAATGCACCTTGAGGATAAACTTTCTCATCAGTTAAGCATTTCTGGCAAAAACAATACATTTTTGCTATTGCGGATTGGTTTCTATGGCCCTTTTTGGCGCTCATGTTCCTCGGAACAGAGTGCTTATCAATTTGCCCAAATGTCTGTAATTTTCGATTTTTTTGATGAAAATGGCCTTAAACGATTTGGTTCGACTCTCTGAGCAAGAATCTATGGTCAAAATCGATTCTGTCCGGCCGTCCGGCCGGCCGTTAACACGGTAACTCTCGAACCGAATGAGCTAGACAGTTGAAATGTTCAGAGTAGGTGTGGGAGATAAATATCTTGGTTGAGTTCTTTATTGGGCAAAATCAGCTAGGTGGTTTCGGAGTAACAAAAAATATTTGTTTACATTACAAATTTTAAATTCAATTTTTTTTAAGATGCAGTTTCATCGTACGAGTCCATTGATATAATTCTCAACTCTAACAAACTAATACTTTTGGAGATATGATTTTTCAAAATTACAATAATTAATCGTAATTTTATGATTTCATAGAATACTCTCATTATAATTTGCTGATGTATGTATATCCAACATGAGATGAGCCATATATAGCTACGTATTGAATTTAAATCGGAAAATTCTTGAGAATTGATGCACAGAAGCCTAAATGAGAAAGCCCTGCGGACAGGAGCTTTGGCGCTCTTGTTCAAACTTGGACAAATCATATCTCCGAAAGTATTGGTTTCTCAGAGTTATTCAGGATTTCAAAAGTATATTCGATCACTTTTTCCAATCATTGTACCATTATTTGATAAATGGCTCGCTCAATATCGTTCTCCCATGCTTTCAGAGTTGTTGGTTTGTCAGCATAAACCAAACCCCTGAAAAAAATATCTAAGGTGGCGTTATATCACACAATCTTGGAGGTCAATTAATGAATGTATAATCGTTTCATTATTGATGCGAAAATTTGCATGTGTAGCTAGGCATTCTGAGAAACCCTGTATACATTTACCGCCAACTGATTTCGATCGACAAGACAACATTCCATACCTGGCAGACTTCTGAACCTTTATCATTTTTTTTGTGTGATCTCATTGAGTCATGAACAATTGAATTTTCAAGATCGAATGAGATCATTCTTTGGTTTATGAGGTGTAATTTGAATAAATAAAATAATAAAGGTGAGTAAGGATTCATTGTTCTAGACGTGATGGCTGTGATATATGACTTAGGATTTGATTTTCTAAAAATCATGATTTTTCAGTCATTAAATTAATCTCATGATTCATTGAGATGGGAATTTAATTCTGAGTATTATTTCGAATAATTTCTAAAAGAATATTTTATGAATCATTAAATTGGAAGAAAATTAGCCAGCCAGGACTTATTGTTGACAATCAACAAATATCAAGCATGCAAAAACTTATTTCAACTTATTTTCGATATATCTGGAAAAATTCAATAGATTCAGATGGAAATTTTTATACAGGGTGTATCTAAATAACGCCGAAAATGTAAGAGGTGATTCTGTGATGAAAATTAAGGTTGGTATTTGGTATAACATTTTTTGAAAAACCTCCCCCCGAAGATTAACAAAAAAAATTGTTTCTCTTTTTTATTTTCCCTGTATATTAAGCTGAAGGCAAGTAAGTAACTTAGTGAACATTATTTGTGTAAGAAACTACACATTTGGTATTTTGTAAACCCTGAAGTATGCTTAGAAGGGGTTGAAATAGTCAACCCCTAAGATAGTTTTTCTTACAACTTTTTTTTTGGTTACAAATTTTACTTTTAGAAGAACATGGCTGAAAAGCCCAATTCATTTACTAACTCATTTATCTCTACAAAACAAAATTTTCAAAACGCACCGAGGTGGAATTTCTCTAACCTAATTTATTTGTTTATAGTTCGTATATTTTACAAATTTTGCTTTATTTTCTTCATCACCCATTCCAATATCGGCCCAACGGTATCCGAATTTTGTTTTCAACCAATACAGATCCGATCGAATTGAAACTTGGTAATTGTAGAATAGCGACATAAAGTCGAATATACTTACTGTGTAGTTGATTAATAAGTGTATTTATTTCAAGAGCATCCAGAAAATGTAACTTCTTGATTTTTCTAGGTTTGAAATATCAAAATTTTCAGTGAAGATATGGTTTTCTTCTAATTATTGCTTTGAGTAAGTGCAACGTATTATGACGTTTCATTTTGACGACCACTGTAGAGTAATTTATAGCAAACTTCAGACTTTAGAACAAGTGCTCAAATGCAGTCAGCAACTGAAGTGAAATTTATCGGTTCTTATGACATTGCCCATTGTTGATATTCGTTTTCTCTAGAGGCTATTGAAACAAGTAAAACTGCGGAAATTATCCATCTGTGCTGACACATTTTGTGTAGAAAACAAGGGAGGTGAGACAAATTTCATATTTCAAATGCCTAAGATCAAACATCCTATAAGACCCCTCAATGGTGCTTGCATATAGAATTTCGGATTTATTCCCACCGTATTCAAAAACGGTAAATGAAGTATTGTGGTAACCTATATCATGCCGGTTTTAAGAACGAACCCCCAATCAATGTTGATATTTCCCCCGTTTTTACCCAGATGAAGGAACCTCCTTCAATCTGTCTAGTCGTTTGTCTGGTAACAAGTAAAACAGCGGAACCTATCCATCTCTGCTGACACCTTTAGTCTAGAAAAGAAGGGAAGTCAGCCCAGACGGGCAGGACAAACTCCAGATTTCGGATGCTTAAGATTTAACATCCTATAAAATTCCCTCATTGGTGCTTCAATCCGAAATTTTGGATTTATTCCCACTCTATTCAGAAATGACAAATGAGAGTATTGTTATATCCTATCAGGGTGGTTTTAAGATCGAAACCGCAATCTATATGATATTTCCCCGGTTTTTACCCAGATGAAGGAACCTCCTAGTTTGCTTCTACCTTGCGTTTGAATACAATTACACCGCAAGAATTATTTACTACTATTTAGATCTGTCGCGGAACAATACTAAAGGGTTTTCCAATAAGAAGTGTTATTTTGATATTCAAAGAAAAATGCCATTTTTCAATATAAATAATTGGGTGTTTATTTCATTATAAAGAAGAAGCTATGCCGTTAATAGTGGAAAATAACATCAGGCTAATGACAACCACGACCACGCTTACAGGATCATATCCTTTTAATGAAATTTTCCATAACCAAATCGCAAAGTGGCTGCCCTATGTCCTCGATAGCCTCACGAATTCCATCTTTGAGGTCTTGAATCGACGCTGGGCTATTGGCATAGACCTTCTCTTTCAAGTGGCCCCAAAGGAAGAAGTTGCAAGGTGTTAAATCACAAGATCTCGGTGGCCAATTGTGATCCTCTCTTCGAGAGATAACACGGTCCGGAAACTTTTCCCGCAAAAGATCAATGGTTTCGTTGCTTGTGTGGCACGTAGCGCCGTCTTGTTGAAAGTAAATGTTGTCCAGATCAATACCATCCAATTCCGGCCATAAAAAATCCTTAATCATGTCTCGATAGCGCAATCCATTCACCGTAACTGTTGCTCCAGCCTCATTTTCGAAAAAGTAAGGTCTAATGACTCCGCCGGACCATAAACCGCACCAAACAGTCACACATTGAGGATAGAGAGGCTTTTCAACAATAACTCTTGGGTTTTCCCAGCCCCAGATGCGACAATTTTGCCTTTTGACGAAGCCACCGAGGTGGAAATGAGCCTCATCACTCAAGATGATTTTTCGATGGAATTCCGGATCATTTTCATGCATTTCAACTACCCAATCAGCAAAGACACGACGTTGTTGATGATCGGCCGGCTTGAGTTCTTGTGTTAACTGAACTTTATAAGCCTTAAGACCCAAATCTTTATGCAAAATACGGTGTAATGACGTTTGTGGAATGCCTAATTCCAAAGAACGACGAGGAATGGACAAACCTGGGTTTTCTTCGATACTTTCGGCTACAGCAGCAATATTCTCGGCTGTTCTTGAGCGACGTGCACGGGTTTTATTCTTCAAATAACTAACTTTTCCCAACGTTTGCATTCGTTGATTATAATCTTGAAGATTCGGTATACTTTATCTATTAGTGAAATTTAATACTATAAATTTATTGCTCTTTATGTTCGCTCAAGTTGTTATTTGATTTAGGTATAATGAAACAAACTTGTTTTTATCAATTTAATATTTGTCATGATTAGTTTATACAGGGTTTTCCAGTTTGAGAGTTCAATTTGAATAGCCTGCCATTTTTGACGGATTACTACTAAAAACTATGAAAAATATACGCATCAAGAACGCATCGAAATTGTCGTAGTGAATTGGATCAATTTTCTGTCGCACCCCGTAATCTGTTACATCATTTGAATAATGAATTAGGGACAATTTCGTTCGGCTCATTAGATATACAACTCATCGGCATAAACACACCGGTAATAGTAATTTCTATGCCCACTGCGATACGCGTAGTATGATTTGCGTATAAATGTGTTCTCTCATGGCCTACTACACCAATGACCCAAGGTTATTAGGTAGGACCTCTTCCGCAAAGTTGCGCCCTCTGTTTCTTTGACCATTTGCGGACGTCTTGGTCAATAAACTCCGGCATAAAGACATGGGAGTGTCGTGGTTCGTGGTGAACATTTGCGGAGCTGCCGTACATTGTAATTTTAGCAGCACTGGGAGTTAAAATTTGGCGCGCTTGTTCACGTTGGCCAATTTTAATTGAATTATGAGTGCTTCAAGCTCAGTGGATAGAGCGAACCGGAGATCTAGTCAGATGGTAGTGGTCACCATTCACTGTTAGGTGAAATATTTGCAGTGCTGTGCCTAAGCTAGCCTTACGAAGCAGCAGGGACGGACGGAAGCCAAATTGGGGGGGGGGGGTGTTGAAAATTTTCCAACTGTGCATGAAGGATTTCATAAAAAAAAAATCGATATTAACGGTGTTAAAAGAAAGGAGCAAACTGCGTATTCACATATTTACGTTGCTTAATTCAATAATAAAAGCTTTTAAAAATGCCGCTCCACAGTGAGAATCAGTTCAGATTGGTACCAGATGGATCATCCCATCATCCCAAATTCGACGACAATCAATTCTATGAGTTCTTTGTCCAGCAGGACTATATCTGGCTTTATAGCGTGGATCTGCCGAGTTGTTGGAATCGCATAGTTCCAGTAGATGCGAGCTCTGTCATTTTCAACAACTGCTTTAATCTCTATAGGCACATATGGTAGCACTGGTTCGTTGTCTATACCATACACTTCTCTCAGATGGAAGTAGAGAATTCAAAGTGCCACATTGTGTCTTTCCACATATCCTGATGGAGCATTAACTCTGCAAGCAGATATAATGTGCATAACAGTTTCCTGCTGTATATGGCATGCACTGCACGTTGTGGGTGGTATCCACTTTCATGATGTTCTTTTTATACCATATGGTATTTATCACCCCATCTTGACAAGCCATAACAAATCCCTCGGTTTCCGACTTGAGTCCAGCGGACTTCAAAAATGCGAAGGATAATTCTTCTGACAGGCCCTGATCTTTCAAACTCTTGAAATATATGGAGTGTAGGCGTTTACTTATGTGATCTTCGAGTAGTGTCTCCAGTTGTGCCTGTCTCATCTCTCTGCCAACTCTTCTTTGGTCTGTTGGCGTGATAGGTGTTCCTGCTAGCTCATGATCGATAGATATGCCAGTTATACTGAGCTTTTCCAAAGCTCTTTGACCAGCCCTAAATAGGAAAGCTCCTTGGTTCCTTATTTCATGATTAGCCAGCATTTTCAGAAGCGAGTCTTCGCTTCTCAATATCCTTTATTGCCATTTCCAACGTTTGTTGATGGTGTGAGATCCTCAAGATATCACACAGATAACCAGAATAAGATATTCATATTGCGATCTCCTAAAGATTTCCCACAGAAAACCATAATAAGACATTCCTATTGCGAGCTCCTTAAGTCATCGCAAGTATACAAGAATAACATATTCCTATTGAGGAGATCCTCAAGATATCACATATGTTACCAGAATAAGATATTACTATTGCGAGATCCTAAAGATATCACACAGATAACAAGAATAAGATACTCCTATTGCGAGCTCCTAAATATATCCTAAAGATAACCAGAATAAGACATTCCTGTTGCGAGATCCTCAAGATATCACATATGTAACCAGAATAAGACATTCCCATTGTGAGCTCCTAAAGATATCACGCAGATAACAAGAAAAAGACATTCCTATTGCGAGCTCCTCAAGATATCACAAGTGTAACGGGAATAACACATTCCATTGCGAGGTCCTAAAAACCTCGCAAATTCAACAAGAATAGGAAATCAGGTGGCGTGTTGCAGGGATCTACTCTATCCCTACTCTGCACTTCTCGTTTCCACCAGTAGATGGCGCAATCGTCTACTCTGTACCCGGAAGAACAACCCCATCGCTAATAACTCGAGTGGAATATCGATCTACGCATCGAAGTGATGTATTCGGCGCCACACATGTACTGCACATTTGGAGGATATATAGATTATAGATCCATATCGCAGCCATCTTCTCTCAGTACTGCCCCGGCCCCCGGTTGAGAAGCCTGATAACTTCTCCATGTGATATATCTGAGATGTTACTGGGATCATCCCCTGTGGTGGACATTTGGAGGTGATAGGGAGCTGGGTGACCTCCAGCCTTCAGGCGATATCGCAATAAACCTCTCAAAATATTCCCCAGGGTGAGCAGTTTGAGAACTTCCCCATGTGATGTCTCTGAGATGTTAGTGGGCTCATCCCCTGTGGCGGACATTTGTAGGTGATAGGGAGGTCTGGGTGACCTCTCTACGATATCACAATAGACCTCTCAAAATATTCCCCAGGGTGAGCAGTCTGAGAACTTCCCCATGTGATATCTCTGAGATGTTACTGAGCCCATCCCCTGTGGCGGACATTTGGAAGTGATAGGGAGGTCTGGGCGACCTCCCTGCGATATCACAATAGACCTCTCAAAATATTCCCCAGGGTGAGCAGTCTGAGAACTTCCCCATGTGATATCTCTGAGATGTTACTGAGTCCATCCCCTGTGGCGGACATTTGGAAGTGATAGGGAGGTTTGGGCGACCTCCCTGCGATATCACAATAGACCTCTCAAAATATTCCCCAGGGTGAGCAGTTTGAGAACTTCCCCATGTGATGTCTCTGAGATGTTAGTGGGCTCATCCCCTGTGGCGGACATTTGTAGGTGATAGGGAGGTCTGGGCGACCTCCCTGCGATATCACAATAGACCTCTCAAAATATTCCCCGGGGTGAGCAGTCTGAGAACTTCCCCATGTGATATCTCAGAGATGTTACTGTCTCATCCCCTGTGGCGAATATTTGGAGGTGATAGAGAGCTCTTGGCGACCTCCCAGCAATATCGCAATAGGCGTCACAATATCCCGGCAAGAGCTCGCCGAGACATCTCTGGGAGGTCCCTGTGTTACCTGGGTAGCTGATTATCGGAACTGCCAAGCTGTGGATACTTTATTTTTCCCGGACAGCTGTGATTCCGATATATTTATTATTATTATTATTATTATGGACAGTAGCGTCTTATGTGGAGTGGATATTGGTTTTTCGGGATTAAAAAAACCAAATATATTGTTGTAAAACGATAAAATTACATGTACAACTTCCTGCGCCACCTGTCTCATTTCAAGCATTCGCCGGACACTTTTTGGGCTGAAATGCATCGAAAATTGTTCTCCATAATTTTGGGTCTGCAAGTGGGTACCACAAAGTAACTTTCAAAATTCATTCACAATGGACCTTAAGGTAATACCGTATACATCTCGATGATCTCTTCATACCGGGAGATAATTCAGGTCCCGCTAAAACCAAAGAATCCCAAGAATTCAGAAACCAGTTGAAACGTGCCATTCGCCACAAATCCATTCAGTTCACATGGAAATAATCCTGCGTCGTAGTAAGAACGGGTTTTCTAAAATTCCTCGGAAACCAGTCACCTCGCATTTATTCGCATCTAGATGAATGTAAAAACAAAAAATACGTTGTTTTCGTTCCGATCAAGAACCAATGGGCATTTTAAATTCCGTTACCTTACGGTCAGTGACTGGTCCATTATCGAGACGCCGATCGGGTCGCTAGACCATGTCTGGAGGGGACCTGGGACAAGTTGGAGGTCTCAGTCGCACCGCCACAACATCTCCAGAACGGTATAAGGCGAGTTTCTGGGAATTCAGCCACTGGAGCGCCATAAATGGCTCATATCGCAGTATGCGCATAGTAATGAGGGGCAAGAATGCCGTGAATGGCATTCTTGCTAGGCCGCAGCAATTTCTTCACCGAAGATGAAACGGTGAACGTTCAATGCCGTATGGGATATTCAGAAAAGAATTTCGCAGCGACAGGTGATCTAGAAGAATGTGATTGGATGGTCTATGAAAACATTTGGTGTTTTTTAGCAGCAGGAGATCTTTTGATAGGGATAACTTCTAAATGTTTATCAAAGTGATAGTTCTTTGACATTTGCGTTCAGAAAGGTTAGCTATTTGAGGGCCGGTTTCTGAGGAATATAACATGTGGTTTATCTTCCGTTTATCTGTCCAATTCAATAGAATTCAGTAGATAAACTGAAGATAAACTTCATTCAAATGCGTCAGAAACCGGCCCTTAATCATGCATATTTTAAAGCGGCCCATACACGCCCAATATTATTGTGCAATGTGGGTTGCCCAATATATTGACGGTGGCCCCTAGACGGTCAATATTATCGTACAATATGTTGGTTGATCAAACATTTTATCGTATGGAGGTGATATTGATGGTTGTGCAATATATTGCGCTATTGTGCAATCTTTCAATATCGCCCACACATGATCAATTATATTGCACAAATATAAAATATTGTACAATAATATTAAGCGTGTATGGGCTGCATAACACTTGAAAAATGCAGCCCATACACGCTCAATATTATTGTACAATATTTTGGTTTGTGCAACATAATTGATCGTGTGTGGTCGATATTGAAAGGTTGCGCAATAGCGGAATATATAGCACAACCATCAATATCGCCTCCATACGATAGAAATTTTTTACCAATCAACATAATATTGTACAATAATATTGACCATCTAGGGGCGACCGTCAATATAGGTTTTGTGCAACGCACATTGTGCAATAATATTGAGCGAAATTTATTATTTTCGAAATCCGGGTTCATATTGCGAAACTTATGCAGAGTGTCCCAGGAGTAGACATCAAGTCGGAAGCGGGTGAAAGGCCAAGTCATAATAGTTATAAGATAATAAAAACTAGAACAAGCACTGACGTGAAGTCAGGAGCTTTTACGCGTATGTTCTATTGTCTATACTCACCTCTATTGGACAATCTTTATCGTATGTAGCATCCATACCGTTTTCTCAGCTTTTATAATATATGAATTTATTTAATACCAATGTAATAACATACGTAAATAGAGAATGTATGATCACATTATTTTTAAATCTTTCACATGTATTGTATTGAAATTTAAAAACGAAAAAACTTAGGCCTCAGGTAACTCCAGGATACGATATTCACGAAATTCCGAGTGGGTCGGCATTCTACATGTAATAACCAATTTTTAATTCGGTCAGATTTATATATTTTGATTTATAGAGGAAATAGAAACAAAATTGCAGATGAGTATAACTCTGAATTTGGCCATTTATGCCAAATAACGAATTTAAATGTTGCATTCGGATGCGCAACCTATCCTGAAAATTGCGCTGTGGACAGGAGCTTTTTGGCGCTCTTGTTCAAACAGACAAATTATATCTCCGAAGGTATTGGTTTCTCAGAGTTGGGAATTATATCAATGGATTCCTATGATAGAAATGCACCATGAAAGAAATTAAATTTAAAAGTGTCGTTTGAAAAAAATGCTTTAAAAATTACCTATAAAAAAAAACAATCTACAATGCTTCAATGCCTTAATGCTTCAAAAATTGTAATTAAATTTATTCATAAGGATTAAATGAGCAAACTGCAATGATTCAACCTCTTGGAAAGGGTTGTTGCAACGTACGCTCGGTGCATAGTTTTCACAACTCGAAATACCTAAGGAAAGTATCATCGAAATGTCTAGAGCAAGGCTGGAGACAATCATAGCAGATTGTCCATTTATTTCTGATATTTGAGTAGGTAGTGGATTACGAACAAATTATTTTAATAGTTCAAAATATATTAATAAAATATTATCCTCTTTTCATAATTTAAAATTTAATAGTTCATACCACTGACACATTCTTTTCTGTATTATGAACCTTAAGTCAAGAAAAAATGATTGATACACAAATGTAGATCCATATTTCAGTATTTTTTTGCTAGCAACATTATGAAAATACTGTATATAGGAACATGTCTCACTACCACTACTTAAGGAAGTAAAAGGTAATATTAACCTCAGTGGTCAACGAACAGCAATTTCTTTTGTTGATTCCATTATGATCTTCTTTCTTATTGCCTCCATAGACTACATCAAAACATTCTTGTATACATGTTGAGTCTTAAAGTTGTACACTATTTTTAACCATAGATTCCTCTCATCAAATGAAACACTTTTTTCATTTACCATTTTTTCAAATTTGGCCAGGTGAAAAGTTATAAGCATTTAAATAGTTCACAATCTTCTAATACACTCCTGCATATAAATTATCTATGATATTAATGGTGGACAAGAAAAAGTTACGGTAATGTGGTTTACAGATTGATGCAGGATTCCAACGCTCAGGGGTGGATCCATAAAAGTAGTGAAATTTTTGTAGTTTTCCATATTATAACATTCAATGGGGAATATCTCGAAAACGGTGCGTTTAAGGAGGAATGATGAAGAATAATTTAATGTTCTAAAACGATTGAATATCCTTTAAATGGCTCAAAAAAATTTAATTTGTTTTCTTTATGCTAAATTTCGTTTCGTTTTATGAATCCACGAGTCTATAACTAGAAAACCAGTAGAAGTAGAAAAAAACTGTTATTTGGAAAATATGTATCATAGTTATAGAAACTTCACACCAACATTCATTCTATTCGGAAGAAGGGTGTCAAAGCTACAAAATATAGATTGAATTTTTTTCGAAATTTGAACAGCCTGTATCTTTTTACCTGAGCCGAATTTGGAAAAACGGTAAATGAAAAAAGTGATTAATTTGATGATAAGAATCTATGGTTGAAATTAATGAACAACTTAAAGACTCACCCTCTATATTTAAGAATCGAATTTTTGCTTTCCAAGAGAAAATAACAACTCTGATTTGACAATCTCTTATAGCTAGAAAAGATGACATTTATGAATAGTGATCACAGACAGATTCTGTGTTCACATTTTGTGAATACATAGAACTTACGATGTATTATTGAAACTTTGAAACATCATAAATCCGAAAGTAAAAGCTTGTTAGAGTTGAAAATGATAACAATGGATTCTTATGAGGAAACAGCATCTTAAAAAAAAATTGAATTCAAAAGTTGTAATGTAAAAAAAATTTTTTTTTTCGTTACTCCGAAATTATTAGACCGATTTTGCCGAATAACGAACTTAGCCGAGATATTTATCCCTCAAACCTACTCTGAAAATTTTAACTGTCTAGCTCATTCCGGTCGACAGTTATCGTGTTAACGGCCGGACGGCCGGACAGAATCGATTTCGAACACGGATTCTTGATCAGTGAGTCGAACCAAATCATTTAAGACCATTTTCAGCCAAAAATTCGAAAACTACAGACATTTGGGCAAATTGATAAGCACTCAGTTCCGAGGAACATGAGCGCCAAAAACGATAATATAGGTTGACACTCTTACATGAAACAGGTTATTTTCAAAATTAAAAATTCTGTCTTGAATCAACGCTTAACTTGACGAATTAATAATTTCATGGCTATCGCCGATATGAAACGACTGACTCAATTTAAGAAAATGTTGCATCAACGGTCTCTTCTATGTCCAAAATCCAATGTTAAATTGTACCCGTTCTAAAATGCCATCCATAAATTGTAAAAACATGGTAGTTTCTATTTCTTCACTGAAAAAAATATATCCTTATCAGTGTTGAATTCAGCAACCATCTTCAGATAAGTGAAGCTGTACATCTCCAAATTGAGAAATGTGATTTTTTTTAACCGTCAAGTCATCGTAACTGAAAAAGATAGTTAAGCATCGTCACATCCAATCAAAGAGAAAGGCGACGCTGCATACGCTAATTCTGGGTGTCCCATGTTAGCGTCTATTGTCAATACCATCTAAATTAGAGTCTAGGACCTAGGCGGTATTGCTCTAGTGCAAATATTAAGTGTTTCAAAATATTCGAAATATTTAGAGAAAACATTTGTTCAAGCACTGACGTGAACTCAAGAGATTTTGCGCTTATGTACTATTGTCCAATACAGCAGATCGGACAATAGAATTCTTCATGGTGAATTCGATTAAGAGTGTCCAATACAGGAGAATGGACAATAGAACATACGCGCAAAAACTCCTGACTTCACGTCAGTGGTCGAACAAATTTTTTTTTCGCAATATTTTTGAAATTTTCTTGAGGTATGGTTCTTACAAAATTTCAAACACGTCTTTATATCGATATTCGATCGAGTTTATATTTTTTGAGTTATCAAGGAAATAATATTCCAGGTGGGTATAACTCCGGAACCGTTTTTTTTTCATTATTATTGAAAAGGGGTTACGTTGCACCGCGACCTTGAGATGTATTGTGCCCCCCATCAGAGCTGTTCTCACCATTACGCCATCTACAGCTCGCCCTCCAGTTCCAGAGTATAAATGAACCTCAATATCTGGGAAGGCTTCAAGGATATTACGTCTTCACTCCTACAAGTTTCCTGTCCAAAGCATTCCTTTCGCTGACTTGCAATGGCGAGGCATTCTGTAACAAGGTGAAGAGGAGTTTCTTCCTCCTCCCCACAGAATCTGCACTCGTCAGTATCTGATAAACCTATTCTCATCAAATGCTTCCTGAGGCGACAGTGTCCTGTGAGGAAGCCAGTGACCAGGTGTAACTTATTCTTACAGAGATCCAGATACCTTTTGGATCTCACTTCTTTAAAGTTCCTAAGGAACTTTTTGGAATGAACCAAACCTGGAAGATTCCGCCAGAGTGTCTCTCTTTTGGTTTCCTCCTTCTCCAGAAACTCTTTCTTGTAGGTGCATTTTCCTATACCGCAGAAAGGTTCTGGGCCGATAAAAGGAGTTCGTGCTGCCTTTCTGGCAAGTGTATCGGCCTCTTCGTTCCCCTTGACTCCCGAGTGACCGGGGACCCAGACTAAAAAGACCTTATTATTCTTGCCAATTTCATTTAGTTTTCTTCGGCACTCCCATATCAACTTTGAATCGATGGCATGGGAGCTCAGTGCTTTGATAGCAGATTGACTATCCGAATGGATTGCTATGTCGCATTTCTGATATTTTCTTTCTAGGTTAATATCTGCACATCTTTCGATTGCGAGTAATTCTGCCTGGAAGATACTCAAACGGGAGCCTACCGACAGTGCGCACTTGGTGCCTGTCCCATATACCCCAGCGCCAGCTCCCGTCGTGGTTTTTGAGCCATCTGTGTACCATTTTATGGTATTTTCTTTGAAAGTCTGGGTGGTGAACTCCCTTTCCCATTCTTCCTTTCTACTTATCATCGTGGTGAAGTTCTTCTCAATGCTTACTTTTTTGACCATTGCATCACTAGGAAGGTTCACTGATGGGATGTAATTAGTCAAAGAGGTCCAGGCTCTCTGACATTTAATCCTCTCAGTTCCTGTACCTTCCTTAGATATTCTGAGGGTGGCCTCATGGGCTAACCTCTCAATCACTGGATGCAGAGGTGAGAGATCTGTGATGATCTCAAGTGCCCTGGTTGGACACGTTCTCATAGCTCCCGTGATGCACACACCGGAACCGTTGGACCGATTATGCCCGTAAACGAACTTAACTCTCCCATTCGGATACGCAACATACCCGGAAAATTCCATCCATCTACTGAACTCACACAAGGCTGCTCGAATCTCCAACAATATATATCCGATCGTGTTCAACTTGGTAGTCGAATTAGGTTCTGAAGGATCTCGCAAAATTTCAGCAGTATTGGATGAATAGTTTTTGGGATATAGAATTTTTTTCAATGATTTTTAAAAAAATTTCTAGTGATACGATCCTCACGAAATTTTGCAGGAACTTTCGCGTTGTCATTTTACATCTAATAACCATGTTTGAATTAGATCGCTTCTATATTTTCCGAGTTATTGAGGAAATAACAACCAAATTTCAGATGGCTATAACTCCAAAACCGTTCGGCCGATTATGCTTATAAACAAACTCAAATGTTGCATTCAGATGTACAACTTAACCTGAAAATTTCAAATCGCTTTCTTTTTCCGTTCTCAGGTTATCGCGAATAAAAAACTATTTTTAATCATTTTTTTAGAATTTTCTAGCGGTACGATTCTCACAAAATTCCACAAACGTGCTTAGGTTTACATTCTACAACTGTTCACCAAGTTTCAATTCGATCGGATTCATATTGGTTGAAAACAAATTCATTACTCGGAAACCATTGGGTCGATTAGGCCCATTAACGAACTTGTCTGTCGTATTGGGATACGCCACCTACCCTGAAAATTTCAAGTTACTAGCTCTTTCCGTTCTCAAGTTATCATGGCAACGGCAGGGCGGCCGGCCGGACAAAATCAAAGTTGACCTCAAATTCTTCATCGGGGAGTCGAACCAAATCGTTTGAGACCATTTTCTTAAAAAAATTCGAAAGTTACAGACATTTGGGCAAAATGATCACGCGATGTTCCCCAGAACATACGCGCAAAAATTGGTTCAAAGCTCTGACGTGAAGACAGGAGTTTTTGCGCACATGTTCAGTTATATACTCACCTCTATATTCCTCGAAAATTAGTCGGTTGGCATTCTACAAGTAATCACTGAGTTTTAATTGAATCAGATTTGTAAATTTTGAGTTATATAGAGGAAATAACAACAAAATTTCAGATGAGTATAACTCCAAAACCGTTCCACCGATTATGCCAATTAATGAACTTAAATGACGCATTCATAGATGAGCAACCTACCCTGAGAATTGCAAGTCGCTATCTTTTTCGTTGTCAAGCTATCGTGAGATACATAATATATTTTCGTGATCCTCACAAAATTTCGCACACGTCTTTATGCCGATATTTTACAACTAGTTAGTAAGCTTCAATTCGATCGAGTCTATATTTTTTGAGTTATCGAAACCGTTTGGCCGATTACGCCCAACAACGAACACTCGGATGCGCAACCTACCCTGAAAATTTCCAGTTCCTATCTCTTTTTGTTCGAAAGTTTTCGAGGCAACAGACACCCATCCAGCTACTGGTCTCACCCAAGGCTGCTCGGATCTCCAACAATATAGATCCGATCGTGTTCAAACTTATTGGAACTTGGCAGTAGAGTTTGGTTTTTGAAGGCTCTCGCATGTCGGAGGAATGCGACATGCGAGGAGACACCTTGCAATTTTAAGGGTAGGTTGCGGATCCGGATGCGACTTTTAAGTTTGCCGATATAAGCATAATCAGACAAATGGTTTTGGAATTATACACATCTGAAATTTTGTTGATATTTTATTATTGGATATTTAATGAACTTCAATTCCGATAGAGTACCTACATGTCAGAATTGAATATTCTGTGATCTTAGACAATTCTCTTAGTAGTTATATTACTCAAGTCTGTCATTAAAATGGTATGAAATGTATTCATATCTTATTTAAGCTTAGAAAACGGTCTATATCGATGGTAAATTCGATTAAGAGTGTCCGAAAGAGGTGATGAATAGACAATATTGCGCCCGAGAACCGCTGACAGTCGAACCTAATCGTTTGAGACCATATTCGGCAAACAATTAGAAAATTTACAGACATATTGGCAAAATGATAGCACGCTGTTCCCGTTAACATGCGCGCAAAATAACTTAGATACCCAGTTTATCATTTTTTATTTGAATTATCATAAAATTCTGAAAACATTTTTCGTTTAGTTTAAATTTCGAAAAATTGCTCTAGTTTCCAAAAAAGAATTCTTGATCAAATTAACAATTTTTCCCCTCATTAATGACGTACAAGAATTCAAAATTTAATAACACTAAGAAGCCAAAAGTCGCGTTGACTGGTGTTATTGTTATGATACCCCCTATAAGCTGCGAGTTAGGAGAATCAGTTGTATTCTGCGGAGACTTTGTTAGTGTGTCCTTACGCCACATTAGACATCGCTATTTTTGACCTAACAGTGAATGATGGCCACTAACTTCTGACTAGTTTCTTTCCTAGCCAGGGATTGAAGAACATGGGACTGACGGTTCCTCCCAGGTAACACAGGGACCTCCCAGAGATGTCTCGGCGAGCTCTTGCCGGGATATTGTAACGCCTATTGCGATATTGCTGGGAGGTCGGCAATAGCTCCCTATCACCTCCAAATGTCCGCCACAGGAGATGAGCCAAGTAACATTTCTGAGATATCACCTGGGGAAGTTCTTAAACTGCTCACCCTGGGGAATATTTTGAGAGGTTTATTGTGATATCGCAGGGAGGTCGCCCAGACCTCCCTATCATCTCCAAATGTCCGCCACAGAGGATGAGCCCAGTAACATCTCAGAGATATCGCGTGGGGAAGTTCTCAAACTGCTCACACCCTGGGGAATATCTTGAGAGGTTTACTGCGATATCGCAGGGAGGTCGCCCAGACCTCCCTATCACCTCCAACTATCCGCCACAGGAGATGAGCCCAGTAACATCTCAGAGATATCGCATGGGGAAGTTCTCAAACTCCTCACCTTGGGGAATATTTTCAGAGGTCTATTATGATATCGCAGGGAGGTCGCCCAGACCTCCCTATCACCTCCAAATGTCCGCCACAGGGGATGAACCCAGTAACATCTCAGAGACATCGCGTGGGGAAGTTCTCAAACTGCTCACCCTGAGGAATATCTTGAGAGGTCTATTGTGATATCGCAGGGAGGTCGCTCAGACCTCTCTATCACCTACAAATGTCCGCCACAGAGGATGAGCCCAGTAACATCTCAGAGATATCGCATGGGGAAGTTCTCAAACTGATCACGTTGGGGAATATTTTCAGAGGTCTATTGTGATATCGCAGGGAGGTCGCCCAGACCTCCCTATCACCTCCACATGTCAGCCACAGGGGATGAACCCAGTAACATCTCAGAGACATCGCATGGGGAAGTTCTCAAACTGCTCAAGTTGGGGAATATTTTGAGAGGTCTATTGTGATATCGCAGTGAGGTCGCTCAGACCTCTCTATCACCTCCAAATGTCCTCCACAGGGGATAATTCCAGTAACATCTCAGAGATATCACATGGGGAAGTTCTCAGGCTGCTCAACTGGGGTAGTACTGAGAGAAGATGGCTGCGATATGGATCTATAATCTAAACATCCTCCAAATGTGCAGTACATAGTACATCTATGTGGCGCCGAATACATCATTTCGATGCGTAGATCGATATTCCACTCGGGTTATTAGTGATGGGGTTGTTCTTCCGGGTGCAGAGTAGATGATTGCGCCATCTACCGGTGGAAACGAGAAGTGCAGAGTAGGGATGGAGTAGATCCCTGCAACACGCTACCTGATTTCCTATTCTTGTTGAATTTGCGAGGTTTTTAGGACCTAGCAATGGAATGCGTTATTCTCGTTACACTTGTGGAGCTTGCAATAGTAATGTCTTTTTCTAGTTATCTGCGTGATATCTTTAGGAGCTCGCAATCGGAAAATCTTATTCTGGTTACATTTGTGATATCTTGTGGATCTCGCAACAGGAATGTCTTATTCTGGTTATCTTTGGGACATCTTTAGGAGCTCGCAATAGGAAAGTCTTATTCTGGTTATCTGAGGGATATCTTTAGGAGCTCGCAATAGGAATATCTTATTCTGGTTATCTGTGTGATATCTTTAGGAGCTCGCGATAGTAATGTCTTATTCTGGTTACATATGTGATATCTTGAGGACCTCCGCGATAGGAATATCTTATCCTTGTTGTACTTGCGATGACTTAAGCAGCTCGCAATAGGAATGTCTTATTCTGGTAATCTGTGGGATATCTTTAGGAGCTCGCAATGGGAATACCTATCTTATTCTGGTTACCTGTGTGATATCTTTAGGAGCTCATAATGGGAATGTCTTATTCTGGTTACATATGTGATATCTTGAGGATCTCCGCAATAGGAATATCTTATTCTTGTTATACTTGCGATGACTTAAGGAGCTCGCAACAGGAATGTCTTAGTCTGGTTATCTGTGGAATATCTTTAGGAGCTCGCAATAGGAATATCTTATTCTTGTTATCTGTGTGATATCTTTAGGAGCTCGCAATAGGAATATCTTATTCTGGTTATCTGTGTGATATCTTGAGGATCTCACATTGGGAGCTCGCATTTTCATCCACATTGTAACCTCTCAGAGACCTCTATGCGAGGTCTGTGTTACCTGGGCTAGTCCATCGTTCTAACCAACTCAGCTAGCGGCGCTCTTTATAAGTCAATACCACTTATTATTATCAAGCAAACCCTATCCCTCAATAATTAAATCATTTGTAGTTATAGAGGAAGTAGGCGATTTCTTAAAAAGTTTTAAATTTTCAAGAAATTTCTGGCATCCCTTCAGATCACCATCGAAGGAAAAACTTGTGAAATTGTAGTCTGAGACAAAATATTGAAATATAAATACTTTTACTGATAAAAAAAATACATATATATTTTCATATAAAAATATCAGACTCCTTCAAAATTTGCTGCACAGCATGTTCTATCAATAATTTACAAAAATAAGTCATTATTTTAAGGTATTGTCAATATCATAAAAATCATCGAATATTTTATATCTCAGCACAGATGTGTTTTTCATTTAACTAGGAATGATATAATTAATCTATATTTAGTTATAAATATTTTTTATCTCAGATGCTATCATCTGTATCTTCATCATCTGATTCATCAGTCTTGGTGTCACAAATTTTTTCAAAGTTACAAGTAGCTGTCTCACTCCTGTAGTATCTGAGGACTTCGTTGTAGTCACATAGGTCACTTGTAGGGCAACTTGGTAACCTAACAACTCGTTCTTGATGGAGTGCTAATATTTTCGAAGTTCCTTCACAACTGCAATAAAGTATTTGTAATAATAATAAGGTTACTACCGAAATGAGGTGAATTTATACAGTGAATAATATAAAATAAGGAACATAAAAAAACACAATGAAGAAGTTGAACATGCACATCTCTATGGTCGCGTTTATACCGTAAATGCGATAAAATAACAACAAAAGATGGCTAACTTTTATTATACAGTGCGAGTCTTTGAGCTGTAGATTAATTTTAACCATAGATTCCTCTCATCATATAAACCACATTTTTCCTTTGCCATTTCTCCAGATTCGGCTCAGATAAAAAGATACAGGCTGTGGAAATTGCACAGAAAAATCAGTTTTTTTTATGTAGCTTTGCCATGGATATTCAGAATGGAATTAATTTTGGTGTGAAGTTTTCTATAACTATGAGTAAATCAAATTAGCATAGGGATAGCAGATGAAATTTATCTTGAGTGATCATAAGAATCTTCGATCATTTATGGAAATTGAATTATTCCTCATCATTTCTCCTGAAACATTGAATGTTATGAAATCTGATAAAAATTTGCCTTATTTTGGTTGAGCCGCTCCTGACCTAGGATGGCCTTGAATCGATGTATTTCTAAGTTGCCACACTTGCTTTTTATTCTCAAGGGACAGATATTCCATGCTCCTCGATTGAAAAACATACCAAAGCACAGTTTGACAATGCCGCATGCAAACGGCGAACGGAGACATAGAAATAAGGTCTATGATCCTTTGAGTTTCTATGAAAGTTATCTACTAATTATTATGATTATTAGTGTACTATGGAATGAATGGATTACTAGATATTTATGGAATTTTCAATAATAATTATAATATTTCAAGAATGGGCGATGATCAAATTATGTATAATCTTAAAGTGGCAACAATTGATGGATACTGAATCAAAGTTAAGTTCATTCGATAGTGGGATATTATTTAATGTTGATTTATAAGAATTAAATGAGTAAACAAGTTTTCTCAAACAATTTCATTGCATTTTCAGTATCAGATGTCTAAGTTCCTTTGTTGTTCCACAATAGATTTCAGTACCAGTTTTCTATGTTGAAAGGAGCAGTGCAAGAGAAAAATGGCTAATGAATAAATTGTTCTGCTTGATGAGAGGAATCTGTGGTTAAAATTACAGTACAACTCAAAGACTCACCCTGTACCTATATTGATAATTATCTTTGCCAAATTTTAGCATTGAAAAAATTCGATCTGTTCTATGTGACTTCACCTGTTCAATGTTCGTTGAAAGAACATTTCTGAAATGGTAACATCAATTTGTATTTTTAAACAATTGCGACGTTATTGACGCTAAAATACGAATCCAACCCTCTCAGGTGTTACTGCTCTTCTCACATTCCCTCCTGGATACTCCTTTAAATATCCTGTATCTCAAAACATTTGCATTGTTCAACAAATTCACCAAAACCCCAACAATGGTTCATTCTAAATCGAGTTCTACATCATATCAAAAAAATTCCTCATCTTGTATTATGTCAAAACCTCTTTGATTATCTTTCTACTCACTCCATCAAAACTAAAGCCAAATTAGTCGCAAAAGATCCTACACGACTAACTCTGAAATTCCTTTTATCCACTTTGTCATTGAAGTTTTCTTGGGTCAGAGGTTCGTCTTCTTTATAGAGTCCCAAATGCGACAACAGCTTCAAAAGAGTTCCAGAATGAGTGAAATAAACATTCGCCTTAGGATAGGAGTGTTTGCTGAAAAATTATGTTGGAATAAATAGAGTTGTGATATAATAAAGATCTTACTTATCAAAGAACGATACAATATCATCAAAGGCTACACAAGCTTGTTTATGATTCAGCTTATAGCCATATCCATCAATCCAATAATATTTCAGTTCTTCATAGTACTCGAAAACCTGTAATTATTTATTAATAAAAATTATTGAACTTAATTGCTGCTACAAACAAATCAGAAGTTGAGACTCTATAAACCATGTCTTAGTTTAGGTGCATCTTGAACTCACTATGTCGTCCATGTCGAAAAAAAGTTTTTGAAAAAAAAAAATTTTAATAAAATTTTTAGAAGAAAATTTTTAAAAACAAAAAAATGTTACTGTTGATTCCTGAGAATATTGAAATATTTTGTTGATTTACTAAATATATAAAAAGATACAGGTTGCTGAATTTTAAAAAATACAAAAAATAGTATGAATGAATTCACAAACCTTCATGTCATTTATAGTAAACGCTGAACACCAAGGAGATTTATAATTTGCTTTCCAAGCCGTTTCAAAAGCACAGGCTTGATACATTGTATAAGCATCATCTGAAAAAAAAATATTTTTTGGTCCATTCTATTCATCGATTTGATCTTCAACCTACCAAATGTCAAGGATTTCTTCGGTAATTTTAACCTGTGGTTGATCTCTACAACTGTTTTCGCCATCAATGGACTTTCTCCAAAAGCTTTTCTCTGTGATAAACTTTCTGGATTATCTTTAACGTCATTCCTCCATTTTTTGCACAGCTTATAGAACTGAAGATTTTAAGAACGATTACAATAATGTATATAACCAAATATTTTCTGACTTACTCTCAAGATAGGATCCTTTTTCGAAGGTTCAGGATACCATACAGACTTAGCTGTATGTTTACCAAAAAGACCCGTGGCAAAATAATATGCGCTCTTTCTGGTTCTTTGTGAATCGGTATACTTGAACTAAAAGAAAGAATTTTCAGTATGAACCTGAATAAAGAAAATTATTACCTACCTTATATGAGGTATTGCTGTAAATATTTCTCAGGAGAGAAGGAAATCTGCTTTGCATTCGTTCAGCTATGCTGATCAGCTCATTTTGTCCTTCAGTCGTTAATTTTTTCGCATCTTTTTTGTGTAATTTTTTATCCCATTTCTGAAGTGCCATCAAATCGGAATTGTGTAAGACTTCTGAAGACATAATAGAAAAGATTCTTAAGTGTCTTTACAAGAAATATGAATACAGGGATTAGGGACAAGTCATTTTTAGGAAAAAATGCAGGTACTCTACGGACTATCTTAGTTAAGAAGTCCACACAGAAAAAAGATTGTTCACACTGAACAACCAGGGTCTCAGTATACCAGCGATGGAATAGGATAAACTTAACCTGGATATTTTATTATTATCGATTTTTTCTGAAAAATTCGATTTTCCTGTTAAGATGATTTATTTCCATGTTATTACATTAGACCTATTTTGGAAAGTTTCTTCAATGGCAGAAGCAATATTTTTTTGAAAAATGGAGATAGAGCAACAAACATATTTCCAAGGAATTGTTTCCAAACAAGTTCTTTAAGACGTAAACTATATGAATTGACTATACAATACCTGAAGAAATTGGGTTGTGCTTCAATATAAGATTTCTTATCTCAGGCAATCTGTCATTCATCGATTCAATGAACGCCTCACTAGGGTTTCTTGTGCCATGTCTGACGATCATCCATATCTTCGAAGGTGTACAACCTGAAACATCTCCTTAAGCAACATGTTTAACAATCAGTGTTTTCTATTCACCTGGATACTCTATCTTTCCAAAGGTATTATTTCCGACAAACCTGTAAGGTGTCTTTGAACCCAAATAATTTTGGTAAGCTTTGGCATTTTCACTACATATTTCACCACCAAAACAAGAGCACACAACTAATGTTAGTATAAAAAATATTTTGCTCTCCATTGATCTAGAGCGATATTACGTTGCGTGAAAGATCGCAAAACGTACTGTATTTTTATATTCGTTGGCATAAAATTTATAGTTTGAGTTCATAACTTGTAAAACCAGAAATACCGTTAGTGACCTCTAGAAACCAGCAAAACCTACAGTATCTATCACTATCAGAGACAACTCTGTCTTGTCTCTGGTATCTATTGAATTGTTACATTCAATTAATTTAGGAATATGTATTTCCATATTTTATTATCATTGAACCCATAGGGTTAAGTGAAAAGTTGAGAAATCTTGACCCTTTCTTAGAAATATCGGAGATATAAGACTTTCCTGGCCAAAAAAAATGTAATTACATCCGTAGGTCAAACACGCGTAGATAAATTGATATTTCTCCAGAGCCGTCTCAAGGGATCTTGATATTTGGAAATTACTTTCTAGCGGTCTTCAAAATGAAAGAAACTGATAACATTTATATATTCGGTTCGGAAGCTCATGTATTTGAAAACAAGATTTGTTCTATCTATACAAAATTAGAGACCGATTCATAGGTTAGTTTTATTTTTTGCGATTCTTGCTATAAAATGGTAAAGATCAATATCGATCCGAATTTCACCTTTCATTTTTGTACGGTAAAATAAATGAAGAAATAAGCATGGTCATGGGTGCGGCTATGACGGAGATTGCACGGTCAGTCTGGTTCTGGTATCAGTTTCGCATCAGTATTACCATCAGTCCGGATCATCAGTCCATCAATCAACGAATATAGAACCAATTGCCGTCAATTAACGTTTGACAAAATTCATCGATCAACGAATAATAATAGCGACAATAGCGTATTACGCACACACTAACTGCACCTAGATTCACCTATGCTTGGAACATTGAAAATTACATATATTTATAATTTATTATTTATTCAGAAATATATTATGTGAAATATGAGAATTACAGTTTCTAATATCAATATACAAAATGGTTTTCCTTTTGAGATTTTCTGATGATACCTGCATAATACTCATCTACGGTACATAACGTTTCTTGATTCCGTATTCTGAAAATAATAAAGAAAATTTGTGTAATTTTATAAAAATCATTTCTAAATGATTGTTTCATAAAGTACATACATTTTCTTCTGAATCTTTTTAGGTCCTTCGATCTGGTTCCATTTGGAAACTTTATGTTCGTTGACACTCATTAACCCTAAAATAGATATCCATAAAGGATACTGGTGGAGGTCGTTTCTTTCTGTCCATTTATCGAAGAATTTCTGCGAAAAGCTTAGAAATTCGGAAGCTTTTTGGGAATCCTCCAAATCGCCAAAGTATTTTATGTAATTGGCAAATAAGAAAGAAACGATATTTTCTGGCTGAGATTCAAGTTCCATTATCAGATTTTCCATGTTACAATTTAATTTTCCATCTTCACTTCTTTTAGGGTTCAATATCCTGCCTAGAGCGTGGAACAATCCAAGCGACTCATCTTTTGCCATTGTTTTAATGCTGGAAGATTTGTCTGATCTTTTTCGTTTAGCACCTGGTTTAATTGTCAGATTTTTATCCGTTGGCATTTCATTACTACCTTAAAATATTATTAATTCAACATCTAATTTAGGAATTTCAAACGAAAAATAATTATTTAATAGATTTTTAAAATGACTGGTAAAACATTGGGAATAATTACCCAACAAACAAGCAAAATAATATTGGTTGACGGCACATCTGATATCTCCCATTGTTGAAGATAAAATTGCATCCACAATTTTTGAAGAAGGTGTTTGAAATATATCTTTATTTTTCTGGACTATATCATGCGCTCTTCTCAAAGCACTTTTCAATAAAGTCGGAGCACATGCATTAAAGCTGAAATCAAAATTATTAGGATCAACAAAATAATTTTTTGTTTACTTTATGTTTTAAAAGTGCTTTTCAACTAAATGTTTGATTCTATCAACTCACCTTATATGTGCTATTCCATATTTAACTAAAGTTTCTTGTGGAAATAAATTATATACTAAATTGACTTTATTATTAGCAACTTCTGTGCAAATGAATACTATTGGGTATTTAGATTTATAATAGCATTCGCTGAAAAAAATCATATTTAACAGCATACAAAAAAGACGTAATTAACTCACTCCAATATGTTAGCAAATTCTCCATGATGTTTCATAAAGATATTAGGAAAATCTTCAACTAACACAATCCTCTTATGAGTCGAGACATCAAAGAGTGAAGTATAATTGGATTCGGTAGTTAAAAATTCCAAAAACCTATTCACTTGGTTAGGTCCTCTCACTAATTCAAAGTCCTGATCCACTGGATTTATCCATTCGGAAATAGAAATGCCCAAATTTTTACAAAGGACATTGAGCGTTGTTGTCTTACCTGACCCGGTAGGACCTGATAAAAGTAAGAATGGAGTGTTTTCCTGCAACATTGTGAATTCAATATTTTTTAATTTCATAGTGGCGTTTACTTACTTTGAACCCATCAGAGAATATTCTTTCTAGCCATGATTTGACCTCTTCTATTTTTTTTGAATGTACAGCTAAATCACATATATCTTTTGGCTTCAGTTGTGAGAAGAAATCAAATGAGGACTTCTTGGAATAAATCTTTTTTTTTATATTTTGGGGCTTACATTCGACATTGGATATTTCAGTGACCGTTGAAGATTTTTTAGTTATTGCTTTTTCAGGGCCAAAGTCAAAGGACTTCCAGGACTAAAAACAAATTATTTATTGATGAAATATTCTCTTGTGAGATAAGGTTATATAACTTACATTAAATGCCTTTTTTGTTTCCATTTTCTATTTTGCTTTCTAACGCATCGCTAGTGCTATATTTCTAACGCATCGCTAGTGCTATATTTCGTTGGGATTTTTCAAATTTAAAAACATTACACATAAACATAACCAGCACAGGTGTCATCTGTGTAAATGTAAATACTTTCATAATCACAATAATACAACAGAACTACTGAAATGATGTATTTATATTTAAGAGTCTTACATGTAATTAAATAAGTATTATTTTCTCTTCTCATTACAGATCCAACTTGATATTCATACCGTTATCTTATAAATAAAGATGAATAGTAGAAGTTCAAAAATCATTGTTGTTAGTAGATTCCATATTTTCCTCACATAACCTATTTAGTATTTAAGTGACAACCTCAAGCCTCATACAATCATCTAAAAAGTTATATCCGTTTTAAGTAAAGAAAATTAACATAACATTTATTTGATTTCTAATTAAAAACCGTCTGAAATGGATAAATTAGCCATGGGTCCTAGGGAAGGTGTTACTTACCCAATTCATGTACCGTATTGCGGAAATTGCAGTATGCCTATTGAGGTAAGCCCTAATTATGGGATCTAAACTTGAGAACATCTGAGATTTCCACGAGCGTGAATTTATTATTGAATTTCAGTATTGTGAATATTACCCTGAATATGAGAAATGTAAAATGTGGTTAGAAAAAAATCTACCCGATGAGTTTGACAAAATGAAAATGATTGATGAGGCTGAGAGCGGTGGTACTGAAGAAGAAAAGAAACGGCAAAAACGGGGAGGAAAAGGTATAATAAAAACAAAAAAGAAGGAGGATGCGCCTAAACGAGTCTGTGTCTCAAGGGCGCCCCGAGGAAAGAAGAAGTCTGTCACTGTAGTAACTGGTTTAAATACTTTTGGTAATATTTTACTATTTGAAGTTGAATATTGTTTGTCCCATTAACATAAGAAAGTAGCATAAAAGTATAGAACGTGATGTTTTCTTACAGATATTGATTTAAAAGTAGCGGCAAAATATTTTGGCACAAAGTTTGCTTGTGGATCTTCAGTTACAGGAGATGACGAAATAGTTATCCAAGGTGACGTGAAGGATGATTTATTCGATATAATACCTGACAAATGGCCTGAGGTAAGCAAACGTCGTTATTTCTGATAATATTTATGAAAAATTCCAGTTTTTCCTTTAGGATGTGGTTGATTTGAAATAAAATTGATTGCTTTTTAAATCAATGAGTTATGTTAGCTTGAATGGTATTGTACTAAGTTTAATACTAAACATAAATTTTTTTAAAATTTCTCACACCACCCATGAGCAAGCGTTTTCAAAGCAGACATATTGTACATCACTATTCCTTTGTTTCAGATTGATGAAGACTTTATCGAGGATTTGGGTGATCAGAAAAGATAAATAATTATGGGAATTAGAATAATGAATTTGGTGTAACTTTCAAAGAATATAATAATAAACAATCATGAATTTTGCAATTATTTATTCTATAAGTGATGGACCATTATTAAGTTGGGTATCCTGAAGTGCCAGCACTACGTATTGTTATTTCACAGTTTGAGATTGCAATATTCCTTTCCCACTCATTTTGAGTGTATAATAATCTGGACTAGAAGACAATCATTTATATTCATACGAACAGTACTAACATATCCGAGGAATTGTGAAACTTCCTATATAAAATAATTTCAGAACAAAGGATTTACTCTACAGGGAATAGTTTGACTGGCAAACATTAAAAACCTAATTATTATTTCTTTCACATTCACTCTCTTTAAACTATCTACAAATATCACATTTAATTTTTTAGATAATTTATTGTGTATTAATAATGATTGGCCTTTATTCATCCACAAAAAGTGTGTACATTTCACATACTTATCGACACAAAGACGGAGTTCCACCCATAGCTAATATAATACTTAACTTATAAAAACAAATATTTCTTAAACCATCTTTAATTGAATTTCAACATAAATTAATTCAATGTTTGGCAATTCCAGCGTCCTTTATCAAAGAACCAATAAGGTCAAATAATTGTCACTTCACAGCTCTCTATTATAACAATATCTCAGAATAGTTACAAAGAGTAGGTACCTTTACGAAATGAGCAAAATACAACAAAGTGTACTTAACCAATGAAGAAATATAAACCTCCAGTAATAGACGATTGCATGTTAGTAGTCTGAATCTTCATCTGAATCTTTTTTGATATTCTTTATGTGTGGAAAGTTTTTGGCCACGATTTCAAGAATTTTTTCCACTTCATCTTCAGTTAGGCGTTCCTCACTATCGTTGACAATCTAAAATGAAAAATATAATACTGCAACTTTCTGATTTTATTATATCAGCAAAAAACATTGGTAGAAAAATAATATGTAAAGCCATTATATTTTTAATTACCAATTGGAGCTCAACAGCATTTGCTGGAGGAGTGTTAACAAGCATTAGCCTTTCCAAGTCCCTCAAAACAAACGGTTTCAATTCCCTTAGACAGTTTCTAACAGATGCGTTAGTTTGTTCTTTACATGGTGTACCTTCTAAATAGCATAGGGTCTAAAACATTAATTCCTAGTAAATATGTATCATCATCCAAGACAAGTTACTGTATATAAACCATTCTAGAAATTAATGGAAACCAAGAATAATCGATATAATAAATTATCGGTAGATTCAATATACCATAAAGTACTAAACGATAATAAGCGTTTAGTATGGACAGAATAATTCAAACAACATATTCTTGCCAAGTACATTATAGGTTAAATACAATTAACTCAAATTATTATGGCATACCTCATATGTGATCGTAGCCAATTGACCTTTCTTCATAGTTTTAGCAGCTCTAATTTTTCTAAGTTTTTCCATAACTTCATAATTGGTCAAGGTAGCAGATTTTTCATTTTTACTGAAAAATTTATTATGAAACGCCTTCATTCGACGGTCTTAAAATATACTTACGTGTCCATTTTCAAATGATTTACAACATAAAAAATAATTTGTTAACTTTATCCTTTGGCTTAAAACAAATAATGTAAGGTTAGCTTAGTTTAATGTTAGGTTATGTACGTACTGTAAATGTCAAGCTTAGGTCTTAGGTCAGAGAATATAAATCAATTATATTCTATGATGTCAAGGTTATAAATCATAGATTCGACACACACAGAATAATCTGTGACTGTAGTCTGTGATATTAAGGATTTTTTTAGCGAGCTCACCACTGATAACTGCTCATAATCGGTTAACATTTTAACGAGAATTGTTACAAGCGATAACGGAAGTTATCGTGTTGAAAATCGTATTTAGAATCGAAATATATCAAAATGATATTTTTGAGACGTTGTGAACTTAAGCGCCCTCGTCTATCGAATGATAAAAGTCACTTGTTAACGCGATATTATCAAGGATTGTGGGGATATAATTTTAAAACACTTATTTGGATGACTGAGTTTTTAATTTGAAACATGTAATGCATAGTCATGAAGAGCATATTCCCATTTTGAACTAAAATATACAGGGTGATTCATAACTCGTATGCACTTGGACTTTGGATTCTAATACAAAATTAAAGTATAAACAAAACGGAAGAATTAAATTTTCGCGTTTACGCCTTTGTTAATAAAATATATAAATTTTAAAATAGAACAAGCAACTCTGTAATCCATGCTAAAAAGCACAGGTTGCTAAGTAAATACAACAATGCAAGTTAAAAATAGTGGTGTAACTTATTTTGACTAACTTGATTTGCATTGACAAGAAATAGTTCTTGAAATAAAGAAGAAGTATTTGGACTAGGTATTATTTCCAAGAATCAAGAAAACCTTTCAAAACCTAATTGAAAACTGAATGGATTCCAATGTTATCTTCAGAATGATATCCTTATCTTCGGATGCATTACTCAATTGTCAAATTGACTTAATTCTTCATTTTTTGGATATAATTTAATTTTGCATCAGAATACAAAATAGTGCAGAAGAGTTATGAATCACCCTGTATATTTGTAGCAAGGGCGTAGCCAGGGGGGGGGGGTTTTGAGGGTTCAACCCCCCCCCCCCCCCGAAATGTTATTTTTCTCTTAAAAAAAAATTTATACCCCCAAAACCCCCAAAACCCCCCCCCCCCCCCGAAATTAATTCCTATTTCAACCCCCCCCCCCGAAATTAATTCCTGGCTACGCCCTTGATTTGTAGACTTATATACCACAAATACTATTTAAATACTGTATATCTGTCAGATAGACGGAGGTTGCATGGCCAATCTGGCATCAGTTCAGTCCTACATCATATCAGTCTGACATCAATCCGTTGATTGATGTCAGATTGACGGGAAACTGATTGTATACGCGTAGACTGGTGGTCCGCTCTGATGGCCAAATTGATGTCAGATTGATGCCTGATTGATACCAGATTGACCGTGTAATCTCCGTCTAAGGATTGTTTTATATGCCTTAATTATTTGAATCTAAAAATATTCAACATTTTTCAAATATTTCTTTCAATAAAAACAATTGTTCAAGCACTTTCAACAGTACGTATTTCTTTGCCCTCACATTTCAAAGCCATAATTTGAACATTTACTTACAACAGAAGAAAAAATATGACAAATTATCTTGATTTCAACAGCACATATAGGTTTTGCGACAGTATAAATAAGTCATCAGAAATGATACCTAACACTACAGATATTTTACAAAATGTGCGAAAAAAATTACTTTAGTTACAAGGTATTTTGACTTTTGATTGATTTTTGTGTACATAATTACTGTATTTATGCTACAGCGCTCAACAATTGGATCATTCATATTCTCATCAGATTTCAATTCAAAACTGTTGTTAAAAATTCGTTCTGTATGGTTTATGTTCACATTTGATTATTGTGTATTTTTATTTTTTTGTATACGTTTTCATCCTTCTAAAGAGAACATATGGAAATGTGCGTCTTTCCATGATGATAACACTTCAGTTGAAGGTGTTCGTACTGGCTTCATTTATGTCACGATTATCATGAAATCATTCAATTGTCATCAAGTTATACCTTTACGATTAGAACCATTTTGACAAGCACATCCACTCCTGATTTCATATAGACAAATACTACCGATTTAATAACCAATATTGAGTACTGTCCTACACTGGGCAAAATTGTCAATACGGAAAGCTATTCCTCTTCAGAAGAAAATGAACAGAATAATTAATAAATCTGTAGTTAATCGAAGACTTCGACTATGGACGGAATTTCACCTTACTGTGCAGAATACTATGGACGCTAACACTGGATTGAGAGAGGTAACCACTAATCCTGTAAGGGCCGGTTTCTCAATTGCGAGTTAACCCGAGGTTGCAGGTAACCCGAGTGTTGCGCATTCATGAATATGGCTAAATACATGCGTCAACTCGCAACCTCGAGTTAACTCGCAATTGAGAAACCGGCCCTGAATTGTTGGATATATGGGAGATTGATTCGTTTGACAAGAGAGTTCAAGAAGAGCAGGTAATGGCAAAGATACCGCAGAAGAGGAGAATAAGTTGATTTCGTTTGCTTAAATAGGTACTCTAACTTTACATCTTAGTGTATCTTAGATCGCCAAAAAAAACTACATTAAAGATCCGGATACGAATATGAATAACAAAGCATTCTTCAAATTTACAAGACAATGTTTAAATTGAAATACTTCCCTATACATCTCATGAAGAATCGGTCTCTAAAGTACTGGAGAGAATCATTCCTGAACCGCTTCTCGAAACAAATAATATAACACCAACTTCAAAACATGTTTTTGTCTCAGGAAGATGTATCGTCAAAAATTTGTACATATCCTTGATATGTAGATCAAAGCTCTTGATGAAAAAGTCCCAATGGAGGTCATTTATCTCGAATTCTCGAGTGGGTTTGATGAGGGCCGGATAAACCATGTGGGGGGCCCATAGGCAGTGTAATTTTCGGGGGCCCCTTTTCAACTATCATTATATTTTTTCAAGTGCGTGTACGGAACCACTAGCTCTTGCGGGGCCCCTACGCAGTCGCCGCCTACTCTGCCTAAAGGTTAATCTGACTCTGGGTTTGATTTTGATGGGGTCCCCACCAAATGGTTGCCTCAGAAGTTAGAACATTTCGGCATACGATGTGATTTGCTCTATTGGATTACCGCATTTCTCACACATAGAACATTCTCCGTGAGAACTTGCAAATTAAGAATTCTATAGTCTAAGCTTGCAACGCGAGATATGACCACAGGTATTTAGTTAGTGGTATTCCACAGGGTACGATGTTGGGACCTCTTCCGTTCTGCGCGTTAGCGAACTTCTCAGAGTTTTTTCGTCACCTAATGTTTCATATGATGATGATCTAACAAATGCATAACGCAGACTTAATTTAATTTAATAAAAAATAAGGGCAGACCCTCCAAAACTTTATTTTACAGCCAAGTTCTAGCTTTTAACTCCTCAATCCTATCAATGTTGTTGGAAATATTGGAAAAATATTCTTTTTTTCCAGGATGCCAAGCAGCCTTTGGCGAATTCAGGACCTGGATTTGCATAAGCGTGCCAGATCAGACTGACCTAAGTTCTGGGCTTTTCCAATTTTTTTATTTGAATTTGTGATTTTCCCCGATTTTTCGATCGTGTTATGAAAGTAATGAACACGGCTAAGTACACTTACCATTTTTTTTTATTTTGAATATTTAAGTTTGAAATTTGGGAAAACTTGTAGCTACTACAATTGTTGAGCACGGTATTCAAATTCTGGCATTTTCCTTTCCATATATTTACGTGGATTCCGAAAAATACAATTGTCATCTTGTTACCTGTCTAGATGGAGCCTTCCTCTTGAGTTTTTACCAAACCTATCATAGTACCTACTAGATAGTGAAGTTAGCTCAATTTTTTATTTTATTTTTATTTTCGTTTACAAAATATTTGTCATAATAGTAGATTCTAAAAGAAGTTGCAGAACGGGCTCCTATTAAAACACGAATGCGAAATTCGAAAACGAGCGACGAAGGAGCAAGTTTCCGAACGCATGAGTGTTGGAATTGCCTTCTGCAACGTGTATTAGACGATATTTACTCTATTTCTGGCAAGTTTTATAAAATACTGTTGAAATTCAATGAAAAATTCGGATTATACATCCTAGTGACTTTTGTATTGTATCTTGGCAGTTGGTGTTACTGTTACGAAAGTTGACAGATTACGGAATTCGAATTTGAATCGTAAGTAGGGCATGGATATCAGAGTTGAAACAGTTTCCTAAAAGCAAGAATGAATCAAATTTAATAAGAAGGAGATCTCTAGTACCTTATTCTTTAATGAAAATAAAACTTTTCATCTGAACAATTCTTTCACTATGTCCATATTATATTATATTGAAAATTGACGTGTGTTGAAATTTGATAGGATCGAATGTCAGTGCTGACTACCACAAAACGAAAAATATACCTAGAAACAATGCGGGAATGAGTTCGTTCCAGCACTGTTTTTAGTGCTGGAATTAACTCATTACGATACTGAAATAGAGAAAATATATTCTATTGGATATTGTTGGAATGTAATCATCCGACAATACTTAAATAACTAAAATTCTTTGGCCCTTCTGAAGTATATACCTTCCTTACCGTCTTGCAAACAAGGCACTTTGACTAAATTGAAATAAATTTGACCTAAAATTTGAGCAGACTTTGTACTTTGCATTTTCATACAATTATGAAACATGTCGTCGCAGGTACAATGGGATTTTGTGTATAAGGAGTCGTTATTCAGATCATACTTCTTGGAATATGCTCGTATTTTCACTGGGCAGAGGTCGTGGGTTCTGCAGCATATGTCCGTTGAGGCGTCTTCACCCAAATCGTGGTAATTTTTCGCTACATCTCCTGTGCCACACCATTTAGTGCCTGAAATAAATATGAGATTACTATGTTTGAAGAAATATTTGTTAGAAAATCGATTTCTAAGGTATTGATATTCAGGTTTACTGGAAACTCGACGTATTATTGTTAGGACGTGACAGGGAGGCTTAAACGCACCAAACAACAATTTCGACCCCCTATATATACGGCCGAAAATGAATAGATTTCGATATTTTTGAATTTTTAGGTACCTATTTTTCCGTGTAATACCAACTACTATGAGTGGTTAGGAGAACAAGGTCATCCTGTAACTGTCCGAACGGTTTACCGCAGGATAAGTTCTTTTGGACTGCGGCATTATCGACCCCATCTTGTGTTACCTCTGACGGTTGAGCATCGCCGGCAACGATTACAGTGGTCCAGAGAACGACAACATTGGAATGTGGAATGGCATCAGGTCGTCTTTTCTGATGAATCTCGATTTTCCTTGGGTGCACATGATGGCCGAAGAAGGGTTAGACGACGTCGGGGAGAGATACGTGAACCTCAGTTTGATATTGAGCGTCATGTACACCGGACAGTAGGCGTTATGGTATGGGGTGCTATTGCACCTGCAAGTCACCTTTAGTCTTTATTCGAGGTAACATGACAGATCTGCGTTACCTTCAATAAATAGTGGAGCCATGTGTTGTCCCTTACCTTAACCGGCTCGAGAATCCAATATTTCAACAATATAATGCTCGACCTCATGTTGCCAGAGTTAGTTTAAACTTTTTTGAAGCGCCCCATGTGAATCTTTTGCTATGGCCGCCCAAATCCCCCGATCTTTCGCCCATAGAGCATGTTTGGGACATCATGGGTAGAAGGCTTGGAAATTTACCCCAGCCCCCACGGACTTTGGCGGCTCTGATACATGAACTACAGGTAGCTTGGAATAGTATCCGTCAAGAAGAAATATACCATCTTATTGCATCAATGCCAAGGCGTGTTGGGGAGTGTATAGATAATCGCGGTGGACAAATACATTATTAACAAATTTATAAAAAAAAATTGTAAACCCTTCATTTTTTTCTTCAAATTTCAATAATTTACTCCTTGCTATACTATCAATGTTTTACCAAAAAAAAATTAAAATTTAAACAGCTCCTTCTAGGTGTTGCAGTTTGTTTGTCAGTCACTCAGTCAGTATATAATTTCTGATATATGTATGTAAATGGACGTCGGTATATCGAAACAAAGAAGTTTGAAAACCAATGTCATTACTAAATTATAAAAGTAAAAGATTATTACGGATATTTTTTCTTCTGAATAAATAATTGGATATGCGCCAAGACAAAATCAATAAGAATCTCTTTAATAATTCAGGTACCACATCAGCTTTTCGAACCGGCTATTGAATATTTCATCGTTTGTTCGGTATATTTGAAGAGTTAAACCATCATCCTTAATTTGGTTTTACCAAATGATTCCGGAAATATTCAATTCCCAAGATTTTAACCGATACAAAATTTTCAAATACGTAGGTTCCTACATTTTTGTATTTTATAGACGAGTTTTTTTAAATCCATATTTTTGGGATGGCTTCCGTAATAAAAATTGCTTTATCTGCCCGCGAATTCAGGATGTTTTTGCGCGCATATTCTGGGGAACAGCGTGCTATCATTTGACAGTTGTGCTAACTTACCTACCTATATAGTTACGAATCAGCCATTCCTTTTAAGTATGCTCTTCAAAGGATCAATTCCCGGTACTTTCTTGACAGTGGTTACTCACAATAAGCGGATTTATTTAAATATTTCAGACTGACCTCGGACGGTACAATATACAATTTTAATTGAAAGATTCAAAATTGGATAATGAATATAACCACGCGCGTTCGCCATTTTGCAATAATAGTTATTTTTCGTCGAACTCTATGAAAAGTGACATCTTACTTACTAATTTGAGACCATAAAATCGACTATTATCGAAGGCAAGTACTTTCTCGTCCGCAAAATTACTTTTTCGTCCGCTGTGGTCACTATGAATACGGCATGATACGGTACAATACAAACATAAGTGTCTGTAAGATCAACTGTCAGTGCTGTGGTCACTATGGATACGGTTCAATACAAACATAAGTGTATGTGTCATTTGATATTGTGAAATTATTTTAGAGATCCGAAGTTCTTAAAAATATTTGCAGGTCAACGAAAAAATGTAATATGCACCTCGGCGAAAAACTGTCTATTGTCTCGCCTGCTTGGTATTTGCAGACTCGACAATAATAGGCAGTTTTTCGTCCTTCGACACACACATAAATAACTATTATTTAAATACGAGTGCACCGTATTGAACTATCTCCATGACCTGTCAATATCAGAACTTCAGTCAAAATCATAAAGTAAACAGATATATTTACCCTATGGTCAAGATGCTCATTTTCAGGATGGTGAAGTTCACGAACGACTTTTCCTGAATGGAACACTCTGTATAGATTTTTATTTGTTATTCCAAATACAAAAATATAAACCGTCTTACGATATTTGGGTGTTAAGCTTTCTCTCGGTCGTAATTCATTTATCGCCGTATGCACATAGCATTCCCGCCATATCGCCGTCTCAGTTAACACGAAAATTAACGTGAAACAGTCCTGTTTCACCACCGTTAAATTCGTTAACTGAGGTTGCGAATCAAATTTTTCCTTAACTGCGGACCTCAGTTAGGACTTAATGGAGATTGAATGCTTTGTGAATAGGCCGGAATCTCCGTTGAGTCCTAACTGAGGTCCTCAGTTAAGGATAAATGTGAATCACAATCTCAGTTAACACGAAAATTAACTTGAAACATTCCTATTTCACCACCGTTGAATTCGTTAACTGAGGTTGCGATTCAAATTTGTCCTTAACTGAGGACCTCGGTTGGGACTTAACGGAGATTGAATGCTTTGTGAATACGGCGGAGTCTCCGTTAAGTCCTAACTGAGGTCCTCAGTTAAGAATAAATTTGAATCGCAACCTCAGTTAACACAAAAATTAACGTGAAACAGTCCTGTTTCACCACCGTTGAATTCGTTAACTGCGGTTGCAATTCAAATTTGTCCTTAACTGAGGACCTCAGTTGGTACTTAACGGAGATGGAATACTTTGTGAATACGGCTGAGTCTCCGTTAAGTCCTTACTGAGGTCCTCAGTTAAGGATAAATTTGAATCGCAATCTCAGCTAATGTGAAAATTAACGTGAAACAGTCCTGTTTCACCACCGTTAAATTCGTTAACTGAAGTTGCGATTCAAATTTGACCTTAACTGAGGACCTCAGTTGGGACTTAACGGAGATTTAATGCTTTGTGAATACGGCGGAGTCTCCGTTAAGTCCTATCTGAGGTCCTCAGTTAAGGATAAATTTGAATCGCAACATCAGTTAACACGCATCTTAACGTGAAACAGTCCTGTTTCACCACCGTTAAATTCGTTAACTGAGGTTGCGATTCAAATTTGTCCTTTACTGAGGACCTCACTTAGGACTTAATGGAGATTGAATGCTCTGTGAATACGGCGGAGTCTCCGTTAAGTCATAACTGAGGTCCTCAGTTAAGAATAAATTTGAATTGCAACCACACAAAAATTAACGTGAAACAGTCCTGTTCCACCACCGTTAAATTCGTTAACTGAGGTTGCGATTCAAATTTGTCCTTAACTGTGGACCTCAGTTGGGACTTAACGGAGATTGAATGCTTTGTGAATACGGCGGAGTCTCCGTTAAGTCCTAACTGAGGTCCTCAGTTAATGATACATTTGAATCGCAACCTCAGTTAACACGAAAATTAACGTGAAACAGTCCTGTTTCACCACCGTTAAATTCGTTAACTGACGTTGCGATTCAAAATTGACCTTAACTGAGGACCTCAGTTCGGACTTAACGGAGATTGAATGCTTTGTGAATACGGCGGTTAATCATTTGAAATTTGTAAAGTTGAACAAACCTGGTATTATCCCACTGAGCAGCACTAAGTTACTATTGATGATAGCTTTGGCTTCCTCGACCCTCGTTGTGAAGTTCTTCATACCTTCCTCACTCGTATCGGGCTCCATGTTTCTGAAATTTCTATTCATTCGATCCAACTGTACACATTGGTCCATCAAATGTACCATCTCGTCAAAGCTGATGGGCACAGGGGTCGTTTGGTCCTTTAGAGGACCCATCGCCTTGTCCACGTCGGATGGCGAGCTGAAAAGATGTCAACGTCTTATCTTCAATAATAATTTTGGGAAAACATAATTTTATCTTTGGCACTCTTGTTCCTCGGAACAGAGTGCTTATCAATTTGCCCAAATGTCTGTAATTTTCGAATTTTTGGATAAAAATGGTCTCACTGGTTCGACTCACTGATCAAGAATCCGTGGTCGAAATCGATTCTGTCCGGCTGTTCGTTAACACGATAACTCTCGAACTGAAGGAGTTAGAGGTTTGAAATTTGCAGGATAGTTTTGGAGCGTAAATAACTCGGACAAGTTCGTTAACGGATGAAATCCACCAAGCGGTTTCGGAGTTACGGTCATTTTTAGTAAAAACATTTTTTATGAATATTTCCGAAACCGATCACTCGATCTATCTGAAATTTAGCATCAAATTGTAGAATAACGACCTTTATATGCATGCGAAGTTTTGTATTGATCGAGTTGCCGTAAAGTGTAAAAATTTAAAATTTAAAAATTTTCAAATTTTATTTCTACAATAACTCTTGAACCGATTGAGCTAGGCAGTTGAAATTTTCAGAGTAGGTTTGGGAGATAAATATCTCGGTTAAGTTCGTAATTGGGCAAAATCGGCATGATGGTTTCGGAGTAACGAAAAAATTTTTTTTTACATACATACAAATTTCAAATTCAATTTTCAGATTTTTTTTAGATGCAGTTTCACCATAAAAATCCATTGATATCATTTTCAACTCTAGCAAGCTAGTACTTTCGGAGATATGATTTTTCGAAATTTCAATAATGTATCGTACTTCTATGTTTTCACAGAATGGTGTACTTAATTATTCTATGTATGAATTATTATATGATCTGTGTTCTAACTTGTCATCTTATTTTCCTATGAGAGATAAATGTCAAAATTATTTTTGGTTCGTTATTCTTGATATAAAATACACCTCCTGTTCTAGAAAACAAAGTATGATAGAATGCAAAATGACCAATGAAATAACCTCAGCTATCGTAGAATTATGAGGATGATATGATATTATACTTTAAAGGCGATAATATGATGCCCGTGGATAATCCATATGATGATGAAAATATATACTTTGGTAAGATACATAATCGTATTGGTTTCAGAATATCTCCAGTAAAAACAAAACTGCAATATTGTCTAAATTTTAATTGATATAATATAATTTTCAGAGTAAATTTGAGGAATGAATATCTCGGATAAGTTCGTTATTGGGGAGAATCAGTCTGCTTGAATTAAATTTCTTTGATGATGCAGTTCTATCGTAAGAATCCATTTATATAATTCCTAGAGAGAAATAATTTCGGAGATATGATTTGTCAAAGTTTGAATGAGAGCGTCAAAGCTCTTATCCACAGGGCTTGAACCAATTTTTTTTTTATGTTTATAAACATTTTCTTTTTCTCTCTTCTCTCGCTCATAAATATGACGCGTTATGATGTCCATTGAAATGTATTTTCTCTCTCTAGAAAAGGGCACTTTCATTATATATTTTTAGTGGTTAACCAGTGAATACTTGTTTGGGTATTAACTTACCTGGTTGTGTTACTTTATTGAAAATAAATAATCATATTCAATGTGAGTGATCATACAAGGTGATTCGTCAGGAAATGCTCATACAGTAAGAGTAGATGAAGGACTCCGATGTGCTTCTAAATAACCTATAACTATATTTTATGGATCTATATTGCTTTTAAATAAGATATTTGGTGATTCATTAATTTTCATTTCAATTAATCATAACTTATGAACTACTTACACATTTTCGGAATATTCAGTTCGTATGTTCTTTTTCCACAGTGGTGTGGATTAACATAATAAAAAAAATCTTATTCCAGTTCCGGCCTTCGAGAGTTATCGTATTAACGGAGGGCTGGCCGGCCGGACAGAATCGATTTTGACCTCGGATTCTTGATCAGTTAATTATTGAAATTTTGAAAAATCAAATTTGAAGTTGAAAATTATATCAATGGTTTCTTATGATGAAACTGCATCTTAAAAAAAATAGTGAAACTTCTTGATGTGGAAATGAAAATAGGAAGGGGTAGAAAACAACGCGCATGCTTTCGAGAGCCACGCATTCACTCTCTCTCTCTCTCTTTCTCTCTCTCTGTCTCTTTCTATTCCCCCTCCCCAGGAGCGTTGAACGTTTAACGCAACCTTGTTGGAAGTCGCATTAGAAGTTTCACTTAAAAAAAAATTCAATTTGAAATTAGTTACTCAACTATCTAGTTCATTCCTTTCGAGATTTATCGTGTTAACGGCCGGACAGAATCGATTTTGACCACGGATTCTGAGTCATCACGGATCAGTGAGTCGAACCAAAACGTTTAAGACCATTTTCAGCCAAAATTTCAAAAATTGTAGACATTTGGACAATGTGATAAGCACTCTGTTCCGAGGAACTAGAGCGCCAAAAAATTGTTGTTTATAGACATGTTAATGGAAAGAAATTCGTAACGGATATATTATTTTAATGTTAAATTATGAAGTAGGTACTCAGAATAGCAACCATTAACTATTTTCTATATTTTACTGCGGGTACCCTCTCAGACGTTGATAAGATTATAATGCTATTCGGTAATTCAAGGGCAAAAGACGTGAAATTACATTGCTTCATGCGGATTATAACATGTGAAAGTTGATTTAATATTACTATACATATTTATTTTATGGGTTCGATAAAATTCTGCAGTGAAATAATTGATAAGCTCCTAGATTTGAAGTAATAACTGTAAATATTACGGCGAAATAAAAAACAATCCCAGCAAGGACAACAATCCAACATATTGAATGTCACCCCTTATGATAGGTCTTTCCAAAAAAAATCAGGAGAATCGGTTCTAAGCTCAATATAAGTACCTTTTTCAAGACTCAAAATTATCTAAGGTCTTTATTAACTAAGACAAAACCGATTAATGAAAAAGAAGATTCCAAAAACTGTGTTTACTATATTCCATGTATTTGTGGTAAATCGTATACAGAACTATAATGTGGGTCAACTCTTTTATATATTGTGTAATTGTGTATACTGATGCGAATGAAGAGGCATAAGACACCTCCAAACCAGTCTCACATTGTTACAGCACACGGAATGAAGATAATTTACTTATTGTACCTCGTTGTTGTAGAACCAAAGATCAACGACAAGGTGAGTATCTATCCAAGAATATATGGAAATTTTGCAGTGGTAGAGTTTTATTTTCAATTGGGAAAAAATAAATAAAATAAAAGAAATAAAAATTGGTCAAGCCCTGTGGACAGGACCTTTCTGGCGCTCTAGACAAATTATATCTCCGAAAGTATTGGTTTCTCAGAGTTGAGAATTATATCAATGTATTCTTATGATAGAACTGCATTATAAAGGAAATCCAATTCAAATAATAGTTTATTTATCAAGATTAAATGAGCAATCTGAGAATGAGAACTGCACCATGGAAGAAATCAAATCAAAATAGCTGAAATGAATTTGACTCTCTCTTATAGAACAGGATGACATGTACGAGTATGAACACAGAGCATATAATAAAGCTTAGATAGAATAATTATAGCATTCTGTGAAAACATAGAAGTACGATTCATTATTGAAATTTCGAAAAATCATATCTCTGAAAGTATTAGCTTGTTGGAGTTAAAAATGATATCAATAGATGTTTATGGTGAAACTGCATCTTAAGTAAAAATTGAATTTGAAACTTGTTACTTGAAAAAAAATATTTTTCGTTACTCCGAAACGATCTGGCCCATTTTGCCCAATATCTAACTCAACTGAGATATTCATCTCCCTAACCTACTCTGAAAATTTCAACTACCTAGCTCATTCCGTTCGAAAGTTATTGTAGAAATTTTTTTTTAAATATTCTAATTTTTTTTTACAATTTGCGGTAACCTGGTCAATACAAAACTTCACATGCGTATGAATGTCATGATTCTACAATTTGATGCTAAATTTCAGATAGATCGAGTGATCTGTTTCGGAAATATTCATAAAAAATGTTTTTACTAAAATCGGCCATAACTCAGAAACTGCTGGATGGATTTCGCCCATTAACGAACTTGTCCAAGATATATACGCTCCACACCCACCTTGAAAATTTCAATTCTCTAACTATTTTCGTTCGAGAGTTATCGTGCCTACGGCCGGACCGGACCGCCTGGACGGAATCGATTTCGACCTCGGATTCTTGATCAGTGAGTCGAACCAAATCGTTTGAGACCACTTTCAGCCAAAAATTCGAAAATTACAGACATTTGGGCGAATTGATAAGCACTCTGTTCCGAGGAAATAGAGCGCCAAAAGAATGTAATACTCATAAAATCAGAGGAAATACATATTTGTACATAATACGAAATATAATATATCAAAACAATTTTTTGTATGTATAAAACTTTTAGTCATATTGTGTCTCAAAATAATACAAAGGAGTAAACATTCACACACCCCACGTACAAGTTATATAATTTTATAAAAGTATGAATTGTATTGTATCGTTGGTAAATGGAATAAAATTATTAATATTATTATCAAGAACACAAGAAGCGAGAAAGTCAGAACATAAGAACAACTTAAGGAATAGAGACTTACATAAATCAAAAATAGATTAGATAGATTAGAGTAAATCAAAAATTCTGATGACGGAGTCTGATGACATAAAAAGGAAACAATATGTTATTGTTTTTATGCCTATGCTTAGAAAATAATGTGATCATGTGGTTGAACTGTTTTTGTAATTAATAATGTAAATACTACTATAAGAAATATTAACTCGAAATAACAAAACATTTCATAAATTCATAGTAACTTTCTGTTACATATTTTTATCAAATAATTGGTTGAAAACATTTGTTGGATACTTTACGGGTTAGAATTTCAATTCAATACATGTAATCAGATTGAACTATGTACTATGATTGAAAAGTTAAGAATTTATGTGTTACTGTTTTGTTGGAAAAAATTATCTCTATACAACTTCACTTCTCCTATGATAAGATTTATTATCATTCTTCGTTATTTTCATGGAGAAATATTTTGAATAATGTTTTCGGATATGGCAATCACGCATGAATCTATTATATTATGATTGATAAAATTATTTTGAAATTTCCTATAAAAAAAATTGCAATCTTGTTTACCAGTACCTATTGAATAATTGTAGTATCAAACTTATTTCAACGTTATGAAAATGAAAAAGTTACAGATATGTGTACCTCAAAGAATGAAATTTATTAATAAAGTAAAGTAAACACTTCGCCTACGTTTAACAATATCAATAATGATAAATATCTAATAAAAATATATTGTGAAACTTAGGCCAAGTGTTATTTTACTTTAATAATAAATTTTATTCTTTGAGGTACGTTTAATTCATTTTCATGAATAAAAATCTATCATTTTTTGAATTTAAATTGTTCATTATCTATATACTCAGGTCTCATTGATTAGAACTAGAAATGAATTTTCTTCGATAAAATATTGTGGAAATGTTGTAGAATATAAACTTATGCACATTTGTGAAATTTTGTGAGAATCATATCACTAGAAAATTAAAAAAATAATATTAAAATATATTTTTTATGTCACGATAACCTGAGAATGGAAAGAGATAGCAACTTGAAATTTTCAGGTTAGGTTGTGCATCTGAATGTGACATTCGAGCTTATTTATGAGCATAATCGGCAGAACGGTTTTAGAGTTACACCCATCTGAAATTTTGTTGTGATTTTCTCAATAACTCAAAAAATACAAAATCGATCCAATTCAAACATGGATATTAGTTGTGAAATGCCACCGCAAAAAGTTTTGCGAAATTTCGTGAGGATCGTATTACTAGAAAATTTTTAAGAAATCATTGAAAATCATTGAAAAAAATTCTATATATCAGAACTTTTTAATGAAAAGAGATAGGGACTTGCTATTTTCAGGATAAGTTGAACATCTGAATGGGAGAGTAAAGTTCGCTGTTGGCCATAATCAGCCCAACGGTTTCGGAGTTATACCCATCTAGAATATTATTTCCTCGATAACTCAAAAAATATAGACTCGATCGAATTGAATCTTGCTAACTACTTGTAAAATATCGAGATGAAGACGTGTGTAAAATTTTGTGAGGACTGTACCATTAGCAAATTTTAAAAAAATTACGCAAAAATATTATGTATCTCACGATACCTTGAGAACGTAAAGAAATAGCGACCTGCAAGTTTGAAGGGTAGATTGCGTATCTGAATACGACATTTGAGTTCATCAATTAGCATAATTGTCCAAATGGTTTTGGAGTTATATCAATCTGAAATTTGGTTATTATTTCTTCAAGAACCCAAAAAATACGATGCCGATTCAATTCATGAATTTACCATGGTAAACTCGATTAAGAGTGTCCAATACAGGAGAACGGACAATAGTATTCACCATGGTAAATTCGATTAGGAGTGTCCAATACAGGAGAATGGACAATAGAATATACACGCGTAAGCTCCTGACTTCACGTCAGTGCTTGAACCATTTTTTTCTATTCGCTTTGCAAAATTACCCATTAAACTTTCCCATTGAATAAAACATTCATTGTTAACGCTCATACTGCCAATTTCTAAAGTTAGTTTTACACGGCGAAGAAGTTCATGAATTTCATCGCGAAATTCTTCATGAATTAATTCACGAATTTCTTCATGAAGTGTGGCGTTTTACACGGGCGAAGAAATTCATGAAGGTAAATGTCAAATAACCGAAATACCAACTGTAAACTTCTAGCCTTGTAAATATATAGACGACAACAAAAGCAGCTGGGGCTCGATTCTGAAATTCACTCGTTTTCTACCACAAAACACGACTAGAACTTCCAAGCAACAACCTCAACGACCACTGGTTCATATTTTAAAGCTTTTCCGATAATTTATGGGATGAAACAGATGTTGGCACCCCTGACTTCACGCGAAACTTGTTGATAAAACGGAAAAAGTTCCAATTTCGTGAAGTTCTTCATGAAGTTCTTCGTGAAGTAACTTCACGTCAAGTTGACGTTTTACACGGACAATTTCTTCATGAAGAACTTCGCTAAGAAATTCATGAATTTCTTCGCCGTGTAAAACCAACCTAATACATTATAGTCTGTGGCCAAACAGTCATACACATGTTATCTATGGTCATACAGAACCGAAAATTGTCAAAGGTCTGTGGATAGATGCATAGAATACATCTTGGTCTGTGGTATGTCGAATCCTAAAACGTTTATTTTATATTTTGTATGATAATTTCCGAGTTTTATTAATTCATGGACCGTTAAAAGTGAAATACAGCATGCTTATAGTTGAATAATGACCAATATAGGCGACCACTAGTTCAAACAAGTAGCATTAAACATTCTAATTGAACTCCTTGGCATGTTTCAATGATAATAATATGTACATAGGAACGTGACATGATCAGTGAATATGAGAATATAAGGCAGTATCATTTCCATAAATTTTTACATGTTCATGACAATGAGTTGAACGCTTACTTCTGTTCTTTTTGGATCTGCATCCTGAAGCAATTGAATGTTTTTTTCAGGGTCGTTCTACTATTTTTAAATGATTTTGGTTAGAATTAAATCTACAGCGTTCCAAAAAAGTAACGTACCCCGTCAATAATTCTTGTACAAATAATTATTAAGGAAAATCCTCACACCCGTCGATTTTTAATTGAAAAAGCAATTTATCCTGTGCTTTTTTTAATTTGATATTTCTCACCCCCTACGCCCCGCACCCCACAACTTTATTTTTTCAAATGGGAATATATGGATTGTGAAATTTGTAAGAATTAGTTTTTCTATGTTTCTAGTGAAATGACCCTTACGAAATTCTGCACTTCATTAGTAACATGAAGCACGAGACACATACAATATTACACACAATGCAATTATATGATAATGCTTCACTGATAAACTCACTAATTGACTGAGTGCACTCTATTCGTATTACTATAAGAGACCTTGTGGGAAACAAGATAATCCTTATTTTACGGTTAATTATGTAACATTTATCACTTGAGTTTGCAGAAATTGTTTGCAATTATATGACAGGCATTCTTACTAAAAGCCAATAAAAGATATGAAATTCATATGAAACATATACATAATTCTTTGCGAGAAGTCAGATTTGTTAATAATGATTCCTATTTATTTATTTGATAATTCATGCAAGAACCTTGAATTACAAATCAAGCTAATGATCTCATTATTCGTAAACTAATTCGAGAATGAATTTGCATTATTTTCGTTAAATTACATCATGATTTCGGTAGTGCTTCCTTTGTTTCGAAATTAAAAGTTATGACTAATTTCCTAATATGATTTAATTCTTTTTCATGCTACGACAATTATTGACATTGTTATTTACCTGTATGATATTGGAATTTTAGTTCCGTCGTAGTGAAGAATATTAAAATATACAGGGTGTTTTCAATGATGAGAATCATCAATTTTTTGCGCGCATATTGCGGGGAACAGCATGTTATCACTTTGCCCAAATGTCTGTAATATTCGATTTTTTTGCCGAATATCGTCTCAAACAATTATGTTCGACTCACCGATGAAGAATTTGAGTTCAAATTTGACTCTGTCCAACCGGCCAGCCGTTGTCACGATAACTTTCCAACGAAAAGCGATAGCGACTTGAAATTTTCCCGGTAGGTGGCGCGTCCAAATGCAACGGACAAGATCGTTAAAGGGCATAATAGGCCCAACGGTTTCCGAGTACTTTTTGTTTTTTCAACCGATACAGATCCGATCGAATTTAAACTTGGCAACTAGTTGTATGAGAAAATTTTTGAGCATCGTATCACTAAAAAATCACGATATGATGAGAATGGAAAGAGATAGCAAGAGGTTGCGAATTTGAATGCGACACTCGACTTTGTTAATAGGCATAATCGGTCAAACGGTTTTGAAGTTATGCCTATCTGAAATTCTGTTGTTATTTCCTCAATAACTCTAAAAATAGGAAACAGATCCAATTCAAACATGGTAATTGGTTTTAGAATACTGACGTGCAATTTTTTGTAAAATTTCGTGCAGATCGTACCATTAATTTTTTTTTTAATCAGTGAAAACAATTCTATATATCATAAACTATACGTCCGACATTACTGAAATTTTTTGGGAGTCCTCAAAACCTAACTTTACACCCAAGGTCCAAATTTGAACAACGATAGGATCTATATAGTTGGAAATCCGAGCAGCCTTGAGTTCAGTAGCTGGATGGGTGACCGTTGTCACCATAACTTTCGAACGGAAAGAGAAAGCGACTTGCAATTTTCAGGGTGTGTTGCGCAACTAAATGGGACAGTTAAGTTCGTTGTTGGGCATAATCAGCCCAATGGTTTTGGAGTTATACCCATCTGGAATACTTTTTTCTCGATGACTCAAAAAATACAGATCCGATCAAATTAAAACTTAGTAACTAGTTGTAGAATACGGACATAAGAACTTATGTGAAATTTTATGAGTATCGTATTACTAGAAAATTTAAAAAAATATATGAAATAATATTATGTATCTCACGATAACTTGAGAACAGAAAGAGATAACGACTCGCAATTTTCAGGGATGTTGCGCATCCGAATGCGACATTTAAGATCGTTAATAGGCATAATTGGCCAAACGGTTTTGGAGTTATACACATCTGAATTTTGTTGTAGTTGTTTATTTCCTCTATAACTCAAAATAAACAAATCCAATCCAATTAAAACTCCGTGATTACTTGTTGAATAATGACGCATTATGTTTCGCGGAATTTCGTGAATATGTTAAATATTATCCTGAAATTACTTGGGATGTAACGATTACAGTAAAATACATGTTGTACACCCTCGAGTTTGAATAAATCGAAAACGGTTCTATTTATCGAATTCTTACAAGAGCATCTTTTTTGCGACGAAAAGTAAAGAAATATTCAGTTTTAGAAAAAAATGTTCTCGAAGAAGTACCCTCATTTTTGGACGTACTATCAGCTCTAGAGCTTAATGTACATAATTCTGGATCATCTTGTATATATCTATTCAGGCCGGTTATGTGAGGCTTAACCCGGTTATGTTGAATTTGTTGAGAGCTACAGAGTTGCTTGCTTTCATCAACATTGAAGACTTTTATTAACCTCATTTTGCGTAATATTACCTAACTTTCATGTAGGTAGGAATCTTAGGGAGTGATCATAAAAAAGCAAACTGATATCATAATATAAAGGCTGTTAAAAATTTAATGCTTGTGGCTTTTACTTGATGCAAATCCATATTAACTCAATGAAAAATTATATACGATTTACACTTATTTATTCAATATTGTGACGCGTTTCGTCGACACAGCGACTTCATCAGACTACATCATACAGTACTACATCAGTATGATGTAGTCTGATGAAGTCGCTGTGTCGACGAAACGCGTCGAAGAAACAAGTGTAAATCGTATATAATTTTTCATTGAGTTATGAAGGCTGTTCCAGATCTTCGAAAAAAAGGGGGAAAGCTCTGCGGCAGGAGCAGTGGCTGTTGACAAATCATATCTCGGAAAGTATTGGGTTCTCAGAGTTGGGAATTATATAAATGGATTATTATGATAGAACTACATTATTAAAGAAATTAAAATCCCTTTGTATCTTATCTTTATATGACGGTCCAATTTCGACTACATGTGTTTCAAAACTATCAGGAGTCACCCTGAAAAATTGAGTAAATGAAATAGCCAGTTTTATTTATGAAACAAATGTAATGTAATCAGTTCAGAACATTTATGTAGGAAATCTTGAATAGTGATACTGAGGAATAACTACCTTCACATTAGTTGGAAATCCCGTTCTAAATCTCCCATAAAATTAGAGAATGACTCGTAAATTATGCTGGACTTCCTTGCATCATTAATTTTCGACTTACTAAACAAAAAACTCTGCCTATGAACTTAGCGAATCTAAATTACAAATTGTTTACATGCTTACATCAACCAAACAATCCAGGAATACATTTCCAGTTTCGTTTGACATTAATGACGTTTATCTTTCAAACTGCAAACAGGTAGAACACAGACAGATAGAATAGAATTCGAAGATTAGAGACATTTGGGCAAATTGATAAGCACTCTGTTCCGAGGAACAAGAGCGCCAAAAAAGAAGTAAATCAATTAATTCCTCGAAAACCGCTAGAGATAGGGATGAGGCGGTATATATAGAATTATTCAGTAGGCTACATCGAATCGAAAAAGGCCATAATATATAGGGTGGTCCATCTGAAATATCAAAGTTGTTAGTACTTATTGATATAAGCGGCAACACCGCAGCGCTGAAAATATTATAGATCGATAGAGCAGTGGCTCCTACCCAAGAAACCAAAATTTCAATAAAATCTTACTTCCCGTTCTCCGTGAAAGTCCAGGGTACCATCGAACGAGGCCCACCCTGTATAAGAGATTTTACATATAAATCAGCATTAACGATATAACGAGCAAATATGCACTGTTGGAACACCTGGTATTTTATTTTATTAGTTCAATTTCAGATACTTACAACCGAGTAATTCGAAATTTTTGAAGGCAATGAGAAAGGATAGAAGATATTCAAGATATAACAGGCTTGAATGTTATGACTAATTTTCTAGACATGCCATCGTTTGGTTCTTTTCAAATATCGATTATAGCTTCTCCAATATGAATATTTAATGAACATAATACACTTTGGGAGGTATTTCTATTGCATAACAACAGACTCTATACATAGGAATAAATTTCAGAATTATATAAGAATTAGCGAATAAACGGTCATTTCCTGGGTCCATGAATTTAATATTTTCAAAGTTGCGATATGGTCTAAATACTTCTGGACTCTTGACCGAAAATGTTGAGAAGGTGTGGGTGTATGAGCGTAATCAGGGAGGGGGGTTTGGCGTTCAAACCTCCCCCGAAATGTTCAAAATATTATATTAATATTGTATCGAAATAATGAGAGGCGAATTTTTCTATATAAACGTAAGTCATATTTTCTTTTCGTTTCATTTTCTTGAATAATTTTTTTAGTTTGAAAAATGTTAGAAGCATTAGAAAGTTCTGATGCGAAATATAGTAGGGGTTGATCTTTCCGCCCCTTCATGAAGAATTTTCGGAACTGTCAGAAAGCGACATTTAATTAGCGCCTCCAATTTCAAAGAGCATTAACTAGGAGGGGAAGGGTACAAGAACAACAAATTATATGGAAGACGCCGCTTAATTTTTGCTGAAGTATCACACCCTGAAATCTTATGCATCAATTTAGAAACATCGCCCTGTATGTTGTTGATATTCTTATTATTAAATTAATCCTGGATTTGAATGATTTTTTTGTATTTTTATGTCATATCCAAATATTAAATGGTTTATCCTATAAATGGGAAATCCGTAATTCAATCGATTGTTCGAATATGAAATATAATAGGATTTTCAGATCAATTCATGATTTTATTTTATTGCAGACCGATATGGATTCCTGACCCATCTACCAAGCAACTTTGCTTCAAATTCATAACATAAAGATTGTTTTTACGACCTTTCAGATTATCCCACAAAATGATATTTGAAATTTTATAATTGTGTAAAAAACGCAAATTTCTCGTGAGCTTTGTCTTTTATTTTTATATGAATTCAATAAAATTCATTTTGGAAATAGAGAAGAATAATCAAATTTTTTTTTGGTGTTTCGATAATTAAATTTCTTAACCATTTTGAAACAAGTGTCTTCAGAAAGCAGACAAATATAAATAGATATTTGAATTTCTATTCAAATCATCAACTTATTGAGAGGTGCGAAAAAAGGAACTTTCCTATAACGTTTCAGATCTTGCTCATTTGAAATTAACCATATTTGAATAGATTTGTTGAAGAAAAAGTCGCAACTGTGTGTGAAACTGGGTTTCTATGTTTTTGGCGCTCTTCTTCCTCGGAACAGAGTGCTTATCAATTTGCCCAAATGTCTGTAATTTTAATATTTTTGGCTGAATATGATCTAATACGTTTTGGTTCGACTCATTGATCAAGAATCTGTGGACAAAATTTCAAGTTCAGTTTTTTTTAAGATGCAATTTCATCATAAGAATCCATTGAAATCATTATCAACTCTGACAAACTAATACTTTCGGAGATATGATTTTCCGAAATTTCAATAATTAATCGTAATTTTATGATTTCATAGAATGCTCCATGACGGAGGTTACGCGGTCAATTCGACATCAGTCATGGATTGATGTCAGGACTGATTGTATACTCATAGAAGACTGATGGTCCGGATTGATGGCAAGACTGATGTCAGATTGATACCTGGATTGACCGTATAACCTCCACTTAATTTGCTGATGTATGTAAATCCAACATATGAGGTGAATCATAGATCTAAGTTGTGAATTTAATTTTTGATAATGCAGTTCTATCATAAGAATCCATTGATATCATTCCCAACTCTGAGAAACCTATACTTTCGGAGATATGATTTTTTCAAAGAAGGTCAGTTTGGCAAATTTTAGAACTAGTATTCAACAAGAAATAATTCTGAAGATTTCTGCTTATTGTCTAATGGAGGAGTCTGATTTAGGGTCTGAAACGTCACTGAAAAATTATTTTATCGTTGGTGTCGTTTATTGACTGTTTTGTAGGCAACATTGTCCCAAATTTTTTTTTTCTGACGAGTACTTATCTAGTGTACAGCCCGATTTCTGAAGCAGAAGCAATTTTAAAAGAATTCAAAATTTATTTGATTTTATAGATATAGTTTGGGAGAGAAAACTCCCAAAATATCGTTTAATGATTACTTAGATAATGTGAACAGCAACGAATTTTTCGGTGATAAAACACAGTCATTTACGAGTCTAGTTTGAATTTTACTACATCTCGGTAATCAATCAAATTAGTATTGTTTTACATTTGATCAGGTTAATTTTGTTCCATTCGTATAATTATTATTGGTAAGTATTAAAAATTTTAGAACCCTCATTCTATTTTATAGCTTCTACTAAATATTTTCAGTTTAGTTCATTGAGATGGAGCAACTTACGGTTTCAGTAGGAATAATATACAGTGTGGTCCAACGAAAACTTAACACCTCGATTTTCCGACTTCAAAATGAAAATGTGGAAAATCGCTCGAACCCGTCAATTTCTGCTTCGAGCGGGAACAACTTTTCCGCTCTTTGCATCCCCATAACTGCAACCCCCTAACGGGGGTGAGCACAACCCCTTGATTTTGAATAGGGATGAGGGGTTTGGCGATAACTCATTTTGAAGATCTTATACGAGTATATAAGTTTATCAAATGCCGAAAATGGGCAACATTCACTTCCATGCAGTAATATAAGTTTTACTGAAAACGTTCACATACATTACTCAAGATTTCTGGTGTAATGTGACGGCATTCATTAATGATCCGAGTTCGCAAACAATCCAGTGACTCAGGCTGGGTAGCGTGAGTCTTGGATTTTAGGTGACCCCATAGAAAACGGTCCAGAGAAGCCAGATCAGGTGATCTGGGTGGCCACTCAATATGTCCGCTTCTTCCAATGCAGGCGTGAGGAAAATTTCAAACGATTTGGTTCGACTCACTGACTAAGAATCCGAGGTCGAAATCGATTCTGTCTGGCCGGCAGGCCAGCCGTAGGCACGATAACTCTCGAACGAAAGGAGTTAGAGGATTTAAATTTGCAAGGTGGGTTTGGAGCGTAAATATCTCGGACAAGTTCGTTAATGGGCAGAATCCATCAAGTGGTTTCGGAGTTATGGCCGATTTTAGTAAAAAAAATTTTTATGAATATTTCCGAAACCGATCACTCGATCTATCTGAAATTTTGCAAAAAATTGTAGAATCATGACCTTTATACGCATGTGAAGTTTTGTATTGTCCAGGTTACCGCAAGTTGTCAAAAAAAATTTTAAAATATAAAAAAAAATTTCTACGATAACTCTCGAACGGAATGAGCTAGGCAGTTGAAATTTTCAGACTAGGTTAGGGAGATGAATATCTCGGTTAAGTTCGTTATTGGGCAAAATAGGCCAGATGGTTTCGGAGTAACGAAAAAAAAATTTTTTTTTCAAGTAACAAATTTCAAATTCAATTTTTGGCGCTCTAGTTCCTCGGAACTGAGTGCTTATCAATTTGCCCAAATGTCTGTAATTTTCGAATTTTTCGATGAAAATGGTCTTAAACGATTTGGTTCGGCTCACTAATCAAGAATCCGTGGTCGAAATTCATTCTGTCCGGCCAGTCCGGCCGTCCGGCCGAAGGCACGATAACTCTGGAACGGAATGAGCTAGAGAGTTGAAATTTTCAGAATAGGTTTGGCAGATAAATATCTCGGGTACGTTCGTTATTGGGCAAAATCGGACAGATGGTTTCGGAGTAACAAAAAAACATTTTTTTTTTTACAAAACAAATTCCACATTAAATTTTTTTCAATAAGCAGTTTTATCATAAGAATCCAATGATATCATTTTTAACTCTAACAAGCTAATACTTTCGGAGATATGATTTTTCAAAATTTCAACAAAAAATCGTATTTTTACGTTTTCACAGAATTATATAATTATTCTATGTATGAATTGTCATAATGTCAACTTATTTTCCTGAGATATGACATTGTCTCTTGCTAATAGTTGGTTCGAGAAACGTCAAAATCGACTTAGAGAGACAAGGGTAAAAAACCGTCAAATAAACCCCCATGTGGCGATTTTATGTCGAAAAGTGAAAATTAAGAATATACAGGGTGAGTCTTTGACCACTGCATTAATTTTAACCAAAGATTCCTCTCATCAAATGAAACACTTTTTTCATTTACCATTTTTCCAGATTCAGCTCAGGTAAAAAGTTACAAGCGTTTAAAGATTTCACAATGTGCTAATACACTCCCGCATATAAATTATCTATGACATTGTTGGCGGACGAGAATAAGGCATGGTAACGTGGTTTACAGCTTGATTCGGGATTCCAACGCTCAGGGACGGATCCATAAAAGTAGTGAAATTTCTGGAGTTTTCCATTTTAAAACATTCAATGAAGAATATCTCGAAAACGGTGAGTTTAAGGAGAAATGATGACGAATAATATAATGTTCTAAAACGATGGAATATTCTTGAAATGACTCAAGAAAAACTTTATATGCTTTCTTTATGCTAATTTCGTTTAGTTTTATGAATCCACGAGTCCATAACAAGAAAACCAGTAGAAGTAGAAAATAACTAATATTTGGAAAATATGTATCATAGTTATAGGAAACTTTACGCCAACATTCATTTTATTCGAAAAGAGGATGTCGAAGCTACAAAAAAAACTGATTTTTTTTCAAAATTTCAACAGCCTGTATCTTTTTACCTGAGCTGAATTTGGAAAAATGTTAAATGAAAAAAGTGTTTCATTTGATGAGAGGAATCTTTGGTTAAAATTCATTCAGTGGTCAAAGACTCACCCTGTATAACCCAGGTAAGTACCGACGTTTTATTCCAATACCGGAGATCGACAAGATCGTACGAGGAGCCCGATAGCCGGTGTGTCTACGCTGTCGGGTTTTCGGTTTCGGAACGAGAGAAGGCGGGACTTTTTGGCGCTCTAGTTCCTCGGAACTGAGTGCTTATCAATTTGCCCAAATGTCTGTAATTTTTATTTAAGATGCAGTTTCATCATTAAAATCCATCGATATCATTTTCAACTCCAACAAGCTAATACTTTCGGAAATATGATTTTTCTAAATTTCAATAATGAATCGTACGTACTTCTATGTTTTCACAGAATGCTATAATTATTCTATCTAAGCTTTATAATATGATCTGTGTTCATACTCGTACATTTCATCCTGTTATATAAGAAGGAGTCAAATTCATTTCAGCTATTTTAATTTGATTTCTTCCATGGTGCAGTTCTCATTCTCAGATTGCTCATTTAATCTTGATAAATAAACTATTATTTGAATTGAATTTCCTTTATGATGCAGTTCTATCATAAGAATACATTTATATAATTCTCAACTCTGAGAAACCAATACTTTAGGAGTTATAATTTTTTAATTCAAAACTAGTCAGTTTTTTCATTTCGTACAAAATGTATATCAATGAAAATAAAAGAAAATACTCACAATATTTCAATAACATTACAGTTGAGCAACAACTTCTTAGGCCCCAACTCCACCACAGCAACACTCAGATCGTGGTAGTAAACCATCAGTATAGAATCCTGCCTCAACCTACCCCCATCGAAAGTTTTGATAGCAGGGGCGGCTCCATCGTTCAACCTCAAAAGAGGCAGATTGAAGTTGAAGCCCAAAGACCTCCCAGCCCCTACAGGACCAAAGACACACAACAAAACGCAAGCGAATAGAATACAAAATTTTTCAAAATTCATCTTCGGGCGTACAGCGCGAAACGAGCAGGCGTTGTATTTTCCAAGTTATTTCACATTTTAAAATGCCATCATCGTCCAGCGGCTTCGCGGCGAAGGTCCGTCGAGCCGAAGAGAAATCCAAGAGACGGTAGACGAGCGTATTTGTAGGTCAGCGTGGTGGTTATGTGTTTGGTGATTGAGATTGACCACGCTGTAGAACGTTCTGTCGTATACTAATTCCCATGCAGTCGCCATTCATTAAGATTGCTGGTATAGGCAGGTGAAGTCATTGTCGATTCAAACGATATCAGATCTTGCGCATTTACATCGATTCTATTTGTTTTCGGAATACAAACTGTTGATCATGGCTCTTTTGGTCCCATTCGAGGCGAAATTGTGTCGAAATTACCGCTAAAAGTTGAAATCGCTCGGTCCAACGTTTAGTATTGTGATTGCATCAGTCTATAACCTTTGTCTGAGAAAATGCATGTTACCACCTCACCTGTCTATAGAGATAGCCTGGAACACAGTCTGACATCGCTGCAATTAATCGTCTATTGGAGGCCTCAATGCGGTAGATTCGTATATTTTGAATTTAAAACACTGACGAATTCAATGAATTACCTACCTACTTATTTTTTTCGGAATCCTTGGAAGAATTGACGAAATGAGACCATATACTATGTCAATGAATTGATTAACAGCATTTCCTCTGTACAATAAAGTTGAAATTATTGTTATTCAATTCATTGTTCAGCAAGAACCACGACGAGGTGTAGAGTCAACTCCATAAAAATTGAAAATGAAAATAAAATTCTTGAATAGTTATAACCTTATTAGGCACACTATGCCTTTTTCAAGTCTATATTTGCGCCTATTTTCATGGCTATTTGTTGATTGAATTTCCCTCCGAATGAGTGGCACTATTACACCGCGCTTTTTTCGCGCTTGTTTCAGGCAGTAATTTCAGAGCTGCAAACATTGAAGAAATTCACATATTTACCTACATCAAGTTCTTGTTTTGTTTGTATATTTTTAAAGCAATAATCTAGTGTTTTAAGAATGTCTGAAGAAACGTTTAATATGCTACTACATAGAGTGCAAACTGACATACAGAAAAATTGTTTTCTGAAAGATAAAATGGGTTCAAGCCCTGTGGACAGGAGCTTCTGGCGCTCTAGTTCAAACAGACAAATTATATCTCCGAAAGTATTGGTTTCTCAGAGTTGGGAATTATATCAATGTATTCATATGATAGAACTGCATCCTAAAGGAAATTCAATTCAAATAATAGTTTATTTATCAAGATTAAATGAGCAATCATGAGAATGAGAACTGCACCATGGAAGAAATCAAATTAAATCTGGCCAATTTTGCCCAATAACGAACTTAACCGAGATATTCATCTACCTAAACTACTCTGAAAATTTCAACTACCTACCTCATTCCGTTCGAGAGTTATATCTATGTCTATGGATGAAAAGCAGTCTCACTACTCCCAGATCTCTTACTTCATGTTCAGTTCCGAAATGTAAGAATTTTCTGAGAAAAACTAATTTCGGAGCAAACAACTGAGATTTTTCTCACTTCGCTCACAATTCTTCGATTGATTAGATAATGTCTCAGGAACATCATTTGACATTATGACAATTCATAGAATAATATCATTCTGTGACAACGTTGAAATACGATTTATTATTGAAATTTTGAAAAATCATATCTCCGAAAGTATTAGCTTGTTAGAGTTAAAAATGATATGAATGGATTCTTATGATAAAACTTCTTATTAAAAAAAATTTAATTTGGAATTTGTTTCGTAAAAAAAAAATTTTTTTTTTGTTACTTCGAAACCATCTGTCCGATTTTGCCCAATAACGAACAAACCTACTCTGAAAATTTCAACTCTCTAGCTCATTCCGTTCGAGAGTTATCGTGCCTACGGCCGGCTGGACCGGCCGGACAGAATGAATTTCGACCACGGATTCTTGATCAGTGAATCGAACCAAATCGTTTAAGACCATTTTCATCGAAATATTCGAAAATTACAGACATTTGGGCAAATTGATAAGCACTCAGTTCCGAGGAACTAGAGCGCCAAAAAAGACACTCTAATTCCAGAAAGCATTTCTCCAAAAACGAAATTAATGATTACTTTGCGATACTAGGCTACTGGTGAAAACTTCATATCACTCGAGGATAGTCATCACAGATAATGTGGCCCTCGTAAGTTTAGTTTACGTCCTCAGAGTAATTAACATACATTTATTATTGAATTTACGAAGGCTGCGATTCAAAGGATGAACTAGGTAATGTTAAGACGTCAAGTCAGACAGATAAATATTGTGTTGGTAGACATGACATTTCGACAAAAAGGCTTGAAATCCCCACGATACAGGGGGAACAAATAGAACCAGTTCTATTTATTTTCAAGCCTGAAACAGTCTACAAAATAGTCCCGGGCACTTGCGTATGTCTTCGAAATTTCAGGCGCAGTCAATCAGGCTGACAAATATGAACGAAAAAGGCATAGTGTAATAGGGGTTTTATTTATGTATTTAAGGACGAAAAACTGTCTAGTCGAGCCTGCAAATTGCTATCCTCGGCTCCGCCTTGGATAGCAAGTAGGCGAGACAATACACAGTTCTTCACCGAGGTGCCTTTTAAATTTTTTCGTCGACCTCCACATATTTTTATGAATTTTGGACCTCTTAATTAATTTCACAATAGCAAATGACACATACACTTATGTTTGTATTGAACCGTATCCATAGTGACTACAGCACTCACAGTTATTCTTACAGACACTTATGTTTGTATTGAACCGTATCATGCCGTATTCATAGTGACAACTGCGGACGAGAAAGTAATTTTGCGGACGAATATAGTTATTTATGTACCAAGGACGAAAAACTGTCTATCTAGTACGTAAAATGTCACTTTTCATAGAGGTCAACGAAAAATAAATATATACATATTCTCAAACATAACATTTATAAAACTAGAGTAGGCTAATGAAAATTGCGATTAAATCATATTAAAGTTCAAATTTCTCGTTTCTTCTATCTCCCGAATGATTTCGTTTCTTTTTTAATTCCTGTACATCAACATTGTTATTCCTATTTTTTACATGTTTCTTCAAATACTTCTTATTCACTTGAACTGAAGAATCTGAAGATAATCACTTTTCGAAATTGAATATATTGTAATAAATAGTTCTTCTGAGTTTCCTGATCTTCCGACCAGATGAATCAATTTTTCTTGAATAAGTACCTAATTTTCAATAAGGTTATTAATTTTTTTATGGAATTAAAAGAAATGAAATCCTTTATTTGATTTTAATTTCTAAAAATGTTCTTATCGTTTCCAGACTTGCTTTCGGTGCAGGTTTTAAAATGCAGGTATTTAGGCGAATTTGAGAGTAACTTTGGACGTTTTAATAATAAATATATTCAATCTGACTGTGAATGTATAGTTTGCTTTAGTTATCACATCGAAATCCTCTAAATTTTCCTCGCAAACTGCGCTAAAAACGGTTGAAGAAAAATGTAGCATTCACTTATAAATGCTCCATCTGTTCATTTTTTGGATAACCGGAACAGGTTACATATTTTCAATTTTTGAAGATGAAAAATATTGGCCCAATTGCTGTTCCCATTGACCTAATACAGAGTCTTTATAAATTATTGTAACATCGTAGTTGGTTATGAAGCCCTCATTTTGCCACTTCATATGCCTGCTGTTCGCATTTGCAATTATAGCCACAGAATTCATAATATACGCATAACTTCCCTGATGAGTTCAAAAATGATTGTCACTGGAGATTACTTTTCCTTCCGTCCCAGTTTGGACCAAAAATTTGTATTATACCAAATAGATTGATTTAATAGTTAATATAATTACATGGTTTCTTTCTGGGAAATTTTGATTAATGATTATTTAATAGTTGATATAGTTCGCTTCAAGTTTGTAGAAAGTGAAATTTTCAAATAAATGAATATTTGGATTTAAGTTTGTGGTTTTTTAACAACTTTCTTTTTGGCAACCCTGTTTTTTACAGCTGACGGGGGTTTCGTGCCTTGTGTGACTGTCAAACTTATTCAGTGTGGTCTATAATTTAACTATGAATCGACTCACAAACGAACAACGCTTGCAAATTATTGAATTTTATTATCAAAATTTATGCTCGGTTAAAAAAGTGTATTGTGCATTTCTTCCATTTTATGGTCAGTTTGGTCGACTTTCTCAGGCGGCTATTCGGAATCTTGTGACTAAATTTTGCACCAAATTTACATTATTGTGTATTAAACCAACAACACGCATACGTAGAGTGCGGACAGAGGAAAATATCGCAGCTGTGTCCGCCAGTGTTAGTGATGACAATAAATTGTCGATTCGGCACCATTCGCAGCAATTGGGCCTTTGTTAATCCACTACGTGGAAAATTTTGCGGAAGGATTCAGCTGTGAAACCTTTTAAAATACAGCTGGGGCAAGAATTGAAGTAGCATGACCTACCACAACGGATAACTTTTAATGAATGAGCGCTGGCAAAGTTGGATGAAGATCCACTTTTTTATCGCTAAATTATTTCGCGGTCTAGATCGTGTGATTTAACGCCTCTAAATCAATTTTTGTAGGGCTATGTTAAGGCTCATGTCTATAGCGAGAAGGCCGCAACGATTGACGTACTGGAAGCCAATATTGAAGAATTTAATCGTGAGATATCGGCCGATATGTTGGAGAGAGCATGCCAAAATTGGACCCGGCGTATGGGCCATTTGAAGCGCAGCCGCGACCAACATTTACATGAAATTATCTTCAAACATTAAATTATATGAATTGTTCTATCGTCTCAAATAAAGATTACATACATATTTCTTAATTTTATGTGTTTTTTTTCTCAAATCAAATCCGAAAGCTCTTAAAAAATCACCCGTTATTACACGTGATTTTGGGTACCATCCTAGCATAATTGGTGAGATTATCTCCTTCTCTTGGTTCACAACAGACCTTGTGATGACCAGAGTAGGGTAATTTGATTGAAAGAATGATGAGTGATAAAAGATACTGGAAATTTACTCCGTTTGAGGAATTTTCTTTCAGGAAATATCAAGCTGATGCAATCGACAATGAATTATTAATTAGTTTGGATTCTATTCTCCTTCATTTTTAAGAGATATCATACTAGCTATGAACAGATATGAATAATCTGTTCCCTTTGATTCCTTGATCCCCGGAAAAAATGGATGTGTTTTAATGGAAATTACATGAAATGATCTAATTCTACACAGGGGCTCCGTGATCCTTTATGTGCCCAGGGTCTCCAAAAGGTTAAAGACAGCCCTGAATAGAACTGCAATAAATTTGTATAAAATTTGCAATGCTTAATTCACCTTTTGCATGCTCCATTGCATTTCAATGATCCCATCCGTGGGACGTGGCCGAATAGTTTCGAAATTACTGATGAAAACGCTCGAATTAACAAATTACAATTGAATTGTATCAGTCAATAACCTCTTTGCGGAAATGTTTTATGCCCTCCCGATTTATCTTCCTGTTTTGTCATGAAGCGCTTGGGTATACGGAACTGTGACCGTATAATCCATGTAAAGGGTGAGGCCATTATTGCTTCAAATATTAGGATTACAAATATCTATACCTACTTAGTGACATCAGAAGTGTTACTACACCCAGAAGGAATAATTTCTTCAACTTGATCTTTAGGCAAGGTGGTCATCTTACATCAACAATGGAACGATAACATTTGAATGAAATTTTATGAACATGTAATCCGAAATCAAATCAATAATATATTTGGTAACCCCGTAGATTTGTTTAGTCCTGTACACGTCTAAGCTAACTACCAGGGTACTGAATATCAATTGCAGAATTAACCTTATTACATTGATTATTGATATTGATATTATCGATTCTTTTGAAGATATATGGATACATGTGATTATTGTGAATGAGTTGCAAATTCGAACCTTTAATGATCTTGGTCATCTAGACTTGTCAAATTTGGGTAGCTATAGAAATATAGTATCAGAGTCGAGCACGACTATTCTATGAAATTATGTCAATTCTATAATAATAATATATATAGGAGCATTATTTCAACGTCTTCCATGATACTACGACAGTACTATCCTTTTTATTTCGATCGAGAGGAAAAACCTTTTATAGGCCCACCCTGAGAGGGTCCGCTTCTGTCAGGAGTGTGAGACTCCAGTTTTTGATTGGTTTCTCACTAAAAAACCTCTCGCACGTTCCATGGATTAATTCTTTGTCCTGCCTTAGAGCGTCCCTTAACAAAAGAGATGAGCCGCAAGCGGCCTTCACAGTTGATGGGACCTGATGACTCGAAGTGATCCGAGCAACATCTTCAATTCGGTCACGTAGTTCGCTCTCATTCCGCCTAGGCTTCCTATGATTAGTACGATCATCCTAACCTTATGCCATGGATACAGGATTCCCAGTTCGAGCATTAAATCCTACTATTTTCCAATTTTCTGTTCTTCTTTCATCACCACATTATTTTCTGCGGGGGAGGAACATTCGACGATAAACAATTCCTTGAGTTCTTTGTCCAGCAGGAGTATATCTGGAATTATGGCGTGGATCTGCCAAGTTGTTGGAATCTCATAGTTCCAGCAGATGCAAGCTCTCTCATTTTCAACAACTGGTTCAATTTCCAGAGGCACATATGGTAGCACTGTTCGTTGTCTATACCATAAACCTCTCTCAGATGGAAGTGGTTCTGTCTTGCTCGAGAATTTTATCCACTGTCCAGTTAACTATCACGAATGAGTAGGTGATTATCGGAACTGCCAAGGTGTTCGTAGCTGATACTTTATTTTTCTCGGACAGCTGTGACTTCCATATATGTCGGATCTTTTTTTTTAGCTAGCTGTTAAGGCATCCTTGATTTGGGTTCTCCAGTGCACTCCATTCGAGGTGTCCCATGCTCATTTCCCCTTCTAGGTCTTCTCCTGTTTCTTCAGTTCTTCCTCTGTTTAGATGAAAAACAGCACACTTGTCCAGACCGAATGACATTCCTATTGCTGAGGTGTAGGTATTCGGCAACGATATTCAGTAGTTGTTGTAGTGCTGCCTTTCATTATTATCATCGTAGTTATTATTAAGGTTGAAATGAAAAAAAAAATTTAAAAAAACTACTTCCGCTCCGGGAATCGAAGCAGATACAAACTCGGAGCCGCCGGAGCATGAGTCCGAAATTTTCAGCTCGACCCCAAAGACGCGATATGAAATTATATAGGAATCAAGTGGAACTTGAACGGATTATAGTGGCTCCCAATTTCCATCCTCGTTTTATGTGAATATTTTGTTTGTCGAGTCTATACAAGCGCTCCAAAAAATACTGGTCCACTGTAATGGTTATAATTTCTTTATATTTCCCGAATATCTGCAGCAATATTGATCCGATCCAGTTCAAATCTAGAACTTGACTGTAAGATGAGGTTTTGAAGGATCTCGCAAAAGTTCAGCGATATCTAACGGACAAGTTTCTCAGAATACATTTTGCCATAAAATCAAATCGAATATTTGCTTTTGGGTGTAAAATTTCTAGAACCACTGAGTAGGTATATATCTAATCTAATTATTTTACAGGGGTGCTTATCCTATCCACCTCGATTCTTGGATTTGAATTGTCAGAAGTAACTAGAAAAACAAATTACTGCTTGGCGGGCAAAGTCTGATACGGTTATAAAATCACCGAGTATATACCTAAGTACGTATATTTATAGAATTACTTGGCGTTAATTCAGAAGCCAAATAAATTTGGTTCACTTATCTCAGACAAAAGTTTTCTAAGAAATGCCACAACTTTCATCTCAAGTTTCACTTTCTTCTTATTTGAGTGGCAGAAAGGAGGACGATAAGCAATTAGATATTGCTATTTTTCTGTTGAAATTTCAAGAATGACAGTAAAATTTAAATGTTGCGAGCTACACATCTTTCAGCCTTTCAAATACATGCTGATAGTGTGAGGAAATTACGGGAAACACGAGAATATCTGGCTACTTCTTTCTAGGAAAAAAATTATACGTTTCTCCAACAAGGTTACAAAATGTGGTAATTTTAGATCTGATTATGCAATATTAACATATATAAGGATTCTACAGTTCCTTGGCAGTTCGGAAAAAAGTGAAAGGCATTTAAAACCGAAAGGGAATTATTGCTTCTTTCATGGTTGAATTATACGGGGTGTCCTGTGTTGATATATTAGAATTTTGTGTTCAATTATATGTGATATAAACTTGAAATGTTCAGTTCCATTGTTCCATGTTTTCGAACTATAGGATTTTGGAATTTTAATGAATTAATCAGTTTGGACCTCGTATAGAAGGAATGAATGAAAGCACTGACGTGAGGCCAGCCTCATTTGGATGACTTCCCCCAATGTTATTGGCAAATTTTAAACACAGTTGAAAAAATTTCGAAGGAGGTGGAAAAATTTCGAAGCAGAAAAAATTGTTATAAAATATGAAGGAATTTGATAGCCTGACAGGATGAAACAAAGCAGGCAGATAATAGGAACGGAATAACATGGAATAACACCATATACCCTTGTACACATTCCTGTTGCCGTAAATTCAATATTCAATAGTTTTCGGCACAATGTGTGTAGCCAGCAAAAAATAAGATTTATCATAATAATGCATTATCCCAAAGTGGGTAGCTCTCTGGATGTTTTAAAACCAGAGCTGTGCCGAGCACTGAAGAAAAGTGCTTCGAGCCCTAAGCACTATAAGCACTCAATAAAAATGATCCCGAGCCTCGAGCACAAAGCACCGCGTTTTCACAAAAGGCTTGCGATTACTAAGCACTTTATAAAAGTAATTCGATTTTTCGAGCACTAAGCACTAAGCACTTTTAGATGGAAATGAGGATATTCTCTGCGAATTGTTATATAAAATCGTATTCAATTGGAGAAACATGTAAACTAGCAAACCTGCATTCCTCATATACATCATTGGAGTATAAGAAATAGAGTGCAGCGAAACAAATTTCTATAAAACCTACTTTGTACAAACATTTGCAATTATTTGTTAGAAAACTTGGCTGAAAAAAATTGTTCATTTTATTTGGAAAATAATTTGGGACCAGGGGATCTCCACTCCTTTGTTCTCCCGGGGCTGACAGACCTCTAAATCCGGCAATGGGGGTGGAGGGTAGTAGAGTTTTTTTATGGGCAGCCCTTTTTGATCCAGAAATGGACAAATTTGGAACATTGCTAAGGATAATTTGGTCATTGATGGAGTTACTTTATTAACTCCATTTATTAACATATTAGAGGGATGATATGGTTAATTTTATTTAAGACAATTTATCAATTACCTACTACCCCATGAAGGAAGTCAAAGATTTAGACCGATCAAGTTTAATAAATCTAGAACTGGGCTGTAAAATAAGGTTTTGAAGACTCTTGGCAAAATTTCAGCTATATAAGTATGTAGCATAGTTTGTGACATTCAGAATGCTTTTAAAATTTTCTAGTCGTACAATGCTCACAAAATTTGGCATAATTTTTCGGATCAGCATTTTTCAACTAACTAGTGAGTTTCAATTCGATCAGATGTCTTTTTCGAGTTATTGGGAAAACACCATATGGATCCGAAACCATTCGGCGCATTAACGAATCTAACAGAGATATGTTTGCCTCAAACCTATCCTGCACATGTCATTTCTCTAACTTATTTCGTTCCAGCGTTATCGTGCTCACGGAGGACGGACAAACATTCGAAAAACACAGGCATTTGGGTAAAATTATAGGCCAAACCATTCAGATGAACAAGCGCGCCAAAAATGTTCCTACATCCGCTTCAAATAATATTATTTGACTACGATTTCGACTAACTAGATCTCGAGTGAGAGAGTCAATAAAATACGATGACCTAGAAAATTGCTGAGCAATATTATCGACAATTATAATCATTAAAAACATTTTTTCGCATACAATTTAATACTCAATTAGTTTTGCAGCGATTAACTGGCAGAGATTGTCTATTTGAAAATATAGTCTTGATATCCGGAAACCAAATTGAGGCTGCCATTTGAGATGGAAATGAAATTTAATTACAGGCGATTTGTTCTTGCTACTATACTTATATACAATAGAATAGTCTATACCTGTAGCTCTTTCTTCGATGGGTCTGATATATTGTTCAAAATTATGCGATTCATAGATGAAATACTTACTTATGATCATATACAGGATGTTCAAAGAACTTGTTACCAATGAAGAAAACTCAATTTTTTAGTCAAATTCGATTTTATTCATCAACATAGTCTCCTTCATTGCAGGGCTTATTTATTATTATTATTATTGTTATTAGAATGGAGTCGTGAGGCGTTGTTTAGTCCTTTGGAACTGCGACCGATACGATTTTTTCTTCTATTACCCTGCTACTTATTCAATAAGGATATTGTCAATGGTGTTAACATACCTGAAATACTATAATGTAATTTAAAATGTAAAGTTGGTAACATCTAAAAATTATAGGTGAATCCCCGAGCTCGGATTTTCGACACGTGTTATCTTGTAATTCGTTTATTAGCTCAGATTGAAAGTGCGAGCGCGAGTGTAGCAGAGCATGGATTTTCCGCCGCTGTACTCTGTTTTTGTTCCTTGTTTGGTTTTTACACAAGTATATAAACATTTACTAAATGTATTTGAAGTTGAAAAATTACATCAGGAATATTTGAGAATCATAAAAAAATTAACGTTGGAAACCAATACCTAAAAAAAAAAATTACAAAAATATATTTGTGTTGCAAAAATTCCTTGATGCATAAGATTAATTGATGAATTAATTTGAAGCATTTATTTTTCCTATTGAAACATAATATTACATCAAATTTTATGTCAGTGAATCGCACAAATTCCTAGTTACTTTTACTTCGCGGGTTAACATTTGGCGGATGTGCGAGGTAATGATTCGAATGATGATTCAGTTTAGCTCACTAGTCACTCGTGCCATTGATATAAACTATGTGTCAATCCGTTAAGGAAATTAATACCACGTTAGATGAAAATTATTTGAATGAAGTAAATACTTGACAGATATCAAGAAAATGAAAATGTTCTCATCTGGATGGACGATTGTTGTAGGCTTCGATGATGAAGATGAATGTGAATGGAAAAAGGATTGATTTTCGTGAGTAGGAAGTTCTAGGTTTTCACGTCAGATGTTGAAGACTGGTTCCTTTTGAGAACTGATTCACTGAATAAAACTTTCGTGATGTGTGATAATTGTTAAAGACGGCTTGATGCACTTAGATGAATACGATCTTGCGATGATCGGAAGATAAGATAATATTTTGTTTTAGATGATTAATTCGCTTACTTGGCGTACCGGAGTGGGTATAGAAGTCTCTGGCGTACTATATAACACTATGGAATAGTATATTCTAAAACAAGTTGCAGAATGGGCTCCTATTGAAACACGAACGCATGAGTGTTGGAATTGCCTTCTGCAACGAGTATTAGACGATATTTTCTCTATTTCAGGCAATTTTTGTAAAATACTGTTGAAATTTAATGAAAAATTATTCGGATTATACATCCTAGTGACTTTTGTATTGTATCTTGGTAGTTGGTGTGACTGTTACGAAAGTTGACAGATTACGGAATTTGAATTTGAAACGTACGTAGGGCATGGAGATCAGATTTAAAACAGTTTCCTAATAGCATGAATGATTCAAAATTAGCAAGAAGGAAATCTCTAGTACCATATTTTTTAATGAAAATAAAACTTTTCCTCAACAATTATTTCACTATATCCAGATTATATTGTATTGTCAGTTGACGTGTGTTGCAATTTTATATGTTCGAATGTCAGTTCTGACTACCACAAAACGAAAAATATAACTAGAAACAATGCGGGAATGAGTTCATTCCAGCACTGGTTTTAGTGCTGGACTCATTACGATACTGAAATAGAGAAAAAATGTTCCATGTTCCCGTTCGTCTAAATGGTGCAGGACCTTTGTGATCGATAGACGTTTGATGTTCTGACACTAAACTTTAGTGTCAGAACATCAAACGTCTATCGATCACAAAGGATCGCATAAAATATGAACAAACATTGGTTTATATATATTTAGTAGAAGTAACTCGGTAACTGTACTTTAGTGACTAAAGTACAGTTACCGAGTTACTTCTACTAAATATATATAAACCAATGTTTGTTCATATTTTATGCGTTCACATATCCCCTCCAACTTGTTGCTTGCATTTGCGGGAGGATTAAAGCTATATTTCAACTGACTTGTGATCCTATGTTATACCCAGCCGATATTGGTTAACACGCATTGCGGATGCGCCAGGCATATTAATTTGATAATATTATTTGAATAATATTTATTGATTCATCTGCAACTGTGCGCCAACCGTATCATAGGCTTTAAATAATAATTAATTCGTTTGAGTATTTGGTTGACATACATAGTATATTATCATTATTATGTTAGAACTTACTTTCAGATATTTGGATGCCGGGAACTATAGGCGCTTTCTATTTGACGCTGTATCACTTCCAAACTGATGCGAAATCAGTTTGAACCAGAGAAATAGCCGGAATTTCCCTCTATTTCTCTGGTTTGAACTGATTTCGCATCACTTTGGAAGTGATACAGCGTCAAATAGAAAGCTAGGTATAATTAAAGACTAATTAATGGTGGATCAAGGGGTAAAAATGTCCAAGCACTTTTCATTCAAGAAATGCATCCCCAATCCATTCTAACTGCATGACTTTTGACAAACCCTGTGTATTCTACCTTTTAGGTCATCAATCCAAGATTGATGTCAGATTGACGGGAAACTGATTCTATACGCTTAGACTAATGGTCAGATTGACAATGTAACCTCCGTCTTTTAGAACTTATTGCTGCATCAGGATCTAAATCCTATCTAGTTGTGTTATTTGATATTATTTATGATAGGTTTTATTTTCAGCCTTATTATTTGTTTAATATTCAAATCCTTGCCTGTTAAAACCAGGTAAGTAGAGTGAATAAATAGATAAATAAATATCATCACTGAATACATGTGGCTGACTGTTTCTGTTTAATTTGAATTTTTTTATATTTTGGAATATTGGTAGGTCTGTATATGTAATCTTAATTATTCTATAAAGAATGGAAGGATATCAATATTATTTTGTACTTTTTGTATGTCCCCCAATAATGCAAAATCCCAGTGGTGTAATCTAATAGTAGTTCACTAAGAAAAAAAAACACAATATATGATCAACATGTAATCATTGTTATCATTATATAATACAAAATAATAAAAAATATTTACAAGTTATGTACAAAATCGCATGACGCCCGATCTACTCATCTGCCCACCAATATAGAACACCTAGACCTTGTTCATTTATACTGCCCTGAAAAAAAATCAAAATTTATTTACTCACCAAAAGTATTCATTCAGAAGATTACAAGACTTTTTTTTCCTTGCAGAATAACATGAAAACATCTGCCATGAAAAACTAACCAAGTTATTATAATGCAGTACGTCATACTTCAAAAAGAACATTTTCAAATGGCTCTATTTGTTAAGCAGTATGGAATTGTTTATAATCAAAATGAAATGTATTTGATTTTTAGAACTTACTTTGATAGAATAGGGTGTTTTATTATTTTCTCCACCATCCTGAAGCTCTTGTTTTGCTCCATCTGGTCCTGATGGAATGGTATCTACAAATCTTTCTTCGACTACTCTAAACCTTATATCCTCATTAGCTTCTAAGTATAAGTCATGACTTTTTCCATCAGCTGTAACATATTCCCAAATCCAAGCCTGTTCATCTTCAGCAAACCTTGACGGATGTGGAAGAAATTTAGCTGGTATGAGTATATCATCAAAAAATCCAAGGGTTACTGCAAATACTAGGAATCAACAAAAAATTCATTATATAGTCTCCCTCTTACCTTGAATGCCTTCACGGCTGACACTCTTTACTTTTCCAGTTATAATTTCGTCTAATGAAGGTCTAAACATAATATAACGAAAGTTTACTTTTGTATATGTTGATCCATCGCCAGGTTTGATGTAACTGTCTCCAATATCAGTGATTTCGTGTAGAGCGATGCAAAGACCTACAGAAAGAAGAACCTGAAACAATGAAGGATGGAAATATTAAGATTATTTTATAAATAATATATACCGACCTTGTTGGCCAATTTTTTATTGAGTTCCCCTTCGACAGCTTCACGTAAGTCTAAATGGAAAAGTTCTGGTGGAATACGTATAGTATTTTCGATATCTGCTAATACAAACATCGTGAATTATTTAAAAGATCGAAAAAGACTGCTATGGCTAATATCAATAAAGTAAATAATGTTTTGAAAAGAACAACATCCGAGTTGAATAATTTTAGGTTAGATACAGAAAATTAGGGTTAGAGCACAGAACACGGCAAAAAAGTTGTCAATTTTATTAATTTATTTTCTAACGTTGGCTGTATTGTGACCGCTTAGTGAATTGGTAGGACTACTTCCTTACTTTGTTTAGGCAACTCAAGTTACACTCAATGAATCAAGGAAAATGGGCGGGAAGTTTATAGACTCAAACGTCCAGATACGTATATTTTGTATAAATGGGGGAAAATCCCCCAATAATGTGATCGCCGTGATCAGACAAAGATATATCCAACCAACTGGTACCTTTACATTTCTACAATAATTGAGAACGATAAAACGCTTTGGAATTCAATCAAAATTTAAGTCTTAAGGAAGACTATGTCAAGATAATGGAATCGATAATTCTGTAAAATGCTCCTTTGTACCTGCACTTGCACATCTACAGAAAATAATGAGGATTTGCTCGGATCACCCTAGACTTTCCACCACTATTAAAAAATCGTTCCCATATTTAATAAATATATTTCAACAAATTCTTAACTTATATATTATCATTTTAGAATAAGCATAATTGAATCTCCCGAGTCTGGAAATATAGAGCCGTTGACTTCTGGGCACTCTCATAAAGCTTTGAGTTTTGCTAATTGTGTTTCTATGTCTTCATCAGTTAAACCTTTCTCTTTCGATGTCCCGCCAATAGCACCCCTTTCAGGGGTTGGTGCTTCAGCCATCTGTAAAAAAAAAATGTATGTCAACGAGGGGAAAAATATATCTAAATCTCGAAGCAGAACCCAGAAATTCTAGTACCGCCTGGTGACTTCACTATCAGTTGATATATATGCGATATTGCATGAATCTGGTGGGGTATTCTTTTTCACTATTTTTTATCCCCTTTTATTTGGCCCCTAATTAATGTCCTTCAAACTAACAATTGGATGGAAAAGCTCAGAGGATCATCTAAAGGTAATACTAGATTTTCGTATACAGTCTCATGAATTTTTCTCCCATAGTTTCGCAGAGAAAGCTCAGATTTTAGTTAGGTACTGTATGTTTAGTTGGCACTTTCATACTGACCCAATAAAAATATTAAAAAAAATATCTTACCTTTCCCCCTATTTCGATACCAATTTCATCCAATACTTGTGTAACGATGTTATCACTTTCCTCTTCATCGCCTGATTCAGTCAGCATATCATCCAAGGTTTCATTTACTGCATAAGAAAATTAATTAATCATACAAAAATGTCTAAAATCTACATCCAACTTGAAAAACTATTCAGATAACTCAAATAAGAAAATATTGAGCCCACTTAGTCTCCAAGACAGTACTCACTCATTTCATCTGTCATGTTCATCTTCATAGATTCTCTACTGAAAGCATTAACAGTAGCAGCGATTTGTTCTGGTTTCATAATTCTGTTCATTTCAGCCATCGATTTTCCTGCTACCCCCATAGATTCAGCAAGTTTCGCATTGGCAGCCATCATTTTATTCTGTGTACCGATTCCAGTTATTTTGCTATTAGCTGCATAGGTATTATTTTTTTGTTTGCGTAACCTAACTAGTTGTAATGCAAGAACTTTACAAACTTCCTTGTTACCCTCCTTGGCATTTTTCTTTATTTCCAATTCCTGCAAAAGGAAGAGGTGAGTGAACGAAGAAGGAGGTTGCTTCCTGTGTTACCAATTTTTTCTCCTCTCTTTCAAGAAGTCTACGGTCTCGTTCTATATCTCTTCCGGCTTTCCTTAGTTGACGATCAACTTGTCGCTGCTCCTCTGCAACAATAATCGCTCAATATTACTTCAAGGTTTAACAATTTCGATTGACACTACTTTTATTTGATTCCACGTTGGGTTTCAAAGGAAAGTCTTCCATAATAATTGGAAATTCATCCATGATTTGATGAAAAGAAGAATTTCAATTGCTTCTTGAAATATTGAGTTTTTTCGACATTTCTCGGTACAGTAATTTTATGATGACGAATATTGATATTGTGAAGTGATGACAGATTTTGAAACTATCATAAAATATTACGGATATATCACCGAACATAAAATAGGTACATACCTTTAGGATCGGGTTTTGAAAACCAATCAAACATCTCGAAAAAGAATCTAGTGCTTTCAGAAAAACTCAAAAAGTTTAAAACAGTTATGTTTAGATTGGGAAATGACTCACTTAACCAATCTTTATGAAGAGAAGAACAACATTTAGCCCAAGGTTGTTCAAGAATCAAGGAAGCAGAAAGCAGATGATATGTCATCAGCGTATTGTTGGTTGCGGAAACATAGAAGAACTCTAGGTGTATGCAACCCAAGATACTGTACGCAACCCAAGATACTTTTGCATGCCAAGAGTCAGACTGTCTACGTAGTACGTGCGGTGCAAGTTACCTAAGATTGGGGAAAAGAACGCAGATGAAAAACCCCTCTCTTTACAAATAATAGATCATTTCAAGTATCTATTTATTGGAACATGTAAAATGGTTAACTCAACAGTATTATAGATGTATGCTGGATCAAAATATATAGTATAATGCATAGACACAGGTGCATGGTCAATCAATCGCAATATTCGCAATAGGTACAAAGTAAAAAGCTATAGGTACATGGTGAGTAGCCATAGGTGTATCGTGAAGACCAATATGTGAATGGTCAATAGTCATAGTTATAGTCCGTTTAAGATATATTGACATCAAGGGTGGCTTTGGAAAATCGAAATTCAGTTGGCAACGGTCCGTCTAGTTATATTTCAAGTCACATAATTTAGGTTGTTCGCATTGAAAATAACCATGAGCTGATGAACTGTCATTTATTATTTATGTCTTACAATTTCGATATAACGAAAATCGAACAATTTGGGATAGTTTTTACATTTGTGTTTATAATTAATCGTACCGAGTTTGAGTATTTCCGCATCCTTTTGCTATTAAAAATGTCTGGAATTGATTACGATACCTCTCGCCTAACAAAAAGGGAACACGAAGCAGTATATAGATTTTAGTGTGAATTCTTCAGGGAATCTGTAGATATTACCGCCAGCATTGCTCTAGTGTTCCAGGTAAACTGTTATTCAACCACTAGGAGTGTATTCTGATTATTACATTGGCCATAATATTTCAGATTTCTTCAAGTACTGTTCGAAGAATTCTTAGGGTAAAAGGGGAAGGCACATCATTAAAACCTGGCAGCAGTTGGGGAAGAACTCCTGTGATATACAATTTTAAATTCAAAGAGACATTACATTAAATTCGAGATTAAAAATTTGAGAGAGCACTTCACTGAAGGTTTTCTTTGATTAGTTCTTTCCTTCATGATTTCTACGAACTAAACAAATTAAAGTTTGAAATAGAATTTTAAATCATTAAGTTTTTCAATATAAATTATAATACTAAAACGACAATTCATAGGAAAATGGCAAATAATCTTTTCTGTTCCTAGTTGCAATTGAAATCCATAAATCTCACAGCTTATGTAAAAAAAAAGTACATAGTAAAGTTTTCGTTCTGATTTTTTTTTTTGTGGAAAAATAAACACTTGAACTATTAGATACGAGATTAGATACGAGATTAGATATCATTGCATAAAGATTATAATATTTTACAAGCTATTACTTTCCAAGTTAAATTAAGACAGAAATAATAAGTCTGCTTAAACACTGATAAATTAACTCTTCTTCCAAAATAATGCTCCATTATTCAACCCACCTCTCAATAATTTATACTGACGAAGTAATAATAATAGCATAATATTTATTAACGTTATATTAATGAAATTATTCAATAACCAATGTGGATTCAATAAATGAAAAGTGAGTTTCTTATGGGCTTTTACACCTTGATTGATTCTCCAATGGCTTTGGATAAGGAACCTAAGCTCTAAGATATATTGAGATGCTCATGATTATTATGTCAAAAGGTTCTTCATCCTGCATTAAATAAACTATCCAATTTTTGTTCTTCTCTAAATGATGATAAATATTGACTTTTCCAATTCCTTGAAATGGTTTCTGGGTATCAACCTCATATTTACATTTGTTTCATCGGTCTACTGCAGTTGAACTTGGAAAATTATCCTTCCAAAATCTCAGGATAAAATACATTCGCGATTTGAATTTCCAAAGTACATCAATAATGCATTTATTAGGGTCTTCGATTAATTACAAATTGGAGATAGCATTGAAAATATTCAAGGTTATGTGAATATTTATTTTCTCTGGTTACAGAACAGTAATTTTTTGTAACTAGAAATAAGGCACCAACTACACGTTCAAGGCCTACTTCGATGTCAATATATCTTAAACGGACTATACATAGTGAAAGAATAAGGGTTCCGGTACCTTAGGTGTAATCACACCTTTACTCTCTGGGAGGACACTGTGCGATGGGATGACTAGCCCGTATCACGAAGGAATTTTTGTTCATGATTTAAAAATAAGAATATTTCGCCGTGTGTCTTCTAGCAATTAGGCACAGCCACCTTCTTCTATCTTTAGTTTTGCATAGAGTTCACAAGTCGAATCAACGCACAGGAGGTATCATTGATTTGCCATGAGCAAGAACAGACGCGACTCTTTAATATTAGTGTTCTGTAACTCTCGACGAATTCAACTAAACCGAGACTTACCTTCACATAGCCGACGCTTTACGTAATACGTAAAAGCTCACGCCACCTATGCGAAAATAGGTATAACAAACCGCATTTTCCATTCCATTAGCAGACTATTTATTTTAGCTTGACTCTTGAGGTATCTTTCATTTACAATATGTTTTTTACGGATTCGAAATGAGCCGAGCAAGTAAGAAGATAACTTTCTCTAGCTTTGGCTGTTCAATTTGCAGAATTCTATAATATGCTAAACTATAGAAAAAAGTATTTCTGTACTCTAGAATGCACGTTGCATCAACAGTTGGACAGATGGCGCTAGGCACCCAATTATGAAGAGTATAAAACAATGGTATACCTAATGATATGTAGAACGATGAATTATAGTCACAAACACACAAACTACTTTGTGGTATAAGTGGTATTCTTACTAAGTTACTGGATTATTACCATATAAACAGAGTCTGTGGTATTATAATACGATCGACTGCTGTATATATATTCAATATATAACCAATGAATTTGGCCAATCATAATTGTCTAAATTTTGAAATCTCATACATCTCGTGTTTTTCATTTTTGATACAGTGCTGAGGTCACCCCAATTAAGGAATATGAGTTATAAAAAGTATATCTGTCTCAGATTATAAACGTCAAAATAAATAGTATTACCAAAATGAAAATCGTATTTTAAGCCCGTTAAAAATGAACATTCACCGTATACCAACGGTGAATGAATTTGAATTAAATAATGAGTGCTTCAAGCTTAGTGGATAGAGCGAGCCGGAGATCTACTCAGAGGGTAGTGATAACCAATATAACCATTCACTGTCGGGTCAAAATTAACAGTGCTGTGCCTAAGCTGGCGTAAAGATACAGCAACAAAGTCGATAAAGAACACAACTGACTCTCCTTAGTCGTACAAGATCCTAGGATCTTCTTTGGGATCTCTTGGGGAAGACTTAGGGGGGTCAGGTCAATACAATCATAATCATGTCTATAGCACGCGTGCAAATTCAAATTGACTTCACTACGAAAGAAAAAGGCTAAGAAAGCGCGTGCGCAAAGTGACTTTTCCTCACGCAATTGAAACGAGCGAACGCAATTCTACTGCTGCTCGATGATCGATATGATTGGATGTGATATGTGGTTCCAATAAGATGGTGCCAAAAGTCATACTGGTTAAACAATTGATTTAGTAGCAGTACTTTACCAATCAATAAATGTATGAATTTTATTTTTGCGACGATGTTCTGGAGAACATCGCATTATTATTTTGCCCAATTCTCGGTGATTACTTGTAGAATGCCGACCCACTAATTTTCGCGAAATTTCGTGGAGTTACTTGAGGCGTAAGTTTTTCCGTAATTCAATTCCACTAGAATACATATGTCAGAATTAAAAAATCTGTGATCATAGACGATTCTCTCGTTACTGAAATATGTGATTAAAATGGTATGAAATGTATTAATATATTATAGGAGCTAAGAAAACGGTACCTATATATCGATGCTAAATTCGATTAAGAGTGTCCAATAGAGGTGAGTAGACAATAGAACATGCGCGCAAAAACTCCTGACTTCATAATAATGAAAAATGTACCGTTGTTAATAAATCAACAAGTCCAGAGCGTTCCTGCCAATAGGGTCCTTCAGAATGGCTTCGTATAATTAATATACTTATGCATATATTTCACAAGTCAAATAGACTCCAGGGGGTTCATTGATTTGCCGAGAGAGCAAGAGCAGACGCGTTTCTGGCTTATTGGCCTTCATCAGTACTCTGTAGCTTCTCAACAAATTCAATTAAACTGACCCGGGTTAAGCCTCTCAGAGTCGGCTTGGTCGATCATACCTAATCGCTCACGCCACCTATGAGACAAAACACGGAAATCAGCCTTTCCCCACCAGTGACTATTTGAAGCGCGAAATCATATGCCACCAATCGCTCGATATTAATCGAGAAACGAGTCCCGCACAGCTCAGGCACAGTATCTTCCCAATGGCCATGAACGCTGTTTAGCGTTTTCAAAAATAATAATGAAAAATGGCGATACCGTTGTTAATAAATCAACAAGTCCAGAGCGTTCCTGCCAATAGCATAAGTATATTAATTATACGAAGCTATTATGAAGGACCCTATTGGCAGGAACGCTCTGGACTTGTTGATTTCCTGACTTCATGTCAGTGCTTGAACCAATTTTTCATGTACCATTTTTCTAGATTCGGCACATTCTTCATTTTCCTCATTCACCTATACAGAATGAGTCTTGTACATCAACGTTAGCCATAACCATATATTTCTCTCATCAAATAAAACATTTTCATCTTTTATCATTCTTGTGCGCATGTTCTAGGGAACAGCGTGCTATCATTCTGCCCAAATGTCTGTTATTTTCGAATGTTTCGCCGAAAATGGTCTGAAACGATTAAGTTCGACTCACTGTTGAAAAATTCAAGGTCAAATTCGATTCTGTACCACGATAACTATCAAACGGAGAGAGATGGCGACATGCAAGTTTCAGGGTAGGTTGCGCATCCGAATGTATTAAAACGTTAATGGGCATCATCTTCCAATTTCAGACAATTGGGCAAAAAGATAACGCGATGTTCCCCAGAACATGCACGCAGAAATTAATGTAGATACAACAGTCTCACCCTGTACGTTCATGTCCCCATTGAAATTCCCGATATGCATGGGGAAGCTTGACCATATATTATACAGGGTGAGTCTTTGACCACTGCATTAATTTTAACCAAAGATTCCTCTCATCAAATGAAACACTTTTTTCATTTAACATTTTTCCAAATTCAGCTCAGGTAAAAAGATACAGGCTGTTGAAATTTTGAAAAAAAATCAGTTTTTATTTTGTAGCTTTGACATCCTTTTTTCGAATAAAATGAATGTTGGCGTAAAGTTTCCTATAACTATGATACATATTTTCCAAATATTAGTTATTTTCTACTTTTACTGGTTTTCTAGTTATGGACTCGTGGATTCATAAAACTAAACGAAATTAGCATAAAGAAAGCATATAAAGTTTTTCTTGAGTCATTTCAAGAATATTCCATCGTTTTAGAACATTATATTATTCTTCATCATTTCTCCTTAAACGCACCGTTTTCGAGATATTCTTCATTGAATGTTTTAAAATGGAAAACTCCAGAAATTTCACTACTTTTATGGATCCGTCCCTGAGCGTTGAAATCCCGAATCAAGCTGTAAACCACGTTACCATGCCTTATTCTCGTCCGCCAACAATGTCATAGATATTTTATATGCGGGAGTGTATTAGCACATTGTGAAATCTTTAAACGCTTGTAACTTTTCACCTGAGCCGAATCTGGAAAAATGGTAAATGAAAAAAGTGTTTCATTTGATGAGAGGAATCTTTGGTTAAAATTAATGCAGTGGTCAAAGACTCACCCTGTATAGGTCTTAGCTCTCAGAAATGTCCTTCTAAATAGACGTTTATGTCGGCGCTGCCTTCTACCCATTCCCATGACTTTGACTTGATTATTATGTTTTCAATTTCTTTAGATGAAGTTACAAATCACACTTGACTTCATCGTCTCACTTATTCTTATTCGGCACTCTTTAACATAAAGCGATATGGCCAACATAAATCTCGACAACGCTCTACCTAAATACATTCAATGGAATCATATGAAATTCACGAAATCTTCACGCTACTTCAACATCTTTCCTTCATTCAAAAACAACTTTGAATTTCTGCCTGAACGATTAAAGTGATAAATCAATATTTTGGACAACGGACATTTATATAAAGATATCCATCCATATCTGCATTCAGATACTGTGCAGTTTGTTGTCGTGAATGGGACCTTTTATTTATATTATGTGACTGTAACAAAGGTGGGGTATATTAAGGGTTTTAAGAGTCAGTTTGACTATTCATCTTCGAATCATTAAGCTAATTCGATTGTCACACACGATAAAATATCTGCGAAGGACCGTTATGGTTTTGGGGAACATTTGTGGAGGTTTTTTGTTCTGTTTCGTATATTAAAGAAATATGTATTTCTGGGTGAATGGGATATTGAATTTATAATCGAGATGTATCCTTTGAAGAATTTCTGAAGCAGTACGGGTTTTTACCCGATTGTGAGACTGATATATAGGGTGTTTTCTTAGATACATGAGATCTTTATAGAAGATGATTCTGAAATAGGTGGTGAAAATTTGAGACCATATAGAGCAGTTAAAAATGTGAAGAAAACCTTAAAAACATTTTTCTATAAAGCGACCCCCATGAAAGATACAGCCCCCTAACGATGACTCTTAAAAAATGGGTTTGATCTATTACCATTGATACCTTTGCTAATAACAATCTGAGTAGTAGTACATTCACTAGTTATTTAACACTAGATGCAATGAAATGAAAATCATCCCTAAATTTAATTCAGGGGTGTATCAAAATACATATATTACAAATATTTACTCCTTCGACATGAAATTATGAGAATTCAGAATTTTTAGATAAAAAGGGGGAAAGCCCCGTGGCAGGATCTTTGGCGCTCTTGTTCAATTTTTGACAAACCATATCTCCGAAAGTATTGGTTTCTCAGTGTTGGGAATTATATCAATGGATTCTTATAATAGAACTGCACCATAAAAGAAATTAAATATTAATTCAAATAATAGTTTATTTATCTGGATTAAATGAGCAATTTGCAATGATTTAACCTCATGGAATGGGTTGTTGCAACTTACACTCGGTGCATGGTTTTCACTATTCGAAATACTTAAGGAAAGTGTCATCGAAATGTCTATAGAGCAAGGCTGGAGACAATCATAGAAGATCGTCCATTTATTCCTGATATTTAAATAGGTATAAGCTGACGAACAAATTATTTCAATACTTCAAAATATATTAATGAAATACAATCCTCTTTTCATCATTTCAGCATTTTTTTGCTAACAACATTATGAAAATAATGTATATAGGAAAATGTCTCACTACTTAAGGAAGGAAGTAAAAGGTAATATTGAACTCGGTGGTCAACGAACAGTAATTTCTTTTGATGATTCCATTATGATGTTCTTTCCTATTGCCTTCATCAACTACATCATTAAAATGATCCAATTCTAAATCTTCTGAAACATCGTCCCACATATTTGCACATAAATTATTCAATATGCAAGAAGTCAATATTATTTTTGGTAAAAAAAACAGTCTTGTATTTGTATATATTCACAAATTTAAGATGCGGAACCTTGTTTTCCCACACAAAAAATTTTCAAATTACGAATTATATAAAAAAATAAGATGACATGAATAAACAGTGAACACAGATAGAACACAGACATATAGAACTCACATTCTGTGAAAACATAGAAGTACGAAGTATTATTGAAATTTTGAAAAATCATATCTCCAGAAGTATTGGCATGTTAGAGTTGAAAATGACATCAATGGTTTCTTATGATGGAACTGCATCTTAAACAAAATTGAATTTGAAATTTGTAATGTAAAAAAAAATATTTTTTTTCGTTACTCCGACACCATTTAGCCCAATAACGAACTCAACTGAGATATTTATCGCTCAAATCTACTCTAAAAATTTCAACTGTGTTGCTCATTCTGTTCGAAAGTTATCGTGCCTACGGCCGGCCGGACCTAACCAAACTTAACCTACCCTGTAAATTTCAATCCTCCAACGCCTTTAGTTCGAGAGTTATCGTGTTAACAGATGGCCGGCTGGACAGAATCGATTTCGTCCACGGATTCTTGATCTGTGAGTCGAACCAAATCGTAAGATCATTTTCAGCCAAAAATTCGAAAATTACAGACATTTGGGCAAATTAGTACTCTGTTCCGAGGAACAAAAGCACCAAAAAGGTACTCCTATTTAACTTGTATAAGATGCACAATTTTCTAGTAAGATCATTTTTACACGCATGTTCTGGGGAACATCGCTCAACAGAGTGATATTGACCCAGTTGACAACATAGCTTTCTGTTTAACATTAATTTGCGTATTTTCCATGTAATTTTCTCCACGGGTTTTTGCAGCAATCTTCTGTTTATTAATTATGGAATTTTCCACATAACCCTCAGCATACTATATTAGACTTCCATCCCCAATGCCGTTAATTAGCTCGAGCTTTAGGAACATAGAAAAGGGGTCTCCGAGCTAAATTAAATTCCACACCCCTTTCATCCACTTTTTGCGATAAAAATTTGACGTAAGAAATAAAGCAGCACTCCAAATATTAGAATTTTTTTTTGAGGCTCCTAGGGTTCTGTTTCCCATGAAATTCTGCACGCTCCAAGGGGTCATTATTGGTCTCCATGTTAATATTTTGCATCTAACTACCGAGTTTCAAAACGAAGAAATTACGAAAAAATATTATGTATCTCACGATAACTTGAGAACGGAAAGATATATCGACTTGCAATTTTCAGGGTAGGCTGCGCATCTGTATGGGAGAGTTAAGTTCGTTGTTGGGCATAATAGGTCAAACGGCTTCGAAGTTATACACATCTGAAATATTATTTTCTCGATATCTCAAATAATACGGACCCGGAATAAAGTTCATGTACAGGGTGATCCAATATACACGTAGAAAAAGTCTAAAATTTTCCCTGTACGGATCTGATTTATTCGATTTCAGAAATATTGAAGAAAGGCGATAAAGGTGACAAAACTTCAAAATTTGAAATCATTCAGTCGATAAGTTCAAGAGTTATTGAACTGTGAAATTTCACTCATAAGATGAACGTCAGCCTGTATATCCCAAAAGAAGGCACTCAGGCGATTTAAACCACTTGATACGAGTCCAACCTGATGACATCAATTCCTTGTATCTGTTTGTCGCATTCTTCCCGGGACACCCTGTATTATAAAAGCTTAGACCAAGGTGTATATCGATGCTACATTCGATACAGAGTGTCCAATAGAAGTGAGCAGATAATAGAACTTGCGCGTAAAAGCTCCTGAATTCACGACCGTGCTTGAACCAATTTTTATGATTTTTGCGCGTATGTTCTGGGGAACATCGCGTTATAATTTTGCCCAAATGTCTGTAACTTTCGAATTTTTTAACGAAAATGGTCTCAAACAATTTGGTTCGACTCCTCAATGAAGAATTCGAGATCAAATTTAATTCTGTCCGGCCGTCCGGCCGTTGCCACGATAACTTGAGAACGGAAAGAGCTAGCGACTTGAAATTTTCAGGGTATGTGGCGCATCTCAATACGACAAACAAGTTCGTTAATGGGCATAATCGGCCTAATGGTTTCCGAGTAATAATTTTGTTTTCAACCAATATAGATCCGATCGAATTGAAACTTGGTGAATAGTTGTAGACTATAAACCTAAGCACGTTTGTGAAATTTTGTGAGAATCGTATCCTAGAAAATTATTATAAAATATTTTTGTTGTCACGATAACCTGAGAACGGATAGAGATAGCGGCTTGAAGATTTCAGGTTAGGTTGTGCATCTGAATGCGATATTTGAGTTTGTTTATGAGCATAATCAGCCAAACGGTCTTAGAGTTATAGCCATCTGAAATTTGGTTGTTTTTTGTTCCTCATTAACTCGAAAAATTCTAAGCCGATGGAATTCAAAGATGGTTATTAGTTGTAGAATGCCAACGCGAAATTTTTAGAAAATTGCGTGAGGATAGTGTTTGTAGAAAATTTTTAAAAAAATCATTGAAAATTGAAAGAAAAAATTCAGTATACATTCGTCTGAAATTGCTGAAATTTTGCAAGAGCCTTTAGAACCTAACTCTACTGCCAATTTTCAAGTTTTAACACGATCGGTTAAATATTGTTGGAGATTCGAGCAGCCTTGCGTGAGTTCAGTAGATGGGTGACCGTTGCTTCGATAACTTTCAAACGAAAGGAGATGGGGACTTGCAATTTTCAGGGTAGGTTGCGTATCCGAATGGGAGAGTTGAGTTCGTTTTTGGGCATAATCGGTCTAACGGTTTCCGAGTTATACCCACCTGGAATATTATTTCCTTGATAACTCAAAAATTAAATATTCGATCGAATTGAAGCTTGATAACTAGTAGTAGAAAATCAACATACAGACGTGTTTAAAATTTTGTAAGAACCGTACCTCTAGAAAATTTGAAAAAAAAGACGAAAAAAAAATTTTAAGAACCGTACCCCTAGAAAACTTCAAAAAAATCACGAAAAAAAATAGGTTCAAGCACTGACGTGAAGTCAAAAGCTTTTGCGCGTATGTTCTATTGTCCATTCTTCTGTATTGGACACCCTTAATCGAATTTACCATTGTAAATGATGTTATCCATTCTCCTGTATTGGACACTTATTACGAATTTACCATGGTAAATTCGATTAAGGGTACAGAAGAATGGACAATAGAACACACGCGCAAACGCTTCTGACTTCACGTCAGTGCTTGAACCAATTTTTTTCAATGATTCACTTCTTGTGAATGTGTAGATGAAACGCATCAATTCCCAGATTTTTCATTGGCCTTAGAAGTCCTCGTACAAACGAGAGAACATAATTTCTCCAATATTTCAAGTTCCATAAGACGTTGAAAACAAACTGTTAATCTTTCATTCAAGAAGTAAACAAGAAACAGGTTGCGCGACCTGATATACTGGCACCCCATACGACGACCTACTTGAACAGAATGGATAGCCATCTATCCACTTACCAAATATACAAATATGAGAAACATTTGAAGAATACTTTCCCACCCTTTAGTAAGTTCACCTGTTTACAGCATCACGTAGTGGGTGTATTGTAAGGGTAACCAAAGGGTTGACAAGTTTAATGTATCCCGAAGTGTTCGTGAGAATATCCAGACTGGCAAATTTTTTTTTCGATCGATTTGCAGGGTCATGGTAGCTCATAAATGAAACTGGCGTATCACCTGTACTCTGTCATTCATAAGGAATATAGATTTGGTTCTCAGTTGTTATATTTTTCACGATGGGACGGTGAAATTCTGGTTCTCACAGTGTAAGGTACTTTCAGGTAGCGATGGGTTTCGCCGACTGGTAGCCTGGCTGTAACAGTATACCGTTCGGAATATTTTTTGAAGAGGTTTTGACCCTTTTGTTCCAGATTGGCTTTTTGCATGTCGCAATATCTTTTGTATTTACTAACTCGTTCCAAGTTTGGAATTATTACAATGTGAGTGATCTTTGAAACAAATTTATTTATTTAAGGTATGGAGGAATATTATTTCTCTATTTCAGTATCGTAATGAGTCCATTCCAGCACTGAAAACAGTGCTGGAATGAACTCATTCCCGCATTGTTTCTAGTTATATTTTTCGTTTTGTGGTAGTCAGCACTGACATTCGATCCTATCAAATTTCAACACACGTCAATTGACAATACAATATAATCTGGATATAGTGAAATAATTGTTGAGGAAAAGCTTTATTCTCATTAAAAAATATGGTACTAGAATTTCCTTCTTGCTAATTTTGAATCATTCATGCTATTAGGAAACTGTTTTAAATCTGATCTCCATGCCCTACGTACGTTTCAAATTCAAATTCCGTAATCTGTCAACTTTCGTAACAGTCACACCAACTACCAAGATACAATACAAAAGTCACTAGGATGTATAATTCGAATTTTTCATTAAATTTCAACAGTATTTTGCAAAACTTGCCTGAAATAGAGAAAATATCGTCTAATACTCGTTGCAGAAGGCAATTCCAACATTCATGCGTTCGAAAACTCGCTCCTTCTTCGCTCGTTTTCGAATTTCGCATTCGTGTTTTAATAGGAGCCCATTCTGCAACTTGTTTCAGAATATACTATTTTTACATTACAACTTTCGAATTCAATTCTTTTTAAGATGCAGTTTCATCATAAGAATCTATTGATATCATTTTCAACTTTATCAAATAAATATTTTGGGAGTAACTCGTAACTCTATGATTTAACATCTATGTTCATACATTTCATCATTGTCATCTCATCTACAGATAAGAGACATGTCAAACAAAGTATGATTAAATGCAAATTGACCAACGGAATAACCTCAGCTAACGAAGATAGCTCTTGTATAATCCGTATGATGATGATAATCCATGTTCAATATAAGAACGGTTTTCAAAATACGAAAGCTCTGTGGACAGCTTTGTCACTCTTATTAAACTACTAGCGAGTAATTATTCAAGTTTTGACACATCATATCACCTAAATTATCGGTTTCTCAGAGTTGGGAATGAAATCAATGTATTCTTATGATAAAACTGCATCATAAAGAATTGAATTCAAAACGTAGGTATTTGACTCGCCCCATATGTTGCATGTATGTAAATGCAAATTATAATTATAGCATTCTATGAAATAATAAAATTACGATTAATTATTGAAATTTTGAAAAATCATATCTCCTAAAGTATTAGTTTGTTAGAGTTGAGAGTGATATTAATGGATTCTTATGAAGAAAAAACATGTTAAAAATATTGAATTTGAAATTTGTAATGTAAAAGATTTTATTTTTCTTAATACCGAAATCACCCAATAACGAACTTAACCGAGATTTTTATCTCCATACTCTGAAATTTTGAACTGTCCAGCTCATTCCGTTCGAAAGTTATCGTGTTAACGGACGGCCAAACAGAATCGATTTTGACCACGGATTCTTGATCGATGAGTGGAACCAAAACGTTTGAGACCATTTTCAACCAAAAATTCGAAAATTATAGAGATCTCAGCAAATTGATATGCACTCTGTTTCGATGAAAAAGAGAGACAAAAAAATCAAAAAACTGTGTGTACCTACAGAGTGTTACAACCGACTTTGTAAAAACCAAAGTAGGTTAATTCGATTGAAAGAATGATGAATGATAAATTATACTGGAATTTTAATCCGTTTTAAGGAGTTTTCTTTCAGGAAATATCAATCTGATGGAATCGAGAGTGAATTATTCAAAAGTTGGGATTCTATTCTCCTAAGTAATTTTCAAGAGACATCATATTAGCAATTGAACACATATGAATAATCTGTTCCCTTTTATCATTAAATGGTTTCTTTCTGGGTTTTCGCTCCATAACTCTGAAAAATATCTATAAAATAAAAAAATAATTATTTTGTGATTTGCTTCTGCGTAAGAAACACAAGATATTTGTCAGGAGCAATCAATCGATCAATGTTGCCTAACAAATCACAACAAAAAATCATCAACGAGGAAACAAATATATCGTAACGTTTCGGAGTCTATATCAGACTCCTTCGTCAGACGCTCAACGAAAATCTTCAGAATTATTTTGTTGATAGTTATTCTGAAATTCGAGAATATACCTCCCACAGTATCATTTAATGACTACTGTTCTCTGTTGTTTGAATGGAAGAAATTTTGAAATCCTATTTTTGAGATGTAAAGGCGGGTTTATACAGCAAATAAGATAAAATAAAATAAGAAATAAATTAAAATAAAATAAGAAAGTTAAACATGTACATTTCTTTGAGAGCATTTATACCACGAAATAAGATATATATAAGAAATAAGAATAAGAATTAAAGTTGGCCAACTCTCATCTTCATTTCTTATTTTATGTTATTTTGTTTGGAAAATGACAAGTGTCATAAAACTGTCAAAAAGCTGCGGTTTGATTGGTTCATTCGTATTTCTTGTTCTGTTTTAGATCCTCTGTATAAACCGATCTTTTTAACCCTTAATTCTTATTTTATTTTAATTTGTTTCTTATTTTATCTTATTTGCTGTATAAACCTGCCTTAAGAACTGTTAACTGAATGCATACTGTTGAACTAATTTTAATATTCGAATGCAGGTAATAAATCAATACAAATGGGCAGAATACATTGAATAGCAGTAAGATAACTCCTGGTTTGGCCATTTGTGAGAATTCTAACAATGTAGTCACATAAAATGTACAAAATGTGGTCAAGACATTTATAAATTCTTTTTAGTTTATTGTCAAATATATTTTTTAACATTTGTGGGCTTATATTTTGACAGCACATTGTTTTTGATGATTGGAGGTCGTATTGTCTTTTAGATATGTAACAATGCTAATGTCCAGGGGAGTCAATTCTGGAGAGCATGTTGGAAAGGAAGGCTGGAGTCCTTGACTTATTATAAGGTTGTCATTTAACTCCTGCTAATAGCTTATAATTGCAGAGGTAGTGTGGGCAGTTGCCGCATCTTGTTGAAAATATCCCAATTGTATTGCTTCCTCCTCTAGTTGGTTTATGAATGGCTCCAGCATTATTCTTTTGTACTATTCACCATTAATGGTATCATAAAATGAAACTGAGCCATATATTCCACGACAAGAAACTGCTAACCACACACCAACAGTTTTCGAATGTAATGGAGTCTCAATATAATTGTGGGGATTCTCAGATGTCCAAAAAATGTAGTTTTGAGAATTCACATAGCCCGACATGTGAAACCGGGCCCCATCACTTGAAAATACTTTGTCGACGTTAACATTATTTAGAAACCAATATCAGTACTCTAGGCGACATGGAATATCTATTGGTAGGAGTTGCTATACCATCGATATTTTGTAAGGGTACAAATTAATTTTTTTTTTTGTAATACTTTGTGGCAAGTAGGCACCCAAGGAGACACCAGACTGTAAAGATAATTTATTCACGGACATTTAAGGATTTCGTTCAACTCTTTGAGGTCTTCCTGTCGATTTTCCCTTGTTATCGTTTCCAGTCTGCACGAATCTGCTTATAACACCTCTGATGTGGGCTTTCAGAGAAGATTCTAGAATCTGAACATCGGAATGTTTCGCCAGATATGAATTTTTACAGGCCTTTACAAAGTAAATCCGTTCACCATTGATTAATGTACTATTGCGGTAATGGGACATCGCAATAAATGTGTTTTGTTCTGAATCATAACTCATTGCAGATTTAAATAATTTGGAAACTGAGTGTCACGAATTTCAAAAATCTTGAGAAATGACAATAATTCAAGCTGTCAGTTCAGAAATTCTATGATAACAAGAAGTGAGAAGTGGCAAATAAAAATCCAAAGCCAACTGCGATGTTACAATAATAATAAAGACCCTGTAGAATCTCCCTCTACTCACGCCTAGGAACGAAATTTCTCACTAACAAAACACATCGTATACAAAAGATCTGATTCAAAAATCACACCTTTCGTCTATTTTATCAGATTCATGCCGGGTATTTTCTCGCATATCGAGGACACGTTTTAGGAAAGATTTAGATCGCCGTGGCAGCTCAGTGTATCGATAGTACCCACTACCCAGCCCGGGGCCGGTCTGAACCCTACAATTTCGATAATAGTTGTAATTACGTTATCCTTATTGTATTTAGAGTTTTTTCGGACATATGGCGATCCGGCACAAGCCTCAAGCCGTCAATCGTGTTTTGATGGATCCGAAGAGTGAAATGATGATAGGATATGGCGTTATTTTCGAGAGCTTGGCTTGAAATTATTCGATTATGAAATTTTGCTTTTGTTGTTACATTTATTCCTAAGTTCGATTAAGATTTTTGAGAATTATTTCTCGACGTTTTGGAGTATTACCTACTTGGTTAAAAAAATTGGTTCTAGCACTGACGTGAAGTCAGGAGCTTTTGCGTGCATGTTCTATTGTCGAATTTACCATGGTAAATTGGATTAAGAGTGTCCAATACAGGAGATGGACAATAGAACATGCGCGCAAAGGCTCCTGTCTTCCCGTCAGTGCTTGAACCAATTTTTTTTTCATAATTTTTTTAAAATTTTCTTGGGGTATGGTTCTCACAATATTTCACACACGTCCTTATGCCGATATTCTATAACTAGTTACCAAGCTTCAATCTGATCGAGTATATATTTTTTGAGTTATCGATAAAATAATATTCCAGATGTGTATAACTCCGAAACCGTTGGGCTGATTATGCGCAACGACGAACTTAACTCTCCCATTCGGATGCACAACCTACCCTGAAAATTGCAAGTATCTATCTCCCTTCGTTCGAAACTTATCGAGGCAACGGTAACCCATCCAGCTACTGAACTCACGCAAGGCTGCTCGGATCTCCAACAATATAGATCCGATCGTGTTCAACCTTGGAACTAGGTAGTAGAGTTAGGTCGGATGAATAGTTTCTGATATATAGAATTTTTTTCAATAATTTTCAATGATTTTTAAAAATGTTTCTAGTGATACGATTCAAAATTTTGCAAGAATTTTTGCTTTGACCTGCTACAACTCATAACCATGTTTGAATTGGTTCAGTTTTGTATTTTTTGAGTTATTGAAGAAATAAGAATCAAATTTCGGATGGGTATAACTCAGAAACAGTTTGGCTGATTATACCTATCAACAAACTCATAAGTCACATTCAGATGCACAACCTAACCTGAAAATTCCAAGTAGCTAACTCTTTCCGTTCTTAGGTTATCGTGACATAAATAACATATTTGAATTTTTTTTTTTAGATTTTCTAGTCATACGATTCTCACAAAATTTCAGAAATACCCTTAGTGTTTATATTCTACAACTACTCACCAAGTTTCAATTCGATAGGATTTGTATTGGTTGAAAACAAAATTGTTACTAGGAAACCATTGGGCCGATTATGCCCATTAAGGAACTTGTCCGTCGTATTGGGATGCGCCACCTATCCTCGAACTCTTCAACAGGGAGTCGAACCCTATCGTTTGAGACCATTTTCGGCAAAAAATTCGAAAATTACAGACATTTGGGTAAAATGATAACGTGATGTTCCCCAGAACATACGCGCAAAAATATAACTTGAGAACGGAAAGAGATAGCGACTTGCAATTTTTAGGGTAGGTTGCGCATCTGAAGGCGAAATTCAAGTCCGTCAATAGGCATAGTCGGCCAAACGGTTTTGGAGTTATTCTCATGATGAGGTTTCGTTGTTATTTCTTCTATAACTCAAAATAGAAAAATCCATTACAATTAAAAGTCGGTAATTTATTGTAGAAAGCCGAAGCGCTAATAATTGCGGAATTTCGTGAAGCTACTTGTGCTGTAAGATTTCTCGTGTACCTATTATTGAATATTTGACGAATTTCAATTCCGACGGAATAAATATGTCAGAATTAAAGATTCTGTGATCTTAGACGATCATCCCATTACCCAAGTCCGTCATTAAAATGGTACGAAATGTATAGCTGAGGACACGGTCTATATCGATGGTAAATTCGATTAAGAGTGTCCAATAAAGGTGAATGGACAATAGAACATGCACGCAAATGCTCCTGACTTCACGTCGGTGCTCGTTTAAGTAATTATTTTGTAATAATTGTTGATATTGATATTTTTCAGCCATTAGAAAATAGATAATCCTTCGTATTCACAAAGCGTTCAATCTCCGTTAAGTCCTAACTGAGGTCCTCAGTTAAGGATAAATTTGAATCGCAACCTCAGTTAACGTGAAAACGGCCTGTTTCACCACCGTTAAATACGTTAACTGATGTTACGATTCAAATTTATCCTTAACTGAGGACCTCAGTTAGGACTTAACGGAGATTGAATGCTTTGTGAATACGGCGGAATATCTACAAAAAAAAATAATTTAAATTTTTTTCCACAATTCTCAACCATGGCTTATTAATAATTGTGCTCACATGTTCTCGAGATCATTATAAATAGTTCCTTTCATCGCTACCCTCTGAATCCAGGCTTAAGAACTAAATTAATCACCTCGAACACGAACCACAGATAAAATGTTACAAATCCCGAGGTATCTAGATCGGCCTTTAAAGAATGGTATCCGTCAGGCGCATATGAATAGTGTCATATCGTCCGATCGTGAACCGAGAGACTACAACTATTTTTAAATGAAAAAAAAAACAGACCGCTCTCCAGATCATGATATAATTTTTATGGGCGCCTTTGAACCTCGCGCTTAGCCGCTATCTCGGACAATATGGAATGCTTCACAGCCTGCTAGATAAGATTGGATGGTTTGGTTTTGGTACTTGCGAGGAGGTTGAAGAGCTGGATGTGCATTCCCGTGTTTCATAATCGGAACGAAATCAAAAAAGTTCCTGAATGAATGCAGTGCTAGGGACAGTTCATGATTTTAAGGGTACCCTAATCTAAGTGTTCTTATGGATGGAAATTGCAGTAGTGCGCGTCTGTTGTTTTTTTTAGGATAAAAAATATTGATGCTAATGTTGTAGCCATTAGGTCTCTTGCATAATTTTTTTTTATTATTGGAATTGATTCTTATACCATTAAGAATACGAATTTACCATGGTGAATTCGATTAAGAGTGTCCAATACAGGAGAATAGAAGATAGAATTCACCATGGTAAATTAGAATAAAAGTGTCCAATACAGGAGAATGGACAATAGAACATACGCGCAAAAGCTCCTGACTTCACGTCAGTGCTTGAACCAATTTTTTTTCGTGAAGTCAGGATAGAAAGCAATGATGAAAAAATTAACACATTATTGTCTACCCTCAATTCTCCTTTAGGAGAAGAATACATAATTATTCTAGAAAAATATTACTGGAATTAATGTCATATTTAAAAAATCAAAGTAAAGAGAATTATAAGTTTAGTTACTAACGAATTGAATGAAATTCAATTGAATTCCAGTAATATTCAATTACTTATTCTTAACCAATAAATGCCCATTGATAGATCTAAAGGTGTTGAGGTGAAACACAAAGATATATTCTCATTAGTGATAGAAAAACTGGCCTAAAATTCCTCTCTACCCATCACGAGATTTAATATTGACTAATGAGCCTCTCACCTTACAAGATGAGAAAGTGTGGTTAATTTAAAGTTAAGTTTTGAAGCCTTCAGCAAAATTTCAGCGATATCATATTAAAAATAATACATAACCTTTCAAAAGTCCCCTCTCATAAATATACTCCTCTGAAGGCACATGGATCTCTTGAAGAAGAATCGCCTTCTCTATTTCTCAAAGAATTCACTCTTGTTCATAGAAATCCCTTCAATATTTAGTTGCCTCCTCCTAAGGAGGATCTCTTTCAAAACCAGGTCTGACCGCTAATGTAGGGCTATCATCTCCCATAGATTTGTGATGAAATAACACGATTTTCCCAAGCACATACGCGCAAAAATATGTCATCATGACATTCATGCTTTTGAAGGTTCTCGCAAAAATACGACGTTCGCATCCAGCTACCGAACTCACAAAAGGCTGCTCGGTCCTGCAACAATATGGATCCGATCGTGTTCAAACTTGGAACTCTGCAGTAGAGTTAGGTTCTGAAGGCTCTTCCAAAATTTCAGCCATGCCGGACCGATAGTTTATGATATATAGAATTTTTTTCAATTATTTTCAATAATTTTTTTGAAATTTTCTAGTTATACCATCCTCACGAAATTCCACAAGAATTTTCGCGTTGGCATTCTACATCTAATAACCATGTTTGAATTATATCGGTTTCGTATTTTTCGAGTTATTGAGGAAATAATAACCAAATTTCAGATGGGTATAATTCCAAAACCGTTTGGCCGATTAAACCTATAGACAAATACAGATGTCGCATTCAGATGCACAACCTAACCTGAAAATTTCAAGCCGCTATCTCCTTCCGTTCTCAGGTTATCGTGTCATGAATAATATTTTGTAATAATTTTTTTTTAATTTTCTAGTGAGACGATTCTCACAAACTTTCACAAACGTGCTAATGTTTATATTCTACAACTATTCACCAAGTTTAAATTAATCGATGGCAAATGGATTAACCATGTAGAGGCCTGTAAAAATGAAAATCTGGCGAAATATCCCGATGTTCAGATTCTAGTATCTTCTCTGAAAGCCCACATCAGAGGTGTTATAAACTGATTCATGCAGACTGGAATCGTTAACAAGAGAAAATCGACAGGAAGAGCTTAAGCTTCCCAATAAATTGTTGAAGAACTGAGAACACGAGTTGAACAAAATCCTCAAACGTCCCTGAAAAAATTATCTTTCCAGTCTGGTCTCTCCTTGAGTACTTGCCACAAAGTATTGAAAAAAAATTGGTTCAAGCACTGACGTGAAGTCAGGAGCTTTTGCGCGCATGTTCTATTGTCCATTCTCCTGTATAGGACACTCTCAATCGAATTAACCATGGCAAATTCTATGAAGAGTGTCCAATACAGGAGAATGGACAATAGAACATACGCGCAAAAGCTCCTGACTTCACGTCAGTGCTTGAACCAATTTTTGGCGCTCTTGTTTTCGTAGAGGTCGACGAAAAAATTGTTTACTTTCCTCCTACCAGCTATTTCCTTCCTGAAATATAAGTGCTGACAGTGGTCTATTGCAAGTCGCTATCTCTTTCCGTTCGAAAGTTATTGTCACAACGACCTAACAGTGGACCTATCCTAATCGTTTGAGACCATTTTCGGCTTAAAATTCGAAAATTACAGACATCCGATAAACATATCCATCATGATCGAACTCATATAATTTCAAATCGATTCCATATGGATTGTAACCATAGTAAAGGGCCACTACAGAAAGATTCTTCATTGGTGAATTATGAATGCCATTATACTCGGGGAAACACACGTTTAAAATGAACACATTATTCGATGGTCGGTCCCTTTTCGCGACACCGAGAAACAGCTGGTAATCACAATTACCCTGGTACATTACTGCGAAATGCGAAATAACATTAGCACTTCCAAGATTCATTTCAAAGTAATCCCAAGGAATTGTTTTTTGGAATAGGCCGCTCAATTGGCACTTGGTCTTGATTTTATGACTGAAGTACTCGTTTCAGTGCTTGTTCTAAATGACGAAAGCAATTTAATCTTGTCGACTACGAAAAAAGTGGTTGGTCTGAACCCTCTTAACCTTAAACCTGTGTTTGTGTTTATGAGTTTAACATTTTTTTACGTAAGAGAATTGCAAGGGAAAATTCATTGGTGTCGTTGCGAAGTGAGGTATGACACTCAAAGTACTATGTACACCATTTAGGAGGCATATATTTTTTTGTGTTGAACTTGCGAAGCACGTTTTCGTTTTCAATTTTTGGCGCGCTTGTTCCCCTGAATAGATTGCTTATTAATTCACCCAAATGTCCGTATTTTCGCATGTTTAGCCGAATATTTCCCCATACATAGAACTTCTTATGACAGGAATGCAATTATCGAAAAACTACAAAAATTGCATCCGAAAACATCCCGTTGTCTTGACAATACAAACAATAGAAACAGATAAACTTCAAAGTGTAAAAATGGGTTCAAGCCCTGTGGACAGGAGCTTTCTGGCGCTCTAGTTCAAACAGACAAATTATATCTCCGAAAGTATTGGTTTCTCAGAGTTGGGAATTATATCAATATATTATTATGATAGAACTGCATCATAAAGGAAATTCAATTCAAATAATAGTTTATTTATCAAGATTAAATGAGCAATCATGAGAATGAGAACTGCACCATGAAAGAAATCAAATTAAAATAGCTGAAATGAATTTGACTCTCTCTTATAGAACAGGATGACATGTACGAGTATGAACACAGATCATATAATATAGCTCAAAGATATATAATATATATAAGAATAATTATAACATTCTGTGAAAACATAGAAGTACGATTCATTATTGAAATTTCGAAAAATCATATCTCCGAAAGTATTAGCTTGTTGGAGTTGAAAATGATATCAATGGATTTTTATGGTGAAACTGCATCTTACATAAAAATTGAATTTGAAATTTGTTACTTAAAAAAATTTTTTTTTTCGTTACTCCGAAACCATCTGGCCTATTTTGCCCAATAACGAACTTAACCGAGATATTCATCTCCCTAACCTACTCTGAAAATTTCAACTGCCTAGCTCATTCCGTTTGAGAGTTATTGTAGAAAAAACATTTAAAATTTTAAAATTTTTTTTGACACTTTACGGTAAACTGGTCAAAACAAAACCTCACATGCGTATAAAGGTCATGATTGTATAATTTGATGCTAAGTTTCAGATAGATCGAGTAATCGGTTTCGGAGATATTCATAAAAAATGTTTTTACTAAAATCGGCCATAACTCCGAAACCGCTTGATGGATTTCGCCCATTAACGAACTTGTCCGAGATATTTACGCTCCAAACCCACCTTGCAAATTTCAATCCTCTAACTCCTTTCGTTCGAGAGTTATCGTGCCTACGGCCGGCCGGACCGGTAGTGAGTCGAACCAAATCGTTTGAGACCATTTTCAGCCAAAAATTCGAAAATTTCAGACATTTGGGCAAATTGATAAGCACTCTGTTCTGAGGAACTAGATCGCCAAAAAGTAACAGACAGTATATATGGCGACAGTTGATGGATTTTTGTGAGGCCAAAGTATATAATCTGGACAAAGGTTTTTTGTTCAATTTTTTCAGATAATCTGTTCTTTTTCGCTCTTCAAGCAGTCCTGTGCAACATTTTTTTTGATTTTTGTATTTTTCCTGGGAGTTTATAGGCCTAGCCTAAACTCTAACTGTTTTTTTAATAATAATAATAATAATAATAAATGGACGTCCATAGGCGTTCTGGCGAAAGCCGAATGGTGAGGAAATATGAAAATAAACTCCTGCAATTTTTAGATAACACGCTTTCTTGCAAAATTATCGGAAATTTGTATGTACTTGTGCAATTATAATAGAAAATGGTCTCAAACGATTAGTTTCGACTCACTGATGAAGAATCCGAGGAAAAACTTAATTCTGTCCGATTACTCTCGAATACCATGAGATAGGGCCGGTTTCTCAATTGCGAGTTAACCCGAGGTTGCGGGTAACCCGAGTGTTGCGCATTCATGAATATCGCTAAATACATGCGTCAACTCGCAACCTCGAGTTAACTCGCAATTGAGAAACCGGCCCTTAGAGAGTTCAAATTTGCAGGGTAAGTTTGGAGTCCAAATGCGCCAATTAAATTTGTTAATGGGAAAAATCCGACGAGTTGTTTCGGAGTTATAGACATCTGAAATGTTGCTCGAAACATACTGAACTGATCGAATTGAAGTTCTGTAGTTAGTTGAAAAATACCGACAGCAATATGTATGCGAAATTTTGTGAGTAGGTATTATTTAGAAAATTATAAAAAAAGTATTTAAAAAAAATTATGTGTCTCAGAAACCTTCTGTCGGATATTCTTGAAATTCTACAAGTTTCTTGAAAAACCTTATTTTTCACCCAAGTTCTAGATTTAATCTCTATCGGATATCTATATTGTTTGAGATATTGGCAAAATGTCGAAATATCACAACGATGGTTTTAGATATTTGACGCAATGTCCAACGAATTTAATGATGGTACAATTACAAAACTCATGTCTGTCGTCATGTCATCTTTTTAAGGGAAATGCCGATTTGTTTGAAAGATGCTTTTAAATCGATATTTAATACCTATCGCGTGTAAAGTTAAATATGCTACTTATGGACACATTTATTTATGATTGAGTGAAAGTTAAACAATATGTTTAACCACATATTGTACCTATAGGCTACCCAAGATCGAGATATTCTATATGTGTATAAAATATAACAACAAACAGAGAAAAAGCGTAATTAACTTATAATCCTTCAAATTTTTTTCAGATACAATTTTTACGCGTATTAAAGGATTAGGTTCAACTCACTGATGAAGAATTTGAGGTCAAATTTGATTCTGTCCGGCCAGCCATTGCCACGATAACGTTCGTTAATAAATATAATCCGCCAAACGGTTTCGGAGTTATTCCCATTTGAAATGTTATTGTTATTTCCTCTATAACTCAAAATATACAAATCCGATCCAACTAAAACTCTGTAAGTACTTGTAGAATGCTGACGAATTTTTGTATAAATGTGTGAATATTGTATTACTTAAAAAATGTTTTTCTTAAAAAAAAAATATATTTCAGGAACTATGCGTCAGAATCTGCTGAAATTCCGCAAATAACTTCTAGCCACCATTCTACAATCGAGGACCGAATTTCGGCTTGATCGATTTCGTATGAGACTTGAAGTGGTTTTCTTTAATCATTTTTTTTTCCTGTAAGCTAAGCTTCCTTGGGCGGGCTCAGTACCGCCCTGGCTATACTTTTGAACAAGGGCGCCGAAGATCCTGACCTCAGTGCTCTTCCAACCGGTTCAATATCAAAACATTCCTGTGTAACCGAGTCAGGAAATATTCATTGTGGAATTATTCCAATGCAATCGTGATCTACTTATTCAATTTTAAAAAAATATGGAAAATGATAACGAAAGATGATATTCTTCGTTTTCAACGGAGATTAATTATCTCTTTGTCGGAGAAAAATAGCTTCTCATCAGTCACTGATAAATAAGGATATCCAGAATAAATCATAAAACCCATTTTTCGAGTAATTAACGATGAAACCGGAAATAGAAGGGCTGGTTGTCATACTTTTATCTTAATTATGAAGGATGGCATTCATTTAACATGTTTTTTCTTGTTTTTCTTATCAAATTAGATATTTATGTCCATTCGAATTATGGCTGAATAATTGAGATAATTTTTCAGAATAGGAAGGACTTAGAATATTTTAACAGGAATTCAAAAAAATTTAAAGACACTGAAGTCTAGACAGTAAGTTTAGAGCACTTATTTATTCAATGATAAAAATATTCCACTGATATTTAAAGCCTAATACTAGCTGAAATCTATCGAGTACTAAACCAATGTTGTGAGCACTACATTTTGTGTATCTTATAATAAAGCACTGAACACTTTTTAAAAGTACTGACGTGAAGTCCGGAGCTTTTGTGCGCATGTTCCATTTTCTATTCACGCCTCATACGGAGGCGATCGAGCTAAAATTCGCTACTCGATTGAAAATGGTGACTCAGAGGATGTGAGGAATTTCAGTGGATTCTGACGAAGAGTTTCTGAAATATAACACTTTTGGAGAAAACACTGATATTAATTTATTGCGCGTATGTTTTGGGGAACATCGCGTTATCGTTTTGCTCAAATGTCTGTAATGTTCGAATTTTTCGCTGAAAATGGTCTCAAACGATTGGTTTCGACTCCCTGATCAAGAATATGAGGTCAAATTTGATTCTGTCCGGCCAGCCGTTGCCACGATAACTTGAGAACGGAAAGAGATAGCGACTTGAAATTTTCAGGGAGGGTAGCGCATCCCAATACGACGGACAAGTTCATTAATGGGCATAATCGGCCCAATGGTTTCCGAGTAATAATTTTCTCTACAACCCCTATCGAATTGAAACTTGGTAAGTAGTTGTAGAATATAGCCATGAGAACGATTGTGAAGAAGTTCTTTTTTGTGAGAATCGTATCGCTAGAAAATTTTTAAAAAATTATTGAAAAATATTATTTACGTCACGATAACCTAAGAACGGAAAGAGATAGCGACTTGAAATTTTCAGGTAAAATTGAGAATCTTAATGCGCCAATTGAGTTCATTTATAGGCATAATCGACAAAACGGTTTTGGAGTTATAGCTATCTGAAATTTGGTTGTTATTTCCTCAATAACTCGACAAGTACGAAACCGATCCAATTCAAACATGGTTATTAATTGTAGAATGGAAAAACAAAAATTTTTTAAAAATCATAGAAAATTATTGAAAAAAATTCTATATATCAGAAACTATTAATTCGACATCGCTGAAATTTTGCGTGAGCCTTCAGAACCTAACTCTACATCCAATTTTTAAGTTTGAACATGATCGGATCTATATTGTTGGAGATCCGAGCGGCCTTGTGTGAGTTCAGTTGCTTAATGGGTGACCGTTGCCTCGACAACTCTCGAACAAAAAGAGATAGGGCCTTGCAATTTTCAGGATAGGTTGCACATATGGATGGGTGATTTAAGTTCCCTGTTGGTCATAATCGGCCCGACGGTTTCAGCGTTATACCCATCTGGAATATTATTTCTCCGATAACTCAAAAAATATAGACTCTATCGAATTGAATCTTGGTAATTAGTCGTAGAATATCGACATAAAGACGTGTGTGAAATTTTATGAGGACCGTACCACTAGAAATTAAAAAAAAAATTACGAAAAAATATTATGTTTCTCATGATTCCTTAAGAACGGAAAGAAGAAGCGACTTGCAGTTTTCAGGGTAGATTGCGCATCTGAATGCAACATTTGAGTTCTTTAACTAGCATAATCGGCCAAATAGTTTTGGAGTTATATCAATCTAAAATTTGGTTGTTATTTCCTCAATAACTCCAAAAATACAAATCCGATCCAATTCAATCATGGTTATTAGTTTGTAGAATGCCAACGCGAAAATTCTTGCAAAAATTCGTGAGGATCGCAGCACTTGAACATTTATAAAAAATCATTGAAAAAATAATTGGTTCAAGCACTGACGTGAAGTCAGAAGCTTTTGCGCGTATGTTCTCTTGTCCATTCTCCTGTATTGGACCAATAAAGGAGAATGGACAAGAGACCGCTAAAAGCTAAGCAAGGCGTTCCTGTTCGGTTCAGCCGTGTTTATTATAAGTACTCTGACATTCTTTAACTGCTATTTTTAAACTGCTATTTCAAAATGCCCTTCATAAATAGCAGTAGCAATCTTTGCTGCTAATTATTGTAGAACCTGCTATTGCCCATCACTACCAAATGGGAAAGACATCAACACCGTTGTACGGTAAAAGGAACATGGAGATGAGCAGTCGTGCCTGCATTTTTGTTGCATGTCCAAACGAACGGTTGGCCGACCCATGACCTTAGCAAAACCCTGCTGCACGGATATACGGCGGTCACGAAGACGATCTTCATTCCATCTGATGCATAGCACTTCTTCGCCTGTTAGATTTGAATATTTTAGCGTAAGTGCATCTGCAATTTGAAAGGGGAATTAGATTCGAACGAATGTGAACGTTCGGATTGTTGCCGATGCCTGTGGCTGAATTGATGGATTTAAATTGTCGCTCCTTCAGTTCTAATGGGAAATATTGAACGTGTTGGAAGCGGGTGTGATTAAGTTAATTAGGCATCTGTTGTTGGAGAATGTCCAGGAAAATGTATTGTATAGAATCTCCCCGATGAATATTCGATACCTACAGTTTCTCGCACGTTCACGTACACGTCAACAAAGAAATGATGATATTTGAAAAAAGTCGACATAATCTTGGTGTGCGAGTACCAGCGCGTTATCATTTTGCCCAAATGTCGACCGTAATTTTAGAATTTGGAGCCGTGAATTTGACTTGCTGATAAAGAATCCGTTGTCAAATTGGATTCAGTCCGTCCGTTCCACCCGTTCTGCACGTTTCGCAAGGTTCCGTCCGTTCTTTGCGTTTCGTTCATTCCATCCGTTTCGTTAGGTCCGTCCGTTCCGTCTGTTCCATTCGTTACGTTCCGTTCATCCCGTCGGTTCTGTCGACCGTCCGTTCGGGAACTACATCTGCAAATTTCATGTATTTGTGTCTCATTTTTCGAAAATTATCAGTGCTTTTTGAAAACACATTGTTTTTTTTCTCGTGAATGCTTAAGTTTTCGAAAAAAAATGTAGAGATAAAAATGTTAGTAAATGAATTGGGCTTTTCAGCCATGTTTTTTTTTAAGAGGAAAATTTGTATCCAAAAAAAAGTTGTAAGAAAAAATATCTTAGGGGTTGACTATTTCAACCCCTTCTTAGCATATTTCAGGGTTGAAAAAATTCCAAAATGCGTAGTTTCATTGACGAATAATATTTACCAAGTTTCGTTTCTTTAGATTAATATACAGGTAAAATAAAAAGATAAACAATTTTTTTCGGTAATCTTCGGAGGCGTGTAACTTTTCCGGGGGGAAGTTTTTCAAAAAATATTATACCAAATACCCACCTTGATTTTAATCACAGAAGCAGCCCTTACATGTCGTCTCTAATTTCAAAATTTTGAGCCGTGAATTTGACTTGCTGATTAAGAATCCGTAGTCAAATTTGATTCAGTCCGTCCGTTCCATCCGTTGCGTCCGTTTCGTCGGTTCCGTCCGTTCTTTGCGTTTCGTTCGTTCCATCCGTTTTGTTAGGTCCGTCCGTTCCGTCTGTTCCATTCGGTCCGTTCCGTTCATTCCGTCGGTTCCGCCGACCATCCGTTCGGGAACACGCATTTTTGGAAAATGAGACACAAATACATGAAATTTGCAGATGTGGTTCCATGTCAAAATGCGCTACTCGTGTCAAAATCTGTTTCGGAGATATATTCATTCAAAATCCTATTTCCGCAATATTTACAAAACTAGATCCGATCGAGCTTGAAATTGGTAATCAGTGAAATGTAAAATTTCAAGGTTCGTGCAAAATTTCATGACAATCGTATCATTAGAAACGGAATTTTTTTCAAGAAATCTTCGAAACATCTCAGCAGATCTGTGTATAAGACTATAAAGGGTTCTTCCCGAAGTCCTAAAAAGGTGAGATTTGGTAGGTAAACTGGTATAAGGTTGCAAAAACAAACAAATTCGGAAATCTGTAATTTTCACCCTCTACCTTCCCGGTAAAGGGGAATTCAGGTCTATATAGTTAACTAATAAATTAGGGTAACTTTCGAAGTCCTAGGAATCTGAAATTTGGTTTGCAGACTGATGAAACAGAGTGCAGATCTGTGTATAAGACTAGGGTACTTCCCGAAGTCCTAAAAAGGTGAGATTTGGTAAGTAAACTAACCTAAGCATGCAAAAACATACAAATTCGGAAATCTGTAATTTTCACCCTCTACCTCCCCATAAAGGGGAGAGCAGGTCTATATAATTAACTAATAAACTAGGGTACTTTCAGAAGTCCTAGAAATCTGAAATTTGATATGCCGACTAATGGAAAGGAGTGCTGATCTGTGTATAAAACTAGGGTACCCGATGTCTTAGGAAGCTGAGATTTGGTAGGTAGTCTTGGTAGATAATCATGCAGAAAACCGATAACTTTTTCACTTTGAAAGCCTCTTGTATGTCTTGGCAACCAATTTCCTATGAAATGTGTTTGGTGGAATTGATAATTGCACGAAAGACCGCGCTAAAGCTCTAGACCTGATGTCAGTGTTTTATTATTTTCTTATTGAAACTTATATCATGAGAACATATCGGCGGATGCTATTGTCTCTTAGTTGCCTGAGTCGTTGAAGGTTTAGTATTGAAAATAAAAAAATTGAGCTGATTCTTCCAGATGAGATATTTTTGCTTTTTGATAAAAAGATATGATTTTTTGCCATTCCGAAATGAACCCGGTACGACAATGGACAGAGGTCCTTTGAATCCTTTTTTAACAACGAAAGTTTCCCATTTCAACATGATTTTATCCTGAAATGACATGGATATAACACCCAATCTCAGACTTCTTTAATCCAACCAGGTACCCTCTAACCCTAAATTCAACAGCACCTTCCAACCTGCAAACAACGGAGTCACTTATCTCTCAATCTGGGACAGACGTCCATATTTCGTTATAGTTTTTTATGCTCCGGTTTCAAAAAAGTGTTTTGTGATAGAATTCAATCGTTCGAGATTTAATATAATAATAGCGAAAAACTTTCGAGTTCATAATACAACAATAGGCTTCCAGTCTAACATGATTCATTGGTATATGAAAGGATTTATTAAACGATTCTATTCCTATTTGAAAACATCTGAGATTGTTCGACGGTTCCATTCAACTGTCATCAAACAAAGACTGAAAGGGCTTCCACCTAGATTCATTGATCCTTTGACGAAGGCCACTCAGCATGAGCGAAATATTTTATAAGAAATTAAAATGAGAAAACAACACATAAGATTTTTCGATTCGATATAAGAGTTCGAAATTTGGTACAGTGATTATAAACACTATTAAAAGGTTTCATTCTGGGTTTTCTCACCCAAACTCTGAAAAATATCTATAAAATAAAAATTAATTATTTTGCGAATTGCTTCTGCGTAAGATACACAAGATATTTGTCAGAAGCAATAAATCGAACAATGTTGCCTAACAAACAACAACGAAACAACATCAACGAAGAAACAACTATATCGTTACGTTTCAGAGTCTATATCAGACTCCTTCGTCAGACACTTAAATAAAATCTTCAGAATTATTTTGTTATTCTCGAATTTCAGAATAACTATCAACAAAATAATTCTGTAGATTTTCATTAAGTGTCTGACGAAGGAGTCTGATATAGACTCCGAAACGTTACGATATAGTTGTTTCTTCGTTGATGTTGTTTCGTTGTTGTTTGTTAGGCAACATTGTTCGATTGATTTCTCCTGAGAAATATCTTGTGTTTCCTACGCAGAAGCAAATCACAAAATAATTTATTTATATTTTATAGATATTTTTCAGACTTTGGGAGAGAAAACCCAAAAAGAAACTTTTTAATAATGAGTATACCTCCCACAGTATCCTTTAATGATTATTATAAACACTGCTCAATATCGAAATAATCATGATTAGCAAGAACAAAGTCTTTGGGGCGTATAACAGATCATAAGATTATTTAGAATTTTTTTTTTCTTGACCAAGTTGCCCTGATATTGAAAAGTAGCAAAAATTTCGATATTTCAAAAGAAGCACCATATTATAAAGAGCGAGTGTTTAAGTTGAGCATTTATTTTAATCATAGATTCCTCCCGTCAACTGAAACAAATTTTGCGCGCATGTTCTGGGGAACAACGCGTTATCATTTTGCCCAAATGTCTGTAACGTTCGAATTTTTTGCCGAAAATGGTCTCAAACGATTAGGTTCGACTCATTGATGAATGTCAAATTTGATGTTGTTTGGCCGGCCGTCCATTGCCACGATAACTTGAGAACGGAAATAGATAATGACCTGAAATTTACAGGGTAGGTGGCGAGTCGAAATACGACGGACAAGTTCGTTAATAGGCATAATCGGCCCAACGGTTTCCTATAGTACAAATTTTACTTTCAACCGATACAGGTCCGATGCGATAACTAGTTGTAGAATACTGACATAAAGACTTGAGTGAAATTTTGTCAGGATCATATTACCGAAAAATTTGAAAAAATATATTATTTATCTTACCATAACTTGAAAACAGAAAGAGATATCTACTCGCAATTTTTTGGGTAGGTTGCGCATCCGAATGCAACATTTGAGTTTGTTAGTAAGCATAATTGACCAAACTGTTTTTGAGTTATATCGAACTGAAATTTTGTTGTTATATATATCTACTCAATAACTCAAAAAATACCGAACAGATCGATTCGAATAAAAGCGTCCATTAGAGATAAATAAAATGCTCTATCGACTTCGGATGACTTCACGTCAGTGGTTCAACCAATTTTTTTAATGTTATCTTTTATATACAAAATTTCAGCTGATTCTAGCAAGGAGCTTTTGAGTTATGGAATTTTCTCAAAAAAAATTTTTTCTTAAATCTTTACAATGCAAAACAGTCGACTACCCCAGAACTACAAGAGTGCATAATTTGTACATAGGTCAATTTTTTTCTTCCGATCAATAATCCAGAGCACTCGTGAACTCGTTTCAATCCAAACTTTCTAAGGTTTCTATTGATTAGAATGATATGAACTTCGGCAGGAACTCTTAGAGTTGAATTGGGGGTATCGAAAGTATCAGTTACCATTATGTTGATCAGATGGGCAATAGGGAATAGGTCTTATTAATAATACAGGGGTCAAGAAAAGATTAAGTAGTTGAAGCTATAAAATTTCGATAATGAAATATCCTAATATACATACTTAGAAAAGTCAAATATAATCTCGACGGGTTTTGAGATTGACTGAAACCTTTCGGGTTTTATTGAATTTATTTTCAATGTTCTTGTGTGAATCGTGAAGTATAATAAAAAAAATAATATTCTTTTGAAATTCGTTCTGCGTTAGAAACTCAAGATATTTGTCATAAGCAATTTGTGGAACAACATTGTCCCTTAACAAGTAACGAAAACCAAAGATAAAATAATTTTTTTGTAACGTTTCAGTAAAAATTGGTCAGATTTCAGAATAAGTAGGTATTTAACAAAATAGTAATTTACGTAACAAGTCCGGAAAATAGGGTTTTTTTGGACGAATAGACAAAATTCTAGGACGAGCGTAAGCGAGTCCTGGAAGTCTATGAGTCCAAAAAAACCTTTTTCGGGCGTGTTGCGTACAATATTTTTTCGGCAACCGTGTTTTTCTAGACTATTCGAAGGTTTTCGACCGATTCGGTTCGAAATTCAAATTCGATTTGACTTTTCTAATCGCTCGTTCTGACCGAAAACGTCGACCGTGAAGGAGCCGCGTTAAAATTCGCCACAGAAATACGTGAAACGTCAGAAGTTCGTCGATTTTCGCCGAAAAGTCACATTTTCCTATCGTTCTTCCGGGAAAACGAAAGAGTGAATCGAAAAAAGGGCTCAGCTACGGACTAATTTCGAATCTCGTCTTCGCGTTCCCGCAAATACCGTCGTTCCGAACGAGGTTTTCATAATGTATTTACAATGACCAAAACGACGTGATTCTTCCCGGACTAGGCCGGGAAATGCTTCTTTCTCAAAGAAAAAGCGTCCGGGAAGTGGGCACTTCCCGGACGGTTGCCGAAAAAATAATTTTGTGTTGAAGAAAGAGTCGGATTTAGACTCTGAATTGCTACAAAAAGTTATCTCATCATTGTTGTTGTTTCGTTATTGTTCGTTAGGCAACATAGTTCCATAAATTGCTTCAGAAAAATGTTGTGTTTTTTACGCAGAAGCAATTTCCATGGTTTAAAAAAAAACTTATTGTCTATTGATATTTTTTTATCGACCTAGGTCCACCATCCTATGAAACATAATTTGTAAGCTGGCACAACGCAATTGGTAATGTTCAAACAAAAATTCATGAGAAATTAATAAATTTCTATTATATTTAAATAGAAAATAAAGTTTGCTTAAGTTCTACAATACATATTATATAACAGCATATTATTATAGGCTGTTGGCTATAATGGGTGATTGCATTAACCTGATTTTTTTTTACTAGAAAACTTCGCATCGCAAAAAAAAATTGTAGATACAAAAGTTTGATACCTCTAAAGTCTAAAGGGCGCAGCCGTCCACTCCATCACCCCCAGTAGGCAGGGGAGGGGGTAACTTTGAAATTTTAAATATAAGTTCCTATTTTTTATGGAAAAATCCAAATCTAAGTCGAAAAATTTGTAAGATGTGTCCAGAACTTTTTTTTCATGCGTGATAAATAGATGATGCTCTACACGCAACGAAGGGAATAAGAGGAAAAGAAGAAGAAACACCAAACAAACATGTATTCAGCAATAATTACCATCATCAACTGGCAACCTGTTAAGAATTTCTAAATACATGTTTGTTTGTTCTTTTTGGCGCTCTTGTTCCTCGGAACAGAGTGCTTTATCAATTTGCCCAAATGTCTGTAATTTTCGAATTTTTAGCTGAAAATTGTCTTAAACGATTTGGTTTGACTCACTGATCAAGAATCCGTGGTTAAAATCGATTATATCCGGCCGTCCGTTAACACGATAACTCTCGAACGGAATGAGATAGACAGTTGACATTTTCAGAGTATGTTTGGGACATAAATATCTCGGTTAAGTTCGTTACTGAGCAAAATCGGCCAAATGGTTTCGGAGTAACAAAAAAAAATTTCTTGCATTACAAATTTCGAATTCAATTTTTTCAAGATGCAGTAAGAATCCAATGATATTATTCTCAACTAACAAGCTAATACATTCGGAGATATGATTCTTCAAAATTTAAATAATAGATCGTACTTCTATGTTTTCCCAGAATGCGAATTCTATCTGTCTGTGTTCTATCTTACCAACGTCATTAATGTCGAACGAAACTGAAAGTGTATTTCTGGAGAGTTTAGTTGATGTAAGCATGTAGACCATTTGAAATTTGGATTCGCTAAATTCATAGGCAGAGTTTTTTGTTTAGTGAGTCGAAAATGAATGATGCAAGGAATACAAGTACAAGTATATTTAGAACGGGATTTCCAACTAATGTACAGGTAGTTATTCCTTAGTAACACTATTTAAGATTTCCTAGATTAGTATTCTGGTTTGAGTTCTCTCTGGACTGATTACATTAGATTTGTTTCATAAATAAAACTGGCTATTTAATTTCCTCAATTTTTCAGAATGACTCCGGATAGCTTTGAAACACTTGTAGCCAAAATTGGACCATCATATAAAGATAAGATGCAAAGAGATTTTAATTTCTTTCATGATGTAGTTATATCATAATAATCCATTGATATCATTCCCAACTTTGAGAAACCAATACTTTCGGAGATATGATTTGTCAAAGATTGGACAAGAGCGTCAAAGCTCCTGCCAAAGAGCTTTCCCCCTTTTTTCTGTTTTTCCTTTTATTACCTTCGTCGCAAATTGACCAAAATTTCACATTTCATACGTATTTTTGGCGCTCTTGTTACTGGTAACAGAGTGCTTATCAATTTGCCCAAATGTCTGTAATTTTCGAATTTTTGGATGAAAATGGTCTCAAACGATTTGGTTCGACTCACTGATCAAGAATCAGTGGTCGAAATCGATTCTGTCCGTCCATCCGTTAACACGATAACTCTCGAACGGAATGAGCTAGTCAGTTGAAATCTTCGTTATTGGGCAAAATCGGCTTAAGGTTTCCGAGTAACGAAATAAAAAAAAATTTGTACATTATAAATTTCAAATTCAATTTTTTTTTAAGATGCAGTTTTATCATATGAATTCATTGATATCATTTCAAGTTCTAACAAGCTTTTACTTTCTGTGATATGATTTTTCAAAATTTCAATTATACATCGTACTACCATGTTATTACAGAATGCGAATTCTATGTGTCTGTGTCCTTTCTGTGTTCACTGTTCGTACATATAAATCCTATCTACCTATGACAGATATATTGATTTCTGTTCTTGCAAAGTTTGATTGAATGCAAAATGAAGAATTATTATAGGATATTATAATTACACCTACCCTATATGCCCTTGGATAATCCATATAATGATGAAAATATATTCAGAATATCTTCAGTGAAAACGAAACCGGAATATTGGCTAAATTTCGATTGATATAATATAATTTTCAGATGAGATTTGAGGAATGAATATCTCGGATAAGTTCGTTATTTAATTTTAATTTAGTTTCGTTTATGTTGCAGTTCTATTATAAGAGTCCATTAATATCATTCCCAACTCTGATGGTGGGTTTCACGAAGCTTCGATTAGCTTAATTGTGGATTTAATTCGATGGTTGTATCAAAAATGAACTGAAAATCGACATAGAATCGCACTAATTTGGCGATTAAGAGCTGTCAAAGCTTTGTGAAACCCACCGTTAGAATCCAATAATTTCGGAGATGAATTGTCAAAGTTTGAACAACAGCGCCAAAGCTCCTGTCCACAGGGCTTTCCCACATTTTGTCATAGAATCGGATTTTTGCAAGAAAAATAGGGTTGTTATATAAGATTGCAAAGTTACCCCTCCCCTACCTACAGGGGTATAGGGGATGGTCGGAATTCAGTAGTACCGGATACGCCCTTTAGACATGTCAAACTTTTGTCCCATTAATTTTTTGAGTTTTCGGGTGAATCAGGTTATCTGGTTATCACGTTATATGTATAATTGAATAATATGCATAAGACAAAGAATAATTTTTTGCTAGATCAGGCCTTGCTTGAAGATATTCAATAAAATCAAATAACTAATAATAATAATTTGTATGGAATTTGCAGACAAAAATTACAATTATACGTGAAAAAATGTAATGCAAGATTCAGATTTTGAATAGTTTTCATATTGCACACGTTCAAGATTTTCTTGTAAAACGTTGTTAAGCGTGCACCAACGCAGGTTTGGGCATCTTTGAATATTTATTTTAATTTATCGTTTTTGCGCGTATGTTCTGGGGAACATCGCGTTATAGTTTTGCCCAAATGTCTGTAACTTTCGAATTTTTTGAAAAAAATGGTCTCAAACGATTAAGTTCGACTCCCCAATGAAGAATTTGAGGTCAAATTTGATTCTGTCCGGCCGGCCGTCCGGCCGGCCGGCCGGCCGGCCGGCCGTTGCCACGATAACTTGAGAACGAAAAAAGCCAGCGACTTGAAATTTTCAGGGTGGGTTGCGCATCGCAATACGACGGACAAGTTCGTTAATGGGCATAATCGGCCCAGTGGTTTCCGAGTAATAATTTTGTTTTCAACCAATATAAATCCGATCGAATTGAAACTTGGTGGGTAGTTGTAGAATATGAACCTAAGCACGTTTGTGAAATTTTGTGCGAATCGTATGGCTAGAAAATTTTAAAAAAATTATTAAAAAATATTTTTGTTGTCACGATAACTTGAGAACGGAATGAGATAGCGGCTTGAAATTTTCAGGTTAGGATGTGCACCAGAACGCGACATTTCAGTTTGTTTATGAGCATAATCGGCCAAACGGTTTTAGAGTTATAGCCATCTGAAATTCTCTGAAATTTGGTGGTTTTTTGTTCCTCATTAACTCGAAAAATACTGAACCGATTGAATTCAAACATGGTTATTAGTTGTAGAATGCCAACGCGAAAATGTCTGCAACATTTGGTGAGGATAGCATTTGTAGAAAATTTTTAATAAATCATAGAAAATAAAAAAAAAAAATTTTATATATCAGTAACTATTCGTTCGAAATTGCTGAAATTTTGCAAGAGCCTACATAACCTAACTCTTCTGCCAAGTTTCAAGTTTTAATACGATCGGTTAAATATTGTTGGAGATTCGAGCATTCTTGTGTGAGTTCAGTAGATGGGTGGCCGTTGCCTCGATAACTTTCGAACGAAAGGAGATAGGGACTTGCAATTTTCAGGGTAGGTTGCGTATCCGAAAGGGAGAGTTGAGTTCGTTTTTGGGCATAATCGGTCTAACGGTTTCCGAGTTATACCCACCTGGAATATTATTTCCTTAATAACTCAAAACATAAATATTCGATCGAAATGGCGCTTTGTAACTAGTAGTAGAAAATCAACATAATGACGTGTTTAAAATTTTGTAAGAACCGTACCCCTAGAAAAAAAAAATTACGAAAAAAAAATTTTAAGAATCGTACCCCTAGAAAATTTTAAAAAAATCACGAAAAAAAAAATTGGTTCAAGCACTGACGTGAAGTCAGAAGCTTTTGCGCGTATGTTCTATTGTCCATTCTCCTGTATTGGACACTTTCTTCTCCAATACAGGAGAATAGACAATAAAAATCATCATGGTGAATTCGATTGAGAAGAGTGTCCAATACAGGAGAATAGACAATAGAATTCATCATGGTAAATTCGATTAAGAAGAGTGTCCAATACAGGAGAATGGACAATAGAACATACGCGCAAAAGCTTCTGACTTCACGTCAGTGCTTGAACCAATTTTTTATCAAATTCATTGCTAAAATGTTTCAAAATTTAATAAAAAAAAATTGGTTCAAGCACTGACGTGAAGTCAGAAGCTTTTGCGCGTGTGTTCTATTGTCCATTCTTCTGTATTGGACACCCTTAATCGAATTTACCATGGTAAATTATGTTGTCCATTCTCCTGTATTGGACACTCTTAATTCGAATTTACCATGAATAATTTTTTAGCGAGGATACCGCTTATAACCCGGTTATTAACAACGGTTTGTCATCAATGTCAAAATTTGTTCCCCCACCACATGACCGCGAAAGGTTGTATGTGTTTTCACTAAAACGTCAACGGTTAACCGTAGTCCTAGTAGTAATATTTGTTTACTTTTTATTATGCAAACCTTACTTATTCTAACGTTTGATAAACAATTAAAATGAATTACATGCAAATGTTGAACTTATTTGACGAAATGCTATTCACTATAACGAGAATTATTGTGTCTTATTGGAATTTCTCAACAGTGTATTACATCCAAATAATAGTCCCACTTCCCAGTACTGATAGCACTATTCAAATTATGGATAATGCACTTCAGGCTAGACCTAGGAGATATCTGGCTTGAAATATATACTGAATTTGTATTTTTTCGAATGAAAAAAGAAACCTTCCATATTTAAATTTGTTTGATGAAATTATAGAAAATGATTCTCACCACCTAATTAAGTAAAAGTAAAGAGGTGGGTACTAACCAGTACAACAAGAACGTAGTCTTCTAGTCTTTTTGTGGTATATATCCAAGCCAGATTGCCTTCATTCTATAACCGTTTAATAAAAGATTCGCTATTTGGCGGTCTGTAATGACGAAGTTATCCCCACTCCTTGGTTGTTTAGAGTATATTAAAAAAATTTCACGCTTTCCTTTGCCACAGCCGTTTTAATTGCTTTCAACAGTTTCAAACTTTCAATACTTTTGACAATTTCAAACTTTCAACAAATGTCAACCGCTAGTAACCCACCTCATGGACCCGGTTATAAATTTTGATACCGGTATCAAATGTCAATATAACAGCTTTGGAGGGGAACTTCCGTTACCGCTTGTAACCACTCTCGCTAAAATGTAGAAATTATAACCGTTTGATACCGGTATTAAGCGGTAACGTCGCTAAAAATCGATTATGGTAAATTTGATTAAGGGTGTCCAATACAGAAGAATGGACAATAGAACATACGCTTCAAAGCTTCTGACTTCACGTCAGTGCTTGAACCAATTTTTTTTTCGTGATTTTTTTCCAATTTTCTAGGGGTACGGTTCTTACGAAATTTTAAGCACGTCTTTTTGATGATTTTCTACTACTAGTTACCAAGTTTCAATTCGATCGAATATTTATTTTTTGAGTTATCAAGGAAATAATAATCCAGGTGGGTATAACTCGGAAACCGTTAGACCGATTATGCCCAAAAACGAACTCAATTCTCCCTTTCGGATACGCAACCTACCCTGAAAATTGCAAGTCCCTATCTCCTTTCGTTCGAAAGTTATCGAGGCAACGGTCACCCATCTACTGACCTCACACAAGAATGCTCGAATCTCCAATAATATTCAACCGATCGTGTTAAAACTTGAAACTTGGCAGTAGAGTTAGGTTATGAAGGCTCTTGCAAAATTTACTGATATATAGAATTTTTTTTTCAATTTTCAATGATTAAAAAAAAAATTTTGTACAAATACTATCCTCACGAAATTTTGCAAGAATTTTCGTGTTGGCATTCTACAACTAATTACCATGTTTGAATTCAATCGGTTTAGTATTTTTCGAGTTAATGAGGAACAAAAAACAACCAAATTTCAGATGGCTATAACTCTAAAACCGTTTGGCCGATTATGCTCATAAGCAAGCTGAAATGTCGCGTTCTGGTGCACATCCTAACCTGAAAACTTCAAGCCGCTATCTGATTCCGTTCTCAAGTTATCGTGACAACAATAATATTTTTTAATAATTTTTTAAAATTTTCTAGCCTTACGATTCGCACTAAATTTGAAAAACGTGCTTAGGTTCATATTCTACAACTACTCACCAAGTTTCAATTCGATCGGATTTATATTGGTCGAAAACAAAATTATTACTCGGAAACCACTGGGCCGATTATGCCCATTAACGAACTTGTCCGTCGTATTGGGATGCGCCACCCACCCTGAAAATTTCACGTGGCTAGCTCTTTTCGTTCTCAAGTTATCGTGGCAACGGCCGGCCGGACAGAATCAAATTTGACCTCGAATTGTTCATTGGGGAGTCGAACTTAATCGTTTGAGACCATTTTCGTCAAAAACTTCGAAAGTTACAGACATTTGGGCAAAACGCGATGTTCCCCAGAACATACGCGCAATTACTAATATCGATTTTTTTAATTGAATAATTCAATTTTACATATGACATTTAATTTTGGTAGTTCACTTAGCAACTCAAATCCAAACACCCTGTGCATTTCAGCAACTCATATCAAATTTGATTAAGCAAAACATTCATAAACGAAGGAGTGTTTCAACGAAGTTAATGCATAATTCCATTTAAAAAATATACAACTCTACTCCCTCACATTATATTTATTTAATGAGAGATTAACAATATCCATTAACTGAACGACTTCAAGTACCCTAATTTAGTGAGTGAAAGAACTGTTTGAAAGAGCCATCTAGAAAATAATGCAGCCTCTATAAACACGAGCGTATGTCCAATTAGAATGTACACAATGATTATATTGTTTGTCGTTTATAATCATCTCGCAGTTGTTGAGACCGAATATGAAATTTTTTATTTTCTTATGGCCCCATTATATCTGAAGCTGCCAAGAGGGAGTTCGAAGGCATGGCTAATTGAATCTTGAAGAGATGGTTCACTTCATTTGAATTAACGGTCAAAGGGCACTTTTAGGTTCATCTTGGGAATTTAGGGCAATCAATTGATAACGGGGAGAATGAATGGCGATGATAATTCTCATGGAAATAGTCAATCTTTTCATTTAATTTTATCGATGTTTAAATAGAATTGATTCAATGAGGCTGTTTCTTTATGATGTTTACGGTGGGTTTCAAGGAGCTTCGATTAGCTTGATTGTGGATTAAATTTAATGGTTGCATAAAAAAATTCTTAAAATCAGTTCAAACCCTGTGGAAAGGAGCCTTGGTGCTCTTGTTCAGTTAGGAATTATATCAATGGTTTCTTATGATAGAACTTCATCATAAAATAAATTAAATACAAACATCATAAAAGAATTTAAATTAAAAAAGAGTGCCAAAAATCATTAATCCACAACCAACTGACCAATTTTACCCAATAACGAACTTATCCGAGATAATCATTCCTCAAATCTACTAAGAAAATTATATAACATCAATTGAAACTTAGCCAATATTCCAGTTTTGTTCATACTGGAAATATTCTGAACCCAATTTACCTACCGAAGTATACAGGGTGTCCCAAAAATACCACGCGAAAGTGACACTGGAGATAGATTGGCATTAGGTCTATCAGATAGCATCAACATGACCTCAGTAAAAGTCCGCTGGTTTTCAAGATATCACCACTTTTGTGTATTTTTTAAAAATCTCCATTTTTCGGTCTTTTATCGCCTAGCATTGCTAAAAATTACTTCAAACTCATGTTTTTTTTTACCTAGGCTATCCTGAATAGTTGCTTTAAACAATGAAGTAATAACTTCACCGACAACTAGAACAAAATCCTTCAAAAAATGTCTAACTTGTTGTATTTTATGCCGAAGTTAAAACGTTAAATTAAGTTTGACTGACTGCTGTGAAAAAAAATTATATCAGACTGAATTGACAAATAATCGCAAAAACTGGTCCATTTCATGCCCTTTTCAAAATGATACAACACTACCAATTTTTTTTAATCAGAACCAGAATTGCTACTTATTGAAAAAAACCAAAACCCTTATCGACTATCTCGCTCCCACATTCATTGTTTTGTAACATGGAAACCGGTCCGACTTTCACAGACTAGGGGTCTTCGAATAGTCTAGACCAGGGGTCACCAAATGGCGGACCGCGGTCCGGATGCGGATCGCGAACCTTTTTTTGCGGACCATTTTTCCAGAAAACATGTATTCTTGATTAAAAAAATTCAGATAACTTTTCGTTTTATTTACTAATTATAGATATTGGATTTAGATTAACTGCTAGTCAAATTCTTATGCCATCATAATGCTATCAACGACCCGCGACAGATATACAGATTTTGTGAACGGACCTCCAATGAAACTAATTGGTGACCCCTGGGTTAGATACTAGAGAAAACTTTTTGGCGTTAGACGGATTTACTCATTTCCTAATATTTTCCGAACGGATAGAGATACAGAGGAAATGGATACATAAATCTAAACGTCGTCCACCGACCAATCATCGGGGAAAATTATCGAGATATCGAGATGTGAAAATCATAGGTTTCGGACGGGAAAGAAGAAGTGCCGACCCAAAAAATTGTTTTCATGGTATATCGATACGGAGCTCGTGTCTAGTTAAATCGAGGTCGCTGATCACGAATATGTAATTAGTTTTTCCCTAAGTGGCGTACTTTGGGAATATTTTCACTTAGAGTGAAAAAATGGACGAAAATAGGTCAATTTTGGAAGTTCACACCGCCCAAAAAAATCGGAGTAAGGTGTTGTTGATTTTTGCCCTCATATATGGATCCTTTATCTACTGAATAATCCAAACAGAAAATGTCCAGGCCGTACTATTCGGAAATTATGATTTTTTTTCCAAGGGTCTGTTTTTCGGAAAATTCATTTGGCGGTATTTCCGCGGAAAATTCTCTAATGAAAAATCCGATCATATATTCGTAATCTACGGTCCCGAATTAGTCAATGACGTAATTTGCATCGAAATCAGAGACCGGTCGAATTTTGGCAATTTTTTAATACATTAGCCTTAAAAAAATCCCATTTTTCGAGAAAAATTTTTTGACGCAAAACTATGAAACGGGTACTTATTCTTATAGATTCGGGGCCGTAGATTCCGAATCTACCATCAGATATTTATTACAAAAATTTTCCGAGAAAATATCACGGAAAGAATTTTCCGAAAAATAGACCCTCGGGAAAAAAATCATAATTTCCGAAGCGTACGACCTGGACATTTATTGTTCGGATGATTCGATAGATAAAGGATCCAAATATGACGTACAAAATCAGCAACACCCTACTCCAATTTTTTTGGGTGGTGGAAAGTTTGAAAATTGACCTATTTTCGTCAATTTTATCACTTTAAGTGAAAATTTTCCCAAAGTACGCCACTTAGGGAAAAACTAATTACATATTCGTGATCAGCGACCTCGATTTAATTAGACGCGAGCTCCGTATCGATATACCATGAAAAAATTTTTTGGGTCGGCACTTAGAAATATTTTTGACCCGGAATCGAAGGAAAATTCTTCTTTCCCGTCCGAAATCTATGATTTTCACATCTCGATATCCAAATTTTCCCCGATGATTGGTCGGTGGACGACGTTTAGATTTATGTATCGATTTTTTCTGTATCTCTATCCGTTCGGAAAATATTAGGTAATGAGCGAATCCGTCAAACGCCAAAAAGTTTTCTCTAGTATCCAACAAATACAAAAATCTACAAATTTCCGATTAGGTCGACGCGGCTTTGGTTATTCACTAAATCGGGCACGCAGATCACGAATCTGTAATTAGATTGTCCGTATCTCGATTAGTTTCGGAGCAATGACGCAATTTCTGGCTCTACCTCCGGAAAATGGACTAATCAGTCGGATTTTTCGCCATATTACCAAAATTAATCGAGATACGGAAAAACTAATTACAGATTCGGAATCTACGCCCTCGATTTAGTGAATAGCCAAAGCCGTGGCGCGATCTAATCGGAAAATTCTAGATTTTTGTATGGGTTAGAATCTAGACAAAGGACTCACAGCTCTGGCAATGTGTTAGTTGTTGTATGCATTTTATCAATATTTCACAGGAAATAGGTCATAAATACTTCTACAAGGGTTGAAGTATTACAAGATATTTTACTTGCAATTATCTTTTCGTGGAAAATATTAATTTCAAGGGTGAGACCACCCATGCAAAAATATACCAGTTAACCCAAAACATTTAAGTTTTACAAGCGAGCTGCTTTGTTTAGAAATACAAATGAGCGCTTCCCAACATGTGAAGTCATGGGACGCAACAGTGGTGATATCTCGAAAACCAGCGGACTTTTACTGAGGTCATGTTGATGCTATCTGATAGACCTAATGCCAATCTATCTCCAGTGTCACTTTCGCGTGGTATTTTTGGGACACCCTGTATATTTCCATCATTATATGGATTATCCACCGGCATTATATTATCATATCATCCTCATAATTCTACGATACTTGAGGATATTTCATTGGTCATTTTGCATTCAATCATACTGTGTTCTCTATAACAGGAAGGGTATTTTATATCAAGAATAACGAACCAGAAAGAAAATTTGAAATGTCAATTAAAGCAAAATAAGATGACATGAATGAACACAGATCATATAATAATTCATAGATAGAATAATTAACTACAGCCAATGAACTCTATACTAACGTAGTATAGAATTCTATGAGTACAGCATTCTGTGAAAACATAAGAAGTACGCTTTATGTTTGAAATTTTGAAAAATCGTTTCTGCGAAAGTATCAGCTTGTCAGATTTGAAAATTATATCGATGGATTCTTATGATGCAGCTGCATCTTAAAAAAAATGGTAAATTTGGAGTGTCCAATACAGGAGAACAGATAATAGAATTCACCATGGTAAATTCGATTAAGAGAATTTGGAATTTTTTTCAAAAATTTTCTATGATTTTTTAAAAGTTTTCTAGTTATACGATCCGCACAAAATTTTGCAAGAATTTTTGCGTTACCATTCTAACTAAAACCAACTAACCAACAACAATAACCAACTAATAACCATATTTGAATTGGATCGGTTCTATTTCTTTTTGAGTTATTGAGGAAATAACAACCAAATTTCAGATGGGTATAACTCCAAAACCGTTTTGCCGATTATGCCTATAAACAAACTCAAATGGCGCATTCAGATTCTCAACCTTACCTGAAAATTTCAAGTTGCTATCTCTATCCGTTCTTAGGTTATCGTGACGTAAATAATAATTTATAATAATTTTTTAAAGATTTTCTAGCGATACGATATTCACAAAATCTCACAAACGTCCTTAGGTTTATATTTTACAACTACTCAGCAAGTTTCAATTCGATAATTTCGATCGGATAAGTATTGTTTGTAGACAAAATTATTACTCGGAAACCATTAACGAACTTGTCCGTCCTATTGGGATGCGCCACCTACCCTGAAAATTTCAAGTCGCTATCTCTTTGCGTCCTCAAGTTATCGTGGCAACGGCCGGCCAGATGGCCGGCCGGCCGGACAGAATCAAATTTGACCTCGAATTCTTGATCGGGGAGTCCAACCCAATCGTTTGAGACCATTTTCGGCGAAAAATTCGAAAATTACAGACATTTGGGCAAAATGATAACGCGATGTTCCCCAGAACATACGCGCAAAAAGTGGGAAAACACCCTGGACAGGAGCTTTGGCGCTCTTGTTCAAACTTTGATGAATCATATCTCCAAAAGTATTGGTAAGAGTTGGGATTTATATCAATGGATTCTTATGATAGAACTTCATCATAACAGAAATTGAATTGAAACATCATAAAAGAATTTAAATTCAACAAGAGTGGCAAAAATTATTAATCCAAAATCAACATACCAATTCTTCCCAACAACAAACTTATCCGTGATATCCATTCCTCAAATCTATGATGAACGAGATATTCATTCCTCAAATCCACTCTGAAAATTATGTTATATCAATTGAAACATTGCCAATATTCCAGTATTGTTTTTACTGGAGATATTCTGAACTCAATATTATTAACTTACCTTTACCATTCCCATCATCATATGGATTAACCATGGGCATTAAAATATCACCCAAAAAGTATGATATTATATTATAATCCTCATAACTCTACGATAGCTGCAATGAATTTGACATGTCATGTCTCATATAGGAAAATAAGTTGACATGACATCATATAATAATTCATAGGTAGAATAATTATAGCATTCTGTGAAAACATAGAAGTACGATTTATTATTGAAATTTTGAAAAATCATATCTTCGAAAGTATTAACTTGTTAGAGTTAAAAGTGAAATCGATGGATTCTTACGGTGAAACTGCATCTAGAAAAAAATTTAATTTGAATTTTTGTTTCGTTACTCCTTAACCGATTTTGCCAATAATGAACTTAGCTGAGGCATTTATCTGCCAAACCTACTCTGAAAATTTAAATTGTCTAGCTCATTTCGTTCGAGGGTTATCGTGCCTACGGCCGGCCGGACTGAATCAATTTCTACCACGGATTCTTGATCGGTGAGTCGAACCAAATCATTTAAGACCATATTCAGCAAAAAATTCGAAAATGACAGACATTTGGGCAAATTGATAAGCACTCTGTTCCGAGGAACGAGAGCGCCAAAAACGAGTCCTAAAACAATAATTTCAGTTAATATTCGATATCAAAGAAACACCAAAAGTCTACGTGCATTTTGGTCATTGAGATCTTCATAAACTTGTCTCCCGTATAAATGTATCAATCATATATAGAATAGAGATTTCTTTAGCTGCACTTTGTCAACTTTGTTAAAGCCTACAGTTCTTTGATATTTGTTAGAAAGTATTGCCATTTCAATAATGAATCGAAAAACACTTGAACAACGCTAATAAATGGAAATATATTTTGAACCACTCCAAAATAAATTATTAAAATGGGTAAATAAAGTTCGGTTTGAAGAGTTTGTGCGGAATTTTAGCAGAATCTGAAAAATAGTGTGGGAAAATTCGTTGGAGTTTGGGTAACGATGAAAGAATTTCGAACGGGTGGTCTACCATAAACGTGTTTTTTTACGATATCGGAAAATGGTTCTGTTAATTTTCCATGAAAAATCGAATCATTCTATAATCTAATTTCAACCCTAGTCATAAATCAACCATTCGTTTGTTCTGCAAATATGAAACGTGACAAAACATAAACGGCCATCGTAGTAGGCGTGAAATCAGTGTTAACTGACCTTTCGCATAAATCACTCATTGAAGTGTCTGCTGTACGCACAGCCAAATTGAATTTCTTCATTTTGCCCTTTGTTATAAACGAATAAACATCATTCCGGCGTGAAATCGAAAAAATCGAGAGAGGTACAAACAATTAACTGCAAGATTTATGAAATGGTCTAGTCGAACATGTACAGGGTCCTGAAATAGTGCATCTGGCCTATGTGGCAGCTGAACAAGACAACTAAGAAGTTTCTAACGGATGTGGGTTCAATTGATCTGGACAAAAATTTTTGTGCGCGTTTTCTAGGAAACAGCGTGTTATCACTTTGCCCAAATTTTCTAATTTTTGGCCTAAAATGGTCTCAAACGATTAGGTTCGACTCACTGATGAAGAATTCGAGGTCAAATTCGATTTTGTCCGGCTGGCCGCATCCCTGCACAACGGACAAGTTCGTTAATGGGCATAATCGGCCCAATGATTTCCGAGTAATAATTTTGTTTAAAACCAATACAGATCCGATCGAATTGAAACTTGGTGAGTACTTGTAGAATACAAACCTGAAGACATTTGTAATTTCGTGGAAATCGTATCAATAGAACATTTAAAAAAAAAATATTAAAAAATGTATTTGTGTCACGATAACCTGAGAACGGAAAGAGATAGCGACTTGAAATTTTCAGGTCGGTTGTGCATCTGGATGCGACATTTGAGTTTGTTAGTAGGCGTAATCGGCCTAACGGTTTTGGAGTTTACCCATCTGAAATTTGGTTGTTATTTCCTCAATAACTCGAAAAATACAGAACCGATTACATTCAAACATGGTTACTGGTTGTATATTACCAACGCAAAAAAAACTGCTGAAATTTCGTGAGGATCGTATCACTAGAAAGTTTTTACAAAATCATTGAAAAAAATTCTATATGTCAGAAACTATTCGTCAGACATCGCTGAAATTTTGCGAGGGCCTTTAGAACCTAAATTTACAACCAAGTTCCAAGTTTGAACACGATCGGATCTATATTGTATCTACATCAGTAGATGGATGGGTGTCCGTTGCCTCGATAACTTCCGAACGTGTCCGAATGGAAGAGTTACGTTCATTTTTGGGCATAATCGGTCCAACGGTTCCGGAGTTATACCCACCTGGAGTGTTATTTCCTCGATAACTCAAAAAATAAGGACTCGATCGAATTGAAGCTTGGGAACTAGTAGTAGAATATCGACATAAAGACGTGTGTGAAATTTTGCCAGAGAAGTATCATTAGAAAATTTGAAAAAAATTACGAGAAAAATAATTCGTTCAAGCACTGACATGAAGTTAGGAGCTTTTGCGCGTATGTTCTATCGTCCATTCTCCTTGGACACTCAATCGAATTTACCATTATCCAATCTATGGACAATAGAACATACACGGAAAAGCTCCTGACTTCACGTCAGTGCTTGAAACAATTTCTTTTTTCGAAATGATGAGGAACGAGTATTTTTGTATATTAAAATTACTACTATTCATAATGTTTTTTGTTAATTGTAAACTCATAGTTTCTCAAGGCAAAACCATACGATTGGACTGATTGTTGGCGCTCTTGTTCCTCGGAACAGAGTGCTTATCAATTTGCCCAAATGTTTGTAATTTTCGAATTTTTAGCAGAAAATTGTCTTAAATGATTTCGTTCGACTCTCTGATCAAGAATCCGTGGTCCAAATCGTTTCTGTCCGGCCGTAACCACGATAACGGAACGGAATTGTCCATTCTGGACAATAGAATTCATCATGGCAAATTCGATTAAGAAGAGTCTCGAATACAGGAGAATGGACAATAGAATTCATCATGGTGAATTCGATTAAGAAGAGAGTGTCCAATAAAGGAGAATAGACAATAGAATTCATCATGGTAAATTCGATTAAGAAGAGTGTCCAATACAGGAGAATGGACAATAGAACATACGCGCAGAAGCTTCTGACTTCACGTCAGTGCTTGAACCAATTTTTTTTAGAAGAATTACTCTCAGGATACACCATTGAACATAAACCACTACTATATAAGGTATTTTTATCTAATGGCACAATTCTATGAGTGTACAGATTTGTGTCCTTACGCCACCACAAACAGAGCACTGTTTATTTTCAGCTCAACTGTAGATGTATGCATTAGAATGGGACCTTACACAGCCCTGTTTATATTCGACTCAACAGTAAATGTATGTATTAGAATGGGTCCTTACGCCGCCACTGACACAGCACTGTTTATTTACGACCCAACAGTGAATGTATGAATTTGGGTGGAAGCTAACCGTCCGAGAAAATTATCGGCCAAAAAGTGGATCAGTTTTTTTTGGACGTTTGTTTTAAGAGTCGGATTTATATTCTTGGAAATACTGGGAAATAACTTTTTTTTCTGGAGTTAAGGAGCTTTGGGCGAGTTCAGTACCTGGATGAGTGAACACACTGGCTATAAATTTGAACAGCGCGCTACAGAGCTTTTCCAACTTGTTAAGAATTTGTTTGTACCTATACTATGTTCTCGATTGTACAGAAATCAATAGCCTCCAAAGTATATTCTCATACAATACTCCAATTAGAAAATATTTGAAGTTCTAGGAGATCAAGTCATATAAAGCCATTCATTATGACTCGTTATCGAAATTGAATATGAAAAGAATTATTTCTGTTGTATGCATATAACCCTTTGAATCTTCCACATTTCAATCCCTGTTACCAGTGTTACCTTATAATTATTCCTTCCATTTACGATTTCAATAGATCCGATGATACGAAGTTACAAATTAGAGATCAAACAGTAGACAGACACCTTGACGTACGAAAGGTGAACTGCCTTAATATTATGATAAATTATTACAGCCAGACAGACATCGTAATCCTTTCATGGATCAATTTGGTAGGCCTTGGTTCCTAATCCTCTAATGCGCTATTTCAGATATATCAACGATCAGAAACCACCCAAAGCTTCTTTGGACTTATAAGCTGCTTAAATTCATGGTGGAACATTTTGGTATGGGATAAGAGTCAAGAAAAATTCGATGAAAACTATCCAGAGATAATACTGTACAACGAGAATACTTATAATCAATAACTCGTTTCTCATATATCTTTTTTACCGGGTTCAAATTCTGCTAATTAACTTTCATGCTTTTGAAAGATTCCTATATAATTCGTCTATTTAACACTACATGTGTAACAATACTCTTGACCACTACAAATTTTGTCATCTGACATTGATTCGGTAACGATGTTCAAATTTTTGAGACGAAACGTTACTAAAGCATGCTATCTACTACTCTACCAAACTATGGTCTCCGTCGGTTTACATAGTTCGGTACATTTGAGCTCAAAAATGATTGGGTTGTCTCACAGTACGATTGAATAGATGGAATGATATTTATAATTTTTATTTTACAATGAAGTGTTGAGTTTATTTATTATTTGATGAACATACTGAATTTTGATTGAGGATAACAAGTTCTGTTATACATGAACTTCCACGCATACTACAAACTTATGATTCAACTAGTTGGGATAATATAATTAGTCGTGACGTTATCTGAAGAAAATTATTAATTGAATGTGTGTTACAAGATGAATTTATGTTTTATATATGAGAGAAATATCCACAGAATGATTGTGCAGAATCAAAGCAGTATGAACATACTAATCACAAACGAATAATATTCTCTCTGTGGTATTGAATACGTTCTAAATTAAAAAATTTCTAATCCTTCAAATTCTTTACGATGACAATGTATTCATGTAATTCTATGGCCTTTTGTAATAGAACCTTCATATTTTTGTAATACTATTTTAATCTCTTCCTTCTGTTTCATATCATACTAAATGTTTTTTCTTCTTAACACATGTTGTAAATTTATTCTCATGATTGCTTCTTCATATTCAATGGTTCTCGTTTAATATTGTTTACTATTCATAATTCTTATCTCTTTTTATATATTCACAATTTCTGTATATGCTTTATTTTCTCTATTTGCAATTATTTCCAATTTTTGATTTTGTCTAGATATTCGTTGATTTTGTTTTTCTATTATTATTCGTTCATCTTGTGCATCTATTAGTATTCATTCAGCTTGTTTTTCTATTATTATTTGTACGCCTTGCGTCTCAATTAGTTTTCGTTTAGCTTGTTTTTCTACTATATTCGTTCATTAATTGGATTAATCCTTGTGCTTGATATTCAATGAGTTTTCTTCTATTTTACATTCCATTCTTTCTGCATTTTCCTTTAATTCTTCAGAATATTCTTCCATTTTATTTTCAATTCTTTCAGCATTCTTCTTAATTTCCTTAGAGTTTTTCTATTTTATCTGATATTCTCTTCATTGCTTTTAAACATCCATAATACTTGGCTCATTTAATTTTGGTTCTTTTCCCTTGGTAATAACTCTTAAATTCTCTTCTTCATCTCCTTTCTCCATTCCAACAACGGTTTTACGGCTTGTTTCCATTTTTCTTTTTCAATCCATGTCATCATGACATAAGTCGTAATTTGTCCGGCGCATTTTTTCATTCTTTTATACAATATAAAGTAAAATATATATCTATGGGAGATGATAGCCCTTCTTAAGGGCCCTGTAGCGGGCTTCGAACATCTGAAGTTCTGAATAATCATCGCTTGGACTTGGACCGGTCAGACCTGGTTTTGAAAGAGACCCTCCTGGCCTTACGAGCAACATTTTCATTTTTGAATTCAAATATTGAAGGGATTTCAGGAGTGAATTATCTTCGAAAACTAGCGGAGGCGATTCTTCTCCACGAGATCCCATTCGCCTACAGAGAAAAATTTTTGTGAGAGGAGACTTTCGAAAGGTTATGTATTATTTTTATTTTGTTCGTTTCCTCCTCTTGTCTTTTCATTTTTCAGGTTGAGTTTATGGTACCTTGCAGAAACCTATCTGTTTTTTGACGAGGGAATCCACATTGAAGAAATATATCCCCATCAATATTTTTAAATTTCAGCAAATTTTGTAAACAATAGTTACAAATCACCACACTCACGGGGAGAAAGGGTTTTTTGCTGAGGTTTTTCCCTAAGCTCTTGTATCATACGTCGAATTGTATGGTACCCCGTTACACCAACCTCTGCTAACACATATACAGCTCTCAGTCAAAAGAATATATATATATATATATATATATATAATCCACACATGTAACAATTTCATATAATTGTAGCCCCACGTTGGGCGCCAATCATTACGGAAAAACATTTTTATTATTCTTGATTGTTACAAATTATTCATTAATTGAGACTCTTGAACTCATTTGAGGATTCTTATTTTGAATTCAAAGTCCTTACTTACTTGAAATTATTCGAAGAAACTTTTGAAAATTATCTGACTTTTGTCTAACTTAATATATTTGATCACTACTGCCAATAATTTTTGTGTTTTCATGGATCGTCTCAATTCTACAAACACATCATCTTTTTTCAAATGATTTTAAATAACAATATATATACAGGGTGAGTCTTGAAGTTGTACATTAATTTTAACCATAGATTCCTCTCATCAAATAAAACTCTTTTTTCATTTACCATTTTTCCAAATTCAACTCAGTTAAAAAGATATAAGCGTTTAAAGATTTCACAATGTGCCAATACACTCCTGCATATAGACCATCTGTGAAATTAATGGTGGACGAGAAAAAGATACAGTAACATGGTTAACAGCTTGATTCGGGATTCCAACGCTCAGTGGCGGATCGATAAAAGTAGTGAAATTTCTGGAGTTTCCGATTTTATAACATCCAATGAAGAATATCTCGGAAATGGTGCGTTTAAGGAGAAATGATGAAAATAATTTAATGTTCTAAAATGATTGAGTATTCTTGAAAATACTCAAGAAAAACTTCATCTGCCATCTTTATGATAATTTCGTTTAGTTTTATGAATACACGAGTCTATATCTAGAAATCCATAAGGGGTAGGAAAAAACTAATATTTGGAAGATATGTATCATAGTTATAGGAAACTTCACACCGACATTCATTTTATTCAAAAAAGAATCTCAATGCAACAATAAAAAAACTGATTTTTTTTCGAGATTTCAACAGGCTGTATCTTTTTACCTGATTCGAATTTGGAAAAATGATAAAGGATAAAAGTGTTTCATTTGACGATAAGAATTTATGGTTAAAATTAATGTACTACTTAAAGACTCACCCTGTATATAAGATGTATATATGTAATACTATATTTAACTGCAAGAAGAACTTATTGGATTACCATTTATATGCAGATTGAATTAAATCCATTCGGTACTCCATGCTGTATGTGAAACATATCTGTGGATGGTATATATTGGTTTCCACTTAGATTACCATCTATTTCAAAACCATTTCACATGGAAATATAGATATTTTATAGTGAGTTCTCACATACCGACACGCATCTTCTTGAGAGCTTTTCGAAGTGATCCTTTCGTCACTGGCGATAAGCCATGGACGTTAACACTATGATATCTTATGTGTTCATCTTGAAATATATTTTTAGAAATTGTCCGAGATCGATGAAAATGTTGGTAACAACATTCACGCTGGAAGAGCGAGCAAAAATTAAAATTAACTGCTTACCACTAATCCACAAGAGCTCCTGAAGTTGGAGGCAACAACATTCTAATTAAAACTTAAAACGTGAAAGTAATAAATTGATGTTTCGAATTGATAATCTATGAAAATTTCAAATTTGTCCTCACTCAATTAATCATAAACATTATACCGCGAGGGTCAGTGAGTATGAAATAATGGATTTATCTTATCCCCTTTCAGGAATATCGAAAAATGGTTCGATATGTCAAAGTAATTTATTTTTCAAGGAAGGATTTTCCCTCTTATTTTTCTACCATTTTCCGTTACCAAGCAGTGACTTCATCGATATTTTTTTTATGGAGAGCCCCTATTTCCGGCCGTAGACACGACAACTCTCGATTGAAATGAGATAGACAGTTGAAATTTTCAGAGTAGGTTTGGGAGATTAAAATCTCGGTTATGTTCGTTATTGGGCAAAATCGGACTGATTGTTTCGGAGTATCGAAAAACAATTTTTTTTTACGTTACATCTTTACAATTCAATTTTTTTTAAGATGCAGTTTCATCATGAGAATCTACTGGTATCATTTTCAACTCAAACAAATCAATAATTTCGGAGATATGATTTTTCAAAATTTTAATATTAAAACGTAACTATAGTTACGAATGTCATCTGTGTTCATACATTTCATCATTGTCATCTCATCAATATATAAGAGATATTTTGTCGAACAAAGTATGATGAATTCAAAATGACCAACGGAATAACATCTCTTATATAATTCATAAGATGATGATGATGGAAATATATACTTTGGTGAGTTAAACAAATTGGGTTCAGATTATCTCCATTAAAAATAAAACTAGAATATTGGCTAACTTTCAATTGATATAATATAATTTCCATAGTAGATTTGAGGAATGAATATCTCGGATAAGTTCGTTATTCGGTAGAATTGGTCTGTTGGTTTTGGATCAATAAAAGTTTTGGCACTCGTGTTGAATTTAAATTATTTTATGATGTTGAAATTTTATTTCATTTATGATGAAGTTCTATCATTAGAATCCATTGACATCATTCCCAACACTGAGAAACCAATACTTTCAGAGATATGATTTAACAAATTTTGAACGCCAAAGCTCCTGTCCATAGGGCTTTTCCACTTTTCCAATAAGATGTGTTGATTTGGTGGACACTTCATTTCAAAATTATCACATATTCTGCAAATTTAAAAAATAATATCTCGAGGATTGTTGACCCAAATGGCGTTACATGTGCACTACTGAACTCAGAATTTCATGCTCTATTCATGGCAAGAAAAATAGGGCCTTGCAATTAACAAAATAATATTGATTACGTCACTGCTTGGTTACAGGAAATGGTAAAAAAATAAGAATTACGGGAAATGTTCCTTAAATAACTTCGATTAAGGATGTCAAATACAGAAGAATGGACAATAGAACCTGAACGTTCCCTGTCGCTATCTCTTTCCGTTCTCAGGTTATCGTGACATAAATAATATTTTTCAATCAGATTAGTATTGATTGAAAACAAAAGTTTTAGTCGGAAACCATTAGGCCAATTATACTCATTAACAAACTTGTCCGTCACCTAACCTGAAAATTTCAAGTCGCTATCTCTTTTAGTTATCATGTTATCGTGGCAACGGATGTGCGGCCGGCCGAACAGAATCAAATTTGGCCTCAAATTTTCATCAGGGAGTCAAACCGAATCGTTTGAGACCATTTTTGGCAAAAAATTCGATAATTACAGACATTACAACGAATTAAAATAAAATACAAATTAAGGACTAAAACGATTGGTTTATACGTACATATAGTACTAATCATTGAAAATCAAAAATGCAGCACACTTATGACATTATCCCAAAATTTTAATAAGTTGTTCACAGAGTATTAATATCATTATCATCCTATTGTCTCATTTAAGCAGTAGATAATTATCAAATTTTATTATGTAAAAAATACTTTACAACCACGCGCTGGCTTTTTAGCCTTAGTGGTACATTTGTTTATTTCAAAAGTGAATTTTTTTATGGAATTTATAGTAATGTTATTGCTATATTGTATATATATTTACATATAGATATTACTTTATGCAGGATCTACGTTGTTATTAATATTATTATTATTGTAATATTGTTGTGGTATTCTACTTGTTATTATTGTACCTGTTGCATATGGTTTATTGTACATTGTCTTTAGAAATAAACATTATTATTATTATTATTATACAGATGATCTAAAATAAAATAAGAAATAAAAAATGGGTTCAAGCCCTGTGGACAGGAGCTTTCTGGCGCTCTAGTTCAAACAGACAAATTATATCTCCGAAAGTATTGGTTTCTCAGAGTTGAGAATTATATCAATGTATTCTTATGATAGAACTGCATCATAAAGGAAATTCAATTCAAATAATAGTTTATTTATCAAGATTAAATGAGCAATCTGAGAACTGCACCATGGAAGAAACCAAATTAAAATAGCTGAAATGAATTTGACTCTCTCTTATAGAACAGGATGAAATGTACGAGTATGAACACAGATCATATAATAAAGCTTAGATAGAATAATTATAGCATTCTGTGAAAACAGAAGTACGATTCATTATTGAAATTTAGAACTTCATCTTAGCAGAAATTGAATTCAAACATCATAGAAGAATTTAAATTCAACAAGAGTGCCAAAAATTATCAATCCAAAACCAATAGACGAATTCTACCCAACAACGAACTCATCCGAGATATTCATTCCTCAATTCCAGTTTTGTTTTTAGTGGAGATATTCTGAACTCAATATTATTAACTTACCATTACCATTCCCATCATCATATGGATTGACCATCGGCATGAAAATATCAACCAACAAAAGTATGATAATATTCTAATTCTCATATTGATACCATTACTGGAATGAATTACAATGAGACAACGTCAAAGTTGACATTATAACAATTCATATAATAGCTACAGAATAATTCTATCATTGAAATTTTGAAAAATCATATCTCCGAAAGTATTAGTTTGTTAGAGTTTAAAATGATATGAATGGATTCTTATGGTAAAACTGCTTATTGAAAAAAATTTAATTTGGAATTTGTTCTGTAAAAAAAAAAATTTTTTTTTGTTACTCCGAAACCATCTGTCCGATTTTGCCGAATAACGAACTTAGCCGAGATATTTTTCCCTCAAACATACTCTGAAAATTTCAACTGTCTAGCTCATTCCGTTCGAGAGTTATCGTGCCTACGGCCGGACCGGCCGGCCGGACGGCCGGACAGAATGAATTTCGACCACGGATTCTTGATCAGTGAATCGAACCAAATCGTTTAAGACCATTTTCATCGAAAAATTACAGACATTTGGGCAAATTGATAAGCACTCAGTTCCGAGGAACTAGAGCGCCAAAAATGAAGCAATCAAATCACAGCTTTCTGATAATTTCATGCAAGTTCTGATACTTCAACAATTTGAGCATGTTAATTGTCATTTCCCAAACAAAATAAATAAAATAAAAAATAAAGATGAAAGTTGGCCATCATCTATTCTTCTAGATTTCAGCTAGTGTGTACGAGTACGCTAAAGCCCGTGACTTCACGATAGTGTTTATGATTTTATATCGTCCAGTCGTAAAACAAGTTCTGAAATTTCCACGGGCTCATTCTCAAGTTATCATCAAAATATTCAAGATTGAAATAAAATGTGATATTGTTTTAGTGAAGAATGAACCAAAGAGCTTCGGATACGAAAGAAATCATCAGGCCACAACCATAAATATTATTGATCATAATGCTAATGATACCCTGATATATTTATCTGTTAAGACTGAACGACTCTGTATGATGTGTTCAGGAATAGTAGGTACGTTGTTAACTTCTTACATTAAAGTCGAGACGCTGAGCTTGAGTGAATAAACATGTCTGTCAAGATAGGGCCTAAGAGGATCTCCGTTTATGTTTTCGTGTTTTTAGAGATACCCGATGAACGAGATATCTCGGCAGAATGAAGAGTCAAACAAATTGCTATTCCTGAAGTAGTCGATCTATAAATCTCGTCCACATAACTATTTTCAGTTTCCAGAGAACATATTCAAGTTAGACGGTTTTTTGTGATTATATGACTGAAACTGAATCTTTTATACAGCCAGCGTTGGCATTCTACTACTAATAACCATATTTGAATTCAATCAGTTCTGTATTTTTCGAGTTAATGAGGAACAAAAAACAACCAAATTTCAGATGGCCATAACTCTAAAACCGTTCGGCCGATTATGCTTATAAACAAACTCAAATGTCGCATTCAGATGCACAACCTAACCTGAAAACTTTAAGCAACTATCTCTTCCCGTTCTCAGGTTATCGTGACAACAAAAATATTTTTTAATAATTTTTTTAAAATTTTCTAGCGATATGATTTTCACAAAATTTCACAAACGAGCTTAGGCTTAGATTCTACAACTATTCACCAAGTTTCAATTCGATCGGATTTATATTGGTTGAAAAAAAAATTATTACTTGGAAACCATTAGGCCGATTATGCTCATTAACGAACCTTCCGTCGTATTGGGATGCGCCACCTACCCTGAAAATTTCAAGTCGCTAGCCCTTTCCGTTCTCAAGTTATCGTGGCAACGGCCGGACGGCCAGACGGCCGGACAGAATCAAATTTGACCTCGAATTCTTCATTGGGGAGTCGAACCAAATCGTTTGAGACCATTTTCGTCAAAAAAGTTACAGACATTTGGGCAAAATGATAACACGATGTTCCCCAGAACATACGCGCAGAAAGAAGGAAGAAAGATAACGAAGAAAAAGAAAGAAGAAAAAGAGTAAGTACAGAAACATCATTGTCCAAGTCCGAGTTATTCTTGTATCGTATACAGGGTGAGTCTTTGACCACTGCATTAATTTTAACCAAAGATTCCTCTCATCAAATGAAACACTTTTTTCATTTACCATTTTTCCAGATTCGGCTCAGGTAAAAAGTTACAAGCGTTTAAAGATTTCACAATGTGTTAATACACTGCCGCATATAAAATATCTATGACATTGTTGGCGGACGAGAATAAGGCATGGTAACGTGGTTTACAGCTCGATTCGGGATTCCAACGCTCAGGGACGGATCCATAAAAGTAGTGAAATTTCTGGAGTTTTCCCTTTTAAAACATTCAATGAAGAATATCTCGAAAACGGTGCGTTTAAGGAGAAATGATGAAGAATAATATAATGTTCTAAAACGATGGAATATTCTTGAAATGACTCAAGAAAAACTTTAAATGCTTTGTTTATACTAATTTCGTTTAGTTTTATGAATCCACGAGTCCATAACTAGAAAACCAGTAGAAGTAGAAAATAACTAATATTTGGAAAATATGTATCATAGTTATAGGAAACTTTACGCCAACATTCATTTTATTCGAAAAAAGGATGTCAAAGCTACAAAATAAAAACTGATTTTTTTTCAAAATTTCAACAGCCTGTATCTATTTACCTGAGCTGAGTTTGGAAAAATGTTAAATGAAAAAAGTGTTTCATTTGATGAGAGGAATCTTTGGTTAAAATTAATGCAGTGGTCAAATACTCACCCTGTATAATTTTTCATTGAGCTGATTGTCAATTTGTTTCTTTTGCTTTTACTTATTCTATCCTTCACAACATCTCTCTCATTGATTATGCGCAACGAACAGTGTGTTAAAGTCACATGACGACCAGTCCATGTTATTCTATGTCAGGGGTCACCAAATGGCGGACCGCGGTCCGGATGTGGACCGCGAACCTTTTTTTTGCGGATCCTCTTTCCAGAAAACATGTATTCTTAGTAAAAAAAATTCAGATAACTTTTCGTTTTATTTACTAATTATTGATATTGGATTTAGATTAACTGCTCAAATTCTTATGCCACCATAATGCTATCAAACGGACCGCGACAGATATACAGATTTTGTGAACGGACCTCCAATGAAACTAATTGGTGACCCCTGTTCTATGTCTATGGTTCAGGAGAAAAAACGCGTCAAAAATACCCGAAATATCCCTTCAAAATGTCTACCTCATAAACATAGGTAGAGGTACGATATAAATCACTCTTCATTCAGGAAATCCGAACAATGGAAATGACTCACTGCCCAAGTTAAAAAGCAATTTCCGTATAGAAAATCCTTCGTCCAAACGAACCAGAACGTATCTATCTCTATCTAGACGAAATTGATGATTTGTCCCGTGCTAATTGACTTCCAGGGTAGCCACCATAAGGTCGGAAAGGCCGGCGTCAGTCAACAGGACAAGTGACAAGCTGGACAGTCTGCACCGGAAGCCCCCCTAGATATTTGGTGTAGTTTCCGCCGAGCTAAGGGCTCGTGTTTGTTTTCTCTGGCAGGTTTATGAATTGGGCGCCACTGCACTTGACTGTACTCGAATCTGGGGGTTGGTCAAGTTCGTGGAAGCGTGGGTCGTTTTATCAGTGAAGAAGGATCGTTTCTGCATATCTTATCTTGGGGTTTCATGTTGATGGGCTTTTCAGGATGTTTTGAATATTATTGCAGCTTTAGATATTTTTTTATGGGTGCCTTGAAGAAGCTTTTAAACAATAAAAGCGAAACGTCGGCAAGTATTTGATTGGCTATTGGTATTGCCCTTATACGAATATTTTCTGCTTACTATTTTTATGAGGTTTAAAGATGGACCTTGCTATAACTTTGACTGTGACATTACATTATCTAATCAATCGAAGAATTGTGAGCGAAGTGTGAAAAAGCTCAGTTGTTTGCCCCGAAATTAGTTTTTCTCAGAAAAGTCTTACATTTCGGAACGGAACATGAAGTTAGTAAAAGATCTGAGAGTAGTGAGACTGCTTTTCATCCATAGACATAGACATAACTCTCGAACGGAATGAGGTAGGTAGTTGAAATTTTCAGAGTAGATTAGGGAGATGAATATCTCGGTTAAGTTCGTTATTGGGCAAAATTGGCCAGATTTAATTTGATTTCTTCCATGGTGCAGTTCTCATTCTCATGATTGCTCATTTAATCTTGATAAATAAACTATTATTTGAATTGAATTTCCTTTATGATGCGGTTATATCATATGAATCCATTGATATAATTCCCAACTCTGAGAAACCAATACTTTCGGAGATATAATTTGTCTGTTTGAACTAGAGCGCCAGAAAGCTCCTGTCCACAGGGCTTGAACCCATTTTTTTTTAAATAATAACGAGAATACCAACTAATATTTTTCTGTTATGAAACTTTTCAATGTCTTCTTTATTTTTGCTCTATCTGTCTATTCCAGTATAGTTTTTGTTTTTTGTATTTGGTACTAAGAAAATTGTTAACCATTATAATGTTGCATCAGTACCTACATATCAAATTATTATGTGCATTTTCCAGCATATTTTCTCATTCTAACACTATGCAGAAATGATTTTAGCAAATTATTTTGACATCTTGCAATTAATCTTGTTCATAATTGACAAACAATATATATTTTTGTCGCTCTTGTTCTTCGGAACAAAGTGCTTATCAATTAGCCCAAATGTCTGTAATTTTCGAATTTTTGGCTAAAAATGGTCTTTGGTTCGACTCACTGATCAAGAATCCGTGTTCGAAATCGATTATGTCCGACCGGCCGTCCGTTAACACGTTAACTCTCGAACGGAATGAGCTAGACAGTTGAAAATTTCAGACTGAATTTGGGAGATAAATATCTCGGTTAAGTTCATTATTGGGCAAAACCAGCCTGATGGTTTCGGAGTAACGAAGAATAAATATTTTTTTTACATTACAAATTTATAATTCAATTTTGTTTAAGATGCAGTTTCATCATAAGAATCCATTGATATCATTTTCAACTCTGTGTTAGAGTACTATGTATTATTGAAATTTTGAAGAATCATATCTCCGAAAGTAAATACATCGTACTTCTATGTTTTCACAGAATTCTATCCCTCTGTGTTCTATCTGTGTTCACTGTTCATACATGTAATCTTATCTACCTATAACAGACATGTCAAATGTATTTCTGCTTTAACAAACAAAGTAAGATTGAATGCAAAATGACCAATTATAGGATATTATAATTACCCCTACCCTATATGCCCTTGGATAATCCATATATTGAAGAAAATATATAATTTGTTAAGTTCATCAAATTGGATTCAAAATATCTTCATTGTTCCAATAGTGAAATATTATTTAATGCTGCTTTATAAGGATTGATTGAGTAAATAAGTTCCCTCAATCAATTTTTTTGAATTTCAAGTATCAGATGAGTTTTTTGTTGTTCTACAATAGATTTCAAAAACACTTTTTCATGTAGAATGGTGCACTGCAGGATTGTATTAACACATTATGAAATCTTCAAACGCTTGCAACTTTTTACCTGTTCCAAATCTGGAAAAAGGTTGAATGAAAAAAGTGTTCTTCTTGATGAAAAAAGACCCACCCTGTATTTCAACTGCACGAGGTCTTGTGTTCGAGGAAGTCATATTTTTCGTTTAATCTTTCATTTCTTTCTGAGGTGAACCATAAAATTCAGTAACTTCTCACCTTGAAATCAAATTCACACCTCTTTTATCAAGACCGAAAATATTATGACAAATCCAAACAAATCACATCCTATATATCCTAATCCCAAACCTTTTGCATTCCCTTCCGTTCGAGCGGAACTTTCAGCGCATCAAATGCAATATCTATTTCTCTTCAAGAAGGCATCAAACTGAAAATAAAATAGATAAAAAAAAATACAAACACAAGGAACTTCCTTTGCGTCTTTCAACAGTCAGCATGTGGTTTGGGCCCAAGAACTATCGAAATAATGGAATAATACAGGCACAAAGGATAGATAATCTCTGTATTGTACTTGAGAAAAGCGTATGATCTTTGAATTCACGCAGTGGTGGAGATGAAAGACCTTCGGGTTGAGATAAATGATACTGCAGAATGAAAAGGGTGATTCGGATGAACTTTTGTTTGCTCCCATTTTTTTTTCTGAGGTATTTATCAGATTCAGTGCGCTTGGATGCATCTCAAATACAGTATGGGAATTTACTCCAAAACCGCTGACTACTCTCAGTAAACCAAAATTTAAACTGACCATGAATTAAAGGAACGGACTTCGCTAAAGCTAGCATAGAACCAACTACAGTTTTTCAAAACGTTTCTTGGCCATAATTTGGAACATATTTAGAACTAATTTAACTTTTACTTTTTGCGCGCATGTTCTATTATTCTGTCCAAATGTCTGTAATATTCGAATTTTGTGCCGAAAATGCTCTCAAACGATTAAGTTCGACTCATTGATGAAGAATATGAGGTCAAATTTAATTCTGTCCAGCCGTTGCCACGATAACTTTCGAAGGGAAAGAGATAGTGACATGAAATTTTCAGGGTAGGTGGTGCGTCGAATTGCGACGGGCAAGTTCGTTAATGGGCAAAATCGGCTCATGGGTTTCCAAGTACTAATTTTGTTTTCAACCAATACAGATCAGATTGAATTAAAACTTGAAAACTAGTTGTATAATACCGAAATGACGTATATGAAATTCGGAGAGATCGTATCACTAGAAATTAAAAAATTGGTTCAAGCACTGACGTGAAGTCAGAAGCTTTTGCGCGTATGTTCTATTGTCCATTATTCTGTATTGGACACCCTTAATCGAATTGGTAAATTCGATTAAGGGTGTCCAATACAGAAGAATGAACAATAGAACATACGCGCAAAAGCTTCTGACTTCACGTCAGTGCTTGAACCAATTTTTTTTTCGTGATTTTTTTTAAATTTTCTAGGGGTGCGGTTCTTAAATTTTTTTTTTTCGTCATTTTTTTCAAATTTTCTAGGGGTACGGTTCTTACAAAATTTTAAACACGTCTTTATGCTGATTTTCTACTACTAGTTACCAAGCTTCAATTCAATCGAATCTTTATTTTTTTAGTTATCAAGGAAATAATATTCCAGGTGGATATAACTCGGAAACCGTTAAACCGATTATGCCCAAAAACAAACTCAACTCTCCTTTTCGGATACGCAACCTGCCCTGAAAATTACATGTCCCTATCTTCTTTCGTTCGAAAGTTATCGAGGCAACGGTCACCCATTTACTGAACTCACACAAGAATGCTCGAATCTCCAACAATATTCAACCGATTGTGTTAAAACTTGAAACTTGGCAGTAGAGTTAGGTTATGAACGCTCTTGCAAAATTTCAGCAATTTCGAACGGATAGTTACTGATATATAGAATTTTTTTTTTTATTTTCAATGATTTATTACTACAAATGCTATCCTCACCAAATTTTGCAAACATTTTCGCGTTGGCATTCTACAACTAATAACCAAGTTTGAATTCAATCGGTTTAGTATTTTTCGAGTTAATGAGGAAAAAAAAACCACCAAATTTCAGAAAATTTCAGATGGCTATAACTCTAAAACCGTTTGGCCGATTATGCTCATAAACAAACTCAAATGTCGCATTCAGATGCACAACCTAACCTGAGATTTTCAAGCCGCTATCTCTTTCCGTTCTCAGGTTATCGTGACAACAAAAATATTTTTAAATAATTTTTTTTAAATTTTCTAGCCTCACGATTCCCCCAAAATTTCACAAACGTGCTTAGGTTCATATTCTACAACTACTCACCAAGTTTCAATTCGATCGGATTTATATTGGTTGAAAACAAAATTATTACTCGGAAACCACTGGGTCGATTATGCCCATTAACGAACTTGTCCGTCGTATTGCGATGCGCCATCCACCCTGAAAATTTCAAGTCGCTAGCTCTTTTCGTTTTCAAATTATCGTGGCAACGGACGGCCGGACGGCCGGCCGGACAGAATCAAATTTGACCTTGAATTCTTCATTGGGGAGTCGAACTGAATCGTTTGAGACCAATTTCGTCAAAAAATTCGAAACTTACAGACATTTGGGCAAAACTATAACGCGATGTTCCCCAGAACATACGCGCAAAAAATCTCCGAGAGTACTGGTTACTCAGAGTTGGGAATGATATAAATGGATTCTTATGATAGAACTGCACCATGAAAGAAATTAAATTGAAATAATAGTTTATTCATCAAGATTAAATGAGCAATCTGCAATGTTTTAACTCGTGGAATGGGTTGTTGCAACTTACACTCGGTTTCACAACTCGAAATGCCTAAGGAAAGTATCTTCAAAATGTCTAGAGCAAGGCTGGAGACAATCATAGCAGATTGTCTATTATTTCTGATATTTGAATAGGTTTAGGCTGACGAACAAATTATTTTAATAGTTAAAAATATATTAGATAATAAAATACAATCCTCTTCTCATAATTTAATAGTACATACCACTAACACATTCATTCTGTATTATGAACCTTAACTCAAGAAAGCATATTTGATACGCAAATGTAGATCAATATTTCAGCATTTTTTTGCTAGCAACATTATGAAAATACTGTATATAGGAACATGTCTCACTACTTCAAAAAGTAAAACGTAATATTATCCTCGGTGGTCAACGAACAGTAATTTCTTTTGATGATTCCATTTTGTTGTTCTTTCCTATTGTCTTCATAAACTACATCATTGAAATGATCCAATTTTAAATCTTCTGAAATATCATCCCCAATATTTGCATATTTGCAGTCTTGTATATATTCACAAATTCAAGATGCGGAACCTTGTTTTCAAACACAAAATTTTCAAAGTGCGAATTATAGAAACAAACTAGAACAGAAATAAACATGACGATTATAGGTGGACAAGACGACATGAATGAACAGTGAACACAGATAGAACACAGACAGATAGAATTCGCATTCTGTGATTACATAGAAGTACGAAGTATTATTGAAATTTTGAAGAAACATATCTCCGAAAGTATTAGCGTGTAAGAGTTGAATATGACATCAATGGATTCTTGTGATGGAACTGCATCTTAAAAAAAAATAATCCGAAAGTTGGAACGTAAAAAAAAAAATTTTTTTTCGTTATTCCAAAACCATCATTCCGAGTTTGCCCAATGACAACCTTAACCGAGATATTCATCTCCCAAACCCACTCTGAAAATTTCAACTGTCCAGCTCATTCTGTTCGAAAGTTATCGTGTCTACGGCCAGACCGGACAGAATCGATTCTGACTACGGATTCTTGATCAGTGGGTCCAACCAAATCATTTAAGACTATTTTCATCCAAATTACAGATATTGGGACAAATTGATAAGCACTCTGTTCCGAGGAATAAGAGTGCCAAAAAGAAATTGAATTAAAAAAAGTGCAATTTAAAAAAAAAACAAGAGTGTCAAAACATTTTTAATCCGAAACTATCAGACTGATTTTACCCATCATAACGAATTTATCCGAAATAAACTCTATATTACTCTATATACTCTCAAAATTATGTTATATCAATTGAAACTTAGCCAATATTCCAGTTTTGTTTTTACTGGAGATATTCTGAACCCAATTTGATTAACTTACCAAAGTATATATTTCCATCATCATATGGATTATCCAATATCCTATATAATCGTCATAATTCTACGATAGCTGAGGTTATTTCATTGGTTATTTTAATTATACTTGGTTTTTTAGAACAACTTCAAAAAAATATGACATGTCTCTTCAAGACGACATGTATGAACATTGAACACAGATCGTGACATTCATAGATATAAATACGGACGTTAATTTTCGATTACTGTATTCTATGAAATTATAGAATTACTATTCAATACTGAAATTTTCGAAATTCATATCTCCGTAGGCATTAGTTGTTTAGAGTTAAATACGATTAAACTGCAACTGCAAAAAAAAATTAATTTGAAAAATGTAATGTAACAACAATTTTGTTTTCATTAATCTGAAACCCGCAGGCCTATTTTGTCCAATAAGGAACTTAACCGAGATATTTATCTCCCAAACCTACTGTGAAAATTCCAACTGTCTAGGGCTTCACGCGAGAGCGAGATTTTTCTCGTCTCGTCTCGTTCTCGTCTCGGAAAAGCGAGACGAGACGAGACGAGACGTTTTCTAAAATATTATAGGCGATACCGAGGCCACAAACAGCGCAACACGAGAGTCTCGTTAAATTTTTTGTATGAAATTTTATATACGACTCGACTTTTTTCAACACCCACAGGAAACAATTGAATATGAAGAGTTTCCACTATAATTACCAATATATTTTGTCTATATTATACATCGATCGTTCTAGAAATACACGATGTTTTAGAAGATTATTAATTCGTTATGACCCTGCGATAATTGAGATTATTTTTCAAGAAAAAATGGAATTCACAACCATAAAAACGGATACCATTATGAATTCAATACTTAACGGGCAACATTTATTGCCCCTAAATCCCAATGCTTTGAAAATTTCATCTCTATTTGAACATCTGGAGAAATGTATTCTCTTGTGCTCCTTGTAGCGGAGATGTGACCAATTATTGTATACATCTGTGGAACTACGTATAATAAAACTGGTAAAGAAATGAAGCTATTCAATGTTTCGAAAAGTGTTATGAGGAATACGCCAAGAACACCCTCAATAATCTACCCACTGAGAGGGTATTCTTTGAAAACTATACCAAATTGTTCAATTCTATTAAAAAATGTATCGACATCGATAGCCTATTCAAAACATCAACAAAACTTTCGAAATATTGGAATGCTGAGTTTGAAGAATATTTGCGGTTAGAAAGAGCAAATAGAAATCAAAATGTTTTACAGTGGCGATGAAAAAGTTATTCCTACACTTTCCAAGATGGCCGATGATTTATTAATGGCTACATCCGTACCTGTTGAAAAATTATTTTCCACAGCAGGTATGATCATGGCAAAAACACGTACATCATTGAAACATGATGTGATGCAAGCGTGATTATGTTTGAATTCTTGGTCATCGAGTAATTTAAAAGTTGAAATTATCAGTGTTTAAAATTAAAAATAATATGTACATTGTACATGTACAAATATTTTTGTATAAGAGCGTAATAAATATAGCTTTACAAGATTATTCATGAGTATACCTCCCACAGTATCCTTTCATGATTACTTATTCATTCTTGTATACCATTTCGTTTATATATTATTTTATTTATTATCGTTATTCAGAATTAATCGAGACGAGACGAGACAACTGATAACGAGACGAGAACGAGACTTAAACGAGACTTAATTTTTTGGGAATTGGCGAGACCGAGACGAGAATTGTCTCGTGTGAAGCCCTACAACTGTTAGCTCATTCCGTTCGAGAGTTATCGTGTTAACGTACGGCCGGACAGAATCGATTTTGACCAAGGATTCTTGATCAGTGAGTCGAACGAAAACGTTTGAGACCATTTTCAGCCAAAAATTCGAAAATTTCAGACATTTGGGCAAATTGATAAGCACTCAAGAAGGCCAAAAAGTGACTCATTGCAATGGCTTGCCAATATTCATCGGCGAAACACTCGTATAAGGCGATATATGCGATGTGATCAAGAACGATGCCCTCGTAACTAAAAGGAATCAAATCAGACGAGTGAGGGATTTGCTGCTCAACTTCAATTTTTCCATAACAGTAAACGCTTCGAATGTATTGAAGTGTAAAACCATCATATAAAGAAAAGCGTTCATGAAACCAAATGATCTGACCGAGAACCCGCCGAAAGCAATTAAGTAGAAGCAAGAAATATTAAATGAACTTCACGCTTCGTTATGGAATAATTCAAGCGTTTATGCCAGTCTAAGTGACTGTCGATGCTTTATAGAACGCTGCTTTTATCTGAAAGGATTTAATATGTTGCAGCAGGGAGGAAGACACCAATCGGTCCCTCTGTGACCTCAATGAACCCTTATCTCGGGTATTCGAACACCCAGAAGTAGTAGACCGGTCGCCATGAAGTTTTCCATGCTGTTTTGTTTTGTCCGTAATAAGAAATGCTAACAGTATGGTTAGGTCAGGTTAGGTAGGGTTGGGTTATTCGATTGATGCTGATAAAAATTGGTTCAAGCCCTGAGGACAGGAGCTGTTTGGCGCTCTTGTCCAAACAGACAAATTATATCTCCGAAAGTATTGGTTTCTCAGAGTTGGGAATTATATCAATAGATTCCTATGATAGAAATGCATCATGAAAGAAATGAAATTTAAAAAAAGTGTCGTTTAAAAAATGCTTCAAAAATGATCTATCTACAATGCTTCAATGCCTTAATGATTCAAAAATTGTCTTTAAATACATTTATCAAGATTAAATGAGCAATCTGCAATGATTCAACCTCGTGGAATGGGTTGATGCAACTTACACTCGGTGCATAGTTTTCACAACTCGAAATACCTAAGGAAAGTATCATCGAAATATCTAGAGCAAGGCTGGAGACAATCATAGCAGATTGTCCATTTATTCCTGATATTTGAGTAGGTAGTGGATTACGAGCAAATTATTTTAATAGTTCAAAATATATTAATAACATACTATCCTATTTTCATAATTTAAAATTTAATAGTTCATACCACTAACACATTCTTTTCTGTATTATGAACCTTAACTCAAGAAAAAATGATTGATACATAAATGTAGATCCATATTTCAGTATTTTTTTGCTAGCAACATTATGAAATACTGTATATAGGGACATGTCTCACTACTTAAGGAAGTGAAAGGTAATATCAACCTCAGTGGTCAACGAACAGAATTTCTTTTGATGATTCCATTTTGATCTCCTTTCCTAGTGCCTCCATAAACTACATCAAAACGGTCTTGTATATATTCACAAATTTAAGAATCGAATTTTCGCTTTCCAAGAGAAAATAACAACTATGATTTGATAATCTCTTATAGCTAGAAAAGATGATATTTATGAATAGTGATCACAGACAGATACTGTGTTCACATTCTGTGAATACATAGAACTTACGGTGTATTTTCGAAACTTTGAAACATCATATCTCCGAGAGTATTAGCTCGTTAGTGTTGAAAATGATAGCAATGGATTCTTATGATAAAACTGCATCTTAAAAAAAAATTTAATTCAAAAGTTGTAATGTAAAAAAAATGTCGTTGTGAAATTTCGGATTTCAGAATAACTGTCACAAAAAATAATTCTGAAGATTTTCGCTAGTTGATGAAGGAGTGTGATCTATAGTCTCCGAAACGTTACAAAATATTTTTATCGTTATGTTGTTTCGTTACTGTTTAATAGGCAACATTGTTCTACATTTTGCTCCTGACAAGTATATTGTGTTTCTAACGCAGAAGGCATGTGTCGAAATAATGTATTTTTCATTTCATAGATATTTTGTCGGAGAGAAAACACACAAAGAAACCATTTAATAGTGAACCTCCCAGAGTATCCTTTAATGATTACTGTAAGTTATGCTTAATTTGATATATTTTGATTAATTTGAATCTTCCTCATGGATTGATTATCATTGCTTGTGATAGAATCATTTTAGCGACCCAAACTTGAACAATAGCGCAATAGGGACTGACTTCACGCCACTGCATTTTCCAATTTTTTCCGCAGCACAATGGAAGAGAATATTCTCATTATCTCACAATCCTCTCCATTTATCGAAAATCCACCTCGAATAGCACTTTTTATCTCCTTCGAAAAATATATGACAAAGGCGAGTCAGATGTTCACGATATTGTATTGACCATTCAAATCACATCAATAGCAAGATTAAGAAATGAAGAATAGACCATTCCCTGGCACAAAGAATTCTAGTTTAACGGTGTACCACCCTTTAACCGATTAAAAGCTAAGAAGAATGAGAACATCTTTCGGGACCCTTTCAGAGGGCATCCCCTTTCTTTCTGGCGGCCCATAAAAAACTAAAATGTAGTCGAATGACGATCCGCGTAAGATTGAAAGAGAGGCTTAGCTGTCGCCGGAGGAGCGGGTGTCTGAAGATTCGGATGCATGCATCCAGAAACGTTTTCATCTTCTTTCACGCCGCGTCTCGAAGGATGAAAGAGGAGTTATGAGTTATGGATATTTCATATCACTTCGCTCTTTCTGAGCATCTCTGTACTTACATGGACAGTTTTGATTCACGTACAGTGAGGAGAAGCGAGACAAGGAGAAAACAAAATTAAAATTGGTTCAAGCCCTGTGGACAGGAGCTTTCTGGCGCTCTAGTTCAAACAGACAAATTATATCTCCGAAAGTATAGGTTTCTCAGAGTTGAGAATTATATCAATGTATTCTTATGAAAGAACTGCATCATAAAGAAAATTAAATTCAAATGATTGTTTATTTATCAAGATTAAATGAGCAATCTGAGAATGAGAACTGCACCATGGAAGAAATCAAATTAAATCTGGCCAATTTTGCCCAATAACGAACTTAACCGAGATATTCATCACCCTAAACTGCTCTGAAAATTTCAACTACCTACCTCATTCCGTTCGAGAGTTATATCTATGTCTATGGATAAAAAGTAGTCTCACTACTCTCAGATCTCTTACTTCATGTTCAGTTCCGAAATGTAAGAATTTTCTGAGAAAAACTAATTTCGGAGCAAACAACTGAGATTTTTCTCACTTCGCTCACAATTCTTCGATTGATTAGATAATGTCTCAGGAACATCATTTGACATTATGACAATTCATACATAGAATAATATCATTCTGTGACAACGTTGAAATACGATTTATTATTGAAATTTTGAAAAATCATATCTCCGAAAGTATTAGCTTGTTAGAGTTGAAAATGATATGAATGGATTCTTATGATAAAACTTCTTATTAAAAAAAATTTAATTTGGAATTTGTTTCGTAAAAAAAAAATTTTTTTTTTGTTACTCCGAAACCATCTGTCCGATTTTGCCCAATAACGAACTTAGCCGAGATATTTATTCCCGAAACCTACTCTGAGAATTTCAACTCTCTAGCTCATTCCGTTCGAGAGTTATCGTGCCTACGGCCGGCCGGACCGGCCGGACAGAATGAATTACGACCACGGATTCTTGATCAGTGAGTCGAACCAAATCGTTTAAGACCATTTTCATCGAAATATTCGAAAATTACAGACATTTGGGCAAATTGATAAGCACTCAGTTCCGAGGAACTAGAGCGCCAAAAAGAACACCCTGTATGGAAATGATTTATTTTCAATGATGTATGCCTCGTTAACGAATATGAATTAAATTGTACGATTAATATGGCGCGGAAAACGGAAAGTTGCTATTAACATTAAAAGGAAGAAGATTTTGGACATAATCAATCGAAAAATATTTCATAGGTATCTTGATATTTTCCTGAAAAAAGCCCTGTGGACAGGAGCTTTGTCACTCTTGTTCAAACCTTGAAAAATCATCTCCGAAATTATTGGTTTCTCAGAGTTGGGAATGATATCAATGAATTCTTATGATAGAACTACATCATAAATATAATTGCAGAGTTAGAGGAAGAAATATTGTTTAATGCCATACCACACTGAATATGCTGATACCGTCCGAAAACTGAAGCCAAGCAACATCGAGCGCGGTTAGTGCTTGGATTGGTGACCTCTTGGAACACGGCGTGCTGTAATCTTTTTTCGATTTGGCTTCTGTGCTTCAATTTTCAAGAATTTTCGTAATTAATCTAAAAACGTAGGTATATATGACTCATCTAATGTTGCATTTACGTACATCAGCAAATTAAAATTATATTGTTCTATGAAATCATATAGAATTAAGAATAATTATTAAAATTTTGAAAAATCATATCTCGGAAAGTATTAGTTTGTTAGAACTGAGAATGATATCAATGGATTCTTATTATGAAATTGCATCCTAAAAAAATTTAATTTAAAATTTGAAATGTAAATTTTTTTTTCTGTTATTCTGAAACCACTTGGCCGATTTTGCCCAATAACGAAATTACCCGAGATATTTATCTCCCAAACCTACTCTGAAATTTTCAACATGCTAGCTCATTCTGTTCGAGAGTTATTGCAGAAACAAAATTTAAAAATAATTATTGTTTTTTACACTTTACGGCCAAACGATCAATACAAAACTTCGCATGCGTATGAAGGGTATTATTCTACAATTTGATGCTAAATTTCTGACAGATCGTGTGATCGGTTTCGGAAATATTCATAAAAAATATTTTTACTAAAAACGGCCATAACTCCGAAACCGCTTAGTCGATTTCACCCGTTAACGAACTCGTCCGAGATATTTACGCTCCGAAACTACGCTGCAAATTTCAATCCTCTAACTCCTTTCGTTCGAGAGTTATCGTGTTAACGGACGGCCGGACAGAATCGATTTCGACCACGGATTCTTGATCAGTGAGTCGAACCAAATCGTTAGAGATAATTTTCAGGCAAAAATTCTAAAATTACAGACATTTGGGCAAATTGCTAAGCACTCTGTTCCGAGAAACAAGAGCGCCCAAAACACCCTTCATTTAGTACGGAAGGAAATCTATGGAAATTTTGCAGGGACGTTTGAGCAATGATGTCGATGATCACAATAATTTATCATTTGAGAAATTAACAGATCAAAATCGAAGATTATAATCATAAAATTTTATGAGAAAAATCTTCATACACTGCATTATCAGTAATCTCAAAGAAACGACACTGATCAATTGAAAGCATAACCAATCAAGTCTAATCATAACGTTCATGAACTTCACTATACCCACTTGTAATCTGAAAATGTAATTTACCAATCTAGCAAGAATTCGTTCATTCATTCGGTCAAGTATTCGACGTTTATCCATGACGGAGAGCAAACAAAAAAAAAATAATTAAATTATATCAAGTACCTAGTCGTAAACTTTACACTTGCTAAGCCTGCAGTTCTGCTTGCTTGATGGCGGGTTAAACGCTGGGTTATTAGAGATCGAATCTTGTGCGGAGGGGGAGGAGTCGTGGGAACCAGAGTTCGTGATCTGGAGGAAGCTGTTTCAACTTCGGATGGTCGAAACGGATATTGAACACCGCGAAGAATTGTTCCTATATACCATTAAGCACCTACTTGGATACTGTGTGCTTTTTGAGCTTCAGTGGGTTAATTTTTAGATATTGGGATCTTAGAAAGTGACATTCCGCAAGGTTCAGTATTAGGTCCATTACTTTCATAAGTAATATAGGCATATAGGCAACAATGTCACATGTGACAAACAAATCCAAGGAAAATTTAGGACGTTGCGATATTACTGAAATCTATTATAAAATTGGTTCAAGCCCTGTGGACAGGAGCTTTCTGGCGCTCTTGTTCAAACAGAGAAATTATATCTCCGAAAGTATTGGTTTCTCAGAGGTGGGAATTATATCAATGTATGCAATTATAGAACTGCATCATAAAGGAAATTCAATTCAAATAATAGTTTCTTTATCAAGATTAAATGAGTAATCTGAGAATAAGAACTGCACCATGGAAGAAATCAAATTAAAATAGCTGAAATGAATTTGACTCTCTCTTATAGAACAGGATGACATGTACGAGTATGAACACATATCATATAATAAAGCTTAGAATAATTATAGCATTCTGTGAAAACATAGAAATACGATTCATTATTGAAATTTCTAAAAATCATATCTCCGAAAGTATTAGCTTGTTGGAGTTGAAAATGATATCAATGGATTTTTAGTGTGAAACTGCATCTTGAATAAAAATTGAATTTGAAATTTGTTATTTAAAAAACAAATGTTTTTTTCGTTTCTCTGGAACCATCTGGCCTATTTTGCCCACTAACAAACTTAACCGAGATATTCATCTCCCTAACCTACTCTGAAAATTTCAACTGCCTAGCTCATTCCGATCGAGAGTTATTGTAGAAAGAAATTTTCAAAATTTTTTTTTGACACTTTGCGGTAACCTGGTCAATACAAAACTTCACATGCGTATAAAAATCATAATTCTACAGATTGATGCTAAATTTCAGATAGATCGAGTGATTGGTTTCGGAAATATTCATAAAAAATGTTTTTACTAAAATCGGCCATAACTCCAAAACCGCTTTATGGATTTCGCCCATTAATTTACCTGTCTGAGATATTTACGCTCTAAACCCACCTTGCAAATTTCAATCCTCTAACTCCTTTTGTTCGAGAGTTATCGTGCCTACGGCCGGCCGGACAGAATCGATTTCTACCTCGAATTCTTGATCAGTGAGTCGAACCAGTGAGACCATTTTCAGCCAAAAACTTGAAAATTACAGACATTTGGGCAAACTGATAAGCACTCTGTTCCGAGGAACTAGAGCGCCAAAAACCAAAGCAATATAAAGGTAACTTGGTGCGCATTACGTTCAGGTTATGATCTCCATAGTCGGCCAACTGAACAAAATATTCATACTGTGTGAAGAAATTTTAAAATGGGTGTACACTTCTGGATAATCCAACGAACAATTCAAAATCCAAATTTATCTGTTGGACGTCGTTCTCAGCAATCGAATCTTACAGGAAATCTGATAAATCCTCATTTTCGCACTCATTTTCTTGGGAACAGTGTGCTATAAGTTTTCCCAAATGTCTGAAATTTTCAATTTTTTTGCGGAAAATGGTTTCAAGCGATAAGGTTCAACTCATTGCTGAAAGAATCAACAGCAAATTCAGTTATAAGTAATCATAACAGGATACTCTGGGAGGTATATTCATCATTGAATGGTTTCTTTCTCTCCTTTCTCTCCCAAACTCTGAAAAATATCTATAAAATGAAGAATTTATTATTTCGTGATTTGCTTCTGCGTAAAAAACACAAGATATTTGCAGAAGCAATCAATCGAACAATGTTGGACAATAGAACATGCCCACAAAAGCTCCTGACTTCACGCCAATGCTTGCAACTAGTCACCAAGCTTCATTTCGATCGAGTCTATATTTTTTGAGTTATCGAGGAAATAATATTTCAGGTGGGTATAAGTCCCTATCTCCTTTTGTTCGAAAGCAATCGAGTTAACGGTCACCAATCCAGCTAATAAACTCAAACAAGGCTGTTCGGATCTCCAACAATATAGATCCGATCGTGTTCAAACTTGACAGTAGCCTTTAGAATTCAGCTTCTAAAGGCCTTCGCAAAATGTGAGCGAAGTCGGACGAATAGTTTCTGATATATAGAATTTTTTTCAATGATTTTCAATGAATTTTTGAAAATTTTCTAATGAAAGGATATTCACGAAATTTCGCAAGAACTTCTGCGTTGGGATTCTACAACTGATAACCACGTTTGAATTAGATCGGTTTTGTATTTTTCCCGTTATTGAGGAAATAACAACCAAATTTCAGATGGGTATAACTCTGAAACTGTTAGACCAATTATACTTATAAACAAACTAAAATGTTAAACTCCGATGCACAAGCTAACCTGCAAATTTCAAGTCGCTATCTCTTTCCGTTCCCAGGTTATCGTGACATAAAAAATAATTTTTAATAATATTTTTAAAATTTTCTAGTAATACGATTCTAACAAAATTTCACAAGCCTGCTTAGGTTTGTGTTCTAAAACTATTCACCAAGTTTTAATTCGATCGGATTTATATTGGTCGAAAACAAAATCATTACTCGGAAACCGTTAGGCCAATTATGCCTATCAACTTGACCGTCGAATTGGGATGCGCCACCTACCCTGAACATTCCCATTCGCCATCTTTTTCCATTCTCATGTTATCACGGCAACGGACGGACGGTCGGACAGAATCAAATTTGACCTCGAATTCTTCATCAGGGAGTCGAACCCAATCGTTTAAGACCATTATCTTCGAAAAATTAGAAAATTACGGACTTTTGGGAGAAATGATAACGCGCAAAAAACTGAATATGGGAGTACCATTTGGAGGCTCATATTTGCGCAGGAGGGCATCGTAGGAAAAAAAATGTTGGCATTCCTGACTCATCTTTATATGCTTTATTTACACCTGAGAAAAAGTCACGTAGTGCCGGGACATCCTAAAGGGTTTTCCAATAAGAGGTGTTATTTTGATATTCAAAGAAAAATGCCATTTTTCAATATAAATTATGGGATGTTTATTTCATTATAAAGAAGAAGCTATGCCGTTAATAGTGGAAAATAACATCAGGCAAATGACCACCACGACTCCGCTTCCAGGACCATATCCTTTTAATGAAATTTTCCATAACCAAATCGCAAAGTGGCTGCCCTATGTCCTCGATAGCCTCATGAATTCCATCTTTGAGGTCTTGAATCGACGCTGGGCTATTAGCGTAGACCTTCTCTTTCACGTGGCCCCAAAGGAAGAAGTCGCAAGGTGTTAAATCACATGATCTCGGTGGCCAATTGTGATCACCTGTTCGAAAGTTAACACGATCCGGAAACGTCTTGTTGAAAGTAAACGTTGTCCAGATCAATACCAACCAATTCCGGCCATAAAAAATCATTAATCATCTCTCGATAGCGCAATCCATTCACCGTATCTGTTCCTCCAGCCTCATTTTCTAAAAAGTAAGGTCCAATGACTCCGCCGGACCATAAACCGCACCAAACAGTCACACATTGAGGATAGGGAGGCTTTCAACAATAACTCTTGGGTTTTCCGAGCCCCAGATGCGACAATTTTTCTTGTTGACGAAGCCACCGAGGCGGAAATGGGCCACATCACTCAAGATGATTTTTCGATGGAATTCCGGATCATTTTCATGCATTTCAATGACCCAATCAGCAAAGACACGACGTTGTTGATGATCGGCCGGGTTGAGTTCTTGTGTTAACTGAACTTTATAAGCCTTAAGACCCAAATCTCTATGCAAAATACGGTGTAATGACGTTTGTGGAATGCCTAATTCCAAAGAACGACGAGGAATGGACAAACCTGGGTTTTCTTCGATACTTTCGGCTACAGCAGCAATATTCTCGGCTGTTCTTGAGCGACGTGCAAGGGTTTTATTCTTCACATAACTAACTTGCCCCAACAGCTCGAATTTTTCCACCAATTTCTTTATTGCGGTCCGACAAGGTGCTTCACGACGACCCAAAAATGTTCGAGTTTTACGAACCGTCTCTGCCAAATTTTCACCATTTTTATAGTGAATTTTAATAATTTCAAAGCGTTCTTGAAGCGTGTATCGTTCCATTTTTATTAATGGCGTAGTTTCTACTTGTCAAATGTCAAAAAATGACAGCTTCAAAAGTGACACCTATCGAAATAGCGGGCTATTCAAAATAACACCTCTTATTGGAAAACCCTTTACATACATCCTGTATACCGAAAATATATTTTTGTACAGGTTGTTCTCTGTTTTAATCGATCCAAGCAAAAAGGTCGGCCATTTTTGCTACACCATACCATATATTATAAATAATCATCATTTAGATGCTTCACTCCTTCACAACGTTCAACAGCTCACGTTTGTCCGAGAGCAAAGCGATTAGGCGGACAAAAATAAGCTAATTGTGGCAACAACAGTCCGAAGGGCAGATCACGGACAAGAAAAGCTCGAAAAAACTTCAAGCAATAACGATGAACTCGAGGGAAACGACTTACGTCCTCCGGCGATCCACCCAGTCAAACTATCACTTTCGTTCAGACGTTTAAAACCTGGTCGTTACTCTGATATTGAGATGATTCGAGTTAATTTTGAACGAATCTTCTTTATTGAGGTACTCGCTTCTTCTCGCTGCGTTACCAGCCCGCTTATCATCAATATAGTCGAGGTTTTTATCCCAAAATCGGGTAATTATTATCTGAAACATGCAGAATTGCGTTATGTTCTTTTTTCGTCGACCTCTATGAAAAGTGACATTTTACATACGAATTTGCGACCGTAAAATCGACAATTATTGAAGGCAAGTAGTTTCTCGTCCGCAAAATTACTTTCTCTTCCGCTGTGGTCACTATGAATACAGCATGATACGGTTCAATACAAACATGTGTCTGTAAGAACAACTGGTCAGTGCTGTGGTTACTATGGATACGGTTCAATACAAACATAAGTGTATGTGTCATTGGCCATTGTAAAATTACACTGATCAACAATTGCTAGGGATCACTTATGAACTTCTCTTCATTTGTATTTTTTTCAAGTTATCTCGTGAATATCTGTACATTATATGTTCTCTAAGGAAAAATTAAGATGTTTTGAGTTGATTTTATCAAATTTTTCCTCACTTCATCGGCTCTTGTTCACAAAATCGATTATTATCTGTAGGCTGTTACATGTGGAGTGAAAAGCAATGTGGTATTTGTTATTAAACCTGTTTTTTTCTCTCGTTCAAACACATAAGGTGACAATAATTGAAGAAATGAGAACAATATTAGCTTATCAGTAATGCCGAGAAGACGTTTGGCTCCTGTGCAACTGGACCAAATCATACGGTGGATACAGGAAGGTTTGTCCCAGCGAGAAGTGTCCCGGCGGTTGAATGTTTCGCAAAGTGTCGTGAGTCGGGCTTGGAATAGGTTCATCCAAAACGACTCAGTAGCTTATGTTCATGGGGGAGGTCGGCAGCGCAGTACAACAGCTGCCCAAGATCGTCTTTTGGTCCTCAATGCTAGGAGAAATCCCACTTACCCGGCGTCGCGGCTCAATAGATCACTGAGAGTTGCAACAGGAGTTCTAATTTCGAACCAGACTGTAAGACGACGACTACATGTTCGTGGTTTGAGAGCACGTAGGAGGGTACAACATCCCCGTTTGAATAGGGAACACCGGGTTCATCGACGGCAATGGGCTGAGGAGCACCGCAATTGGACAGTTGAAGATTGGAGCCGATGTTTATTTACGGATGAGTCTAGATTTCGTTTGTTCAACTCCGATGGACGTATTCTTGCTTGGAGGGAAAGAGGTCGAAGGTACGCAGAACAGTTTATAGTACCCACAACAGCTTTTGGCGGAGGTTCTATATGTGTATGGGGAGGCATTTGTTTGAACCAACGCACAGAGTTGGTTGTTCTGCAGAACACCACAATGACCAGCCAGAGATATCACGATATGATTATTGAACCCATAATTGTTCCGTTTGCGGCTGCCTTGGGCGAGAATTTCATTTTAATTGACGATAATGCCCGTCCACACCGTAGTCGTCTGGTTAATGAAGCGCTAGAAACTCATGCTATTGATAGGATGGACTGGCCAGCTCGCTCTCCAGACATGAATTGCATCGAACATGTCTGGTCTGAGATGTCTAGACAATTGTCAACCTTAGAACAACCGATCAATAACCTGGAGGACCTTTCTAACGCTTTACGGTATATTTGGACGAATTTGCCCCAAAATTTTATAAATCGTTTGATTGAAAGTATGCCTCGTAGGGTAGAATGCTTGAGACGAGCTCGTGGGGGGCCAACTAGGTACTAGCTTAACCGAAACTTCAGCCTTCTTGTGGTGTCATCATAAAATTTTTATGTTATTCAAACACAGAATTTTGAGTGTTCCTAATAAAGTCTTTTTTTCTCTCCAACTTTCCATTTTTGGGCGCATGTTCTAGGGGAACATCGTCCTATCATTTCGTCCAAATGTCTGTAATTTTCGAATTTCGAGCTGAAAATTGGCTAATAGACTAATTCGGACTCCCTGATCAGGAATCCGGTGTCAGATTTTTGGGTGCCGTCCGGCCGGCCGGCCGGCTGGCCGTACTTCCGGCCGTAGGCACGATAACAGGAGCACCGAAGGTCCTATCAACTTCAAACTTTCAGGGTAGGTTTCTGATCAAAATGCGACGGTTAAGTTCGTTAACGGGCAAAATCGGCCGGACGGTTTAGGAGTTATAGACATTTAAAATTTTGAGGTTATTTCCCTGATATTTCAGGAACTAAAGAAGATGTTGAATCGAAACTTGGTAGTCAGTTCGAGGATATAAACGCGCAACTTTTGGCAAAATTCTGTTATGATCGAAATGTTGGTAATTTTTAAAAAAATATTTCTTTTAATTTTTTCGAAAAAAAAATTTTTTTTTCGTGAACTATTCATCAGATTGCAACAAAAACTTGTACTAACGTCAATTGTAGTATTTTGCAACATTGTGCAAAATTTTGGCTCTATACGATATCAATTTCTGGAGATATAAGACAAAATGTGTCAAATTTCCTGGGTCTCTCTCAGTATTTTCATCGATTATTCTATGAACTCTTTGAATTCCACCGAAAACAAATTCAAAGACATAAACATAAAGAATCAAGTCATAGTTTAGACGTCGAAAGAAGGACGATGTTGATCGACTTGAAAAGGTACCTATTTCAAGAAATGCAATAATGAAATGCTTAATTTATGGATATAATATTATCTAAGTATTGTTGGGATCGGGCAGTTGGAAAATTTTTTAATAAAAAAATTTGTACCGACGTTAAATCAAGCATTCTACACGAGTGTGCAAAATTTCAGTTCGATACGATCTCAATTCCAGAAGATATTGCTTAAAATTCACATTCCAGCGTGTTTTGACGTTCTATGGTCACAGAAAATCGTCACAAAAATCTATTTACCTCATTTGACGGCTGTTTGTCAAAACAATTAATTCCAATAATTGATGTCAGATTTCCTACATACCAAGTTCAAACACATTTTATTATATGGAAAACACTTATTATGATCATGTTCTACAGGAATTGATACTAAATAGAAGCTAGATGAAGATTATTGTAATGGAAAATTTGTGTTCCAGAATAATATTAAGGTATTCAACATGATACTGCTTTTTTTCTTTACTGGTCAGTACGGGCCACAAGGAAGATGAACATGCGCCCAATAGCTCCTGTCCACAGGGCTTGAACCAATTTTTTTTTTCATTCTTTTCTCAAGTGAACCATATTATCAACTGAAAATACTCTGATAACTGACTAAATTTATAATCTTGGAGCGAATAATTCAGAAATAAATTTAGAAAAAGTAAGTGATCCCTATCAATTGTTGAGCAGTGTATTTAAGAGGTCCGAAATTCATAAAAATATGTGGAGGTCGACGAAAATATGTAATAATTAGCACCTCGGCTAAAAACTCTCAGCAGTTTTATTATTGAAATTTTGAGAAATATATCTACTAAAGTATTAGCTTGTTAGAGTTGAAAATGATAAATGGATTCTTATGATGAAACTGCATCTTAAAAAAAATAAATTCAAAATCGTAATGTTTTTTTTGTTACTCCGAAACCATCAGGCCGATTTTGCCCAATAACGAACCTAACCGAGATATTTATTATCCAACCTACTCTGAAAGTTTCAACTGTCTACCTCATTTCGTTCGAGAGTTATAGTGTCAACGGATGGACCAGCTGGCCGGCTGGACAGAATCGATTCTGATCACGGATTCTTGATCAGTGAGTTGAAACAATTCTTTTAAGACCATTTTCATCCAAAAATTCGAAAATTACAGACATTTGGGCAGATTGATAAGCACTCTGTTCTGAGGAACGAAAGCGTCAAAAATTAGTTGAAGCAGTGACGTGAAGTCAGGAGCTTTAGCGCCTCATACGTCGAGTTGATCGAGCATAGTTTCGGAAATATAAAATTATTCCAGATAGCTGAAAAGAATTAAAATTTAACCATAAACCGACAAACTAACTGGTCAAATTTGATTCTGTCCAGCCGGCTGTAGGCATGATAACTCTCGAACGCAATGAGATAGACAGTTGAAATTTCCAGAGTAGGTTTGGAAGATAAATATCTCGGTTAAGTTCGTTATTGGGTTAAATCAGCTAGATGGTTTCGGAGTAACGAAACAATTTTTATTTCTACATTACCAATTTCAAATTGAATTTTTTTTAAGATGCAGTTTCATTATAAGAATCCATTGATGTCATTTTGAACTCTAACAAGCTAATATTTTCGGAGATATGATTTTTCAATAATACATCTTACTGTTCTAGTTTGTTTAAATAATTCGTACTTTGAAAATATTTTGTGTTGGAAAACAAGGTTCTGAATCTTGTATTTGTGAATATATACAAGACTGTTTGGATACCAAAAATAATATTGACTAGTTGGATATTGAATAATTTGTATGTATAAATATGGGCGATGATGTTTCAGAAGATTTAGAATTGGATCATTTTAATGATGTAGTTTATATAAGCAATAGGAAAGAACAACATAATGGAATCATCAAAAGAAATTACTGTTCGTTGACCACCGAGGTTAATATTACCTTTTACTTCCTTAAGTAGTGAGATATGTTCCTATAACACAGTGTTTTCATAATGTTACTAGCAAAAAGATGTTGAAATACTGATCTACATTTGTGTATCAAATATTCATTCTTGAGTTAAGGTTCATATTCATAATACAGAATGAATGTGTAAAATGAACTATGAAATTATGAAAAGAGGATTGTATTTTATTAATATATTCTGAACTATTTAAATGATTTGTTGGTCAGCCTATACCTATTCGAATATCAGGAATAAATGGACAATCTGATATGATTGTCTCCAGCCTTGTTCTAGACATTTCGATGATACTTTCCTTGGGTATTCCGAGTTGTGAAAACTATGCACCGAGTGTAAGTTGCAACAACCCATTCCACGAGGTTAAATCATTCCAAATAGTTCATTAAATCTTGATACATAAACTATGATTTGAATTATATTTCTTTTATGATGCAGTTATATCATAAGAATCCATTGATATCATCCCAACTCTGAGAAACCAATACTTTCGTAGATATGATTTGTCAAAGATTGAACAAGAGCGAGCGAAACAATATAGGCAAACGCTTGTGATGTTCACGTACTACGAATAAAATAAAATAAAATCTCTATCGCATCATATGGGAATTGGTGTTCTATAAAAACAGCCGCACTCAGAGTTACTTTCAACGGCTGTAAACGTCTAGCGGATGAAGAGACACATTTTCGGCGTGAGAAAAGCTTGAATGTGGTCAAAGCCTTTACCACATTTCATTTATCCCATTTAAGATGTTTTGTTCCCAGCCGGCTCGAACCGAAGAAGACAATGGCTGCAATTCATTCTATCCGTCGACCCCATCAACTGTTAAACGATAAACGAAGTCAATTTAAAATGATATTGAATGTGGTGAAGACGATTTCATTCTTTGCAATCGATACCGGTGCGATATTGCAATCGCAATATTATTAGTGTTTTGTAATTATATCCTATGTTGTTTCGACTTGAATTGATGAGAGATTGATTGTTGTAGGCACTCACAGTGATAATGAAATCAATGAGATATCGAGGCGTCAGGTCCGTAGCCAGACAGGGCAATTAGGTTGACAGTTAGTCAAATGAAAATGTTAATGAAATTTTTGATTGATGCATGTACAGGGTGAGTCTTTGACCACTGCATTAATTTTAACCAAAGATTCCTCTCATCAAATGAAACACTTTTTTCATTTACCATTTTTCCAGATTCGGCTCAGGTAAAAAGTTACAAGCGTTTAAAGATTTCACAATGTGCTAATACACTCCCGCATGTAAATTATCTATGACATTGTTGACGGACGAGAATAAGGCATGGTAACGTGGTTTACAGCTTGATTCGGGATTCCAACGCTCAGGGGCGGATCCATAAAAGTAGTGAAATTTCTGGAGTTTTCCATTTTAAAACATTCAATGAAGAATATCTCGAAAACGGTGCGTTTGAGGAGAAATGATGAAGAATAATATAATGTTCTAAAACGATGGAATATTCTTGAAATGACTCAAGAAAAACTTTATATTATGCTTTCTTTATGAGAATTTTGTTTAGTTTTAGGAATCCACGAGTCCATAACTACAAAACCAGTAGAAGTAGAAAATAACTAATATTTGGAAAATATGTATCATAGTTATAGGAAACTTTACGCCAACATTCATTTTATTCGAAAATAGGATGTCAAAGCTACAAAATAAGAACTGATTTTTTTCCAAAATTTCATCATCCTGTATCTTTTTACCTGAGCTGAATTTGGAAAAATTGTAAAGGAAAAAAGTGTTTCATTTGATGAGAGGAATCTTTGGTTAAAATTAATGCAGTGGTCAAAGACTCACCCTGTATAATATATTTGATATTTTCAAAGGTTTTTCGATTGGAAATTAATTTCTGCGATTTGAAAAATATATTTAGAAATGTAATACATTATTTTGAATGAATCTTGAAAATATTATACATAATATACAGGTTCATTCAAAACTCGAGGTGAAAAATTAAGGAACGTATACAGGCTGATATTCTTGATAAAAGATATGAAATAACGTCATCAGTTTTCAATTTTAATACATAATATAACTAACTTAGACAAATAATATCTCCAAAATGATTGGTCTCTGGGAATTATATAAACGGATTCTTACGACAGAACTGCATCACGAAAGAAATTAAATTCAAACAGACTGCTTCTCCCCAATAACGAACTCATCCGAGATATTCATTCCTCAAATCTACTATGAATATGAAAATTATATTATATCAATTAAAACTTAGCCAATATTCCAGTTTTGTTTTTACTGGAGATTTTCTGAACCCAATTTGATTATGTATCTTACCAAAGTATATATTTCCATCATCATACGGATTATCCACGGGCATTATAATATCACCTCAAAAGTATAATATCATATCCTCTTAATTCTACGATAGCTGATGTTGTTTCATTGGTCATTTTGCTTTCAATCATACTCTGTTTTCTAGAACTGGAGGTGTATTTTATATCAAGAATAACGAATCAGAAATAATTTTGACATTTATCTTTCATAGGAAAATAAGATGATATGTAAGAACACAGATCATATAATAATTCATAGATAGAATAATTAAGTACAGCATTCTGTGGAAACATAGAAGTACGATTTATTATTGAAATTTAGAAAAATCATATCTCCGATGGTATTGAATTGTTAGAGTTGAAAATTATATCAATGGATTCTTATCGTAAAATTGCATATTAAAAAAATTGAATTTGAAATTTGTAATGTAAAAAAAATTGTTTTTTCGTTACTCCGAAACCATTAGGCCGATTTTGTTCAATAACAAACATAACCGAGATATCTTTAAACCTACTCTGAAAATTTCAACTATCTAGCTCATTCCGTTCGAGAGTTATCCTGTTAACGGAGAGCCGGCTGGACAGAATCGATTTTGACCATGGATTATTGATCAGTGAGTCAAATCAAATCGTTTAAGACCATTTTCATCCAAAAATTCGAAAATTACAGATATTTGGGCAAATTGATAAGCACTCTGTTCCGAGGAACAAGAGAGCCAAAAATATAGAAATAATCAAATCAAATGTTCAAAATTACCACCATTAGCATCGATACAGACTTGGCAACGCATAATGAGGGAATCGTACACTGATTGCTTGTTTTTTCCTATTTTTAGTGAATTCGACTGCATTAATAATCCTTTCTATTGATTATTCTTGATTATTTATTTCCTTTGAATCAACAAGTTTTTTCAAATGCCCCCATACAAAATAATCCAAAGAATTGAAGTCAGGTGATCTTGCAGGCCAAGGAACCTGACCATGCCGACCAATCCACCTCCTATCGAAAGGTTGGTTTAAACAGGCGACAATATTTCGTCCAACATGCGTTGGTGCTCCATCGTGCTGAAACCACATACGATTGCATACCAACTCCACGGGAAAATCTTCTAGCGCAACTAGGATGGACTTGAATTGGAAGTAATTGTCCGTTTAATACTCCACCCCATACATTAATAGAGAATCTCTGTTGAAAACCTCTTCTTTTAAAATCGTGAGGTTTTTCCAGAGACCATACATGTTGATTATGGTAGTTATTTATGCTATCCCCAGTAAAACTGGCTTCGTCCGAACAAATCGTCTTTCTGCAGAAATTTTCATTTTGTTCATGCTGCTGAAGAAGCCATTGACAAAAGGCGAGTCTCTGCATGTGATCTTCTGGGTGCAAATTATGTACTCTTTGTTTATAAAACGGATGTAAAACTATGGGACATACTAAGACGGACAGCAATGCGTCTATTACTAATTTCCGGATTATTGATCACTTCTTCTTTCCTCGTAGCATTATATAATTTATTTAATTTATGTAAAATTATTTTTGGGAAACACCACCAGCAACAGTGCTGGAATTGCAAATTCCAAACTATTGCAGCCTTTTTAAGCGTCGGAAAACACCCAGCGAGATGGTTGTCGTCAATTAGAAAATCCCATGTTGTACTCTCGACAAGCTTTCAAAGCTTTGCCATCGCAAAAACCGCACACAAAAATAACTGACGTGCATGCGCGCATGTTCCATTGTCGGCGAAACATTCTAAAGTTACAGACATTTAGGCAAAATGATAGCACGCTGTTCCCTAGAACATGCGCGCAAAAAATATAGGTCTGTATTCGAGAAAAAAAAGTTGAGGGTGCCCTACAAAGAATGAAACGTCGTATTGATGATCAAAGCAAAGCACATCGCAGCAAATTGAAAACAGAAAAGGAAGATTCTTGAACACATTTCCATATTCCTAAAAATATCGTCACCAGCAGGAAATAAAACTTGATTTCATTTTATAAAATGGTTCGCGATATGTATTTTCGATTTGAAAAATCGCTTCATTGTTCACTAAAGTAGGCTTATTTTGTCTAATTTAACCAACTCCATATAATTTACTGTTTTAGAGATGCTAATAGTGGTAGATAAAAAATACAGACTGTATAACAGCGGTAGTGAAAATGTGACAAAATGAAGATCAAGAACAGGTGCATTTCATGTGAAAATAATAAACCTTTGCGTGAATTTTATATTCCATTTTGTTAAAATGATCCAAGTGATGACTGGTCGAAATAATTGAACCCATTTCAATAGCCACCATTAAAGGTAAGAGTAGTTACGTAGACAATCAACGTAATTTACCGTTCCATTCTTGCAAATAAATTGAAATAATAATTGAACAAGATTCCATTACACAGATTGGTAGTGGAATTATGTAGACAAAACGGGTTGTGTAGTGGACAATATGATGTGATTGGATCTATCAATCCTACCGGATTCAAGATATGCTTAGTAATTCAGTAGATAATGAATGATTACGGGACATAATTCAAGTTTTCATTGTCTTTTCCAACATAGAGGGTTGATTCTTTCACTCAATTGGAGGAAATCCTTTGAAATTTCTATCCTAATTCTTACAAGCTCATTGTAAGTTCTACAGACTAACTCATTATTAGGGCTTCACGCGAGAGCGAGATTTTTCTCGTCTCGTCTCGTTCTCATCTCGTAAAAGCGAGACGAGACGATACGAGACCATCTCAAAAATATTATAGGCGATACCGAGACCACATACAGCGCAACACGAGAGTCTCGTTTTTGGTCTCGTTAAATTTTTTGTTTGAAGTTTTATATACGACTCGACTTTTTTCAACACCCACAGAAAACAATTGAATATGAAGAGTTTCCACTATAATTACCAATATATTTTGTCTATATTATGCATCGATCGTTCTAGAAATACACGATTTTTCAGAAGATTATTAATTCGTTATGACCTTGTGATAATTGAGATTATTTTTCAAGAAAAAATAGAAACGACAACCATATCGGATGCCATTATGAATTCAATATCTTACGGACGACTTTTATTGCCCCTAAATCCCAATGCTTTGAAAATTTCGTCTCTATCTGAACGTCTGGAGAAATTTATTCTCTTGTGCTCCTTGTAGTGAAGATGTGAACAATTATTGTATACGTCTATGGAACTACGTATAATAAAACTGGTAAAGAAATGAAGCTATTCAATGCAATTCAATGTTTCGAGAAGTGTTATGAGGAATACGCCAAGAACACCCTCAATGATCTACCCACTGGGAACGTATTCTTTGAAAACTATACCAAATTGTTCAATTCTATTATAAAATATATTGACATCGATAGCCTATTCAAAACATCAACAAAACTTTCGAAATATTCGAGAGCTGAGTTTGAAGAATATTTGCTGTTTGAAAGAGCAAATAGGAATCAAAATATTTTACAGTGGTGGAGAGTGATGAAAATGTTCTTCCTACACTTTCCAAGATGGTCGATGATTTATTAATGGCTACATCCATACCTGTTGAAAGATTATTTCCCACAGCAGGTATGATCATGGCAAAACACGTACATCATTGAAAAATGATGTGATGCAAGCGTGATTATGTTTGAATTCTTGGTCATCGAGTAATTTAAAAGTTGAAATTATCAGTGTTTAAAATTAAAAATAATATGTACATGTACAAATATTTTTGTGTAAGAGCGTATAAATATAGCTTTACAAAATTATTCATTATTGTAAACCATTTCGTTTATATATTCTAATATCTATTATCTTTATTCAGAATTAAGCGAGACGAGACGAGATAACTGATAATGAGACGAGAACGAGACTTAAACGAGACTTAATTTTTTGGGAATTGGCGAGACCAAGACGAGATTTTTCATACTCTCGTCTCGTGTGAAACCCTACTCATTATTAGTAAACAATAGGCAAGTAGTACAGTGAGCGTCAAAAGTATGGAATAATGTTTTAATTTTGTCCCCATTCAGCAACAGTGTAACCAAGCAGTGACGTCATCGATTATTATTTTAATTGCAAGTCCCTATACCTTTTTCTTGGCATGGATAGATCATAAATTTCTGAATTCAGTGATGCACATTTAAAGCAATTGGGTCAATAATTCTCGAGATATTAATTTATTGGTGCTCTTGTTCCTCGGAACAATTTGCCCAAATGTCCGTAATTTTCAAATTTTTTTTTTGGATGAAAATGGTCTTAAACCATTTGGTTCTACTCACTGATCAAGAATCCATGGTCAAAATCTATTCAATATGGCCGTCCGTTAACACGATAACTCTCGAACGAAATGAGCTAGACAGTTGACATTTTCAGAGTAGGTTTGAGAGATAAATATGTATCTCTGTCAAGTTCGTTACTGGTTTCAAAGTAACGAAAAAAAAAATATTTTTTCCATTACAAATTCAATTTTTTTTGAGGTGCAGTTTCATCATAAGAATCTATTGATATCATTCTCAACTTTAACAAACTAATACTTCTACTACTAGTATTTCTATATTTCCACAGAATGCGAATTCTTTCTGTATGTGTTCTATCTGTGCTCACTGTTCGTACATGCCATCTTATCTACCTATAATAGACATGTCAAATTATTTTTTTTTCTAGAGAACAAAGTATGATTGATTGCAAAATGACCAGTTATAAGATATTATATTTACCACTACCCTATGTACCCTTGGATAATCCATATGATGATGGAAATATATACTCTGGTAAGTTAATCATATTGGGTTCAGAATATCTTCAGTGAAAACAAATCTATGATATTGGCTAAGTTTTAATTGATATAATATAATTTTCAGAGTAGATTTGAGGAACGAATATTTCAGATAAGTTCGTTATTTAATTTCAATTTAGTTTCTTTAATGATGAAGTTCTATTATAAGAATCCATTGATATCAATCCCAACTCTGAGAAACCATTAATTTCAGAGATGATTTGTCAAAGTTTGAACAATAGCGCCAAAGTAACTGTCCACAGGGCTTTTCCACATTTTATTGCAAAAACGATACTTGAAGGTATTCATAACTCACAAAAATTTTTCAAAATGGCCGAAATCAAAGATATAGAACAAAGTTACATTTTTTTAATAGTAACACCCTGTATTTGACCTCAAAAATGGAATGGCAAGCTCAAATTATGATGAGAATTTTCGGATCACTTTATACCTTAAATGAACCATTTACGAGAAAATGACAAAAAATTGAAAATATGGAGTTTTTTTAAATAGAAATGAATGAAGAAACCAGTTACGCCCACGATACAGACAGTATTTTTTTGAATAGACATATTAGCTACTCCTATACAGAAAATAGGAGTTAACTCTGGAATATACAGAGTGATCATAATTAATTTTCAAACATCAACTACAAATAATGGTCGAAAATTGCTGAGAAAACTATCAGGTTTAGGTGTAGGAAAACCTTGTGAAGATAGTTTCAAAATTATTTTTTACGTTCAACGAGATATAGAAATACCGGTTGTGCCATTTGAAATAAGGAAGTTTTTGACCACTATTTGTAGTTGATGTTTGAAAATTAATTATGATCACTCTGTATATTCCAGAGTTTATCTTTTATTTTCTGTATAGGGGTAGCTAATATGTTTATTCAAAAAAATACTGCTATTTAAAAAAACTCCATATTTTCAATTTTTCGCCATTTTCTCGTAAATAGTACTTCTAAGGTATAAAGTGATCTGAAGAAACTCATCATAATTTGAGCTTGCCATTCCATTTTTTAGGCCAAAAACAGGGTGTTACTATAAAAAAATTAACTTTGGTCTATATCTTTGTTTTCGAATACCCTGTATATATGAAAATAATTTTAAATTGTGCTTTAGTACACCCTACACATATCACAAAAAAAATATTCCCAAAATATCTTCACTTACTCTCCACTATATTTTCAGAGCGATTAGTTGCCTGGTTCAGCAGAATCGCATATAAGAGGATGGTAAACCATCCTCTTAAATCACCCTGTATGTAAATCACTCGTTCTCGTGTCTTGTAGCTTTCATATTCCCGTATGACATCTCCAGGAACCGTTTACCATTACACACCTTGAATATCAACCGTGGCGTCATGATATTTGTTCTTATGCAAAATATCATTGTTAATATTCAACGAACAGACTAGAAGTGTGGAAGAACAATGGAAGGATGGGTGCAAATTTTGTTGTAGGTGGTATTTCATTGGAACCTAACCTACCGAGCGATGTGGTGTCTTATGATTATTCGAAACGAAGTTGGCCCTGTCACTGTCTGATCGAATATGCCTTGATTTCGAATCATTAATCTTTGTTATACAAGGTGTTGAATATGCCTTGATGGGATCCAGATTGACATATTCCTTTGACCTCCAATAATCTATGAGTTCCTGGTGGTGGGGATCAAATTATGTCTTCAATCTACATGAGTATGCCTATCTGACGGTGGAGACAAAATCAAAGTATACACAACCAAACTTATAACGCATCACCCAGTCATTTCGAGAAATATAATTTAATTTGGAAAAAAGTTATTGGGTAGTAAAGAGCAGTTTTCAAAACCAAGTTCATTAAAAAACTGAAATAAGAATTATTACAATTTTCTTAAAAATAGAACAACGAACAAAGAGTTTTTCCATAAAAGTAATTGAGGAGTAAAGAGCAGTTTTCCAAGTTCATCACAAAAATAAAATAAAAATTATTACAATTTTCTTAATACTAGAACAAAAAACGAAAAAAATTGGTTCAAGCACTGAGGTGAAGTCAGGAGCTTTTCACGTATGTTCTATTGTCCATTCTCCTGTATTGGACAATCTTAATTGAATTCACCATGGTGAATTCTATTTTCCGTTCTCCTGTATTGGACACTCTTTGAATCGAATTTACCATGGAAAATTATATTTTCAATGATTTAAAAAAAAATTTCTAGTGATACGATCCTCACAAAATTTTGCAAGAATTTTTGCGTTGGCATTCTTCAACTAATAACCATATTTAAATTGGATCGGTTTTGTATTTTTCGAGTTATTGAGGAAATAACAACCAAATTTTAGATGAGTATAACTCCAAAACCGTTTGGCCGATTATACTTATAAACAAACTCAAATGTCTCATTCAGATGCACAACCTAACCTGAAAATTTCATGTCGCTATCTCTTTCTGTTCTCAGGTTATCGTGACATACAAAATATTTTTTAATATATTTTTTTTAATTTTCTAGTCATACGATTCTCACAAAATTTCAAAAATATGCTTAGGTTTATATTCTACAACTATTCACCAAGGTTCAATTCGATCAGATTTATATTGGTTGAAAACAAAATTATTACTCGGAAACCATTCGGACGATTATAACCATTAACGAACTTGTCCGTCGTATTGTGATGCACCACCTTGAAAATTTCATGTCGCTAACTCTTTCCGTTCTCAAGTTATCGTGACAACGGCCGGCCGGCCAGCCACACCGACAGAATAAAATTTGACCTAGAATTATTCTTCATCAGGGAGTCGAACCCAATCGTTTGAGACCATTTTCGGCGAAAAATTCGAAAATTACAGACATTTGGGCAAAATGATAACGTGATGTTCCCCAGAACATACATAATTTGGGCAATTAACAAGTATCGAGTAACAATTAACGATTACAAATAGTGAGTAAAAGTTGAATTTCATATATCACAATGAGAGTGTTCATGCAGTCAAGTAACAATTATCAATTAACAAATAAGGAGTAGGAGATCGCCAACTTTTAACTTTCTACTTTAATTGAACGAGATTTTCTACTTGTACGCAACTCATGCGCAGCTGAACGCAGATTAGACAGTCCGATGATGTAAATATAACCTCACTTTGTAAAATATTTAATTTATTCGGTGTGTATTTATGTGGGTTCCGTCTTATCATATTGGAAAATTGATTTTCAAACACTTGCCCAGGTAGCACACCGATATTGGTCCAATATTGGGCCAATATGGTACATTTATTGGTCCTATATTGTTTCTCTACATTGGGCCAATAACAACATGTTGACATTTTACAATGAAGTACCAATATTGGATATCAATATTGGCCCAATATAGTTTCTATATATTGGCCCAATATAGTTCCTCTACATTGGGCCAATGACAAAATGTTGCTGATATTGATATCCAATATTGGCACTTCATTGTAAAATGTCAACATTTCGTTATTGGCCCAATATAGCGAAACTATATTGGGTCAATTTATAAAAACTATATTGGGCCAATATAGTTATACAATATTGGTGCTTCATTGTAAAATGTCAACATGTTGTTATTGGCCCAATGTAGAGAAACTATATTGGGCCGATATTGATAATCAATATTGGTGCTTCATTGTAAAATGTCAACATGTTGTTATTGGGCCAATGTAGAAAAACTATATTGGGCCAATACATAGAAACTATATTGGGCCGATATTGATATCCAATATTGGTACTTCATTGTAAAATGTCAACATGTTGTTATTGGCCCAATGTAGAGAAACTATATTGGGCCAATATTGTTAATCAATATTGGTGCTTCATTGTAAAATGTCAACATGTTGTTATTGGGCCAATGTAGAAAAACTATATTGGGCCAATACACAGAAACTATATTGATACGATATGGATAACCAATATTGGTGCTTCATTGTAAAATGTCAACATGTTGTTATTGGGCCAATATAGAAAAACTATATTGGGCCGATATTGGTAATCAATATTGGTGCTTTATTGTAAAATGTCAACATGTTTATATTGGCACAATGTTGAGAAACTATATTGGGCCGATATTGATAATCAATATTGGTACTTCATTGTAAAATGTCAACATGTTGTTATTGGGCCAATGTAGAAAAACTATATTGGGCCAATACATAGAAACTATATTGGGCCGATATTGATATCCAATATTGGTACTTCATTGTAAAATGTCAACATGTTGTTATTGGCCCAATGTAGAGAAACTATATTGGGCCGATATTGATAATCAATATTGGTGCTTCATTGTAAAATGTCAACATGTTGTTATTGGCCCAATATTGAGAAACTATATTGGGCCGATATTGATGATCAATATTGGTACTTCATTGTAAAATGTCAACATGTTGTTATTGGGCCAATGTAGAAAAACTATATTGGGCCAATACATAGAAACTATATTGGGCCGATATTGATAGCCAATATTGGTACTTCATTGTAAAATGTCAACATGTTGTTATTGGCCCAATATAGAGAAACTATATTGGGCCGATATTGATATTCAATATTGGTGCTTCATTGTAAAATGTCAACATGTTGTTATTGGGCCAATGTAGAAAAACTATATTGGGCCAATACATAGAAACTATATTGGACCGATATTGATATCCAATATTGGTGTTTCATTGTAAAATGTCAACATTATGTTATTGGGCCAATGTAGAAAAACTATATTGGGCCAATACATAGAAACTATATTCGGCCGATATTGGTAACCAATATTGGTGCTTCATTGTAAAATGTCAACATTTTGTTATTGGCCCAATGTAGAGAAACTATATCGGGCCAATATATAGAAACTATACTGGGCCAATATTGATATTCAATATTGGTACTTCATTGTAAAATGTCAACATGTTGTTATTGGCCCAATGTAGAAAAGCTGTATTGGACCAATACATAGAAACTATATTGGACCGATATTGATATCCAATATTGGTGCTTCATTGTAAAATGTCAACATTTTGTTATCGCCCCAATGTAGAGAAACTATATTGGGCTATTATATAGAAACTATATTAGGCTGATATTGATATCCAATATTGGGCCAATAACAAAATGTTGACATTTTACAATGAAGCACCAATATTGGTTATCAATATCGACCCAATATATTTTCTATGTATTGGCCCAATATAGTATCTCTACATTGGACCGATAACAAAATGTTGAGATTTTGCAGTGAAACACAAATATTGGTTATCGATATCGGCCCAATATAGTTTCTATGTATTGACCCAATATAGTTTCTCTACATTGGGTCTATAAAAAAATGTTGACATTTGACAATGGAGTACCTACCAATATTGGATATCAATATCAGCCCAATATAGTTTTTAATATTGTCCAAATATAGTTTCTATGTATTGGACCAATATGGTTTCAACATATTGGCCCAATAACAAAATGTTGACATTTTATAATATTGCAAATATCGGCCAAATATAGTGTCTATACAGGGTGTTTTCAAAGGTAAGTCTTTTTTTAACAGAAGGTAGGACTCATCAAAATAAATTATTTCACCATTTGCTAATTTGTATGCGAACTTGGGATTAGGTGTATACAATGGTTAAAAGCGTGGGGACAGAGCCTTACACGGAAATTCGGGGGTGGATAGCAGCCCTATCATGCATATTTTTGATTTTTGGAGAAATGATTTATTTTGCTGCGTTCTATTTAAAATAAAATACTCACCTTTGAATACACCCTGTCAAGGGCGTAGCCAAGAAGGGGGTTTTGGGGGTTCACACCCCCCCTCCCGCCGAAATGTTATTTTTCTCTTAAAAAAATTTTTGCTGCAGGAAGTGACCCTTATACCCCCCCCCCCCCCCCTCCCGAAATTAATTCCTGGCTACGCCCTTACACCCTGTATATATTGGCCAAATATAGGTTCTATCTACTTTCCAATATTCTATACACTGGCCCAATAATAAAAGGTTAAACACTTACACATTATTTGAACAGATGTGTTTCTCTCATATAAACTATACTCTATCGGAGGTCTGCAATGGTTCCAGTGGAGACATATTGATTGAAAAATAAAGATGTATTCAAAAAAACATATATTTCTTTTTACCAACGGTACGGTACATATATTTGACATAATTTTTTTTCTTCGCTCAATATTTCCTCGACTGGTATCTGCAAAGAAGATTATGTTAAAGTGAGGAAAGGAAACCAAAAAAAGTAGTTAACTTACCTGGTCTACTCAGCCTCCCACCATCCCGATCACCGGCAGTCGATAGGGCAAATCCAACTATTTGTGTGATTTTCAAATCGGTCACGTTTGGATGATTCCTCCTAACACTTACTATAATAAAAATGTAATTATCATTATGAGCTAGTAATGTGAGAATAGATATTTCAGCATAATGATGAATTTTTACCCATCACAAAATATACCTTTCTGGGGAACAGCCCAAATGTCTGAAATGTTCCAATTTTTTGACGAAAATGGTCTCAAACGATTAGGTTCGACTCACTGATGGAGAATCCGAGATCAAATGTTTTTCTGTCCGGCCGTTGCCACTATAATTTCGAACGGAAACAGATAGGGACTTGAAATGTTCGACTAGGTGGCGCGTCCGAATGCGACGGACAAGTTCGCTTATGGGCATAATCGGCCAAAGGTTTCCGAGCACTAATTTTGTTTTTAACTAATACAGATCCGATCGAATTAAAACTTGGTAACTAGTTGTAGAATACCGACACAAATACGGATGTGGAATATTATGAGGATCGTATCACTTGAAAATAAAAAAAAAATTATTGAAAAATATTATTTATCTCACTATAACTTGAGAACGGAAAGAGATAGCGACTTGCAATTTTCAAGGTAGGTTGCGGACCCAGAAGCAGCATTTGATTTTGTTAATAGGCATAATCAGCCGAACGGTTTTAGAGTTATACATATCTGAATTTTTGTTGTCATTCACTCAATAACTCAAAAAACACGAAACAAACGATTCAAACAATTCAATAAATTTCATGAAGATCGTATCACTGGAAAATTTTGAATGAATCGTTGAAAACATTCTAGAACTTAGAAATTATCCCTCCGATATAGCTGAAATTTTGAGAGAGCTTTCAAAATCTAACTAGCCAAATTCTATAATTGTCATTGATTGATTATTGAAGGCAGGAATCAACTTTGGCTGACAGTGTGTGGCTTCCCTATCGTTCAATTCACCTTGAATTTCTGTTACCCAATACTTACATGAAAGTTTTGAAAGTAACCCCATTAGTCCCTAGGCCTGGAAGTAAAAGGGTTTAAGTGCATCTTTTGAATTTCTGAGATAAATGACTTCAAAGTTAACCTGAATTTCAAAATTCCTAGAATTAGTTCAGAAAATATTTCAGGTTTATATCAGACTGTCCAATAATGTAGAATAAAACCATTATCAGTGATTATTTCCTTCAGATGTAATATTCTGCACTCAGATCATTTGGACTTGAAATCTTTTACTTCCAGGCTCCTCAATTATAATATTTATTATAATAGTTCCTTATACTATAGGAGATGTAATTATCATTCACCAATCGAGGACGAGTTCGAGAGTATAATATATTAGATTTTTACCACTGCTTATTTCGAAATGTATTAATAAAACCGGATTGATTTGATTTGATTTGACGCATAAAGCACTTTAATTCATAACTTCAAGCTCCAAGGAAGTTTTCAAGTTACTTACATCTCTAGTGATGTAAGTAATTCATTTCCATCTCGTCATCATTAGCGACCGATACAATCGTTGTTAATTTCACCTACATCGTTCAAATCGATATCATAACGAACTACTTATTCATTACTATGTAAGTATGTGGGTAGTGGAAAATTTGTATTTATATATCAAATAGACAATATTCTTACCTCACAATGCTTGGTATACCTTCAAAGCAGAAACAAATTGTGTTTGTCTTCTTCCCCGAGCTGAGTACTGTAAGCTCAGTTCCGTACCCATGAGCTTTTTCATAATGAGTAGAACATTTTTTTTCGGCGTAACACCACCCAATCTGTATAGAATATTTACCTGGAATCCAAAATTAATAATTAATTGTGTGATTTGTGAGTAGAAACGATTAATGAGTGGAAATGTATATTACCAAATCTTGGAAATCTTCACCACCTTCCAATTTGGACTCCAATTCTGCCTGATTATTCAGTGGTAATTTTAATCGTATAATGGTACTTAGCATATTTACATTACTCGAGGGCTCGACTAATTCATTTAAGATTATTTTAGATTCCTGCATGTCCCTCTGCATTTCTGATATGTCATATTTTATTCCGAGAAGCGTTTTATCGATCTTAGTCAATTCTTCCAGTACAGGATCAGGGTTGCCTAGGGAAAAATGCATATGAAATTGATTGCTTCAATAAAAAACTGCAGATTTGCTCACCAATACTTCTACTTGATGTCCTTACATAAAAGCAATGCTTCTAAAAATTATAGGGAATATTAATTAACTGAATGACAGAAGACAATATTTAGCTTACCCCTGGACATAGTTGCCCTGACTTTTCTTAGTGAGTCCTTCTCCTCTCTCTTTCTTTTCGGTGTTGTGTCAAGAACCGTAGCTACCTCCATAACATCATCAGACGATACGTTAGACGTATACGTATATTTTTCCTCCAACTTCCGTGCCTTTGAAATATTATGCACTGTGGACTTACATGTAGCAGCCTATTACTCAAAATCTACACTGGTTTAAGGGGACTCGCAATTGTTCCTCAATTTTTTTATTTGGGCGGCCGACATCTTCTTCTGCCATAAATAGGCATTCTTCTCCTCATCAACGGGCCACGAGGACGGCCCGTACTCGCAGGAATTATACCTAGCGAAAATAACTATATTCCAGCTAGGCATCATGGTTTTGCTGAAATGGTAGGATTAATATATAATGACAGTGATCGAATCATGATCAAATGGAAGCTTATATTGAGGAAAATGTGGAATATTTTCACGATAATCAATAGTTCACCAATATACTAACCTAACCTAACCTAACCTAACCTAACTAATGTAAACAGAAACATGGATGAATTCTTGGATCTAACTAATGTGATGTGATTGAAAAAAGGCTTTGAAAATTCACCATAATCACCATTCGATGACTAGTAGTGTAAATATGTTAAAAATATAAGATGGGCATTTAAGATGAGAAAATAACTGATGGATAGTCGGGAACGAATTGCATGATAATAACATAAATGATCATTTCATGTTTTTCATTCAAAGGGGACTAGTGAAATTGAATAGGGACATAACAAATACATGTGAATATAACAGAACAAAATACTTACTTAATTATTCCTAGCTTTCTATTTGACTGATTACATCAGTTGGAAGTGATGCGCATCAGTTCAAACCAGAGAAATAGAGGGAAATTCCGGCTATTTCTCTGGTTCAAACTGATTTCGCATCAGTTTGGAAGTGATACAGCGTCAAATAGAAAGTCTCTATTGTAGAAAAACAAGTAATAACCAGAATAACGAAACTTCACAGCGTAGGCACAACGAGACAGCGAGGCGGAGGCACTCAATAACTAAGGTTAGCGACTAATAAGGCCTGCAGTCGCAGTGGAACCACAAACACAAACCACAAGCGCTCGACTCGACAGTAAACCCTCCTCCCCGTTTACCCCTAGCCTGTATTGAAGTAGAGGGTTCAAAAATTGGTACCACATGTGGCCGACTTCCACTCTATCGATATTTTCGACACGAAACTTATGGGGAATAATTATTTTGCCGATACGCCTTGTCGTGTTCGAATATTAGTATTAGCACTTGTTGACTAGCAACAAGTGCTTTTTAGGTCAAAATTGTTGCGTATTTTCCGAAAATTATGATTGAGGTGTCATTCGATTCGGAATCGCATGAAGAGAGTTTTTGAGAAAATGCTAAGGCCTCTCGCAAAAATTGCAATAGTTATAAACAAAAAAAAAGAAGGAAGTTTAGGTTATCGCCAATATCTCAAAATCTTTTTGGGATAGTTCAAATTTGAAAAAATATTCAAATAGAGGAGGAAATTTCCTGCAAAAAGTCCCAACTGCCGGAACTGTAGGACCAATATTTATACTTTTCCTAGAGGGTAGAAAATTCGCCCGAAAACTGGTAATCCGGCTTGCGCAAGCCTCGCCCCCTTCGTACCTTTGATGAATAAATATTATTTAAACTTATTAAATATGAAGATTTAAAAATAAAGGCGCCTGCAGAATAGATCAATGAACAATAATCCGCAGTCCAAAAATGTTTATCGCGATTTTACGATTAGTTATCCATTAGTTAATTATCAATTTTTTTGTAGCACGAACATTAATATTCTAAGTACGATAATTGTTAAACTATTAATCTGAGAATTTTTTCCTTTCGTGGAGCTATTTTTCAACGGTTAGAATAGACTCATATTGGAAAATAAAAAAAAAAAAATTCTCGTTTTGTTATGAACAATTTACTCAAGTGAAAAATTATAGACCTTCAATTTATAATAATACCATTGATCCGTTTTCTTATGATCAGAAACATCTTAGATAAGATTTTAATAATTATTATCTCCTATTGTTTAAAAAATTGTTATGAACCAATGCACTGTTTATGAGATAATTTTCAATTCAAAACATAATTGAAGCTTTATAATTTTTCACTTAAGTAAATTGTTTATAACAAAACGAAAATTAACAATTCTTCAAATTTTCCAACAAGAATCTATTCCAAGAAATAGATCTACGAAAGGAAAAAAATCTCAGATAAACAGTTCAACAATTATCGCACTTGCAAAGTTAATGTTCGCGCTACAAAAAATTGTTAATTAACTAACGGATAACTAATTGAAAAATCGCGATAAACATTTTTGGACCACGGATTATTGTTTATTGATCTATCCTGCATGATCATCCAAATCAAATGGATTATATTTATTTCTCAGCATTATTCTTTCAAAATCCAACTCCCTCAATTTCTGCCGCCTGCGTTGTCTGCTGATCAAAATATTCACAGGAAGCATAATGAGATGCAATTACAATTGAATTCCATAACGAATTTCACAAACATCTTTTTGTCAGTATTCTACAACTAGCTATCAAGATTCAATTCGATCGGGTTTGTATTAGTAGAAAACAAAATTATTACTAAGAAACCATTGTGCCGATTATGCCCATTAACGAACTTGTCGGTCGCATTGGGATACGCCACCTACCCTGAAAATTTCTAGTCACTATCTCTTTCCGTTCTCAAGTTATCGTGGCAACGGCCGGCCGGACGGAATCAAATTTGACCCCGTATTCTTTATCATCATCAGTGAGACCCAATCCCCCACACGACCTCGAATTCTTCATCAGGGAGTCGAACCCAATCGTTTGAGACCATTTTCGGCAAAAAATTCGAAAATTACAAACATTTCGGCAAAATGATAACGCGATGTTCCCCAGAACATAGGCTCAAAAAGAATGAAGAAACTGCATGTTATGGGGAACATCGCGTTATCCTTTTGCCAAATGTCTGTAATGTTCGAATTTTTTGCCAAAAATGGTCTCAAACGATTGGGTTCGACATCCTGATGAAGAATTCGAGGTCGTTTGGGCGATTGGGTCTCACTGATGATGATAAAGAATTCGGGCCTCGGGGTCAAATTTGATTCGGTCCGGCCAGCCGTTGCCACGATAAGTGTACAACGGAAAGATATAGCGAAATTTTCAGGGTATGTGGCGCTTCCAAATACGGCGAACAAGTTCGTTAATGTGCATAATCGGCCAACGGTTTTAGAGTGATCATTTTTTCAGGAACCAATACAGATCCGATGGAATTCAATCTTGGTAGGCAGTTATAGAATACTAACGCAAAGAAACTAATGACATTTTGTAAGAATCGTATCACTAGAAAATTTTACAAAAAATATTATTTGTCAGGATAACCTGAGAACGGAAAGAGATAGCGACTTGCAACTTTCAGGGTAGGTTTAGTATATAGATGGGACCTTTCGAATGAAAATAATCGAATCTTTCGATTATTGAAACCTCTCCAGATATCTGAAGATGTTCTGAAAAAAGCGAGCGAATTCATCTGAATGATTTTCGGTCGTCTATTATGTGGCACCGAGAGAGATAACGCAACTCTATTTACGAGAATGTCGAGATATTTCGTCTACGTTTTGAATCTTTCGATATTCCGAATTACCAGTGACGGTCAGACTCGAAGGCGAGATATCATGAGAAGTTCGTTTAACGATCGATAGAATATATGGGTGACATCTGGTGCGTTTTGTTGTCATTCCCGAATTCATTATTCGGAATTTTTGGTTCATACATTCATACTTCATTTCGAACAGCTGGAAATAAATATGGTATCGAGCCCGGCATTTTCTTTCAGCGGTGGGATGCAATCAAATAATACTGAATACTGTCGAAACGAGCTGAAGCAACCATATTGGAGATTAGGCATAACGAAAACAACTGACACGAAAAGGAGCGAGACTAGCCCCGAGCATATCATATCTCGAGTGATATTCAATTATTGAAACCTATCGAGAACTTATACATAGGTATATCGATTATTGAAATCATGCGATCATGCCCAACTCCAAGTACCTACCTGAATACGTCATTTAAGTTTGTTAATAGTCAGAATCGGCAAAACGCTTTTGGAGTTGAATGAAATTGCTGAGATGAACCAATTTCGGAACAAATTTCTGTGATTTTTCTCACTTCGCTCACATTTCAGAATATACATTATATGAATTCATATAATATTATAAAAGCTAGGAAAACGGTTTATATGGATGCTACATTCGATAAAGAGTGTCAATAGAGGTGAGTAGACAATAGAACATGCTCGCAAAAGCTCCTGACTTGACGTCAGTGCTTGAACCAATTTTTTAGATCGAAATTTCTCAGCTTTCGGTCCATATTCATCTGATTGATGTGTGAATTTCGGATTGATTTTAAAGAGGCAGTGTTGCCGTATTGAAATTTCTGAGAGCAGGAGTGCCGGGCAATAAAAAACAGGAGATTTTTCAATAAACGATTTTGTTCATAAACTACAAAAGATTGAGTTATTTTAATATATACATATACATACATATAATTTACAATAAAATATACGACATTGTTTATTTGATTCTTACTCTGAATCGGTCAATTCTGATTTGTTTGTATACATCTGTGAGTTATGTAGATGAAAGTGTGATTCATCAGGGTTAAAGGAATTGCATATTTATTCTTTTGAACTCTAATGAGCTTCGCTATGAAGTAACCCTACAATACCAGCCGTAGATAGCTTATTACGCTGATCCGATCCGATCCTAAAAATGTGTTAGAATATGGTTTAAATAACACCCCCATAAATACTGCCTATTCAAGTTACCGATAGCCGACGTAAGTAATAAATAAATATTGTGGAATTCTGCTACCTTCTGAAAGCAAAGGTTCCGACGCAAAATGAATCTTCTTTATCTGTTTATGTTTATACTATTCTGACAATAGAAATCATCAGCTTAAAACGGCATCAACTGTTTTCAAAAGTAAATTCTTGGAAAAAATTGGAAAGAATTTTTGGACGAAAAAGTAGTAGTAGTTCCATTCCGTGTATTTCTCATCTCGGGTGTAATTATGCCCAATAAACTATATTCAAGATATTATTTGCCACAAATTCTAGCAATATGAAAAATGTCTGAATTTTTTGACGTAAATATTCTCAAACGATTTGGTTCGACTCCCCAATGAAGAATTCGAGGTCAAATTTGATTCTGTCCGGCCGTTGCCACTATAACTTGAGAACGGAGAGAGCTAGCTACTTAAAATTTTCAGGGTAGGTGGTGCATCCAATACGACGGACAAGTTCGTTAATGGGCATGCATAATCGGCCGGATGGTTTCCAAGCAATAATTTTGTTTTCAACCAATATAAATCCGATCGAATTGAAACTTGGTGAATAGTTATAGAATATAAACCTAACCAAGTTTGTGAAATTTTGTGAGAATCGTATTGCTAGAAAATTATTAAAAAAATATTTTTGTTGTCACGATAACCTGAGAACGGAAAGAGATAGCGGCTTCAAGTTTTCAGGTTAGGTTGTGCATCTGAATGCGACATTTGAGTTTGTTTATACCCGAAAAATACAAAACCGATTGAATTCAAACATGGTTATTAGTTGTAGAATGCCAACGCGTAAATTCTTGCAAAATTTCGTGTGGATAGTATTTGTCGAAAATTTTAAAGAAATCATTGAAAATAAAAAAAAAAACATCAGTAACTATTCGTCTGAAATTGCTGAAATTTTGCAAGAGCTTTCAGAACCTAACTCTACTGCCAAGTTGGAAGTTTTAACACGGTCGGTTGAATATTGTTGGAAATTCGAGCAGCCTTGTGTGAGTTCAGTAGATGGGTGTCCTTTGCCTCGATAACTTATCTCTTAATCGAATTTATCATGGTAAAATCGATAAAGAGTGTCCAATACATGAATTTACCTTAGTAAATTCGATTAAAAGTGTCCAATACAGAAGAACAGACAATAGAATTCACCATGGTAAATTCGATTAAGAGTGTCCAAAACAGGACAATGGACAACAGAACACGCGCAAAAGCTCCTGAGTTCACGTCAGAGCTTAAGCCAATTTTTTTTCGTGAAGTCAGGAGCTTTTCCGCGTATGTTCTATTGTCTATTCTGACCGCTCTTAATCGATTATACCATGATTCATTATATTGTCCGTTCTTCTGAATTGGACACTCTTAATCGAATTTACCATAGAATTCACCTTGCTAAATTCGATTAACCATTATTTAACAAATATTCTAGCTCGGCCAAGCGGAATATTTGTTGTCGGTTAAAATCAATGAATACTTCACCGTCTGTCTTCTTCAAGAAGTCACAATATTGGCAAGATCTCGAAACTCTGATATTGAGCCAATATTGGAGGCAATAATGATTACCAACATTAGCCCAATATTGAAATATCAATATTCGACCAATATTGGATGCAGCACTAATTCATAACATTGGTCGGATATAGAAATCTCAATATTGGGGAAACATTGGAGGCAGTACAAACATTCAATATTGAAAAAATATGGTTTTGCCAATTCGGGGCCAATATTGGCGGTAACAACAAGTTACAATGTTGGGTAGATCATGAAACTGTAATATTGGGCCAATGTTGGAGGCAATACTAATTCACAATATTGGCCCAATATGGAAATCTCAATATTCGACTAATAATGGATGCAGCATTAATTCATAATATTGCCCGGATATAGAAATCCCAATATTGGGGTAACATTGGGGTTAGTACTCAAATTCAATATTGGCCAATATAGTTTTGCCAATTTGGGGCCAATATTGGCGGTAGAAAGAAGTCACAATGTTGGCTAGATCTTGAAAATGTAATATTGGGCCAATGTTCGAGGCAATACTAATTCACAATATTGGCCCAATATGTAAATCACAATATTTGACCAATGTTGGATTCAGCACTAATTCACAATATTGGCTAGATCATAAACTGTAATATTGGGGCAACATTGGAGGCATCACTAATTCTCAATATTGGTCCAATATAGAAATACCAATATTTGAGCAATATTGGAAGCAGCCCTAATTCATAATATTGGCCAGATATAGAAATCCCAATATTCGGCCAATATTGGCGGTAACAACAAGTTACAATATTGGCTAGATCATGAAACTGTAATATTGGGCCAATGTTGGAGGCAATACTAATTCGCAATATTGGCCCAATATGGAAATCTCAATATTCGACCAATATTGGATGCAGCATTAATTCATAATATTGCCCAGTTACAGAAATCCCAATATTGGGGCATTCAATATTGGCCAATATAGTTTTGCCAATTTTGGGCCAATATTGGCGGTAGGAAGAAGTCACAATGTTGGCTAGATATTGAAAATGTAATATTGGGCCAAGGTTCGAGGCAATACTGATTCACAATATTGGCCCAATATGTAAATCACAATATTTGACCAATGTTGGATTCAGCACTAATTCACAATATTGGCTAGATTTGAAACTGTAATATTGGGCCAATATTGGAGGCATCACTAATTCTCAATATTGGTTTAATATTGAAATACCAATATTTGACCAATATTGGAAGCAGCCCTAATTCATAATATTGGCCAGATATAGAAATCCCAATATTCGGCCAATATTGGCGGTAACAACAAGTTACAATATTGGCTAGATCATGAAACTGTAATATTGGGCCAATGTTGGAGGCAATACTAATTCACAATATTGGCCCAATATGGAAATCTCAATATTCGACCAATATTGGATGCAGCATTAATTCATAATATTGCCCGGATATAGAACTCCCAATATTGGGGTAATAGTGGAGGTAGTACTCATATTCAATATTGGCCAATATGGTTTTGCCAATTCGGTGCCAATGTTGGCGGTAACAACAAGTTACAATATTGGCTAGATCATGAAACTGTAGTATTGGGCCAATGTTGGAGGCAATACTAATTCACAATATTGGCCCAATATGGAAATCTCAATATTCAACCAATATTGGATGCAGCATTAATTCATAATATTGGCTGGATATAGAAATCCCAATATTGGGGTAATATTGGAGGCAGTACCCACATTCTATATTGGCCAATATAGTTTATCCAATTCGGTGCCAATATTGGCGGTAACAACAAGTTACAATGTTGGGTAGATCATGAAACTGTAATATTGGGCCAATGTTGGAGGCAATACTTATTCACAATATTGGCCCAATATGGAAATCTCAATATTCGACCAATATTGGATGCAGCATTAATTCATAATATTGCCCGGATATAGAAATCCCAATATTGGGGTAATATTGGGGGCAGTACTCATATTCAATATTGGCCAATATAGTTTTACCAATTTGGGGCCAATATTGGCGGTAGGAAGAAGTCACAATGTTGGCTAGATCTTGAAAATGTAATATTGGGCCAATGTTCGAGGCATTACTAATTCACAATATTGGCCCAATATGTAAATCACAATATTTGACCAATGTTGGATTCAGCACTAATTCACAATATTGGCTAGATCATAAACTGTAATGTTGGGCCAATATTGGAGGCATCACTAATTCTCAATATTGGTCCAATATATAAATACCAATATTTGACCAATATTGGAAGCAGCCCTAATTCATAATATTGGCCAGATATAGAAATTCCAAAATTCGGCCAATATTGACGGTAACAACAAGTTACAATATTGGCTAGATCATGAAACTGTAATATTGGGCAAATATTGGAGGCAATACTAATTCACAATATTGGCCCAATATGGAAATCTCAATACTCGACCAATATTGGATGCAGCATTAATTCATAATATTGCCCGGATATAGAAATCCCAATATTGGGGCAGTACCCATATTCAATATTGGCCAATATGGTTTTGCCAATTCGGTGCCAATGTTGGCGGTAACAACAAGTTACAATATTGGCTAGATCATGAAACTGTAATATTGGGCCAATGTTGGAGGCAATACTAATTCACAATATTGGCCCAATATGGAAATCTCAATATTCGACCAATATTGGATGCAGCATTACTTCATAATATTGGCTGGACATAGAAATCCCAATATTGGGGTAATATTGGAGGCAGTACCCACATTCTATATTGGCCAATATAGTTTATCCAATTCGGTGCCAATATTGGTGGTAACAACAAGTTACAATATTGGCTAGATAATGAAACTGTAATATTGGGCCAATGTTGGAGGCAATACTTATTCACAATATTGGCCCAATATATAAATCTCAATATTCGACCAATATTGGATGCAGCATTAATTCAAAATATTGCCCGGATATAGAAATCCCAATATTGGGGTAATATTGGGGGCAGTACTCATATTCAATGTTGGCCAATATAGTTTTGCCATTTTGGGGCCAATATTGGCGGTAGGAAGAAGTCACAATGTTGGCTAAATCTTGAAAATGTAATATTGGGCCAATGTTCGAGGCAATACTAATTCACAATATTGGTCCAATATATAAATCACAATATTTGACCAATGTTGGATTCAGCACTAATTCACAATATTGGCTAGATCTTGAAACTGTAATATTGGGCCAATATTGGAGGCATCACTTATTCTCAATATTGGTCCAATACATAAATACCAATATTTGACCAATATTGGAAGCAGCCCTAATTCATAATATTGGCCAGATATAAAAATCCCAATATTCGGCCAATATTGGCGGTAACAACAAGTTACAATATTGGCTAGATCATGAAACTGTAATATTGGGCAAATATTGGAGGCAATACTAATTCACAATATTGGCCCAATATGGAAATCTCAGTACTCGACCAATATTGGATGCAGCATTAATTCATAATATTGCCCGGACATAGAAATCCCAATATTGGGGTAATATTGGGGCAGTACTCATATTCAATATCGGCCAATATAGTTTTGCCAAATTTGGGCCAATATTGGCGGTAGGAAGAAGACACAATGTTGGCTAGATCTTGAAAATGTAATATTGGGCCAATGTTCGAGGCAATACTGATACACAATATTGGCCCAATATGTAAATCACAATATTTGACCAATATTGGATGCAGCACTAATTCACAATATTGGCTAGATCTTGAAACTGTAATATTGGGCTAATATTGGAGGCACAACTAATTCTCAATATTGGTCCAATATAGAAATACCAATATTCGACCAATATTGGAAGCAGCCCTAATTCATCATATTGGCCAGAAATAGAAATCCCAATATTGGGGTAATATTGGAGGTAGTACTCATATTCAATATTGGCCAATATGGTTTTGCCAATTCGGTGCCAATGTTGGCGGTAACAACAAGTTACAATATTGGCTAGATCATGAAACTGTAATATTGGGCCAATGTTGGAGGCAATACTAATTCACAATATTGGCCCAATATGGAAATCTCAATATTCAACCAATATTGGATGCAGCATTAATTCATAATATTGGCTGGATATAGAAATCCCAATATTGGGGTAATATTGGAGGCAGTACCCACATTCTATATTGGCCAATATAGTTTATCCAATTCGGTGCCAATATTGGTGGTAACAACAAGTTACAATATTGGCTAGATCATGAAACTGTAATATTGGGCCAATGTTGGAGGCAATACTAATTCACAATATTGGCCCAATATGGAAATCTCAATATTCGACCAATATTGGATGCAGCATTAAATCATAATATTGACCGGATATAGAAATCCCAATATTGGGGTAATATTGGGGGCAGTACTCATATTCAATGTTGGCCAATATAGTTTTGCCAATTTGAGGCCAATATTGGCGGTAGGAAGAAGTCACAATGTTGGCTAGATCTTGAAAATGTAATATTGGGCCAATGTTCGAGGCAATACTAATTCACAATATTGGCCCAATATGTAAATCACAATATTTGAACAATGTTGGATTCAGCACTAATTCACGATATTGGCTAGATCTTGAAACTGTAATATTGGGCCAATATTGGAGGCATCACTAATTCTCAATATTAGTCCAATATAGAAATACCAATATTTGACCAATATTGGAAGCAGCCCTAATTCATAATATTGGCCAGATATAGAAATCCCAATATTCGGCCAATATTGGCGGTAACAACAAGTTACAATATTGGCTAGATATCTAAACTGTAATATTGGGCCAATGTTGGACGCAATACTAATTCACAATATTGGCCCAATATGGAAATCTCAATATTCGACCAATATTGGATGCAGCATTAATTCATAATATTGCTCGGATATAGAAATCCCAATATTGGGGGCAGTACTCATATTCAATATTGGCCAATATAGTTTTGCCAATTTGGGGCCAATATTGGCGGTAGGAAGAAGTCACAATGTTGGCTAGATCTTGAAAATATAATATTGGGCCAATGTTCGAGGCAATACTGATTCACAATATTGGCCCAATATGTAAATCACAATATTTGACCAATGTTGGATTCAGCACTAATTCACAATATTGGCTAGATCTTGAAACTGTAATATTGGGCCAATATTGGAGGCATCACTAATTCTCAATATTAGTCCAATATAGAAATACCAATATTTGACCAATATTGGAAGCAGCCCTAATTCATAATATTGGCCAGATATAGAAATCCCAATATTCGGCCAATATTGGCGGTAACAACAAGTTACAATATTGGCTAAATCATGAAACTGTAATATTGGGCCAATGTTGGAGGCAATACTAATTCACAATATTGGCCCAATATGGAAATCTCAATATTCGACCAATATTGGATGCAGCATTAATTCATAATATTGCTCGGGTATAGAAATCCCAATATTGGAGTAATATTGGGGGCAGTACTCATATTCAATATTGGCCAATATAGTTTTGCCAATTTGGGGCCAATATTGGCGGTAGAAAGAAGTCACAATGTTGGCTAGATCTTGAAAATGTAATATTGGGCCAATGTTCGAAGCAATACTAATTCACAATATTGGCCCAATATGTAAATCACAATATTTGACCAATGTTGGATTCAGCACTAATTCACAATATTGGCTAGATCTTGAAACTGTAATATTGGGCCAATATTGGAGGCATCACTAATTCTCAATATTGGTCCAATATAGAAATACCAATATTTGACCAATATTGGAAGCAGCCCTAATTCATAATATTGGCCAGATATAGAAATCCCAATATTCGGCCAATATTGGAGGTCGTCCTCATTTACAATATTGACAATTTTTTTTTCGCCAATATAGGGCCAATATTGGCGGTAGCAACAAGTCACAATATTGGATATATATTGAAATTCCAATATAGGGCCAATATTGGGGATATATAGATTTAATATGAATCTATGTATCTATATTGGGCCAATATAGAATCGATACTCCGCCAATATAGTGTGCTACCTGGGTGTTTTCAAATATAGGGGGAAAAGAGGTTATTTTGAAAAATGAATACCTCGAATCTTTGACTTGTGGGTTTTTATTTCTTAATTGTTAATTTGAGAGCATGAATGCTGCTGCATTTTTGTACTTGGTAATTCATAATTGTTATTTGATACTTTTTACTGGATAATTGTTATTTGATGCGGCATGAATCCACACTTAATTCGATAGTGAAATTCTCGAAATGTCGTACATTTAGTTGGATAAATTGTCAATTATTTCTAGCATTCCTCAAATATATATATTAATATTTTGAATAATTAATAAACAAATGAATGAACAAGTAAAACAGTTGAAAGAAATCATAAAAGTTACTCAAAAGGGCCACCGTTCTCTCGATGCACATGCATCTCTTTTCAAATTATATCTTATAGCCTTTTTTTATCACTTCTGTATCATTACGGATCTTATTACAGGCAATACAATTAAAATATTCCTACATACAGGGTGTTGTATCTCAGCTTGCGAAAAGTTCAACATTTTTCTAATACAGACCCGGATTTTTTAATCAATTTAAAGATGAATCGATCGACCCATGGAAGTGTATTTTACGTTCCAAATATCAACTGATTCTACTGGGTGGTTCAAAAGTTATAAGCAATTGAAAATATTGTCGAATACATAAACCACCCTGTATCTTGGCTATGGAGCTGATCAGACATATCATATATAGGTTCTTTGGTCTCGTCTAGAGTAGCTCCACCTCAGGTTAACGTATGTTCATTTACCAATGAAACACCCTGTATAATATAACATTCGCGCAAAAGCTGCTGACTTCACGTCAGTGCTTGAACCCATTTTTTTGAGTCAATTGCAGACTTGTCCCTGTGTGATCTATCACCCTTGGAATATGTAGGTACATCAAAATCAGAAACACCCTGTATATCATAGGTAATTAAGTGTATTTTGTAAAATATTTCGTTACTTCAAATATTAACGTTTCATTTTGAGAAACATAACGGGTTCCAAGACTTCCGAGTATCTTTTTTAGTTCTAAACGTATAGGAACAGGATTCATAATCGCTTACGCATGGTCCAACGAACCGATATAGCGCTTTGATATACCTCTTGAAAATCTCTAACCTCAACATGGCTACCTTATATGCACATTCATAATACAAGGTAAAGATTTCGGATATTCAACAGATCCATCTGCCGTATGTTGCGTATTCATTCCTTGGCCTCTTTAATACGATTATCCACTTCAAAGATGTAGGATTCCTATCTTCAAAGCATTTTGAGTTTTACGTAATGGAAGCAGTAATGAAGTGGAAATTTGCGGTTTGCAGTGCTCTGAGTCCAGTGGTCTTTGTGTTCTTGGTAATCTTCCCAGCATGGGTGTGGGATTAAAATTAAGATGTTGGGGGTGCTGGTTTTAAGAGGTTCATTGTAAGAGAGGATATAATGACGTTGAGTATTGAATAATACGAAAATAATGGTATTTGGTCGGTAATCTTGTGAAGTTTTAAGAGTTGACACTCTTTGATATATTTTCGGCCGAAATGCGGTCCAAATAATGTCAAAGTACAAGGATTTTGACGCTCTTGTTTCTCGGAACAAAGTGCTCATCAATTTGCCCAAATGTCAGTAATTTTCAAATTTTTGAATGAAAATGGTCTTCAACGATTTGGTTAGACTAACTGATCAAGAATCCGTGGTCAAAATTGATTCTGTCTGGCCGTAGATACGATAACTCTCGAACGGAATGAGCTAGGTACTTGAAATTTTCAGAGTAGGTTTGGGAGATAAATATCTCAGTTAACTTTGTTACTGATTTCGGAGTAGAGAAAACAATTTTTTTTACATTACAAAATTCCAATTCAATTTTTTTTAAGATGCAGTTTTATTATAAAAATCCATCGATATAATTTTAAACTCTAACAAGCTAATACTTTCGGAGATATGATTTTTCAAAATTTCAATAATAAATCGTACTGTATTCACAGAATACTGTAATTATTCTATCTATGAATGATTATATGATATGTGTTCAAGCATGTCATCTGATTTTCCTATAAGGGACATGTCGAATTTATGTCTGGTTTGTTACTCTTGATATAAAATAGCCCTCCTGTTGTAGAAAACAAAGTATGATTGAATGCAATATGACCAATTAAATAACCTCAGCTCTCGTATTTTGGTGATAATATAATGCCCTTGCATAAACCATACGATGATGCAAATATACTTTGGTAAGTTAATCAATTTGGGTTCAGAATATCTCCAGTAAAAACAAAACTGGAATATTGATTAAGTTTCAATTGATAGAATATAATTTGCAGAGTAAATTTGACAAATATGTCGGATAAGTTCATTATTGAATAGAATCAGTCTGGTGGTTTCGTATTAATATTTTTTTCAATTAAGTCTCTTTCATGATGCAGTTGTATCGTAAGAATCCACTGATATCATTCTCAACTCTAAGAAATCAATACTTTCATAGATATAATTTGTTGGAGTTCTTGTCCACAGGTCTTTTTTTTTCTGCTTCAGTTTTCGCCGATAAATGCCAGCCCTAGAAAATTTACACACATGTCAAATTAAATTGCTTTGTTTATTCATATTCCTTGTTGAAAATCGTACAATTTGCCAAAATTTCGTATTTTCAATATTGTAATTGTTTAGTTAGATTTTTTCTTAGTTATCAGTGTTCTTTATGTTTTGTTCTTGATTTTTTGTTCTGACAAGAATTATAACTTGTGGTATGTGGTAGGATATTAGAAATTGGAACGTTTGTTTTTGCTAAACATTTTTGTACTGAGTACACGATGAAGAAAAGTGGACCACTACGCCCTATATGGTAATGTTCTCAATTTGATGAAGCGTTTTTGCGCATATTTGTTATTTTATTGTAGATATACCTAGTTTTGAATGATTAAACTAAAGATATTTTGAAATCTTTCATCATCTACTTTGAAAAATTGATACATGAGAATGTTTTGATGAAGTTTCAGACTATTCATTGAAAATAATGAATTGAATACTGAATTTCAATGAGCATAATATATCGATGGCTTAAAGCACAGATATTTTATGTCCACTCCTTGCCAATGTTAGGGTAAAGTGATATTCTGAACGTAGGAAGCCAGATATACCGCCGTATTCACAAAGCTTTCAATCACCGTTAAGTCCTAACTGAGGTCCACAGTTAAGCATAAATAAGAATCACAACCTCAGTTATCGTGTAAATTAACGTGAAACAGGCCTGTCTCACCACCGTTAAATACTTTAATTGAGGTTGCGATTGAGATTTATCCTTAACTGAGGTCCTCCGTAAGGACTTAACGGAGATTGAAACACTTAACAATGCTTTGTGAATACGGCGGATAGAGTCTGTGCAAATATTATAACGAGAAGTAAGTCTTACTTCTCGTTATGCGGGACATACAATATTTTGCAAGTTCTCAAGTTATCGTGGCAACGGTCGGCCGGGCAGAATCAAATTTTACCTCGAATTCTTCATTAGTAAGATGAACCTAATCGTTTGAGACTATTTTCGGCAGTCATTTGAGCAAAATGATAACGGGATGTTCCCCAGAACATACGCGCAAAAAGTTTTGGAGTTATACCTAGTCAAAATGTTGTTGTTATTTCCGCAATAACTCGTAAAATACAGATCCATCGAATTGAAATTTGGTAACTAGTTGTAGAATGCTGACGCAAAGTTGGACAATCGAAATATCCGAGGAAATATCTCATAAGCTCGTAAACATGTATGATGTATAGCTGCATTGTCGATTTACACACAAATCTTGGCTCTATCTGAAAGTAATCATTAAAGGATACTGTGGGAGGTATACTCATTATTGAATGGTTTTTTTCTGGGTTTTCTCTCCCAAACTCTGAAAAATATCTATAAAATAAAAATGAATTATTTTGTGATTTGCTTCTGCGTAAGAAACAAAAGATATTTGTCAGAAGCAATCAATTGAACAATGTTGCCTAACAAAGAAACAACATCAACGAAGAAACAACTATATCGTAATGTTTCAGAGTCTATATCAGACTCCTTCGTCAGACGCTTAATGAAAATCTTTAGAATTATTTTGTGACAATTCTTGAATTTCACAAAATAGCTATCAACAAAATAATTCTAAAGATTTTCATTAAGCGTCTGACGAAGGAGTCTGATATAGACTCCGAAACGTTACGATATAGTTGTTTCTTCGTTGATGTTGTTTCGTTGTTGTTTGTTAGGCAACATTGTTCGATTGATTGCTTCTGACAAATATCCTGTGTTTCTTTCGCAGAAGCAAATCACAAAATAATTAATTTTTATTATATAGATATTTTTCAGAGTTTGGGAGAGAAAACCCAGAAAAAAAACATTTCAATAATGAGTATATCTCCCACAGTCTCCTTTAATGATTACTTAAAACAAAGGTAGGGCCTTTTTCAATCATCCTCTTCAGAAAATTTGAAGAATTATACAAGAAGGTGACAATTCTTGAATTTCACAAAATAACTATCAACAAAATAATTCTAAAGATTTTCATTAAGCGTCTGACGAAGGAGTCTGATATAGACTCCGAAACGTTACGATATAGTTGTTTCTTCGTTGATGTAGTTTCGTTGTTGTTTGTTAGGCAACATTGTTCAATTGATTGCTTCTGACAAATATCTTTTGTTTCTTACGCAGAAGCAAATCACAAAATAATTAATTTTTATTTTATAGATATTTTTCAGAGTTTGGGAGAGAAAACCCAGACAAAAACCTTTCTATCTGAAAGCATGATAATAATTTGGCACACAATTCAAAGCGCTTGAATTTTTATAAGTACAAAAAGAAATCAATAAAACGCAGAATTATCTTTCAACTAGATAATAAATTACAATGATACAAACTTATACAAAACTGCTACACCAACGGATGAAAAGAAAAACCAGTAAATAATTCATTTCTGTTTTACTTCCAAAAAATTCGGTTCCTTGGTAATATGCTTGTGATCGGTCAAACTTCTCACGAGAAAAGCCGTCAAAATCCATTGGCAGTTTCTGTATGAGGCCCAAGTGAGGTTTCTTTCGCTCTCAAACAATACCGGACATACTTCCATGTCCGTTCTTGGCATACTGTGTAAAATAAAGAACTCGTTGTCTGCCAACTCACAATTCTTCTCATTGATCTGTTTTTGGCCCCCAAGATTAGCCCCCATCGCCAGAATTTTGCTATGGGTCAGAGCATCTTCTAAGCTAGTTGCTTCTTGACAGTTCTCGAGAAATTCTTGTCCCAACGTACGAACTTTAGACAAAGCTATAGGGCTAACTTTCTCCCCTAAAAAATGACAGCAAAAATACTTTAACTTGATGCCAAGCTTGGGCATGCTGAGTAGGTAGGTGTTGATCAGAGAGGTAGGTGATCCAATCCAACATACATGAAGGTTCTGTAGATATCCAAACTGTTCTCTCAACGTAAAAATGTCAGATAAAGCTCTCAGGTTCGCGTATCTGGCATCAGAAATTATGACGACAGGAATCTTAGCTCCAGAAGCTAAAGCTTTCGCCTTCAGATGGTAATTGCTCTTGATAAAAATAACGTCACAAGTTTTGCCCAATATCCTGCCAGCATCCTCTGGGAATTGCCAGGTTTCCCAGCTCGAATCCATGATAACGTTCAGAGGGAGCTTCAAATCATGTGTTGCCACTTGTAAGGCACTTTGAAAATGAATGTTGGGTTCACTCAGCAAAAGGGTAACAGTCTTGTGTTGCAATTCTTTGATGTTGTATTCGTTGTTCGATAATGCCTTGAACTCCGAAGCAGTCCAAAACAGTGATTTGATCTCAGTTTCGGTGAAATCCATTGGATCTAAATAGCTTTTGCCAACCAGTGAAATTACTTGTTCAGTTTTCTCTGCTGTGCTATAATACTGTGAAACTATCGTTTTTACTCTGTTGAGAATGTTACGTCTCATGTTTAATGTCAAAATCAAGTGTCAAAATGATTGAGAGTGGGACATTAATACCAATATTATAAAACTGAACTAATTTGTTTGTTACCTTTATACGCCTAAATAACCTAATGACCTTCCTGCATTTGGATCATTATAAGGGAAGAAGGAGGTGAATATCTATTTAGATCACGAAAGATTCATATATATCTTGGAAATAAAAATAGATCTTCGAAGAAGCTTCTGATTAGGTGATCGGGTGCTTCAGCCAAAGGATTCCATGAGTCTTCTTGGCTGGCAAATTTTCAACACAGTTGGAAAAATTTCGAAGGAGTTGGAAAATATTTCGAAGCAGTTGGAGGAATTTCAATGGAGTTATTTCCGAAAAAATTTGTTATAAAATGTGAAGGAATTTGACTGCCGTACCGGATAAATGCAAAGCAGGCAGATAATGGAAACGTGAAAACATGTAATAACACAATGTGTGCAGCCGGCAAAAAATATTATTTATCATAATTGTTCGTTATCCCAAAGCGGGTAGCTCTCATTCTGTTTCAGGTTTGCCTACTGGACTATGTCATAAAACAAACCATCTGGTACCAATTTGATCTGTTTCTCACTGTCGAGCGGCATTTTAAGAAGCTTTTCTTTGTATTGAATTAGCAACGTAAATATACTAACTGACAAAAAACTGCAACACCCAGAAGGAGCTGTTAAAATTTAATTTTTTTTGGTAAAACAGATAGTATAGCAAGGAGAAGATGATTAAAATTTGGAGAAAAAAATAGTGAAGGTTTTTTCATGTAAACATTTTTTGTTACTTACATATTGTAGTCGTTTTTTGCAAATTTTAAAACAAACCAGCTGTTCGAGGTGATTTAAAGTCAATGTTTAGTTGTTGTTAAAATGCCTAGAGCACTTGTATGCGAAATTTATCGCCAGCTAAGTGAATTCAAAACAGGTCACATTATTAGTCTACGGAAGGCGGGGTTATCATTTCGAGAAATCGCTAATCGTACGAACAGAAATCCAACTACTGTTATGAGATGTTGTCAAGCGTGGTTTTATAATGCCCAAAATCGAAGAAGAGTACGCACTGGACATCGAAGGGGCACAAATGAAGTTCAAGATCGACGTCTATGACTTATGGCTATTAGAGACCGATTTGTGACAACTCGATCTTTGGCTGATGAGTGGTTAGGAGAACAAGGCCGTCCTGTAACTGTCCGAACGTTTTACCGCGGGATAAGGTCTTTTGGACTGCAGCATTATCGACCCCATCTTGTGTTACCTCTGGCGGCTGAGCATCGCCGGCAACGATTCCAGTGGGGCAGAGAATGTCAACATTGGAATGTGGAATGACATCAGGTCGTCTTTTCTGATGAATCTCTATTCCCCTTGGATGCACACGATGGAGTAAGAAGGGTTAGACGACGTCGGGGAGAAAGACGTGAACCTCAGTTTGATATTGAGCGTCATGTATACCGAACAGTAAGCGTTATGGAATGAGTTGCTGTAGTCTTTATTCGAGGTAACATGACAGCGCTGCATTACCTTCAAGAAATAGTGGAGTCATATGTTCTACCTTACCTTAACCGGCTCGAGAATCCAATATTTCATCAAGGTAATACTCAACCTCATGTTGCCATAGTTAGTTTAGACTTTTTTGAAGCGACCCATGTAAATCTTTTGCCATGGCCGCCCAGATCCCCCGATCTTTCACTCATAGAGCATGTTTGGCACATCATGGGTAGAAGGTTTGGAAATTTACCCCAGCCCCCACGTACTTTGGCGGCTCTCATTCATGAACTACAGGTAGCTTGGGATAGTATCCCTCAAGAAGAAATAGACCATCTTATTGCATCAATGCCAAGACGTATTGATAATCGCGGTGGACAAACACATTATTAACAAATTTATCAAACAAAATTGTAAACCGTCCGTTTTTTTCTTCAAATTTCAATCATTTACTCCTTGTTATACTATCTATGTTCTACCAAAATATTTAAAATTTAAACAGCTCTTTCTGGGTGTTGCAGTTTCTTTGTCAGTCAGTATATGTGACCTTTATTTTAATAATCCTGAATTCATTCTCCACTATTTTGCTAGACTTTCCTGGAGGAGAGACCACTAGCTGGTTCAGGGTCTATTAGGAGAGATGTCACTCCCACTTTGATATCTGCCACCTGGATATCTGCCTCCTCATTTTCCTTATTCCAGGATAAAGTTCAGAGACTGACCTTGGTTTTTGTAACGGGAGAAATGAAAAGTACGCTAACTAGCTAATATGATATCTCTCGACAATGACTTAGGAGAATATATCCCAACTAATGAATAATTCACTCGCGACTCACTCAGTTTCATATCTTCTGAGAGAAAACTACTTAAAACGGAGTAAAATTCCATTATCATTCATCAATCAAATACCCTACTTTGGCCATCACAAGGTCTGTTGTAAACCCAGAGGAGGAGGTATGCTCAGCAATTATGTACCCAAAATCCGGTGTAATAAAAACTTAAATCAACAAGTCCTGAGCGTTCCTACCAATAGGGTCCTTCATAAATGGCTTCATATAATTAATATACTTATGCATATATTTCACAAGTCAAATAGACCCCAGGGGGTTCATTGATTTTCCGAGAAAGCAAGAGCAGACGCGTTTCTGGCTTCTTGGCCTTCATCAGTACTCTGTAGCTTCTCAACAAATTCAACTAAACTGACCCGGGTTAAGCCTCTCAGAGCCAGCTTGGTCGATCATACCTAATCGCCCACGCCACCTATGAGACAAAACACGGAAATCAGCTTCTCTGGTGGGGAGAGGCTGATTTCCGTGTATTGTCTCATAGGTGGCGTGGGCGATTAGGTATGATCGACCAAGCCGGCTCTGAGAGGCTTAACCCGGGTCAGTTTAGTTGAATTTGTTGAGAAGCTACAGAGTACTGATGAAGGCCAAGAAGCCAGAAACGCGTCTGCTCTTGCTTTCTCGGAAAATCAATGAACCCCCTGGGGTCTATTTGACTTGTGAAATATATGCATAAGTATATTAATTATACGAAGCCATTTATGAAGGACCCGATTAGCAGGAACGCTCTGGACTTGTTGATTTATTAACAACGGTATCGCCATTTTTCATTATTAAAAACTTAAATCCAAAAATTCATTTATTTGAAAATTTCACTTTCTCAAACTTAATATGAACTATATCAACTATTAAATCAATTCATTTTATATATTAAAAATTTTTGGTCCAAACTCGGACGGAAGGAAAAGTAAACTCCATCATTTTGGAACTCATCATCTATCATTGCCAATGTAAGCAAAGGAGAAAGTGAGGTTATGCGTACTATATTATGAATTCTGCGACTGGAATTGCAAATGTGGACAGCATGCATATGTAGCTGCAAAATGAGAGAGGTTCAGAACCAATGACGATGTTGGAATCATTCATAAAGACCCTGTTTTAAACTGTGGAAATTTCGCTAACCAGAATAAATGAACAATCTGCAATGGTAGATATCGGTCCATTATGTCGAAATTTCAGTGGTTTAGACAGCATTTCTTTCGCAAACCCTTCCGAAAGGTTCTTCATCAGAGAAAATATAAACTGAGGACCGTTTAGAATCGGGTAAATCTCAAAATTCTTAAGATTCCTCACCAATTACCTTAAACTCTCAACTTTATACAGCGATTAAGTATTTAAAATGTATATTCGCCTTGAGAAGGGTGAAGCAAACGCGTTTCTGCTGCAATTAATCAAATTTTGACAGTTTTCTTGACCGCGGGTTCTAGATAATGGGTAGGTTCAATTGTTTGATAGCGATAATAAATAATTCCAACTCCTCGAAACATGACCTGCAATTAACATGTCAACCATTTGTTAAACATACTCTTAACAACACCCGAAATATGCCAGAACCATTTGTGGATACGAATTAAACCGAAATTAACAGAGTAAAATTACGGTAGACATTTTTTTTTTCATCAGGGTGAATCATTAGATTTTCTGGAAGCGTATAATTTGTTTAGTTGTGGGAATAGGAAATGCCGATGTGTAATTAAATAATCAAGGATATCTTTCAGTATGGAATAAGTATTGTGTATTTTCAGTTTCAAGGTGTATCATATAACTAATTCGTTGAAAGATTAAACTCAATTGTTGTTTACTCAGGGTTTCTATAAAAATGATTCTCGTTGTTCCTTCTGAAACCCTGCCATTTTGCCGCTTCATATGCATGCTGTTCACATTTGCAATTCCAGTCCCAGAATTCATAATATACGCATAACCTCATTTTTTCTTTTGTTTATATTAGCAATGATAAATGATGAGTTCCAAAATGATTGTCACTGTCCCAGTTAGAACCAACACTTTTAACTAAGTAATCATTAAAGGATACTGTGGGAGGTATACCCATTATTAAAGGGTCTTTTTCTGGGTTTTCTCTCCCAAACTCCCAAAAATGAATTATTTTGTGATTTGCTTCTGCGTAAGAAACACAAGACATTTGTCAGAAGCAATCAATTGAACAATGTTGCCTAACAAACAACAACGAAACAACATCAACGAAGAAACAACTATATCGTAACGTTTCGGAGTCTACAGGGTGTCCCAAAAATACCACGCGAAAGTGACACAGGAGAGAGATTGGCATTAGGTCTATCAGATAGCATCAACATGACCTCAGTAAAAGTCCGCTGGTTTTCGAGATATCACCACTGTTGCGTCCCATGACTTCACATGTTGGGAAGCGCTCATTTGTATTTCTAAACAAAGCAGCTCGCTTGTAAAACTTAAATGTTTTGGGTTAACTGGTTTATTTTTGCATGGGTGGTCTCACCCTTGAAATTAATATTTTCCACGGAAAGATAATTGCAAGTAAAATATCTTGTAATACTTCAACCCTTGTAGAAGTATTTATGACCTATTTCCAGTGAAATATTGATAAAATGCATACAACAACTAACACATTGCCAGAGCTGTGAGTCCTTTGTCTAGATTCTAACCCATACAAAAACCTAGAATTTTCCGATTAGATCGCCACGGCTTTGGCTATTCTCTAAATCGAGGGCGTAGATTCCGAATCTGTAATTACTTTTTCCGTATCTCGATTAATTTTGGTAATATGGCGAAAAATCCGACTGATTAGTCCATTTTCCGGTGGTAGAGCCAGAAATTGCGACTTTCTTCGTCATTGCTCCGAAACTAATCGAGATACGGAAAATCTAATTACAGATTCGTGATCTGCGTACCCGATTTAGTGAATAACCAAAGCCGCGTCAACCTAATCGGAAAATTGTAGATATTTGTATGTGTTGGATACTAGAGAAAACTTTTTGGCGTTTGACGGATTTACTCATTTCCTAATATTTTCCGAACGGATATAGATACAGAGGAAATAGATACATAAATCTAAACGTCGTCCACCGACCAATCATCGGGGAAAATATATCGAGATGTGAAAATCATACATTTTGGACGGGAAAGAAGAATTTTCCTTCGATTCCGGGTCAAAAATATTTCTAAGTGCCGACCCAAAAAATTTTTTTCATGGTATATCGATACGGAGCTCGTGTCTAATTAAATCGAGGTCGCTGATCACGAATATGTAATTAGTTTTTCCCTAAGTGGCGTACTTTGGGAAAATTTTCACTTAAAGTGAAAAAATTGACGAAAATAGGTCAATTTTGGAACTTTCCACCGCCCAAAAAAATCGGAGTAGGTTGTTCCTGATTTTTTACGTCATATTTGAATCCTTTATCTATTGAATCATCCAAACAATAAATGTCCAGGTCGTACGCTTCGGAAATTATGATTTTTTTTCCCGAGGGTCTATTTTTCGGAAAATTCTTTCCGCGATATTTCCTCGGAAAATTTTTGTAATAAATATCTGATGGTAGATTCGGAATCTACGGCCCCGAATCTATAAGAATAAGTGCCCGCTTCATAGTTTTGCGTCAAAAAATTTTTCTCGAAAAATGGGATTTTTTTAAGGCTAATGTATTAAAAAATTGCCAAAATTCGACTGGTCTCCGATTTCGATGCAAATTACGTCATTTACTAATTCGGGGCCGTAGATTACGAATATATGATCGGATTTTTCATTAGAGAATTTTCCGCGGAAATACCGCGAAATGAATTCTCCGAAAAACAGACCCTTGGGAAAAAAATAATAATTTCCGAATAGTACGGCCTGGACATTTATTGTTCGGATGATTCGATAGATAAAGGATCCAAATATGACGTAAAAAATCAGCAACACCCTACTCCGATTTTTTGGGGCGGTGGAAAGTTCCAAAATTGACCTATTTTCGTCAATTTTTTCACTTTAAGTGAAAATTTTCCCAAACTACGCCACTTAGGGAAAAACTAATTACATATTCGGATTCAGCGACCTCGATTTAATTAGACCGTATCGATATACCATGAAAAAAATTTTTTGGGTCGGCACTTAGAAATATTTTTGACCCGGAATCGAAGGAAAATTCTTCTTTCCCGTCCGAAATCTATGATTTTCACATCTCGATATCCAAATTTTCCCCGATGATTGGTCGGTGGACGACGTTTAGATTTATGTTTCTATTTCCTCTGTATCTCGATCCGTTCGGAAAATACTAGTAATGAGTAAATCCGTCGAACGCCAAAAAGTTTTCTCTAGTATCTAACCCAGGGGTCACCAATTAGTTTCATTGGAGGTCCGTTCACAAAATCTGTATATCTGTCGCGGGTCGTTGATATCATTATGATGGCATAAGAATTTTACTAGCAGTTAATCTAAATCCAATATCTAAAAACCAGCGGACTTTTACTGAGGTCATGTTGATGCTATCTGATAGACCTAATGCCAATCTATCTCCAGTGTCACTTTCGCGTGGTATTTTTGGGACACCCTGTATATCAGACTCCTTCGTCAGACGCTCAATGAAAATCTTTAGAATTATTTTGTTGATAGTTATTGTGAAATTCAAGAATTGTCACATTGACAGTACGTTACGGTATAGTTGTTTCTTCGTTGATTGCTTCTGACAAATATCTTGTGTTTCTTACGCAGAAGCAAATCACAAAATAATTAATTTTTATTGTACCTATAGATATTTTTCAGAGTTTGGGAGTGAAAACCCAGAAAAAAACCTTTTAATTTTGAATGGAACTGTTTTTGAAATCCTATTTATAATTTTTGAGATGTAAGTACTGATAACTGAATGTTTAACTAATTTTAATGTTCAAACCCCAGGTAATAAGTAAATAAAAATTGGACAGAATACATTGAATAACTCTAAACTCCCATTTTGGGAGTTTGGCTATTTGTGAGAATTCTAATTCTAACAATGATTTCACATCAAATGTTCAAAATGCACTCCATTATTCTCAATGCATTTTTCTGTCGTTTGTTGTCATGTCATTTTTTTTTTAAATTTGTGTATATTATCGTATTGTCTTTTGAAACCCTCATATTTTAGATGAGAGATGCTAAAATCTAGGGGAGTCAAGTCTGGAGAGCGTGTTGGAAAGGAAGGCTGGAGTCCTATACATATATTATTGTTCTGCAAATAGCTTAGATTTGCAGAATGGGCAGTTGCCCCATCTTGTATTGTATTTCTTCGTCATCTTGTTCGTTTATGAATGGCTCCAGCATTGTTCTTTTGTACCTTTCTCCATTAAAAGTATCATGAAAGAAAATTGGGCCATATATTCTACGACGATAAACTGCTAACCACACACCAACTTAAAGCGAAAGTAATGAAGTCTCAATAAAACTGTGGAGATTCTCAGGTGTCCAACATAAGTAATTTTGAAAATTCATATAACCCGAAAAGTGCAACAAAGCCTCATCATATCTATTGGTAGGAGTTGTTGTACCATCGTTATTTTGCAAGGGTAAAAATTCAGTTTTTTTTCAATACTTTGTGTCAAGTACTCAAGGGCACGCCAGACTATATATAGGTATAGGTATATTCAGTATTAAATGGTTCCTTTCAGGGTTTTCTCTCCCAAACTATGGAAAATATCTATAAAAATAAAATTTAAAATTTTCGAAATTCAGAAACGCTATCAACAAAAAATAATTCCGAAGATTTTCGTTTGGTTTCTGACGAAGGATTCCTATACATTCCTTCTGACAAAAGATATTGATATTTTTTTCAGAGCTCGGAGAGATCATCCAGAAAGGAACCATTTTAATTTTGAATTTTGTTATATTTCAAGAAAGTGTTTGGTGCTTTCCTCAAAAACTATCTATTTTTCATGTCAATGGGATAAAAAATTTTAGTAAATATTCCTTTAAATTTTTGAATGGAGATCTAATAGAAGCATCCTTTAATATCTCAATTATTCTGTGTTTTTATTCAAAACCAAACCTGTGATGTCCTTATTCAAAACCCCGATACAAAGTTAAGAATTCGTTTAAGTTGTTATAGGGTTACCGGATTTCAAACTTTCGAATACAATGCAGAAGGACAACGCATCGGTAAATTCCACCTTGTCATTCTAGGCTGTACAAATGTAGTCATTTGTACTAGTTCTACGATATGGACTGAATATACAAAATACAATCAATATTCTTTCAGCGTACAGAACCGGAAATTTTTCTACGCATTGCTTACTGCACCTTCCACTAATGCTGTGTCTGTTGTCACGAATTTTCATCAGTAAAACGCTCACGCTCATCCATTTTAATAACATTTAGCGTGAAAGGATAAACTGGGGAATGTTTCTGCAAATGCCGATACGTATAGATGAGCAACCAGTTAGTTGCCTTTCCGGTGATGAAAGCTGAGACGGATGACTGATAGGAAATTTTAGTATGATTTGAATCGTTTGGCAGATGGATGATTTGATTGCATATTGCAACGGACAAAACATGAAGAATTGTAAAAAGCAGCCGGCTTCAACGTTAAATGTACAAATTTCAGGGTAGTTCTATGATTGGTTTTGCTGTTAGACTATAGAAGAGAGAGGATGGATAACGTATTCCCTGACATTGAAACCAAATGTCCACCACATGACCACAGAACCTGACTTCTTTTTCCTGCTGATGCTTTTACAGCCGTAAGCTGCACATCCTACCATTATGTGTATGTGTTTTTTTATAACAAAACAGTCCAAAACGCTCAGATGAACACAAGAAACACACGTCCACCACATCGTTTGGTGTCCACCAAACTATCAAAGTCTATAAAAAATTTGGCTTCAGATCGATAGCGATACGTCATGCAGTATCCCCTCCTCTCTTCCCTAATCAAAGGTTTTGCTGCTCCATTCCTACATGTGAGATATGATTAATCAAACTCAGTAAGAATATTACAGAATTATATATAGGGTTGGGATAAAGTATGGAACCAATACCATTGTTAATAAATCAACAAGTCCAGAGCGTTCCTGCCAAGAGGATCTACATAATGGCGTCGTATAATTAAAATACCCATGCATATATTTCACAAATCAAATAAACCCCAGGGGATTTCATTGATTTGCCGAGAAGCAAGAGCAGACCCGTTTCTGGCTTCTTATCCTTCATCAATACTCTGTAGCTTACCAACAATTTCAACTTAACCTAATAGAGTTAAGCCTCTCACAGCCGGCTTGAGCGGTTATATATAAACGCCCGCCACCTATGAGACAAAACAAGGAACTCAGCCTTTCCCCACCAGTGCAAATTTGAAGCGTGAAATCAGCGTGACCCAGGAGGATCAGTATAATAATAATAATAATAATAATAATAATAATATGCTACCATTTGCTCGATTTCAATCGAGAAATGACTCCCGGAGAGCTTAGCTCAGACAGTATCTTCCTATGTCCTATGGCTCAAGGCGGCTGTGAGAGGCTGAACACGGTTCAGTTTAGTTGAATTTGTTGGGAAGCTACAGAGTACTGATGAAGGCCAAGAAACTAGAAACGCGTCTGTTCTTGCTTCTCGACAAATCAATGAAATCCCGTGGGGTTTATGTATATTTGATTTGTGAAATATATGCATAAGTACATAAATTATACGAAGTCCTATTGGCAGGAACGCTCTGGACTTGTTGATTTTTTTTATTTTCTACGATCCTGTCCAAACTGCGTCTTCGTATCGGTATTTTTCAACTTATTACCGAGTTTCAATTCGGTCAGATATATCAGGTGTTCGGAGTACCGATTCCATCAAATTTCAAACACTCTTACTCATTTCGTTAGTAAGTAATCGTGCCTGCTGGAAAGAAGTAAATGAGACCTCGTATTCTTCATCAGTAAATCGAACCAAATCGTTTGAAAAAATTTTCAGATGAAAATTCGATAATTATGGACATTTGTTTAGTGGAACAGAGACAGTAAATTTTCCTTGAGAATTATGGTAATGTTCAAAAGTTCTCATTGGTGGAAGTGATGAATGATTTTCTTGAAGCCAAACGACCACCTCTGCTCAAATGTAATTTATTTAATCTGAAGTATGAATATAAATTATCTTTACCCATTTATTCAAAAGTTGTGATTCCTGATTATAATGAATAAAATCTTCTCTTTCCATATTACGATTCGAGTTATACCATAATTCAAGATGATTACTATACCAAAATTGATTTCGTCATGCAATAACAATATTCTTAAAGACCCATTATACTAATTTCAAATCCATAATATATTCGTTGAGCCGATCTCGGTCGGTAATTCTATTATGAATGTCGTAACTCACTTTTATGGTTCATTCAGTATTGTATTCAAATCAGTATATCGATATCTTAAGCTGAACGAACCAATCATCAGATTGAGAGCACAATTTTGCGGAGGAGTTTGATTTTCAATATCCTCTCGTGAATACAGAGTATTCGCCAGTACGAATATTTTAAGAGTCTGTTTTCGAATTGAAATAAAATGACTTTTTTTCTCCCCCGGGATGAAAAGTTCACTTTTCGTCCCTGTCACGCGGGAGAAAAGTGCCAGATTCTCTCCCGGTGAGATGGCAAATTTACTTTATCTCCCGGCGGTTACCTAGCAACCGCATGTTTGTATCTCAAGTTGTTGACAGCTGATTCAAAATAATTAATTATTTCAGTGAATACCGACAATTATAATAAAAAATTGGTTCAAGCACTGACGTGAAGTCAGAAGCTTTTGCGCGTATGTTCTATTGTCCATTCTTCTGTATTGGACACCCTTAATCGAATTTACCATGGTTAACTTATGTTGTCCATTCTCCTGTATTGGACACTTAATTCGAATTTACCATGGTAAATTCGATTAAGGGTGTCCAATACAGAAGAATGGACAATAGAACATACGCGCAAAAGCTTCTGACTTCACGTCACTGCTTGAACCCATTTTTTTTTCGTGATTTTTTTTTCAATTTTCTGGAGGCGCGGTTCTTAAAATTTTTTTTTTGTCATTTTTTTCAAATTTTCTAGGAGTACGGTTCTTACAGAATTTTAAACACGTCTTTGTGTTGATTTTCTACTACTAGTTACCAAGCTTCAATTCAATCGAATATTTATTCTTTGAGTTATCAAGGAAACAATATTACAGGTGGATATAACTCGGAAACCGTTAAACCGATTATGCCCAAAAATGAACTCAACTCTCCCTTTCGGATACGCAACCTACCCTGAAAATAGCAAGTCCCTATCTCCTTTGGTTCGAAAGTTATCGAGGCAACGGTCACCCATCTACTGAACTCACACAAGAATGCTCGAATCTCCAACAATATTCAACCGATCGTGTTAAAACTTGAAACTTGGCAGTAGAGTTAGGTAATGAACGCTCTTGCAAAATTTCAGCAATTTCAAACGTATAGTTACTGATATATGGAATTTTTTTTTTTATTTTCAATGATTTATTAAAAATTTTCTATAAATGCTATCCTCACCAAATTTCGCAAACATTTTCGCGTTGGCATTCTACAACTAAGAACCATGTTTGAATTCAATCGGTTCAATATTTTTTGAGTTAATGAGGAACAAAAAACCACCAAATTTCAGAAAATTTCAGATGGCTATAACTCTGAAACCGTTTGGTCGATTATGCTCATAAACAAACTCAAATGTGCCATTCATATGCACAACATAACCTGAAATTTTCAAGCCGCTATCTCTTTCCGTTCTCAGGTTATCGTGACAAAAAAAATATTTTTTAATAATTTTTTTTAAATTTTCTAGCCATACGATTCGCCCAAAATCTCACAAACGTGCTTAGGTTCATATTCTACAACTACTCACCCAGTTTCAATTCGATCGGATTTATATTGGTTGAAAACAAAATTATTACTCGGAAACCACTCGGTCGATTATGCCCATTAACGAACTTGTCCGTCGTATTGCGATGCGCCACCCACCCTGAAAATTTCAAGTCGCTAGCTCTTTTCGTTCTCAAATTATCGTGGCAACGGCCGGCCGGACGGCCGGACGGACAGAATCAAATTTGACCTCGGATTCTTCATCGGGGAGTCGAACTTAATCGTTTGAGACCAATTTCGTCAAAAAATTCGAAAGTTACAGACATTTGGGCAAAACTATAACGCGATGTTCCCCAGAACATACGCGCAAAAATGGATTTGATTAACTCTGATGAAAGTGGATTAGACGGAGAAGAAAAACTTTTCATCCCGGTTGAGAAAAAAATCGTATACGCACCTAGGGAGAAAAGTGGGACATCCTCGCCCGCGATTGTCACCCTCGCCTCCGGCTCGGGAGACAATCATTCGCGGGCGTGAATGTCCTACTTTTCTCCCTCGGTGCGTAATATACTATTTCCACTCATGTCATTTCTATGATTCAGTCAGTTGAAATTAAATTATGATGATGTTGTCTGGTAGAACTCAGCATTGTATTCGAATCAATTCGGGTATTCGAATATTCCACTAATAAATTATGGGTAATCGAATATTGGAAGAATCGACTGTTGGAACAAAATACCAAATGACTATTCGAATATTTGTAATTTTTAAAATTGCGAGACTATCTTTGAAGTGAGGCTAGGATTGTTAGGAAATGTATTCGAATAATTTGATATACTAAATTCGAATTTTCTGTTAATATAATGATTTGACACTACGAATATATACAAATTCAAATGTTCGTTTAGTCAATTATTCGACAATTCCTGTTTTCTGTGGAAATGTGTAATATACTTCTACTTGAATAAATATACAAATACTAGGGCTTCACGCGAGAGCGAGATTTTTCTCGTCTCGTCTCGTTCTCGTCTCGGAAAAGCGAGACGAGAAAAGACGAGACGTTTCCAAAAATATTATAGGCGATACCGAGACCAAATACAGCGCAACACGAGAGTCTCATTTTAGGTCTCGTTAAATTTTTTGTATGAAGTTTTATATACGACTCAACTTTTTCAACACCCACAAAAAACAATTGAATATGAAGAGTTTCCACTATAATTACCAATATATTTTGTCTATATTATACATCGATCGTTCTGGAAATACACGATTTTTAGAAGATTATGAATTCGTTATGACCTTGCGATAATTGAGATTATTTTTCAAGAAAAAATATAATTCAAAACCATAAAAACGGATGCCATTTTGAAGTCAATACTTAACGGACAACTTTTATTGCCCCTAAATCCCAATGCTTTGAAAATTTCGTCTCCATCTGAACATATGGAGAAATTTATTCTCTTGCGCTCCTTGTAGTGAAGATGTGAACAATTATTGTATACATCTGTGGAACTACGTATAATAAAACTGGTAAAGAAATGAAGCTATTCAATGCAATTCAATGTTTCGAAAAGTGTTATGAGGAATATGCCAAGAACACCCTCAATGATCTACCCACTGGGAAGGTATTCTTTGAAAACTATACCAAATTGCTTAATTCTATTAAAAAATGTATCGAGATCGATAGCCTATTTAAAACATGAAAAAAACTTTCCAAATATTGGAAAGCTGAGTTTGAAGAATATTTGCTGTTAGAAAGAGCAAATAGGAATCAAAATATTTTACAGTGGTGGAGAGTGATGAAAAAGTTCTTCCTACACTTTCCAAGATGGCCGATGATTTATTAATGGCTACATCCGTACCTGTTGAAATATTATTTTCCACAGCAAGTATGGCAAAAACACGTACATCATTGAAAGATGATGTGATGCAAGCGTGATTATGTTTGAATTCTGGGTCATCGAGTAATTTAAAAGTTGAAATTATCAGTGTTTAAAATTAATAATAATACGTACATGTACAAATATTTTTGTATGAGAGCGTCATAACTATAGCTCTACATAATTATTCATTATTGTAATATTTATTGTCGTTATTCAGAATTAAGCGAGACGAGACGAGACAACTGATAACGAGACGAGAACCAGACTTAAACGAGACTTAATTTTTTGGAAATTGTCGATACCGAGACGGGATTTTTATACTCTCGTCAAGTGTGAAGCCCTAACAAATACTATTTTGAATCAAATCTTTGTCTAATGTCAATAATTGACGGTAAAATTACGTATCACTTTTGATTTTTGTTAATTTTTGGAAATTTATTATTGAGACAAAACTATAATTTTTTTGTGAAAAATTAATTCAGAAAAAAAAAATGTATTGTGGAAATGCAACTAAATTCATATTTTTACAGTGATCAATAATTGTGAGATGACAAATAATTTTATCTAATAATTTTAAATAAATATACCGCACTACATGAGATCTACATTCTGTAGTGATTTATTAACAGTTCTACATCCTGATGATCACAAATCAAATAACTAAAATTTGACTTTCAATGACCTCAGAAAATATGTTTAATGATACCACATCTACTCTGCTTCTCACCATATGAAATTGTGTTGTACGAGTCTCATATGCTTCAAACTCATTGATGAAGTATTCTAGAGTTTTGTAGGAATCCATCTTGGCAGATAAGCATTTTGCAGTGCTGCTTCTGAGAATGAAAATAAATTAAAAAAAAGGTTTTTATTTATATAGTCAAAGGTGGCAATATCTCAGGTTATCGGTACCAATGGATTGGCATGAATAGTAAACTAATAATTAAAAGGTTTATTCCTGGTTTTCTCTCCCAAACTGAGAAAAATATCTATAATATAAAAAATTAATGATTTTGTGATTTACTTCTGCGTAAAAAACGCAAAATATTTGTCAGAAGCAATCAATCGAACAATGTTGCCTAACAAACAACAACGAAACAACACCAACGAAGAAACAACTATATCGTAACGTTTCGGAGTCTATATCAGACTCCTTCGTCAGACACTTAATGAAAATCTTCAGAATTATTTTGTTGATAGTTATTCCGAAATTCGATATAGCGACTTGTAATTTTCAGGGTAATCAGGGTAATTTTATCAGATATTTTAATTTATTTGGAAGTATTTATTTTTAATATATTTCAGACGATGTAAATTCACATTCACAGTTGTACAAAAAATGTTTTTAGTATTCAGTGTATAAAATTCTTGTTTTCGTGGCACATTCGAGAGAATTTTTGGCCTCGACCTACGGTCTCGGCCGTAAATTAACACTATCATATGCCATTAAAAAAACCCTATTTTACGCACTTAATACAAAAATAACTTTTTTCAGAAACTATCCTTCGCGCCCAAATTGCGCACATACCTTCGAGCCACCATTTTACAATCGAGTACAGACTTCCAGCTAGTATGAGGCGTGAATAGACAATGGAACATGCGCGCAAAACCTCCAAATACCTTGGGAAAGTCTAGAGTTCCACGAAATGCAATATAGCGCAAAATGTTCGGAACTCGCCGATAAAAAATCGATAGATGGATGATACATTTTTATTTATCATCGGTGATACGTCGGGATCTCGCCCAACGATTAGCCATCAATGGCTAAATATTTATGTTAATCGATTTATTGTTTCTCTTCTCTGAAATGGCCGTTTGCGGTTTCAGATTGAGATCTCCGGTCTCGAATTTGTCATTGTCGAGTTATTTATGGGAGTTCAAATTATAGTACCTGTTCCCTCGCACTTTTTACTTTTGTCTCTCGTTTCTAGGTCTGTTATTTATCGGCGGTGCTGAAGCGGACGAAGATTTTGTGGGTGGTATGTTTCTTAGTACTATCAGAAAGCTGTAATAAGTATGAAGAAAGCCTGAAGAAAGCGGGGATATGGTTTGATGAATGAACACTAAGGCCTACTCTTCTAGCCAACAACGTTTTAGTTCAAAATTTTTGCGTATGCTCCGAAAATTATGATGATGTTGATCTTAAAAAAAAAAATTGTATTTGAAATTTGTAATGTAAAAAAATTTGTTTTCGTTACTCCGAAACCATTGGGCCGATTTTGTCCAATAACGAACTTAACCGAGATATTTATCCCTCAAACCTACTTTGAAAATTTCAACTGTCTAGCTCATTCCGTTCGAGATTTATCGTGCCTACGGCCGGCCGGACCGGCTGGCCGTAGTTTATTGCCACTTTACGGCAATCTGATCAATACAAAACTTCGCATGCATTTAAAGGTCATGATTCTACAATTTTATGCTAAATTTCAGATAGATCGAGAGATCGGTTTCGGAAATATTCATAAAAATATTTTTACTAAAAACGGCCATAACTCCGAAACTGCTTGGTGGATTTCGCCCGTTAACGAGCTCGTCCAATATGTTCACGCTCCAAACCTACCCTGCAAATTTCAATCCTCTAACTCCTTTCGTTCGAGAGTTATCGTGTTAACGGATGGCCGGACAGAATCAATTTCGACCACGGATTCTTGATCAGTGAGTCGAACCAAATCGTTCAAGACCATTTTCAGCCAAAAATTCAAAAATTACAGATATTTGGGCAAATTGATAAGCACTCTGTTTCGAGGAACAAGAGCGCCAAAAACATAATAAAGGATATTATCAATCAAGCAACATAAAAAACAAACTTATAACTAGAACAAAACGTAACAAGATAAAATAATAGCATGAAAGTACTGCTAACCCTGACTTTGACTGTTATCCATAAAAAAATAAATCTCCTGGACTACGACTTCATTTCAGGAATATGTCAGCATCACTCAATTATGATATTCCTACTGATTGTGATAAAGGCAAAACAATTGACGTTTAGTTTTTGTGCGTAGTAAGGATATTTATACATTTTGGGTAAAACTATTGCCTCTGTGAATTTCTGTTTATCTATTCTGTGAATAAACTTGATTATTATCATTATGCTCGTTTCGATTCCATGATAAATCTTAATTATTTCAGGAATAACCAAAACTAACTTCTCGAATATTCATGAAATTTTTTTAATATTCTGTTATTTCCATTACTTTCCTTGATTTCTACTTATAACATATCGTTGTAATTTATAATGTGGGTATCAAAAACTATAAAACCACCTCCTCACACATGTTGGAAATTCTCTTCCGATCTATCTCAACAACAAAAATGAATACACTCAATATGTTCCGGAATGAAATATATATGCATTTCCGATCAGCATTTCTATCACCATTCTATGATGAATGCGTGTAAAGGCAGCATTAGGAGTACCCGAAAGTAGCAGGGTTCCAATAGAAATATGATGGCACCTCCTGCAGTGTGACAAATATCAAACAATATACAATCTTTGTGTAGTATATTTGAATAGTAGTAATAAAGCTTGGGTCTTTCGAAGAAATAATTAATTTGAATTTCGAAAAGGATTGAAAACATGAATTATGTATTGGAATACATGGATATATTGATGGCGGGAGCTGAACCCCATATGGATTTACCGGGTAGGCCTTTCTAGATTAATGCTTTGGGAGGCTTTGAGAGGAATGCATGCGTTCAATATCTCATGGTAAATTCGTGGCTTTCACATTAATTTTTGTATGACATTCTAGGCTTTCCTCGATCCTTTGTTTACACCAAGAGATCGTTTACAAGCAGGCCAAGTCAGTTGAATTTTTGTACGTAGGTATTATGATGATATTTGGTAGTTACAGAATTCCCCCTCGACATTAAGCCATGTTATGAAAATTGCGCTGGTGTTGGTCATATTCGGTTTATATTATAATGTATAGTTCAGTGGATGCCACATTGTAGGTACAAGCATCGCTAAATTTTTGGACGTCATTGTGTGCAAATGAAAATGAAACAATTGCATTGTACGTGAAACCTCTACTTGAACTAGCAAGAAGGAATTTGGACATGTCTCCCGAATTATATACATATGATGTATGGCGGTTATGAGGACTTTCTCTATATATTAGCCTATCCTTATGGTACGGTGAAAGCGAGGTGGAGAAATCACATTTGCAGCAGTAATTTTAGAGTGTTAGAGGGAAGTATTCTGAGATCTGCACTAGACAAGGTAAAACAAAACTAAGCCATAATTGAGGATTGACAAGACCAAAAAAATTGGCAAAGCTTTCTCCTGATCTCTAATTTTGGACAAAAATGCCAAAATTCTGTTTAACATTAAGCTTGTTGCTCTATTTTCAGTTTATCATTTTTGGCGCGCTGTTCACCTGAACAGAGTGCCTATCAATTGGTCCAAATGTCGGTAATTTTCGAATTTTTGGCTGAGAATGGTCTCAAACGATTAGTTTCGTTTCGACTCATTGATGAAGAAACCGAGGTCAAAATTAATTCTGCCCACCCGGCCGTCCGTTAGTACGATTACACTCGAACGAAATGAGTCACGTCACTGATCTCCCAACTTTTTGCTGCAGTTTGTGTGATCTTGGTATTTTTTGCTGAAAATGGTGATACGGATCAACTCACTGAAGAACAATTCTAGGTCAAATTTGATTATGTGTGGCTGAACAGCCGTCCGTTGCCATGATAACTTTCGAAAGGTGAGAGATAGCGACTTGCAATTTTCAGGGTAGGTTGCTCATCCGAATGCGACAGTTAAGTTCGTTAATGGGCATGATCAGCCAAACGGTTTCAGAATGATCGAATAATATATATGATAATAATAATATAATGTATAACCATTTTAAATGTTGTTGTTATTTCCTCAATAACTCAAAATATATAAATCCGACCCAACCAAAACTTGATGTCTCGTAGAATGCCGACGCGATGACGCGAAATTTCGTGTTTGTTTTGTTTCAAACATTTTATATTTTAGAAACATAATCCACTGAAATTCTGCACATAGGGTCGAGCCGCCATTCTACAATAGAGTAACGAATTTCAGCTCAATCGAATATTTGTATGAGACGTCCTATAGACAATGGAACGTGGGCGCAAAAGCTACTGACTTCACTTCAGTGCTTTTTAAGATTTTTTTCAAACAAAGTTGTATTTCAATGAGGTGAACTGTGCTACTTGCCAATAACTAAGAAAAGACACACGGTGAAATATTTATTGATTTTAACCATCAACAAATATTCCGCGTGGCCGGGCTAGATCTCCTCATCGCTCATTGTTCCCCAAAGAGGAAAGCGTCATTCAAGGGCAGAGACAAACCCGGGTTTCATGGTTATTACCAATCATCAGTGTGACTTAGCCAACACTGAATGACAACCGAAGGAGTTCTAAGGAAACTTAAATCCATCGGTGGCGAACTGGTAGGGAAAGAGTCCCACCAGCGGCACCTATGGAAATCCTAACGAACTCTGACCCTCTGCGATGAAGAAACCTTGGGCGATGTTCAGCGTCGTTCATTCTTTTGCCGAAAGAGGGTCAAGGGATGGCCATCTATCTGTATATAAGACCTTTACGGACTGAAAACGCCCGGTTTAGTGTGGTTAGATAAACCACCAATCAGTGAACATTCAATGAGGTGAACTGTGCTTTCCTCTTCGGGGGAACACTGAGCGATGAGGTGACCTAGCTCGGTTCACGCGGAATATTTGTTGATGGTTAAAATCAATGAATATTTCACCGTGTGTTTTTTCTAGAGGTTTTATTTGCCTTATATCAAGAGTTAATGGTATTCATGACATTTTACGTCATGCCTAATATCGTTTCTTCAGAGTTCTGATAGAAATCGGGTGATGTGAAACATCCTATATAACTTTAGTGGTCTCACACGTAGACGTTCTGCCTGTTGAGATCATATGTTTCTGATTATCCCGAGAAGAACTTAGTCGATACCTTATTCTATGATCACGCGATATTTTGACAGACCTAATCTAATGATATAATTCGAATTGCATCAGACGGATCATATTTGACAGCTCGTTTGTTCACTTGGATTAACGTTTCTTGATTAATCATATATTCAACGTGCGGTTGCAGACTGAATATGGAATTGTCCACCGAAATATAAGCCGAAGAACGTCACTCCTTCTTAGCCACAATAATGACGATAAACCGCATTGTGGGTTTTGTGAAAGATGTTGACATCATCATTATTAATTAAGAATACGTTGGTCTAAAAGCCCCATCGTTGGTGACCATCAGATAAAAATATAATGAATACACCTGGACCGCTAATAGGATTTACTTACTTTATAATGGATTAGGTAGCGTCGGTCCATAGGTTTGTTGTGTACATTTGTGAACGTTCGCGTCTGAGTATATGGATAGTTTTTTAGTCTGAAATTATTCCGGTAGGGATGCGTTCATAACAAGACTCGGGTTCCAATAGACACAACAATTTTGTATTTAAATACAAACTGATCTATCAACGTTACTCATGATCTGTCAATGTCAAAATTTTTATCAAGGTTCACGGAAGAGTAATGTTTGGAAGCTATAACATTACAATTATAACTTGGTAATTACTTGTAAAATGCAGGCGTGATAATTTTCGAACAATTTCACTAGAAAAAAATTATCTTATCAGTTTTGCGCGTATGTTCTGGGGAACATCGCGTTATGATTTTTCCCAAATGTCTGTAATTTTCGAATTTTTCGCCAAAAATGGTCTCAAACGATTGGGTTCGACTCCCTGATCAAGAATTCGAGATCAAATTTTATTCTGTCTGGCCGGCCGTTGCCACGATAACTTGAGAACGGAAAGAGATGGTGACTTGAAATTTTCAGGGTAGGTGGCGCATCCCAATAAGACGGATAAGTTCATTAATGGGCATAATCGGCCCAATGGTTTCCGAGTAATAATTTTGTCTACAACCAATACTAATTCGATCAAATTGAAACTTGGTGAGTAGTTGTAGAATATACACCTAAGGAAGTTTGTGAAATTTTGTGACAATCGTATCGCTAAAAAATTTTAAATAAATTATTAAAAAATATTATTTCCGTCACGATAACCTAAGAACGGAAAGAGATAGCGACTTCAAATTTTCAGGTTAGGTTGAGAATCTGAATGCGCCATTTGAGATAGTTTATAGGCATAATCGGCCAAACGGTTTTGGAGTTATACTCATCTGAAATTTGGTTGTTAGTTCCTAAATAACTCGAAAAATACAAAACACATCCAAATCAAACATGGTTATTAGTTGTAGAATGGTAATGCGAAATATCTTGCAAAATTCTGTGAAGATCGTATCGCTAGAAAATTTTTTGAAAATCAAAGAAAATTATTGAAAAAAATTCTATATATCAGAAACTGTTCGTCCGACATCGCTGAAATTTTGTGAGAGCCTTCAAAACCTAATTCTTTTACCAAGTTCCAAGTTTGAACATGATCGGATCTATATTGTTGGAGATCCGAGCAGCCTTGTGTGAGTTCAGCTGCTGGATGAGTGACCGTTGCCTTGACAACTCTCGAACGAAAGGAGATAGGAACTTGCAATTTTCAGGATAGATTGCACATATGAATGGGGTTAAGTTCGCTGTTGGCCCAACGGTTTCGGAGTTATACCCATCTGGAATATTATTTCCTCGATAACTCAAAAAATATAGACTCTATCGAATTGAAGCTTGGCAACTATTTGTAGAATATCGACATGAAGACATGTGTAAAATTATGTGATGACCGTACCACTAGAAAATTTTTAAAAAATCACGAAAAAATATTAGGTATCTCATGATTCCCTGAGAACGGACAGAAATAGCAACTTGCAGTTTTCAGGATAGACTGCGCATGTGAATGCCACATTATTTAAGTTCGTTAACTAGCATATTCGGCCAAATGGTTTTGAGGTTATATCAATCTGAAATTTGGTTGTTATTTCCTTAATAACTCAAAAAATACAAATCCGATCCAATTCAATCATGGTTATTAGTTGTAGAATGCCAAAGCGAAAATTCTGGCAAAAATTCGTGAGGATCGTAGAACTACAACATTTTAAAAAAATCATTGAAAAAAAAATTGGTTCAAGTACTGACGTGAAGTCAGAAGCTTTTGCGCGTATGTTCTCTTGTCCATTCTCATGTAATGGACACTCTTAATCGAATTTACCATGGTGAATGCTATTGTCTGTTCTCCTTTATTCGACACTCTTAATCGAATTTACCATGGTAAATTCGATTATTGTTTCTTATAGGTAGATATGATGACATGTGTGAACATTGAACACCAGACTGATATAATTCGCATTCTTTGGAAACAAGTACGATGTATTATTGAAATTTTGAAAAATCCTATCTCCTAAAGTATTAACTTGTCAGAGTTGAAAATGATATCAATGGATTCTTATGATGAAAGGGCATATTTGAAAAAATTGAATATGAAATTTGTCATTCAAAAAAAAATATATCAGGATGATATATCGATTTTGACCATGGATTGTTGATCAGTGAGTCGAACCAAAACCTTTAAGACCATTCTCATCCAAAAATTCGAAAATTACAGACATTTGGGCAAATTAATATTAAGCACTTTGTTCCAAGGAACAAGAGCGCCAACAATCTTCATTTCCACATACGATGTGTGTGGTGTTGGACGATAATATCTTCCATTCAGCATATACATTCCATCAAAGTCAATTACGAACAACACCTCGCATCTCGCAGTATGGTCTTGAGTTTGTTTTCATAGCCCGATACACAAAGAACGCAGACAAATTACCGCATCGATATTAACGACTAATCATTCCCATTCATACCAACAGTTATCTCTGGGGGGCTGATGCCACCAATCAACACGTATTGCGATATCCATCATGCTTCAATTCAATAAATCCCAACGCCTCGAACTTGATACAATGCAAGAAATTAGTCATAACAGCAATTTTAGACAAGGTCGGGTTCCGGGGATATACGACCGGCTTTGTTATTACCGGTAAAGGTAATACCGATAGTTTGTTGTTCCAACAATCGACAATGGGTCGGAATATAGGATGGTCTCAAATCGTGTAGGAATTCATGATTCACCGGAATGAGATTATGTGGTGTACACGCCCATTGGGTAGGATGTATTTTTATGCGTTTGGGTACCGAAAATACTCTGCAAGACAATTTTTTGAAAATTCAGTAGCTTTGCGGACATGCTCCATTGTCTATCCACTTGTCATACGAAGTCGATCGAGTATATTCGGTATATAATTCCGAAACCGTTTGTCCGATTTTCCCAACAACTCTCTTAATCGAATTTACCATGGTAAATTCGATTAAGAGTGTCCAATACAGCAGAACGGACAATAGAATTCACCATGGTAAATTCGATTAAGAGTGTCCAATACAGGAGAATGAACAATAGAACATACGCGCAAAAGCTTCTGACTTCACGTCAGTGCTTGAACCAATTTTTTTTTTCGTGATTTTTTTGAAATTTTCCAGGGGTGCGGTTCTTAAAATTTTTTTTTTCGTCATTTTTTTCAAATTTTCTAGGGGTTCGGTTCTTACAAAATTTTAGTCACGTCTTTATGATGATTTTCTACTACTATTTACCAAGCTTCAATTCGATCGAATATTTATTTTTTGAGTTATCAAGGAAATAATACTCCAGGTGGGTATAACTCGGAAACCGTTTGACCGATTATGCCCAAAAACGAAATCAACTCTCCCTTTCGGATACGCAACCTACCCTGAAAATTGCAAGTCCCTATCTCCTTTCGTTCGAAAGTTATCGAGGCAACGGTCACGCATCTACTGAATTCACACAAGAATGCTCGAATCTCCAACAATATTCAACCGATCGTGTTAAAACTTGAAACTTGGCAGTAGAGTCAGGTTATGAAGGCTCTTGCAAAATTTCAAACGAATAGTTACTAATATATAGATTTTTTTTTCAATTTTCAATGATTTTAAAAAAAAATTTTACAAATACCATCCTCACGAAATTTTGCAAGAATTTTCGTGTTGGCATTCTACAACTAATTACCATGTTTGAATTCAATCGGTTTAGTATTTTTCGAGTTAATGAGGAACAAAAAACAACAAAATTTCAGATGGCTATAACTCTAAAACCGTTTGGCCGATTATGCTCATAAACAAACTGAAATGTCGCGTTTTGGTACACATCCTCACCTGAAAACTTCAAGCCGCTATCTCTTTCCGTTTTAAAGTTATCGTGACAACAAAAATATTTTTTAATAATTTTTTTCTAGTCATACGATTCGCCAAAATTTCACAAACGTGCTTAGGTTCATATTCTACAACTACTCACCAAGTTTCAATTCAATCGGATTTATATTGGTTGAAAACAAAATTATTACTCGGAAACCACTGGGCCGATTATGCCCATTAACGAACTTGTCCGTCGTATTGGGAAGCGCCACCCACCCTGAAAATTTAGAGTCGCTAGCTCTTTTCGTTCTTAAGTTATCGTGGCAACGGCCGGACGGACGGACGGCCGGACGGCCGGCCAGACAGAATCAAATTTGACGTCGAATTCTTCATTGGGGAGTCGAACTAAATCGTTTCAGACCATTTTCGTCAAAAATTCGAAAGTTACAGACATTTGGGCAAAACTATAACGCGATGTTCCCCAGAACATACGCGCAAAAAAATTATTTTACTCTGAAACCATCTGGCCGATTTTGCCCAGTAACAAACTTGAACTGAGATATTTATCTCCCAAACCTTATCTGAACATTTCAACTGTCTAGCTCATTCCGTTCGAGAGTTATGGTGTCTACGGCCGGACCGGCCGGACAGAATCGATTCTGACCACGGATGCTGGATCAGTGAGTCGAACCAAATCGTTTAAGACCATTTTCATCCAAACATTCGAAAATTACAGATATTTGGGCGAATTGATCAGCACTCTGTTCCGAGGTACAAGAGCGCTAAAAATGTCTTGGATTATAATTAATCTCCGTCTTCCTGAATTCAATACGAATAATACGATGATGCATCATTGGAAATTCTGCCCCAAAAATAATTCCTGGAAGTCATTCATAGAATGGTTTAAATGCATATTCTATGGTTATGAAAGGAGAGTTTTTACAGCAATAACAAAAGCTAAATAGGCGTATATTGACACCGGTGTCATTCAATTCTGTTGTGAATTGCGGGTAGACTCGTTATGTTGAATAATTGGGTGTCCTAAATGCCCTCTGTAAATATTTGGTTTTATTGTCACAACGAGGGTGGTAAACAGTAATGCCCTTTCGGTAGGTACTCGACCTACCTGCAGTTTTCTTTGTTAATTTAATGGATGATTTTTCAGATATTATCTGATCTTTTGTGTGGTCCTACAGAAGATATTTCCAACTATTTTCAGAAGTTCAGGAAAGGAGATATAGAATTTGTTTATTCAAATCATCGAATCATTTTTACCCTTGAGACCTTGAGAACTTTATATGAAAATAGAGCATAAGAAATTGGTTCAAGCACTGACATGAAGTCAGGAGCTTTTACACGCATGTTCTATTATTTACTCACCTCTATTGGGCACTCTTAATCGAGTGTAGCATCCATATTTACCGTTTTCTCAGCTTTTATCAAATATATTAATACATTTCATAGCATTTTAGGTTAATTTGCAGTTTAACGCCCCCTCGCCGATTTTCCAAATATTCTGTATATAGAATCTACATGATGTTGATATACCACAGTTTTAATTTTAGCACTGGCAAATGAGTATTTTTCGAGAAAATTCAAAATGAAAGTTTCACGCAGTTTGAAAATTGAAAATTAAAATAGAGAAATATCTAGTTTCCATGTTGATATATTTTTAAGAAATTTAAATTTATGAAGTAGTATATGAAATTAAAACCTAGGAAACGAGCCAAATAAAAGAATCACAGTTGAATTCAATCAAATTTTATAGTCAGTCTTCCTGCAAAATAAAAAGTAAGTGGGAATTTCATGAGTGTAACACACTAAAAGTGCTTTATTGATTAATAGTTGGAGCATAATGGCCGACGGAGACAGCAACCCAAATGTACAAATCTGCTGTTACAACGTTTGCAGAGAATGTGCCTTTACAAACATTGAGTTTATCTGCAAAATTTCGGATGATGAAATAGCTCGCCACTTTCTTATTGAACATGGAGTTTTGGCTTGCCATTCAGTATGTGAAACTTGTGGATCAAGAGTATCTGCGAACTTTGAGAGAAAACAGTTCAGGTGCCGTAAAGTGATTCATGTGCCTAAACGGGGATCTGTTAAGTGCGATACTTCTCGTAGTGTCTTCAAAGGAACATTTTTGGAAGGTTCGCATCTTAGTTTGAGGCAAATGTGTTTCCTGGTCGATATGTTCCTCTCAAGCCGAGGTGCGAAAACTGAAGACACCATGTTTGAGCTAAAGATCAGTGAACATACAGTTGTTGATTGGTTTTCCTTTTGCCGTGAAGTTGAAGAAGACTATCTCATGCGGAATTCCCAACCGATAGGGGGGCTTGGGAAAATCGTTGAAATAGACGAAGCAATGCTGGGCCATAGGAAATACAATCGAGGACGTGTGTTAACTGAGCAATGGGTGATCGGTGGAATTGAACTAGGAGTTCAAGGAGGATGTAAGGCGTTTCTCGTTCCTGTACAGAATCGCACTTCCGAAGCTTTGATCGGCATCATAAAACGTTTTGTACTCCCTGGCACAACGGTTATGACTGATTCATGGCGGGGGTACAGTTCTTTGCAAAACGAAGGATACCTACATCTCACGGTGAATCATTCTGAAAATTTCGTCGATCCGCAAACTGGTGCCTACACCCAAACCATTGAAAGACTATGGGTTGAAGTTCGTAGACATGTTCCTTCGGCTGGATTCAGGCGTGAAGCAATTTCAGGATATTTGGCTGATGTTCTCTTCAGACGCATGATGCCTTGCTACGGTCGTAGGAGGCACGTCTTCTGGAAAGCTGCGGCAAATTTGTACTCGCCAGAACATCCATTGGCATAAGGTAAATTGAAAAGTTTCTCTAAAAGCAACATCTATCCAAATGTGCTTTTGTGGTTACCGATATTTTCCATTCATCTGTATTTACAAATTTTCTTCGAAAAAAATTAAAATGTGTATCATAAGATGAATTATGATAATTTTTAATAGTGGCAAATTAGTCCATTTGGTAAAACCTAAACGGAAATGGGGAGAGAACAGGAGTGCTGGGTGAGGTAATATATTCAAAACGATTAATTTTGTTTTGAATTTTCTCCAAATTTCAATTTTCATCATAAATTATAACAATAATCTTATTTTAATATCAAAAAAATAAGAAAACCAAAGCAATCCTAATAAATTTATTACCCCACCCAGCACCCCTATTCACTCCCCATCCCGTTAGATTGATCCAAAATAACTGTTTTGCCACTATTGAAAATAATCAAAAATCACTGTACAATGCATATTTTCTTCGAAAAACATGAAAAAGTCAATATTTACGAGGGGGCGTTAAACTGCAAAATTACCCCATTTTAATGACAGACTTAAGCAGAGAATCGTATATGATCACAGAATTTTCAATTGTGACATATGTATTCTATTGGAATTGAAATACGGAAATAATTACGTCACAAGTAACTCCAGTATTCGATATTCACGAAATTCCGCTAAAATTAGTGGGTCGGCATTTTACGAGTAATCACCGAATTTTAACTGAATCAGAATTGTGTATTTTGAGCTATAGAGGAAATAAAAATAACATTTCAGATTAGTATAACTCATCATCATCAATAATTTCGATGATGCCAATTAACGAACTCAAATGTCGCATTCGGATGCGCAACCTACCCTGAAAATTGCAAATCGCTATCTCTTTCCGTTCTCAACTTATCGTGAGATAAATAATATTTTTTTCGTAATTTTTGTAAATTTTCTGGTAGTACGGTCCTCTAAAAATTTCACATCCTTATGTCGACATTCTACCACTAGTGACCAAGCTCGAATTCGATCCCGTCTGTATTTTTTGCGTTATAGAGACAATAATACTCTGGATGGGTATAATTCCGAAACCGTTGGGCCGGTTATGCCCAACAATGAACTCAACTCTCCCATTCAGATGCGCAACCTACCCTGAAAATTACACGTCCCTATGTTTTTTCGTTTGCAAGTTATCGAGGTCACCGATCCTCACAAATTTTTTCAAGAACTTTGCGTCGGCATTCTACAGGGTGTCCCAAAAATACCACGCGAAAGTGACACTGGAGATAGATTGGCATTAGGTCTATCAGATAGCATCAACATGACCTCAGTAAAAGTCCGCTGGTTTTCGAGATATCACCACTGTTGCGTCCCATGACTTCACATGTTGGGAAGCGCTCATTTGTATTTCTAAACAAAGCAGCTCGCTTGTAAAACTTAAATGTTTTGGGTTAACTGGTTTATTTTTGCATGGGTGGTCTCGCCCTTGAAATTAATATTTTCCACGAAAAGATAATTGCAAGTAAAATATCTTGTAATACTTCAACCCTTGTAGAAATATTTATGACCTATTTCCTGTGAAATATTGATAAAATGCATACAACAACTATCACATTGCCAGAGCTGTGAGTCCTTTGTCTAGATTCTAACCCATTTAAAAATCTAGAATTTTCCGATTAGATCGCCACGGCTTTGGCTATTCACTAAATCGAAGGCGTAGATTCCGAATCTGTAATTAGTTTTTCCGTATCTCGATTAATTTTGGTAATATGGCGAAAAATCCGACTGATTAGTCCATTTTCCGAAGGTAAGCCAGAAATTACGACTTTTTTCGTCATTGCTCCGAAACTAATCGAGATACGGAAAATCTAATTACAGATTCGTGATCTGCGTACCCGATTTAGTGAATAACCAAAGCCGCGTCGACCTAATCGGAAAATTTTAAATTTTTGGGTGTGTTGGATACTAGAGAAAACTTTTTGGCGTTTGACGGATTCGATCATTACCTAATATGGTACGGATAGATATACAGAAAAAATAGATACATAAATCTAAACGTCGTCCACCGACCAATAATCGGGGAAAATTTGGTTATTGAGATGTGAAAATCATAGATTTGGGACGGGAAAGAAGAATTTTCCTCCGATTCCGGGTCAAAAATATTTCTAAGTGCCGACCCAAAAAAATTTTTTCATGGTATATCGATACGGAACTCGTGTCTAATTGAATCGAGGTCGTTGATCACGAATATGTAATTAGTTTTTCCCTAAGTGGCGTACTTTGGGAAAATTTTCACTTAAAGTGAAAAAATTGACGAAAATAGGTCAATTTCGGAACTTTCCACCGCCCAAAAAAATCGGAGTAGGGTGTTGCTGATTTTTTACATCATATTTGGATCCTTTATCTATCGAATCATCGGAACAATAAATGTCCAGGTCGTACGCTTCGGAAATTATGATTTTTTTCCCGAGGGTCTATTTTTCGGAAAATTCTTTCCGCGATATTTCCTCGGAAAATTTTTGTAATAAATATCTGATGGTAGATTCGGAATCTACGGCCCCGAATCTATAAGAATAAGTACCCGTTTCATAGTTTTGCGTCAAAAAAATTTTCTCCAAAAATGGGATTTTTTTAAGGCTAATGTATTAAAAAATTTCCAAAATTCGACCGGTCACCGATTTCGATGCAAATTGCGTCATTTACTAATTCGGGGCCGTAGATTACGAATATATGATCGGATTTTTCATTAGAGAATTTTCCGCGGAAATACCGCGAAATGAGTTTTCCGAAAAACAGACCCTTGGGAAAAAAATCATAATTTCCGAATAGTACGGCCTGGACATTTTCTGTTTGGATTATTCAGTAGATAAAGGATCCATATATGACGGCAAAAATCAACAACACCTTACTCCGATTTTTTTGGGCAGTGTGAACTTCCAAAATTGACCTATTTTCGTCCATTTTTTCACTCTAAGAGAAAATTTTCATAAAGTACGCCACTTAGGGAAAAACTAATTGCATATTCGTGATCAGCGACCTCGATTTAATTAGACACGAGCTCCGTATCGATATACCATGACTACTGGAGATTTTTTAAAAAATACACAAAAGTGGTGATATCTCGAAAACCAGCGGACTTTTACTGAGGTCATGTTGATGCTATCTGATAGACCTAATGCCAATCTATCTCCAGTGTCACTTTCGCGTGGTATTTTTGGGACACCCTGTATAACTAATAACCATGTTCGAATGGGATCGGTTTCGTATTTTCGAGTTATTGAGGAAATAACAACCAAATTTCAGATGGGTATAACTCCAAAACCGTTTGGCCGATTATGCCTATTAACAAACTCAAATGTCGCATTCAGATGCACAATGCAAGTTTTTATTTGTTTATAAAACGATTCTCACAAAATTTAACAGACGTCTTCAAGTTTGTATTCTATAACTAGTCACCAAGTTTCAATTCGATCGGATTTGTATTGGTTGAAAACAACATTATTACTCGGAAACCATTGGACCGATTATGCCCATTAACGAACTTGTCCGTCGTATTGGGACGCACCACCTACCATGAAAACTTCATGTCGTTATCTCTTTCCGGTTATCGCGACAACGGATAACGGCCGGCCGGACATAATCAAATTTGACCTTGAGTTCTTCATCAAATGGGAGTCGAACCCAATCGTGGTCAAAATCGATTTTCCGCTTGGTCCGGCCGCTGCCACGATAACTCTCGAACGGAATGGGCTAGACATTTGAAATATTCAAAGTTTGGGAGATGAATATCTCGGTTAAGTTCGTTAATGATTTCGGAGTAACGAAAAAAAAAATCCATATGATGATGGAAATGTATACCTACTTTGGTAAGTTAATCAAATTGGGTTCAGAATTTCTCCACTAAAAACAAAACAGGAATATTGGCTAACTTTCAATTGATATAATATAATTTTCAGAGTACATTATAGGAATGAATATCTCGGATAAGTTCGTCATTGGGTAGAATCGGTCTGGTAGTTTCGGACTATTAATTTTTGGCACTCTTGTTTTTTTAATGACACCTCTTTGAATTCCGTTCATGATGCAGTTCTATCATAAAATTCCATAGATATAATTCCCAACTCTGAGAAACAAATACTTTCGGAGATATGATTTGTCAAAGTTTGAACAAGAGCTCCAAAGCTTCTGTCCACAGGACTTTCCCATTTTTAAAGAAGAAATCGAGATATGTATTTTGTTTTTCAGAAAAAATTTGTGCCATTCGAATTGATTATTGATTTCTATAGCATTATTTTTCTCTTCCCGAAACTGTCATTTTTTTTCATGCCCAGAATGATGTTTTGTACCCGGACGTAAAACATTAATGTTCTAGTACGGGCCTGTCTTTTTTTGGGCGCATGTTCTAGGGGAACATCGTCCTATCATTTCGTCCAAATGTCTGTAATTTTCGAATTTCGAGCTGAAAATTGGCTAATAGACCGTACGGCCGGCCGGCCGTACTTCCGGCCGTAGGCACGATAACAGGAGCACCGAAGGTCCTATCGACTTCAAACTTTCAGGGTAGGTTTCCGATCAAAATGCGACGGTTAAGTTCGTTAACGGGCAAAATCGGCCGGACGGTTTAGGAGTTATAGACATTTAAAATTTTGAGGTTATTTCCCTGATATTTCAGGAACTAAAGAAGATGTTGAATCGAAACTTGGTAGTCAGTTCGAGGATATAAACGCGCAATTTTTGGCAAAATTCTGTTATGATCGAAATGTTGGTAATTTTTTAAAAAATATTTCTTTTAATTTTTTCGAAAAAATTTTTTTTTCGTGAACTATTCATCAGATTGCAACAAAAACTTGTACTAACGTCAATTGTAGTATTTTGCAACATTGTGCAAAATTTTGGCTCTATACGATTTCAATTTCTGGAGATATAAGACAAAATGTGTCAAATTTCCTGGGTCTCTCTCAGTATTTTCATCGATTATTCTATGAACTCTTTGAATTCCACCGCAAACAAATTCAAAGACATAAACATAAAGAATCAAGTCATAGTTTAGACGTCGAAAGAAGGACGATGTTGATCGACTTGAAAAGGTACCTATTTCAAGAAATGCAATAATGAAATGCTTAATTTATGGATATAATATTATCTAAGTATTGTTGGGATCGGACAGTTGGAAAATTTTTTAATAAAAAAATTTGTACCGACGTTAAATCAAGCATTCTACACGAGTGTGCAAAATTTCAGTTCGATACGATCTCAATTCCAGAAGATATTGCTTAAAATTCACATTCCAGCGTGTTTTGACGTTCTATGGTCACAGAAAATCGTCACAAAAATCTATTTACCTCATTTGACAGCTGTTTGTCAAATCAATTAATTCCAATAATTGATGTCAGATTTCCTACATACCAAGTTCAAACACATTTTATTATATGGAAAACACTTATTATGATCACGTTCTACAGGAATTGATACTAAATAGAAGCTAGATGAAGATTATTGTAATGGAAAATTTGTGTTCCAGAATAATATTCAGGTATTCAACATGATACTGCTTTTTTTCTTTACTGGTCAGTACGGGCCACAAGGAAGATGAACATGCGCCCAATAGCTCCTGTCCACAGGGCTTGAACCAATTTTTTTCCTTTCCGCTTTCGGATTCATTTGAGTGTCTCACAGAGTAAGCTCGCAAAATTTTATCAAAATTGATTCAACAGCTTTGACCTTATATAGGGGTTCGAAAATCTATGATTTTCAGGGAACACCCTTTCTGCCGTATTCACAAAGCATTCAATCTCCGTTAAGTCCTATTTGAGGTCCTCAGTTAAGGATAAATTTGAATCGCAACCTTAATTTACTTATTGAAAAGTGGTGAAACAGGTCTGTTTCACGTTAATTTTAACGTTAACTGAGGTTGCGATTCAAATTTATCCTTAACTGAGGACCTCAGTTAGGACTTAACGAAGATAGAATGCTTTGTGAATACGGCAGAATCTCTGTTAAGTCTTAACTGATCTCCTCAGTTAAGGATAAATATGAATCGCAACCTCAGTTGAAGTATTTAACGGTGGTGAAACAGGCCTGTTTCACGTTTATTTTCACTTTAACTCTCGTTGGGATTCTTATTCATCCTTAACTTAGGATCTCAGTTAGGACTTAACGGATATTGAATGCGGTTTATCTCAGAAACTAGTAGGCATAAAAGTTCTTTGAGTGCCCATTTCTGACTCCTCGTATAGTCCTCTATTATTATTCTCTGCCTGATGGGTCATTGGTAAGAAATCCCCCTGTATAATTATACACGGGAAAAATATTAGAATTCAGCTCTCGGTCACAATCTCGAGCTAATATCTGATATTTTTTGCCTTCGTATGCTAAATAACTATTTCTCCAATGTATGGATTATTTTTTCTCGATCTACCTCAATGGACTAAGCAATGTTCTCACCACTTCAGAACAATCTGTATAATGCAACATTAGTTATTTCACGCGAATAAACTACATACATCTTGGCTTCAGTGTACACGGAAACGATAAGAACAACAGTGCCAGTCGTGCCAAACAAAAGCACGTAGGAAGGAGAGCATCTCTAGCTCTGGGCTGCAAGAGCGCTGCTAGGTCGTTTTTGTTTGTCTTGCTAGGTAGAAATTTAAGATACCAATCGTGACTACGAGACATCTAAAGATGCATTTAGCTCACGATACTTTGTATTTCGATTGCTCGAACTCGAACCAGAAGAAGTTGTTCAAGATTCTCCCGTCATTAGCGCTTTTTGGAGCACTTCCGAAAGCTTATTAGAATATAATCGGGGTGAATTTTGATTAACCGAGGGACCAAGGGTAACAAATTTCACACCGATATGACATGAACGCTCAAGTTTATAACAATGATAGTTTATTCTATTGTTTATAAGCGAACAGAAGAAGCATTTTGGTTTTTGTTGTGAAGAAACAAGTTTTGGACACGTAATATGTGGTTGCTCTATATTTGGAGGGTTCAGCTGCAAGTGAATAGAATATTTGTGCACCACACCTTGAATCGTATTAACGACACTGGCAACATTGATGAGTAAATCGAATCTAGTTTATAGAATATAGGTAGTTTATAAAATAAAATATACATATACAGGGTGTTCGTGAAAATGTGGGAAATCTCTCGGATTCAGATAAAACATTAAAAAATAAGATGACAAGTTCCCATCAATTTTTTTCCTAGTGGCCCTCCTTACGGAGTTACGGCCTCCAAAATGACGCCACTGGAAATCCATTTTACTGGAATAAATTTTAAACTACTTAATATGAATTTTTGAAAATTTGATATGATAAACAGTAGTAAGGACCTCTCAAAATACTGCCCTTTAATTTAAATTAGCTTGAACGTTGCTCATTTAATCTTGATAAATAAACTATTATTCGAATTGAATTTCCTTTATGATGCAGTTCTATCATATGAATATATTTATATAATTCCCAACTCTGAGAAACCAATACTTTTGGAGATATAATTTGTCTGTTTGAACTAGAGCGCCAGAAAGCTCCTGCCCACAGGGCTTGAACCCATTTTTTTCAGTCGTATTCAAAATATTTGATTACTAACAGGATTATTCATTTGATGCATACTTTAAGTCGTCTTTCAATATTTCTATCCACTGCAAAGTGGAAACTTTCCAGTTTTTATGCTTTATTTTTCTAATATTGATGTAATGAAATATGATACATAGCGAAATGGGGATATAGCTCAGTGGTAGAGCATTCGACTGCAGATCGAGAGGTCCCCGGTTCAAACCCGGGTGTCCCCTGTCTTTTTTCTCTTCATAAATATTAAAATCCTTTCAAAGGCATCATTAATCAATTATCTACATATGTAAAAATTGGTATTCTAATAATAATTGAAATTACAACAACGATGTTTTTGCGCGTATTTTCTAGTGAAAAGCCTGCTATCATTTTGTCAAATTTTCTGTAATTTTCGAATTTGTAGTCACGGAATGGGACATTTTAATATCTGGATTATTTCAAATAGTTTTCTGGGAAACGTATACGGGGTGTCCCGGCTCTACGTGATTCTTTCAGGTGTAAATAAAGTATGTAAAGACGAGTCAGGAATGCTTTAAATTTTTTTTTCCTACGACGCCCCCCTACGAAGATATGTGCTTCCAAATGGTACTCCCATAATTCAGTTTTTTTTGTGATGACTTCCGAACGACTTCTCGTGATTTCTCGAATTTGACTCAATAAAAAAATTTTTGTAAGAACCGTACCCCTAGAAAATTTCAAAAAAATTACGAAAAAAAAAGGTTCAAGCACTGACGTGAACTCAGGAGCTTTGGCGCGTATGTTCATTCTCATGTGTGTATTGGACACCCTTAATCGAATTTACCATGGTAAATTATGTTGTCCATTCTCCTGTATTGGACACTCTTAATTCGAATTTACCATGGTTAATTCGAATTAAGTGAAGAATTAAGGTTAATTTTCAACAAATACTATCCTCACGAAATTTTGCAAGAATTCTTGCGTTGGCATTCTACAACTAATAACCATGTTTGAATTCAATCGGTTTTGTATTTTTCGAGTTAATGAGGAACAAAAAACAACCAAATTTCAGATGGCTATAACTCTTAAACCGTTTGGCCGATTATGCTTATAAACAAACTCAAATGTCGCATTCAGTTGCACAACCTAACCTGAAATCTTCAAGCCGCTATCTCTTTCCGTTCTCAGGTTATCGTGATAACAAAAATCTTTTTTAATGATTTTCTAGTGATACGATTCTCACAAAATTTCACAGACGTGCTTACGATCATTTTCTACAAATAATCACCAAGTTTCAATTCGATCGGATCTATATTGGTTGAAAACAAAATTATTACTCGGAAACCATTGGGCCGATTATGCCCATTAACGAACTTGTCCGTTGTATTGAGATGCGCCACCTACCCTGAAAATTCAAGTCGCTAGCTCTTTCCGTTCTCAAGTTATCGTGGCAACGGCCGGACGGCCAGACTGGCGGACGGCCGGTCGGACAGAATCAAATTTGACCTCGAATTCTTCATTGGGAAGTCGAACCGAATCGTTTGAGACCATTTTCGTAAAAAAGTTCGAATGTTACAGACATATGGCAAAATGATAACGCGATGTTCCCCAGAACATAAATTATTATTTTCGATTAATTGCGCATTATATTGCTTACTTACAAAACAGAGTTTTCCTGAAATACTGGCTATTTATAAGGTTTCAATTTGTTTTTGACAGATATACAGTTATGATAGAGTATCTTAATCAATTTAAAGCTTTCTGATAAACAATATTTTTTGTTTTGTTTTGTGGTACGTAAATAAACAAAGAAGACGGTTTTCCGACGCGCGAACACGCGACGTATAATTGTCCTTCCGCCATGTCCATACATCAAAGGAAAAACAAAGATGTTACATTATGAAAATCCATCCAAGGTACCTATTTAGTTAATACTTTGTTTGTGGCACAAATCACTTCAATTGTGTACAATATCTTCAATTGTGTACAATTGTGCCGTGATATAAAGAACACCTGTATAGTAATGGTTTATTTTCAATGATGTATGCCTCGAAAGTATATTTTTTAACTCAATTGAATGAAATTGTACGATTGGCGTGAAATACAGCAAGTTGCAATTGACGTCAAAAGAAAAACACCCTGTATGAAAATTTCGGGCAAATACATTATGAGAATGCATCCAAGATACCTATTTAGTTAATGCTTCGTTTGTGGCACAAATCACTTCAATCGCGTACAATTGTGCAGTGATATGAAGAACACCCTGTGTAGTAATGGTATATTTTCAATGGTGTATGCCTCGAAAGTATATTTCTTAACACAATTGAATGAAATTGTACGATTGGCGTGAAAAACAGCAAGTTACAATTGACGTTAAAAGAAAAACACCCTGTATGACGCAATTTTTTCTGTCATAAGAACCTTCTCCTGACAATAACAAACACAACAAAAAAAAATATGAAATCGGTCCAGCCGTTCACGCGTGATGGCGTGAGCAAGGGATTTAGGGATTCATTTTTGCGCGTATGTTCTGTGGAACATCGCGTTATCATTTTGCCCAAATGTCTGTAACTTTCAAAATTTTTTACGAAAATGGTCTCAAACGATTCGGTTCAACTCCCCAATGAAGAATTCGAGGTCAAATTCGATTCTGTCCGGCCGGCCGTACGGCCGTTGCCACGATAACTTGAGAATGGAAAGAGCTAGCGACTTGAAATTTTCAGGGTAGGTGGCGCATCTCAATACGACGGACAAGTTCGTTAATGGGCATAATCAGCCCGATGGTTTCCGAGTAATAATTTTGTTTTCAACCAATATAGACCCGATCGAATTGAAACTTGGAGGATAGTTGTAGAATATAAACCTAAGAACGTTTGTGAAATTTTGTGATAATCGTATCGCTAGAAAATTATTGAAAAAATATTTTTGTTGTCACGATAACCTGAGAAAGGAAAGAGATAGCAGCTTGATGATTTCAGGCTAGGTTGTGCATCTGAATGCGACATTTGAGTTTGTTTATAAGCATAATCGGCCAAACGGTTTTAGAGTTATAGCCATCTGAAATTTGGTTGTTTTTTGTACCTCATTAACTCGAAAAATACAAAACCGATTGAATTCAAACATGGTTTTTAGTTGTAGAATGTCAACGCAAAAATTCTTGCAAAATTTCGTGACGATAGTGTTTGTAGAAAAATTTTTAAAAATCATTGAAATTTAAAAAAAAAAATCTATATATCAGTAACTATCCGTCTGAAATTGTTGAACCAATTTTATGTACAGAGATATTGATGCCTCATTAAGTATTCACAAATTTCAGATATTGAGAAATCCAAATAAGCAATTGCGCTCAAATCATACTTAAACAATTTGATTCCTCTTGACACTTTTTTAACCTCGCTTGAACTCTTGCACCTACCTAATCCTGCCACACCTGCCCTAACGATATAATTGAAATCCTGGGAAAAAAAGCGTACGCCTTGGATGAAAAACTGTCAACCATAATGGTAGAGCTAATCTGCTTATGCTTTATTTGTCAAATTATCCAATTCCGAAAATTACAACACTCCAAACGGGTTTGAGCGGCCCAATTCAGTTTTAAATCATTCCACATCACCTTAATTCATAAATTACCATAATTTGGATAATCACTAAGTAGTATAATTTAATAAATTCTAGTAGAATGCGGACACCCACTTATTTGTTTACTTAAACAATATTGTAGCTGGTGTATACTGTGGCGTAAATAGATTGTTAGTTGTCTAATTTGAATCAAATAATAGTAGATAATTTTTGGAGGTCTTGTTCCTCGGAACAGAGTGCTTATAAATTTGCCCAAGTATCTCTATTTTTCGATTTTTTTAATGAATATGGTTTTAATCGATTTGGTTCGACTCACTGATCAAGAATCCGTGGTCTGAATTCTGATTCTATCCGGCCAGACAGTTGAAATTTTCGGTGTAGGTTTGGGAAATAAACATCTCGGTTGAGTTCGTTATTGGGCCAGATGGTTTCGGAGTAACGGAAAAAAATTTTTTTTACATTACAAATTTCGAATTCTAATTTTTGGCGCTCTTGTTTTAAGATGCATTCATCATAAGAATCCATTGATATCATTCTCAACTCTAACAAGCTAATACTTTCGGAAATATGATTTTTCAAAATTTCTATAATACGTCGTACTTCTATGTTTTCACAGAATGCGAATTCTATATGTCTGTGTTCTATCTTTGGTCACTGTCAGACATGTCGAATGTATTTCTGTTCTAACATACAAAGTATGATTGAATGCAAAATGGCCAATTAAGTACAGGATATCATAATTACCCCTACCCTATATGCCCTTGAATAATCCATATGATGATGGAAATATGAGTATATTATTTGGTAAGGTTTTTTTAATTCAGCTTCTTTTATGATGCAGTTCTATTATAAGAATTCATTGATATCATTCCCAACTCTGAGAAACCATGGAGATATGATTTGTCAAAGTTTGAACAAAAGCACCAAAGCTCCTGTCCACAGGGCTTTCCCACTTTTGGAATCTAGTTTTTGGGTATTTGGTATTCAGTTATCCTCAAACAGAACTGTTGAAGATACTTTGAATTTATTACATATATTATGTCTTTTAGTTACTAATTAAGTTACTATTTGAATTAATTTTTGGAGTTTCTTTGGATTTCTTGTTACTCTTGAATTGGTTCAAGCACTGACGTGAAGTCAGGAGCTTTTGAGCGCATGTTCTATTGTATGTACATTGTACATTCACCTCTATTGGACACTCTTAATAGAATTTACCAGCGATATATACCCTTTTCTCAGCTTTTATAAGATATGAATACATTTCATACCATTTTAAGGACTTTAGTAATGAGAGAATCGTCTGAGATCAAAGAATTTCTTAATTCCAACATATTTATTCTATCAGAATTGAAATGCGTTAAATATCTAATAATATAGGAAAAAAAATACTGCATAAATCTTGCCTTATTTATTTAACTGAGTATTAGATTAAAATTCCTCTTAACATATCGGAACTCACCCAAGTCTGCTCGGATCTTTAGAAATAAAGATCCGATCGTTTTAAATCTTGTAACTTGGTTGTAGAGTTAGGTTTTGAAGATTCTTGCAATATTTCAACGGTGTCAGACGAATACTTTCTGATATATAGAATTTTCTAGTTGAACGATCTTCACGAATTTTTGCAACAATTTTTGTATCGGCATTCTACAATTAATTACCGTGTTTGAATTGGATTGGTTTAATATTTTTTGAATTAAGGAGGAAATAAAAAAAAACATTCAGATAGGTATAACTCCAGAACTGTTTAGCCGATTATGCCTATTAATCAACTCAAATGTTTCATTTGGATGCTTAACCTACCCTGAATATCAGAAGTCGTTATCTCTTTCCATTCTCAAGTTATCGCGAGATGACTTGTGATTTTCACAAAACTGCACATACGGCCTTAGGTTTGTATTCTACAACTACTCACCAAGTTTCAATTCGATCGGATTTGTATTGGTTGAAATCAAAATTATTATTCGGTAACCATTGGGCCGATTATGCCCATTAATGAACGTGTACGTCGTATTGGGACGCGTCACCTACCCTGAAAATTTCAAGTCGCTATATCTTTCTGTTTTCGAGTTATCGTGGCAAAGGACGGACGGCCAGACAGAATCAAATTTGACCTCAAATTCATCAGGGAGTCGAACCCAATCGTTGGATACCATTTTCGGCGGAAAGTTCGAAATTTACAGACATCTGGAAGAATGATAACGCGATGTTCCCTAGAACATGGTCGCAAACACTGTAATATTACTCTGGAATTTATGAAACATTTAGGAGATAATTCGATTTTACATTTTGATTTTTTCAGGTAGTACCTAATTGATAAAATGATAATTATCACAACAAAAAATATATCTGTAACTACAGAGATACAATTCAAACAGCATTGAAGGGAATGTGATAATTAATTTTCAAAATCAGCCACGAACTTAACTTTTGCATTCAGATGCGCAACCTACCCTTAAAATTGCAAGTTGCTATCTCTTTCCGTTCGAAAGTTATCGAGGCAACGGACGATCGGTCGGCTTTTGGTCAAAATATCACTCTGTTCCCTAGAGCGCTAGATAGTCTAGCCAATAAGTGCTTTTCAGGTCAAAATTTTTGCGTATTCTCCGAAAATTACGATCGAGGTGTCATTCGATTCGGAATGGCATGTAGATAGTTTTTGAGAAAATGCTAGGGCCGCTCGCAAAAATTGCAATAGTTATAAACAATTAAGTGACGAGAAGAGACGGAGGTTTAGGTTTTCACCAATATCTCAAAAACTTTTTGAGATTATTCAAATTTGAAAAAAGATTCAAATAGAGGAGGAAATTTCCTAAGAAAAATCCTAACTGCTGTAACTGTAAGAATAATATTTATTTTCCAGAGGCTTAAGAATATGCCCGAAAACGGGTACTCCCGCTTCTCGCCTCCTTCGTACCTTTGATGAATAAATATTGTTTAAACTTAAAAAAATCTGGCGTTCACAGGATAGACCAATGAACAATAATCCGTGGTCCACAAGTGTTTATTGCGATTTTTAAATTAGTTATCCATTAGTTTGTTAAACTATTAATCTGAGAATTTTTTCCTTTCATGGAGGTATTGTCTTGAAATAGATTCCCGTTGGAAAATTCGAAAAATTGTTAATATTCGTTTTTTGTTAACATTTACTTATGTGAAAAAGTATAGAGCTTCAATTATGTTATCAAAAGAAAATTTTAATTATCTCATAAACAACGCATTGGTCTATAACAATTTTTTAAACAATAGGAGTTAATCTTTATTAGAAATCATTTTTAAGTAGTTTCTGATCATAAGAAAGCGGATCAATAGTAATATGATAAATTGAACCTTTATAATTTTTCACTTAAGTAAATTGTTCATAACTAAACGAAAATCAAGAATTTTTAGAAATTTCCAATAGGAATCTATTCTAAGACCTTTGAGAAATAGCTCCACGAAAGGAAAAAGTTCTCAGATTAATAGTTTAACAATTATCGTACTTGCAATGTTAATGTCCATGCTATAAGAAATTGTTGATTAACTAATGGATAACTTATTGAAAAATCGCCAAGCGCAAGCGGGAGTACCCGTTTTCGGGCGTATTTTTAACCCTCTAGGAAAATTATAAATATTAGTCTTACAGTTCCAACAGTTAGGAAATTTCCTCTTCTATTTGAATCTTTTTTCAAATTTGAATTATCACTAACAGTTTTTGAGATATTGGCGAAAACCTAAACCTCCTTCCATTCTTGTCACTTAATTGTTTATAACTATTGCAATTTTTGCGTGCGGCCTTGGCATTTTCTCAAAAACTATCTACATGCCATTCCAAATCAACTGACATTTCAATCATAATTTTCGGAGAATACGCAAAAATTTTTACCAAAAAAGCACTCGTTGGCTAGACTATAAGAACCCTTTATTATGGAATGAGGAATACATGGGGTTGAGTTTGATACCTCCCAGTATTCTCAATAGTTACTTCTCTGAGAAGTCTGTATAAATTCAACATATGGTGAAAAACATTAGTCATTTGTGGAAATCGTTCTAAAGAATGGAAGGATAACAATTTTACCATAAGAATCGCTTTAGTTTACATTATTCCCGCAGGGTTGTTAGGTTCAAGGAATGACTAGAGCCGCGAGCCGCTAACCATTAAAAATTTCCGGATTGTCGTAAACAGGATGTATTTAACGACTTATTTTTTTAATCCCGTTTACTAGTTCTGAAGCGGTTTTTTGGACATGAAAAAGATTTAATTTAACGAGAAGTTTAATGTTTTAGGGATGCCAGATTTTATGAGGCAACAATAAAACCAGACTTCTTAGTTCTTAATATTTTACGAGATTTGCAACTGCAATAACTGTGAACAGAACACAAAGGATTGTCTTGATTTTTGGTCGATATTCTTTAGGAAATATTTAATATTCATTTACTCCGGAATTAGGAGAGAATAGGTGACGTTGCAATCATGGGAATTTATTCTAATAGGGGTAGGACCACGATATACAGGCTGATTCCAAATTAGACATATACCTTGGAGGAGGTGTTAGTATGATTCATTTGCTGTTGTTTGAGCAATATTTAATGATACGAAAATCAACAGTTTCCGAGATATTTGAGTTCTTGTGATTTTTAAAAGATTTCTCACTTTAGTTCATTTTTCGTAAATTTTTTCTACGTTGACCAAATTTGATTATAATTTTGGGTTATTTTTATCAGAATACATTTTTATTGGAATACATTTTCTAACGAAATTTCGAGTTTAGTTGCAATAAAAAAATATTTAATTCGTTATTTTTTTATTTGCTTCTTATATCCTCTTTCAAATCATACTAATCAATTTTTAACATCTAATACAGCATAATTTTGATTTTTTCACACATATCATATCGTTTTCTGATCAAAATAATCCAAAATTATAATCGAATTTGGCCAACGAAGATAAAAATTACGAAAAATAAGGTGAAAAATATTTTCACAATGACAAGAACTCAAATATCTCGGAAACTGTTGATTTTCGATTATCAATAAATATGGCTCAAACAACAGCGAATGAGTCAAACTAACACCTCCTGCAAGTTTCACGTCTAATTTCGAATCACCCTGTAATCAGGCTGTCTCAAAATTCAATACTCAGCGCCCAGATATCTATTCTTCAAAACAAAATTAGACAAAAATAAAGAAAAACGAAATCTTTCTTCCTAGAGGTCTACATTGCTTAGCAATATTAAAATACCGGTTCATGAGAAAATGGAAGCTGGCCGTTTTATGTAACCAGGGAGCAACTGAATCGGACGAAATGTAAATATCAGATTTGGTAGGTTTTCTAAAAATGTCAAAACTGTTTGAATTGGAAGTATCTCTGGATACTGTATTGATCTGTTTGTTCAGATTCGATGAAAAATTCATAATACGACTTCTTCTTTTCAATATTCCCCGAAAACTACCAAGTTTTCCGTTAATTTTGAAGACCATTGGTATATGGTATATGGTATATGGTATATGGTATTGGTATATCATAAACCAAAACAAAGCTCCTACGAGTCTTCCTCTGGATACATCATATTGATAACTTAGGCTTAGGCCGGACATGCTGAAAAAATTCAATATAACCTTCAATATACGTTATAAACAATTTAATAGACGCAAAACGCAATAACAATTCCTCTATTCACACCGAGAAAATCCTGTCACGTTCCGAGAAATAATAGTACTCAATTAAAAACAATGATTCTTACATTCGGCCGGTAAAGATGGCCAAGAAGAAGCGGGACCCCGGCCTCTGAAAAAAATGGAGACCACCCGACGTGCGTTGGCTCGACCAGTAATGTGCATCTAATTGAAATGGCTCTTCGTCCCACAAAAAGCCACGGGCTATAAAGTTGACTTTACTGGCCTGTAGTTCGTTACAAGGAAACCCGGAGAGTTAGGTAATCCATGAATCCTGCTAGAATATTTTTCTGCGATTATTACAAATTAGCGTTTTATGGACTGACTCGTGGGCACAATTAAGTACTGAAATTATCTTGAAGGTTAAAGTTAACAATTTTGTTCTTCTTCTTGGTGCTCTTGTTTTTCGGAACAGATTGCTGATCAATTTGCCCAAATGTCTGTTTTATGAGGAATCATTACTATAAGTATTCTGTAATGTCATTCACCTATATCCATAGAAATATTAGAATATTGTCAAATTGGAAAAACCAGTTTGAAAATGAGAAAAAATGAATGTATAATATCGCAAATCTTGATGAACAGATAGGATTCTAGAACCAATCTCGCAAGTTACAAATATGTATGGTTCCAACTGAAAATATCTGAAGAAAACTTCAACGATTTGATAAATGTAAGTATTTGGTCAGAAGGAGCTTATAAAAGCAGTTTCTGGCGCTCTTGTTCCTTGGAACAGAGTGCTTATCAAGTTGCCCAAATGTTTGTAATTTTCGAATCGTCTTAAACGATTTGGTTCGACTCACCGATCAAGAATCCGTGGTCGTAATCAACGAACGGCCGTAAGCACGATAACTCTCGAACGAAGGGAGTTAGAGGTTTGAAATTTGTGGGGTAGGTTAGGAGCGCAAATATCTCGGACAAGTTCGTTAACGGGCAAAATCCACCAAGTGGTTTCGGAGTTATGGCCGTTTTTAGTCAAAACATGTTTTATGAATATATCCGGAACCGATCACTCCATCTATCTGAAATTTAGCATCAAATTGTCGAATCGTGACCTTTATATGCATGCGAAGTTTTGTATTGAACGGATTGCCGTAAAGTGTAAAAAAAAATTGAAAAATTTTTAAATTTTGTTTCTACAATAACTCTCGAATAGAATGAACTAGGCAGTTGAAATTTTCAGAGTAGGTTTGGGAGATAAATATCTCGGTTGAGTTCATTATTGGGCGAAATTGGCATAGATAGTTTCTGAGTAGGTTACGAAAAAAAAAATTTTTTTTACATAATCACGCTTGCATCACATCATTTTTCAATGATGTACGTGTTTTTGTCATGATCATACCTGCTGTGGAAAATAATCTTTCAACAGGTACGGATGTAGCCATTAATAAATCATCGGCCATCTTGGAAAGTGTCGGAAGAACTTTTTCATTATTCTCCACCACTGTAAAATATTTTGATTCCTATTTGCTCTTTTTAACAGCAAATATTCTTCAAACTCAGCTTTCTAATATTTCGAAAGTTTTTTTGATGTTTTAAATAGGCTATCGATGTCGATACATTTTTTAATAGAATTGAACAATTTGGTATAGTTTTCAAAGAATACCTTCCCAGTGGGTAGATCATTGAGGGCCGGTTTCTCAATAACGAGTTAACTCTTAACTCGCAATTGAGAAACCGGCCCTCAGGGTGTTCTTGACGTATTCCTCATAACACTTTTTTAAATATTGAATATCTTCATTTCTTTACCAGTTTTATTATACGTAGTTCCACCGATGTATACAATAAATGTTCACATCTTCACTACAAGGAGCACAAGAGAATAAATTTCTCCAGATGTTCAGATAGAGACTAAATTTTCAAAGCATGGGATTTAGGGGCAATAAAAGTTGTCCTTTAAGTATTGAATTCATAATGGCATCCGTTTTTATGGTTGTGAATTGTATTTTATCTTGAAAAATAATCTCAATTATCGCAAGGACATAACGAATTAATAATCTTCTAAAAAATCGTGTATTTCTAAAACGATCGATGCATAATATAGACAAAATAAATTGGTAATTATAGTGGAAACTCTTCATATTCAATTGTATTCTTTGGATGTTGAAAATAGTCGTGTATAAAACTTCATTCAAAAAATTTAACGAGACCAAAATCGAGACTCTCGTGTTGCGCTGTATGTGGTCTCAGTAACGCCTATAATATTTTTGAAAACGTCTCGTCTCGCTTTTACGAGACTCGCTCTCGCGTGAAGCCCTAGTTGGAATATGCAGACATTTCATTACAATATATATTTATTATAGAATATGCGATATTAATTGTCACGCTTGCTCTCCTGAACGAAGTGGCGATCATTTTGCACAACTGTCTGTATTTTTCGAATTAACGTACTTACGGACTGCTGGCCGGACGGACGGAATTGGATTTGACCTCAGACCACTCATGAGTGAATCGGACCAATTCATTTGAGACAATTCGCAGCGAAACATTCCAAATATACACGCATTCGGACAAAAAGATGGTAGGCTGTCCCTGGAGCAACAATCGCGCAAAAACACGAAGACTCATGCAAAGTTTCGTGAGGATCAAATTACTAGAAAATAACAAAAAATGATTAAAAGAAATTCTCAGAATTTATCCTTCAGATATCGATGAAAACAACTTGATCGGATTAATATTGTTGGAAATATTCGAAAATAATTTTTTTACTGGAAGCGTTGACATTGATAGATCATGAAAAACGTTCAAGGTTGCGTTCGTATCCGAATACAAAATTGTTGTGTCCATATTCTTGGTATATCCGAACCAAATTACAATGCAAAGAATCATCGATACCCGATAACAGTCAAACAGCCAAAACAAAGATCCGTGAATGTATGACCACCGAGAGGCGTGTCCGCCCGATAAAGACCTTTTAATTTAATGATACGCCTTTTATAAAAGCCATTAACACGTTTAATCGAGCTAGAAATCTCGTTTCAGACCTATGCGGTATAATTCCCGATATTTCATTACACGATCATGCTGCGTTCGGAAAGATAAGACACGGGTTAATCTAACAACGGTTTACAATGGTTTTACCAGTCATCCGAGGGTTGCGACTAATTTTTTTATGGAATGTTCAGCTGGCCTGAGATTCTATTCAAAATATTATTAAAGCGGTTGAGTGAAACTGATTACATGGCGATTTAGAAATCGTTTTATAAAGCCCCTTTTTCCATAGGTTGAACTGAAACTGAAAATTCATTAAATAAATTGACCTTCAGATACATTAAATGATACTGTCGAGAATATATTCTTGGGTAAAACTACAGCAAATATGATCATTTATCGTCAAATTCCACATATTACAGTGTCCCCAAAGTACGGTAATAGAGCACTCAATGTCCACTAGAGGGCGAGCATCTTTTAATTGATTCTTCTGTGAAATGAAGGAATTGTTTTGTAAAATTGTGACTATTGGTTCTTCTGAGAGAATCGTTTATTAATATTCAATGAAGTTCATTCATATTAAATGGGCCCCTTATCGCGGAATGAATATTTGAATATTTATTTGTTCTAAATGATGGGTTTTTTGAGTTTCAAAAATAAATATATATTACTGAAAAATTAATATAGGTATGTTCATTATTAATATACATTTATTCATAGATAATGAAGTTCATTACTAGATCAAAAAGGTATATTTTCATTAAATAATGAATTATTAATAATAAATTAATGTTATTAATGAGAAAAAATTTAATTTTTTCAATGAATATGAATAGTCATAATATGTAGTGATATATTTATATTTTAGAAATGAATATTTTGTAAAGCAAAATTTGTTATGAAAATTGTATATTTTAACTAATTTAATAAATATGATTAATTTAATGAAACCTGTGGTATACTTCCTGAAATTGACATTTTGAAGCAATTCCCATATGGTATTGTGTGGTAGTTTTCTGTGGTCTCGATGTTATGTAATTCCGTACATTAGTCAGTTCGGTGGATTGTGAAGAGGGTTTCTGGGGGTGCCTCATCTAGTGAATCATCACTATAGGTGTGTATTTACTGGAAACTAATAAGAAAAAAAATAACTTTAAACAAATTTACAGGTTTCAATATGAATAAATAATGAATCTAAATACATTTAAATAATGACCCTTTTTTTCTAAAAGATATTAACATTCGACCAATATTTCCGACAAAAACATCCTAAATGGATTCAGGTTTTTTGAAATTTCAATATGAAAAAATAATAGCATTGAAATAACCATTTTCTGAAAATTATAAATTTCGTTAATGCGCATACTCGGCCGAGTGGTTTCGATCCAATTAAAACATGGTAATTACTTGTAGAATTCCGACGCATTAATTTTTGCGAAATTTCGCCAAAAAATTTCAAAAATAAAACTAAAACTTATTAAGATAAGTTATTAAATCACCTGAAAGTTGCAAGTCGCTATCTCTTACCGTTCTCAGGTTATCGTGACATAAATAATATTTCTTAATAATTTTTTGAGCATTCTATGAAATCATGAAATTACGATTAATTATTGAAACTTTGAAAAATCATATCTCCGAAAGTATTAGCTTGTTAGACTTGAGAATGATATCTATGAACTCTTATGATGAAACTGCATCTTAAAAAAAATAACTTGAAATTTGTAATGTAAAAAAGAAATTTTTTTCGTTACTCCGAAACCACCCATTAACGAACTTATCCGAGATATTTATTTCCCAAACTAACTCTGAAAATTTCAACTTTGTAGCTCATTATGTTCGAGAGTTAGCGTGTTAACGGACGGACGGCCGGACAGAATCGATTTTGAACACGTATTCTTGATTAGTGAGTCGAACCAAAACGTTTAAAACCATTTTCAGCCAAAAATTCGAAAATTACAGACATCTGGTCAAATTGATAAGCACTCTGTTCAGAGGAACAAGAGCACCAAAATCATATGAATAGATAATATAATGATCATTCATAGAATTTCATCGCAGATTTTTTTCTCGAAATCTTACCATGAATATTGTTCCTATTTGTATTTATATTTCTGTGTGGATGTCAACCTATGAGATAAATATGTACTAACATGTTGTATATTATGAACAAATTTACATGTCCTGAAAATTTGAAAAGAAATTATTAATTAGGATCATAGAGGTAGGTGTATTATAATCATCTTGAATAAAAAACTGCATTACATGAAACATTTGCGAACTTGAAAAATTATGAAAACGGCTGAAAGACTGCTGGACTTAGCTCCATAGCAGTTGAATCGTATTCAATCTTCAGTTCATGTTTCAAATTTGTCAAAGCTGCCATGGTTTTCCCTTGTGATCACAGAAGAGTAAACTTCACTTCAGTACAACGCTGTCACCTTCAGACATAATAGGAAAGGGAAACTGATCGAAGCATAGCTTAATAGATCTTATTGGCCGCAGAACAGAAATTCACTTCGCAGCCAATCTACCACTATTAATCTAAATTCGAAATCTACCTTCTAGTAGTCGAACATTTCTTCTAAGTTGGTATTCCGATTTCTACGTCATTGAGCATAGAATATACCGTAGGAACTGGTAATTTTCAATTCGAATATTTGCTCATTGCGAATCTCTCCTTTGTGTGGAGTTCGGTATCTCAGATCATTTTTATCGTTATAGCATTCCAATCTAATATCAAAAGATACATTGTGAACAAAGCTCAACATGAATATGACCAGAATAAGGGTTATTAAATTGGAATCTGAAGTCATGTCGAGAGAGTTATTAAGATCAGCGGGACACTTGGATCTAATAAAAACAATCCAGACATCTGAAATATTGCGCCTTGAGCTTTCTTGGCTATGGAACCGGTCCTACGGTGCGCTATACTACGTTTTTGCGTTTTTATTAGGGCACTTGGGGGTTCAGTCAGGGCCGTAATAGATCACTGGAATTTTTCTTTTGTTTGGTACTTTTGGATTTAACTTTTCCAAATAGTAGATAATCGACGCATCGAAAAACAAATTGGTTCAAGCCCTGTGGACAGGAGCTTTGGTGCTCTTGTTCAAACTTTGACAAATTATATCTCCGAAAGTATTGGTTTCTCAGAGTTGGGAATTATATCAATGGAATCTTATGATAGAACTGCATCATAAAATAAAATAAATGAAATAAGAATCCATTGACATCATTCCCAACTCGGAGAAATCAATACTTTCGGTGTTATGATTTGTCAAAGTTTGAACAAAAGCGCCAAAGCTCCTATCCACAAGGCTTTCCCACCTTTCAATTTGGCTTCTGTGTGTCAATTCTCAAGAAATTTCGTAATTAAATTCAATACGTAGGCCTATGATTCATCTCATGTTGGATTTATGTACATCAGGAAATTATGATTAGAGTATTCTATGGAATCTATAGAATTGAGAATAATTATTGAAATTTTGAAAAATCATATCTCCGAAAGTATTAATTTGTTAGAGTTAAGAATAACATCAATGGATTCTTATGATGAAACTGCATCTTAAAAAAATTGAATTTAAAATTTGTAATGTATAAAAAATTTTTTTTTGTTACTCCGAAACCACCTGGCCAATTTTGCCTAATAATGAACTTAACCGAGATATTTATCTCCTAAACCTACTCTAAAAATTTCACTGTCTAGCTCATTCCGTTCGTGAGTTATCGTGTTAACGGACGTAGGGACGGACGGTCGGCCGGACAGGATCATTTTGACCTTGGATTCTTGATCGGTGAGTCGAACCAAATCGTTTAAAACCATCTTCAGCCAAAAATTCCAAAATTACAGACATTTGGGCACATTGATAAGCACTCTGTTCCGAGGAACAAGAGGGCCAAAAAGGTTATTATTCCCTCCCTCACAGTTGACGTTCTAGAGTACGTTGATATAATCGAATGAAGAAGTGATACAAGTTTTGTTGTCCCTTAGACACAAGAGGTAGTGACAACTTATGACACTATATCCCAAGAGCTCATCCACAGAGGGCGTTCTCACCTTCATAAACCTCAAAAATCCTTACCTTCAGTATTCATATGCTACCATTTTACTGATGTTAAGCCACATTTTCCATATAAATGGAGGACGATGAACATCAGACGCAATAGATATCTCGAAAAAAAGGAGAGGAAGAAAATATCCAACAAATCACAGGCTCTTTTGGCAATGTATCTTATCTTCGTTACAGGAAATTCGAAGTAAACATAGGTGATACGAGGGGGGTCACCAATAATTATTGAATCCAGTGTGCCACAAGCCACAAGCTTCTGTCCTAGCATCACTGCTGGCCAACAACCACAGATTACAGAAACAAGTTGTTGAGAAACACTTGTTTCTGTAATCTGTGCCAACAACTATATGCCAGACCTACAGAAAATGAAGAAACCCAAGATACTATGATAACTGAATGCATACTGTTGAACTTTGAATTGTAATGTTCGAATGCAGGTGATAAATCAATACAAATCGGCAGAATACATTGAATAAATGTAAGATAACTTCCAGTTTGGCATCAAATGTTCAGATATGCAAAGATGCTATAGTCCAGGGGTTTCAAATCTGGAGTCCTCAACTTATTATAGGGTTGTCATAGAACTCCTGCAAATAGCTTAGATTTGCAGAAATAGTATGGGCAGTTGTCCCATCTTGTTGAAAATATCCCAACTGTATTTCTTCGTCATCTAGTTGGATCATGAATGGTTTCAGCATTATTCTTTTGTACCTTTTATCGTTAATGTTAACATGACAGAAAACTGGGCCATATTATTCTACGACGGAAAACTGCTAACCACACACCAACTTTTTGTGAATATAGTGGAGTCTCAATAAAACTATGAGGATTCTCAGATGTCCAACATCTGTGGTTTTGAGAATTCTCATAACCCGACAAGTGAAACCAAGTCTCATCACTAAAATTATTATTATTATTTAGAAACCAATAGCAGTACTCTAGGTGAGGTGGAAGATCTATTGGTAGCAGTTGCTGTACCAACTTTATCTTGTGAGGGTACAAATTGAGTTTTTTTCAATAATTTGTGGCACCAGACTGAAAAGATAATTTATTCAGGAACATTTGAGGATTTTGTTCAACTCGCGTTCTCAGTTCTTCAACAACTTCTTGAGGAACTTGAGGTCTCTCTATCGATTTTGCCTTGTTAACATTTCCAGTCTGCATGAATCTGTTCATAACACCTCTGATGTGAGCTTTCAGAGAAGATTATAGAATCTGAACATCGGGAGTTTTCGCCAGATATTCATTTTTACAGACCTCTATGGAGGGAATCCATTCACCATTGATTAATGTACCATTCCGGTTATAGGACATCACAATAAATCGTTCTAAATCATAAGTCATTGCAGATTTAAATAATTTGGAAACGAATTTTAAAAAGGATCTTAAGAATTGACAATTATTCAATATTGTCTGTCAGTTTAGAAATTGTATAGCCTTACTTTCGTGCAGCTAACTGTGTGTTAGTGTTTGCTGTCACTTGCTATAGTTTGACAGATAAACCTTGCGGGTGGAGTCAAACAGACGCAAACTGTTAGCAAGTGTTTGAAATCCAAGGTTTACCTTATGATATAAGCAGAATACAAGAAGTGAGAAGTGGCAAATAAAAACCAAAGCCAACTGCAATGTTACAATAATTTATTACAATCCTGTATTAAAACCAGTCCAGTCAAACCTCAAACCAGAATATTGAAGGGTGTAATCATTTTTACCTCTTCCTGAATCCGCCAATGTATGGTATTATAGATGACTAGCTGACCCACGCAACTTCGCCTGCGCCAAATCGGTTATTGCGGTTGCAATTTCATTTCCAAATGCGAAAAATCTTTAAAAAAATCTAGAACCCGATTGCAGCGCCGCCTACCGGGACAATTGAATTTCCAAGTTATCCAGGGACCCACTCAAACACGTAATTCTAAAAAATACATAGAACCCGATTGCGGCGCCACCTACCGGGTTCAATTGCGAATACGAACTACCCACTCAAACGTATCTGGTTAAGAAAAGTGAGAAAAGGTGAGAAAGACAGGAGACCGGCTTCGTTCTCATCCCTACTCCGTGCTGTTTACTGGGACGTGACACCGGTATAGTCTGGCAAATGAGTGTTGATCCAGAAAGACACGGAAATTTTAAAAAATCTAGCACTAAGTATAGCAGGAATAAACTGCCTTGCTACTTTAATAAAAATAAATATTTTTTTTTGTACAAAAATTTTCGTTTTGCCATAAGCTCTGGGAAATTTTAATCGAAATAGAGTGAAAAACATTCACAAAAAATACGGCGACTTGGTTTTAATTAGCTCTTTCTCTGGGATAACTTACCAAGTGATAATTGATCAGTTATCGAGCGGCATGAAAAATGATTAATTACTAAAATGACTATTAAAAAATAGGGGTTGGTGATAGAAGGGTGAAAATTTAGGGTTGTATGTATTAGGTAATGCCACATTATAAAAAAATAAAAACGAAAAATTTCGTCCAAAAATTAAAAAAAGAAATTTAAGGGTGAACAACCCTTATCACTTAGGGGTATGAAAAATAAATAGTAGCCGATACTCAGACCTACTGAATACGCATATAAAATTTGGTAAAAATCGGTAAAGCCGTTTCGAGATATCAGGAAATTCTCCACGACACCGAGTGTTCACTCAGGGGCGCCAAAACGAAAAAATCTAAACCATCCCTGCACGACATGTCTCTCTCATTCGACAAGATGCTACGGCAACATCTGTAAGACAGAGGGTATGCCACGAAGCTCACGCTGTGTGGTAGATTAAATGGATACTATCACCACCCTGCCAGCAACCCTTTTATATGCCAGATAAAAATTACGAAGTTTTTTGCCATAACGTTTCGTCTTTGATGCCTGCCGCGACGAAAGTGTAACATATGCCGGCAATTTAGGGGTGGATGAAGTGGCCCTCAAAAATTTTAATATAGCTCTTCTCGTAAGATGTATCAGGTAGGCGACGCGCTACCGACAAATTAGAATGGCGCTTGAAGATTCGAGAAAAGGTCAAATTAAACCAATTAGATACACGGCGTGTCGTGCTGTAACCGGAAGTTGTGGTTCCGTCTTCCTAGGATGGTGATTTTGAGGAGGTATTTCGGAAATTTTACAGAGTGTGGATGTCTTAATAACTTAACTGTCGTTTGTCATCTATTACTGGACATATTTCTCAATTTCAGGACAATCTGTTGAAGTTCGATAATTGTGGGGTTCAGTGGTTTTTCGGGATGGTGTCCACTTCCGGAAATGGTATAAATTGAACAGGTGGGAACTGAATTTAGGGATCGTCCATATGTCATTGTGGGTTTGGTACATTATTTACAGATATTAAAATTCAGGAAGATATTAAACACCTAGATTTACTTCCTTCCTATACAGGGTGAGTCTTTGACCACTGCATTAATTTTAACCAAAGATTCCTCTCATCAAATGAAACACTTTTTTCATTCAACATTTTTCCAAATTCAGCTCAGGTAAAAAGATACAGGCTGTTGAAATTTTGAAAAAAACTCAGTTTTTATTTTGTAGCTTTGACATCCTTTCTTCGAATAAAATGAATGTTGGCGTAAAGTTTCCTATAACTATGATACATATTTTCCCAATATTAGTTATTTTCTACTTCTACTGGTTTTCTGGTTATGGACTCGTGTATTCATAAAACTAAACGAAATTAGCATAAAGAAAGCATATAAAGTTTTTCTTGAGACATTTCAAGAATATTCCATCGTTTTAGAACATTATATTATTCTTCATCATTTCTCCTTAAACGCACCGTTTTCGAAATATTCTTCATTGAATGTTTTATAATGGAAAACTCCAGAAATTTCACTACTTTTATGGATCCGTCCCTGAGCGTTGGAATCCCGAATCAAGCTGTAAACCACGTCACCATGCTTTATTCTCGTCCGCTAACAATTTCATAGATAATTTATATGCGGGAGTGTATTAGCACATTGTGAAATCTTTAAACGCTTGTAACTTTTTACCTGAGCCGAATCTGGAAAAATGGTAAATGAAAAAAGTGGTTCATTTGATGAGAGCAATCTTTGGTTAAAATTAATGCAGTGGTCAAAGACTCACCCTGTATATGAAAAATTATCTCGCCTCATACAAAGTCAATCGAACAGTTTCTGAAATGTGAAATGTTTGAAAAAAAAGTTATTTATATTTTTTCTAGTGATACGATATTTCGAAGAGTAGCCCTTCTTCATTCTACAAGTAATTACCAAGTTTTAATTCGATCGGATTGGTATATTTTGAGTTATTGATGGAATAACTCAACAAAATTTCAGATGGGTATAACTCCAAAACCGTTTGGTCGATTATGCTTATTATTCTAGGGATATGATCCTCAAAAAATCAGACATATTTGTGCTGGTATTCTGCAACTTGGTACCAAGTTTAAATTCGATCGGATTAGTATTGGATGAAAACAAAATTATTACCCCTTGGGTAGATGATACCTATTAACGAACTTATCTATCGTATTTGGACCTACCCTGAAAATTTCAAGTCGCTATCTTTTTCCGTTGGAAAGTTATCGTGACAACAGCTGGCTGGCCTGATAGAATCTAATTTTTCCTCGAATTTTTCGTCTGTGACAAAAATCACCGAAATATTAATTTTTTCCGTCTCTAAAAACTATACTATACAATAAAAATAGTACGGGTCACCAAAAAATTATTTTTAAAATTCCACCACAAACCTTTTCTAAGATATTCAATGCCCTTCAATTGGACTAAACTAAAAAGCAAGAATTGCCTCGAATTTATAGTCGAACAAAGTAAAAAAGTCCGTTTTGATAATCAATAGGTTGGGAAGTAATTATCGTACAGGAAATCGAGGCAGGCTTTTCTAAAGCTCGAAAAATTACATCTAATACGATCTAAGTAGATTTTTGATGAACTCATTTTTCGTTTTCGCCAAAAAACACCGTAATAAGCAATTTTTCATGTCTTATTCATTTTTGCGATAAAATTTGAATCTTTAGTGATAATCCTCATTTCTGTGATCAAAAATGGGTTCAAGCCCTGCGGGTAGGAGCTTTCTGGCGGATTAGTTCAAACAGACAAATCATATCTCCGAAAGTATTGGTTTTTCAGAGTTGGGAATTATATCAATGTATTCTTATGATAGAAATGCATCATAAAGGAAATTCAATTCAAATAATAGTTTATTTATAAAGATTAAATGAGCAATCTGAGAATGAGAACTGCACCATGGAAGAAATCAAATTGAAATAGCTGAACTGAAATTGACTCTCTCTTATAGAACAGGATGAGTACGACTCATTCCGATCGAGAGTTATTGTAGACATTTTTTTTTTTAATTTTGAAAATTTTTTATACACTTTGCGGTAACCTGGTCAATACAAAACTCCACATGCGTATAGAGGTCATGATTCTATAATTTTATGCTAAATTTCAGATAGATTGAGTGATCGGTTTCGGAAATATTCATAAAAAATGTTTTACTAAAATCGGCCATAACTCCGAAACCGCTTGATGGATTTCGCCCATTAACGAACTTGTCCGAGATATTTACGCTCCAAACCCACCTCGCAAATTTCAATCCTCTAACTCCTTTCGTTCGAGAGTTATCGTGCTACGGCCGGCCGGCCGGACGGGCGGACAGAATGAATTTCGACCATGGATTCTTGATCAGTGAGTCGAACCAAATCGTTTGAGACCATTTTCATCAAAAAATTCGAGAATTCAGACATTTGGGCAAATTGATAAGCACTCAGTTCCGAGGAACTAGAGCGCCAAAAATATGTATATTTTGAGCATTCATTTGGAGTAGCTACTCAATTCCTAAATTTGTTTAAATTCCATATTCAGTTTAGTTTACAATCGTCAAATTTCATAGTTTCAATGACTACAATGTACATAAATTCTTTATGTGACCCATGTGTTCTCTATGTTAATGCCATGAGAAATATTTCATTTCATTTCCGACCTTAAAATGACTAGTTACTATTAAGGGTAAGATATATAGATGTTCGTAGAATAACAATCTGCAATTTTATGGTCGTGATGGGAAAGACCGCCCAAAATGGTTGGACTAATAAGCTGAGCATATTCATTTCGTCGAGTCATTGAGATGATTTCATTCGATTAATCGAATCGTAGTTTAATTTCCGATATACAGGGTGCGGCAGCAAATCTCTCTTTTTTGCGCGAATGTCCTGAGGAACAGCATGCTATCATTTTGCCCGAACGGCTGTACTGTTTGAATTTTTTGCTGAAAATGATCTCAAACGATTAGGTTCAACTTACTGATGAAGAATCCGAGGTCAAATATGATTCTGTCCGGCCGTCCGTTGCCACGATTAATTGAGAGATAGCGACTTGAGATTTTCAGGTTAGATGGTGTGTCTAAATGCGATAGAAATTTCGTTAATGGGCATAATTGGCCCAACGGTTTCCGAGTACTAATTTTGTTTTCAACTAATACAGATCCGGGCGAATTGAAACTTAGCAATTCGTTGTAGAATATCGAGATAAAGACGTATACGAGGATCGTATAAGTAGAAAATTTAAAAGAAATTATTGAAAAATATCATTTATTTCACGATAACTTGAGAATGGAAAGAGATAACGACTTGTAATTTTTAGGGTAGGATGCGCATCCAAATGCGACGTTTGAGTTTGTTAATAGGCGTAATCGATCAAAAAGTTTTGGAGATATACCAACCTGAATTTTTGTTGTGGTTTCCTAATTTACTCAAAACATACAAAACCAATCCAATTCAAGCATGGTTATTAGTTGTAAAATGACTAAACTCTAATTTTTGAGATAGTGAGATCGTATCATTACAATATTTTTAAAAAATCGTTGAAAATCGTTGAAAAAGAATCTATATCTTAGGAACTATTCGTCCGACGTTTCTGAAATTTTGCGAGAGCCTTCAAAACCAAACTATATGCCAGGTTCCAAATCCGATCGGATCCATCTTGTTGGAGATCCGAGCAGCCTTGGGTGAGTTCAAAAGCTGGATTGGTGACTGTTGCACGATAACTTTCGAACGGACAAAGATAGTGACTTTCATGGTAGGTTGCGCATCCGCGTGAGACAGTTGAGTTCGATGTTGAGAATAATCGGCCAAACGGTTTCGGAGTTATACCTCTGCTCACTTTTGCTCACATTACCTAGCCTTATTCTGCATTACCATCCCTGACCCTACCTTACATCACCCAACCTTACATTCCTTACAGTACTTTACCTTAACTTACCTTACCTCACCTCTCCCTACTTCAACTGACTATACCTCACCTTATTTACCTCACCTTACTTACCTTACCTTACTTTACCTTACCTTACCTTACTTAGCTTACCTTACCTTACTTACCTTACGGTACTCACATTACCTTACTTACCTTACCTTTCCTACAATATATATTTGTTTTTAAGAAGGCTTCACTATACCATCTAATTATACCATCTAATGACATAATCACCTAAGAATTTTAATGAAATGTTGGGTAATTAACAATAAAAATGTACCCATGTTTAGGACTTTCCTCGAAATTAAAGTTATTTAACGAAAATAAATATGTTGATAGTACCTTCAGAGCTTTGGTACCTGTGCGAACATAGTCCCTTTTCTAATGAGGAATGTATTTTTACGTATTCTACATCGATGTTATAAAACTGAATGCGCATCCGCCTGCTTGTCTAATATTGACTGCACGAACGCATGAATCAGAGCAAATCTTTGTGCATTATAATAAAAAATTTGATAAGTTTATTAAAAGGTTTTTTTCTGGGTTTTCTCTCCCAAAGTCTGAAAAATATCTATACAATAAAAATTTATTATTTTGTGATTTGCTTCTGCGTAAGAAACACAAGATATTTGTCAGAAGCATTCAATTGAACAATGTTGCCTAACAAACAACAACGAAACAACATCAACGAAGAAACAACTATATCGTAACGTTTCGGAGTCTATATCACACTCCTTCGTCAGACGCTTAATGGAAATCTTTAGAATTATTTTGTTGATAGTTATTTGGAGAGAAAACCCAGAAAAAACCTTTTAATAATGAGTATACCTCCCACAGTATCCTTTAATGATCAGTTTGTCTATAAATGTAGGCTTTGCTTCAGGTATGAAATAGATCTTTCTGAAATGTTTCTGGCTACTACAATTTAAAGAGGCAGAAGAAAAATGTAGTCTTAAACTATAAATACTTCAGCTCTTCATTTTTCCGGAACCAGGAGCAGCTAACGTATAATTTTTATCTGATTACCATAGACTTTATATAATATTATATTCGCTATATGGCTATTACAGGGAGGAACATATTTTTGTTTATATACATATCAGCCTTTTGTCACCCCAAGTAGTAAATAGTACAAAGGAAAATTCACTACGCACTATTTAATCCACAAACACTATTTAATCACAGAATGGTTATCACTCGTATCTCTCTACCATGTTTCCATTTAATCATTAATTGTATATAAATATTGGTTTGATAGAAGTCACATGAACATTTGTTACGTGACAGTGTATACCAATTCACGTCTACCGCCAGCCGCGTTAAGGAACTTCGTTCCAAAAATGCATATTTCTAATACATTTCAACGGTTTGACTAGAACGCTATTTTTTACTATCTGCCACATATATAATATTTGTAACATGTGATAATAAATTCCAGCAATGTTCCACGACTGTATCCTAATCAATTTGGAGGTAAGTACCAAGCCTGAAGCGTATTCATTACCCGCAGGGAAGAACCGATTTATATAATTTCGGAGCCAGATTTTCCGTAGGTAATCCGCATGCCAGATGAAATCATTCATTCGTAAGTGTGGATAGTAATTGGTTACGCCATAACTAATTTGAGAAATCGTTTCTTGGGATGAAAGAGGCGAGAATATTCTTGAGAGATGCGTGAAATCCATAAATTATGTTTTTCAATTGGTCTTGACCATGTGAATATTTCTCAGATTTTTTCATTCATGATAAAATCGAGATTGAATTATTTACAAATGAGCCTGATGCACACTTTGCTTGTCCTAATGTACGAAATGTTCCGTAATCAACCGAATTCGGCATATAAAGAGAGTTAATTTAAGAACTTGAAAATTTTAAATCGCAAAAAACCATCAAAAAATTGAATATCTAATTCAACAAAAACTAAAATTTTCTCCCAAAGGTCAGTAGCTTTCACAGGAAGGGGAGAAAAATTAAATGGAAGACCCCCAATAATATTTGCTGAACAGCCATCCCTTAAATTCTTCTACATCAATTAAGAAACCCCCTGCTATATCTATCTTCTGAATTCCAAGGCGAAAATGAAGCCAAACGTTTGCATTGATAAAAAAATTTCAGACCGAATTTAATTCTGCAAAGTTACTCTACTAAAGTCACAAAATTGGAGTCCAAAGATTTCAACTTTTGTTGAGTATTAAAATTTAATTATTATTCTAAAGACACTTATTTTTTTCAAAGCTCAAAAATGTAAAGTTTTCTTTAATTTGTGCTGTTTTATCAGACAACTCCATCGATATATTCAGATAATACAGATTGAGAAAATATAGACATTCCGATTCAATTAATATTTCCGAATGTTTGGTTAAACCAAACATGATATACGTAACTACAAATCACCATAGTTGTAATTCGACACTTACACCCGGTTTCTGAAAGGCTGGTCAAAGTTAACAGAACTGTTAATGTCAAATCAGTCCGAGTTTTTGCGCTTTGCGCAACTCAGATGGGGGTTAACAAGAGATTGATCACTGATTAGTTAACATTTGTGTTGATCAGCCTTTCAGAAACCGGGGGTAAATTTGTGTTATTTAACACGATCTTCGTCGCCCGCTGTGCCTTATCAATGATCTCCAGATTTTAATGACCCCCAAATATTCTATGGACCCAATACAAATAATGGTTAAACTGACCGGGCATCGTGACAAGACACACAAGATACTATCTGACCCTGCCTCGTACAGTTCAGGATTCGACGGGATGATGTTTCGAGTCGAAAGATTTGGTGATTTGTGTGGCAAAATGAGATACACATTTTTCAATATACTCTACAGAGAAATCGAAAGAGAGGTTTTCTCTCACAAAGGGCACAGCCGGATAAATATGGGAAATCTGCCCCCATGGCTTTTTTGACTCACACTCAGGGGATCGATTTGGTATCGAATAAGAATAATTCACCTCAATTTTTAGCCCTTCAACTCAAACGGCTTTCGAGATTTTCAAAAACCCCTGTTTTTTAGATTTCAATTTTTTTTTATAGTAAAATTCGGAATTAATCAATGGTGATTTTTTTCTGATTCTTAGGAGTCTAAAATAAAAAAAATTTATACGATCATGATTCCTTAACGAAAAGCCGATTTTTAACGAAGGAAAGAAAATAAAAATTTTTTTTTGGCCTTTTTGAAATATGTGAATTACCAAAACTCGTCAGAACAAGTATTTTTTGCTCCTATAGACTCAGCAATTTTTTGGATTTTTTTCCTAATATCTTGCGTTTTAACACACTCTTTTTTTTTTGAAAAAACAAGCAAAAATTTTTTCACTGATGAAGACTACTCTAGTAATTGTTTTGATTATAATATTTATTTTTGTTGTATCAAAATTCAAAATGATTTCCAATTGTATACAAAAATAAAACAATCGTCTCCAAGTATCTTTTGAATCATTAATAGCCCTTTTACTTACTTTCGGTTCATAATTTTTTTATGTTTATATATATATTTTTGATGAAAAAAAATTCCTATGAATTTTTTCAAATAGAAAAAAAGTGTGTTAGACGCTGGATTTTAGGAAAAAAAACAATTTTTTTGAAATTGTTCAACCACTTCAAAAAATCCAAAAAAATTCCTGAGTCTAGAGGAGCATAAATGACATGTTCTGACGAGTTTTGGTGATTGACATATTTCAAAAAGGCTAAAAAAAAAAGATTTCAATTTTCTTTCCTTCGTTGAAAATCGGCTTTTCGTTAAGGAACCATGATCGTATGTTTTTTTTTATATTTTAGACTCCTAAGAATAAGAAAAAAAATCACCATTGATTAATTCTGAATTTTACTACAAAAATAAAATTAAAATCTAAAAAACAGGTTTTTTGAAAATCCCGAAAGCTGTTTGAGTTGAAGGGCTAAAAATTGAGGTGAATTATTATGTAAGGTCAGGTAAATATGATCGGGTAAGTAACGTCAGTTAAGTAAGGTAAGGTAAGTAGGATAAGGTAAGTACTTATCGAGTATGGTATGTAAGTTGTAAGTAGGTTTAAGTAAGTGAGGTATGGAGAAAATATAGAAAAATTGTAACCAATACAGACCACCATTTTTTTTGGGAAGATTGGTTATATTCAACGAAATTTTTATATAAAACGATTATGAAGAAGCTTTTTCTCATTTCGACCTGAGGATTAACTTCAAGGAACGTTACTCCCTTAGACCAGACTGTCCATAGTATCACGACAGACGTCGAAATAATGTTCATAGAATTCACAGAATTCAGTGATTCTAGTGAACGATTCTGATATTATATTTCCATCGCCACCCGAAATCAAATTTGACAAGTCTATAGAAGACAAAGATCATTAAACATTTGAATTTGCAACTCCTTCACAATAATCACATACATCTAATAAGAATCGAAAAAAATAAGGTTAATTCTACAATTGATTGTGATAAAAAATTATATACGATTTACACTAATTTATTTAATATTGTGACTCGTTTCGTCGACACAGCAACTTCATCAGACTACTATAATAACACTAAGTTTTAACAAGTAATGATCTCACAATCGATGACCTGGACATGGAGTCTTTCTGTTCTTTCCGTTCTTATGACTTACATACATCTTATATACAGGGTGTCCCAAAAATACCACGCGAAAGTGACACTGGAGATAGATTGGCATTAGGTCTATCAGATAGCATCAACAGGACCTCAGTAAAAGTCCGCTGGTTTTCGAGATATCACCACTTTTGTGTATTTTTTAAAAATCTCCAGTTTTCATGGTATATCGATACGGAGCTCGTGTCTAATTGAATCGAGGTCGCTGATCACGAATATGCAATTAGTTTTTCCCTAAGTGATGTACTTCATGAAAATTTTCACTTAGAGTGAAAAAATTGACGAAAATAGGTCAATTTCGGAAGTTCACACCGCCCAAAAAAATTGGAGTAAGGTGTTGTTGATTTTTGCCGTCATATATGGATCCTTTATCTACTGAATAATCCAAACAGAAAATGTCCAGGCCGTACTATTCGGAAATTATGATTTTTTTCCCAAGGGTCTGTTTTTCGGAAAACTCATTTCGCGGTATTTCCGCGGAAAATTCTCTAATGAAAAATCCGATCATATATTCGTAATCTACGGCCCCAAATTAGTAAATGACGTAATTTGCATCGAAATCGGAGACCGGACGAATTTTGGCAATTTTTTAATACATTAGCCTTAAAAAAATCCCATTTTTCGAGAAAAATTTGTTGACGCAAAACTATGAAATGGGTACTTATTCTTATAGATTCGGGGCCGTAGATTCGTGAATCTACCATCAGATATTTATTACAAAAATTTTCCGAGGAAATATCGCGGAAAGAATATTCCGGAAAATAGACCCTCGGGAAAAAAATCATAATTTCCGAAGCGTACCACCTGGTCATTTATTGTTTGGATGATTCGATAGATAAAGGATCCAAATATGACGTAAAAAATGAGCAACACCCTACTCCTATTTTTTTGGGCGGTGGAAAGTTCCAAAATTGACCTATTTTCGTCAATTTTTTCACTTTAAGTGAAAATTTTAATAAAGTACGTCACTTAGGGAAAAACTAATTACATATTCGTGATCAGCGACCTCGATTTAATTAGACACGAGCTCCGTATCGATATACCATGAAAAAAATTTTTTGGGTCGGCACTTAGAAATATTTTTGACCCGGAATCGGAGGAATATTCTTCTTTCCCGTCCCAAATCTATGGTTTTCACATCTCAATAACCAAATTTTCCCCGATTATTGGTCGGTGGACGACGTTTAGATTTATGTATCTATTTTTTCTGTATCTCTATCCGTTCGGAAAATATTAGGTAATGAGCGAATCCGTCAAACGCCAAAAAGTTTTCTCTAGTATCCAACAGATACAAAAATCTACAATTTTCCGATTAGGTCGACGCGGCTTTGGTTATTCACTAAATCGGGCACGCAGATCACGAATCTGTAATTAGATTTTCCGTATCTCGATTAGTTTCGGAGCAATGACGAAAAAAGTCGCAATTTCTGGCTCTACCTCCGGAAAATGGACTAATCAGTCGGATTTTTCGCCATATTTCCAAAATTAATCGAGATACGGAAAACCTAATTACAGATTCGGAATCTACGTCCTCGATTTAGTGAATAGCCAAAGCCGTGGCGATCTTATCGGAAAATTCTAGATTTTTGTATGGGTTAGATTTTAGACAAAGGACTCACAGCTCTGGCAATGTGTTAGTTGTTGTATGCATTTTATCAATATTTCACAGGAAACAGGTCATAAATACTTCTACAATGGTTGAAGTATTACAAGATATTTTACTTGCAATTATCTTTTCGTGGAAAATATTAATTTAAAGGGTGAGACCACCCATGCAAAATTAAACCAGTTAACCCAAAACATTTAAGTTTTACAAGCGAGCTGCTTTGTTTAGAAATACAAATGAGTGCTTCCCAACATGTGAAGTCATGGGACGCAACAGTGGTGATAACTCGAAAACCAGCGGACTTTTACTGAGGTCATGTTGATGCTATCTGATAGACCTAATGCCAATCTATCTCCAGTGTCACTTTCGCGTGGTATTTTTGGGACACCCTGTATAAAATTCTCGTGTCACAATGTTCGTTCCCGTACTCCTCCGAAACGGCTTGACCGATTCTCATGAAATTTTGTGAGCATATTGAGTAGGTCTGAGAATCGGCCAACATATATTTTTCACACCCCTAAGTGATAAGGGTTGTTCACCCCTAAATTTTTTTTTTTATTTTTGGACGAAATTTTTTGTTTTTATTTTTTTATAAGGTAGCATTACAAAATACATACAACCCTGAATTTTCACCCTTCTATCACCAACCCCTATTTTTTAATAGTCATTTTAGTAATTAATCATTTTTCATCCCGCTCGATAACTGATCAATTATCACTTGGTAAGTTATCCCAGAGAAAGAGCTAATTAAAACCAAGTCGCCGTATTTTTTGTGAATGTTTTTCACTCTATTTCGATTAAAATTTCCCTGAGCTTATGGCAAAGCCAAAATTTTTGTACAAAAAAAAATATTTATTTTTATTAAAGTATCAAGGCAGTTTATTCCTGCTATACTTAGTGCTAGATTTTTTAAAATTTCCACGTCTTTCTGGATCAACACTCATTTGCCAGACTATACCGGTGTCACGTCCCAGTAAACAGCACGGAGTAGGGATGAGAAGGAAACCGGTCTCCTGTCTGTCTCACCTTTTCTCACTTTTCTTAACCAGATACGTTTGACTGGGTAGTTCGTATTCGCAATTGAACCCGGTAGGTGGCGCCGAAATCGGGTTCTAGGTATTTTTTAGAATTACGTGTTTGAGTGGGTCCCTGGATAACTTGGAAATTCAACTGTCCCGGTAGGAGGCGCTGCAATCGGGTTCTAGGTTTTTTTTTAAGATTTTTCGCATTTGGAAATGAAATTGCAACCGCAATAACCGATTTGGCGCAGGCGAAGTTGCGTGGGTCAGCTAGTATTTACATAATTTTATATAAGTAGTATCTGGTAAACATTCAATATAATTCATTCCTACCACTTCATACATTTATTTTCTATTTAAATAGATTTAGTAACGGAGATAGATTTGAGATTTAATTGATCATTAACCAAAATTTAGTTAATGAACAATTAGTAATACATAGGAAAAACAGGTAGAAACAACACAATCACAGCTATCAAAACAACAAAATTAATTCTGATTATTCGAATAATTTATTAGCAGAACGGCATAAGTTCAACCCGGATTTTCAAGTACACCATTCGAATTCAGGTGCGGAAGTAAATTTTTGGGAAATAGTGGAAATAAATAGAAAAAAACATACAGATAATTTAATTATCCGGCATTACGTAGTATGTTACATCGGCTAATTGATATACCTACCTTTATACGAAGGAAAATATTGTAGAGAATTAGAAATTATATCGAACAAATAGCAGTAAATAATATATCTGATCCAAAGTTAATCGTAAAAATGTTGAAGATTAAACAGTTTAAAAAAAACAATCACTCTAGAATCTCAGACTTCTTAGACATATGTCAGACGACAAAATTTGTTGTACACAAGTGCGCAGTTTTTGGTGCTCTTGTTCCTCGGAACAGAGTGCTTATTTGCGTAGCGTCTTGTCAGTAGCATTATTTAAGTGGAACAACAATCGATCTTGGATTCTTGAAATATTACTTAAGCACCCTTATTCCCCTAAAAATCCGGCATTGGCCTTTTGAAAATCCGATCAAATTCAATCTCAACCACAACGTTCCTACGTAGGTCTGTTAGAGACGTGCCTAATCCAACCCAGCACTTCAGATAAGATCGAAATGTCCCCTAATGCATTAAAGCAAAGTGTTTGGGTGGACAAATGCTTGTAACTTTTGATCTGATAACCGGTCTATTCGTACAAGAAAATGGTATTTTTCTGGTGCCATACGGAACTTATTTCAAGCCTTTCAACCTTCATTACAGAAACGTTGATAAGGCCCATCTTTCGACTCTGTATCGCTTAGAGTGCTACAATGGTTTTGATGGACATGGACTGTTAGTATATGATGATGACGACGAGATTTTATGTTCATTGTTATTGACTGAATACCAGCTGGCAAATATGGTTGAAGCAAGGCAAAAACGTTCAGCGGTATGATCATTTTTGGTACTTCTGGTATTTCCAAATAATACTCTAAAAGTAATAAACCTAAAATAAAATAGCATTTCTGTTGACAGATGGCTCTGATATTTGGTGAACACCTTTACTAGTAGTAACCACTAGGAAAGTATCCAAAGCCAACTGAAACTTGAAAATTAAAATGGGTTCAAGCCCTGTGGACAGGAGCTTTCTGGCGCTCTAGTTCAAACAGACAAATTATATCTCCGAAAGTATTGGTTTCTCAGAGTTGGGAATTATATCAATGTATTCATATGATAGAACTGCATCATAAAGGAAATTCAATTCAAATAATAGTTTATATATCAAGATTAAATGAGCAATCATGAGAATGAGAACTGCACCATGGAAGAAATCAAATTAAATCTGACCAATTTTGCCCAATAACGAACTCAACCGAGATATCCATCTCCCTAACCAACTATGAAAATTTCAAGTACCTAGCTCATTCGGTTCGAGAGTTATTGTAGAAAAAAATTTTTCAAATTTTTTTTTTACACTTTGCGGTAATCTGGTCGATACAAAACTTCACATGCGTATAAAGGTCATGATTCTACAATTTGATGCTAAATTTCAGATAGATCGAGTTATCGGTTTCGGAAATATTCATAAAAAATATTTTTAATAAAATCGGCCATAACTCCGAAACCGCTTGATGGATTTCGCCCATTAACGAGCTCGTCCGAAATATTTACGCTCCAAACCCAACTTGCTAATTTCAATCCGCTAACTCCTTTCGTTCGAGAGTTATCGTGCCTACGGCCGGCCGGCCAGCCGACAGAATCGATTTCGACCTCGGATTCTTGATCAGTGAGTCGAACCAAATCGTTTGAGACCATTTTCAGCCAAAAATTCCAAAATTACAGACAAGACAGGGCAAATTGATAAGCACTCTGTTCCGAGGAACTAGAGCGCCAAAAAAACAAGTTTCGTATGACAATTGCCCAAAACAGGTTTAAAGTACCTACAAATAGTAGATTTTCCATAAAACATGTATGAAAGAAGAGAAGTAATAATGAAAAATTACCTTGTAATCGATCAATAATTTCCTGATCTACGTTCACCAAATTTTCTCCTCTCTCGAACTACAGAATTATGCTTTCAATATTTACGTAATATTTTCAAACATTTTTGGGTGAGGTCCCCGTTGCATCGCTAAAATACGAGTATTTCAACCCCAATATTTTTGAAGTTATAATATTCCCTTCCGTCAGTCCCGTCATAAATTGAGAGAACTGAGCATTCTATGTCTATGGATGAAAAGCAGTCTCACTACTCTCAGATCTCTTACTTCATGTTCCGTTCCGAAATGTAAGACTTTTCTGAGAAAAACTAATTTCGGAGCAAACAACTGAGATTTTTCTCACTTCACTCACAATTCTTCGATTGATTAGATAATGTCATGTCTCAGGAAAATAAGTTGACATTATGACAATTCATACATAGAATAATCATATCATTCTGTGACAACGTAGAAATACGATTTATTATTGAAATTTTGAAAAATCATATCTCCGAAAGTATTAGCTTGTTAGAGTTAAAAATATTATCATTTGATTATTATGGTAGAACTGCTTATTGAAAAAAATTTAATTAGGAATTTTTTTGTAAAAAAAAAAAGTTTATTTGTTACTCTGAAACCATCTGTCCGATTTTGCCCAATAACGAACTTAGCTGAGATATTTATCTCTCAAACCTACTCTGAAAATTTCAACTGACTAGCTCATTCCGTTCGAGAGTTATCGTGCCTACGGCCAGCCAGACGGACGGCCGGACAGAATGAATTTCGACCACGGATTCTTGATCAGTGAGTCGAACCAAATCGTTTAAGATCATTTTCATCGAAAAATTCGAAAATTACAGACATTTGGGCAAATTGATAAGCACTCAGTTCCGAGGAACTAGAGCGCCAAAAAGGAAAAAAAATGTTAATTATAGGTTTTATTGAAACGAAATATAATAAAGATGTAGATAAGTACTAAAAGCTAAGAATTAATTAGGTTGTTCATTTTCTCATGGCACAATTGTACTCGATTGAAGTGATTTGTGCTACAAATAATGTATTTGTCTAAATTTTCATACAGGGTGTTTTTCTTTTAACGTCAATTGCATCTTGCTGTTTTTCACGCCAATCGTACAGTTTCATTCATTGGTGTCAAAAATATACTTTTGAGGCATACATCATTGGAAAAACACCATTACTATACAGAGTGTTCTTTTTCTCACGGCACAATTGTACGTGATTGATATGTGCCACATACTCATAACGTAACAATTTTTTGTAGAATATCGACATAAAGACGTATGTAAAATTTTGTGGGAATCGTACCCCTAGAAAATTTAAAATAAATAAAAAAAAAAATTGGTCGAGTCAGGAGCTTTTGCGCGTATGTTCTATTGTCCATTCTCCTGTATTGGACACTCTTAATCGAAAAAAGCGCATAAGCTCCTGACTTAACGTCAGTGCTTGAACCAATTTTTCATTTGTATAATAAATACTACTATTTTAATATATAATAAAATTTCTCTGAAAATTACATAATTCAATCTACATCGACATCTAAGTAAACGATTCCTTCGCTGCTAGGAATTTGTTTTGCTATTAATATTATATAGGTAGCTTGATTTGTGTTTTTAAATAAGACACCCTATGGATCCTAAATGAAGTGATTCTGAGCCGTAGTTCATAGGAACTTTTTTGCTCGAAACACCCTGTTCATGTATTTATTGCATGCTTTCAATATTTTCCAGTAATTGGTTATGTTGCTTGTCGGAAATTAATTTGTTTTTATTTTTATTTTTATTTTTATTTTTATTTTTTATTAAATTTATATTATCAATATTATGCCAATTATTTTGAAAAAAGGTAAAGATATTACGCCCTATAAGATTTATTTCGATATCACGCAGAAAATATTACAAATCAGATTTTTTCTTCGGCTCATCCACGCCCCAGGTTTTCACCTGCCTGGCACAACTTGAATAGAAAAAAATCACAGCGAAAAACCGCAAGACCTCGTGGCCAACACACACAATGGTCATCATAAATACGTAACACCCATTTCCCGATCCTCGCAACAAAAGATCCGATTTTCAAAAGAACACATGCCTTCATTTAGATCATGACGGAGGGAGAAGACATTCAAAGTGACTGTTTTGTGGGTATAACTAACGCATTCTACCACGGCCATTGTTCGCAATTTCCAAGGACCGAGGTATAAAAGACCGCTCATAAGTTAAAGTCATTCGGGAGGAACCGATACGTCTTATTCCTTCCCTTTTGGAACGCTGAGGAAGATTCGGCGGTAGTTTGATTCCGTTTAAAACTACCCTTGGAAACCATCGATATCGTATTAGGTGGAGGTGACGGTTCTGTATACGAAACTTATTGGAAACTAGATTTTGCTGCGACCATGCTAGCTTAGAGTTTGGATATTCACTTAATGTGTTAAATAATTTTTGTCTTATTTTTTTTAAATTTTCTATTGATATGACCTTCAAGAAATTTCGCAACAAATTGCGCGTTGGCATTCTACAACTCACTACCATGTTTGAATTGGATCGGATTCGTATTTTTCGAGTTATTGAGGAAATAACAACACAATTTCAGATTGGTATAACTCCAAAATCTGTTTGGCCGTTTATACCTATTACCAAACTTAAATGACGTATCTGGATACGGAACCTACCCTGAAAATTGCAAGTCGTTATCTCTTTTCGTTCTCAAGTACATTTTGATGTTCTGGGGAACATCACGTTATCATTTTGCCCATATCTCTGTAATTTTCGAATTGTTTGCCGAAAATGGTCTCAAGCGATTGGGTTCGACTCGCTGATGAAGAATTCGAGGTCAAATTTGATTCTGTCCGGCCGGTCGTCCGTTGCCACGATAACTTGAGAACAGAAAGAGATAGCGACTTGACATTTTCAGGGTAGTACGTCGACGTATCCCAATACGACGGACAAGTTCGTTAATGGGTACAATCGGCCCAATGGTTTCCGAGTAATAATTTTTTTTTCAACCAATACAAATAGTGAATGTCAAATTGCACCACTGCTAATGGCAAGCTGTAGATCATTTAATTTTTACCAACCTTGCAGTATTAAATTTGGCAAAACATTTCACTTTCCGTAAAGTTAGAGTTTCGTAAAAAAATTCCTACTTGATAAAATTATGAAATAACTATTAAAGGTTTTTTTTATAAAAGCTAATTATATATCATTATAAAGGTTACATTAGGGATGTTTTGCTAGAATTGGAACTCCTCAATTGATTTTAGTTTTTTTCTTGATGCAACTTGAAGTATAGATTTAAGTATTTTCTACATGTTTCTGTAAGTTTGAGGACTCATTACTTTTTCTAGCTAACATCTCAATAAAACCATAATGTTATAAGAATCTGCCACCATTAAAAATTGAAAAAAAAAAAAAATGATTGCCTGTTTTACCAATTTGTAATAAAAACTACACTTTAAAGTTAAGAAAGTGGTGAAACTAGAAGAAAGCAGAAAACTTTTTTTTAAATATCCAGGGGGCTAGGGCCAAATAAATTAGGGCTGAGTGAGTAGAAGATTACCCCACCTATCCACCTTTTTCGTATATTCAACCTTCTGCAAAACACCCTGTATGTGATGTTACAAAACGGTGAAATCTATATATCATTTAATGAACGAGCTGGTAAAATTTCCTGACAATAGGTCCGTTCTGATAAAATTATTTTTCCTCGAATATTACCTGCATGAAAGGTACCCTCTCCCACTGATCTAACCTCGATGGTCTGCAAATTGTCAAGAACATTATAACTCGACAATATGTATTGGATCATCCTCAGAACACAATGGATTTAACTCCAAAGTGAAATACGATGTAAGACGCCCTAATGTGGTCAACTCTCTTTGACATTCGCCACCGGCAGATGTTTACCAATATCCTTAAGCTTCAAAGAAAATCAAACAATTCCTAGGTACGATATTGATGGCTTCTGAAGAGGCGTAACCTCAAGTTCTGCAAATTTTGTGACACGATTAGTGATTTATGGTTACGCGGTTGAAGAAAGAATGAGTCTAGATCTCGAAATGTTTATTCTAAGGGAGGGAAACTCATAGAAAAATTGGTTGAAATACTGACGTGAAGTCAAGAGTTTTTGCGCGCATGTTTCATTGTCTATTCATGCCTCATACGAAGTCGATCGAGCATATTTCCTGAAATATAAAAGTTTTCAAGATAACTGAAAAGAAGAAAATTCAACCTTAAACTCTATTGGATACAAGAGATTAATTTAATGCTACAATAATTTTAAAATAAAGATTACGTTCTCTTCTCGAAATAATCGGCAATCTGAGAATTGAATGCGCCTGTTCTGGGGAACATCGCATTATCATTTTGCCAAATGTCTGTAATTTTCGAGTTTTTTGCCGGAAATGGTCTCAAACGATTGGGTTCGACTCCCTGATGAAGAATTCGGGGTAAATTTGAAATTGTCCAGCTGACAGTTGCCACGATAACTTGAGAACGGAAAGAGATAGCGACTTGAAATTTTCAGGGTAGGTGGCGCATCTCAACTCAATACGACGGACAAGTCCCTTAATGGGGATAATCGGCCCAATGGTTTCCGACTAATAATTTTGTCTACAACCAATACTAATCCGATCGAATTGAAACTTGGTGAGTAGTTATAGAATACAAACTTAAAAATGTTTGTGAAAATCATATCATTAGAAAATTTTGAAATATTATTTATGTCACGATAACCTGAGAACGGAAAGAGATGGCGTTTATTTTTAGGGTACGTTGTGCATCTGAGTGCGTCATTTGAGATTGTTAATATAAGCATAATCGGCAAAATTTGCTTGTTATTTCCTCAATAACTCGAAAAATACAAAACCGATCCAATTCAAACGTGGTTATTAGTTGTAGAATGCCAACGCTAAAATTCTTGCGAAATTTCGTGAGGATCGTATCACTAGAAAATTTTTAAAAACTCATTGAAAATCATTGAAAAAAATTATACATATTCTATTAATAACTATTCATCCGACATTGCTGAAATTCTGCGAGAGCCTTCAGAACTTAACTCTACTACTGCCAAGTTCCAAGTTTGAATACGATCGGATCTATATTGATTGGAGATCCGAGCAGCCTTGTGTGAGTTCAGTTGCTGGATGGCTAACCGTTGGCCAGATATCTTTCGAACGAAAATAGATAAGGTTGCGCATCTGAATGCGCCATTTAAGTTCATTAATTGGCGTAATCGGCCAAATTGTTTCGGAGTTATACTAATCTGAAATTTTGTTGTTATTTCCTCTATAACTCAAAATATACATATCTGATCCAATTAATACTCGGTGATTACTTGTAGAATGCCAACTCACTAATTTTCGCGGGATTTCGTGAATATTGTGTCCTGGAGTTTTTTGAGGCGTTAGTGTTTTCGTATTTCAAGTCTAATAGAATACATATTATGACAAAATTTAAAAATCTCTGATCAAAGACGATTCTCTACTGATGCCTGTCATTAAAATGGTATGAAATGTATTTATATATTATAAAAGCTGAGAAAACAGTATATATCGATGTTAAATTCGTAGTAGAGTGTCCAATAGAGGTGAGTAGACAATAGAACACGCGCAAAAGCTTCTGACGACAGTGTTTGTTTTTTGACTTCACCTTTTAATACAATACCGAGTTTTTTTTAGACATGAGTGAATGTTTTTGTTTAATGAGCCACATATAAATAAATTCATATGCTAAAAGAATGGGCGCCTAGTAAAATGGATTTCTTATGGATGAGTATTTGCAATAAAATATTATTCTCGCACGATATAACATAGTATTAACATGATTTTAAGTGCATGGCTATTGGCTATACGATACCATCTTAATCAAAAAATATTCTGTATTTGGCAAATACAAGATATGTTCCGAAAGCTATTCTAAATAATATACAAAATGCTTTTCTAAAAATAGTATTCAAAAGTGTTCAAACCTTTATTGTTTAATACCTATACTATTCATTTCTGAGGCTTTTCAGTTCTAGCGTAAAACTTGAATGAGAATGGACAAAATTAAAATTCGAGCACTAAGGCCTCAACTCTACTTAGGGGTAACCAAGTTACCGGGGAGTTAATTCTATAAAAAATTTTCCATGGTTTTCGGCAATTGACATTTGCGCTCATGCATTTTCTGCATTCAGAAGTGAAAAAAAACTTCCTATAAAGTATTCTACATGAGACCCTGAAAAGTGGATGATCCTCTGGTCTACGCACAACTTTTTCGTTAATAAATACCACGGAATTTTTTACACAAATACGGACAAAGTCAATTGAACAAGCTCTTTATATTTTTATTTCTCATAAATGTAGAGATAACTGGAAACCAACGCAGGTGCGCGGAAATTTATGGTATGAATGTCGGAATTCCTGCTAGAAGTCGTTACAGTTCGCAAGAAAATATGAGCGTAAAGCAGAGGCAAATATGCGACATAATCGTCGAGCGCCATGAACTCGAAGATGTCGTTCTATGATTAAAAACAAAGTCCAGTGAGTAGTGGAGCAGAATTATTTATCGCAGCTAGTCGGTCGACTTTCATTGTAAGTTTACAAATCGAAGAAAGCAGTGGCATAGCCACAGGGGGCTATAGGCACAGACTAACCACATGGGTCACCCTACATTTGGAGGGATTCATATTTGACCTTGCAATTTACTACGAGAATATAATTTTGGCTGTATTCTTAAATCCATGTAAATCCATGTAAAATGTAACGATAGGGATAACCAGGATGCATAAAATAAAAAATAGTGGGAGCCCTGTGGACAGGAGCTTTGGCGCTCTTGTCCAATCTTTGACAAATCATATCTCCGAAACTATTGGTTCTCAGAGTTGGGGATGATATCAATGGATTGTTATGATAGAACTGCATCATAAAATAAATTTAATTCAAATAGTAGTTTATTGCTCAAGATTAAATGAGCAATCTGGCATGATTCAACCTTGTGAAATGGGTTGTTGCAACTTACACTAGGCGCATAGTTTTCACAACTCGAAATACCTAAGGAAAGAATCATCGAAATGTCTAGAGCAAGGCTGGAGACAATCATAGCAGATTGTCCATTTATTCCTGATATTTGTGTAGGTAGAGACTGACGAACAAATTATTTTAATAGTTAAAAATAAATTAATAAAATACTATCTCCTTTTCATAATTTAATAGTTCATACCCCTAACACATTCATTCTGAATTATGAACCTTAACTCAAGAAAAAATATTTGATACACAAATGTAGATCCATATTTCAGCATTTTTTTGGTAGCAACATTATGAAAATACTGTACATAGGAACATGTCTCACTACTTAAGGAAGTAAAAGGTTATATAAACCTCAGTGGTCAACGAACAGTAATTTCTTTTGATGATTCCGTTATGTTCTTCTTTCCTATTGCCTTCATAAACATAATCATTAAAATGATCCAATTCTAAATCTTCTGAAACATCATCCCGAATTTATACATAAATTATTCATATGCAACCAGTCAATATTATTTTCGATTTCAAAACAGTCTTGTATGTATTCACAAATTCAAGAATCGGATACTTGTTTTCCAGCAGAAAATATTTTCAAACTACGAATTGACATGTTTCTAATAGCTAGATACGATTACATTTGTGAAGAGTGAACACAGAAAGATAGAAGTCGCATTCTGTGAATACATATAACTACGATCTATTATTGAAATTTTTAAAAATCATATCTACAAAATTAAAAATTTGAATTTTTTTTTAAATTTATTAAAACACACAGAATATAACGTTCTACACAATATAGTCTTGTCAACAAGTACTTCTTTGGTCAAAATTTTTGCGTATTCTCCGAAAATTATGATTGAGTGTCATTCGATTTGGAATGTTATGTAGATAGTTTTTGAGAAAATGCGCTCGCAAAAATTGCAATAGTCATAAACAAAGAAGAGGGTTTAGTTTTTCGCCAATATCTCAAACACTATCTGAAGTAATTCAAATTTGAAAAAAGATTCAAGAAGAGCAGGAAATTTCCTAAATCCCAACTCCCAGGACTAGAACCAATATTTATAATTTTCCCAGAGCACGAACATTAAAATTGAAAGTGTGATAATTGTTAAATTATTAATCTGAGAATTTTCTCCTTTCTTGGAGCTATCTCTCAAAGGTCTTAGAATAGATTCCTGTTGGAAAATTTGAAAAATTGTTAATTTTCGTTCGATATCAACAATTTACTCAAGTGAAAAATTATGAAGCTTAAATTGTTTTCAAAAGAAAATTTCAAATTATCTCATAAACAACGCATTGGTTCATAACAATTTTTTAAACAATAGGAGATAATAATTATTAAAAATTATTTTTAAGTAGTTTCTGATCATAAGAAAACGGACCAATAGTAATATTATAAATTGAAGCTTGATAATTTTTCACTTAAGTAAATTGTTCATAACAAAACGAAAATTAATAATTTTTAAAAATTTCCAATTGAAATCTATTCTAAGACCTTTGAAAAATAGCTCCACGAAAGGAAAACATTCTCAGATTAATAGTTCAACAATTATCGTAATTGCAATGTTGATGTTCGTACTAAAAAAAATTGTTAATTAACTAATGGATAACTAATTGAAAAATCGCGATAAACATTTTTGGACCACGGATTATTGTTCATTGATCTATCCCGCAAGCGCCTGAATTTTTTCAATTTTTGGCGCTCTAGTTCCTCGGAACTGAGTGCATATCAATTTGCCCAAATGTCTGTAATTTTGGAATATTTCGATGAAAATGGTCTTAAACGATTTGGTTCGACTCACTGATCAAGAATCCGTGGTCGGAATTCATTCTGTCCGGCCGGTCCGGCCAGCCGGCCGGCCGTCCGTAAGCACGATAACTCTCGAACGGAATGAGCTAGAGAGTTGGAATTTTCAGAGTAGGTTTGGGGGATGAATATCTCGGCTAAGTTCGTTATTGGGCAAAATCGGACAAATGGTTTCGGAGTAACAAAAAAAAAATTTTTTTTTTACGAAACAAATTCCAAATCAAATTTTTTTTAATAAGCAGTTTTATCATAAGAATCCACCCATATCATTTTCAACTCTAACAAGCTAATACTTTCGGAGATATGATTTTTTAAAATTTCAATGTAAATCGTATTTCACAGATTGATATAATTATTATTCTATGTATGAATTCTCATAATGTCAACTTGACAGAAGGGAATATTGTAACTTCAAAAATATTGGGGTTGAAATACTCGTATTTTAGCGATGCAACGGGGACCTCACCCGAAAATGTTTGAAAATATTACGTAAATATTGAAAGCATAATTCTGTAGTTTGGTGAAAGTTCATCAGGAAATTTTTGATCGATTACAAGGTAATTTATTTTTACTTATCTAATAAACTATTATTTGAATTAAATTTCCTTTATGATGCAGTGATATCATATGAATACATTGATATAATTCCCAACTCTGAGAAACCAATACCAGATATAATTTGTCTGTTTGAACTAGAGCGCCAGAAAGCTCCTGTCCACAGGGCTTGAACCCATTTTTTTATTTTCATATTTAATAAGTTTAAATAATATTTTATATTATATAAGATTTTATTCATCAAAGGTACGAAGGGGGTGAGGCTTGCGGAAGCCGGAATACCCGTTTTCGGGCGTATTTTCAACCCTCTAGGAAAATTATAAATATTGTTCCTACAGTTCCGGCAGTACGGATTTTTTTATAGAAAATTTCCTCCTCTATTTGAATCATTTTTCAAATTTGACTGATCTCAAATAGTTTTTGAGATATTAGCGAAAACCTACACCTCCTTTTTTTTCACTTAATTATTTATAACTATTGCATTTTTGCGAGCGGCCTTAGTATTTTCTCAAAAACTATCTACATATCATTCCGAATCAAATGTTCGGAGAATACGCAAAAATTTTGACCTAAAAAGCACGTACTTGTTGACTAAACTGATATTCTTGCTGGTCAGTTTAATTTGAAGCTTTCTAACTTCATTTAAATAAATTCCAGTCTGCCTTAGACACACTGAAGGGTAGTTCTCACGAAATGTTCCACTTTGGTGTTCATGACAGTTTTCTGCTACATAAAACTGGTTTAATCGATTAATTCTCTATATTATATCCTTTTGAAATGTAACAATCACTATAAAGAATAAAAAATTGCAAAATTTCAAAAATTTCAATTTTCAACGTTAGTTTTCTATCCAGAAGAATTGAAAACCTCACCTCCCTGACTGTTCCTCTTAGATATCGCATTGTCCTAAACTTAAAATTATAGCATTAATGGAATTCTGGCACAGCGTATTTTTAGTTCATTATCCACAATTAACTAAATAATGTTGACATGATAAAATTTCAATAAAAAAATTATCGGTGTTCGAATTATACTTATATTAGACGATGTTCCTGCATTATCTATCACCTCCGTGAAGCGACATTGTAATTTGACTCTTTAATCGCAAGATGACGGTATCGTCATCGTGGACCGCCTGGAATATCGGTTGATGCGCAGGTAATACTGACCACTTGAGATTTGAACTTCAAAGTGTAACTTATTGGTTAAATTCTTACCCAAGTGATAAAGACGTGTATGGGAAATTTGGGATTCTCACTTCCGTGAAGATGAATTGTAAGGTAGGAGATTATTTTATTCAATTATTTGTTATCTGAATATACTTAATTACGAAAGTTATTTAATGAGTTAAAATATTTTATTGAAGCCTTTTTCTTTAAATGAGATATTCTATAAAAAAGTAAAATTTCTCACCTCCGTGAATATAGTAATTCACGGAGGTGAGGTACTCTTCACGGATGTGATAATAATATTCTGTTCCTCCTTTCAGGACATGAATTCTAACATTATTAAAAAAAAAATAAGAAAAAAGTCTATGAGAAAAATCTATGAGAAGACTTCATGAAGCCCGAAAAAATGATCCTGAATTATACGAAGAAGAAAAACGTAAAGAACGAGGGCTATTATAAAAGAAAAAAGGAAGGAAAAATTAAAAATATTCTGGATATGTCCGAAAGAGAAAAATTGGTTCAAGCACTGACGTGAAGTCAGGAGCTTTTGCGCGTATGTTCTATTGTCCATCCTCCTGTATTGGACACTCTTAATCGAATTTACCATGGTGAATTCTATTGTTCGTTCTCCTGTATTGGACACTCTCTTAATCGAATTTACCATGGTGAATTCTATTGTCTGTTCTCCTGTATGAAACACTCTTAATCGAATTTACCATGGTAAATTCGATTAAGGCTGTCCAATACATGAGAATAGACAATAGAATTCACCATGGTAAATTCGATTAAAAGTGTCCAATACAGGAGAATGGACAATAGAACATACGCGCAAAAGCTCCTGACTTCACGTCGGTGCTTGAACCAATTTTTTTATATTAAGGATATATGAATTTTTTTTTTCATTTAAAATTTAACATTATTTCATTTCCGTGAATTTTGTCTCACATCCGTGAATGCTGGTTTCATGAAAATCTCATTATTTCACAAAATACCAACGAAAGTGTGTAACCTTAGGTTTAAGATTAATAAGAATTCGATTATTGTTAATTTATTTTTTTTTAAACTAAAATGCGAAAGGGGAACATTTGGTGGGAATTACCCTGAAATGCCGACTGCGGACGTCTGCCCTTTTCCATTCCTATCGGATTCACTTAACCATTTATCTGCGATGTCCACTGACACTGAATATTTATTAAGTTACTTCTCTAAACAATCAAGGCGGTACAGGTGACGGTTCATCCTTCATTAAACAATCGACAATTGACTGACTGGTCAATGCGCTCCTTCAGCACGATTCGCAACAATTCTAGATCCTAGAGATTTAATCCCTCTCGAAATTCGCGGTATTTGAATTCTTTGTCTTGTGAACTCTGGAGCCAGACAAGCTCCTTAATGCAGCTAATTAGCATTGCTGAGATTAGATAAATATTTGTTATGTTCAGGATTTCAGCTATTTCTGAATGGATTCTTCACGAAGGGAATCCGAGTATTTCCTGTTTCAAGAATTGCTTATTTCTACGCTAATCATTCGAGGAGGTAAATTAGTGGATTGAAGGGAAGAATTCGTTTGCAAGGTAACGAGGTATGGAATTCAAATTGTTGCAATTTTTAATAAAAATGTATTTAATATCTTGCGGCTTCCTTTGAATCGAGAGTGTAGTCACCCGATTAAAAATAGACGAGAGTACATTTTATTATTCAAATAATCTTTATTCTATATGTTTTCATTGATATTCGCTGAATATGTAAAGGCTGGATAATCAGGTTCTCAAAACCAGATTCTTCTCGAACCAACACATCATTATAATTTTATCGTTACAAAAAATATATTTGAGATAATGTTTGATTGTTTAGGTCTTTACTTGACGGAAATTCATTATGAATGATTAAAGTAAACACTTTATTTCCCCTTAAATTTGTTTATTTTCACTACAATTGTTTCGTCAATTACATTTCTTCAGGTGAGTATATTAACAGTTACCATACTCACCTGAAGAAGTCGATATGTAATTGACGAAACAATTGTAGTGGAAATAAACAATTTTTAGCGGAAATTAAGTGTTTACTTCAATCGTTCATATTTGAGATACTCAGTGAGCGTCAGAAGTATGGAATAATAAATTTATTAACTCCCCTTCCTGGAATTGCTAAAAATGGTTTGATAGATCGAATTAATTTATTTTTGCGCGTATGTTTTGGGGAACATCGCGTTATCATTTTGCCCAAATGTCTGTAACTTTCGAATTTTTTTACGAAAATGGTCTCAAACGATTCGGTTCGACTACACAATGAAGAATTCGAGGTCAAATTTCATTCTGTCCCGCCGTTGCCACGATAACTTGAAAACGGAAAGAGCTAGCGACTTGAGGTGGTAGGTGGCGGATCTCAATACGACGGACAAGTTCGTTAAAGGGCATAATCGGCCCAATGGTTTCCGAGTAATAATTTTGTTTTCAACCAATATAGGTCCGATCGAATAGAAACTTAGTGAATAGTTGTAGAATATTAACCTAAGCACGTTTGTGAAATTTTGTGAGAACCGTATCGCAAGAAAATTATTAAAAAAATTTTTGTTGTCACGATAACTTGAGAACGGAAATAGATAGCGGCTTGAAAATTTCAGGTTAGGTTGTGCATCTGAATGCAACATTTGAGTTTGTTTATAAGCATAATATAATAAACATAAACATAAATATAATAGTATTTGTAGAAAATTTCAAAAAAATCATTGAAAATTGAAAAAAAAAATTCTATATATCCGTTATTATGCGTCTGAAATTGCTGAAATTTTGCAAGAGCCTTTAGAACCTAACTCTACTACAAAGTTTCAAGTTTTAACACGATCGGTTAAATATTGTTGGAGATTCGAGCAGCCTTGTGTGAGTTCAGTAGATGGGTGACCGTTGCCTCAATAACTTTCGAATGAAAGGAGATAGGCACATGCAATTTTCAGGGTAGGTTGCGTATCCGAATGTGAGAGATAAGTTAGTTTTTCGGCATAATCACTCTAATGGTTTCCGAGTTATACCCACCCGGAATATTATTTCCTTGATAACTCAAAAAATAAAGAATCGATCGAATTGAAGCTTGGTAACTAGTAGTAGAAAATCAACATAAAGACGTGTTTGAAATTTTGTAAGAACCGTACGAAAAAAAAAATTGATTCAAGCACTGACGTGAAGTCAGGAGCGATTAAGTCGATTAACGGTGTCCAATACAGAAGAATGGACAGTAGAACATACGCGCGAAAGCTCCTGACTTCACGTCAGTGCTTGAACCAATTTTTAAGGAACATTTTCCCTTAATTCTTATTGTTCTGGCATTTCTCATTACCACGCAGAGACGTCATCGATATTTTTTGGTGCTCTTGTTCCTTGGAACAGAGTGCTTATCAATTTGCCCATATGTCTGTAATTTTCGAATTTTTGGCTGAAAATTGTCTTAAACGATTTGGTTCGACTCACTGATCAAGAATACGTGGTCGAAATCGATTCTGTCCGGCCGCCCGTTAACATGATAACTCTCGAACGGAATGAATTAGACCAGGGCTTCCAAACTGTGCGTTGCGACGCACTGGGGCGTTGCGTAATTGTCCCAGGGGCGTCTCATGTCGATGCGACCGAGTCGAGTGAGCTGAAATATTTTTGGGGGTTGAGTTATGGGGCGTCATAAAAAAATGGCAAAGTCCAAGTAAGTTTGGGAAGCCCTGAGCTAGACAGTTGAAATTTTCATAGTAGGTTTGGGAGATAAATATATCTCGGTTAAGTTCATAATTGGGCAAAATCGGCCCGATGGTTTAGGAGTAACGAAAAAAAAATTCTTTTACATTACAAATTTCGAACTCATTTTTTTCTAGATGTTTCATCATAAGAATCCATTGATATCATTTTCAACTCTAATAAGCTAATACTTTCGGAGATATGATCATTCAAAATTTCAATAATACATCGTACTTCTATGTTTTCAAATGCGAACTATATTTGTCTGTCTTCACTGTTCATACATGTGAACTTATGTACCTATGACAGACATGTCAAATGTATTTCTGTTTTAACAAAGTGTGATTGAATGCAAAATGACCATTTATAGGATATTATAATTACCTCTACCCTATATGCCCTTGGATAATCCAAATGATGATGGAAATATATAATTTACTTCAGTGAAAGCAAAACTGGAATATTGGTTTCAATTGATATAATATAATTTTCCGAGGAGATTTGAGGAATGAATATCTCCGATCTATTACAAGAATCCATTGATATCATTCCCAACTCTGAGACCCCAATAAGAGATGAATTGTCAAAGTTTGAACAAGAGCTACAGATCTCCTGTCCACAGGGCTTTCCCTCTTTTTAAATTGACTGCCCATATTTCTTTTTCTTGCATGGATAGATCATAAAATTCTGAAATCAGTAATGCACATGTAACCCAATTTGGGTGAAAAATTCTCAAGATATTAACTTTTCGAATTTGAAAAACATGTGAATATTTTTTAATGAAGTCTTCGCCAAATAAACATTTTTCATTGCAAAAACGATACTAGTATTAATACAGAAACTTATAAAAAATATTTAGGACCATCTTGACGTCTTGCGTGTTCTCTTACTTCTTACTTGCCTATATGTACCTAGTGAATATTGCAATCGTTATGGAGATAATACAATGAATAGGATCGACCGAATTCAAATACGAAGTCGATACGTCAGTATTAACATTAGTTCAATACCTAGTGAGAATTTGTATATCTTTTCTAAGATATGTGACTTATTTTACAGCCAAGTTCTCGATTTAAACTTGATCGAATAATATGTAACATGATAATATCTTTCTCTATTTCAGTATCGTAATGAGTCCATTCCAGCACTGAAAACAGTGCTGGAATGAACGCATTCCCGCATTGTTTCTAGTTATATTTTTCGTTTTGTGGTAGTCAGCACTGACATTCGATCCTATCAAATTTCAACACACGTCAATTGACAATACAATATAATCTGGATATAGTGAACTAATTGTTGAGGAAAAGCTTTATTTTCATTAAAAAATATGGCACTAGAGATTTCCTTCTTGCTAATTTTGAATCATTCATGCTATTAGGAAACTTTTTTAAATCTGATCTCCATGCCCTTCGTATGTTTCAAATTCAAATTCCGTAATCTGTCAACTTTCGTAACAGTCACACCAACTACCAAGATACAATATAAAAGTCACTAGATGTATAATCCGAATTTTTCATTAAATTTCAACAGTATTTTGCAAAACTTGCCTGAAATAGAGAAAATATCGTCTAATACTCGTTGCAGAAGGCAATTCCAACACTCATGCGTTCGAAAACTCGCTCCTACGTCGCTCGTTATCGAATTTCGCATTCGTGTTTTAATAGGAGCCCATTCTGCAACTTGTTTTAGAATATACTATTCTCTATTTCAGTATCGTAATGAGTCCATTCCAGCACTGGAAACAGTGCTGGAATGAACTCATTCCCGCATTGTTTCTAGTTATATTTTTCGTTTTGTGGTAGTCAGCACTGATCTTCGATCCTATCAAATTTCAACACACGTCAATTGACAATACAATATAATCTGGATATAGTGAAATAATTGTTGAGAAAAAGCTTTATATTCATTAAAAAATATGGTACTAGAGATTTCCTTCTTGCTAATTTTGAATCATTTATGCTATTAAAAAACTGTTTTAAATCTGATCTCCATGTCCTACGTACCTTTCAAATTCAAATTCCGTAATCTGTCAACATTCGTAACAGTCACACCAACTACCAAGATACAATACAAGAAGGCAGAAGGCAATTCCAACACTCATGCGTTCGAAAACTCGCTCCTTCGTCGCTCGTTTTCGAATTTCGCATTCGTGTTTTAATAGGAGCCCATTCTGCAACTTGTTTTAGAATATACTATTTTGAAATTAAAAATTTGAAAATAAGGTATTAAAACTCAGTAATAACATAAGTTCAAGTTACAGAATTCACATACATTTTTTTAACTGCGTTTTCTGTGGCCCAATGATAGGCATTCGTCTTCTTGACAGGTAGGTATACCAGAATTGATTTCCGTAGCCGAAATTATTGATCTTCATTTTTTTCCAATTCTTTCGAAATTCTATCTTTGTCGATATTTTTTTATTTTTTTAAATTAGGTGAGTATTTTCTTATATTATTAGATATTAAACAAATTACTGCTATACAGGGCGTTTATGATCAAATATAGGTCCTCATGGCACAACCGTACGATTCTACATATTTGTATCAGAAATAATTCTCGGAATAAATTATTGAAAATTACAACGCCACAAATAAAGCAATGTTTATTTTCGACCCAAAAGTAAATGCATGTATTAAAATGGATGCTCACGCCACCACAACACAGCACTTTTTATTTTTGATCCAACAGTGAATCTAAGTATTTGACTCGAAACTGATCGTTTGAGACTTTTCTCGGCCAAAAAGTGTACCAGTTTTTTTTGGACGCTTGTTTTCACAGTCGAAATTTAAATTCTTGGAAATATTGGGAATATTATTTTTTCCTGGAGCTAAGCAGCTTCGGGCGAGTTCAATTCCTAGATGGGTGGCCTGTGGCCAAAGCCCCTGGCCACGGAGTTTTTCCAACTTGTTTAACTTCAATTTGTTCTCAAGTTCTTAATGAAACATCTTTCATTTCTTTTTACGAATAATCCGTGAAATATTCCAATGAATTACACTCGTGCATAAAAATGACCAGATAATTTTACATTCTAGCTAATTATCTTATTAAAATTGGGGGGAAGGGCTCTTTCGCCAAAATATGAAAATAAACTCATGCAATTTTTAGATAACACGCTTTCTTGCTAAATGATCAGTAATTTTTAAGCACCTGTGCAATTATAACCGTCAATTTTAACTTTAATGAAAGATATGACTAATATGATATCATCAAGTAGAAAAATATGGAGTTACACCACTTTTACAATGATCGACACAACAGTACCACCCACCCTAATTCAGACGTTACAGGAAAATTAAGCATTGTCCCTCTTACATATTCCCAGTTCACAAAATTTTCACCTACTAATTATCCCAAACATTTCAGTAATGCCTCTATTCATAACAAACCAAGAATTAAAAAGATACACTGACAGCCAAATTATAATCACGGTCCCCGCCCGAAATGGCCTAAAATGCCCAGGACCACCTCTGATTGATGTTCTCCGGTGATTACCGGCAAAAACAAAAGTCCAAATACCACCCCTCCGTTTTGTATTGCACAAAGGACTGTTGATCCGGTCGTGCGTACCTTATAATTAAACTTCACAGGTTAGAGGCTCGAGTAGCTATTAAGAAAAAATAATGACCTTAAATTTGTAGACGAAGGTTTGTTGTGTCTTGTTTCTTGATATCTTTGAGGGTAATGATAGATATCTTATATAGGTATGGGGTTGAAGATGTGTCTGAATTATTGTTCTGTCTGTACACTTGTAACGGTTTTCACACGGTATATTTTTGAAAAGTTTCCAGACTGAAAAGCCGTATAAATGATATAAAAGGTATTTTTTCAACTGTATGAGATTTTTCGATAGGATGAATTTCTGAAAGCGACAGTTCTCTGATATTTGTGTTAAGAAATGTTTGCCATTGTAATAATGAATAGATTAACACTTAAACAATACCACCAAATTGTGGAATAGAATATTCAAAATCCAGTTGCAGAATGGGCTCCTATTCAAACACGAATGCGAAATTCGAACGCATGAGTGTTGGAATTGCCTTTTGCAACGAGTATTAGACGATATTTTCTCTATTTCAGGCAAGTTTTGTGAAATACTCTTGAAATTTGATGAGAAATTCGGATTACGGAATTTGAATTTGAATCGTACGTAGGGCATGGAGATCAGATATTAAACAGTTTCCTAAAAGCTTGAATGATTCAAAGCTAACAAGAAGGAAAAATCTAGTACCTTATTTTTAATGAAAATAAAACTTTTCCTCTCAAAAATTATTTCACTATATCCAGATGATATTATATTGTCAATTGACGGGTGTTGAAATTTGATAGGATCGAATGTCAATGCTGACTACCACAAAACAAAAAATATAACTAGAGACAATGCGGGAATGAGTTCATTCCAGCACTGTTTTTAGTGCTGTAATGAACTCATTACGATACTGCAATAGAGATATTCATTTTTGCGCGTATGTTATGTCCGGCCGTCCGTTAACACGATAACTCTCGAACGGAATGAGCTAGACAGTTGAAATTGAGAACGTTTGGAACATAAATATCTCGGTTGAGTTCGTTATTGCGCATTATCGGCCGGATGGTTTCGGAGTAACAAAAAAAAATGCTTGTACATTACAAATTTTGAATTCAATTTTTTTTAAGATACCGTTTCATCATAGGAATTCATCGAATTTATCCTTAACTTTAAAAAGCTAATACTTTCGGAGATATGATTTTTCGAAATTTCAATAATTACATCGTACTTCTATGGTTTCACAGAATGCGAATTCTATCTGTCTGTGTTCTATCTGATCTTTGCGGTAGGTCCAGTTTAAAAGATAAACGTCATTGATGTCAAACGAAACTGAAAGTGTATTTCTGGAGAGTTTGGTTGATGGGTTGATGTAGGCATGTAAACGATTTGAAATTTGGATTAGCTTAGTTCATAGGTAGAGTTTTTTTGGTTAGTGAGTCGAAAAAAAGATTTAGAACGGGATCTCCAACTAATGTACAGGCAGTTATTCCCTAGTAATGACTATTTAAGATATCCTACCTAATTATTCTGGTTTGAGTTTTCTCTGAACTGATTACATTAGATTTGTTCCATAAATAAAACCGGCTATTTCATTTACTCAATTTTTAAGAATGACTCCTGATAGTTTTGAAACATTTGTAGACAAAATTGGACCATCATATAAAATTGAGATGCAAAGGGATTTCAATTTCTTGCATGATGTTGTTCTGTCATAATAATCCATTGATATCATTCCTAACTCTGAAAAACCAATACTTTCGGAGATATGATTTGTCAAAGATTAGACAAGAGCGCCAAAGCTTTTGCCACATGGCTTTCCCCCTTTTTTATTTTACTGATATTTTTCATAGTTTGGCAGATGAAACCCAGAAAGGAAACATTTAGTAATTAATTGTTAAATCTAGAAGATATGTAAGAATATAAAATAGCTTAAGTAATCATTAAAGGATACTGTGGGAGGTATACTCATTATTGAAAGGTTTTTTTCTGGGTTTTCTCTCCCAAGCTCTGGAAAATATCTATAAAATAAAAATTAATTATTTTGTGATTTGCTTCTGCGTAAGAAACACAGGATATTTGTCAGAAGCAATCAATTGTTGCCTGACAAACAACAACGAAACAACATCAACGAAGAAACAACTATATCGTAACGTTTCGGAGTCTATATCAGACTCCTTCGTCAGACGCTTCATGAAAATCTTTAGAATTATTTTGTTGATAGTAATTTTGTGAAATTCAAGAATTGTCACATTGACAGTATTTAAAAATCATAGCTAACATAGTTTTACTTCGCATAGAAATTTCCAAGTTCCAACTCCTTTTTCAATAAATTTAGCCAAATATGGTCAATACCAATTGAGCAATTTGCAAAATTGCATTCTCTGTTCAATAAAATACAATTGACTCCTTAAGTTTCCTTTTCATAAAATCAGGTTCTGTCATTAGAATCTTTGTATTACTCCAATCCATCATGTGATCTCCTTGGATTGTACATACATATTCTGCTATTTTTGATTTCTGTATGTCTCTATTTCTCAAGTTATTCTTATGCTCTGACTTTCTTACTTCTAGTGGTCTTGATGTTTCTCCTGTGTATGATTCACCACAAATACAAGGAATATTATATACACAGTTTTTTAATTTTTGTTTTTCATTTATGGGTTTTGTTTTCGTTAATAAAGACCTAAGATCATTCTGTGTTTTGAAGACGGTTCTTATATTGAACTTAGAACCGATTCTTCTAATTTTTTCAGAAAGGCCACGAACATAAGGGATCACATTCAACAGATTGGGTTGCTGTTCTTGTTGATTATTCTTTTGTACTTGTTGATTATTTTGTTGTTCTTGATTATTTGTTCTGCTATCTGAATTTATGATACATTTATTTATGAATTGCCTCGGATATCCATTTTCTTCAAGAAATTTATCCCTAATTCGATTTTCCAGGCATATCATTTTTCTCATCTCAATAATCTTGTCCAACGTTACGGGGGAGGTTCCGTAACATTCATAAATAACATTAATACACCCTTACGCAGTATCTAATACTTACTCAAGAATGCAGAAATTCGCCAGTCATTCAAGCAGATCCTCCTCAAACATCAGACACAAAATAACCCCCGCAGGGAAAACATCAAAGGGGAATGTGTCATCGGGCCCCCCTCATTTTCCGCAAATTTGGAAGTGACGCAATCATTCTTTGAAGTAGGTTTGTACGCATAGGTGCTCACCTCCCCAAATTGTAACTTAGAATAGGACACGGGGGTGTTTTTTATGCCGGGTAAGTTGATTCACTCGGCGGACCAGGTCTTCTTGTAACAATTAGTATGATCCCCATGTGGGGGGTGGTGGATGCCCGAATTAATCTCAACAGAGACGTACTTGAGTGGAATCTTAATGTTCGGGGGTGTGGCGTGGATGTAGTTAATGGATGTGTGCGATGTGTCTTGAATTTGTTATTTGTGTTGAATTTATCGTGCGTTCGGATCACTCTTTGTCTCATTGAATTATTTAGGTTGCCAACAAAATTGCAAGCGCGCTTGGAAATTGGGACATTCAAAAGATCTACAATACACTCAAAAACAAAATAGTTTCGTTTTATTTTTTATCATATCATACAAGTATCCTCACCTGTTTTTGATCCATCCATATATCAACTAGATGACTTTTTGTCCAATCGATTAACAAAGTCCGCCGTATTCAGACTCATGACTTTGTGGGGTTGAGTACAAGGTGATGGTTCTTGAAATATTATTAAACTAATTTAAATCAAATTTCAGAGCTGAAACAGTGGGATTTACAAGAGACAAAGGCATAAGAAAGCTTATAGGTATAGACAATAAATAAAAGGAGACCAACTAAGCACCCTTGAGGAATACCCTTAGTGACAGTTTCAAAACTCTTTAAGTCCAAGAAGTTTATCATATCTTCAGAGTAACGGACTTATCAAAACGAAAAAAGAATTTAGATTGCGCACAGGGCTACTCACAAGAGTCACAGGCCACTTTGGAGTATGGTATCAGTTACACAAGGTTCGAAGAGAAGATTCTGGTACTTTTAGGTTGTGACTCGATAGCAGAAAACACAGCAAATACTATTAATAAGAAATGAAAGGTCCTAACTAATCGTAGGCAACTCCTAATGCCTTTAAATAGTCGCCATGTTTGGTTGCAAGAAATGATCGAACGGCGGGAATTTTGAATTTACATACGTATTCAAGCTTCAAGTACTATTCGTGTATTGTATTCACCTTCAATGTAAATTTACAGCTACTCTTATAAATCCTGATTCTGCAAACAGAATGTATGATTGAATGCCATAATTTACATCGAAAATGTATGAATTTGAGAAGGGAGAGTAAGCACACAATGATGAAATTTTGCGTTTTATTTATTATTTGTGAATACTCCGCAAATATGAAAATATCTTTCGAAATAGTACATTCATACAATTTAATAAATCATTCAAAAATGTTTAGATAATTAAAAAGAATCGTGCTTCAAAGAAAACTTTCCAACAATATATTACTTTAGGCTGTCTCATCCTCGAAGAGTGTTCTTGAAAAAAAAGCAGCATCAAAATTTGTAGAGAGAAATATGTACTGTTGATATTCAGATCATAAGAAGATTTTCAGTGCGCTGTTTTATGAACAGAGTGCCTATCAATTCGTCCTAATGTCTGTAATTTTCGATTATTTGGCCGAGAATGGTCTTCGATTAGTTTGGATACACTGATCAAGAATCCGAGATCAGAATTGATTCTGCCTGGCCGGCCACCATACGCCACACAGCACTGTTCATTATTGAACCAATAGTGGATGAATGTTTTTGAATGGGACCTTATACCACCGCAAACACAGCACCGTTCATTTTCGAACCAACAGTGAATGTATGTATGTGAGTCGAAACTAATCGTTTGATACTATTCTCAGCCAAAAAGTGTACAATTTTTTTTTGGACGCTTGTTTTTACGGATTTAAATTCTTGGAAATATTATTTTTTTTTTCCTGGAGCTAAGCAGCTTCGGGCAAGTTCGGTACCAAGAATAGTGACAGCTTCAGTACTTGGATGGGTGACAGCTCTGCCTATCGATTTGGATAGCGCGCCAAAGCTACTGTCCTCAGGGCTTTCCCCCTTCTAATGTGCATGCATAACAATGATAATCTGAGAAATGATCACTGTATAAACGATAATTAATATTATTAGTGATTGGACAGATACAGCAATCTTGCTTCCAAGCTGCTGCTCTAACAATAACAATTGAAATATGAAGTACTTTTTCTGCCTTAACCAGCAAGGACATGTGAGTGAAAAGCATTCTTACAAAATGAAAATTTGCTGGAATAGATTTTGGGCATATTAACAGGAGATACTAGTGACACTACTGAATTTTCCGGCATTTTAAAAATACTATAGCATGGGGATGATGAGAAATTTCGACATCAAATTTAACAGAACTCACCCAATCATATTAACCACCGGTTTCTGAAAGGCTGATCAACACAAATGTTAACTAATCAGACATCAATCTCTCGTTAACCATCAAAAACTCTGACTGATTTGACATTAATAGTTCTGTTAGGATCAACCTATGACCAGCCTTTCAGAAACGGGGTGTAAGTATCAAAATAGATGGAATATTCTACATTTGTTCGTTCCTCGATTATGAATATTTCAAACAAAAATCTTCTCAATGTTATTCTTTATTTAGGGTAATTTTCTGTTGGCCTGTCACTCTAACCGGAAATTCTAGGTGGCCATTTTTCATTGCCAATTAAGATCATAGAATTCCAAGTTTCACCCTCCTGGCAGAAACTACCAAAAACATTATGTGTTACTTGTAACCACTCGCAGTGCTTAAGGAAGTGGCGTAACGTACACCCCCCCAGACCCAGGGGGCCCAGGAGTTGAACCTTTTATTTCATTTTTACTTTATCTTGTTGAGAACCAATTGATAGCAAAAACTAATTTTCTGCTAATGTAATACATATATAATGTATTTCCTGGTCAAAATGTTTAGTATAGGCGAGTGAAAATACATGAAATATCGAGTATTCACGTATTAGTGTACAGACGGAAAATTAATCATTTCGATTTGTGAATAAGATGTCTAATAGTATATTCTAAAAGTTGCAGAATGGGCTCCTATCAAAACACGAATGCGAAATTCGAAAACGAGCGACGAAGGAGCGAGTTTTCGAACGCATGAGTGTTGGAATTGCCTTCTGCAATGAGTATTAGACGATGTTTTCTCTATTTCAGACAAGTTTTGTAAATTACTGTTGAAATTTAATGAAAAATTCGGATTATACATCCTAGTGACTTATGTATTGTATCTTGGTAGTTGGTGTGACTGTTACGAAAGTTGACAGATTACGGAATTTGAATTTGAAACGTACGTAGGGCATGGAGATCAGATTTAAAACAGTTTCCTAATAGCATGAATGATTCAAAATTAGCAAGAAGGAAATCTCTAATACCATATTTTTCAATGAAAATAAAACTTTTCCTCAACAATTATTTCACGATATCCAGATTATATGGTATTGTCAATGGACGTGTGTTGAAATTTGATAGGATCGAATGTTAGTGCTGACTACCACAAAACGAAAAATGTAACTAGAAACAATGCGGGAATGAGTTCATTCCAGCACGGTTTTTAGTGCTGGAATGGGCTCATTACGATACTGAAATAAAGAAAAACTTTTACAACAAGTACATGTACATCTTACCTGTAAAGATCATATAATTTTCAATTAATTCATTGATTTATTTAATATAATAAAACACAATATGCTCATAGTACCTAATTAATTCTCTGATTTACTTTCTTTCATTCATTTCTGACAATTTTAAGTACCTATCTAAACTATTTCCGGATGCGTTAAATATATATGATTTATAAACGAAATCCCAGTATCTGTTAGGTTTATTGTGATAGGAGCTGAAGGAGGAGTGGGACCCGGGGTCAATCATTGGGGGGGGGCTGGCTGAGGAACGTTACGCCACTGGCTTGAGGGCACAATTCTGTCAATCTTACATATCGGAAGCAAGACTCCCAGGAAAATAATAAACTTCACCAAGAAGACAATTTTCCTGCATCTAAATGAACGTAACCAATCAACAACTGGTAATCTAAATCTAAATTTACCCTGCTGTCTTGTGTCAAGGAAGAATTACAGTTGGCCGAGCATTGATCAACGGTGACGCCACCGGGCAATCCAAATATGAAATAAATCTCTTCTCTAAAAATTTCCCTGCAGCAATATCCCATTCGAAGAATGCATTCAAGTCTCCAAAGTACTTGTTCGTACACGCTCTGCTCCAAGGGCCCTCCAAAGTCCGCTAATCCGTATCTGTTTTCGGGTGTAAGACGACCCTCTTGTTTGCCGGTTTCTGTGGGATTAAAGGCGCAGCAGGATACCGGAAACACGCGTGTCACCAATACACGCGGAAAGCTCCACGTTTTCCCCCTTCATATTGCTACGATCGCCATTAGAGTGACGTCCAACGTAATCTGATTGATTCCTCTGCAACATGTTGTCGAGATGTCTTTTATTACTCTTTTTCTGGGGCTGCTGCGTGAAACTTACCGAGCTGAATTTTGCGCTCTAACAAGTTTTCTGATATGGAGGGAGTTGGGGGGAGGTCTTGAGGAACGAGTTATACTCGTCAACCACTAACATAGTTATCGGGGTGCGTTGGATTATGTAAAATACGAGGGGGTATTTGTGCCAATGAATGGAATGATTGAATCGTCTGTAGAAGAAGTTCTACAGAATTTCCAGGGGGGATTCAGGAAAAATACAAATTGTTGTGATCAGGTTCTTAGTTTAACTACTTATATCGAAACAGGTTTCAATAGTAAAATGAAAACAGGAACAGCATTTGTGGATTTGTCGGCAGCATATGACATGGTATGGAAAGATGGTTTGATTTCAGAACTTTATACTCATTTAAAGTGTGGCAAAATGGTTCGTTCACTCGAAAATATGCTGACGGATAGAGAGTTTCGTGTTTTTGTTGATAATAATAGTAGTAAATTCAAAAATTTGGATAATGGTCTCCCACAAGGTTCAGTTTTAGCACCTCTTCTTTTCAATTCTAATCTGTGTCCTGCTACTTCCTCTGAGAAATTCATATACGCTGATGACATTGCCCTTGCATTTCGGCATTCTAATTTCCAATGTATAGAAAATAATCTATCTGCAGATTTAGAAATCCTGAAAAACCACCTATTTCAGTGGCGTTTGTGCCTGAATCCAAATATAACTGAGGTTTCTTGCTTTCATTTGACCAATCATCAAAAATATAGAACATTGAGTGTAACTTTCAATGATTCTTTCTTGGGACATAATTTTAATCATAAATCTCTAGGAGTGAAACTAGATTCCTCTTTGAATTTCAGAGCCCATTTGGATGACTTGCGTCTGAAGCTGAAAACAAGAAATAATATTTTGCAGAAATGAGCTGGTACTTCATGGAGTGATGATGCAGCTACTCTTCGAACGGCCGCTGAATATTGTTGCCCCGTCTGGTTTAATAGTGCTCATACTCAAAAAATTGAATAAAACAGCTGAATTCATCCATGAGGATCATCACTGGAACAATTAGATCTACACCTATTCATTGGTTGCCAGTTATTTCAAAATTGTCCCCCCCCCCGCACACATTCGCAAGCCTACTGCTGTTTCAAATTCTTGGAATAAAATTCATTCTTTTCCGAATTCATTTCCGATTCTCTCGTACATCCCAGACAATAAGATTCCTAGATTGAAGTCTCGAAACCCTTTATGGTCCAACTGCTTTCTTAATTTGAATAAAAATGACAAGGAAGTTTGGTGGTCTGAAGGGATTTCTTTGCGATTTATTCAACAAAGATTTAATTTCTGATTCTTCAAATATCTTCAATATTTAATAGTTCACCATATTTTGTTAACAATTTCAATTTTCATAAATCACAACACTAACGGGGAGATAGGGTTTTTTTGCTGAGGTTTTTTCATTAAGCTCTAGAATCATCATCTTACACTTACCTCTGCTAACACTTTCTTCATACACATGCTTTATTGTTAGGTAAAACACAAATTGTAATGCTCGAAGTTCAAAAGAATATATAAAATCATTGGTTGAGAATAGTGATGGGCACAATCAGAGCTGTCAGAAAAATGTTTCTTAGATACTTTATAGTAACAATAGCATTTCATAGGCTCGACCATCAACTTTCTAATTCCCGGTATTGAAACCAGGGAGAATAACACTCCCCTTTAGGTGGAAACCTTAGCAGGAGCAGATCCATGAACCCATTGGCAGGTATAAAGGAGGATCACCCGAGAAGGGTAGTCAGTCACAATTTGGTTACCGTTTGTAATCAGAACAGTTCTTCTCAAAATAAAATTATGTTTTCGTTTTCGTCAAATGTTTCAATGTGTCTCGTAAAAGTAGCAACTTAACATTATTTTTTGACCAAATTAAACTAGTATGTCAGATACATTCCAAAAGGAAGTGAATCTTGTACACTACACTAGTTACTTCACTCAAGTCCAATACAAATTTTATCGTCTGACATATATTTCGGAAACGATGTCTCCATCTTCTGAGACGAAGCGTTACTAAGGTATGCTATCAATTTTTACACTCAAATATGAGTTGACATTAAACCCTTAGTCATAAACCGATTAGTGATAAAAAACATTGTTAATGGGGGTAGATCATTATTGCGTAAAATATATTTTCTCTTATACATTTCGATACCTTCAGGTACAATTTATTGGAATTTTTCAACAATTTGACGGAATTGAGTGGCCAGTTGTTGAAACGTGATTTGCAACAGCAGATTTATTTTTGTTGTTGTTCCAAATATGTCCCGTATGCTCTTTATAACGTTTGAGAAGGTTTCTGGTTGATTGCCCGACGTAACACTTGTGGCAATCTAAACATTTACCCCCGGTTTCTGAAAGGTTGATCAACACAAATGTTACCTAATCAGTGATCAATCTCTTGTTAACCCTCATTTGAGGTGCGATTTGTCCGATTCCGTGAAAATAACGAACAAACCTTCAAGCCGAATTTTATTATCCCAATATTTTCAATAATACAAATTCGATTGAATTACAATGTACTATTCGGTTGAAAATAGACGGCTTGAAGGTTCATGCAGTATATCAGTGCTTTTTATGAATTTTTATTTTAAAAATTGGGTCAAGCCCTGTGGACAAGAGCTTTTTGGCGCTCTTGTTCAAACAGACAAATTATCTTCGAAAGTATTGGTTTCTCAGAGTTGGGAATTATATCAATGGATTCCTATGATAGAAATGCATCATGAGAGAAATTACATTTAAAATTATAAAAAAGAGCAATCTACAATGCTTCAATGCCTTAATGCTTCAGAAATTGTCATTAAATTTATTTATCAAGATTAAATGAGTAATCTGCAATGATTCAGCCTCGTGGAATGGGTTGTTGCAAGTTACACTCGGTGCATAGTTTTTGCAACTCGAAATACCTAAGGAAAGTATCATCGAAATGTCTAGAGCAAGGCTGCAGACAATCATAGCATATTTATTCCTGATATTCGAGTAGATAGTGGATTTCGAACAAATTATTTTAGTAGTTCAAAATATATTAATAAAATACTATCCTCTTTTCATAATTTAAAATTTAATAGTTCATACCACTAACACATCATTTTCTGTGTTATGAACCTTAACTCAAGAAAAAATGAAAGAAAAAATGTAGATCCATATTTCAGTATTTTTTTGCTAGCAACATTATGAAAATACTGTATATAGGAACATGTCTCAGTATTCAAGGACGTAAAAGGTAATATCAACCTCAGTGGTCAACGAACAGTAATTTCTTTTGATGATTCTATTATGTTCTTCTTTCCTGTTGCCTCCATAAACTACATCAAAACAGTCTTGTATATATTCACAAATTCAATCATTGAATACTTGCTTTCCAAGAGAAAATAACAACTCCAAATTGACAATCTCTAATAGCTAGAAAAGATGACATTTATGAATAGTGATCACAGACAGATTCTGTGTTCACATTCTGTGAATACATAGAACTTACGATGTATTATTGAAACTTTGAAACATCAAATCTCCGAAAGTATTAGCTTGTTAGAGTTGAAAATGATAACAATGGATTCTTATGATGAAACTGCATCTTAAAAAAAAATGAATTCAAAGGTTGTAGTGTGAAAAAAAATATTTTTTTTCGTTACTCCGAAACTATAAGACCGATTTTTCCCAATAACGAACTTAACCGAGATATTTATCCCTCAAATCCACTCTGAAAATTTCAACTGTCTAGCTCATTCCGTTCGAGAGTTATCGTGTTAACGGCCGGACGGATAGCCGGAAAGAATCGATGTCGACCACGGATTCTTGATCAGTGAGTCAAACCAAATCGTTCAAGACCATTTTCAGCCAAAAATTCGAAAATTACAGACATTTGGGCAAATTGATAAGCACTCTGTTGCGAGGAACAAGAGCGCCAAAAAGCAAAACGCTTAAAAATCACCTGTTAGTATCTCCATAGGAACAAATAGACAGTCAATCCTTCGTTTAATAGTACCGCAGAGAAAAACAATGACATACCAAATTAGAGTTGTTGATCCGACAATGGGAGAAATCTCAAATCCAACCAAATAAACCATCATCAACTAAACAATTCCCCAAGTCTCACCAACATTTCAATAAACCTATTCATTACAGACACTGAAATTTCATCTTCGGTAATTACATGCCTCTTCCCAAACAAAAGCGGATCATCCTTTCATTCCTCCTCCAATTCAATTGTCTCGAGACATATTGGTCCCAATGAAGTTGTCTCCGTTGTCCGAAGAGACCGAAATACAATTCCACAGCTCCAAGCCGGTATGTGAATCTCAAATGAAATATAACATTCATACGTTCAGGGTCCCGAATGGGGCCCGCCATTTGAGCCCCCTTTCGGTCCTATTGTGCCTCAGAGACAGTACCGAAGTGGGCGTTACAGTTAAAATTCCGTTTCCTGTCCTATGAGCTTTTTTCCGAGTTGAGAACACGTGTTCACGGATGTACGAGGCGGTGATTATCATTTTATTGATGGTAGTAAGGATGAGGTTGAAATTTTAGAATAGGATATTACCAGAAAAATCTATATTCTTGTCTCAGAGTGATATCTATCGCAACAGATACAGAACAGCCACAAGAAATTAGAGACGAATCCCTTATACCCCTATAACACTATGCCTTTTTCGTGCCTATTTGTCAGCCTGACTGACTGCGCCTGAAATTTCGAAGAAATAAGCAAGCGCCCGGGACTATTTTGTAGACTGTTTCAAGCTTGAAAATAAATAGAACTGGTCCTATTTGTTTCCCCTGAAACGTGGGGATTTCAAGACTTTTTGTCGAAATGTCATGTCTACCAACACAATATTTATCTGTCTGACTTGACGTCTTAACATAACCACAACCTACTATATCTACTAGCCTGGAAGATGATAAAATGGCAACACAGCTCGGAGACGTACGTCAGTCGAACGTTTGTTGGTTTGTTATTGTAAGAATGGACGATTACTTCTGATTCTGGAGTTAACCATTATTGTTTTTCGCGGGCATTTCGTGGTATTTTTGTGTATAACGGTGTCAAATGTGAATTAAAGCAATGCAGTGATAAATATGGTCAGATATTTATATGTTCTGTGATTAAACTGCAGTGTGTAAATAGTGAAATTTCCTTTGGATTATTTCTACTTATTGGAGATGAGTACATTTCAGTTGAGACTTTAGACAACAAGATGGACTAGAAATATGAGTGAAATAAAACTTTCATTTCTTCCGATTTTATAAAACATTTTGATGACCTTTCTAATAATTTTTCAACAAAAATTGATACATCTGAATAGGAGATCAAGGAGCTCAAATAATCTATTTATTTTTATATATATGTATTAAATTTCCAAAAGTCTGCATCTGTAGATGCTTCAGTTGAAATCAATAAGGACCTTATTATTCATTAAAAATGTTCAGATTTTCTGCAGTGATTTGAAATGGATTCTTCCTTTCGATCTTACCTTTACCCGAGCAGATGGTCTCAACCTCAGATCAATAAGTAAACATTTCCCGCTACAGAAATATAATTAATGGGGATTCAGAATCGGAATTTATCAATTTGTTTTATCAACATTTTTACACAGTTCAAATCAAAAAATTATTTTATGTGAATTTACTCTTTGTAGCTTTGAATTGATATTCTGAATTCACATAGACTTGTAGCATCCCATAACTGTCTAATCGTCCTGAAAATTTACTCACTTGCTAATTTTGGGTTGTAGATAACGAATCTGAAGTTGAAAATCCGTGCTCTCTTCTAGTTTTTTTTTTTTTAATCCCAAAGTGTCCAAAATCACAACACTTCATCTCGTAATTACATTGTTTTAAACTGTTTTATCGGTAAATATTCATCATAAATAAGATCTTATTGTAGTCCTCATCATTTTTCGACAGTAAATCATTTGAAAAATGATGAAATAGTCGAAATTTCATCAAAAGGAGTATGCCTCTAAGAGACGATTAATTGCGGCGTTGTCAGACTGTGTTCCAGGCTATCTCTATAGTGGGCTGTGACATAACCTAGTTTATCCTTTGAATCGCATCCTTCGTAAATTCAATAATAAATGTATGTTTATAACTCTGAGGACGTAAACTAAACTTACGAGGGCCAGATAATCTGAGATGGCTATCTCCGAGTGATACGAAGTTTTCACCAGTAGCCTAGTATCGCAAAGTAATCATTAATTTCGTTTTTGGAGAAATGCTTTCTGGAATTACAGTGTCTTTTTTCTGTATGTGAATTTGCACTCTATGTAGTAGCATATTACACGTTTCTTCAGACATTCTTAAAACACTATGGTATTGCTTTAGCAAGGTATTGCTATGGTATTGCTTTAATTCGAATGGTAAATTCGAATTAAGAGTGTCCAATACAGGAGAATGGACAACATAATGTACCGTGGTAAATTCGATTAAAGGTGTCCAATACAGAAGAATGTACAATAGATCATACGCGCAAAAGCTTCTGACTTCACGTCAGTGCTTGAACCAATTTTACGTGTTATTTTTCGATTTATTGGATAGTAATCACTGAATATGTATCTTTAGAGAACATCTAAAATGTATAAGGATGTATAATAATACCTCTTCCTCCTTCTCCCTATCAATTACAGTGATTTTCCTCTAGACCGATCGACTGGTGCAAAATGTTCATAGAAACCAATCATCATTATCTCCTTCTGCACCATAAATTAACTCCGGTCCCTCAACACCACCTTGGACCATTTCACGTTCAGCGAATCCATAATTCAGGGGATTATCCATAATGAAATAAATATTCGTACCCTCGTCAGAAGTTAAGCGCGTGAAGTCACTTCCAGAAGATCCAATTGTGAATATTTCATACCGGTTAACTCCGACGGAAAAAACTCTTTCAACTAACTTAGTGAGCCAGCAAAAGTTCATATATCTACCACACTTTCTGCGAATAGAGAGCCTTCAGCAGTTTCATGAATATTAAATTCTTTCTGATTACATTTTCTGTTTACCTTTGAGGGTACAATGGCCCTTCTTAGGCTTGGCTTACCGGTTATTTCCCAACGGAATGCCCTAATGAAAGCGAGGGGAGCATTGCGCCCTCAGACCTTCAGATTTATAGATTTGAGAAAATTCCAGGGTGGGTACCCATATCAAACAGTCCTTAACTCTGAAATGGAAATCCCAAATTATTGGACATTTGTGCACAATAAGCTCTGAAGTTAATGGTGAGTGGGTCTGTTAGAGCTTCAGTGGTATTTCAAGAGGTACTCGATTGTTTTATTGCAGGTATAGGGTCATATTGAAAATTCCAGGGGATAAATTAGTAATCGAGATTTAGGGAACTTGAGGACCATGCGAACACAGATTTATACACGTTGTGGGAAGAAATATAAAACGTTTTTTAAGACGCACTTCATCGTAGATCATTCAAAAGGGTCTAACATATAGGACATAGGTGGCTTACTGTAGCCTCCATTATAACAGGTCAGAATGTTCCTGGAAAATGCGGGGTTGTCAATTTTACATCGGAGGGCGACCGGCTATTTGGATGCACCTTCCATACCTATGTTTTTACTTGTATTCAGCTGGAATCAATGTTGAAACTCCCGGGTTCTTTGGATTGTTTCATTAGTGTTTTGGGCGAAATTAAGTGTTTGAATTACCTCATAATGATTAATTGTGACGTGTTTAACAATAGTATGTGATATTTAGGAATTTAATAAAGTGGATATCTAAGATAATCCGAAGGTACGTCATTTACACATTTGAAAACCTTCGATTTGGCATCAGCTCAGTCTGACATCAATCATGGATCATTCGATAGTGAAATTCTCAAAAATATCTTACATTAACATTCGATTCGAAAAATTCTCAATTGCATAGATCACAAATTTGTATTTTTTGATAGTTTAACAAATTGTTTCTAGCATTCCTAAAAAAATATGGATTTTGAATAATTTATTCAAAATGATCAAGGGTGAAAAAATAAATAAAGAAATAAATGAACAAGTAAAACAGTTGAAGGAAATCATAAAAGCTCAAAAGTGCCACCGTTTTCTCAATGCACATTATTGCTCTTTTCAAATTACGTCTTATAGCCTTTTTTATCACTTCGGGATCATTACGGATCTTATTGTAGGAAAGTTCAATACGGTGCAAGAAAATATCCTCACTTCTAATCCCAGAAGCATAGACTTAAGATTTCAAATATCCCCAAACGAAATAATCAACAGGATTGAAATCTAGAGGTCTAGGCGGCCACGCATGCGATACACCTCTGCCTATCCACATATTGGGAAAATGTACATCCAAGAAGTTCCTGAGGCATTATTATGAAAAGTTATGATCGATAGCAAATAATATAAGATCAGACCATAATACTGTCGATGCCAGTTGTCAAGATTTATGTCATAGATATTGTTGAGGCCTTCTTGAATGAACACTAGTGGAATACAACACAAATTAATATGCTAATATGTGGTTCATGTATTTTTTCTGTGACAATCAGCAATGTTTACGAGGAATGGAGTCTAAATTTCAGGAATTCGCATAGATAGATTGAATAAAATCCACATCCAGTTTAGTTTATTCATTTTTTATTCATTTTTCCACTGTTGATCATTTTGAAGAAAAATATTCAAAATCCATATTTTTTTAAAGAAAATTAGTAAGAATATCGAGAACGGCAAATTTTCAATCTATCAAATATCGTGCGGACACAGATATACTGATTCTAATCGAAAATTTTCCGCTTTTTCCGAAAATTCTAACCAAATTCTAATATTTCAACATACAGGGTGTTGTATCTCAGCTTGGGTAAAGTTCTGAACTTTACTGATACGGACCTGGATTTTTTTAATCAGTTTAAAAATTAATGCATCGACCCATGGAAGTGTACTTCACGTTCCACATATCAACTGATTCTACAGGGTTGTTCAAAAGTTATAAGCAATTGAAAATATCGTTGAATACATAAACCACCCTGTATCTCGGCTATGGAGCTGATTGGAGATATCATTTAAAGGTTTTTTGGACTCGTTTGGACTTGCTCTACCTCAGGATAACTTATGTTCATTTCTCAATAAAACACCCTGTATATTAAATTTCTCAACTTTTCCCAAATGTCCTAAGACTTTGGGTACAATTCATAATGCAGTACACCCAAATGTGGGGGAAAAACGCTGATTATATAGATGAAAAACAGACAGGCGGAGAAGCGTAAAAGCTACTATTAAAATTGAATGATATTAATCAACAATTATAATGATAGAGGTATAAATCATAAATTATTTTAGCTTTTTGCATTAAACTAACTGTCGTCTTCGATATCTACCAATTCCAACACCTGCGTTCCTTTAGCGGTGTAGATGGTCATCATGAGCAATATTATCAGATTAATAGCTTGTAATGGATTTATCGCCGAAGATCAGTTAGCAAACAGGTTACCGATAGAGTAACCGATGTATGACGAAGGCGCTTCTACTTTGATTAAATACTTGTAGGTAAAATGTATAAAGATACATAGGAGTTTAGATTGGATGGGATAAATTACGCGGAAAATTGGAAATTAGATCATTCCTGAAATATTGGCTTATTTCTATAAACATTGGTTCAAGCTCTGACGTTAATCGAATTTACCTTGGTAAATTCGATTAAGAGTGTCCAATGCAGGAGAACACACAATAGAATTCACCATGGTAAATTCGATTAAGAGTGTCCAATACAGGAGAATGGACAATAGAACATACGCGCAACAGATTCTGACTTCACGTTAGCGCTTGAGCCAATTTTTTTTTATTAATTGTTTTTCAAAATTTTCTAGTGAAACGATTCGCACAAAATTTCACAAACGTCCTTAGGTTTGTATACTACAAATAATCACCATGTATCAATTCGAACCGATTTGTATTGGTAGAAAACAAAATCATTACTCGGAAACACTTGGGCCGATTATGCCCATTAACGAACTTGTCCGTCGTATTGGGATGCGCTACCTACCCTGGAAATTTCAAGTCGCTATCCCTCTCCGTTCTCAAAATATCGTGGCAACGGTCGGCCGGCCGGCCGGACAGAATCAAATTTGTCCTCGAATTCTTCATCAGGTAGTCGAACCCAATCGTTTGAGACCATTTTCGGCGAAAAAATCGAAAATTACAGACATTTGGGCAAAATGATAACGCGATGTTCCCCAGGACGCGCAAAAGTGAAGGGAGGAAAACGACAATTTAAAAATAATACATAACCTTTCAAAAGTCCCTTCTCACAAATATACTCCTCTGTAGCCGCATAGATCTCTTAAAGAGGAATCGCCTCCGCTAGTTTTCAAAGATATTCACTCTTGTTCAAAGAATTTGAATTACAAAAAGGAAAATTTTGTAGCTCCTAAAGAGGATCTCTTTCAAAACCAGCTCTAGCCAATCCCAACGATGGTTATTCAGAACTTCAGATGTTCGAAGACCGCTACAGGGCCATAATGTAAGGCTATCATCTCCCATAGATTTGTGATGAAAAAAATCGACCCAAAAATTGATGTAATAATTTAATATGTCATCATGACATTCATCGTTTTGTTCTCGCAAAATTTCTGCGATTAACCCATCCAGATACTGAAGTCGCACAAGACTGCTCGGATCTCCAACAATATGGATCCGATCGTGTTCAAACTTGAAACTTGGATGTAGAGTTGGGATCTGAAGTCTTTTGACAAATTTCAGCAATTGCGGACAAATAGTTCATGATATATAGAATTTTTTTCAATAATTTTCAATGATTTTTTTAAAATTTTCTAGTGATACTATCCTCACGAAATTTCGCAAGAATTTTTGCGTTGGCATTCTACAACTAATAAGCATTTTTGAATTATCGGTTTTGTATTTTTCGAGTTATTGAGGAAATAACAACCAAATTTCAGATGGGTAAAACTCCAAAACCGTTTGGCCGGCTATACCTATGCACAAATTCAAATGTCGCATTCAGATGCACAACCTAGCCTGAAAATTTCAATCAGCTGTTTTTTTCCGTTCTCAGGTTATCGTGACTTTTTTAAAAATTATCTAGTAATACGTTCTCACAAAATTTTGCGGACGTCCTTAGGTTCATATTCTACAACTACTCACCAAATTTCAATCCGATCGGATTTGTATTGGTTTAAAATAAAATGATCACTCGGAAACCGTTGTGCCGATTAAGCCCATTAACGAACTTGTCCGTCATATTGGGACGCGCCAACTACCCTGTACATTTCAAATCGCTATCTCAATTTGACCTCGAATTCTGCATCAGGAAGTCGAACCCAATCGTTTGAGACCATTTTCGGATTGAGTGCAAAAATACGAAAATCACACCGTTATATACAACTGTTAACAGATTTTGTTTTCCTAGAAAACAAAGATATCTGGTTCGATTTGCGATCTTATCGTTTTCAGGAAAAGGAAACATACGTCATAAGGAAAACATTCAAGTACAATCAAAATGCAAACTGGCACAAGGAAATATAATGAATCAAAATTCACTTTACATTCGTTATAGCGGAGTACACACTGGGCGGTGTTGTATTTGCTCTGCAAATATTGGTTGAATAAATATTTATTCCATCCAAATAATACACTTCCATGAATTCGCTTTGGTGGATATTAAAGTCGGAAGTTACTGAACTGAATATCCGAACGTCGAATCGTATCGAAAACGTCGGACTGTCAAACTAAGTATTGCTTCCTTCCGGAGGCTACATAATAAAAATTTCTATCATAGGTCTTGATGAGTGTCAATTTTTTGTGGAAAATATATTAACAAATCGAGATACGTATTTGAAAAATCCGAAAAGAGTGAGTTGACGCGCTTGTTCAAATTCGTGGTCACCTATCCAGGTAATGAACTAGCCCAAGGCTGCTTGGCTTCCAAAAAAAAAATAATATTTTGTCAATTTTGCCAACAATATACCCCATCGAGTTTGAATCTAGAACATAGACAAGAGATCTAGAACTTGGCTGTAAAATACTTTTTTTTATAATTTGTTTTCAATTTTCTGGTCATACGGGTATTTTTTTCATTAACTCGAAAAATACTAAACCGATTGAATTGAAACATGGTTATTAGTTGTAGAATGCCAACGCGAAAATTCTTGCAAAATTTCGTGAGGATAGTATTTGCAGAAAATTTTCAAGAAATCATTGAAAATTGAAAAAAAAAATTCTGCATATCAGTACCTATTCGTCTGAAATTGCTGAAATTTTGCAAGAGCCTTTAGAACCCAACTCTACTGCCAAGTTTTAAGTTTTAACACGTTTAATATTGTTGGAGAATCGAGCAGCCTTGTGTGAGTTCAGTAGATGAGTGACCGTTGCCTCGATAACTTTCGAACGAAAGGAGATAGGGACTTGCAATTTACAGGGTAAGTTGAGCATCCGAATGGGAGAGTTAAGCTCGTTGTTGGGCATAATCAGCTCAACGGTTTCGGAGTACCCATTAGGCATATTATTTACTCGATTACTCATTAAATACTAGTGCGTTAATTCGAACGAAAGGAGATAGGGACTTGCAATTTTCAGGGTAGGTTACGCAGCCACATGGGAGAGTTAAGTTCGTTTTTGGGCATAGTCCGTTTAACGGTTTCTGAGTTATACCCACCTGGAATATTATTTCCTCGATAACTCAAAAAATAAATATTCGATCGAATTGAAGCTTGGTAACTAGTAGTAGAAAATCAACATAAAGACGTGTTTAAACTTTTTTAAGAACTCAATTCGAATTTACCATGGTAAATTCGATTAAGAGTGTCCAATACAGGAGAATGGAAAACATAATTTACCATGGTAAATTCGATTAAGAGTGTCCAATACAGGAGAATGGACAACTTAATTTACCATGGTAAATTCGATTAAGGGTGTCCAATACAGGTCAATGGACAATAGAACATACGCACCAAAGCTCCTGACTCCACGTCAGTACTTGAACCAATTTTTTTTATATTTTTGACCAATATCACAATTCAGATATCACTGAAATTCCGCAAGAGCCTTTAAAACCTTATTTTATAGCCAAGGTCTAGACTTGCCCGAGTTCAGTGCCTGGATGGGTGACCGCGCCAAAGCTCCTTACCTCAGTGCTTTTCCGACTAGTTTCTTTCCCTATCCCGATATAACGAGTTCATCACAGCCTATGATCCTCTTTCATCCGAAAAATACACATAATTCACACAGGACCAAATGCACTTCCGGTGTTATCTTCGCCGATCCATAGAAAACTCCCAGAAAGGGCTGATACGCCAAGCGGGCGATTCTCAAGTGGCAGAAGGTACAGAAAGTATCGAATTATCAGACCTGCACTTTGTTAGCGGCGTTCCACCCACTTTTCTAGATAAAGAATACGTAACACATGTGACAATGTGGAACAGGAAGATGAGCTTACTGGGGTTTTTATGGGGGTTGAAAACTGCAGGTCCATACCTTCTCAAACAAGTAGTTCGTTTCGTTTCCGAGGTCCCCGTTCTATAAATAACAGGTAGGTGAAAAAACTGCACGAAACAGAGGGGTTGATATTAATATTTTTGTTTTTGGGGTATGTGTATAGAGTGTGAGAAAACGGAGTTCAAACTGAATTTTTTCGGGTGCCTTGGGAACGATAGGCAGGTGCTGCAAGGTTCTGTGAAAAGACCGACCAATATTCTAATTTTATACTTCGTTAAGTCGTTCACTTCCTCATGGATAAAAAAATGATTTCCCGTATAAGGTTTTGACTTCCTTTTCAATAAAAATACTTAAAATTTTGAAGTCTAGCTTAAGTAGAGACTATGAGACTAAAGTTGGGTTTCACGAAGCTTTGACAACTCTTAATTGCCGAATTAATGAGATTCTATATGTTCATTTCCAGTTCATTTTTTGGCGCTCTAGTTCCTCGGAACTATCAATTTGCCCAAATGTCTGTTATTTTCGAATTTTTCGATGAAAATGGTCTTAAACGATTTGGTTCGACTCACTGATCAAGAATCCGAGGTCGAAATCGATTCTGTCCGGCCGGTCCGGCCGGCTGGCCGTAGGCACGATAACTCTCGAACGAAAGGAGTTAGAGGATTGAAATTTGCAAGGTGGGTTTGGAGCGTAAATATCTCGAACAAGTTCGTTAATGGGCGAAATCCATCAAGCGGTTTTGGAGTTATGGCCGATTTTAGTAAAACACATTTTTTATGAATATTTCCGAAACCGATCACTCGATCTATCTGAAATTTAGCATCAAATTGTAGAATCATGACCTTCATACGCAAGTGAAGTTTTGTATTGACCAGCTTACCGCAAAGTGTCAAAAAAAAAATTTCAAAATTTAAAAAAAAATTTCTACAATAACTCTCGAACGGAATGAGCTAGGCAGTTGAAATTTTCAGAGTAGGTTAGGGAGATGAATATCTTGGTAAAGTTCGTTATTGGGCAAAATAGGCCAGATGGTTTCGGAATGGATGGTAACGAAAATAATTTTTTTTTTAAGCAACAAATTTCAAATTCAATTTTTATTTAAGATGCAGTTTCACCATTAAAATCCATCGATATAATTTTCAACTCCAACAAGCTAATACTTTCGGAGATATGATTTTTCTAAATTTCAATAATGAATCGTACTTCTATGTTTTCACAGAATGATATAATTATTCTATCTAAGCTTTATTATATGATCTGTGTTCATACTCGTACATTTCATCCTGTTGTTTGATTTCTTCCATGGTGCAGTTCTCATTCTCATGCAGTTCTATCATAAGAATACATTGATATAAATCCCAACCCTGAGAAATCCATACTTTCGGAGACATAATTTCTCTGTTTGAACAAGAGCGCCAGAAAGCTCCTGTCCACAGGGCTTGAACCAATTTTCATCTGATAAACGAATATATTTCTTGGAATTTTCAAAAAATACGACTAAAGGACCATTTTGGACACCACTGTGGCCTAAATGATCCCACGGTGAGGGGGAAAATGATCCCGGGGATCATATAGTTTAAGGAGGAGGAAGTGCTGTCGAACTTGAATTAGTTTGCGCAAAAGATTGCGTTGTTGTTTGCAGCTTTTCTATATGTGCAGCAATGACAACATTTTGCCAGTTGAGGATACTTGGTGAACTAATTCTTTCCTCATGATCAACATTAGGCGATTCTCTTTGAACCTGCAATGAAGATACTTCGGTATTGTACTCTGTTTCTGTTGTTTCTCCCGCAATAAAATTGCTATCTTGAAGAACATCTGAGTTAAAAGTATGTATGCCACATTTTATGAATGCACATACGCTAAGTGGAGACATTACAACATCAAGGGGTTGCAATTTATGTGAAAGTGGGTGGGTGGACACAAAAGTGAAGTGTAATGTTCCCTTGCTTTCAGTATCATATTAGAATTTTTTGTGTGCGGTAGATGGCCGTCTAAAATTAAAAGAGCGGGATCTTCTGCAGTAGGTTTTGCATGATTCAAGAAATGATCAAACCATTGAGGAAAACTTTCCAGTTTCATCCACCCTGATGTATTACAGGCATAAGAAGAACCAGGAGGTGTCGGGTACATTAATTCCATTTTCATTCTAATTCTTTTGAAACTGAATATTGCCGGTAATCCCTAGATCCTTTAACATGTGGGTAAAATCATCTCGCTGTATCATTTAGTACACTTTGCGTAGGATCATTTTACCCCAAGTGCCTTCATTCTGGAAAAATCATTGTTCACAAACATTCCTAACTGGAAATCAAAATATGATAAGATCAACCGCTATTAATCATTAATTTTGCGGAAGCAAAGAACTAGAACATAATTATCGACATGCAAAAAATAATCTCTGTTACAAATAGGCTTATTTACGATAGAACACGTCAATTTCAATATTTTCCTCACAAAACAGCATGGAGAGATCACGATGCCATGAGACTTCGTCAGGCAAATGAGCGGCATGATAAATATAATTTTGAGTATTTAATTGAGAGATGGCACTACTAGTTTTTTAGAAATAGGGGGTGAATGTTTTACCCCGTGGGATCATTTTGTACTACTATCCCCTAGTATAGTAATATACCTACTACTATACATTAGTTCTCAGGTTTACTTTACTTTCTTCGTAACAAGACTTTTTGATTATTCATAAATATCTCCTAAATAAATGAAATATTTCTAAGACAAGGTTAAAATCAAGTTATTCTAATTCTTAATTTTATTTTTTAAAAAAAAATTATTTATTATTTATTTATGATGAATAAAAGACCACTAAATAAAGAGCCATTGATTATTAACCCTAATATTTCTCTTGGTGCAGAAACAATAAAATAAAAGCAAACTAGGATGTTGTTGAGTTAGGTACTGTGATTTTATACGCTCTCAATAATTATTAATAAATATTCAACATAAGAAGATCAAATTAGTCGATGGTGCGATGAAACATAATTTAAGATCGAACCTTGAATCCCAGCTCGAAATTAATGAATATACCGAAGAGTAAAACGGGTAGCATGCCCAATTTATAATAGCGCCGGTTCTTAATTTGCGGCCGAGTCTCTGAGGCACGTGTTGACGCCGAAACGGTCGTAAAGGTAGAGAGAGGTAGACGAATGTTGAAAAAACACGACGTTCCATCCTAATTGGTATCGGTCCATCAATTTTTACCTCGACAATTGACTAGAATGGATCGAGATGTTTCTTACGCTCTTTTTACTAGATTCGGAGCAAAAACGTGCTAAAAAGCAATTAACATTCGTTTAACTGTTACTTCATTGTCTTTTCTTGGTGGGAAGTCATTTGCGGACGCAGGTTCGTCTTAGTGGAATAAATAGTGAAAGAGAGATTTAAAAGGTTTCTTTCTGGGTTTTCTCTCCCAAACTCTGAAAAATATCTATAAAATAAAAAATTGGTTCAAGCACTGACGTGAAGTCAGAAGCTTTTGCGCGTATGTTCTATTGTCCATTCTTCTGTATTGGACACCCTTAATCGAATTTACCATGGTAAATTCGTCAGTGCTTGAACCAATTTATTTTTTTCTTGATTTTTTTGAAATTTTCTAGGGGTACGGTTCTTAAATTTTTTTTTTCGTCATTTTTTTCAAATTTTCTAGGGGTACGGTTCTTACAAAATTTGAAACACGTCTTTATGTTGATTTTCTACTACTAGTTACCAAGCTTCAATTCGATCGAATCTTTATTTTTTGAGTTATCAAGGAAATAATATTCCAGATGGGTATAACTCGGAAACCGTTAGACCGATTATGCCCAAAAGCAAACTCAACTGTCCCATTCGGATACGCAACCTACCCTGAAAATTACAAGTCCCTATCTCCTTTCGTTCGAAAGTTATCGAGGCAACGATCACCCATCTACTGAACTCACACAAGGCTGCTCGAATCTCCAACAATATTTAACCGATCGTGTTAGAACTTGAAACTTGGCAGGTAGAGTTAGGTTATAAAGGCTCTTGGAAAATTTCAGCAATTTCAAACGGATAGTTACTGATATATAGAATATTTTTTTTAATTTTCAATGATTTTCTAAAAATTTTCTACAAATACTATCCTCACGAAATTTTGCAAGTGTTCTCGCGTTGGCATTCTACAACTAACAACCCAGATTGAATTCAATCGGTTTAGTATTTTTCGAGGTAATGAGGAACAATTAAAACCAAATTTCAGATGGCTATAACTCTAAAACCGTTTGGCCGATTATGCTCATAAACAAACTGAAATGTCGCGTTCTGATGCACATCCTAACCTGTAAACTTCAAGTTGCTATCTCTTGCCGTTCTCAAGTTATCGTGACAACAAAAATATTTTTTAATAATTTTCTAGCCATACGATTCGCACAAAATTTCACAAACGTGCTAAGGTTCATATTCTACAACTACTCACCAAGTTTCAATCTGATCGGGTTTATATTGGTTGAAAACAAAATTATTACTCGGAAACCACTGGGCTGATTATGCCCATTAACAAACTTGTCTGTCGTATTGGGATGGGCCACCTACCCTGAAAATTTCAAGTCGCTAGCTCTTTTCGTTCTCAAGTTATTGAAGTTGTTAATGGAGTAGATGTTCAAAGTATTCACCGCGAACGCCTTAGCAGATCAGGAGAGATCATTTTCTTTATATCACATCTTGAAGGCAAATTAGTTTAGTTATTATTGCAATAAGATTTTGGAATATTCGAGGTAATATTATAATGAATTTCGTTGATCACAAGTTTTTATTTTTTTCTATTTTGAGTTTTACGATGAACATGAAAGTGATAACATTCCTGAATAGGTAATAAAGCAACCTTTCAAACGATGTATCAGGAGCCCATACCACCTTTCTGAAAAGTTGGGGGTTGTACCCGTCTTTCGAAGGGGGTTGAAGATGGTAGTCATATTTTTACGAAGAAGAATTATAATTTGAAATTTAAATTTGACGTGTTTCGGGATATTCCATAAATATATACAGTAACCAAGAAAATGAATTTAGTCCATTTGGATTTTCCACACTGTATACACCAAATGTATATCAACATTAACGGCAAGAACCTGAGGAGAAATTAACACATAAAATAATCAGGGTCAATTTCTCACGATCCATCAAACTGTATGTATGTGAACTGACCCTAAGCGGGTCCAATATTCGGACAAATGACTAAATACCGTATTTATGGAACTCGCAATTCCAGTATCAAGTAAAAAATCGAATGCAACACTTGTGTTGAAACGATTTACATAGACATCAATTTAATGAAGATAACAAAGGAACGATTTCAAACCCGAAATAAAGGTAGTAAACAACGAGTCTTCTAGTTTAACGACAGCCATCTAGAACGGACTAACTGTAAATAGGTACTTATCTGAACTACGGCTGCAATACAAATGTAAAAGTCTATAATAAAGCACACGTAGATGTTTCACGCCCGGTACATATGTGTGTTACTGCAGAAATAAATCAGATCCTCTGTCTGGTGGTGATGTATGGTATTCTTGTCACGGTTTCTTGTACATTTTCATTAGTGTTGATTGGTATTACTGGAGAGAAACGATTTTTAGAAAATTGAAGACATTAGCGGAATTTTTGCAGCAGAAAATTGAATGGATTGAACTTCTGGCTGATGGGAATTAATGATACCATTTTTGATTATTTCGAGGAAGAAAATCTTGCTTTGGTTTTTTGATTAATAGTCAGAGTGGTCACACATCCAGGCACTGAAATCACCCAAATCTGCAAATTTTGTTGAATCAAAACAATACCGTAGAGCGGTGTGACTTTGCACTACTTTTCAAAGTTTTCTTGTTGTAACTTTTATTATTTTTGCGTAAAATGAGTCCTTTGTAAACTATGTATTATTTCTTTTTAGATATCTACTGCTGTTATTAGAAAAACACAAGAAAAGTTGCGCAATATATATTTCTTAATTTTTAAAAGTTTGGCAAAGTCACCCGCACATGGGTGCGAGTTTTCCAATGTCTTTGAGATCCATTTGTTGGCAATTTTATGAAATGCAAGGGGTGTCTTTGCCACAAAAAAGTTTTTTAAAAATTCATTAAAGACAAGGTTGCTATTAGAGGCGAATAAAACAACAAAGTATAGGCAAATACAATCTATTATTCTTTATAAAATATAAAAAATCAGTCTTTTTGTAAATAAACAATACATGAACTTAAAAACGACTCTGTGGGATCAAATAAACTAGAAACATTTGCAAACGCGTCCAAAAAACGCAAGCTAATTAATATTATACAACATTAAGTCTCTATGGAAATAATAATGTCCCTTGGAAGACGTTGGTTTTTCCAATGTTGTGACAACATCCAGTTCCTTGACGTATCATATGTCCTCAACATTGGGAAAGACAAATCCATTTATGTTTTTCCTATATTATTTTACTACAAACCCATCATCATCTGTTCCTATAACTTTTCCAACATGATTTTAAACAATTTTCTTAGCAGGGAAAGCTACTATCGGTTTAGTGGTTCCTCCGTATAATTACGATATTTCCTCGCATCCAACTTTCAGTATTAATGACCTATAGCTGTGTCTAAAAATAAAATAAAATAAATTTTAGTATGTGGCAAAGTTTCCCGGAATATAGAAGCCCTCTCAACCAAATTCTTTCAGTTTTTTTTTACGTGACCCTAAATACATGTAAATAAACCTGTGAAATGTATTCTGATGTACCGCTTGTTATATTTTCTACACAACCCTTAGTATTTCGCATTTATAAACACGTTAGAAACATACCCATTCACATAACACAGCGTAGCTCTCCATTGAACGCACACCAGACGACTGCGACCGTCGCAACCGGTGGAGATATACCGTGGTTAACAGTTCCCATTCGTGCTGTCAGTGAGATATAGCAAACTTTACAAAAATAAAATGAAACTTAAAATATTAGGCAGTTCGTCAAAGTCATCTCCGTTGGCAAAGCCACACCGCTCTACCGTACCTACTCACTGTTTGGTTGTTATTTCCTCAATAACTCGAAAAATACGGAACCGATTAAATTCAAACATTTTTATTAATTGTGAAATCCCAACGCATAGATTCTTGCAGAATTTCGTGAGGATCGTATCACTGGAAAATTAAAAAAAATTCTATATATCAGTAACTATTCGTCCGACACCGCTGAAGTTTTGCGGGAGCCTTTAGAACCTAACTCTACTGCAAAGTTCCAAGTTTGAACTCAGGAGCTTCTGCGCCTATGTTCTATTGTCCATTCTCCTGTATTGGACACTCTTAATCGAATTTACCATGGTGAATTATATTGTCCGTTCTCCTATAGTGTCCAATACAGGAGAATGGACAATAGAACATACGCGCAAAAGCTCCTGACTTCACGTCAGTGCTGGAACCATTTTTTCTTGAGTTATCGAGTAAATAATATTCCATGTGGGTATAACTCCGAAACTGTTAGACCGGTTATGCCCAAGAACGAACTTAGAGCTCCCATTCGCATGCGCAACCTACCCTGAAAATTCCAAGTCCCTATCTCCTTTCGTTCGAAAGTTATAGAGGCAACGGTCACCAATCCAGCTACTGAACTTGTCCAAGACTGTCCGGATCTTCGAAAGTATAGATCCGATCGTGTTCAATTTTGGAACTTGGTATTAGAGTTAGGTTTTGAAGGCTCTGTCAAAATGTCAGGGATTTCGGACGAATAGTTTCTGATACATAGAATTTTTTTCAATGATTTTTAAAAAGATTCCTAGTGATACGTTCCTCAAGAAATTTTGCAAGAATTTTCGCGTTGGCATTCTACAACTAATAACCTTGTTTGAGTTGGATCGGTTTTGAATTTTTCGAGTTATTGAGGAAATAACAACCAAATTTCAGATGGGCATAACTCCAAACCCGTTAGGCCTATTATGCCTCTAAATGAACTCAAATGTCGTATTCAGATGCACAACCTAACCTGAAAATTTCAATTCGCTATATCTTTCCGTTCTCAGGTTATCCTCACATAACTAATATTTTTTTATCATTTTTTTAAATGTTCATAGCGATACGATTCTCACAAAATTTCAAAAACGTCCTTAGGTTTGTATTCTACAACTACTCACCAAGTTTCAATTTTATGAAAATGATAACGCGATGTTCCCCATAACATAGGCACGCGCAAAAATATACTTATATGAAACTTACCATCATTCAGTTTAAACTTGCAGTAATAACCCAAATTGAAATGATTTTCCCATTGCACTATTAATTTTTCAATAATTTCTCAAAACTTTGCCGTTCGAGACTTCGAGAACTCACCAAGATAAAAATGTTAATCTTGACGGACGTTTTGACGTTGACAGATCATAAAAAACATTCAAGAGTACGTTCGATATAATTCACATAATTCAACGAATTTAATTTCCGAACAGCCAATAGAAAAGAACCCTTTATTTGCGAGTAGGTATACCTAGCTTTCGGCTGTTCTTTTTCATTCCGAATCTATTTAAAGTTTAATGCTCATACCTTCAAGTAAAATTTACATAATTGGGAACCGCAAAAAAATAATTTAACAGAAATAGACGGATCCCTATCGAATGCTATAAATTCAACATCAGGCTAAAATGAAAAAAATCCCATTTCACCTGGTGTTCTGAATACGTTTCCACCTGAAATTGAATCTGTCCAAGTCAGCTCACTATATTCTATTGGATTTCCTACCCCTCAGGGCTGTCGCGCACCCCTTTTCACTTCTACCCTCGACATTCGGTTCACAAAATCGCGAGTTCGAAATGAAAGCATTAAATATAGATTCAGACAAATATCATATCCGATTGGTGTATTAATAACTCATGAGATGGGGTTGGGGGGGACTCGAATTTATTCGAAAATTATGCGGAGACTGAATGCATAAATGATAGTTCCTTGTCCTGGCTGGTACGAGTGGAAATAGAAATGGAAAATTCAAACATAAAAGTTGGGAACGCACTGTTAGTTTGCTTTGGCGCGCTTGTCATATTCATAGCGGTCACTCATCCAGATTGCCCAATACTGCTTGGCTTCAAATTTACAAATGAAAACTCATTCAACAGAGAACAAAAAAATCCATCTTTGATCTGAAAATATCTATTTCAATTCTTCAAAATACTTCCAATATACCATATTTGATTATTTTTACCAACGAATCGGTTTTGAATATCGATATAAATGCATTTAAATAACTGCTTCCTAACCTACGCTGAAACAGAGATTTGAGAATTTTCAGAATAAAGTTTTTCGCAGTACAAAATTGTGATAATCTGGAAAATTCTCAAGGATTATAAGTTACTTACTCTTATTGTTATTGTTTGTTGTTTTATATTAAAGAGTGTGGGGAAAAATATTAAAAAATATTATTTATGTCACGATAACCTGAGAACGGAAAGAGATAGTGACTGATCAAGAATCCGTGGTCAAAATCAATTTTGTCCAGCCGTTAACACGATAACTCTCGAACGGCATAGGCTAGACGGTTGAAATATTCACAGTAGGTTTGGGAGATGAAAATCTGGGCTAACTTCGTTATTGGTTAAGTAATCATTAAAGGATACTGTGGGAGGTATACTCATTATTGAAAGGTTTTTTTTTGGTTTTCTCTCCCAAACTCTGAAAAATATCTATAAAATAAAGATGTATTATTTTGTGATTTGCTTCTGCGTAAGAAACATAAGATATTTGTCAGAAGCAATTAATTGAACAATGTTGCCTAACAAACAACAACGAAACAACTATAACGTATCGTTTCGGAAACTATATCAGACTCCTTCGTCAGACGCTTAATGAAAATCTTTAGAACTATTTGGTTGATAGTTATTTTGTGAAATTCAAGAATTGTGACACTATCAACTATCAACAAAATAATTCTAAAGATTTTCATTAAGCGTCTGACGAAGGAGTCTGATATAGACTCCGAAACGTTACGATATAGTTGTTTCTTCGTTGATGTTGTTTCGTTGTTGTTTGTAAGGCAACATTGTTCAATTGATTGATTCTGACAAATATCTTGTGTTTCTTACGCAGAAGCAAATCACAAAATAATTAATTTTTATTTTATAGATATTTTTCCGAGTTTGGGAGAGAAAACCCAAAAAAACCTTTCAATAATCGTTATTGGTTATTGAATTTAATTACGAATTCTTGAAAATTGACGCCCAGACGACAAAAGATGAAAAAAGATTACAGCACGTGGTGTTCCCAAGCGATCCCCCATCCAAGTACTAACCACGCTTGACGCTGCATGGCTTCAGTGTGGTATGGCTACAAACAATATTCCTTCCTCTAACTCTGTAATTATATTTATGATGCAGTTCTACCATACGAATCCATTGATATCATTCCCAACTCTGAGAAATCAATACTTTCAGAGATATGATTTGTCAAAGTTTTTGAATTTAATATCTTTTATCATGCAGTTATATCCTTCTATCATATAATCCATTGATATCATTCCCAACTCTGAGAAATCAATACTTTCAGAGATATGATTTGTCAAAGTTTTTGAATTTAATATCTTTTATCATGCAGTTCTATCCTTCTATCATAAGAATCCATTGATATCATTCCCAACTCTGAGATATGATTAGTCAAAGTTTGAAAAAGAGCGGCAAAGCTCCTGTCCACAGGGCTTTCCCATAGTTTTAAGGATTGCCAGTGTGACAAATTACAGAATAACTGTCAACAAAAAATGATTCAGAAAATTTCCGCGTGGTGTCCGATGAAGGGGTATGATTTAGTCTCAGAAACGTTACAGAATATTGGCTTTATTATTGATATTGTTTCGTTATTAATTATTAGGCAACATTGTCATTGTTTTTTACAAATATTTATTGCTCCTTGCGAAGAACTAATGTCAAAATGAAATAAAACGGGGAAATCCCTGTGGCAGGAGCTTTGGCGCTCTTGTTCAAACTTTGACGAATCATATCTCCGAAAGTATTGATGTCTCACAAATTTTTTCATAGATATTCTTCAGAGTTTGGTAGAGAAAACCCAGAAATGTACCATTAAGTGAGAATAAATCATCATTATTATTTCTATATTAAACAAACACAAGTTCACAGAAGAAAGAAACTTATCGTCTGTCGACACACTTGAATATTCTCGGGTGAGTTGTCTTCCCCTTCATAAATTATACATAAATGCATCTCATATTAACAACAACACCAACAGCTTGCTCTATGGAAGCTCAATGAATCGACCATTAAGCACTTCCCACGCGACACTGCACTATATCCATATTTTGACAATAAATAACTAAACCATACGACGTCATTCAACGCCATTGATCCATTTCCAATCATAGTGCCATCCCTGAACTGTCATTTATCCCTACACGTGTGTCGAATCGTACATACGCCTAACGACAATCCTGATCCCGCAACAAGCTATCTGGCACGCTTCAGAACAAAGCAAGTTTCCTGTCCCCATGAGAGAAACGGACCCAGCCATTGATCCGGCTAGTTCTATGGTAATTTGGTAAAACGTGAACCAGAGAGCTAATCGAATATCCGATGATGGTCACAGATGGGCGAGTTCAGGTTGTAACGAGTTCAAGAGAGGATCGAAATTGGTCATGTGTGACAAAGTGAATCTGTGTGAACCTCTGAGAAGTGGTGGTTCTGTCAGTATTGGGTTTTGAATGGTAAATGGACGAAATGGTTTGTGGCGATGATGAGAGGTTTGGTTTAGGGTGGGTTTAGGCTTGGTAGTCTACACTAGTTTCGGGCACGGAATTGAATTTGGTTAATTCAAATTCGACTATTCAAACTTCGAATTTTGAGTGAAAAAATTTGAATATTCAAATAGTTAAATCTATGAAAAATTATATACGATTTTCATTAATTTATTTAATATACCTATACAGGGTGAGTCTTTGACCACTGCATTAATTTTAACCAAAGATTCCTCTCATCAAATGAAACACTTTTTTCATTTAACATTTTTCCAAATTCAGCTCAGGTGAAAAGATACAGGCTGTTGAAATTTTGAAAAAAAATCAGTTTTTATTTTGTAGCTTTGACATCCTTTTTTCGAATAAAATGAAGGTTGGCGTTAAGTTTCCTATAACTATGATACATATTTTCCAATTATTGGTTATTTTCTACTTCTACTGGTTTTCTAGTTATGGACTCGTGGATTCATAAAACTAAACGAAATTAGCATAAAGAAAGCATATAAAGTTTTTCTTGTGTCATTTCAAGAATATTCCATCGTTTTAGAACATTATATTATTGTTCATCATTTCTCCTTAAACGCACCGTTTTCGAGATATTCTTCATTGAATGTTTTAAAATGGAAAACTCCAGAAATTTCACTACTTTTATGGATCCGTCCCTGAGCGTTGGAATCCCGAATCAAGCTGTAAACCACGTTACCATGCCTTATGGTCGGTTTCTGACGAATTTGAATGGAGTTTATGTTCAGTTTATCTACTGAATTCTATTGAATTGGACAGATAAACGGAGGATAAACCACATGTTATATTCCTCAGAAACCGGCCCTAAGTCTCGTCCGCCAACAATGTCATAGATAATTTATATGCGAGAGTGTATTAGCACATTGTGAAATCTTTAAACGCTTGTAACTTTTTACCTGAGCCGAATCTGGAAAAATGGTAAATGAAAAAAGTGTTTCATTTGATGAGAGGAATCTTTGGTTAAAATTAATGCAGTGGTCAAAGACTCACCCTGTATATATTCTTTTGAATTTTGAGCATTACATTATTTCAACTAAAAATAAATCATGTATGAAAACAGTGTAAGCAGAGGTTAGTTTAACGGGGTACCATACAATTCGATGTATGGTATGAGCTTAGGGAAAACCCTCAGCATAAAAACCCTGTCTCCCCGTAAGTGTTGTGATTTATGATAATTGAATTTGTTAACAAAATATGCTGAAATATTAAATATTGAAGGGAATCTTTTTCATCACTATTGATTATTCCTTGAATGAGTTGAGAGGTTTCTCCAAGGTACCTACCAGAAACTCAATATTTTAAAAGGAAAAGACAAAAGGAGAAAATGAAAAAAATCTGAATGGAATATTTCATGGTTTATTGAATAGATTTGAAATTCCACACCCATTCCAAACAATACTCAGAAACATTATGAATAACCCTAAAGCTATCCTGGAATATGTATACAGGGTGAGTCTTTGACCACTGCATTAATTTTAACCAAATATTCCTCTCATCAAACGAAACACTTTTTTCATTTAACATTTTTCCAAATTGTGCTCAGGTAAAAAGATACAGGCTGTTGAAATTTTGAAAAAAAATCAGTTTTTATTTTGTAGCTTTGACATCCTTTTTTCGATAAAATGTTGGCGCAAAGTTTCCTATAACTATGATACATATTCTCCAAATATTAGTTATTTTCTACTTCTACTGGTTTTCTAGCTATGGACTCGTGGATTCATAAAACTAAACGAAATTAGCATAAAGAAAGCATATAAAGTTTTTCTTGAGTAATTTCAAGAATATTCCATCGTTTTAGAACATTATATTATACTTCATCATTTCTCCTTAAACGCACCGTTCTCGAGATATTCTTCATTGAATGTTTTAAAATGGAAAACTCCAGAAATTTCACTACTTTTATGAATCCGTCCCTGAGCGTTGGAATCCAGAATCAAGCTGTAAACCACGTTACCATGCCTTATTCTCGTCCGCCAACAATGTCATAGATAATTCATATGCGGGAGTGTATTAGCACATTGTGAAATCTTTAAACCCTTGTAACTTTTTACCTGAGCTGAATCTGGAAAAATGGTAAATGAAAAAGTGTTTCATTTGATGAGAGGAATCTTTGGTTAAAATTAATGCAGTGGTCAAAGACTCACCCTGTATATGGGACAATTATTAACTAAATGATCTATTGTCTCCTCTGGTTCCCCGCATTCACAACTAGAGCTCTCAACTGAGTTCAATCTAAAAAGCATGCTGTTGCAACCACCATGACCCGTTGTTAAACGATTCAGAGTAGACCACATTTTCCTTGGAAGATCCAAACCCGGAACTCTATTTGTAGGATCAGAAATTAAATCGTTGTTGAATAAATCGCAATAAAACCATTCAGACCGTCAAACTTCCTTGTTGCTTTTATTGGGGTTGAGAAATCAGTTGGACCATAAAGGATTACGTGACTTAAATCTGGGATTATAGGAGAGAATCGGAAAAGAATTCGGAAAAGAATCAAAGTTATTCCAAGAATTTAAAAGAACAGTATGCCTGCGAATGCGGGGCGGGACAATGTTTGAAATAACTGGTAGCCAATGATTAGGTGTATATGTACCTAATAGTTCCAGTGTTGATCCTCATAGATGAATTCAGCTGTGCATCAATTTTTTGCGCATAAACACTGTTAAATCAGACGGGGCAACCAATGCTAAGAAGGTCGCCGAACGGAGAGTAGCTGCTGCATCATCACCCCAGGAAGTACCATCTAATTTCTGCAGAATATTTTTCCTCGTTTTCAACTTCAGACACAAGTCATCCAAATGAACTTTGAAATTTCAAGAGGAATCTAGTTTCACTCCTAGGTATTTAGGATTAAAATTGTGTCTCAAGAATCACCGAAAGCAAAACTCAATGTTCTATATATTTGACGATTGTTCAAATGGAAGCAAAAAATCTCTGCTTTATTTGGATTCGGACACGAACGCCACTCAAATAGGTAGTTTTTCAGAATTTCTAAATCTGCAGATACATTATTTTCTATACTTTGGAAATCAGAATGACGAAATGCAAGGGCAATGTCATCAGCGTATGTGAATTTTTCAGACGAAGTAGCAGGAATATCACACAGATATGAATTGAAATGGAGGGGTGCTAAAACTGAACCTTGTGGGACACCATTATTCAAATTTTTACCACTATTATTATCAACAAAAACAAGAAACCTTCTATCTGTCAATGTATTTTCGAGTAGACGAACCATTTTTCCACACTTTGGTTATTACGTTTGAAAATCAAACCATGTTTCTAAACTGTGTCATATGCTAACGACAAGTCCACAAATGCTGTTCCTGTTTTCATGTTATTATTGAAACCTGTTTCGAGAAAAGTAGTAAGACTAAGAATCTCATCACAACAATTCCTATTTTTCCTGCCTTCCTGATGACAATTCTGTAGAACGTCTTTTACAGACGATTCAATCCTAAATAGAATCAATCTTTCTAAAATTTTAAAAGGAACGTCCAAAAGACTAATGGGTCGATAACTGCTCGGATCAGAAGAATTCTTTACACTTTTTGAAATGCCTATGACTTTCGCTTTGCGGAATTCTTTTGGAATATTTCCAGTTTTAGTATATTATTATACAGTGACAATAACCAAGGCAATGCCCTTTCGCCCAAGTGTTTGATGAATTCAGGATAAATTCCATCAAATCCTGCTTCTTTTCGAGATTTAGTACATTTAATTGCTGATTTCAATTCATCCAAGTTGAAGGGATTCGAGATACTGTCTACATATGAAGATGATCTATATCCTATATTTTAGATTTTTGTTCTCGAAATTTCAACCGAATTGGAAACATCAACTAGTCGACGAGCATGATGAGAGGTTTAGTGTAGGGTGGGTTGAGGCTGGTAGTCAACACTAGTTTAGTACACGGTATTGAATTCGATTAGTTCAAATATTCGACTATTCGACTATTCAAGTCAATGACAAATTATATACGGTTTACATTAATTTATTTAATATTGTGACGCATTTCGTCTTCATAGCGACTGCTTCAAACTACATCATATTAAATTCTAAACAAGTAATGAACTCACTATACCTCGATGATCTGGACATAGAGTCTTTTTGTTCCTCTTCATATTCCTTCTTGTACTTCCTTCTTCTTCTTCTTACGACAACGATACAGACAGTATTCTTTCGAGTAGACATATTGGCTATTCCTATACAGAAAAAAATTACCTATGGAATATACAGAGTGATCATAATTAATTTTCAAACATCAACTACAAATAATGCTCGATTCGAATTAAACAACTATTCGAATAGTACTTATACAGTACGAGTCAAAATTATGGAACAAATTCATTTTCTCAGAAGAAATATATTCGGCAACAAAATCTTGAAACAGGTCAATTTTTGTTTCACTTTTACCAAATTTTTATGCATTTTTGAAGGATTTTGTGGCACCCTGTGTCATCTCCATCAATCCTCTAAATTTTTTGAATGGGGAAAGTGAGTCCTGTGGTACTTTTTTGGCAAGGTCTTTGTATCTTCGTTAAAGGCGTGCAAACATTTTCAAGAAAACATTTTTCTTTTTTGAAAAATAGTTAGCTCTAAGAGTTTTCAGTATGTGCATTTTGTCATGGCTCATTTACTTTGAGACGATGCTACCTGATGAAATTTGTCACCGAATGAATTTCGACCATTACAGTTTTGTACATGCACAACTTTCAACCCCCTCAAGCACCCCCCCATTTTTTTCTCCATTAAATGTTTCGTAGGGGTTGAAAGTTGTGCATGAACAAAACTGTAATGGTCGACTTTCATTCGGTGACAAATTTCATCAGGTACCATCGTCTGAAAGTAAATGAGCCTTGACAAAGTGCACATACTGAAAACCTCTTTGAACTAACTAATTTTTCAAAAATGAAAACTTTCTTCTTCAAAATTCCTCTACACATGTAAAGAAGATAGAAAGACCTTGCCAAAAAAGTACCACAGGACCCACTTTCCCTATTAAAAAAATTTAGAGGGTTGATGGGGATGACACAGGGTGCAACAAAAATCATTCAAAAATGCATAAAAATTTGGTAAAAGTGAAACAAAACTTGACCTGTTTAAGGACTTCGTTGCCAAATATTTTTCTTCTGAGAAAATGAATTTGTTCCATAATTTTGACGCGCACTGTATACTAAAAATTCAGGCAAGAAAGAATGTTGACCGGTATATACCCATAGAGCCATGAATTCACATACCTCCAATTATACCATCCAACTCCTAGAACCCAACCGGTCCATTCTAACCTGTAATAATCGCTACATAATTTGAGCCACTCTGTATATCGAGAACCACCTGTCAACCATTTATCGATTCGTACAAACCAACACAAGAGAATCAATCTCTCCGGGATAATCGTTTTCCCCTCATCTTCTTCACTTCCCTCAGCAACCCCTGGGGTTATGTAGAATTTCGATAAGGTATAATCAAGTGGGTCGGACGGATTCAGTTGGTCGGATACCCATGAGAGGACTGGATGATCACAAATGGAATCGTCTAAGGTGTCTACGATCGAGGAATTGCAGTGGTGGATTTGTTTTTTTCCCGAGGCCCCCCACGTGTTTTTCCGAGATATTGCTGTTTTTATTTCATCGCTTGTCAGAGAGGGTTGTCGTCGATAGGTCTCTTGTTTCTGTATTTTGAATGAGCTATTTCAAGAGACAAGAGACCATTTCCAGTCAACTGACTGACAGTATCTCAAAATAGGTCTCTTGCATGTATTTTTGGCGCTCTTGTTCCTAAGAACAGAGTGCTTATCAATTTGCCCAAATGTCTGGAAATTTTAGAATTTTTGGATGAAAATAGTCTTGAACGATTTGGTTCGACTCACTGATCAAGAATCCGTGGTCGAAATCGATTCTGTCCGACCGGCCGTTAACACGGTAACTCTCGAACGGAATGAGCTAGATAGTTGAAATTTTCAGAGTAGATTTGAGGAATAAATATCTCGGTTGAGTTCTTTATTGGGAATAATTGGTCTAATGGTTTCGGAGTAACGAAAATAAAAATTTTTTTTTTCACATTACAACTTTTGAATTATTTTATTTTTAAGATGCAGTTTTATCATAAGAATCCATTGTCATCATTTTCAACTCTAACAAGCTTATACTTTCGGAGATATGATGTTACAAAGTTTCAATAATACATCGTAAGTTCTATGTATTCACAGAATCTGTCTGTGTTCACTATTCATAAATGTCATATTTTCTAGCTATTAGAGATTGTCAATTCGTAGTTTGAAAATATTTTCTCTTGGAAAGCAAGTACTCGATTCTTGAATTTGTGAATATATACAAGACTGTTTTGATGTAGTTTATGGAGGCAATAGGAAAGAAGAACATAATCGAATCATCAAAAGAAATTACTGTTTGTTGACCACTGAGGTTAATATTACTTTTACTTCCTTAAGTAGTGAGACATGTACCTATATACAGTATTTTAATAATGTTGCTAGCAAAAAAATACCAAAATATGGATCTACATTTGTGTATCAAACATTTTTTCTTGAGTTAAGGTTCATAATACAGAAAAGAATGTATTAGTGGCAATGACAATTTTTGAAGGATTGAAGCATTGTAGATTGCTCTTTTTTTCACAAGATAATTCTTGAAGCATTTTTTTTAAACGACACTTTCTTTAACTTTAATTTCTTTCATAGCTGTTCCGAACGCAGACCGAAGTTGAATTTGACAGGTCGATACGTCAAGAGCATTTCAAAATTCGGTTACATATTGGTTGAACAACATATTAGAAGATATTTTGCAAGTTATCCAGAGGCATTTCATTTCCGAAGAAATTTATATGATATAAATTCGATAAGTACTAAAATCAAATTAATATTACTTATTCATTTATTCTTCGATAATTTATCAATATGAAAGAATCATTCTCATATTCAGAAAAGGTTGGAAAAAAGTTATTTGAAACCATTCGTTGGTTAAAGAGAACCATATATGGTATATTGGACGTATTTTGATTAAGTAATCATTAACGGATACTGTGGGAGGACATTACTCATTATTAAAAGGATTCTTTCTGGGTTTTCTCTCTCAAACTCTGAAAAATATCTATAAAATAAAAATTAATTATTTTGTGATTTGCTTCTACGTAAGAAACACAAGATATTTGTCAGAAGCAACCAATCGAACAATGTTGCCTAACAAACAACAACGAAACAACATCGACGACAACAACTATATCGTAACGTTTCGGAGTCTATATCAGACTTCTTCGTCAGACACTTAACGAAAATCTTCAGAATTATTTTGTTGATAGTTAATCTAAAATCGAGAATTCTGGGAGAAGTGAATTTATTCATCATTCAATAAACGCTTTCGCTCAAGCTCCTGATGCCACGTTCGTACTTTCATAATTTTCAAGGTCGGTTTCAAAAGGGAGAGAAAGCTATTATTATATTATATTTTTATTCTTATAGCAGATACAAGTATGCCCCGGTACACCCTGTATATTGAACTTGATTCAGGTTATTTAAATTCCATCTTACTTTTTTCTGTCGATATCAGTGAGACAAATAACCCCCAATTCTTCCCTGAGTCTATTTATTCCCCCTTCTGCGATTAGATTCATTGGACATGTGTTCAAGGTCTAAATACAGGGGGTGCACACTAAATTACGAGGGATTATAGGAAGATAATGGCTGGACCAGTGAGTTATTTTATATCCGTCGGTCTGGATCAATCATGTTCGAAAAGATTTGGCTGGAATTAGTCTTTCACTCTAGAATTTACACTGGTAATTCCTAGGTTTGGAGTAAGGGGGAGTCAGGGAGAGTCTAGTTACCAGGGTAGTAATACGACTAGTCGAATTTCAGAATTGGATCCGATACATGAGACGTGCTTGATGGATTTGATTAGGAGCTGTTCTTGAATGACTAATCGAAAATCAGCTCTAATTCGTATTATTCAATATCTGTTATTACATATCAAGTATCTATTTTTATCGATATTTTTCAATTTTGTTTCAAACTGGTTTCTCAGGAAAATTTGCACATTATATTTGAGCTATGAGCTAGAGAGTTGAATTGTTGAGAGTAGGTTTGGGACCTAAATATTTCGGTTAAGTTTGTTATTGGGCAAAATCGACCGGTGTCGGAGTAAAAAAAAATATTTTTTTTACCTTACAACTTTTTAATTCAATTTTTTTTAGATGAAATTTCTTCATAAGAGTCCGTTGATATTATTCTCAACTTTAAAAAGCTGATACTTTCGGAGATATGATTTATCAAAATTTCAATAATACATCGTACTTCTATGTTTTCACACAATGCGAATTGTAACTGTCTGTGTTCTATCTGTTTGCGGTAGGTCCAGTTTGAAAGATAAACGTTATTAATGTCAAATCAAACGAAATTGAGAGTGTATTTCTGGAGAGTTTAGTTGATGTAAGCATGTAAACAATTTGAAATTTGGATTCGCTAAGTTCATAGAGTTTTTTTGTTAGTGAGTCGAAAATGAATGATGCAAGAATTTCGAGCATAATTCACGAGTCATTCTCTAATTATGGAAGATTTAGTACGGGATTTCCAACTAATGTGAAGGTAGTTATTCCTTAGTAACACTATTTAAGATTTCCTACATAAGTATTCTGGTTTGAGTTTTCTCTGGATTGATTACATTAGATTTGTTTCATACATAAAACTGGCTATTTCATTTACTCAATATTTCAGAATGAATCTTGATAGTTTTGAAACACTTGTAGCCAAAATTGGACCGTCATATAAAGATAAGATGCAAAGGGATTTTAATTTCTTTTATGATGTAGTTCTATCATAATAATCCATTGTTATAACTCCCAACTCTGAGAAGCCAATACCAAAACCAATATGATTTGTCAAAGATTGGACAAGAGAGCCAAAGCTCCTGTCCACAGGGCTTTTCCACTTTTAATCTTGTTTTTATGAATAATATTAAGAAATAAATCAATAAAGATAAAGAACTCTGGTAAGTATTTGTTTTGAAACATGATTAACCGGTTGCTATAAAAAATCGTTCACAATAACATGGAAATAAATACGCAGATCCATGGATATCATTCATGATTTTTGAAGGATGTCCAGTTCTCTTTGAAAATACAATAATTTTCAAACGAAAATTGCATGCACAATTATTTTGATATTTGTATGAAATTGCATAATTTAAAATATTCAATTAAAGATATAAGTGAGTGTTAAAGTTATTATAATTCAACAAATATTTACTTTCCCGCTCTATTGTAGGAAAGTAGCACTTTCCGAGACGAAAAACCGTGCGGAAAAGTAGTTATTTAGGCATGGGTGTAGACAAAAAAATTGGTTCAAGCCCTGTGGACAGGAGCTTTTTGGCGCTCTTGTTCAAACAGATGCTTTGATGTATCAAAAATTGTCACTAAATTTATTTATCAAGATTAAATAATTAGCAATCTGCAATGATTCAACCTCGTGGAATGGGTTGTTGCAACTTACACTCGGTGCATAGTTTTCACAACTCGAAATACCTAAGAAAAGTATCATCGAAATGTCTAGAGCAAGGCTGGAGACAATCATAGCAGATTGTCCATTTATTCCTGATATTTGAGTAGGTAGTGGATTACGAACAAATTATTTTAATAGTTCAAAATATATTAATACAATACCATCCTTTTTGGCGCTCTAGTTCCTTGGAACTGAGTGCTTATCAATTTGCCCAAATGTCTGTAATTTTCGAATATTTCGATGAAAATGGTCTTAAACGATTTGGTTCGACTCACTGATCAAGAATCCGTGGTCGAAATTCATTCTGTCCGGCCGGTCCGGCCGGCCGGCCGTCCGGCCGTAGGCACGATAACTCTCGAACGGAATGAGCCAGAGAGTTGAAATTTTCAGAGTAGGTTTGGGGGATGAATATCTCGGCTAAGTTCGTTACTGGGCAAAATCAGACAGAAGGTTTCGGAGTAATAAAAAAAAATTTTTTTTTTAAAAAACAAATTCCAAATTAAATTTTTTTTAATAAGCAGTTTTATCATAAGAATCCATTCATATCATTTTCAACTCTAACAAGCTAATACTTTCGGAGATATGATTTTTCAAAATTTCAATGTAAATCGTATTTCACAGATTGATATAATTATTCTATGTATATTCTATGTATGAATTGCCATAAAGTCAACTTGACAGAAGGGAATATTGTAACTTCAAGAATATTGGGGTTGAAATACTCGTATTTTAGCGATGCAACGGGGACCTCACCCGAAACTGTTTGAAAATATTACGTAAATATTGAAAGCATAATTCCAAAGTTCGAGAGAGGAGAAAATTTTGTGAAAGTAGATCAGGAAATTTTTGATCGATTACAAGGTAATTTATTATTTTATACATGTTTTATGGAATACCTACTATTTGTAGGTACTTTAAACCTGTTTTGGGCAATTGTCATACGAAACTTGTTTTTTTGGCGCTCTAGTTCCTCGGAACAGATTGCTTATCAATTTGCCCAAGTGTCTGTAATTTTGGAATTTTTGGCTGAAAATGGTCTCAAATGATTTGGTTCGACTCCCTGATCAAGAATCCGAGTGCGAAATCGATTCCGTCCGGCCGGCCGACCGGCCGTAGGCACGATAACTCTCGAACGAAAGGAGTTAGCGGATTGAAAATTGCAAGGTGGTTTTGGAGCGTAAATATCTCGGACAAGTTCGTTAATGGGCGAAAACCATCAAGGGGTTTCGGAGCTATGGCTGATTTTAGTAAAAATATTTTTTATGAATATTTCCGAAACCGATCACTCGATCTATCTGAAATTTAGCACCAAATTGTAGAATCATGACCTTTATACGCATGTGAAGTTTTGTATTGACCGGATTACCGCAAAGTGTCAAGAAAATTTTGAAAATGTGGTGCAGTTCTCATTCTCATGATTGCTCATTTAATCTTCATAAATAAACTATTATTTGAATTGAATATCCTTTTTGATGCAGTTCTATCATATGAATACATTGATATAATTCCCAACTCTGAGAAACCAATACTTTCGGAGATATAATTTGTCTGTTTGAACTAGAGCGCCAGAAAGCTCCTGTCCACAGGGCTTGAACCCATTTTTATAATTTAAAATGTAAAAGTTCATACCACTAACACATTCTTATCTGTATTATGAACATCAACTCAAGAAATAATATTTGATACAAAAATGTAGATTTATATTTCTGTATTTTTTTTGCTAGCAACATTATATGAAAATACTGTATATAGGAACATGTCTCACTACTTAAGGAAGTTAAAGGTAATATTAACCTCAGTGGTCAACGAACAGTAATTTCTTTTAATGATTCCATTATGTTCTTCTATTGCCTTCATAAACTACATCATTGATCCAATTCTAAATCTTCTGAAACATAAACCCCAATATTTATACATAAATTATTCAATATGTAGTCAGTTATTATTATTTTCGGTCTTGTATATATTCACAAATTCAAGAATCGGATACTTGTTTGCCAAGAGAAAATATTTTCAAACTACGAATTGACAATCTCTAATAGCTAGAAAAGATGATATTTATGAGCAGTGAACACAGACAGATTATGTGTTCACATTCTGTGAATACATAGAACTTACGATGTATTATTGAAATTTTGAAACATCATATCTCCGAAAGTATTAGCTTGTTAGACTTGAAAATTATAACAATGGATTCTTCTGATGAAACTGCATCTTAAGAAAATTGAATTCAAAAGTTGTAATATAAAAACAAAAATTTTGTTTTCGTTACTCCGAAACTATTTGACCGATTTTGCCCAATAACGAACTTAACTGAGATATTTATCCCTCAAACTCACTCTGAAAATTTCAACTGTCTAGCTCATTTCGTTCGTGAGTTATCGTGTTAACGGCCGGCCGGACAGTATCGATTTCGACCACGTATTCTTGATCAGCGAATCGAACCAAATCGTTTAAGACCATTTTCAGCCAAAAATTCGAAAATTACAGACATTTGAGCAAATTGATAAGCACTCTGTTCCGAGGAACAAGACCGCCAATATTATACATTCACATGTCAGTTCTGATCTCAATCTAAATCATAGTCAAACCAATAGCAACGAAATCGTATGCACTAGTTGTCCGACATTTAACGAGTTTTCAGTAAACGGGGCGAAAATACTTGAACAGACGAACCTTCCATCATTGGCAACCATCCGAGTGGTGATTAAATGTAGCGATAGTATCAAAAGGGGTCTCTTCTATATGTTAATTGCATCCGCTGTATGCCGGAAGAGCGCCAGAAGTGTAGAACTAATCGCCGAACCACTTTTTTATCGGTATCTACCTGTTTTATTCAATTCAATTGATCGGAGATTCGTTCTGACAATTAGCTCGTAGGAAACCGAGGACACGGTTTGTTAAGTATATCACGAAGGTGTCCAAAGAACACCATATCCATTCGATGAAAATTTAAATTAAATTAAAGTCAGTGTTGGCTATGAATCCATAATTAGGTTTTGAATGAAGTATTTTTCTTAATGAGACAGTGTCAAAATTATGGAACAAATTCATTTTCTCAGAAGAAAAATATTTGGCAACAAAATCCTGAAATAGGTCAATTTTTGTTTCACTTTTACCAAATTTTTATGCATTTTTGAAGGATTTTTGTTGCCCCCTGTGCCATCCCCATCAACCCTCTAATTTTTTTAAATTTGGGAAATGGGTCATGTGGTACTTTTTTGGCAAGGTCTTTGTATCTTCTTTACAGGCGTGCAGAAATTTTCAAGAAAAATATTTTCTTTTAAAAAGAAAAATTTTGTTGCCAAATATTTTTCTTCAGGGAAGATGAATTTGTTCCATAATTTTGACGCGCACTGTATTTCCATCTATGTAGAACAAGTACCAACAAAATTTGAAATATAAATTACATCAAATCAAAATAGTTATTTCGATTTCCTGAAAAGTTTGTTCGGAGTTATAGTCTCGTCAAAAAATGCTTTTTAGGTCAAAATTTTTGCGTATTCTCCGAAAAATATGACTTAGGTGTTATTCGATTCGGAATGAAATGTTGATAGTTTTTGAGAAAATACTAAGGCAGATCGCAAAAATCGCAATAGTTATAAACAATTAAGTGAAAAAAAAGAAGGGGTTTTGTTTTCCGCCAACATCTCAAAAGCTATTTGAGATAATTCAAAAAGAGGGATAAATTTCCTAGAAAAATAGTCCTAACTATCGGAACTGTAGGACCGGTATTCATAATTTTTTCCGGAGGGTTGAAAATAAGCCCGAAAACGGATACTCCGGCTGGCGCAAGCCTTGCCCCCTTTCATGAATGAATATTATTTAAACTTATTAAATATGGAAAACAAAAATTTGTAAAAATTTAGGCACCTGCAGAATAGATCAATGAACAATCCGTGGTCCTAACATGTTTATCGCGATTTTTCAATTAGTTATCCCTTAGCTAATTAATAATTTTTTGCAGCACGAACATTAACATTGCAAGTGCGATATAATTGTTAAGCTATTAATCTGAGAATTTTTTCCTTTCTTGGAGTTATTTTTCAAAGACCTTAGAATAGATACCCGTTTTGAAAAATAGCAAAAATTGTTAACTTTCGTTTTGTTATTAACAATTTACTGAAGTGAAAAATTATAAAGCTTCATTAAACAATGAAATAATCTTTTTATTGATCATTTTTCTTATGATCAGAAGCTACTTGATAATGATTTTTAAAATATTTTATCTCTTTTTGTTTAAAAAGTATTATAAATAATTGTGTTGTTTATGAGACAATTTAAATTGTATTTTAAAACATAATCCTTGATGATAATTATGATGTAAAATAAAAAACCGTTCCTTAAAAAAAAATTTTATTGCATAAAAACGCATTGGTTAAGTAACAATTTTATTTACCACTTGTTACGAAAATTAAAAAACATTTTTTTTCTTTTAAATCATTATTTATCTGGGTCTTTGATATTAAAAAAAATCGATTATTATTTAATTTTTTTTTGCATTTTTAATAAAAAATTTGTTATAAACAAACGAATTATCTTTTTTTATTTTTCTTTCTTCCTCATTTTTGTACCACGGATTATTGTTCATTGATCAATCCTGCAAGTGCCTGAATTTTTTAAAATTTTTATCTTCATATTTAATAGGTTTAAATAAAAAATTTTTATGATAGGTCCGAAAGGGTCGCGGCTTGCTCAAGCGGGCTTACCCATTTTTGGGCGTATTTTCAACCGTCTAGGAAAATAGTAAATATTGTCGTACAGTTTCGGAACCTTCAACTTTCAACTACGAATGAAACAATTTGCATAGGCAAATACTGAATTCCATTCCATGAATTCGAATATACATCATATAAAATGATAAACTGCAAAGAATTTTCATTCCTGAAACATTTGTTACATAGAACTTCCCGAAGTATGTCTTCAATTCCATTCCCTTGCGCATTCATACCATGACAGGGTGCTTGTTCAGAAATGTAACTGGAATTCCTCGAAAGACTCCATCCACAACTCATCAAGAAAATTACCCCCAAGAATACCGGAATCGTCATATTTGCCCAACTGAACCCAGATAATACCGAAATTTAATTGGAATCTCGCTACTGAAGATCCACCCTCAAACAGAAACGGTCGACATTTTTTCGTCGTCCATAATTAAAAGACAACAGCGCAAAATGTCTGGCAGTTCTCGGTTCCCATTCGATTAAAAACAAACAAGTGAACTTAATCCGCCTCCCGCTTGGAAGTTATTAAAGTGTCTTTTCCACCAGCCATGCAAACATTTTCCGGCCGAATTTTCCGGGGGCTGGAACGGGGTAACTATTTAGTCGTGTTTGAATTCGTGTGTAACCATGACATGTGTATGTGAGAGGGTTAGGGTGAATGCAATTATCGACAGAATTATTGGGGTAGTTTCAGGAAGAGAGGGGAAAAAACTGAAATTATGCCCATCGATTAAAGGGTATTGCAAATTTTGCAATACGATTCATTTTCTCGAAAATTCCCATATTCATTATTTACTATTCAATTGTATTGGTCTTTTCTTCATTGACGCCCATTATGATGATATACGACTAAAATAGATTATTTAAATTTTAACATATTTATCGTATAAATAGTTTATTTATTCATGTTTCTTCATAGATGTTTCAAAGTTGATGCAAGAGGTTTTAAGAGGTGGTACTTCGACGAAAATTAAGGAGGGTTACATGCCTGAAATAATAATTGGCATTTAATTTACTTGGAAAAGTATAATTTAAAAAAATGGGTTCAAGCCCTGTGGACAGGAGCTTTCTGGCGCTCTAGTTAAAACAGACAAATTATATCTCCGAAAGTACTGGTTTCTCAGAGTTGGGAATTATATCAATGTATAACTCCGAAAACGCTTGATGGATTTTGCCCATTAACGTGCTCGTCCGAGATATTTACGCTCCAAACCCACCTTGCAAATTTCAATCAACTCCTTTCGTTCGAGAGTTATCGTGCCTACGGCCGGCCGGCCGGACAGAATCGATTTCGACCTCGGATTCTTGATCAGTGAGTCGAACCAAATCGTTTAAGACCATTTTCATCGAAAAATTCGAAAATTACAGACATTTGGGCAAATTGATAAGCACTCAGTTCCGAGGAACTAGAGCGCCAACAAGTTTCGTATGACAATTGCCCAAAACAGGTTTAAAGTACCTACAAATAGTAGATATTCCATAAAACATGTATGAAAGAAGAGTAATAATGAAAAATTACCTTGTAATCGATCAAAAATTTCCTGATCTACGTTCACCAAATTTTCTCCTCTCTCGAACTACAGAATTATGCTTTCAATATTTTAACGAGTATTTCAACCCCAATATTTTTGAAGTTATAATATTCTCTTCCGTCAGTCCCGTCATAAATTGAGCATTCTATGTCTATGGATGAAAAGCAGTCTCACTATTCTCAGATCTCTTACTTCATGTTCCGTTCCGAAATGTAAGACTTTTCTGAGAAAAACTAATTTCGGAGCAAACAACTGAGATTTTTCTCACTTCGCTCACATTTCGGAATACACTTTATTCTCGCAATTCTTCGATTGATTAGATAATGTCATGTCTCAGGAAAATAAGTTGACATTATGACAATTCATACATAGAATAATACTATCATTCTGTGAAATACGAAATTTTGAAAAATCATATCTCCGAAAGTATTAGCTTGTTAGAGTAAAAAATGATATCATTGGATTCTTATGGTAAAATTGCTTATTGAAAAAAATTTAATTTGGAATTTGTTTTGTAAAAAAAAATTTTTTTTTTGTTACTCCGAAACCATCTGTCCGATTTTGCCCAATAACGAACTTAGCCGAGATATTTATCTCTCAAACCTACCGGCCGGACGGACGGACCGGCCGGACGGCCGGACAGAATGAATTTCGACCACGGATTCTTGATCAGTGAGTCGAACCAAATCGTTTAAGACCATTTTCATCGAAAAATTCGAAAATTACAGACATTTGGGCAAATTGATAAGCACTCAGTTCCGAGGAAATAGAGCGCCAAAAATTCCAACAAGTTTTGTTTGTTTTATTGAAATTTGAAAACACCCAGGTAAAGATAAAAAGGTGCGGTAACCTGGCTTACAACTTGTATCAAGGATTCCAAAGCTCAGTGGCGGATCTAAAAAATTGGTTCAAGTCTTGTCGACAGGAGCTTTGGCGCTCTTGTTCAATCTTTGACAAATCATATCACCGAAATTATTGTTCTCTGGGAATGATATACATTGATTCTTACGATAGAACTGCATCATGAATAAATGCATAAATTCAAACAGACCGATTCTCCCCAATAACGAACTTATCCGAGATATTCATTCCTCAACTCTACTCTGAAAATTATATTACATCAATTAAAAATTACACAACATTGCAGTTTTGTTTTTACTGGAGATATTCTGAACCCAATTTGATTATGTATCTTACCTAAGTATATATTTTCATCATCATATGGATTATTATCCACGGGCATTATAATATCACCTTAAAAGTATGAGTATGATCATATCATCCTCATAGTTCTACGATAGCTGAGGTTATATCATTGGTCATTTTGCATTCAATCATACTTTGTTTTCTAGAACAGGAGAGGTGTATTTTATATCAAGAATAACGAACCAGAAATCATTTTGACATTTATCTCTCATAGGAAAATAAGATGACATGTAAGAACACAGATCATATAATAATTCATAGATAGAATAATTAAGTACGGGTTTCTGTGCATGGAAAGTACGGTTTATTATTGAAATTTTGAAAATTCATATCTCCGAAAGTGTATATATATATATATATATATATATATATATATATATATATATATTCTTTTGAACTTGAGCATTACAATATATAATATTGACATATTTGGATAGGCAATTCATTAATTGATACTTTCAATAGCAATGCTCTATCATCAATAGTTCTAGAGATAAAAAAAAATCAAGAACACTCACCTAACGTCAGGTGCTTTAGCACGCTTGTTGATTTAGTAATTAATATATTTTACTGATTTGTATGGTCTTATACGCTACTGAAATTTATGGATATTGCCATATTAAAAAATTGTTTAAAATCTGGATTCGTGTAAACCTATAGGTTAAGTGCAGTTAATCTGTCAAGGTATCGTACATTTTTCAGAGACTCAACATTGTATTAATAGTGATACAAATTCATGGAATTATGTAATTTCCAGAATATTCTGGATATACATACATAGCCCCATAGATGATATTTCGAATAAGTACTTCATTTTATCGTAGCCCTTTATGTACACACAAAAATTCGTGGAATTCTGCTGATAAGTCTCAGAGGTATTTCAATTTTCTGAACAATTTTTTTATCATATTATTTACATTATACTTGAACGGCCTAATTGGCAGTGATACGTGTAGAGTTCCGGATCTGTTCCTGGAATTGCATGAAAACACCTTCTCAGTTCAGCGCGATATAAAAAGGATGAGACTTAAAATTGAAGTACTTCCAGTGCATTGCTCCCTAAATTCTCCGAAAAATTCATGAAAGATATTCCGCCGTATTCACAAAGCATTCAATCTCCGTTAAGTCCTAACTGAGGTCCTCAGTTAAGGATAAATAAGAATCGGAACCTCTGTTTAAGTGAAATTTAATGTGAAACAGGTCTGTTTCACCACCGTTACATACGTTAACTGAGGTTGCGATTCTTATTTATCCTTAACTGAGGACCTCAGTTAGGACTTAACGGAGATTGAATGCTTTGTGAATACGGCGGATTATCTAGTATTATTAGAACGTGGTCTTGAGGCTTGGTCCAGCCCTTCAGAACTGAGACCGATACGATCTTTTGTTCTATTACCCTACTTATTCAAAGCTAAGAATATTACCAATGGTGTTAGCATATACCATTTAATAATATTAAATCAATTGAAACTTAGCCCATATTCCAGTTTTGTTTGAACTGGAGATATTCTGAACCCAATTTGATTAACTTACCAAACTATATATTTCCATCTTAGGATCTTAGGGTATTCTACGATAGCTGAGGTAATTCATTGGTCATTTTGCATGCAATCATAATTTGTCTTCTAGAACAGAAGGTATTTTATATCATGACTAACGAATTTTGAATAGAACCAGAATTAAATATGACATATCCCTTATCGGTAGATAAGATGACATGTATGAACTCAATGAAAAATTATATACGATTTACACTTATTTGTTCAATATTGTGACGCGTTACGTCGACACAGCGACTCCATCAGACTACATCATACTAAATTCTTAACAAGTTATTATCTCCCTATACCTAGATGACATGGACATAGAATCATTTTCAGGTTATCATGACAAAAAAAATATTTTTTAATAATTTTTTCAAAATTTTCTAGCCATACGATTCGCCCAAAATTTCACAAACGTGCTTAGGTTCATATTCTACAACTACTACCAAGTTTCAATTCGATCGGATTTATATTGGTTGTCCGTCGTATTGCGATGCGCCACCCACCCTGAAAATTTCAAGTCGCTAGCTCTTTTCGTTTTCAAATTATCGTGGCAACGGACGGCCGGACGGCCGTACGGCCGGAATGCCGGACGGCCGGACGGACAGAATCAAATTTGACCTCGAATTCTTCATCGGGGAGTCGAACTAAATCGTTTGAGACCAATTTCGTCAAAAAATTCGAAAGTTACAGACATTTGGGCCAAACTATAACGCGATGTTCCCCAGAACATACAAGCAAAAATTATTAAAACATATTTTTTTTGTCACGAAAACCTGAGAACGGAAAAAGATAGCGGCTTGAAGTTTTCAGGTTAGGTTGTGGATCTGAACGCGACATTTGAATTTGTTTATAAGCATAATCGGCCAAACAGTTTTAGAGTTATAGCCATCTAAAATTTGGTTGTTTTTTCTCCTCATTAACTCGAAAAATACTAAACCGATTACATTGAAACATGGTTATTAGTTGTAGAATGCCAACACAAAAATTCTTGCAAAATTTCGTGAGGATAGTACCTACCGTAGAAAATTTTTGAGAAATCATTGAAAATTAAAAAAAAAACTATTCGTCTGAAATTGCTGAAATTTTGCAAGAGCCTTTAGAACCTAACTTTACTGCCAAGTTTTAAGTTTTAACACGATCGGTTAAATATTGTTGGAGATTCGAGCAGCCTTGTGTGAGTTCAGTAGACGGGTGACCGTTGCCTCGATAACTTTCGAACGAAAGGAGACAGGTACTTGTAATTTTCAGGGTACGTTGCGTATCCAAATAGGAGAGTTAAGTTCGTTTTTGGGCATAATCGGTTTAACGGTTTCCGAGTTATACGCACCTGGAATATTATTTCCTCGATAACGATAACTCAAAAAATAAAGATTCAATCGAATTGAAGCTTGGTAACTACTAGTAGAATATCAACCTAAAGACATGTTTAAAATTTTGTAAGAACCGTACCCCTAGAAAATTTGAAAAAATGATGAAAAATTTTTTTTTTAAGAACCGTACCCCTAGAAAATTTCAAAAAAATTACGAAAAAAAAATTGGTTCAATCACTGACGTGAAGTCAGGATCTTTTGCGCGTATGTTATATTGTCCATTCTCCTGTATTGGACACCCTTAATCGAATTTACCATGGTAAATTATGTTGTCTTCACATCAGTGCTTGAACCAATTTTTAAAATTTATCAGTTCAATGTCATTTATTTGATGGAAACCAGAATAGACAATGACAAGACACCACTTCAAGCGAGACAAGCCATTATCGGTGTGCTCATTCAACATACAAACCACATGTGTTACTTCTGTGAAAGAACCTCAGTTGCATTTTGAAGAAGTCACCTTATCTTCCAGACTTTTTGACAAAAATATTCCATGGTCGGCGCCAAAGTGACGGGTGGAATGGACGTATCAAGAAATAAGATAGTATTCCTTTGTTTCCTTTTAAACGGGCCGATAAAGTTCGACTTGTTGCCGAATATGATCTGTCGGTATCCATTACATGGGACTTTGAATCCTCCTCAAGGCAGGCGTCACCCAAAAATCATTTTGCAAAATTTATGCATCCCTAATGGATTCCCATATGTCACTTATTGAAATCAAATGACATTCTCCATGTGTTACTATCGACATTGTAATTTAGGCCTATTCCGCCTTATGTCTTGTGGAATGGATGCATTTTCGGTTTTGGTATCAATTTTTTCCGTAAGAGTTAGACTAGAAATTTTTAAAATAGGTATCAATGTTCGATAAGTTATCCGTATCTCAGAAATTAGGCGTCTGAAATTTATCTTTTCCTTTGAGAAATGTATTAAATGATAAACCAAAAAATTGGTTCAAGCACTGACGTGAAGTCAGGAGCTTTCGCGCGTATGTTCTATTGTCCATTATATCTATATTATATCATATATATCTATTATCCTGTATTGGACACTCTTAATCGAATTTACCATGGTAAATTATATTGTCCATTCTCCTGTGTTGAACACTCTTAATTCGAATTTACCATGGTCACCCATCCATCCGCTAAACTCACAAAAGGCTGCTCGAATCTCCAACAATATACAGGGTGAGTCTTTGACCACTGCATTAATTTTAACCAAAGATTCCTCTCATCAAATGAAACACTTTTTTCATTTACCATTTTTCCAGATTCGGCTCAGGTAAAAAGTTACAAGCGTTTAAAGATTTCACAACGTGCTAATACACTCCCGCATATAAATTATCTATGACATTGTTGGCGGACGAGAATAAGGCATGGTATCGTGGTTTAGAGCTTGATTCGGGATTCCAACGCTCAGGGATTGATCCATAAATGTAGTGAAATTTCTGGAGTTTTCCATTTTAAAACATTCAATGAAGAATATATAGAAAAGGGTGCGTTTAAGGAGAAATGATGAAGAATAATATAATGTTCTAAAACGATGGAATATTCTTGAACTGACTCAAGAAAAACTTTATATGCTTTCTTTATGCTAATTTCGTTTAGTTTTATGAATCCACGAGTCCATAACTAGAAAACCAGTAGAAGTAGAAAATAACTAATAGTTGGAAAATATGTATCATAGTTATAGGAAACTTTACGCCAACATTCATTTTATTCGAAAAAAGAATGTAAAAGCTACAAAATAAAAACTGATTTTTTTTCAAAATTTCAACAATCTGTATCTTTTTACCTGAGCTGAATTTGGAAAAATGTTAAATGAAAAAAGTGTTTCATTTGATGAGAGGAATCTTTGGTTAAAATAAATGCAGTGGTCAAAAACTCACCCTGTATATCCATCATGTTCAAACTTGAAACTTGGCAGTAGAGTTTGATTTTGAAGGCTCTCGCAAAATTTCAGCGATATCTGACGACTAGTTACTGATTTTTTTTCAATAATTTTCAAGGATATTTTAAAAATTTTCTTCTTATACGATCCCCACGAAATTTTGTAAGAATTTTTGCGTTGGCATTATACAACTAATAACCAAGTTTTAATTCAGTCCTGTATTTTTTGAGTTATTGAGAAAATAACAAGCAAATTTCAGATGGTTATAACTCCAAAACCGTTCGGCCGATTATGCTTATAATCAAACTCAAATGTTGCATTCAGATGCACAACCTCACCTGAAAATTTCAAGTCGCTACCTCCTTCCGTTCTCAGCTTATCGTGACATAAAAAATATATTTTAATAATTTTTTTTAAATTTTCTAGTGATGCTGTTCTCACAAAATTTGAAAAACGTGCTTATGTTCATATTCTTCAACTATTCACCAAGTTTCAATTCGATCGGATTTATATTGGTTGAAAATAAAATTATTACTCGGAAACCATTGGGTCAATTATGCCCATTAACGAATTTCTTCGTCATATTGGGATGCGCCACCTACCCGGAAATTTTCAAGTTGCTATCTCATTGCGTTCTCAAGTTATCGTGGCAACGGAAGGCCGGCCGGCCGGACAGAATCAAATTTGTCCTCGAATTCTTCATCAGGTAGTCGAACTCATTCGTTTGAGACCATTTTCGGCAAAAAATTCCAAAATACAGACATTTGGGCAAAATGATAACGCGATGTTCCCCAGAACATACGCGCAAAAATGTGGAAAAGCCCTGTGGAAAGGGGCTTTGGCGCTCTTGTTGAAACTTTGACAAATCACATCTTCGGAAGTATTTGTTTTTCAGAGTTGGGAATGATATCAATGGATTCTTATGATGAAAATGCATATTAACAAAAATTTGAAATTTGTAATGTAAAAAAAAAATGTTATTTCGTTAATCCGAAACCCGAATCCAAAAATAATGGTCAATTCTGTATTAGGGAGAAAGAATTCCTACATAAATAGGGAAGAGATTTCGAGTGTTGGTTAATACCAACACTCGAAATCTCTTCCCTATTCAAAAAATGTTGGGGGTTGATTCAACCTTCATGGGGGTGCAGGGTTTTGTCGGAACAAGATCGTGATGAAAGTTCATCCCCCTCAAAACAGAAGTTGACCTTTTTTTTTAATCTTTGAAAATTCTTCGTTTCTGAGTTCTGGGAAGGTCAAATTTTCGTTGGAACACCCTGTATGCCCTTTAAATATCAGTTTCGTCTTAGTTAATAAAGATCTAAGATTTTCCTGATTTTTCCGAAAGGCTACGAACAATTGGGATCACATTCAATTGATTGGGTTGTTGTTCTTGTTGGTTATTCTGTTGTACTTGATTAATTGATAAAATGATGAAATCAATTTCATCATTTCGAATTTCACGAGTAAAACAAATTACAGTCGCCTCTCGTTAACTTGAAACTCTAGGGACCAGCAAAAAGTTCAAATAATCAAGAGTTCAAAATAATAAGGGTTCAAATAATCAAGAGGGTGTGCTGATGAAATTCAAATAATCAATAGTTCGATCAAAATAAGTGATTTATGTGTTATTTCAAATATTTTTCCATCCTCCACAGCTTCAATCACACGCTTTTTTTCACTTATGCAAATATACTTGTTCTTTCTTGAAATCATTTTAATAACACAAATAAAAAATTAACGTTTAAACTTTGAATATAAACTGGAATGAGAATTGCGGACTGCATTTATGTAAACAAACGACAGGTCTGAGATGATAATGTTGATGATAAAAAATTCAAATTATAGAGAGTGGGGTAGCCCAGATTTCAAATTATTGAATGTTGGCGGGCAAGATACCATTCCTTCAACTTCAATTCTTGGATTCTTGAATTGAGTTCTTGAAATATTTCTACAGTCCCTTGAAAAATACTCGATAAATTGAACAAAATCAATATTAATTGGTCCCCTTGGTAAATTACCAAAAATATTTCAAATTATCGAGACATTCAAATTCACGAGTGTCAATTTATCGAGAGTCGACTGTATATCAGCTCTATGGTAAAGTGTTTTTCAGTTTGCACTATTTTCGATACCAGTTGAAAAGTCCCTTTATAATCAGTCCTGTAATTTCACACCGTAAATCAGAATCGAGGAAAACTAGTTTATTTCGGAATGGAAATACTAAGTAATAATTTGTGTAAAACTCGACTCGTTTTCGGATGAAATTGCGTATAAAAACTCCGCCTAGCAACTATCATCAGCTTACAATATTTAATACCTACAATACAAACAACAGAATTTTTTCCAAATCCATGTTAATAGTTCTTATCGAACTGATTACTATATTTCTAGGTCGATAGCGAAATAGCGAAAAACACACAAAACTTCAAAGCCAGTTAGCTACCAGTTTGCATGTAAATTGTGACGTATGGTAGAATTATCTTGCATTGTAATTGCACTAGATGGGGTTCAGTGAGTAGAACCTCGTCCTCCTTATCAGTAATTACACCATCATTAAGTTATATACCGTGACGATAAGCTAAAATAGGTAGACGTATGTAGTTAAAGTCGCATAAATATCAACCTGAACAATTTAATCATCACTGATTTGATATTCGTGCCGTTTCAGTCCTGTGACGTGGTTCCAAATTTCAGTGAAACTTAATGTTACAGTGACATACTAAGAAACCCATTAATGAGTAAAGGGTGATATTTGAGAACTTGGCAATGGCATTTTTACTCTGAACATTTTTTGACTTCATCTACCTATACAGGGTGTCCCAAAAATACCACGCGAAAGTGACACTGGAGATAGATTGGCATTAGGTCTATCAGATAGCATCAACATGACCTCTGTAAAAGTCCGCTGGTTTTCGAGATATCACCACTGTTGCGTCCCATGACTTCACATGTTGGGAAGCGCTCATTTGTATTTCTAAACAAAGCAGCTCGCTTGTAAAACTTAAATGTTTTGGGTTAACTGGTTTATTTTTGCATGGGTGGTCTCACCCTTGAAATTAATAATTTCCACGGAAAGATAATTGCAAGTAAAATATCTTGTAATACTTCAACCCTTGTAGAAGTATTTATGACCTATTTCCTGTGAAATATTGATAAAATGCATACAACAACTAACACATTGCCAGAGCTGTGAGTCCTTTGTCTAGATTCTAACCCATAGCTTTGGCTATTCTCTAAATCGAGGGCGTAGATTCCGAATCTGTAATTAGTTTTTCCGTATCTCGATTAATTTTGGTAATATGGCGAAAAATCCGACTGATTAGTCCATTTTCCGGAGGTAGAGCCAGAAATTGGGACTTTCTTCGTCATTGCTCCGAAACTAATCGAGATACGGAAAATCTAATTACAGATTCGTGATCTGCGTACCCGATTTAGTGAATATCCAAAGCCGCGTCGACCTAATCGGAAAATTGTAGATTTTTGTATGTGTTGAATACTAGAGAAAACTTTTTGGCGTTTGACGGATTTGCTCATTACCTAATATTTTCCGAACGGATAGAGATACAGAAAAAATAAATACATAAATCTAAACGTCGTCCACCAACCAATCATAGGGGAAAATTTTGATATCGAGATGTGAAAATCATAGATTTCGGACGGGAAAGAAGAATTTTCCTTCGATTCCGGGTCAAAAATATTTCTAAGTGCCGACCCAAAAAAATTTTTTCATGGTATATCGATACGGAGCTCGTGTCTAATTAAATCGAGGTCGCTGATCACGAATGTGTAATTAGTTTTTCCCTAAGTGGCGTGCTTTGGGAAAATTTTCACTTAAAGTGAAAAAATTGACGGAAATAGGTCAATTTTGGAACTTTCCTCCGCCCAAAAAAATCGGAGTTGGGTGTTGCTGATTTTTTACGTCATATTTGGATCCTTTATCTATCGAATCATCCAAACAATAAATGTCCAGGTCGTACGCTTCGGAAATTATGATTTTTTTCCCGAGGGTCTATTTTTCGGAAAATTCTTTCCGCGATATTTCCTCGGAAAATTTTTGTAATAAATATCTGAGTGTAGATTCGGAATCTACGGCCCCGAATCTATAAGAATAAGTACCCGTTTCATAGTTTTGCGTCAAAAAATTTTTCTCGAAAAATGGGATTTTTTTAAGGCTAATTAATGTATTAAAAAATTGCCAAAATTCGACCGGTCTCCGATTTCGATGCAAATTACGTCATTTACTAATTCGGGAGCGTAGATTACGAATATATGATCGGATTTTTCATTAGAGAATTTTCCGCGGAAATACCGCGAAATGAATTTTCCGAAAAACAGACCCTTGGGAAAAAAATCATAATTTCCGAATAGTACGGCCTGGACATTTTCTGTTTGGATTATTCAGTAGCTAAAGGATCCATATATGAGGGCAAAAATCAACAACACCTTACTCCGATTTTTTTGGGCGGTGTGAACTTCCAAAATTGACCCATTTCCGTCCATTTTTTCACTCTAAGTGATAATTTTCCCAAAGTACGCCACTTAGGGAAAAACTAATTGCATGTTCGTGATCAGCGACCTCGATTTAACTAGACACGAGCTCCGTATCGATATACCATGAAAAAAATTTTTTGGGTCGGCACTTAGAAATATTTTTGACCCGGAATCGAAGGAAAATTCTTCTTTCCCGTCCGAAATCTATGATTTTCACATCTCGATATCCAAATTTTCCCCGATGATTGGTCGGTGGACGACGTTTAGATTTATGTATCTATTTCTTCTGTATCTCTATCCGTAATATTAGGAGATGAGTAAATCCGTTAAACGCCAAAAAGTTTTCTCTAGTATCTAACCCAGGGGTCACCAATTAGTTTCATTGGAGGTCCGTTCACAAAATCTGTATATCTGTTGCGGGTCGTTGATAGCATTATGATGGCATAAGAATTTGACTAGCAGTTAATCTAAATCCAATATCTATAATTAGTAAATAAAACGAAAAGTTATCTGAATTTTTTTAATCAAGAATACATGTTTTCTGGAAAAATGGTCCGCAAAAAAAAGGTTCGCGATCCGCATCCGGACCGTGGTCCGCCATTTGGTGACCCCTGGTCTAGACTATTCGAAGACCCCTAGTCTGTGAAAGTCGGACCGGTTTCCATGTTACAAAACAATGAATGTGGGAGCGAGATAGCCGATAAGGGTTTTGGTTTTTTTTAATAAGTAGCAATTCTGGTTCTGATTAAAAAAAATTGGTAGAGTTGTATCATTTTGAAAAGGGCATGAAATGGACCAGTTTTTGCGATTATTTGTCAATTCAGTCTGATATAATTTTTTTTCACAGCAGTCAGTCAAACTTAAGTTAACGTTTTAACTTCGGCATAAAATACAACAAGTTAGACATTTTTTGAAGGATTTTGTTCTAGTTGTCGGTGAAGTTATTACTTCATTGTTTAAAGCAACTATTCAGGTTAGCCTAGGTAAAAAACAAACATGAGTTTGAAGTAATTTCTAGCAATGCTAGGCAAAAAAAGACCGAAAACTGGAGATTTTTAAAAAATACACAAAAGTGGTGATATCTCGAAAACCAGCGGACTTTTACTGAGGTCATGTTGATGCTATCTGATAGACCTAATGCCAATCTATCTCCAGTGTCACTTTCGCGTGGTATTTTTGGGACACCCTGTATAAAGTGCTGAAAAAAGCATTGTTGAATTAAAAATTGGTTCAAGCCCTGAGGAGAGGAGCTTTTTGGCGCTCTTGTTCAAACAGACAAATTATATCTCCGAAAGTATTGGTTTCTCAGAGTTGGGAATTATATCAATGGATTCCTATGATAGAAATGCATCACGATATAAATTAAATTTAAAATATCTTCGGAGGTATTGGTAAGAGTTGGGAATTATATCAATGGATTCTTATGAATCCAGCAGAATCTTAGCAGAAATTGAAATCAAACATCATAGAGGAATTTAAATTCAACAAGAGTGCCAAAAATTATCAATCCAAAACCAATAGACGAATTCTACCCAACAACGAACTCATCCGAGATATTCATTCCTCAATTCTGTGATGAACGATAACATATATATTTCCTCAAATCCACTCCAATACACCAATATTCCAGTTTTGTTTTTAGTGGAGATATTCTGAACTCAATATTATTAACTTAGCATCACCATTCCCATCATCATATGGATTGACCATCGGCATGAAAATATCAACCACCAAAAAGTATGATATCATTATAATTCACATAACTCTACGATTGCTGAAATGAATTAGACAATGTCGTAAGGAAAATAAGTTGACAATATAACAATTCATAGATAGAATAATTATATAATTCTGTGAAAACATAGAAATTCGATTTATTATTGAAATTTTGAAAAATCATATCTCCGAAAGTATTAGCTTGTTGGAGTTAAAAATGATATAAATGGATTCTTATGGTGAAACTGCATCTTTAAAAAATTGAACTTGAAATTTTTCATGTGAAAAAATTGTTTTTTTTTGTTACTCCGAAACCATCTGTCCGATTTTGCCCAATTTTTAGCCTTTTTTTCATTGTGAAGTCAATCTGCAATTGGCGCGCGTGCTATAAGCATGATTATGATTATACTGACGCTCCCATTACGTCTAATAACTATTATGACTATCACCCACTTCCGGCTTGACAGTGACTTTCAGGACACTGTGTACGTATATATATAGGGAGGAAATTATAATTTCTTCCTTCAAAAAATCGCGGAACTTGCATTATTATTTGGTGATATACGGAATCTAAATGGCACCGTTACCTATTTTCGGACGTAACTGCTAAAACCGTCCTCTTATCTTTGTCGCTTCAAACTTGCGCTATCATCCTTTCACTATTGTACCTCATAATCCATACTCTTTCAACACAGCAGAGTGGCGCAGTGGAAGCGTGCTGGGCCCATAACCCAGAGGTCCGTGGATCGAAACCACGCTCTGCTATAATTTTTTTTTTCCACTCGACCATTTCTTCATATACTTTTCTGTCTATTTCCAGTAGGCCTGAATATTGAAATTGCAGAACAATTGGTTGACAAGTATAATAAATTCGACAGTTCTTCACTTGAATTACCCTCGTGGCCTCTTTTCAAAACAAGATATTGTACTCAAGAAGCGATGAAATCTAAGAGATAATTCATAGAGATTTTATTCATTTAATAATAACAGTTTAGCTTTGAAACTACTGAGACGTGAATGAAAATAGCAAAATAGAACACCTATTTATTTTTGGCGCTCTAGTTCCTCGGAACTGAGTGCTTATCAATTTGCCCAAATATCTGTAATTTTCGAATTTTTGGCTGAAAATGGTCTCAATCTCTTGATGAAGAATTCGAGTTCCAATTCGATTATGTCCGGCCAGCCGTCCGTTGTCACGATAACTTTTGAACGGAAAGATACAACGATTTGTAATCTTCAGGGTAGGTTAGGCGTAATCGGCAAAATGGTTTCGGAGTTATAACCATCCGTAGTTTTGTTGTTATTTTCTTAATAACTCAAAAAATACATATCCGATCAAATTCAAACTTAGCAGTTAGTTGTAGAATAACGACCTGCAAATTTGTGAGAAAGGGCATAGCCGGATAAATATGGGAAATCTGCCCCCATGGCTTTTTGGACTCACACTCAGGGAATCGATTTGGCATCGAATAAAAATAATTCACCTCAATTTTTACCCCTTCAACTCAAACAGCTTTCGAGATTTCGAGATGATTTTTTTTCTTATTCTTAGGAGTCTAAAATATAAAAAAAACATACAATCATGGTTCCTCAACGAAAAGCCGATTTTTAACGAAGGAAAGAAAATTAAAATTTTTTTTTTAGGTTTTCTGAAATATGTCAATCACCAAAACTCTTCAGAACATGTCTTTTATGCTCCTATAGACTCAGGAATTTTTTTGGAATTTTCGAAGGGGTGGAACAATTTCAATAAAATTAAAAACTCGTTGTTTTCCTAAAATCCTGCGTTTTAACACACTTTTATTTTTTTTGGTGTGGAAAAACAAGCAAAAGTTTTTTCTTTACTCATTATTCACACAATTACATTAGCGTCGTAATAAATGAATACAGTGATGAAGACTAATCTAGTAATTGTTTCGATTATAATTTTTATTTTTGTTGTACCAAAAATGATTTCCAATTGAATAAAAAAATATGAAAATCGTCTCCAAGTGTCTTCTGAATCATTGATAGCCCTTTAACTTATTTCAGGTTCCTAATTTTTTATGTTTATCTTTGAGAAAGATACATTTTTGATAAAAAAAAATTCCTACGTATTTTTTCAAATAAAAAAAAAATAAAAGTGTGTTAAAACGCAGGATTTTAGGAAAAAAATGGGTTTTCAATTTTTTTGAAATTGTTCCACCTCTTCAAAAAATCCAAAAAAATTCCTGAGTCTAGAGAAACATAAAAGACATGTTCTGACGAGTTTTGGTGATTGACATATTTCAAAAGGCTAAAAAAAAAATTTTTTATTTTCTTTCCTTCGTTAAAAATCGGCTTTCCGTTAAGCAACCATGATCGTATATTTTTTTATATTTTATTTTTTAATTCCGAATTTTACTATAAAAATAAATTTAAATTCTAAAAAATAGGTTTTTTTGAAAATCTCGAAAGCCGTTTGAGTTGAGGGGCTAAAAATTGAGGTGAATTATTTTTATTCGATACCAAATCGATGCCCTGAGTGTGAGTCAAAAAAGCCATGGGGGCAGATTTCCCATATTTATCCGGCTATGCCCTTTAGTGAGAATCTGATAACTAGAAAAAAAAATAAAAATATTTCTAGCCTTTCGGTCTAGCACGAAACTTCAAGCAGCCATTTTACAATAGATTTCAGCTTGATCGGCTTCGTATTTTTTGATTTTTTTTTAAATTTGAATTCAGTTGATGCCCAACCCAATGCATTTTTTCACGTATATATTATAATAGCTTCTCGTTCAACTCTGCCGAGAAAGGAAGTTAGGGAGAAACAAAAAAAATTAAAAAGCAAAGTGAAACAAAAATAGTGGATAGTTGGGGTAATCAATGTTTTATTTTTCCCTTTCTGTACACTGAATACTTATATTAAACAATATTCCAAGCATTTCTGTAAGGCACAAAGCAATTGTTTCATTGACAGATTTTATTATTTGAAATATACAATTAAAAAAATTTGATTTTGATTTGAATATAAATATCCATACTCAACTTGATACAGTATTTCGTGAGCGTATGTGAGGTATGAATTTACAATAGAACATGCTCACAAAAGCTCCTGACCTCACGTCAGTGATTTTAAAAATGTTTCTTCTATAATTTAAGGAAAATCCGATTTTTGAATTCTGTAAAATTTTCATTTTCTGCTTAGTTATGATAAATAGGATAAAATTAAATAATTTGTAAATAAATTATCGCTGTTTCAAGCGTTAATTATTCGAGAAGATAATGAACGAAAATAATTTATTGTCCTGAAAATTGATTACACTAGTAAACCGAAATTGCGAGGCCGTCAGGGAAAAAGTAGCTATAATACATCACAGAAGTCCCGTTAACTGAAAAATAACTCTTCATTTCTACAGATTCACCCTACGTCCATCCGCCATATTGATTTTCCACCTAAATATAGGGGCGTTGAATTATGAGCTTTTATAAAGAACAAGGCATATCCACCTCTACGTGGCAGTGACATATGTCATGCACACAACCTGTATTTCAACACTACAAAATAGGGGATTCTGTATTACGGAGTACAGATTTTGTTTGCATTCCCGGAGGAATCAACAAAGGCTCCTTTTCCTGGAACAAGTTTTTGCCGCAACGCACGGAAATGGGATTTTCGTTATAATAAAAGTTTAATTCCACGCTTACTCGAGCTCGCCATTGATCCGTAAGAGAAAGATGAGAGCTTCTTATCCTGTGCTGTTTGGTAAGAAATATTCGAAGGGAACTAGAGACTTCAATTTTTGGCGCTCTTGTTCCTCGGAACAGAGTGCTTATCAATTTGCCCAAATTTATGTAATTTTCGAATTTTTGGCTGAAAATGGTCTCAAACGATTTGGTTCGACTCACTGATCAAGAATCCGTGGTCGAAATCGATTCTGTCTGGCCGTCCGGCCGTCCGTTAACATGACAACTCTCGAACGAAAGGAGTTAGATGATTGAAATTTACAGGATGGTTTGGAGCGTAAATATCTCGGCCAAGCTCGTTAACGGGCGAAATCCATCAAGCGGTTTCGGAGTTATGGCCGTTTTTTGTTAATAATTTTTTATGAATATTTCCGAAACCGATCACTCGATCTATCTGAAATTTAGCATCAAGTGCTTATCAATTTGCCCAAATGTCTGTAATTTTCGAATTTTTGGATGAAAATGGTCTTGAACGATTTGGTTCAACTCACTGATCAAGAATCCGTGGTCGAAATCGATTCTGTCCAGCAGGTCCGGCCGGCCGGCCGTCCGTTAGCACAATAACTCTCGAACGAAAGAAGTTAGAGGATTGAAATTAGCAGGGTAGGTTTGGAGTATAAATATCTCGGACGAGTTCGTTAATGGGCGAAATCCACCTAGCGGTTTCGGAGTTATGGTCGTTTTTAGTAAAAATATTTTTCATGGATATTTCCGAAACGGATCTCTCGATCTATCTGAAATTTAGCACCAAATTGTAGAATAATGACCTTTATACGCCTGCGGAGTTTTGTATTGATCGGGTTGACGTAAAGTGTCAAAAAAAAAATTTTATATTTTTAATTTTGTTTCTACAATAACTCTCGAACAGAATGAGCTAGGCAGTTGAAATTTCCAGAGTAGGTTTGGGAGATACATATCTCTGTTAAGTTCGTTATTGGGCAAAATAGGACGGATGGCATCAGAGTAACGAAAAAAAAAATTTTTTTTCAACTTACAAATTTCAAATTCAATTTTTTGCAGATTGTCCATTTACTCCTGATATTTGAGTAGGTAGTAGATTACGAACAAATTATTTTGATAGTTCAAAATATATTAATAAAATACTATCCTCTTTTCTTAATTTAAAATTTAATAGTTCATATCACTAATATATTCTTTTCTGTATTATGAACCAAAACTCAAGAAAAAATGTTTGATACACAAATGTAGATCCATATTTCAGTATAACAATTATGAATTGACAATCTCTAATAGCTAGAAAAGATGACATTCATGAATAGTGATCACAGACAGATTCTGTGTTCACATTCTGTGAATACATAGAACTTACGATGTATTATTGAAACTTTGAAACATCATCTCTACGAAAGTATTAGCTTGTTAGAGTTGAAAATGATAACAATGGATTCTTATGATGAAACTGCCTCTTAAAAAAAATTGAATTCAAGAGTTGTAATGTAAAAAAAAATATTTTTTTTCGTTACTCCGAAACTATTGAACCGATGTTTCCCCAATAGCAAACTTAACCGAGATATTTATCCCTCAAACCTACTCTGAAAATTTCAACTATCTAGCTCATTCCGTTCAAGAGTTATCGTGTTAACGGTCGGACGGCCGGACACAATCGATTTCAACCACGGATTCTTGATCAGTGAGTCGAACCAAATCGTTCAAGACCATTTTCTTCGAAAAATTCGAAAATTACAGACATTTGGGCAAATTGAAAAGCACTCTGTTCCGAGGAACAAGAGCGCCAAAAAATCCTTCCTACCCAGTAATCCCATTAAAGAAAGCTTCTGCTTCCCTTGCAAAGAACTTACACAACCTCGACATTGAAAGTGAACGAGCATGAAATGAATCTCTTTGTACCCTGCATGGCACACACTGTATTACATCAGTGCACCCCTTTGGGCCAAACTGTTTTCAATTAAATTCCCCCACGTTCCCTTAACCCCCCGAATCCAGTCCGGATTGGATCTTTCATCCGGATATAGAGTGCGGTTTAATTGAAATCACAACGCTGTGAATTCCATATTTATTCCGATATTGCACGGCTGTTTCCGGTCAGCAAAGGAAGCGTGGAACAGTGACCGGAAGTCAGTCTTCTGCTCTTTGAAGGGCATGTACACGATCCGTGCGACGCAATGCGATGGGGGGCTTACGAGGTATTGTTTGTCTGCGTTTCTTCGGGTTTCAGTCAGTGAACTATGGGTTTACAATGTCGTATTTAATTGGGTGTGTTTAAATAGGTAACGTTTGTGTGGTGAAATGTTACAGATAGATGGATATGAATATTCGTTTCCTTTTACTGCGTCCGAAAGATACGAATGAACTAAAATAGTTCCAGAAACAAAGAAAACTCTCTCGTTCATGTAGTGATCAATATAGCGGTTGATTTTTGAAGTGTTTGGTTTTTAGAAAAAAAAATTGGTTCAAGCATTGAAATCAGGAAAAGTGGTTCTATGTTCACTATAAGAACCATTTTCAAGACACAAAATGATCTTAGAAGAATAAACCGATTAATGAAAAAGATTGGTTCAAGCACTGACGTGATGTCAGGAGCTTTTGCGCGTATCTTCTATTGTCCATTCTCCTATATTGGACACACTTAATCGAATATACCATGGTAAATTCGGTTAATACGATACGATTAATACGAATAATACGCGAACATTGAACCAATTTTTTTTTTGTAATTTGTTCAAGCACTGACATGAAGTCAGGAGCTTTTGCGCGTATGTTCAAACACACAAGGCTGCTCGAATCTCCAACAAAATTGATCAGATCGTGTTCAAACTTGGAACTTGGCAGTAGAGTTAGGTTATGAAGGCTCTTGCTCTTTCAGCGATGTCAGACGAATAATTTCTGATATATAGAATTTTTTTCGATTATTTTCAATGAGTTTTTAAAAATCTCCTAGCGATACGATCCTCACAAAATTTCGGAAGAATTTTCGCGTTGGCATTCTAAACTAATAACCATGTTTGAATTAGATCGGTTTTAAATTTTTCATTAAGGAAACATAACAATATTCAGATGGGTATAGCTCCAAAACCGTTTCACCGATTATGCTTATAGACAAACTCAAATGTCGCATTCAGATGCACAATCCAGCCTGAAAATTTTAAGTCGCTATCTCTTTCCATTCTCAGGTTATCATGACATAAATAATATTTTCTAATAATTTTCTTGAAATTTTCTAGTGATACGATTCTCATCAATTTCACAAACGTGCTTAGGTTCGTATTCTACAACTACTTATCAAGTTTCAATTCGATCGGATTTGTATTGGTTGAAAACAAAATTATCACTGGGAAACCGTTGGGCTGATTATCCCCATTAACTAACTTGTCCGTCTTATTGGAACGCGCCATCTACCCTGAAAAAAGTCGCTCTCTCTTTCCGTTCTCAAGTTATCGTGGCAACGGCCGGACGTCCAGCCGGACGGACGGAATCAAATTTGACCTCGAATTCTTCATCAGGGAGTCGAACCCAATAGTTTGAGACCATTTTCGGCAAAAAATTCGAAAATGACAGTGTTTTGGGCAAAATGATAACGCGATGTTCCCCAGAACATACGCGCAAAAATTGGTTCAAGCACTGGCATCAAGTCAGGAGGTTTTGCACGCATGGTCTATTGTTTACTAACCTCTATTGAACACTCTTAATCGAATTTAGCATCGATGTATACGGTTTTCTGAGCTTAACAATATAGGAATGCATTCCATACCATTTGAATGACAGACTTAAGTAACGAGAGAATCGTCTATGATCACAGAAATTTTAATTCTTGCATATGTACTCTATTGGAATATCTAGCAGTGAAACTAGATTCATCTTTGAATTTCAAAGCTCATTTGGATGACTTGCGTCTGAAGTTGAAAACGAGAAATAATATTCTGCAGAAATTAGCTGGTACTTCATGGGGTGCTGATGCAGCTACTCTTCGAACGGCAGCCTTAGCCTTGGTTTTTTCTGCCGCTGAATATTGTTGCCCTGTCTGGTTTAATAGTGCTCATACTCAAAAAATTGATGCACAGTTGAATTCATCTATGCGAATCATCACTGGAACTATTAGATCTACACCTATTCATTGGTTGCCAGTTCTTTCAAACATTCTCCCGCCCCACATTCGCAGGCAGACTGCTGTTTCAAATTCTTGGAATAAATTTCATTCTTTTCCGAATTCATTTCCGATTATCTCCTACATTCCACGCAATAAGATTCCCAGATTGAAGTCACGAAACCCTTTATGGTCCAAATGTTTTCTTAATTCGAATAAAAGTGACAAGGAAGTTTGGCGGTCTGAATGGATTTCTTGCAATTTATTCAACAAAGATTTAATTTCTGATCCTTCAAATAGAGTTCCGGGGTTTGATCATCCAAGGAGAATATGGTCTGTTCTGAATCGTGTAAGAACCGGTCATGGTCGTTGCAACAGCATGCTTTACAGGTGGAATTCAGTTGAGTGTCCTAGTTGTGAATGCGGGGAAGCAGAGGAAACGATAGATCATTTAGTTAATAATTGTCGCATATATAGATTCAAAGATGGTTTTAGGGCTATTCATAATGTTTCTGAATCTTTTTTAGAATGGGTAACGAGTTTCAAATCTATTTAATGAAATATAGAATATTCCATTTTTAATTTGTTCGTTTTCTCCCTTAGTCTTTTCCTTTTCCAGATTAGGTTTCGGGTACCTTGGAGAATCTTCTCTGCTTGTTGAAGGACAAACCAGATCCAATATAAAGTTGGTAATACGAAATTCTAATAGCATAAATTCTGTTCGTTTCGAAGCAACCTCTGTTCATGTTCAGGAAATCATTATTTTACCTATTGATTCAAATCTCCGTCAAATCCGGTAAACATTAATTTTTTGCGTGGCTGCCAGAATAATGGGCATACGGTCCCCACGCTTTATGAATAAAATACCCACACTCATATTGTTCATTTCCTGGACGGAGTTCAGAGTATATCCGTTTCCTTCTTTCGATAAAAAACTGCACCCTCCTCTCAAAAACAACACATGCTTCTAAATCCATTCTTTACAAACAGGTGGGAACACCAGAACTTCTTAATGCGAGAACTCCTGGAGGATTTTCAAGGTCGGGGATTCTTAGATCAACGAGTGCTGTTACGGATAGATCTTGGATTATTGAACACAGAATTCCTGTGCAGAGAAAATGGAGATGATCGATATTTTTCTTTAAAAATATTGCTAAGCAATGACGTCAAGTCAGGAGCTTTTGCGCTCATGTTTTATTTTCTACTACGAATTTAGTATCGATATACAGGGTGAGTCTTTGACCACTGCATTAATTTTAACCAAAGATTCCTCTCATCAAATGAAACACTTTTTTCATTTAACATTTTTCCAAATTCAGCTCAGGTAAAAAGATACAGGCTGTTGAAATTTTGAAAAAAAATCAGTCTTTATTTTGTAGCTTTGACATCCTTTTTTCGAATAAAATGAGTGTTGGCGTAAAGTTTCCTATTACTATGATACATATTTTTCAAATATCAGTTATTTTCTACTTCTACGGGTTTTCTAGTTATGGACTCGTGGATTCATAAAACTAAACGAAATTAGCACAAAGAAAGCATATAAAGTTTTTCTTGAGTAATTTCAAGAATATTCCATCGTTTTAGAACATTATATTATTTTTCATCATTTCTCCTCAAATGTTTTCGAGATATTCTTCATTGAATGTTTTAAAATGGAAAACTCCAGAAATTTCACTACTTTTATGGATCCGTCCCTGAGCGTTGGAATCCCGAATCAACCTGTAAACCACGTTACCATGCCTTATTCTCGTCCGCCAACAATGTCATAGATAATTTATATGCGGGAGTGTATTAGTACATTGTGAAATCTTTGAACGCTTGTAACTTTTTATCTGAGCCGAATCTGGAAAAATGGTAAATGAAAAAAGTGTTTCATTTGTTGAGAGGAATCTTTGGTTAAAATTAATGCAGTGGTCAAAGACTCACCCTGTATAAAGATAATCGAGAATCAGTTTGACATGAAAAAAACATTCATAAAAGTTTAAACTGGTCAGTTTTAACTGAAGCTTCTTTCATTCTATTCATTCTCAACCGGGTGAAATATTAAAACAGTTGAAAAATAATTTGTTATAATTTACATAATTATGTTAAATATTGTAATAATGAAGCTACTTTACTTGGATACCGAAACAAAGTGAATTTTACCCAATTCTCGTCCTGGTCCTACCAAACTAACAACACAACTTCCATAATAGACCGAAGCTCGCAAGAGCCACCCTCACCTACCTAGAAGGGAGAACTTTTTTATGAGACGTCCTTCTAGGTCCCAAGTCTTCCATTTAATTCCGAGGTATATAGGTTACGGGCATTTCCTGCTTTTTTTCAATACGTTTTTTAACACGGGTGTTTACCAAAATAAAAACATCTGCATTTTGATATTCGTATTTCCTGTACCTCGAGTAATTAGAGACGAACATCTTAAGATGATTTAGTGGAGGAAGGACATTTTTTATGATTTTACTTCGGGTATTGGTAACTAATTGTGAGGGGAGCAAAAAATTTAAAAAAGGTAGTTTATGATTGGTAGCGCTGCCACTTCGAGGTGGATTTTTGAATGTGAAGAACTACTTCATCCTTGTCTTCCGTCGTATTTTTTAACAATTAAATCAATTTTCAGATTTTTTTGGCGCGTTCTTGGGCGTTACTGGAAGATGGCTTCATTGATATCGAAATTTGGCATATTCAATATTATTTTTTGCACAAACTTTATACAAGGTGTTTCAAATATTGTCTGCGTTGCAAGAATGTAGAACACTAAAAATTAAGTCGGCTATGCTTAGGAAAAAGTTTCCGTAACGGGATTCGAATGCAAGATACAGGGCGTTGTAAAAAAACTGTGGGAAAGCCCTGTGGACAGGAACTTTGATCTTGTTCAAAATTTAACAAATCATATCTCCGAAAGTATGGGTTTCGCAGAGTTGGGAATGCTGTCAATGGATTCTTATGATAGAACTGCATCATGAAAGAAATGAAATAAAAAATATTGTCATTAAAAAAAAACAGGAGTGCCAAAAATTATCAATCCCAATAACGAACATATCAGAGATATTCATTCCTATTATCTACCAAGTTTTTTTATTTACTAAGTTTTTTTATTTTTTCTCATCATTTTCATACAGGTGTGTCTGTCAAACATGTCCCTGTCATTCCAGGTAATGAGATGAACTCGAACATAGAAGGCTATGAAATATGACATCACAGAATACTAAGAATAATCATCTATGCAAAAACGTCATGCTTACTTATATTTTCTGAAAAATCAAATACTGTTGATAATTTGTTTGGTTGAATGTAAAACCAGTCGATCAGTTCACTGCGATCTTTGGAATATATCGAAATGTTGGAGATATCTTCACCAATATAGATCCGATCGAGCTTAGATCTAGAACTTGACTGTATAATAAGGTTTTGAAGGCCTTTGTAGAATTTCAATGATATCTGACAGATAGTTTCTGAGAAACAATTTTTTTTATATATTTTTTTTAATTTGCAGCCATGCGATCCTCACAATATTTCGCATAAGTCTTCGTGTTGGTATTTTTCAACTAATGACCATGCCTTGATTCGATCAGATTAGTATTTTTCGAGTTATTAGGAAAACAAAATTTCAAATGGCTATAATCCTTCCAATCAACCAAAAATTGTAAAATTACAGACATTTGGGCACATTTTTAAGCACTATGTTCCGAGGAACAAGAGTGCCAAACGAATGATTATGAAAAGAATTTTTGCATACGGACACATAAAAAAAGCAACTCGGTATATTTTTAATAGGGAATAATTAGTTTCAAGCAAAATTACAGTTTTGAGGGGATAACAGATAACTGTATACGCCGAAGTACAATTTTTTTGCACAACATGGACACTTTCCAAGACAATCGTCTCGGAAATGATCCTAATTGGATATAATTAGTCAAAAGTTGAAGCACGTGTTCTTTCATTCCTTGCTAGTTTTTCCAGCCTACCTAAACTCATCATTACAACGACTCTAGAAATTCCACCTACTAGGAACATTTAAAAAAATTTAACGACATAAACGCATCACATTGAATTTTTCATTCTGACAAGGAAAAGAAATCCTCCTAGAAAATTCATCATTAACAAAATAATTATAGACAGAAAATACGCGCATATCACGTGAAGTCACGGTCGACAGCGCGACTTCGATAAATCATACGAAATTACTGCAAATGACAATGTTCTGAAGAGGGAAAAACGTTAGTTACACTGCTTAGTGACCTGTTTATAGGTACAGTAATGATGCAAGAGTGGCATCAGGAAATATTTGATTAGTCTTCGTACTTTATTTTCATCTTTCTCCGCTAAGAATCGTACACCTGCATTGAAGTTGTTGAACGTTTCAGGAATTTTCTCTTCAGTTCCTCCAAGAACTTGATTTTGCGTGGTTAATAAGCTGAGAAATTGATATCTTCCAGAAATAAGTAATCCAATTAGTGATTTAAGAAGTGGATTATGGGCAACACTATTACCTACATGTGACAAATAAATTATTTGACAATGTTGCAGGTTCATTCACCACTATACCAATAAACTGTTATGAAAATTTGTTATTAATCACAATTATAGTCAAATTATTATTTAAATACTGGTTTGAGGGTTCTGGAAACAAAATCTAACTTTTCTTCGTCGTCTCAAATTCTATTAAAATCTCTTCATAAACCAACTAAATCTTCAATTCAATGCATATATTTTCAAACTACTTACAAATGTTTCATGTTTCCATGGAACTTTTAAAAAATAAGTTCAAGCACTGACGTGAAGTCAGAAGCCTTTGCGCGTATGTTCTATTGTCCATTCTTCTGTATTGGACACCCTTAATTGAATTTACCATGGTAAATTCGAATTAAGTGTCCAATACAGGAGAATGGACAACATAATTTACTAGGTAAATTCGATTAAGGGTGTCCAATACAGAAGAATACACTCTTAATTCGAATTTACCATGGTAAATTCAAATTAAGTGTCCAATACAGGAGAATGGACAACATAATTTACCATTAGATTAGATTAGATTCGATTAAGGGTGTCCAATACAGAAGAATGGACAATAGGACATACGCGCAAAAGCTCCTGACTTCACGTCAGTGCCTGAACCAATTTTTTTTTCGTGATTTTTTGAAATTTTCTAGGGGTACGGTTATTACAAAAAATTTTTTTTCGTCATTTTTTTCAAATTTTCTAGGGGTACGGTTCTTACAAAATTTTAAAAACTTCTTTATGTTGATTTTCTACTACTAGTTACCAAGCTTCAATTCGATCGAATCTATATTTTTTGAGTTTAAGAGGAAATAATATTCCAGGTGGGTATAACCGGAAACCGTTTGACCGATTATGCCCAAAATCGAGCTTAACTCTCTCATTCGGATACGCAACCTACCCTGAAAATTGCAAGTCCCTATCTCTTTCCGTTCTCAGATTATCATGACAACAAAAATATTTTTTAATAATTTTCTAGCGATACGATTCTCGCAAAATTTCACAAACGTGCTTAGGTTTATATTCTACAACTATTCACCAAGTTTCAATTCGATCGGATATTGGTTGAAAACAAAATTATTACTCGGAAACCATTCGGCCGATTATGCCCATTAACGAACTTGACCGTCGTATTGAGATACGCCACCTACCATGAAAATTTCAAGTCGCTAGCTCTTTCCGTTCTCAAGTTATCGTGGCAACGGACGGACGGCCGGACAGAATCAAATTTGACCTCGAATTCTTCATTGGGGAGTCGAACCGAATCGTTTGAGACCATTTTCGTAAAAAAAATCGAATGTTACAGACATTTGGGCAAAATGATAACGTGATTTTCCCCTGAACATACGCGCAAAAATATAATTGTCTATTCTACACTGTCAAAATCCAGAATTCAACCTCTCAGATATGTGGAAGGTTGACTGTAAAATGGATAGTTAGTATATCTCTCTCAACAGATCTCATGTACGATTCCATTTCCCTGCGCGCTTGTTCCTGGCGTTGGTCATTTTGCCCAGATGTCCGTATTTTTATAATTTTTGGCCAAAAAGGGTATCAAATTATTGGTTTCGACTTTCTGATGAATAATCCAGGGTCAAATCTAATTCTGTCCGTCTAGCCGGCCGATAACTCTCGAACAAAATGATTTAGAGACTTGAAATTCGCAGGGTGGGTTTGGGAGAAGAATATCTCAGTTTAGTTCGTTAATAAACAAAATCCTTCTAGTGGTTTCGGAGTTATGGCCATTTTGAGTTGAAGTGTTTTCCCAAAATATTTCCGAAACAACTCTCCCGATCTGTCCGATATTTAGCACTAAAGTGTAGAATTGGATTGCTATGTACAGAAAAATTAAATTTCAAAAATTGGAAAATTTTGGGTTCCCAATAACTCAAAAAATACTGATCTGATCGAATCGAAACTCGGTAGTTAGTTGCAGAATCCCAACGCGAAGACCTACCCAACATTTTATGATGATCGCATGGCTAGAAAAAATATTAAACCTTTTTGCTTCAAATTCCGAAACCACATAATGAATTGAGTCTAATTTTGGCATTAAGGTGACAAATAATGACTTCTTGTAACGTGTAAAATTTCATTGAAAACAAACTAGGTTGAACGGCTATGTTAATCAGGAAAATTGCAGAATTTGGAGCGAGAATAATTCTACATATTCATCTGAAGAAACACCGTTGCATCCGAAAAAATGACTTCTGGGCATAACACTTCAAATGTCACAGAGTTTAGTTCAGGTGGATCAATAAGCAATAAGGACCACGCATCGAAAATATTTGATCATACATCAATTCCAAGGAATGAGAAATTCACTGGTACCAGTATCTAATGCCAATTTCATCTGTTAATAGTTATGACTCTCTTATGCGGACTTGAAATGACAAATGAATGATCTCCTGCAACGATGTGAAAAATCTAAAAAGTAATCACAATAATGATTGCTTGAATTAAATGAACAATTATTCTTTTATGATTGGGAATTTTCCACGCAAACTGATCCTAACATTTAGTCATTACTTTCGTTTTAGGCGCTTGTAATTCGAAGTTATGAGTAAAAGCAGCAGTTGGAAAGTATCATTGTGAATATTACCGTTAATTCAAGCATTCACAATGTTTTGTTCATTATTGTCTTTAATAGGAAGAACACAGAAGTCGAGAATCGAATATATATGGTTGGAAAAGCACTATGGCTAGGAGCTTTGGCGCGCTGTTCACACATCCAGGTGCTGCACTCGCCCAAGGCTGCTTAGCTCCAAGAAATAAATAATATTTTCAAGAATATAATTTCGATTGAAAAATCAAGTGTCCAAACAAAACTGGTCCACCTTTTGGCCGAGAAATCGAATAGTTTTGACTCAAATATATATATTTACTGTAGGGTCGAAAATAAATAGTGCTGTGTCGGTGGTGGAGTAGGGACCCATGCAAATACATACATTCACTGTGGTTAGAAAATAAAAAGTGCTGTGATTGTGGTGACGTAAGGATCCATTCGAATGCTTACTTTTACTGTTGGGTCGAAAATATACAGTGGTTTGTTTGTGGCGGCGTAAGGACATAAATCAGAGCAATAGTACAATGATTGTTAAATGAGATTAAAAGCACCTATATATTTATTTTATTTATTTATTTAGTGAATATTGGAATACAAACAGGCATATGCCCAACAAAAGTGTCCACAAATTGAAAATCATTTTCAAACAGTTAAGCCTATCAAAAAAAATATATATATAGGTTGTTTGTTTCAATAGTTTATTCCAAGAATTATATATTTCTATGACACAAATCAGTCGAATCGTACGGTTGTGCCATGGGGAGCTATGAATTGCCATTTTATCGAAAACGCCCTGTATAGCAGTAATTTTTTCAATATCTAATTAGATAGGATAATACTCATGTAATTTTATTGAAATATCAACTTAATGACGTCGATAACCCTTTTTTCAAAGTTATTATTTCGATAGAATTGAAAAGAAAATTAAAAAAATGGGTTCAAGCCCTGTGGACAGGAGCTTTCTGGCGCTCTAGTTCAAACAGACAAATTATATCTCCGAAAGTATTGGTTTCTCAGAGTTGAGAATTATATCAATGTATTCTTATGATAGAACTGCATCATAAAGGAAATTCAATTCAAATAATAGTTTATTTATCAAGATTAAATGAGCAATCTGAGAACTGCACCATGGAAGAAACCAAATTAAAATAGCTGAAATGAATTTGACTCTCTCTTATAGAACAGGATGAAATGTACGAGTATGAACACAGATCATATAATGAAGCTTAGATGGAATAATTATAGCATTCTGTGAAAACAGAAGTACGATTCATTATTGAAATTCAGAACTTCATCTTAGCAGAAATTGAATTCAAACATCATAGAAGAATTTAAATTCAACAAGAGTGCCAAAAATTATCAATCCAAAACCAATAGACGAATTCTACCCAACAACGAACTCATGCGAGATATTCATTCCTCAATTCCAGTTTTGTTTTAGTGGAGATATTCTGAACTCAATATTATTAACTTACCATTGCCATTCCCATCATCATATGGATTGACCATCGGCATGAAAATATCAACCAACAAAAGTATGATAATATTCTAATTTTCATATTGATACCATTACTGGACTGAATTACAATGAGACAACGTCAAAGTTGACATTATAACAATTCATAGAATAGCCACAGAATAATTCTATCAGTGAAATTTTGAAAAATCATATCTCCGAAAGTATTAGTTTGTTAGAGTTAAAAATGATATGAATGGATTACTATGGTAAAACTGCTTATTGAAAAAAATTTAATTTGGAATTTGTTCTGTAAAAAAAAAAATTTTTTTTTGTTACTCCGAAACCATCTGTCCGATTTTGCCCAATAACGAACTTAGCCGAGATATTTATCCCTCAAACATACTCTGAAAATTTCAACTGTCTAGCTCATTCCGTTCGAGAGTTATCGTGCCTACGGCCGGACCGGCCGGACGGCCGGACAGAATGAATTTCGACCACGGATTCTTGATCAGTGAGTCGAACCAAATCGTTTAAGACCATTTTCATCGAAAAATTCGAAAATTACAGACATTTGGGCAAATTGATAAGCACTCAGTTCCGAGGAACTAGAGCGCCAAAAATCGATAATTTCGGTCCTGGGAATCGATTCCGGTACCTATGTGCTAAGAATCCAAATATCTACCACTACGCTAGAGAAGCAGTAAATAATTATTATGAAACCCTGAATTTTAATAATTGTTATTACTGACCTTTGACACCTTGTTTTCAAATTTCTAATTTCAGGAAAATATCAGTATATTACATTCTATTCGGTCAAGTTTGAATGCCGTAAAATAAGATACATATTCAATTCTCACTGGGCATTGAAGGAATGTTCATGCTCCACGATTGCTTTAATTTACCGAACTCTCTGGTACACAGTATACAGTATGACAATGTCGCATGAAAACGGCGAATGGAGACATATACATAAAGTCTATTATCCCATAGAGTTTCTGTGAACGTTGCCTACTAATTATTATGATTATTCTGTCAGCTCGATTCATATCTCAACTATACGGTTTGAGATTTTCTTGTAAATGATTGGATTATTTGAATTATTGGATATTTATGGAATTTTCGATAACAATAATAATATTTCAGGAATGGGCGATGATCAAATTATGTTTAATTCTATAGTGGATACAATAATTGATGGATATTGAATGAAAATTGAGTGGAACCTCAGTGTTCTAATAGAGGAATATTTTTTAATGCTGCATTATAAGAATTGAGTAAGTAAACAATTTTATTTAATTTCAATACCAGATGATTAAGGTTTTTTGTTGTTCTACAATAGATTTCAGTAACAGTTTTCTATGTTGAACGGATGAACATAACGCAGGAGTATATTAGCAATTGTGAAATATTTCAACACTTGTAACTTTTTACTTGAGCTGAATTTATGGTTGAAATTAATGTACAACTGATTAAAAATTTTTCATCATGTTTGAACTTGGCTTAAGTTTCAAAATATACTAATAAATTGCTTCGGATTTTAACCCATTTCAAAACTGATACTTGAAACATATATTACAACAAAACATTATTATATTGTGAAACTTGAGTTAAGTTGTTTTCTTTACATCAATCATTTCTCAAAATATTGAAAATTTTTATGGGAAAATTAAAATCCATTCAGTAAGAATTTCAGCTTTCTATTAACGACACCCAAAGGGCAAGTGGGTCACAAGAGTATATCCCATTTTTGGTAGGTACTGTAGGTAGGTATACATTTCACCGATACAATTGCAGGTCCATATTTTGAAATCTGATAACATTGTATGTAGGTACAATTTCGCAGAGAAAAGGAACATTCTGAGAAGTTGTACAATAAAAATGCAACGAAATAGCCTGTACAGGATATCCGGCAATGGATCTCCTAGTGAAATTTTTGTATTATTGCAGTAAAAATTTACTATTATTATCTCCCTGAAGATTTTGAAGAATTTATCGATATAAGAACATGATACATTTAAAACTTTCTTGAAATCCTATACAGGACGTCGCGGTCTGAAGGCTCAGAAGTAAAGTATCAGAAACCTATCGGGCAACCAAAAATTATGAGAATTTTGTTATCTATCAGGTTTAATAAGGATTAAGATTTCGTGTTTGGTACAGCCCCTTTCCACATTTTTATGCATACGGAATATGATTAATTTTCTGGGCCAATCTTTTCAGATAATTGGAAGACGCACGCACTGCTTTTGTGCGCTTGTTTTTGTTTAGGTCCTCAAAAACATGCTATCGAAACTGATGAAAATGCATGCCATTCTAACATAACATAACTTCAAGCTTGTCAGATGGTGACTCTTTTACTAATTTTTGCGCGCTTGTTCCAACGGGAACAGCAAGCTATCATTTTGCACAATTATCTGTATTTTTAGAATTTTTTGCCGAAAATGGTCTCAAACGATCGACGATCTAATTCTATCCTTCCGTCTGGCCGGCCCTAAGCACGATAACTCTCGAAAGTAATGAGTTAGAGAGTTGAAATTTGCAGGGTACGTTCAGAATATCTCTAATTATATGATTATGATTATGCCCAAGTAGACCCTTCAGTAGATGCTGAGAGCTTGTGCGAGTTAGGATAATCAGTTGTGTTCGTGGAGGCTATGTAACTGTACCCTAACGTCACCTTAGGCACATCAATGTTAATTTTTGATTCAACAGCGAAGAAGCGTTGGATACAATTGGCATCAACTGAATTCAAATTTTAATATGAAGTAATTCCAAATATACAGAGCCTATAGAGCTGAAATCCGATAATCTATTATAATAATAATAATAATAATAATAATAATGACGCCTTTATTAGAATGAAATCATACCATATAGATACACTCTGAAGATGTTAGGGACCCAACTGAAGCGAAGTTTAGTCTATGACTACTCTTACACTTAACTCCAGAGAGGCCCCAAAAAAAAAAAAAAAAATTTACATTGTAATGGTCCAAACCATAATAATACAACATGACATCAACACCAGAAAAGAAACAAATCATATGCGAAAACTTCACACTTATAGAAAGCAAAAAAAAATATAAAAAAATAGAATATGATAAAATAAACATCACTGAATCTGTCTCTGGAATAATATAGATCTCAAACGTGCCCTAAACTGTGAATATGAAGTTGAATGCAAATCCACGTTGACTGCATTGAAAATTTTTGCAGCACCGTAAGAGAATGACCTTTGAAACCTGGTCGTCCGATGAGACGGAATCGTCAGCAAGTTCGCCCCTCGGATATGACGATCATGAACGGCATATCTCGGTATCAACCGATGGGTGCTCGAAGGTTTTTGTGAAATTTCAACGGATTCTGATAGATGGTTTCCGAATTGTACAATTTATGAAGAAAAACTTTATTTTTATTTTATTTTTTTTTGCTGGTTATCAGATCCTCACGAAATTCCGCACAAAATTGCGTACGGCATTCTACAACTAATTACCAAGTTGAAATTTGATCGGATATATATTATTTTGAGTTATTGTGGAAATAACAACAAAACCACAGCTCCGAAACCATTTGGCACATTATTCCCATTAACGAACCTAACCGTCGCATTTGGAGGCACAACCTACCTTTGGAAATGGCTGTCGGTGTCTCTATCCCTTCGAAAGTTATCGTGGCAGCAGACAGCCGGCCGAACGGCCGGACAGAATCGAATTTGACCACATGGAGCAGTTATTAAAATCAAAATCATTCTGAGACTGATATTTGGACCAAATTTCAAATCTGATATACATTTTAAACTCCTACTTATGTAGGAGATAAAATTTAATTAAATTTGATATAAATTTTAAACTCCTACGTCTGCAGGAGTTTAAAATTAATATCAGATTTAAAATTTGGACCAAATATTAGGATTATTAGTCTCAGAACTCTACCAATAACAGTGGTGAAAGCATTTCTGAATTGAGAATCAATCTAGAGTCCATAATGGCACAAAACATATTATCTAGATTGTCAAAAATCATTAAAAATTTTGCAGAACTAAAAATACGAAGAAATTGTTTCGATTGAATTTGTTCATTTTTCACAAATGATTAATTTGTTATATGTTCCTAAATAATTACTGTATTTTGTCTATCTTTGTTGAATTAAAATAAAATAATTTCTTGTGTTATTGGAGCTCTTGTTCCTCGGAATAGAATATTTATCAATTCGCTCAAATGTCTGTTATTTTCGTATTTTTGACTGAAAATGGTCTCAAACGATTTGGTTCGACTCAGTGATCAAGATTCCGTGGTCAAAATAGATTCTATCCGGCCGTTAGCACGATAACTCTCGAACGGAATGAGCTAGACAGTTAAAATTTTCAGAGTAGGGATAAATATCTCGGTTATGTTCTTTATTGGGCAAAATCGGCTTGGCAGTTTCGGAGGAACGAGAAATTTTTTTTTTCATATAACATATTTGAAATTATATTTTTTTAAAATGCAGTTTCATCATAAGAATCCAATGATATCATTCTTAACTTTAACAAACTAATACTTTCAGAGATATGATTTTTAAAAATTTCAATAATTTATCTTAATTTTATGATTTCATAGACGGAACTTACACGATCAATCTGGCATCAGTTCAGTCCCACATTAATGATGGATTGATGTCAGATTGCCGGAAAACTGATTCTATACGCGTAGACTGATGGATTGATGGCCCAGATTGATGGCAAGATCGATGCCAGATTGATGCCAGATTGATACCAGATTGACCATATTACCTCCGCCATAGAATGCTCTAATTATAATTTGCTGATATATATAAATCCAACATTTGAGGTGAATAATAGACCTACGTTTTGAATTTATTTTTTTATGATGCTGTTCTATCATAAGAATCCATTGATATCATTCCCAACTCTGAGGAACCAACACGTTCGAAGATATCATTTGTCAAAGTCCAACTGTCCACAGAGCTTCCCATACATTTTTTCTCATTCTTCTGAACTAGAAGCCTTGGAATAACTCGGTTATGACTTATTGATAAGAAAGTCAAAAACCCAGAAAAAATATTATACACTTAACACAAAATTTTAAAAAAATATGACGCAATGAAATTTCAAAAAGTATTACTCCGAAATCATTGGACGCATATTGGGAATTCACTAATACCCTTATTACACTATGCCTTTTTCGTGCCTATTTGTCAGCCTGACTGACTGCGCCTAAAATACGCATGCGCCTGGGACTATTTTGTAGACTGTTTCAAGCTTGAAAATAAATAGAACTGGTTCTATTTGTTCCCCCTGAATCGTGGGGATTTCAAGCCTTTTTGCTGAAATGTCATGGCTACCAACACAATATTTATCTGTCTCCCTTGACGTCTTAACATAACCTAGTTTATTCTATCCTTTGAATCGTAGCCTTCGTAATTTCAATAATAAATTTATGTTTATTACTCTGAGGACGTAAACTAACTAAACTTACGAAGGCCAGATAATCTGTGATGGCTATCTCCGAGTGAAATGAAGTTGTCACCAGTAGCCTAGTATCGCAAAGTAATTATTAATTTCGTTTTTGGAGAAATGCTTGCTGGAATGAATGACAGTGTATTTTTTCTGTATGTGAATTTGCACTCTATGTAGTAGCATATTAAACGTTTCTTCAGCATTCTTAAAATACTATGGTATTGTTTTAAAAATATTCGAACAAAACAAGAAATTGAGGTAAATATGTCAATTCCTTCAATGTTTGCAGCTCTGAATTTAATGCCTGAAACAAGCTCGAAAAAAGCGCGGTGTAATAGTGCCTCTCATTTGGGGGGAAATTCAACCAACAAATAGCCATGAAAATAGGCGCAAATATAGACATGAAAAAGGCATAGTGTAATTGGGGTATAAGTCAAATGCAACATTTTGACAATCTATCGAACCTAACGAACCTATCCTAGAAATTTCAAGTCTGTTGAAAGTTTGCTCGGTAAGTTCTCGCGTTCCTAGCCGGACGCAGACAAATTGATATACAAGTGTGGACATCGAATTGACAGTACTTCGGTGCGCGAAATTCAAAGTGACATAGATCTGAAATCGGGGCACCTCGATAAAAATGAAAATGAACAACTTATCTACATGGAGGTACACACAACACGTATTATCTATTCGCCTACATGACTGCAATATTTCGTTATTGTGTTCTACTAGACAATATTGACTCGAACTCAATAGGTTAGTTTTGTTTAAATTCGTCAGGATATCCTGCAGCATTCAAACAAGAATGTAAAGAGCGTTACAATGAGATGGATAGATGTTGAACGTTAATTTCAAATCGGTGATCTACAAAACTGAAGATTTCTCTATTCAAATATGTTATTTGAACCATTACAATTAAGTGTTGGAGATAACGTTTGCCAAAAGTCTACCACGGCTTCCGGCACACGACGATATCCATAACATTTTTGGCGCAGGTGTTCCTGGGAACAGAGTGCTTATCAATTTGCCCAAACTTCCATAATGTTCGAATTTTTGGATAAAAATGGTCTTAAACGATTTGGTTCGACTCGCCGAGTACGTTTGGGAGATAAATATCTCGGTTAAGTTCTTATTTATTAACGAAAAAAATATTTTTTTTTACATCACAAATTTCAAATTCAATTCTTTTTAAGATGCAAAATAACCAATGAAATAACCTCAGCTGTCGTAAAATTATGAGGGTTATAGGATATTATAATTTTTGGGTGATAATATAATGCCCTTGAATAATGCATATGATGATGAAAATACATACTTCGGTAAGTTAATCAAATTGGGTTTAAAATATCTCCAGTAAAAATAAAACTGGAATATTGATATAGGTAGTAAAATTTTCAGAGCAATCAGAGGAATTAATATCTCGGATAATTTCGTTATTGGGTGGAATGGGTCTGGTGGTTTCGGATTAATAATTTTTGGCACTCTTGTTTTTTTTTAAATGAAATTTTTTTAATTTATTTTCTTTTATAGTGCAGTTCGTACTTTCAGAGATATGATTTGTCAATGTTTGGGCAAGAGCGCCAAAGCTCCTGTCCACAGGGCTTTCCCACTTTTTTTATAACATCTGGACATACAGTGGGTGGCCAAATTATTAGGGACAGTACACAAATATTCATATTCTCCAGTTTAGGCCCATTTTCGGAGCAAATTAACCAGGAATCATAAGATATATTTGTTTTTTATTGTAGCTGGTATCATTATTAATGTATTTTTTTGACTTACCGGTTTTAGTTTGTGACATGACCTTTCTAAGTAATCATTAAAGGATACTGTGGGAGGTATACTCATTATTACAAGGTTTCTTTCTGGGTTTTCTCTCCCAAACTCTGAAATATATCTTCGTTGATGTTGTTTCATTGTTGTTTGTTAGGCAACATTGTTCAATTGATTGCTTCTAACAAATATCTTGTGTTTCCTACGCAGAAGCAAATCACAAGATAATTAATTTTTATTTTATAGATATTTTTCAGAGTTTAGGAGAGAAAACCCAGAAAGAAACCTTTCAATAATGACCTTTCTAATTCTGTCGTTATGAAATTCATTCAATACGCTTAAAAAATTGAAAATCGTTGACAACTTTGTTGTTCGAATATAATACCTACAGTACTTACTTACACCTTAATCGTTATAATATTTAGATATTTCACCAATATTTCCAATAATATAGATCCGCTCTAGATTAAATATAGAAATTGGCTATAATATAACGGTTTCAAGGCTCTCGCAAAATGACAACGGTATCTAACAGATTGTTTCTGAGATGAACAGAATTTTTTAAAGTTCGTTAACAAGCATAAGCAAATATGGTTATTACTTGTAGAATGCCAACACGAAAATTCTTGCAAAATTTCTTGAGGATCGTAAAACTAGAAAATTTTTAAAAAATCATTGAAAAAAAAAATTGGTTCAAGCACTGATGTGAAGTCAGTAGCTTCTGCGCGTATGTTCTCCTGTCGATTCTCCTGTATTGGACACTCTTAATCGAATTTACCATTACAATAGAATTCACCATGTTAAATTCGATTAAGAGTGTCCAATACAGGAGGATGGGCAGGAGAACATACGCGCAAAAGCTTCTGACTTGTCAGTGCTTGAACCAATTTTTTCGTTTTGATCAGCGAATATTGTATCACCCCAACAAACGCAAAGAACAAATTGAAAAATTTAAAAACCTTTCTAGGGGTTGAAGACGCAATCAAAAACCGTCATATCCTTTAGCACGTAATAAAATCGACATACTGATGGATCAAAGTAAAGCTTCTAGGGTAACGAGTTATTTCTGAATCGGGCTCTAAGTCCAATTTATTTTTATATAACCCGGACAAAAACTATCAAAGGCGTCTACGTGTCTCTTCGCGGTGTTTCCTAGTTAAGATCATCCCCGTAATCTGCTTTTCGTCACGTATACGGGCGGTTCCTAAACGTTGAAAGTCCAAGAATAGTTTCATGATAAAGGTGCGAAACTTTTTCATTCGGTTAGATAGGATGTAGACAAAGTGAACTTGGGCTTGGGCTTTTGGGACATGCTGAACTTGTTTAGTGTTTATAATGAGCGGAATTTTTTTTCTTTACTCTGGATTGTCATTATTCCAATAGGGAGGTACAGTGCTATCATTAAATGGTTTCTTACTGGGTTTTCTCTCCCAAACTCTGAAAAATATCTATAAAATAAAAAAATTATTTTTTTGTAATTTGCTTCTGCGTAAGAAACACAAGATATTTGTCAGAAGCAATCAATCGAACATTGTTTCCTAACAAATAACAACGAAACAACATCAACGAAGAAACAACTATATCGTAACGTTTCGGAGTCTATATTAGACTCCTTCGTCAGACGCTTAACGAAAATCTTTAGAATTATTTTGTTATTATTGTGACCATTCTCGAATTTCAGAATAAGTATCAACAAAATAATTCTGAAGATTTTCGTTGAGCGTCTGACGAAGGAGTCTGATATAGACTCCGAAACGTTACGATATAGTTATTTCATCGTTGATGTTGTTTCGTTGTTATTTGTTTGGCAACATTGTTCGATTGATTGCTTCTGACAAATATCTTGTGTTTCTTACGCAGAAGCAAATCACAAAATAATTAATTTTTTATTTTATAGATATTTTTCAATGTTTGGGAGAGAAAAGTCAGAAAAAAATAAAAATCCGATCAAATTGAAATTTGGTAACTAGTTGAAAACTAATGACACAAAGACCAAGTGAAATTTTGTAAGAATTCTATCAATAGAAAATTTTAAAAAAATTTAATGTATCCCACGATAACTTGTCAACGGAAAGAGATAGCGACTTGCTATTTTTAGGGTAGATTACGCATCTAAATGCAATATTCAAGTTTGTTAATAGGCATAATCAAACGGTTTTGAAGTTATATCCTTCTGAAATTTGTTGTTATTTCCTCAATAACTCAAAAAATACAAATCCGCGATCCAATTAAAACTTGGTACAGTTACTTGTAGAATACCGACGCGCCAATTTTGGCGAAATTTCGTGAACATCAGTTGAAAAACAATTTTTTTTCTTGTTATATTTCAGAAACTATTCGTCAGAATTCGCTGAAATTCCTTACATGCCTTTGAGCCATCATTTCACAAAGTAGGCTGCTACCAAATATCGTCATATTAACTAATATTGATGTTATTGGTTTTAATAGTGGAATGGATTTAAGATTGTGAAGTTTTCAGGATGTATCCACCGATGATTAATATTCAGATAGATTTATTTAGACTTCATTTTCTAACAGGAACGACTATCACAGCTTAACAGTTATGTCTTAAGAAGTGTCTAAATTGGTACATAGAATAAACTACATTCTAACAAGTACATAGAAATCTATTCTTTACTTTTGATTGCTTCTAACAAATATCAAGTAAGTTGAAGTCAAATAAAGTCTTAATGACAAATATTTTTACTGATCAAATATTTATAATGTATAAAGGCAGTGACTTCGAGGGGTAGAGATTTTGCACAAAAGATTATGTGAAATATCCCCTTTACTTTTTGCCTACGAACCACCACTTAAAATTTTGAATAATTTGAATTTAGAAACACACTGTATATTAATTCAAGGTGAAGAATAAATTTGGAACAAATTGGTGTATGGTTTTCCAAAGAGTAAGTTCCAACAGCGAATGGGAATACTCTTTCTATATCTGTTCATGGCACGCATTGTTAAATATTCGATTCCGATAGAGCTTCAAAATTACAAATTGAGCTCCACCAGCCGAGCCCATAATTACTCAACATTAAACATGAGTCGTCTTATCTCATAGATAAAAGGTGCCAACGACCTGTGCTTCATGTAATTATGCTCGCATAATTAAACATTTGGTATTAAGTATTATCTAGCAAACAAAAAGCAACTGATAACAACGAACGGAAATTTCGAGGAACTATTTAAATTCTTCTGAAATCGTCGTAAATAAACCAAAGCTGCGTACGACTAAAATCATTACATTCTGTCCCAATTTGGATTAATGTCGAGAATTGATTGGAAATGGTAAGCCGCTTCTACAGTGGCGGGTATGTGAAGGGTTGAGGCTCGATTATATACCCTCTTCCAGTTCACAAACATTTAATTCAGGTTAAATTCAACTTCTTCATCTAGAAAGAACATTTTTACCTTAGTTCTTGCTTCAGGTTTTTTCGTCAATTTTTTTGAAAGATATGAATTTTTTAAGTTTACATTTTTTTCCAGGTGAATAGAGTGCCTAACAATTAGTTTCTACTCACTGGAGGAACCCGTCGTCAAAATTGATTATGTGCAACTGGCCGGCCATCAGCACGATAACGCTCGAACGCATTGACTTAGATAGTGCGCTGGCTAAGTCGTTAATCGTTAATGGATAAAATCCACCGAGTGGTTTCTAATGTATAGCCAATTTCCGATAACTCAAAAAATACTGATCTGATCCTAGCTGGCCGTAGGCACGATAACTCTCGAACGGAATACGCTACACAGTTGAAATTTTCTGAGGGCTGAATTGGCCCAATGGAGTAACGAAAACAAATTTTTGTTTACACTACAAATTTTAAATTAAATTTTTTTTAGACTGCAGTTCCATCATAAGAATCCAATGATGTTATTTTCATCTCCAACAAGCTTAAACTTTCGGAGATATGATTTTTGAATGATACATCGTACTTGATGTTTTAACAGAATGCGAATTCTTTCTGTCTGTGTTCTATTTGTGTTCACTGTTCATTCATGCCATCTAATTTGTTTATATAATTCGTACTTTGAAAATATTTTGTGTTGGAAAACAAGGTTCCGAATCTTGAATATGTGAATATACGAGACTGTTTTGATAGGTACCAAAAATAATATTGACTTGTTGCATTGAATAATTTAAGGGAACGATGTTTCAGAAGATTTAGAATTGGATCATTTTAATTATGTAGTTTATGAAGGCAATAGGAAAGAACAACATAATGGAATCATTAACAGAAATTACTGTTCGTTGACCACCGAGCTTAATATTACCTTTTACTTCCTTAAGTAGTGGGACATGTTCCAATATACAGTATTTTCATAATGTTGCTAGCAAAAAAATGCAGAAATATTGATCTACATTTGTGTTTTAAATATTCTTTCTTGAGTTAAGGAACATAATACAGAATGAATGTGTTAGTGCTATAAACTATCAAATTATGAAAAGAAGATTGTATTTTATTAATATATTTTGAACTATTAAAATAATTTGTTCGTCAGCCTCTACCTACTCAAATATCAGGAATAAATGGATAATCTACTATACTCATCTCCAGCCTTGCTCTAGACATTTCGATTATACTTTCCTTAGCTATTTCGAGTTGTGAAAACAATGCACCGAGTGTAAGTTGCAACAACCCATTCCACGAGGTTGAATCATTGCAGATTGCTCATTTAATCTTGATAAATAAAGTATTATTTGAATTTAATATATTTTATTGTGTGGTTCTATTATAAGAATCCTTTGATATAATTCCCAACTCTGAGAAACCAATACTTTCGGAGATAAGTTTTGTCAGAAAATGAACAAGAGCACCAAAGCTCCTGCCACAGGGCAGGAGGTGTAGGAGGTGTTGTTCTGCAAGACAAATGAATTTTTATCAAAACCCACTTCAAGAAACTTATATTTTAGAAGATATACCGCCGTATTCACAAAGCATTCAATCTCCGATAAGTCCTAACTGAGGTCCTCAGTTAAGGATAAATAAGAAACGCAACCTCAGTTTAAGTGAAAATTAACGTGAAACAGGCCTGTTTCAGCACCGTTACATACGTTAACTGAGGTTGCGATTCTTATTTATCCTTAACTGAGGACCTCAGTTAGGACTTAACGGAGATTGAATGCTTTGTGAATACGGCAGATAAACTATTATGACTTTCCATTATTGTGCATGTAATTTCTGTCGTTCATTCTGAATTAAATTTCATGAGATACAGACAGTTTTTATTTAAATGATTATTTTAAAATTTTCAGTCGTACCATCCTTACGAAATTTTCCATTAGTCTTGGCGTCGGTATTTTTCAATTAATTACTGAGTTTAAAATTCGATCAGATAGGTACATTTCGATTTATTGGGAAAACATAATTTCAGACGGCTATAACTCCAAAATTACTCACCATATTTAAGCCATTAACAAGCGTTAAGCATTTGGACTCCAAACCTACCCATCAAATTTCAACTCCGTATCTCATTTCGTTCGAGAGTAATCGTGCCTACGGCCGGACGTACAGGATTATAAACTAAAGGTTTGAGGCCATTTTCCTCCAAAAATTCGAAAATCACAGACATATCACTAATTGATAGACGTTAAGGGGAATAAGCGCACCAAACATATGTCAATTTAAGAAAACTCAATTTCCACACCCCCTCGAAAAATTTGGGATCCGCCACTGCTTTCACTAAATCCCTCAAATTAGACGGAGATTAGTACCATACGGAAATCACCCTAATGATAAGCACGTGGGATTTTGAATGAAATTTAAGGAAGAAAGAAAGCACGTATGCATAGAGTGCAATATAATTAACCCCTTAGTATAAGCGCTTCACACGTAATTTATTGTTCGGCCATTTAGACATAGAGTGGTGTTCTTGCAAGTGGGTTGATACATTCTGAATGTTTTATGCCGGTAAATGACTCTGCAGGTCCATTTATTAGTCTACAACGTCATTCTGGGTTGGGATATATCATCCTGGAATAAGCTTTGGTATGCTAGAATATGAATGTTTAAATACATTCCATCTAAATTTACACAACCATAGTTTCTATGGCAGTCAGAAGGGGTGCATAATACATACGCCTGACAGATTGTTCGTGAATAAAATCATACTATGAAGGGCCTGGACGTTTTGGGCATTATCCTTATTAGGACCCGATCTACCTCCGACAGAAATTATATTTGCAGCCTTTACAATGGACGTTGATAGCTTAAATTCGTAGGCTTGATAGTCCAACATTTTTGGCTGCATTTATGATCAATGATAAAATACATAAGAATAGTTATTTATATACAAAGGACGGAAAACTGTCTATTATAGTCGATATTAAAAGGTTTCATTCTTGGTTTTCCATCCCAAACTCTGAAAAATATATATAAAATAAAAATTACTTATTTTGTGATTTGCTTCTGCGTAAGAAACACAAGATTTTTTCAGAAGCAATCTATTGAACAATGTTGCCTAACAAACAACAACGAAACAACATCAATGAAGAAACAACTATATCGTAACGTTTCGGAGTCTATATCAGACTCCTTCGTCAGACGCTTATCGCTTAACTATTGTCTATTTACGCCTCACATATCCTCACGAAATACTGCATGGAGTTGAGTATAAAAAAAGTGGGAAAGCCCTGTGGATAGGGGCTTTGGCGTTCTTGTTCATTTTATGTCAAATCATTATCTCCGAAAGGTTTCTCAGAGTTGGGAATGATATCAATGGATTCTTATGATAGAAATGCATCATAAAATATTAAATTCAAAAGATTGTCATTTAAAAACAAAACAAGGGTGCCAAAAATTATTAATTCGAAACCACCAGACCGATTCTACCCAATAACGAACTTATCCGAGATATTCATTCCTATAATGTACTCTGAAAGTTATAAGTAATCATTAAAGGATACTGTGGGAGGTATACTCATTATTCAACGGTTTTTTTCTGGGTTTTCTCTCCCAAACTCTGAAAAATATCTATAAAATAAAAATTAATTATTTTGTGATTTGCTTCTGCGTAAGAAACACAGGATATTTGTCAGAAGCAATCAATTGAACAATGTTGCCTAACAAACAACAACTAAACAACATCAACGAAGAAACAACTATATCGTAACGTTTCGGAGTCTATATCAGACTCCTTCTTCAGACGCTCAATGAAAATCGAGAGAATTATTTTGTTGATAGTTATTTGGTGAAATTCAAGAATTGTCAAATAACTATCAACAAAATAATTCTCTCGATTTTCATTGAGCGTCTGAAGAAGGAGTCTGATATAGACTCCGAAACGTTACGATATAGTTGTTTCTTCGTTGATGTTTTTTCGTTGTTGTTTGTTAGGCAACATTATTCAATTGATTGCTTCTGACAAATATCCTACTCTGAAAATTTCAACTGTCTAGCTCATTCCGTTCGAGAGTTATGGTGTTAACGGCTGGACGGCCGGACAGAATCGATTTTGACCTATGATTCTTGATCAGTGAATCGAATCAAATCGTTCAATATGATTTCCATAAAAAAATTCGAAAATTACAGACATTTGGGCAAATTCATTAGCACTCTGTTCCGTGGAACAAGAGCGCCGAAAAAGAAGCGTCTACACCTGAAACACTGCATTGGGTATCAACTCAATTCAAATTTTAAAATGATCATTCCAGAAGTACGGAGCCTATCGAGCTGAAATCCAGTAATCTATTGTAAATTTGCTGCATGAAGGTTTGTCCGGAATTTGCAACTTGATGGGATATTTATTTTTTGAGTTATTAAGGAAATAACGACCAAACTACAGATGTATATAACTCTGAAACCGTTTGGCTGATAATGCCTATTAACGAACTCAACCGTCGCATTTGGAGGTGCAACCGATCCTGAACATTGCAAGTCGCTATCTGTTTCCATTCGAAAGTTATCGTGGCAACGGGTGGCCGGCTGGACAAAATCGAATTCGACCACGAATTCCTCATCAATAAGTCAAACCTAATCGTTTCATTTTCGGCTGAAAATTTGCACATTACCGACAAAATGGTAGCATGCTATTGCCTAAAAAATTTAACTCTACCTAGTAACTAAATTAATTTTCTTCAACCTTATTGTTCTGCAAAATCGTTAATAATTTTTGACAAATTTATGCTGTCGCATAACACATTTATGTTGTATTCAAATCATAGCCAATCCAGGAATCTGATTCGTGTCATGGTGAACCGCAGATAAGATAATTTATTATTAATTTTAATTCAGAAAAGCTAGTTTCGACACTCGTGACTGTATTGGTAAACAGTGAAAAGTGATTCAAAGTCAATTAATAATTATGATAAATTATTCAAATTTCCGGCTGTCCGTATACACGATATTTTTGGCGAGATAGTGACTTGAAATTCTTAGGATGGTTGGAGGCTTGAATAAGCCGGTCCAGATCTTAAATGGACGAAATCCGACCAATGGTTTGGGAGATACGCGATATATCCATTTCAAATTGTATTTCCCCAATATTCCCAAAACTAAAGATCTGGTTGATGATTGAGTTGATGTTCGTTATTTAGATGTAGAATAAAGACTCCGGAAGGTTCGTACCAAATTTCATGAGAATAGTAAGAAAAAAGTATTGGTTTCTCAGAGTTGGGAATTATACAGGGTGTCCCAAAAATACCACGCGAAAGTGACACTGGAGATAGATTGGCATTAGGTCTATCAGATAGCATCAACATGACCTCAGTAAAAGTCCGCTGGTTTTCGAGATATCACCACTGTTGCGTCCCATGACTTCACATGTTGGGAAGCGCTCATCCCAATACTAAAATGAAGATGGGTTTCATAGAAAAGGAACAAAAAAACTTTTTTGAAAATATTACTATAAACGTGACGTTTTTTTGGATGTTAGGAGGGGTGTTAGGGGGAAATTTCCAGGGGTTTTATCGAGGAAAAATACGGAAGTTTCGTAGGGTTTCGCGTTTTCGGAGCGAAAAGACGGGGGTGAATTTTAAAAAAAGTCGCAAAAACGCCGATTTTGGCAAAAGGTGCAAAATTGTGTGGAGGCATCCGGAGAAACGGTGGCGTTCGGAACGACGGTATTTGCGGGAACGCGAAGACGAAATTCGAAATTAGTCCGTAACACGGCCCTTTTTTCGATTCTCTCTTTCGTTTTCCCGGAAGAACGATAGGAAAATGTGACTTTTTCGCGAAAATCGACAAAATTCTGACGTTTCACGTATTTCTGTGGCGAATTTTTACGCGGCTCCTTCACGGTCGACGTTTTCGGACCGAACGAACCACGATAAATGTCAAATCGAATTTGAATTTCGAACGGAATCACTCGAAAATCTTGGAATCGAATAGAAAAACCGTGAGAAATATGAACGAGTAACCGATTTCGATCGATCGCTTGATAGGATTGACGATATTCTGAAAATCGAAAGACGGAAATCGTCCCAGTACTATGAAATGTTTATCTGCCAGAAAATTGAATATGGTTCACGAAGCTGGCATGGCCGAGCGGTCTAAGGAGTCGGTAAATAGATTTCTATGTAGCTCCCGAGCCTCGCGGAGCGGCGGGATCGAATCTCAGAGCGTCCGAAATAGCTTTTTCTTAGTATTATTTCATTTTTACCCAAAGAGGAGCGTACTCCAGTAAACGTATCTTGGGATTTGGATATTTTCGGTATTTTACGAAATCTATAATGAATATCCGTTCGATCGGACGGATTTTTGCATCAAAATACTCAAAATATTCAAACATTAAGCAGAAAATTAACTATACAGGGTGTTTCAAGTAAAATGTCACCCCTACAGATCTATCGTAAAGAGAATTCTCAACACTGTAAAGCCGTTACGAAATGATAACCGCTGCTATACGTAGTGTTTTTAAAAAAATGTCAACTCCGAAACCTCTGTATTAGGTTTATAGAAACTCACGAACGGCTGAACCGATTTCGATGAAACTTTGTGTGTGTATCTGAGTATGTGTCAGGTCCGCAATATACCCCGGTAGGTGGCGCTGCTATCGGTCTGTAGAAACTCAGAAATGCCTCGACCGATTTTGATGAAACATTGTGTACGTGTTTGAGTGGCTCTCAGTGTCACAATAGAAACCCGTTAGGTGGTGCTGCATTCGGTTTATAACAACTCAAGAACGACTGGACCGATTTCGATGAAACTTTGTGCGTGTATCTTACAAAGTTCCAGATCCACAATATTCCCCGGTAGGTGACACTATAATCGGTTTACAGGAACTCAAAAATGGCTATACCTACCGTTTTTGATGAATCTTTGTGATTGTATTTCGGAAGGCACAAAGGTTCACAATACGATTCTGTATGTAACGCTATATTCGGTTTTTAGCAACTCAAAAACTCCTGACATATTTCGATGGTACTTTCGGGTATGAATGATTCTCAGAATCACAACAGGACCCGTTAGATGGCATTGAACTACCGGTTCAATTGATCTACCGATTCAATTTATCTACCGATTATATTGATCTACCAAAAAAATTTAGATCTACTGGAAAAATGCAGATCTACCGGAAAAAAGTAGATCTACCGGAAAAATGTAGATCTACCGAAAAAATGTAGATCTACTGGAAAAATGTAGATCTACCGAAAAAATGTAGATCTACCGGAAAAATGCAGATCTACCGGAAAAATGTAGATCTACCGTAAAAATGTAGATCTCCCAGAAAAATGTGGATCTATTGCTAGGTAGATCTGCTGGCTCATCTGAATCCCAAAATATGGACTGCTGGCCACTAGTTTGTATTTCTAAACAAAGCAGCTCGCTTGTAAAACTTAAATGTTTTGGGATAACTGGTTTATTTTTGCATGGGTGGTCTCACAATTGAAATTAATATTTTCCACGGAAAGATAATTGCAAGTAAAATATCTTGTAATACTTCAACCCTTGTAGAAGTATTTATGACCTATTTCCTGTGAAATATTGATAAAATGCATACAACAACTAACACATTGCCAGAGCTGTGAGTCCTTTGTCTAGATTCTAACCCATTCAAAATCTAGAATTTTCCGATTAGATCGCCACGGCTTTGGCTATTCTCTAAATCGAGGGCGTAGATTCCGAATCTGTAATTAGTTTTTCCGTATCTCGATTAATTTTGGTAATATGGCGAAAAATCCGACTGATTAGTCCATTTTCCGGAGGTAGAGCCAGAAATTGCGACTTTCTTCGTCATTGCTCCGAAACTAATAGAGATACGGAAAATCTAATTACAGATTCGTGATCTGCGTACCCGATTTAGTGAATGACCAAAGCCGCGTCGACCTAATCGGAAAATTGTAGATTTTTGTATGTGTTGGATACTAGAGAAAACTTTTTGGCGTTTGACGGATTCGCTCATTACCTAATATTTTCCGAACGGATAGAGATACAGAAAAAATAGATACATAAATCTAAACGTCGTCCACCGACCAATCATCGGGGAAAATTTGGATATCGAGATGAGAAAATCGTAGATTTCGGACGGGAAAGAAGAATTTTCCTTCGATTCCGGGTCAAAAATATTTCAAAGTGCCGACCCAAAAAATTTTTTTCATGGTATATCGATACGGAGCTCGTGTCTAATTAAATCGAAGTCGCTGATCACGAATATGTAATTAGTTTTTTCCTAAGTGGCGTACTTTGGAAAAATTTTCACTTAAAGTGAAAAAATTTACGAAAATAGGTCAATTTTGGAACTTTCCACCGCCCAAAAAAAGCGGAGTAGGGTGTTGCTGATTTTTTGCGTCATATTTGGATCCTTTATCTATCGAATCATCCGAACAATAATTGTCCAGGTTGTACGCTTCGGAAATTATGATTTTTTTTCTCGAGGGTCTATTTTTCGGAAAATTCTTTCCGCGATATTTCCTCGGAAAATTTTTGTAATAAATATCTGATGGTAGATTCGGAATCTACGACCCCGAATCTATAAGAATAAGTACCCGTTTCATAGTTTTGCGTCAAAAAATTTTTCTCGAAAAATGGGATTTTTTTAAGGCTAATGTATTAAAAAATTGCCAAAATTCGACCGGTCTCCAATTTCGATGCAAATTACGTCATTTACTAATTCGGGACCGTAGATTACGAATATATGATCGGATTTTTCATTAGAGAATTTTCCGCGGAAATACCGCGAAATGAATTTTCCGAAAAACAGACCCTTGGGAAAAAAATCATAATTTCCGAATAGTACGGCCTGGACATTTTCTGTTTGGATTATTCAGTAGATAAAGGATCCATATATGAGGGCAAAAATCAACAACACCTTACTCCGATTTTTTTGGGCGGTGTGAACTTCCAAAATTGACCTATTTTCGTCCATTTTTTCACTCTAAATTAAAATTTTCATAAAGTACGCCACTTAGGGAAAAAATAATTGCATATTCGTGATCAGCGACCTCGATTTAATTAGACACGAGCTCCGTATCGATATACCATGAAAACTGGAGATTTTTAAAAAATACACAAAAGTGGTGATATCTCGAAAACCAGCGGACTTTTACTGAGGTCATGTTGATGCTATCTGATAGACCTAATGCCAATCTATCTCCAGTGTCACTTTCGCGTGGTATTTTTGGGACACCCTGTATGTGTAGCGATTGGCTCAGTGGTAGAGTAATTGACTTGGGAGCGGAATCCCCAAGTTCAATTCCGAGGCTAGGAAAGAAATTTTCTAGTCACGGTAATCGCCAGCATTCGCTGTTGGGTCAAAAATTAACAGTGCTGTGCCTAAGGTGGCGTAAGGACACAGTAACAAAGCCTACACAGAACACAACTGGTTCTCCTAACTCAGGGCAAGCTCTTAGAGCTTATGAGGGGTCTCCTCGTGGAAGACCCAGGAGGATCAGTATAATAATAATAATAATAATAATAATATCAATATATTCATATGATAGAACTGCATCATAAAGGAAATTCAATTCAAATAATAGTTTATTTATCAAGATTAAATGAGCAATCTGAGAATGAGAACTGCACCATGGAAGAAATCAAATTAAAATAGCTGAAATGAATTTGACTCTTTCTTATAGAACAGGATGAAATGTACGAGTATGAACACAGATCATATAATAAAGCTTAGATAGAATAATTATAGCATTCTGTGAAAACATAGAAGTACGATTCATTATTGAAATTTAGAAAAATCATATCTCCGAAAGTATTAGCTGGTTGGAGTTGAAAATTATATCGATGGATTTTAATGGTGAAACTGCATCTTAAATAAAAATTACAGACATTTGGGCAAATTGATAAGCACTCAGTTCCGAGGAACTAGAGCGCCAAAAAGTGTAATTCCCTTTCCGGGATTTGAGCCCGCCTTCTCTCGTTCCGAAACCGAAAATCCGACGGCCTAGACCAACCGGCTATCGGGCTCCTCGTACGATCTTGTCGATCTCCGGTATTAGAATAAAACGTCGGTACTTACCTGGGATATATATTCTTAATTTTCACTTTTCGACATAAAATCGCCACATGGGGGTTTATTTGACGGTTTTTTACCCTTGTCTCTAAGTCGATTTTGACGTTTCTCGAACCAACTATTAGCAAGGAATTAGACAATGTCATGTCTCAGGAAAATAAGTTGACATTATGACAATTCATACATAGAATAATTATATAATTCTCTGAAAACGTAGAAATACGATTTATTATTGAAATTTTGAAAAATCATATCTCCGAAAGTATTAGCTTGTTAGAGTTAAAATGATATCATTGGATTCTTATGATAAAACTGCTTATTGAAAAAAATTAATTTGGAATTTCTTTTGTAAAAAAAAATTTTTTTTTGTTACTCCGAAACCATCTGTCCGATTTTGCCCAATAAAGAACTTAGCCGAGATATTTATCTCCCAAACCTACTTTGAAAATTTCAACTGTCTAGCTCATTCCGTTCGAGAGTTATTGTGCCTACGGCCGGCCGGTTGGAGCGGCCGGACAGAATGAATTTCGACCACGGATTCTTGATCAGTGAGTCGAACCAAATCGTTTAAGACCATTTTCATCGAAAAATTCGAAAATTACAGACATTTGGGCAAATTGATAAGCACTCAGTTCCGAGGAACTAGACCGCCAAGAATAAATTCGATTAATAGTGTCCAATACAGGAGAATGGACAATAGGACATATGCATTTGAATTCACGTCGACTATATGTCTTCATGTGGATATTCTACAACTAGTTACCAAGCTTCAATTCGATCGAGTCTATGTTTGTTGAGTTATCGAAGATATAATATTCCAGGTGGGTATAACTCTACTCAAAAACAAACTTAACCGTCCCATTTGGATGCGCAACTTACACCGTTGACTAGATAACTCTCGAACGAAAGGAGATAGGAACTTGCAATTTTCAGGGTAGGTTGCGCATCTGAATGGGAAAGTTAAGTTCACAGTTGGCCATAATCAGCCCAACGGTTTCGGAGTTAAATTCATCTGGAATATTATTTCCTCTATTGTCCATTCTTCTGTATTGGACACTCTTAATCGAATTTACCATGGTGAAAAAGCTCCTGACTTCACGTCGGTGCTTGAACATTGGTAAATTCGATTGAGAGTGTCCAATAGAGGAAAATGGACAAAAGAACATACGCGTAAAAGCTCCTGACTTCACGTCAGTGCTTGAACCAATTTTTTTATTTTAATTCTCTCCATATTTCACTTCATCCGCTGTATACAGGGTGAGTCTTTGACCACTGCATTAATTTTAACCAAAGATTCCTCTCATCAAATGAAATACTTTTTTCATTTACCATTTTTCCAGATTCGGCTCAGGTAAAAAGTTACAAGCGTTTAAAGATTTCACAATGTGCTAATACACTCCCGCATATAAATTATCTATGACATTGTTGGCGGACGAGAATAAGGCATGGTAACGTGGTTTACAGCTTGATTCGGGATTCCAACGCTCAGGGACGGATCCATAAAAGTAGTGAAATATCTGGAGTTTTCCATTTTAAAACATTCAATGAAGAATATCTCGAAAACGGTGCGTTTAAGGAGAAATGATGAAGAATAATATAATATTCTAAAACGATGTAATATTCTTGAAATGACTCAAGAAAAACTTTATATGCTTTCTTTATGCTAATTTCGTTTAGTTTTATGAATCCACGAGTCCATAACTAGAAAACCAGTAGAAGGAGAAAATAACTAATATTTGGAAAATATGTATCATAGTTATAGGAAATTTTACGCCAACATTCATTTTATTCGAAAAAAGGAGGTCAAAGCTACAAAATAAAAACTGATTTTTTTTCAAAATTTCAACAGCCTGTATCTTTTTACCTGAGCTGAATTTGGAAAAATGTTAAATGAAAAAAGTGTTTCATTTGATGAGAGGAATCTTTGGTTAAAATTAATGCAGTGGTCAAAGACTCACCCTGTATACCCACATCTCCTCAAGAAACAGAAGACACCATCTAGAGATGGTGCCTCGGACCATCATTCAAATAAAGGTACATTTTTTCGAAGCTCAATTATGCTACAAAATAAGGCAGTGAGTCATCCTTCATCTCTTAAGAACCTGAAGGGTCATTCCAAAGCCAATAAATCAGGAGTCAATACTGCTCTCTTCGGAATTATGGATATGCTTTACGGCCGGGGGAGTTAAACCAAAACATTACACGTTTCTTGGAACAAAATTCGGAGATGCTTACCGAATGTGCAACACTTATCGCGCTACAAAAGAGCAGATTTATAGGCGACAGTAAAGGTTGGAGATTTTTATGGAAGGGTTACAATGGAGCCATCATCTGTGAGATCGTAAATTATGTTGATGGTGGACGTTTGAGGGTTTCATGGGAAAAGTTCGCAGAGGATATCATGACCATGATCATTCATCTATGTTATACAGGTGTCCGGAGATGAAACCGACAAAACTTATGTGGTTATGGGACTGCTAATATGATTACAAAATGCCATATACAAATGTCCAAAACAGCTTTGTTATTGACATACAGAGTGATTAGTGAATTGGTACGAAAAATTCAATCTGCCATATTAAATACAGGAATTAGCCAATTTGGTTGAAATTTGGTACATGAATTGAACTAAAAGGCCTTAACAAGTAGCCCTCTGACGAATCCAATATCAGGACCGCAATAGTCTTTTTCTTCCATGTTAAACTCACCCTGTAAAATAATTATCAGTTCAGCTCCGAAGAAAATGAATGAATTAGCTAATGAGGTTAACGTATAAAAAATAAATAAAATAGTTAGTATAAGGTATAATATTTGTTTTGGTTAAAAAACATTTTGAGACAACTTCTAGTGTATAGAACATATTACTGCTTTGAAATTTTTCCAATTACTTCGAAATAATTCCAACTGCTTCGAAATGTTTCCAAGTGCTTTGAAAATTTGCCAACTCCATTCAACATTAGGGAGGAGGATCACCCCCTCTTAGGACGGCCCTGCAACTGTATATTGTTATAATTTATTATACTGATCCTCCTAAGTCTTCCCCAAGGAGATACCTTATAAGCTGTCGAAGAGCTTGAGCGAGTAAGGAGAACCAGTTGTGTTCTGTGTAGGCTTTATAACTGTGTCCTTACGCCACCTCAGGCACATCACTGTTAACTTTTAACCCAACAGTGAATGGTGGCAATTACCGTGACTAGAAAATTTATTTCTAGCCTCGGACTTGAACTTGGGGCTTCCGCTCCCAAGTCAATTATTCTCCCACTGAGCCAACCGCACTGTTGAATCATAACTTTCTAGTATACAGTGTACAGTGAGAAAAACTAAATGGAATAAATTCATTGTCTTGGTTACTATACATATTTATGGAAAATCCCGAAACAAGTCAAAATTATAAATTGTCTTCGTAAAAATGCGAACCCTACCTTCAACCCCCTTCGAAAGACAGGTATAACCCCCAAGTTTTCAAAACAGGAAGTATGGGCTTATGATACATCGTTTGAAAGGTCTCGTCATTCTCTATTCAGAAATGTAGTCACTTTCATGTTTATTGCAAAACCCGAAATAAAAAAAAAATAAAATTATACGAGTGAAATACTAGATAAAAATGGGTTCAATCCCTGTGGACAGGAGCTTTCTGGCGCTCAGACAAATTATATCTCCGAAAGTATTGGTTTCTCAGAGTTGGGAATTAAATCAATGTATTCTTATGAAAGAACTGCATCATAAAAGAAATTCAATTCAAATAATAGTTTATTTATCAAGATTAAATGAGCAATCTGAGAATGAGAACTGCGCCATGGAAGAAATCAAATTAAAATAGCTGAAATGAATTTGACTCTTTCTTATAGAATAAGATGAAATGTACGAGTATGAACACAGATCATATAATGAAGCTTAGATATAATAATTATAGCATTCTGTGAAAACATAGAAGTACGATTCATTATTGATATTTCGAAAAATCATATCTCCGAAAGTATTAGCTTGTTGGAGTTGAAAATGATATCGATGGATTTCAATGTTGAAACTGCATCTTAAATAAAAATTACAGACATTTGGGCAAATTGATAAGCACTCAGTTCCGAGGAACTAGAGCGCCAAAAATAATATAACCTAAAGTCCTAATAATTATTACATTTCAGTGCCTACCTCTGTCACAGTAAAAATATACAAAACCGATTGAGCCGAAATCCGGTAGCCGACTGAAAAATGGCAGCTCGAAGGTTTTTTGCCGAATTTCTCCGAAATCTGACAGATATTTTCGGAAATATAAAGTGAAGAAAATTTTGTATCTTTTTATGAAGAAAAATCTGTTAATATTTTTTTGTGATACGATTCCCACGAAATTTGGTACATATTTACTGGATGGAATTCTACAACTTAATTGGATCGGATCTGTATATTTTTAGTTATTGGGGAAATAGCAGATTCAGATAGCCATAACTCCGAAATCGTTTGGCCCATTATGTGAATTAACGAATTTATCCAGCGCATTCAACTGCGAAACCAAAAAATATGATAGCACGCTGATGATTAAAACATGCGCCCAAAAAAAATGGCATGTGTGGCTCAAACAATAAAATGTATTTATTATTATTAAATATACCTTTCGGTACATAATTCTTTGGGAACTTGACAAACTAAAATTAGGAGAAAATGATAATGTATGTGAAGATGAAGATGGACAGAGTTGTTTACGTATAATTATAAAGAAATATATTGACGGTGTTAATAGCTTTTCATGGTAATAATGGAAGACGACAGCTCAGCTCCTATCGATATATCTTCGACACCGTATAACGGTTTCAAAATGAATAATCTAACTCGTCTCGAATGGATATCCATCGAAAGGAATTCTAATAGGATTTAACTTTGAACCTTACTGAAGGTAAGTAGGATAGTTGTATTATTGGTTGTGAAATGCATACATTTGGTTTATTAGTTTCCCAAACGATAAACCTTAGAAATCGTGCAGCAAAAGATTTTTTTAATCCTTTCTGAAATTTACGTTTAAAGTACTTTGGATTCAGGAATCGAATAACACCGTGAGCTTTTGCAATGTTGTAAATATTAGTGATCCATTATACCGTGAGCATCGAAAATATGGAATATTTTCTTCTTTTTCTGGAATATCGAAAAGTGGTTTGATAGGTCAAATTAATTTATTGCGCGTATGTTCTGGCCCAGAACATAATGCTGAAGATTTTCGCTTGGTGCTTATAGAAGGAGATTTAGTCTCAGAAACGTTACAAAGTAGTTGTTTTATCGGTTATGTTGTTTCGTTACTGTTTGTTATAGGTAATATTGTTCTGTATATTGCTTCTAACAAATATCTTGTGTTTCTAACACAGAAACAATTCAAAAATAATTTTTTTTTCATTCTATAGATATCTTTCAAAAAGTATAGAATGAATATTTTTACAGTAGTTCTATGAATGTACAATCTATTAAAACAATATTAATAAATTATAAATATTTATAATATATTATTAAATTCACAACAACTTTATATTGGACGGAAAACGTTTCAGAATGATATTCTGCGGATAAAACAGGGAAAATATATCTGTAGATTTTTTCCTGAAAAAGAACTAATTATTTTGATTATCGTATTTCGGCCAACAGACAAAAGTAACTTGAACTAATCATAATGAGTGATGTCATCAAAAATAGCCAGAAGACATTTTCGAATTCAACCCAAAAATCTAAATAACCATTGACAGCTGTCAAACTCCTGAGTATCCGTCAATATAGCAATGCGAAAATATCTTCCCCGCTATCTGAACGCCACTATTCTTTTCTAGAGCCCGCGATAGATACAGCAGCAACCGAATACGTGAATACGTAGTGCGAAATTGTTGAAATACTCAAACGGAGAAGAACTTGCCCCTCGAGTTAGGCAACCAGCTCAGTGGATCATCCGCATTGGTACCCGGATGACCCCAGGCCATCTTGCTACCAAATTACCCATCAGTGGTGCTTTACTGAAGTCCCGCATTCAATCCGTTGGAAAGTATCCCATAACTTGTGGATGCACCTGAGAAAGTGCAATGAATATTCCGCGTACCGCAACTGGCAATCTCGCATCGCGGCACACCAATATCCAACAATGTGTTCGTTGGTCACTTCGAACTACAGTCGACTCTCGATAAATTGACACTCGTTAATTTGAATATCTCGATGATTTGAAATTTTTTCCAGTCCCTTGAAAAATACTCAATAAATTGAAAAAAATCAATACTAATTTGTCCCCTCGGTAATTTGAAGTTGAAGGAATGATATCTTGCCCGCCAACATTCAATAATTTGAAGTCCGGGCTATCCCACACTCTATAATTTGAATTTTTTATCATGCTCAGACCTGTCGTTTGTTTACATAAATGCAGTTCGTAATTCTCATTCCAGTTTAAATTCAAAGTTTAAACCTTAATTTTTGATTTGTGTTATTAAAATGATTTCAAGAAAGCGTGTGATAGAGCTGTGGAGGATGGACAAATATTTGAAATAATACATAAATCACTATTTCGATCCAACTCTTGATTATTTGAATTTCATCAGAATACCCTCTTGATTATTTGAAAACTTATTATTTTGAACTCTCGAAAATTTGAACTTTTTTTCTGGTCCCTAGAGTTTCAAGTTATCGAGAGTCGACTGTATATGACTGAATTGGACTAATATAGGATGGTCTCAAAGGTGAGGCATTCTTTTTTTGACAGGGTTAACTAACGAAAAATCGGCTTTATTTATTGATTAACTTTTTACATTGAGTGATATTGCGGATCTGGATGAACTAAGCTTATTAAACTACAGCAAAACCTGATCTGCTGAAAAATATTTCCTAGCCTTGAACAAACATCACAGTTTATTTGCAGAAGATTTGCAGAATGGTCGATAGTCTCGCCAAGAAGATGCGTAAAATCCTTTGGTTGGAACTTCTGATTCTCCATCATCAAGTCTGAAGTCACGAATTGAGTTTTACGAGAAAAAGTTGATGTTTGGGTTTTCGAAGCATTGAATTGCACCAGGTCGTCGCCGGTTGAAGAAGACATCAGCGTGTTATCATGCACGAAGCTCACGATGTGGCTTTCGATCGAACCAGAAGATCATCCACAGGGATCAGGAAGAGGGTGGGTTATAAAACTGAGCCTTGGGGCACTCCAGCATTCACTTTAAAACCCCCGAAACAGATACCATCCGCACGATCATATAAACGCTTCTGTTACCAAGGAAATTCCTGATCAATTCACACAGAGCCCTGGGGAAAATATGAAGACAGCTTATTCAACTAATTTTCGTTAGTTTTTTCATCGAACGAGTGTATGGGAACGATCGAGAAATGCAGAAAGCTTGAGGGCATCCAGGAAGTGCATACTTGCTTATATTATTTATATGTGCTACTCTTATGGTATTACAATTGACAGAAGATCAGACTTCGTTTAACCACAAAAATGTCTCAGGGCTGAGCAAGATACATATCATATGCTTCGAGTCATTGTGCATCCTTTTGCAAGAACTATCGGTGAAAACTTTCATGACCTTCTCAATATTCACCAAAATCAATGTCATACGAAAATGAAGATGCTAGCAAATCATTTCCTAAACCAGTTTCGAAACTGGGATACCACCCGAACCTTATAATATATCAACAACATATTATATTGTATCAAGTTGTTTTCCATACTTTAATAGTTAATCGCCAAGTTAAGTACAGCCCGAAAAATTCTAAAAGTAGAGCGCAGGCCCATAGCCAGAGACAATAATCAGATTGACATCAGTCAAGGCAACTAATAAAATTTATCTACGCATGATTATAATAAAATATTTCAATAGATTTCTTATGGAAATAAACATTTTGAAAAAAATATTCAGTAATATGAAACTTACACATAAATTTACGTTAATTTTGCATGGAATAAATGAATGAATTAACAACGAACAAAACAACAGCTTTTATGATATTGGCTGTTATCGGTTGATAATTATTTCGAATATACATCTCTATTATATTTTCAATATTCAGAAAAAAATCGTAGATCAATAGCACGAATACGAATTAGTTAATTTGTCTAACACTATGAGATTTCTGTAACATATACATAATATGTGATACGCGATATATATGGGAACAATCAGTTATATCTTGAAGTAAGATAGCTAGCAAAAAATGTTAAGACACAAAAGTTTTAGAGTTTTCTAAAGTCTATCACATTAAAGGAAAGTTAATTAGTTATACAGCGTTATTCTTAATATAAAATACACCTCCTGTTCTTGGAAACAAAGTATGATTGAATGCAAAATGACCAATGAAATAACCTCAGCTATCGTAGAATTATGAGATTACGATATGATATTATATTTTTAAGGTGATAATATAATGCCCGTGATAATACATATGATGATGGAATTATATACTTTGTTAAGATACATAATCAAATGGGTTTTAGAATATCTCCAGTAAACAAAATTGGAATATTGGCTAAGTTCCAATTGATATAATATAATTTTCAGAATAGATTTGAGGAACGAATATCTCGGATAAGTTCGTTATTGGGGGGAATCGGTCTGTTTGAATTTTATTTCTTTCATGATGCAGTTCTCTCGTAAGAATCCATTTATATAATTCCCAGAGAACAATAATTTCGGGGAAATGATTCGTCAAGTGCGACATAGCTCCTGTCCACAGGGCTTTAACACTTACTTTTTAATAGTTTAATAGTAATAATAAATTTGAACACGATCGGATCTTTATTGTTGGAGATATTGAAAAATTTTATATTTCAAAAGTATCTGTCAGAATCCGTATAAATTCCACAACATACGGTCGATTTTTGCGCGTATGTTCTGGGTAACATCGCGTTATCATTTTGCTCAAATGTCTGTAACTTTCGAATTTTTTGACGAAAATGGTCTCAAACGATTCTATTCGACTCCCCAATGAAGAATTCGAGGTCAAATTTGATTCTGCCCGGCCGGCCGTCCGGCCGTTGTCACGATAACTTGAGAACGGAAAGAGCTAGCGACTTGAAAACTCCAGGGTAGGTGGCGCATCTCAATACGGTTCGTTAATGGGCATAATCGGCCCAATGGTTTCCGAGTAATAATTTTGTTTTCAACCAATATAGATCCGATCGAATTGAAACTTTGTGAATAGTTGTGGAATATAAATCTAAGCACGTTTGTGAAACTTTGTGAGAATCGTATCGCTAGAAAATTAGTAAAAAATTATTAAAAAATATTTTTGTTGTCACGATAACCTGAGAACGGAAAGAGATAGCGGCTTGAAGATTTCAGGTTAGGTTGTGCATCTGAATGCGACATTTGAGTTTCTTTATAAGCATAATCGGCCAAACGGTTTCAGAGTTATAGCCATCTGAAATTTGGTTGTTTTTTGTTCCTCATTAACTCAAAAAACACAAAACCGATTAAATTTAAACATGTTTTTAGTTGTAGAATGCCAACGTGAAAATTCTTGCAAAATTTCGTAAGGATAGTATTTGTAGAAAAATTTTAAAAAATCATTGAAAGTTGAAAAAAAAATTCTATATATCATTAACTATTCGTCTGAAATTGCTGAAATTTTGCAAGAGCCTTTAGAACATAATTCTGCTGCCAAGTTTCAAGTTTTATTACGATCGGTTAAATATTGTTGGAGATTCGAGCAGCCTTGTGTGAGTTCAGTAGATGGGTGGCCGTTGCCTCGATAACTTTCGAACGAAAGGAGATAGGGACTTGCAACATTCAGGGTAGGTTGCGTATCCGAATGGGAGAATTATGTTCATTTTTGGGCATAATCGGTCGAAACGGTTTCCGAGTTATACCCACCTGGAATATTATTTCCTTGATAGCTCAAAAAATAAAGATTCGATCGGATTGAAGCTTTGTAACTAGTAGTAGAAAATCAACATAATGAAGTGTTAAAAATTTTGTAAGAACCGTACCCTCAGAAAATTTGAAAAAAATAAGGAACAAAATATTTTTGTAAGAACCTTACCCCTAGAAAATTTCAAAAAAATCACGAAAATAAAAATGGTTCAAGCACTGACGTGAAGTCAGGAGCTTTTGCGCGTATGTTCTATTGTCCATTCTTCAGTATTGGACACCCTTAATCGAATTCACCATGGTAAATTGTGTAATGGTAATTATGTTGAATGGACAACATAATTTACCATGGTAAATTCGATTAAGGGTGTCCAATACAGAAGAATGGACAATAGAACATACGCGCAAAAGCTCCTGACTTCACGTCATTGCTTGAATAATTTTTTTAATTCATGTGATGCTCCCTCAACTAAAAAATTTTGAAGATTTCTTGGGAAATGTCAAGGATAATTGAAACAAAAACTACAAAAAAATTGAAAATTGGAAGTGGAAATAATGCATGCTGCATGAACCTCCGAGAACATCAAACTGGGATGATCTGATGGTGATCTATCGAATGAAGCTTTGACATAAAACCTTGGTCCTTCTCTCGGTCATCTCTCTCTTCATCTGCAACCACCAAAGTCCTGCAGGATGCCCAGTTACCAATCACCTCGTGCCTTAATCCGCTGCGCTCATCCAGTAGTGGGTGGGAGTAGGAACTCATCCTCTGATTTCGATTACCGATGCGCTTCTCGTAGCTCCGCACCTCGAAAGCTCGCATTTCTTCCTCAGTCGAAAACCAAACCTCGTGCAGTTCGGTTGGCGAGAACCAGCTCTTCACTCCCCGTCAGTCGTGCTTATCCAACCATAACTTTTCGGGTTAACCAACTTTGCTCCAGTTGGTACCAACAAAAACTGTTGTTATTCTCGTAACCAACGCGACGATAATCAATAGACGGTGTTTCGATACATACTGGAGGTCTGAGACGTCTCCGAAAAAAAAAATCGAGTGTTATCAGTCAACACCGGCCGACCGGGTTTTTCAGTGTGACAGCTTACATAAACTCATCAGTGAGAGGACCTAAAAAGTGAAGAACTGCATGGATTTTCCTCTCGAATAATGAGAGTACAGTGATTCGTATTGACTTTTAGTGATTAGATACGATTTTTTCGCGATGGCGTTCAAGTTGGTCTTGTTGGGATTACTGGGGTCTTTGACACATCTTGGTGGATCTCTGGAATTGAAGAATAGGGCATACGAAGGCATAACGATCAAGGTATCCGAAGATGTCCCAGTCGAGAATTGCAAGGCCGTTCTGGAAAACCTTCAGGTAAGACGCAAAAACAATATTGTATCAGAACAACTTCAAATGTCAAATCTTCTTGAGTTGACCAAAAGGAAACTACTGGACATTGCAGCAAAAAATACTGAATATGTCTCAATTTTTAAATGACGAAAACATGGCATATTGAATTGTATTTAAACGTTTTCATAGGTAAAATAATGAAGACACATGAATTAAATCTATCATGCACCAAAAACTGTAACTATGTACATTTAAATTTATTAAAGGTACATACTAGTTTCCTCCATTCTAACATAACCTCTCCGAGATTATGAGAAAAATTACGCTTCCAATTTGCAAGCTGAAGTGGGAAAAATATATTCATTTCTCAGAATCGAATAAATAAACAAACCTTTATGAAAAAAATCATTGGGATGAGTATAACATAACTCAATTTTATCTCTTTGAGTCAGGAATACCTCTCCATCAAAATCGAAGTAGTATTTAACATTTTTGGCGCTCTAGTTCCACGAAACAGAGTGCTTATCCATTTGCCCAAATGTCTGTAATTTTCGAATTATTTTATGAAAATGGTCTTAAATGATTTGGTTCGACTCACCGATCAAGAAATCCTGGGTCGAAATCGTTTCTGTCCGGCCGGCCGTAGGCACGATAACTCACGAAGGGAATGAGCCAGACAGAGTTGAAATTTTCAGAGTAGGTTTGGGAGATAAATATCTCGGTTAAATTCTTTATTGGGCTCAATGGTTTCGGAGTAAAGAAAAAAACAATTTTTTTACATTACAAATTTCAAATTTAATTTTTTCAAAGATGCAGTTCCATCATAGGAATCCTTCAATGTCATTTTAAACTCTAACAGCCTAATGCTTTCGGAGATATGATTTTTCAAAATTTCAATAATACATCGTACTTCTATTTTTCCACAGAATACAAATTCTATCGTTCTGTGTTTGACCTATAAGAGGGGTCATATTTATTTATGTTCTAGTTTGTTTATATAATTCGTACTTTGAAAATATTTGGTTAGTGAGTTGAAAATGAAAAGTACAAGGAAGCCGAGCATAATTTACGAGTTATTCTCTAATTATGGAAGATTTAGAACGGGATTTCCAACTAATGTACAGGTATTTATTCCTAAGTAACACTATTTAGGATTCCCTACATTATATTACATTAGATTTGTTTCATAAATAAAACTGGCTATTTCATATACTCAATTTTTCAGAATGACTACTGATAATTCTGAGACACTTTTAGCCAAAATTGGACCGTCATATAAAGATAAGATGCAAAGGGAATTCCTTTCATGATGCAGTTCTATCATAATAATCCATCGATATCATTCCCAACTCCGAGAAACCAATACTTTAGGAGATATGATTTGTCGAAGTTAGATCAAGAGCGCCAAATCTCCTGTCCACAGGGCTTTCCCACATTTTGGCGCTCTTGTTTTCGTGTATAATTGTTCAGTCAAATTATTCATATCTAAAAGCTTCCATTAGCTTAATCGTGTATTTAATTCGATGGTTGGTTGCATCAAAAATGAAATGGGAATGGGCATAGATTCACAAGTATTTGGCAATTAAGAGCTGTCAAACAAAGCTTTATGAAACCCACCTCTACTCTGCCAAAAATACCAATATTGATTTGCTCAAAGAAAATAGAAAAGAATGCATTATTTCACAAAGGAGTGAATCAACACAAAAAGACATTTTGAAATAAGGTTATAATGAAATTATTTCATGCAATTACAGTGGGAATATTCCCTGAGCATATTTGGTGAATTTAAAAGTTCATTCTTTGAACCTAGTGTTGAAAAACTTCATTTTCAACATGCTGTATCCTTGACCACATATGCACTATGTATCTAATTGTATGTTAATTTGTATGAATAAGACTTCTTCTAGATACTGGTGCAAGGATGGGACAATTTTTAAACCTGGATCACGAATAAACGTTAGAAGTTACGTTTTAAACCTTTTGAATGTAACATAAGCAGACGGCACTACCAAACTGGTGAATATTTTCATGCTTCGTTGAGCATTACGTACTGTTATAAGTGTTTACAAATTCCTCTATCTTCATTCGGAAGCCTGCCGAAGGTCTGAAAATGATTATGAATTCAGTTGTTTCTTTGTCGATGTCGATACATTCTGACCGCCTTATTTTCGCTTTTAGATATTGAAGTGTTACCGCATTTCATTTTTGTTAGGTTGCTGACACTGTAATATACGGTTTTATGCATTATAATTTCATAATGTATTTTATATTTGTATATTAGAACAAACATTGAAAAAATGCATCGCAAATTTCAATTTTTCTCGGTCGTCCCTACAACTTGCCGAAAGAAATTTCATGGAAATTAAAGCTCAAAGGCCAAATTAGATGTGTAGAAATATGACCATTTAGAATTCCATTTTATTGATCTATGAAGAACATGTTGTTGATTTAAATTTGTATGCTGTATTTCGTGAATTTTCGAAATTCAAACAATCAAGATTTAAATAGTACTTTATTGCTTACATTTTCAAGAGCTCGTGGGGTCCAGTGCGTAAGAGATTTGGATACAGCGAGGGACCTCCGAGTGGTCAAATTAGTTTCTCATTTTCAAGCCGTTTTTCATGTTCAATGAAATACGTATAGACTGACATGTTATGTATAAATTGCAATTTAATTGATTAATGTATCATCCTCTGTAAATTATGAAATTATGTGAGTTTAAATTTAATTAAATTTACGTAATCGGTGGAATGTATTCATCATTTGATTACCTTCAGATTTATCTGCATTTTATTCGTGAATGTCTGAAACGCACCTATACATATAGCAGTTAAATTATAATTTGCCGAATTCAATCCAAATTAACAAGGTGCGCCATAAAAACGTTTCAATACAATGCATCGTAAAATGTTATTTGAAATAGATCGAACTGACGATAACTGGTATAAATTCGGAGTATTCTGCGATATTAGAATGTCGAAATAATATTAATATTCGATGTATATTCGGATCCAAAATGTTATCCAATGCAATTTAGATTATACGGGCTATGCCCTCTATTATTGTGATAATTCAATGAAGTCCAATGAACTTTGATTAATAGGGTGCTTCTATTGAGTAACAATTGGTTAAAGAGGCCAAATTCTGATTTAATGATTTCGATCCAATACGATTATTGGACCGGTGGGGAAAGGAATTTATTTTTCATTGGAATATTGTATTCTACGTTCCTAGTCAAATTCTGACAAATATTTTCGCTGTACAATTCCACAGGTTTCGTATCTGAGGTGAAATGCGTGCAAAAAATGTTTTGGTTTCAGGTTTGTTGTATATTGATATTTTCATAAAAACAATGATTCAATGGATATTTATTTTAAATAAATAAGCTTATCGATTATTAAAAGGTTTCTATCTGGGTTTTCTCTCCAAACTCTGAAAAATATCAATATCAATATCAATTCTCGAATTTCGCAATAACTATCAACAAAATAATTCTAAAGATTTTCGTTAAGCGTCTGACGAAGGAGTCTGATGACTCCGAAACGTTACGATATAGTTGTTTCTTCGTTGATGTTGTTTCGTTGTTGTTTGTTAGGCAAAATTGTTCAATTGATTGCTTCTGACAAATATCTTGTGTTTCTAACGCAGAAGCAATCCACAAAATAATAATTTTTTTATTTTATAGATATTTTTCAGAGTTTGGGATAGAAAACCCATGAATGAACCTTTTCATATAAGTGTTCGCAATTATGGGGAAAAAAAGAGAAAAAATCAGTGGAGAGAAAACTGCTGAGAAAAACTTTTTGAATGCACTGATGTCAGGTCAGTCTGCTTTGAAGCGCTTGTTCAAATTCATAGCCAGAGTGGTCAACCACCCATCAGGTACTGAAGTCGCCCTAGTAAGCTTGTTTTCCAGGAATAAAAATAATACTTTCAACGTTATAGATCTTATCGTGTTTAAATCTAGAACTTGGCTATACAATTAGGTTTTGAAGGATCTTGCAAAATTTCAGCGATATCTGACGGATAATATCTGTAATCTAGATTTATTTTAACGTTCTAGTCAAATGATCCTCAGGGAATATTGTCAAAGTCTTCGTGTCGGTATTTTTCAACTAACTACCAAGCTTTAATTAGATCAGATCATTCTTTTTCGAGTTATTTGGAAAACAAAATTTCGGATGGTTATATCTCAACAAGTACATAGCACGCTCGATAGCAAATATTATTAAATCATTTTATTACACAATATAACTATAATCGACTCTACTTAATAACCGACGACACACTGTGTGTTCCACGACATCCTGGCAACAATAAACACTTAATTTTCTTCGCCGAACTTAAAAAAACTCGTACAACAAATCAGTATCCGCTTAATTACCCGTTTTGGGCCCATATATATTAATTTTGAGACAGATCTTAGGTGGCGTGTAGCGAGGAGTAACGGCTACTGGGTAATTTCCCGTTGCCGGAGGCCAAATATCCCGCCGGTCTCTACCTCCCTACAATAGATTGAATTAACCGAATTAATTCTTTTCTGTGGTTCTTCTGTATTATGCGTTGTGGTCGATAGTAACCGATTTCTGTGTTCTCGGTCTACTTTCAAGATTTCTCCGAGGAGGTTATTTAGACGGAAATTGACCCATCGGATTTCGATTATTTTATTGGAAAACGACTGTAGGTGGTCCGTGGTTCTAGATTGGGACACTGAAGATCTTGAAAAAATTTAGTTTGCTTTTATTGTTCCGTATTTTATCATTTATTCAACTTGAGTTTTTGAAGATTTGCGTCTATCGTCCACGACGGCAAGGTCTTATCTCCTGTGTTCATAAAAATTCATAAAAAAGGATATTTTTGTTTATGCATATGAAACCTCGTACTTCTATCCTAAAAAAATTAAATACGGACGTATATTTATTTTATAGCACATTTTGTCTTGAAATTGAGCATTTCATAGACCGATTAAGATATTTTACAATAAGTAAACCATCATGCTGTATATAATGCAGCCAGAATATCGAAAAAGGGGGAAAGCCTCATGTACAGGAGCTTTTTGGCGCTCTTGTTCAAACAGACAGATCATATCTCCAAAAGTATTGGTTTCTCAGAGTTGGGAATTATACCAATAGATTCTTATGATAGAACTGCATCATGAAAGAAATTAAATTTAAAAAAGTGTCGTTTAAAAAAAATGCTTCAAAAATTATCATTTAAAAATCTGCAATGCTTCTAAAATTGTCATTAAAATATTTATCAAGATTAAATGAGCAATCAGCAATGATTCAACCTCGTGGAATGGACTGTTGTAACTTACACTCGGTGCGAAGTTTTCACAACACGAAATACCCAAGGAAAGTATCATCGAATTGTCTAGAGCAAGGCTGGAGACAATCATGACAGATTGTCCATTTATTCCTGATATTTGAGGAGATGGGTAGTTCTCACGAAATGTTCCACTTTGGTGTTCATGACAGTTTTCTGCTACATAAAACTGGTTTAATCGTTTAATTCTCTATATTATATCCTTTTGAAATGTAACAATCACTATAAAGAATAAAGAATTGCAAAATTTCAAAAATTTTAATTTTCAACGCTAGTTTTCTTTCCAAAAGAATTGAAAACCTCACCTCCGTGACTGTTCCTCTTAGTTATCGCATTGTCCTAAACTTAAAATTATAGCTTTAATGGAATTCTGGCACAGCGTATTTCTAGTTCATTATCCACAATTAACTAATTAATATTGACATGATAAAATCTCAAGAAAAAAATTATCGGTGTTCGAGTTATACTTACATTAGTCGATGTTCCTGCATTATCTATCACCTCCGTGAAGCGACATTGTAATTTGACTCTTTAATCGCAAGATGACGGTATCGTCATCGTGGACCGCCTGGAATATTGGTTGATGTGCAGGTAATACTGACCACTTGAGATTTGAACTTCAAAGTGTAACTTATTGGTTAAATTCTTACCCAAGTGATAAAGACGTGTATGGGAAATTTGGGATTCTCACCTCCGTGAAGATGAATTGTAAGGTAGGAGATTATTTTATTCAATTATTTGTTATCTGAATATACTTAATTACGAAAGTTATTTAATGAGTTAAAATATTGTTTTGAAGCCCTTTTCTTTAAATGAGATATTCTATAAAAAAGTAAAATTTCTCACCTCCGTGAATCTCACCTCCGTGAATATAGTAATTCACCGAGGTGAGGTACTCCTCACGGATGTGATAATAATATTCTGTTCCTCCTTTCAGAACATGAATTCTAACTTTATTAAAAAAAAAATAAGAAAAAAGTTACTGCATCTCATGAAGAACAGAAGAAAAAACAACGAAAATCTATGAGAACACTTCATGAAGCCCGAAAAAATGATCCTGAATTATACGAAGAAATTTAATGCTTGTGGCTTTTACTTGATGCAAATCCATATTAACTCAATGAAAAATTATATACGATTTACACTTATTTATTCAATATTGTGACGCGTTTCGTCGACACAGCGACTTCATCAGACTACATCATACTAAATTCTTAACAAGTTATTATCTCCCTATACCTAGATGACATGGACACAGAATCATTTAAAACTAATTACATGAGAAACTTATTTAAAACAAATTACATAATAGACTTATTTAAATCTAATTACATGAGATTTCACTGCTGGTTTCTTTGTACACATTAACAATAATTCATTCCTAATGCTTTTATTTATAAATTGATTCTCTATTTGAATAGATTGAGTAACGGTGAAAAATTTAGATCTAATTGTTCATTAACTAAATTACCCGTATGTTTTTCCCTATTTATTTCGACCATTTCCCAGTAATTAAGTTGCGCACCTTTATTCAAATTGTGTAGAATTTTAAAATCCGGGTTAAACTTATGTCCTTCTGCTAATAAATGATTTGAATAATTTGAATTAATTTTGTTGTTTTTGAAGCTGTGATGATGTTCCTTTATTCTTATGCCAAAATTTCTACCAGTTTTTCCTATATATGATTTGTCACAACTCCCGCAATTTAATTGATAAACACCGGATTTATCTTCTTTATTCCTTTTCGATTTATTGTTTTTTATGAATTTGGCAAGGTTATTATTTGTCCGAAATGAGATATTCACCTGTTGGTTTTGAAGAAACCTTTTAAGTTTTTGGCTAGTTGTACCAAAATATGTTAAGCTATTGAATATTTTATTTTTATCCTTAATTTCTGGAAATACTAAACTAATTGTTTTTCTAAATTGTTTTTTCGTCAACATTTTTCTGATTAACTCTGTGTCATATCCGTTGTTCACCGCTATTTGTTCGATAATTTCTAATTCTGTACCATAATTTTCTTCGGATAAAGGTATATTAATTAGCCGGTGTAACATACTATGAAATGCCGCGACTTTATGTTCGAATGGATGACACGAGGATCGATGAATGATTGTATCCGTATGGGATGGTTTCCTAAATATTGAAAAATCATGTTGATTGTTTTTCCGCGTTATTGTTAAATCCAAAAAATTAATTACACCATTATTTTCCATTTCAATTGTGAATTTGACATTTGGATGAATGCTATTAATAAAATCTACAAATATTTTCAGTTGCCGGTCTGTTCCTTTGAAACACGCGAGCACATCATCTACGTATCTAAACCAATATACGAATTTGGAAAAAATAGGATGTGTTTTAGCGATGGCTTCTAGGTTGTCCATGAATATTTCTGCCAAAAGGGGGCTGAGCGGATTCCCCATGATAAGTCCTTCATCGCTAGTATAAATCTTATCGTTGAAACTAAAGTAATTTTGATTCAAACACGTTTCTAAAAGCTGGAGTATTTCGGACTGAATCACTATATTGACTTTGTTTTTCTCTAATAAATCCCTAACTATTTTCACTGTATCCTGGGGTGGAATACCTTTTCCCTAGTATTCCACCCCAGGATACAGTGAAAATAGTTAGGGATTTATTAGAGAAAAACAAAGTCAATATAGTGATTCAGTCCGAAATACTCCAGCTTTTAGAAACGTGTTTGAATCAAAATTACTTTAGTTTCAACGATAAGATTTATACTAGCGATGAAGGACTTATCATGGGGAATCCGCTCAGCCCCCTTTTGGCAGAAATATTCATGGACAACCTAGAAGCCATCGCTAAAACACATCCTATTTTTTCCAAATTCGTATATTGGTTTAGATACGTAGATGATGTGCTCGCGTGTTTCAAAGGAACAGACCGGCAACTGAAAATATTTGTAGATTTTATTAATAGCATTCATCCAAATGTCAAATTCACAATTGAAATGGAAAATAATGGTGTAATTAATTTTTTGGATTTAACAATAACGCGGAAAAACAATCAACATGATTTTTCAATATTTAGGAAACCATCCCATACGGATACAATCATTCATCGATCCTCGTGTCATCCATTCGAACATAAAGTCGCGGCATTTCATAGTATGTTACACCGGCTAATTAATATACCTTTATCCGAAGAAAATTATGGTACAGAATTAGAAATTATCGAACAAATAGCGGTGAACAACGGATATGACACAGAGTTAATCAGAAAAATGTTGACGAAAAAACAATTTAGAAAAACAATTAGTTTAGTATTTCCAGAAATTAAGGATAAAAATAAAATATTCAATAGCTTAACATATTTTGGTACAACTAGCCAAAAACTTAAAAGGTTTCTTCAAAACCAACAGGTGAATATCTCATTTCGGACAAATAATAACCTTGCCAAATTCATAAAAAACAATAAATCGAAAAGGAATAAAGAAGATAAATCCGGTGTTTATCAATTAAATTGCGGGAGTTGTGACAAATCATATATAGGAAAAACTGGTAGAAATTTTGGCATAAGAATAAAGGAACATCATCACAGCTTCAAAAACAACAAAATTAATTCAAATTATTCAAATCATTTATTAGCAGAAGGACATAAGTTTAACCCGGATTTTAAAATTCTACACAATTTGAATAAAGGTGCGCAACTTAATTACTGGGAAATGGTCGAAATAAATAGGGAAAAACATACGGGTAATTTAGTTAATGAACAATTAGATCTAAATTTTTCACCGTTACTCAATCTATTCAAATAGAGAATCAATTTATAAATAAAAGCATTAGGAATGAATTATTGTTAATGTGTACAAAGAAACCAGCAGTGAAATCTCATGTAATTAGATTTAAATAAGTCTATTATGTAATTTGTTTTAAATAAGTTTCTCATGTAATTAGTTTTAAATGATTCTGTGTCCATGTCATCTAGGTATAGGGAGATAATAACTTGTTAAGAATTTAGTATGATGTAGTCTGATGAAGTCGCTGTGTCGACGAAACGCGTCACAATATTGAATAAATAAGTGTAAATCGTATATAATTTTTCATTGAGTTATACGAAGAAGAAAAACGTAAAGAACGAGGGCTATTATAAATATAATAAATATTCTGGATATGTCCGAAAGAGAAAAATTGGTTCAAGCACTGACGTGAAGTCAGGAGCTTTTGCGCGTATGTTCTATTGTCCATCCTCCTGTATTGGACACTCTTAATCGAATTCACCATGGTGAATTCCATTATTCGTTCTCCTGTATTGGACACTCTCTTAATCGAATTTACCATGGTGAATTCTATTGTCTGTTCTCCTGTATGAAACACTCTTAATCGAATTTACCATGGTGAATTCGATTAAGGCTCTCCAATACAGGAGAATAGACAATAGAATTCACCATGGTAAATTCGATTAAAAGTGTCCAATACAGGAGAATGAACAATAGAACATACGCGCAAAAGCTCCTGACTTCACGTCAGTGCTTGAAACAATTTTTTTTTTATTAAGGATATATGAATTTTTTTTTTCATTTAAAATTTAACATCCGTGAATGCCGGTTTCATGAAAATCTCATTATTTCACAAAATACCAACGAAAGTGTGTAACCTTAGGCATAAGATTAATAAGAATTAATTTCTGGTTTAGGATATCTAAAAATAAATTCGATTATTGTTAATTTATTTTTTTTCAAACTAAAATGCGAAAGGGGAACATTTGGTGGGAATTACCCAGGTAGAGGCTGACGAACAAATTATATTAATAGTTCAAAATATATTAATAAAATACAATCCTCTTTTTCATAATTTAATAGTTCATACCTCTTGTATTATGAACCTTAACTCAAGAAAAAATATTTGATACACAAATGTAAATCCATATTTCAGCATTTTTTGCTAGCAACATTATGAAAATACTGTATAATAATTGATAAGCACTCTGTCCCGAGGAACAAGAGCGCCAAAAATACCGGTCATATAACACAACTCCAATACAAAATCGAATTTGGTTTTAATTTTTATATCAAGCATCCAACTTCTCAAGATAGATGCACGAATATTTCGGAGCCACCTTCTTTCAATTGAACAACAAAGCCAATCAGTACTTTCCGAATTAACTTGCTTAACTATTAGTCCTTGACCAATCAACTCCTATCACGACTCCCTGATTTACCGATCAAATTATGTAGTTTGTTTCACCACAGAAGAATTTGTGTTGGAGGATTTAATGTGAATTTTAATCTAGCTTGCATAGGCTCGATCGACATAAACACCATCGAATAGATGAAGAACGATATGAAAATAATTCAAGGATGGATCGTTTTTAACTTTCACTTCAGTCATCTTCCTAGGAATTGTCTCAAATGTCGACACAACAAATAGACTTACGTAACATGAAATCGATGATCTTAGTTGATCGAAGTCATATCGTCAGTTTCGACATATTGCGATGGGAACGATATGCCTAAGGACATAACTATACTCTGTGATATTGGAAGTGTTACACAGAAGAAATAATTCTTTTAACTTCTTTCTTTAGATATCCATTGCTCACTATCGCTAGGCTCCTATCCGAGCATCTTCCAGGCAGAGTACTTGCAATAGAAAGATGCGTGGAAATGAATCTAGAAAGAAACTATCAGAGATGTGATATAGCAATCTACTCTGACAGTCAAGCTGCTATTAAAGCTCTGAGCTCCCATGTTATCGAATACAAGCTAATATGGGAGTGCCGAAGAAAACTCAAAGAAGTAGGCAAGAACAACAGAGTCTCCTTGGTTTGGGTTCCTGGTCACACGGAAATCATAGGAAATGAGGAGGCCAACACACTTGCCAAGAAAGGAGCACAAACCCCCTTTATTGGCCCGGAACCTTATTGAGGAGTTGGTAGACACACCTACAAAAGTGAATTCCGGACGAAAGAAGAAACGTAGAGAGGTACTTTCTGGATATCTCTCCCCGGAATGCATCACTCCAAGAAATTCCTCCGGAACTTTGATACTGTCACATCCAAGAAATACTTGGACCTCAGTAAGAACAAGTTGCACCTCCTCACTGGCTTCCTCACAGGGCACTGCGGCCTCAGGAAGCATATGATGAGATTAGGGCTAGCAGGAACTGACGAGTGCAGATTCTGTTGAGAGGAGGATGAAACTCCTCATCACCTGACAACGGAATGCCTCGCCATCTCAAACCAACGCAAGGAACGCTTTGGGCAAAAAATCTGCTGGAGCGAAGCCAACCCAGATACTGGAGCTCATGAGAACTCTGGAACTGGAAGGCGTGCTGTAGATGGTGATGACATCGACAGCTCTGACGGTGGGGCGTAATAGACCTTAAGGTCGCAGTGCAATGTTACCCCTACAACAATATACAATATATAGATATCCATTTCAAATCAATTTTACAAATAAAACAAACTGTTTCAGCATCTCTGATCTGAAAATATCTACTTCATCAAAATACGTGCAATATGGCCTATTGGATTCTCTTTGGCCAACGAAAGATTTTGAATATTGATATAAGTGCGTCTATATAACTGTCTTCCAACTTCCTCTGAAACTGACATTTTTGAGAATTTCCAGAATGAACTTTTTCGTAGCTAATCGATAAAAAATTTTAATATACTGGAAAATTCTTATTGTAAGTAATTGTAATTTCAGCAAATCCTCGAATCGTTATGATATCTCGATATTTTGCCAATATCTTCAACAATATAACGGGTCTTTCATTAAGAGCGCCCCATTTTGTTTTGTCAATAAAACACATTATTTATTTGAGAATTATTAAAAATTTTTATTTCATTATAAAGTACAATGGATAGCATTTGTTATGAAACGAAACATCATTTAAATATCCACTGCGGAAAGGCTGACAATACTGAAGTCGTTGAACCCAATTTTCGATTACTCTCTCACACAAACCTGGTCGTATGTTAGCAATTATTGGTTCAATATTGATCTCTAAATCGTCTAAATTTTCTGGATGTTTGCTGTAAACCAATAACTTAATGTAACCCAAAAGAACGAAGTCCAATGTAGTTAAATCGATTATTGGTCCATTTCTTGAAATAATCGAATCACCGAATTTTGCTTTCAATTGAGTCATTGTATCATTGACAGTATGACAAGTGGCACCGCCTGTTGAATCCACATGTTCTGCAAATCAAGACGAACCAATTCAGGCCATAAAAAATCAGTAGTTCTTGTGAAGGACTAGAAATCGATACATTTTGATCTTCACAAACACTTTCACGTACGGCAGCAATATTTTTTTCACTTCTTGCAATTCCTTGTCTCACTAACACTGTAACATCATGAAGTGTAAAATTTCTTTCAAATTTCTTCACTAAACCTCCAATTGTTCTTTTATCCGGACGCTTGTAACGACCAAAAATTGAATTTAAAGCATGTAAAGTTGGAGTAACAGATCACGATTTTTCATCATAAATTTGGATTATTTGTAAACGTTGTTGAAGCGTTTACCTTTCCATGATTAAATGGTAGATATTGATAAATACAACTGTCAATGTCACAAACAAAAAATGGCTGCCGTTCGTGAGTAATGTCAATTTGAAAATGGGGCGTTCCCATTGAAAGACTCGTTAGTATAGTTTGAAGAAATTATTCCTTCATGGTGTTGTCCATTTTAAAGTTACTGAGTATATCTCAAGAAGATTTGGATTGCCGTATAGGGCATGTATTGCAGGACGTGTACAAAGATATTTAATTGAGACCTTAATAGGACCACGATATGTGGCAACTGATGGTTTATATATGGAAGGTTACCGACTTCTACTTTCTTTATGAAGTGAATTTCATAGTTAGTTTCTGTAATAATGCAGTGTTGAATAGCGTCGCGAACGTCATTAAGTTAGAAAGCTGAAAGTGTTCGTGTTTATTAGGTTGCTACTGTGACAAATCTGTGGAACTAATTTTGGATTAATGTTAGATTCGTAACAATCGAATTTTTATGATCATTAGTCCTTGAAAGAAATGCTTTTGGCGGGGATACAGTTTCATGAATGACTGATAGATATCGGCGATTTGGCAATACTGAATTCATTGACCTTTCGTGTGACGTATATACAGGGTATATACAGGGTGATTCCAAATTAGACTTGAAACTTGGAGGAGGTGTCAGTATGACTCATTTGCTGTTGTTTGAGCCATATTTACTCATAACCGAAAATCAACAGTTTCCGAGATATTTGAGTTCTTGTGATTTTTAAAAGATTCTCACCTTAGTTCATTTTCGTCAATTTTGTTTACGTTGACCGAATCGAAATTTCACTAGAAAATGCATTCATAAATTATGTTTGAAATGACCCCCACCATCCCTTGTACAATCTGATGCCCTCTTCCGAATTTCTTCAGTTGTTACTTTCCGCCTAAAAATTACTTTTAAGACCATTTTCATTTCGGTTGGCAATTCTGAAGTTATTTGGACGAACTTGCGTATAAATTGAACTTTAATATAAAGTTAACAAAATTCAGAAACCTGCAGAATCCAGCTGCTGTCATAAGTACGCAACTTGTAGTAAAATTAAAATAAAATCGTAAAGACAAACAAAGAAAATATAAAATTGGTATATTATGATGCACAAATAATAAACCTATCCGTGAAACTTCGAATGTTTGTGTTCATATAAACCGTTTCAATGTTGAATACCTCAGATACCGACTCATATATCACGCAGCTTTACGTTTCGTCAAGTGTAAAAACAATCAATTCATATTCCATCCATACGGCAGCCATTGGTACAATGGCCGTTAATAATTAATGTTTGAAATATCAATTATAAACATTCATAGCAATATGAACCATCATCATAATATTCCGAGTACTGTAACTGTCGAATATTGCATAACCCGTATATATTTACCTTAGGCATATAGATTATTCCGCATTTTGTTTGATGTATTAATACAGGAAGTATGTTGGTGGATTCAGGATTTAGGGCGTTTATTTTAATATCTAACGTATTCGAACTCGAACATATTGTAGGAATCTTTCCTGGCGAATTGTTTATTGGTTTTCGTGATATTTGAGTACGAATAGGTGCGTGAGAACTTCAGCTGGTTAAAATTGCTATGTATTACTGATACCTATGTTCAATCGGATATATGTCTATTGTAACTTGATACTAAATTAATTTTTTTTCATTACCCAAACAAGCTTTTCCTTTTATTCGCTATTTAAAAAAAATTGGTTCAACCACTGACGTGAAGTAACAAGCTTTTGCGCGTATGTTCTATTGTCAATTCTTCTGTATTGGACACCCTTAATCGAATTTACCATGGTAAATTATGTTGTCCATTCTCCTGTATTGGACACTTAATTCGAATTTACCATGGTAAATTCTGATTTTAGGTAGGTGTTCCAAAGTTGCTTTTCTTGAAGACTCTTCAATATCCTCAAATCAACATTTTTATTAATTATTCCACTATCGACCAACATATTAAGCAGTCAAGAACTAAAGACAAAAATTGGACAAGAACGCAATTTAAATGACGTCGTTTTTGGGCGTATGTTCTAGGGGAACATCGTCCTATCATTTCGTCCAAATGTCTGTAATTTTCGAATTTCGAGCTGAAAATTGGCTAATAGACTAATTCGGACTCCCTGATTACGAATCCGGTGTCAGATTTTTGGGTGCCGTATGGCCGGCCGGCCGGCCGGCCGTAGGCACGATAACAGGAGCACCGAAGGTCCTATCGACTTCAAACTTTCAGGGTAGGTTTCTGATCAAAATGCGACGGTTAAGTTCGTTAACGAGCAAAATCGGCCGGACGGTTTAGGAGTTATAGACATTTAAAATTTTGAGGTTATTTCCCTGATATTTCAGGAACTAAAGAAGATGTTGAATCGAAACTTGGTAGTCAGTTCGAGGATATAAACGCGCAACTTTTGGCAAAATTCTGTTATGATCAAAATGTTGGAAATTTTTAAAAAAATATTTCTTTTAATTTTTTCGAAAAAAAAATTTTTTTTTCGTGAACTATTCATCAGATTGCAACAAAAACTTGTACTAACGTCAATTGTAGTATTTTGCAACATTGTGCAAAATTTTGGCTCTATACGATTTCAATTTCTGGAGATATAAGACAAAATGTGTCAAATTTCCTGGGTCTCTCTCAGTATTTTCATCGATTATTCTATGAACTCTTTGAATTCCACCGAAAACAAATTCAAAGACATAAACATAAAGAATCAAGTCATAGTTTAGACGTCGAAAGAAGGACGATGTTGATCGACTTGAAAAGGTACCTATTTCAAGAAATGCAATAATGAAATGCTTAATTTTTTTTATGGTCACAGAAAATCGTCACAAAAATCTATTTATTTCATTTGACGGCTGTTTGTCAAATCAATTAATTCCAATCATTGTAGTCAGATTTCCTACATACCAAGTTCAAACACATTTTATTATATGGAAAACACTTATTATGATCACGTTCTATAGGAATTGATACTAAATAGAAGCTAGATGAAGATTATTGTAATGGAAAATTTGTGTTCCAGAATAATATTAAGGTATTCAACATGATACTGCTTTTTTTCTTTACTGGTCAGTACGGGCCACAAGGAACATGCGCCCAAAAGCTCCTGTCCACAGGGCTTGAACCCATTTTTTTATTTGTAAACAAGCATTTGTAAAAGCCGCTTTACACTAGGCAATATTGATGCAACGCAATAGCAATGCAATGCATTGCATTGCATGAATATGATTATTCCATACTGCAATTTAAGTGCAATACTATTTTCAAGGACTTGTATGATCAACTTAAAGAAAACTAAAGGCACTTTTGCATTTATACTTTTATCACAGCTTTTATATTGCGACAACATTAACTTGCATTATGAGCAGAAATGAAGTTATTTGACTTCCTCGTCTTCGACCAGCCCCACAGAAGCAGATCGCGATTTCGGTGTTATTTCACCTCATCAGTGCAACATAGTGGATAGGGTCCGAAGACGACGAAGTCAAAAATGTTCGTAAGGTTATAAACCTTGGGAGTGCTTGTCATTGAAATAAAAGTAAGTGGCTCCATCTTTGAAGACGGTGGATAACTTCAGATCTATTAATAACATTAATAGAAACTGAAGCGAGAAACTAAATCAGCTTCTCTTTGCCAACGCCACGCTATTTCACCTAAGATCGAGGTGTGCGAAATTTTTACAGAAATGAAGTTATTAACTTCATTTCTGTTTTGAAGATAAAGTAAATTGAAACACGAATATGTAGAAAATTTTGATAAATTAATTAATTTTAAACGAAATATCCACAACGGCTCCTCCAGATATTTTTCCAACAAATTGAATAAAAACAATAGCTCGCCGCGCATAGTTGGCTACGAACGTTTTTGTAATCGGTTCCTCTTAATAGTTTTTGGTTTCGAAATAAATTTCTCATACCGTTACGAATCGTTTATTACTACAATGGAGAATGAATTTAACGATTTATCGCTTGCTTTTTATGACAAATTCGAGAATATCGACGTGTCTTCACGATTTTTCACGGCGTTGCTTCACGTGCAGCTACATATTTTGTGTTTGATTCGGCCTGGCATTGCTACATGCAAACGTAACAGTCTGCTGTTCATTTTGTCCTTCGCTAAAATCATTTGTTGGTGGTGATGGTGATTCCAACACGGAAAGTAGTAGGTTCGAGCCCGTCATGGGTAATACAAGTCCATTTGAAGTGCATATCTCATCGAATGCAGTAAAATTTATTGGCGATAGATATCAATATTGAAGCTTGCCTAATATATTGAAATTGGAGGGAAAAATGTTTATATTGGACAATTTACAAGAACTTTTTGATGCTTCAACTTTTCGCAAACGAAACAATTGATTTGGAAATTTATTCAACTTTTTCATAACTTGACGTTTTTTCCTGAAACCGAGTATTTTAACACATGAATTCAAATGTAGTCATTTAACTAATATCAAGTAGGTCGGTATAAAATAAGGTCAAGAACAAATATTTCTATCGGTCAAATTTTTGAATTTTTTTATGCTTAGAACCAAAAATTATGTAAAATACCCTCTTTAATTTTCGCTAAAAAAAACACTGAATTTAGAAACACGCTATTAGTATACATACTATACTATGTTGAAAAAATATGGGTTATTATTATTATTAACACAAATGTGTATTGAGTACTATTCAATTTGAATAATTACTGAAGCGACGTGAAGTTTTTTACCGCTCTCGTACATTAACAGTTTATTGCACTGCTAGCCCAAGTGCTATAATTTTGTTTGATTAATATAATTTTGCTTTTTCTCAGCTGAAAATTATCTCCAACGATTCCATGACAAGAAAATTGGCTCAAGCACTAACGTGAACTCGGGATCTTTTGCGAATTTACCATGGTAAATTCGATTAAGAGTGTCGAACACAGGAGAATGAAGTGAAGTTGAAACACTTTTATTTTTCGTAATTTTTGAGATTTCCTAGGAGTACGGTTCTCACACAATTTTACACACATTTTTATGTCGATATTCTACAACTATATTTACCCAGCTTCAATTCGATCGAGTCTATATTTTTTAAGTTATCGAGAAAATAATATTCCAGGTGGTTATAACTCCGAAACCGTTGGGCCTATTATGACCGAACTCGAAAACTACCATTTGGATGCTCAACCTACCCTGAAAATTGTAAGTCCCTATCTCCTTTCGTTCGAAAGTTATCGAGGCAACGGTCGCCCATCAGCTAATGAACTCACACAAGGCTGCTCGCATCTAACAATATAAATCCGATCGTGTTCAAACTATGAACTTGACAGTAGAGATAGGTTCTGAAGGCTCTCGTAAAATTTCAGCGATGTCGAACGAATAATTTCAGATATATAGAATTTTTTTCAATGATTTTTTAAAAATTTTCTAGTGATACGATCCTTAAGAAATTTCACAAGAATTTTTGCGTTACCATTCTACAACTAACAACCATGTTTGAATTGGATCGGTTTTGTATTTTTCAAATTATTGAGCCAAGAACAACCAAATTTCAGATGGGTACTCCAAAACCATTTGGCCGATTATGCCTATAAAGAAACTCAGATATCTCCTTCAGATGCACAACCTAACCTGAAAATTTCAAGTCGCTATCACTTTCCGTTCTCAGGTTATCGTAACATAAATAAAATTTTTTAATAATTAGTTTTTTAATTTTCTAGTGATACGATTCTCACAAACTTTCACAAACGTCCTTAGATTTGTATTCTGCAGCTACTCACCAAGTTTCAATTCGATCAGATTTGTATTGGTTGAAAACAAAATGATTACTCGGATACCATTGGGCCGATTATGCCCATTAACAAACTTGATAACGCGATGTTTCCAGAACATGCGCGCAAAAATTCATGGACGAAGTTAGTTTTGCACGATTACTCTTCAAATCCAAAAACTAAAATTGGAATTTATAGTTGAATGAGTGAAGAATCATTTTTACCAACATTAACCTCTTGACAGACAAAAACAAAGAAAGCATACATATCGTGGATGGTAATTGAACAGAAATTTCATGATCAATCTACCAAACCGATTTTCAATTCGTGAAATACAGCTTAAAGGTGAACAAAATCACAAGATCTTCTTACACGGCCATTCGTGATTCTTTTCAAGAGGAATCGTGATTCTTGGTCACGACTTCGAGCGAATCTTCTTTGTCCAGTTGAAAATACTGATCCAGATAGAATTGGAAATATCGTCGGGTCTTTGCAAAGCCGCTGGGAGACTGTCAGTGCCGTTATAGCTCATTTTGTCGGTTGCCCGATTCAACCGACAAAATGATGAAAAATTCGAGAAAAGCACTAACGTGAAGTCAGGAGGTTTTGCGCGTATGTTCTTTCGTCTTTACGCGTCAACCTCCCTCACGAAATCATGCACGAAGTTGAGTATGCATAAAGGCAGCGTTTACACGTGAAAATGCATTGGACATTAACTGAATTCAAATTTTAAAGTAAAACAAATTATATCTCCGAAAGTATTGGTTCCTCTGAGTTGGGAATTATATCAATGTATACATATGATAGAGCTGCATCATAAAGGAAATTCAATTCAAATAATAGTTTATTTATCAAGATTAAATGAGCAATCATGAGAATGAGAACTGCACCATGGAAGAAATCGAATTAATTCTGGCCAATTTTGCCCAATAACGAACTTAACCGAGATATTCATCTCCCTAACCTACTCTGAAAATTTCAACTACCTACCTCATTCCGTTCGAGAGTTATTATGGAAAAACATATTTTAAATTTTCAAATTTTTTTTTTTTACACTTTGCGGTAATCTGGTCAATACAAAACTTTACATGCGTATAAAGGTCATGATTCTACAATTTGATGCTAAATTTCAGATAGATCGAAAGAACTTGTCCGAGATATTTACGCTCCAAAACCACCTTGCAATTTTCAATCCGCTTACTCCTTTCGTTCGAGAGTTTTAGTGCCTACGGCCGGTCGGCCGGCCGGACAGAATCGATTTCGCACTCGGATTCTTGATCAGTGAGTCGAACCAAATCGTTTGAGACCATTTTCAGCCAAAAATTCCAAAATTACAGACACTTGGGCAAATTGATAAGCACTCTGTTCCGAGGAACTAGAGCGCCAAAAAAACAGGTTTCGTATGACAATTGCCCAAAACAGGTTTAAAGTACCTACAAATAGTAGATATTCCATAAAACATGTATTAAAGAAGAGAAGAAATAATGAAAAAATTACCTTGTAATCGATCAAAAATTTCCTCATCTACGTTCACCAAATTTTCTCCTCTCTCGAACTACAGAATTATGCTTTCAATATTTACGTAATATTTTCAAACATTTTCGGGTGAGGTCCCCGTTGCATCGCTAAAATACGAGTATTTCAACCCCAATATTTTTGAAGTTACAATATTCCCTTCTGTCAAGTTGACATTATGAAAATTCATACATAGAATAATTATATCAATCTGTGAAATACGATTTACATTGAAATTTTGAAAAATCATATCTCCGAAAGTATTAGCTTGTTAGAGTTAAAAATGATATGAATGGATTCTTATGATAAAACTGCTTATTAAAAAAAAATTAATTTGGAATTTGTTTTATAAAAAAAAATTTTTTTTTTATTACTCCGAAACCTTCTGTCCGATTTTGCCCAGTAACGAAATTATCCGAGATATTTATCCCCCAAACCTACTCTGAAAATTTCAACTCTCTAGCTCATTCCGTTCGAGAGTTATCGTGCCTACGGCCGGACGGCCGGACAGAATGAATTTCCACCACGGATTCTTGATCAGTGAGTCGAACCAAATCGTTTAAGACCATTTTCATCGAAAAATTCGAAAATTACAGACATTTGGGCAAATTGATAAGCACTCAGTTCCGAGGAACTAGAGCGCCAAAAATGAATCTATAAATACAAAGCAGATCGAGCTGAAATACGGTTATTTATTGTAAAATGGTGGCTTGAAGGTTTGTGCGTAATTTCAGCGGAATCTCGCTGATTTTTTCTGAGATATAAAATTTTCGAAGAAAAATTTTTATTCTTTTTGCTAGTGATACGATCCTTACGAAATTGTCCACACATTTGCGGGTCCGCATTTTACAACTAGTTACCAAGTTTCAATTCGATAGGATCTGTATTTTTTCAGTTATTCAAGAAATAACTCAAAACTTCAGATGGCTATAACTTCGAAACCGGTGGGCCGATTATGTCCATTAACGAATTTATCCGTCGCATTCAGATGCGCAGTCTACTCTCAAAATTGCAAGGCGCTATCTTTTTCCGTTCAAAAGTTATCGTGGAAACGGACTGCCGGCAGGACAGAGTTGATTTGGACCCTGAATTCTCTCGAGTCAAACCTAATGGACGATTTACACCAGTCCGAAAGTATTGGTTTCTCATAATTCCCAACTCTGAGAAACCAATACTTTCGGAGTCATTATTCGCCAAAGCTCCTGTCCACATGCTTTACCAATTTTTCAATTTGGCTTCTGTGAGTCAATTTTCAAGAATTTTCATAATTAAATTAAAAACGTAGGTCTATGCCTCATCTCATGTTGGATTTACATACATCAGCAAATTATAATTAGAGTATTCTGTGACATCATATAGAATTGAGAATAATTATTGAAATTTGGAAAAGTCATATCTCCTCATAAAGTATCAGTTTGTTAGAATTGGGAATGATATCAATGGATTCTTATGATGATGATGATGATGCATCTTAAAAATAATTGAATTAAAATTTTTTTTTTTCGTTACTCCGAAACCACTAATAACGAACCTAACCGAGATATTCATCTCCCAAACCTACTCTGAAAATTTCAGCTGTCTAGCTCATTCCGTTCGAGAGTTATCGTGGTTACGGACCGGACGGCTGGACAGAATCGATTTTGACCATGGATTCTTGATCAGTGAGTCAAACCAAATCGTTTAAGACCATTTTCAGCCAAATATTCGAAAATTACAGACATTTGGGCAAATTGATAAGCACTCTGTGCTGTGAGGAACAAGAGCGCCAATAATTAAACTCGCACGTTCAAATCGCAAGCTAATCAACATAATCGACAAGATGAATCATCAGGTATTGTCATGACCATTTCCAATTATGTTTTCCTAGTTTTCCACACCTCGGCCTTGGATGCTCTTCAAAGAATGTACTTTTTTTTTTCATTCGCAATTACGGCACACTAGAAACCTTGAAGAGCATCAATATGCACCCAGCAGGATTCACGTTGAAATTCAATAACGCTGACATTCGATTGGGTTTTGAATTAGAAAGAGACAGACGAGGAATTACGCAATTTATAAATAACAACAGTTTGATGAGTCTGTTTGGTTGATTCAAGGATTTCTGCCTTCATTTGAATATATTGTACGTTTTATATGATTCGAGTGGGGTTTATTGCATTTGCTTACCTTTTAGCACATCTGAACATTTGTGTATCCATATCAAAATATTTCAATTTTCTCTATAATTCTCCTTTATCCCTCAACATTCATTGAAAATTTCATTACAATGTTCCTAGTAGTTTTGACATAATCGAAAAAAATTGGTATAATTTTTGGCGCTCTAGTTCCTCGGAACTGAGTGCTTATCAATTTGCTCAAATGTCTGTAATTTTCGAATTTTTCGATGAAAATGGTCTTAAACGATTTGGTTCGACTCACTGATCAAGAATCCGTGGTGGAAATTCATTCTGTCCGGCCGTCCGGCCGTAGGCACGATAACTCTCGAACGGAATGAGCTAGAGAGTTGAAATTTTCAGAGTAGGTTTGGGGGATAAATATCTCGGATAATTTCGTTACTGGGCAAAATCGGACAGAAGGTTTCGGAGTAATAAAAAATAAAAAAAAATTTTATAAAACAAATTCCAAATTAATTTTTTTTTAATAAGCAGTTTTATCATAAGAATCCATTCATATAATTTTCAACTCTAACAAGCTAATACTTTCGGAGATATGATTCTTCAAAATTTCAATGTAAATCGTATTTCACACATTGATATAATTATTCTATGTATGAATTGTCATAATGTCAACTTGACAGAAGGGAATATTGTAACTTCAAAAATATTGGGGTTGAAATACTCGTATTCTAGCGATGCAACGGGGACCTCACCCGAAAATGTTTGAAAATATTACGTAAATATTGAAAGCATAATTCTGTAGTTCGAGAGAGGAGAAAATTTGGTGAACGTTGATCAGGAAATTTTTGATCGATTACAAGGTAATTTTTTATCTATTACTCATCTTCTTTCATACATGTTTTATGGAATACCTACTATTTGTAGGTACTTTAAACCTGTTTTGGGCAATTGTCATACGAAACTTGTTTTTTTGGCGCTCTAGTTCCTCGGAACAGAGTGCTTATCAATTTGCCCAAGTGTCTGTAATTTTGGAATTTTTGGCTGAAAATGGTCTCAAACGATTTGGTTCGACTCACTGATCAAGAATCCGAGTGCGAAATCGATTCTGTCCGGCCGGCCGACCGGCCGTAGGCACGATAACTCTCGAACGAAAGGAGTTAGCGGATTGAAAATTGCAAGGTGGTTTTGGAGCGTAAATATCTCGGACAAGTTCGTTCGATCTATCTGAAATTTAGCATCAAATTGAAGAATCATGACCTTTATACGCATGTGAAGTTTTGTATTGACCAGATTACCGCAAAGTGTAAAAAAAAATTTTGAAAATTTAAAAAAAGTTTTTCCACAATAACTCTCGAACGGAATGAGCTAGGTAGTTGAAATTTTCAGAGTAGGTTAGGGAGATGAATATCTCGGCTAAGTTCGTTATTGGGCAAAATTGGCCAGACTTAATTCGATTTCTTCCATGGTGCAGTTCTCATTCTCATGATTGCTCATTTAATCTTGATAAATAAACTATTATTTGAATTGAATTTCCTTTATGATGCAGCTCTATCATATGTATACATTGATATAATTCCCAACTCAGAGAAACCAATACTTTCGGAGATATAATTTGTCTGTTTGAACTAGAGTGCCAGAAAGCTCCTGTCCACAGGGCTTGAACCCATTTTATTTTACCGTATCTTGAATACGGATGCTGTTACGAATTTTGTTACTACCCAAGTCCTACTAATCTTTGGCGAAAAATTTTTGGATAAAATGGTCTTAGACGATTTGGCTCTACTCACTGATAAATAATCCGTGGTCAAAATCGATTCCGGCCGGCAATAACTCTCGAACGGAATGGCCTAGACAGTTGAAATTTTAATGCATTGATATCATTTTCAAGCCTTACAAGCTTATACTTTTGGATATATGATTTTTCAAAACTTCAAATTTAAATCGTACTTCTATGTTTTCACAGACTGCTGTAATTATTCTTTCTATGAATCCTTATATGATCCGTGTTCATACATGTCTTATTATGTCTACCTATATAAGAAACATGTCAAATTTATTTCTGTTTCGTTACTCATGATATAAAATACCCCGAGAAATACCCCTCATGTTAGTAAGTATTTTATTTACGCTTCTTTGCTTTATCAATATATAGTACAAAGTACATATATACAAACAGAAGATATTTTTGTTCAATTCTATTAACATTAATTTGGATACTTACATGTTTAAAAATAGCCACGAGTTTTTCGATGTATCATAATAGCTCCGATACTTTAGGTACAACAAATCATCAGAAATTATGAAAAGATAAGACCCTGGAAATCCTGGAATTTGGTATTTTGTAATGGAATCCACCGAAATACTTAAATGTAATGTGATATCTCTGTTTCTCCCAAACATGTTTGTCATTCTTGAGAAAAAATAGAACAAGATGGAGATAATACTCACATTCTGCATTAAAACAACAGATATAATGACAGGGCTTTTAAAATTCTTCTCTAAGACATCGGCATTAAGATAGCCAGGCAGTTGAGTTACTCGGTATGAAAAATGTCTGGGCGATACTGTAATCCTATAAAAGCTTGGGGATTTAGTTTCTTCTTGAGTGTCATAGATATTCATCGGAAGATTTTCATAATTTGAATTGTTTTGAAACCTTACGGATACAAATTTAAAAGCACCCTAGTTCTCTTAACGATCAACATGTTTCAGTGATTTTTAACACCGTAAATTTGAATAATTCCACATGTTCACTTATCGCTATAATTGATTTTCATCAAGAGAAGAATGATAAATAAAAAATCGAGAATAATCAGTAACAACATATAGAGTTAAATAGAAAAAATCAGAATATTTTTGATGGAAAAAAATGACAGATAACGCCATTTGAATTTTTTTTATATCACGGATCTCTAGTAAAATAACCACAGATTTCAGAAGTACCTAACTTCTGAAATCTGTGGTTATTTTACTAGAGATCCGTGATATAAAAAAAATTCAAATGGCGTTATCTGTCATTTTTTTCCATCAAAAATATTCTGATTTTTTCTATTTAACTCTATATGTTGTTACTGATTATTCTCGATTTTTTATTTATCATTCTTCTCTTGATGAAAATCAATTATAGCGATAAGTGAACATGTGGAATTATTCAAATTTTCACATATTTATTTTGAATAATATAATAATTGCAGAGTAGCATTTTCAGATTCATTTGATTTGATTGTTGAATTTATCTCAAAAATCTATTTTTATTCGTATACTGATGCGCCTAAAAATTGATTCAGTAATTCAGCAAAATTGATCAAGAGTGAGAAGTTGACGACATCTGTTCGAAGCACCTAATATTTTAAATTCATTATATTTAGTAATTTATTTATGTTTTATTTCGATTCTCGAAAAACTACATTCTCCCATTCTTAGAATATTCAGAAATAAATAAAGATACCTACTCAATAGATTATTAAAATATTATTCAACATACAAATAGATAATTTCCACCTGCACCAGAATAAAAAGAGAATATGATATAGATATAGTAAAATGTAATATTTCTGGAAAAGTATCCCCACTTCAAAATTTCACGTATCGAAAAATTTTAAAAAATTGATTAAAGTTTTTTTTTCGATTCTATCGAAGAGAAATATTTGGAATATTGTACAAAAATCTATTAACAAACAAGGATGACATTCGAAGCTTATCAGCCAGATCGTTTCTCAAGGTAGAAAATTACTGTTTGAAATTGGAAAAAAATATTTCTCAGAAACGTATTAACGAAATAATAAGAAAGTATGAGTATGTATTACTGGGATGATATTTGATCTGCAAAAAAAATTAGCGCAAGGTTCAACTGTCAAGGTTATTGGAAAGAACAGGGTGATAATTTTAAATCTATAGATATCTATATGTAGACACAAATACAGAAAATTCCTTTATTGTTTTCACGAAATAATATACCTCGATACGTTATCATCAATTTCCTTTTTTCCAAACGGGTTTTACCGCTAACGGAAACTAGAATTATCGAAAAAGTCCGGAGACCCCAACGTGCGACCAAGCGCGAAACTGATCGACATAAATTTCTAGAATTTTTCCAGATAAATTACTATCAATTCAAATATAGAAAATCTTCTCTCCATGACATTAATTGAAGTCGAAATTTGAATAGACTACCTAACTTACATCGGTCCAAACAATCGAAACCAAACAAACCTAGTGTTTATTCAAATGTTAGCACCTGCATCTGGGTAGGCGAGGCACTAAACAACGGTGAAACAAAGAGCAAACAATCCCACGGCTCTTCAACTATCGCTGCCCTTTTCACCGAGGTCGTCTTTCTCTGTTGAACCCTTTGGGCACGTTGATGGTTGGCGGATATCCTTTTCGTCTATAAAACTAGCACCTTTTTAATGTCAAAGGACGAGAGATGTGCATTGTTGACTGCAGTCGCCACCTTGTGAGAAAATACGGTTTGGGACCTCTGGTTCTGAAGATTTGATTGAATAATTCCTCGAATAATACACGTTTATAAACGTGCAGTGAAAAAAAAATTATGAAATTTCACAACGAGAATTTAATGAGGAATTTAAATTTATTAAAGACAATACATACTACGAAAATATCAAAACTAATAAGGGACTATAAAACCCAATTTGCCAAGCATGCATTTCGTATGATAAACTACCTACCTTGTTATACACTTATACAGGATGAGTCTTTGACCACTGCATTAATTTTAACCAAAGATTCCTCTCATCAAATGAAACACTTCTTTCACTTAACATTTTTCCAAATTCAGCTCAGGAAAAAGATACAGGCTGTTGAAATTTTGAAAAAAAAACAGTTTTTATTTTGTAGCTTCGACTTTTCGAATAAAATGAATGTTGGCGTAAAGTTTCCTATAACTATGATACATATTTTCCAAATATTAGTTATTTTCCACTTCTACTGGTTTTCTAGTTATGGACTCGTGGATTCATAAAACTAAACGAAATTAGCATAAAGAAAGCATATAAAGTTTTTCTTGAGTCATTTCAAGAATATTCCATCGTTTTAGAACATTATATTATTCTTCATCATTTCTCCCTAAACGCACCGTTTTCGAGATATTCTTCATTGAATGTTTTAAAATGGAAAACTTCAGAAATTTCACTACTTTTATGGATCCGTCCCTGAGCGTTGGAATCCCGAATCAAGCTGTGCTGGTGTCTGCTTAGGGGAAATATTGTAAATATATTATAAATTACTAAAAAATAAAATAATAACGAATTATTGAAAATATCAGTACCTTCACGAAAGAAATTTATTATTGATCAATCATTATTCATTGCTTCATATCGTTCTTCAAGCTCTGCGCGTGTGTGCTAATACCATAGAAATAACTCAACCGGTATCAGATAAGCAACAATTTAACGTTTTTCATTCATTTTCCACGGTAAATGATTATAAACATAGGGAGAGCATCAATAATATTGAATATTCATTACCCTATAAACATTCAATCGCCAATTACCATATTTTTCCGATATCTAAGTATCTGAGGCCTGTAAAAATTATTATTCTTCATTAGCATATTCTTTATTCATCTCCCTCGACTATGTCACATATTATCCGACAGATATAAAAAAATTCGACCGATTTCGGTTGATACAATATGAATGACTAGGTCCTCAACTTCTGACCCCGACAAAACTTGAACTTAAGCGGAAAACCAGTTTAAGCGTGTGGAACCATAACATAAATCAGAACTGAACAATCTGTAGTTTTGTGGAAACGTCTATAGATTTTATCTTTGACAATTTCATAGCCGCCTGTCCAAAGTATCAATTTTCACGGTGAAGGCGAGTTTGAATTCATGGGGAAATTTAAGACGAAGAGTCTTGAGTAACCGGTGTGTCCAGGTTCCTTATGCTAGAGGAAGTGAGAGGAATCAAGTCAAGTGCACTGGATGGAAGGAAGAGGCGTTTAAAAGATGTTCCGAGATCAAGTTGCTGAATTTGTGCACTGCTGTTGGCCAACTGTTGCGATAGGGTATTTTGCATAATGTTCGATTTTTTTAAGGTAGACTTCCATGGGAATATCGTGTTACTACTTCGGCAGAAATGTTCTGATGAATACATGTCCTAAGATCCCTTTGAATTCGTTACGAAGGAATATTTTATTAATTGTGTCTTCACTTGATGGGAATATATCCTTACATAGTATAAAACAAAGTCGCTTCCCGCTGTCTGTTTGTTCCTATGTATGCTTAGATCTTTGAAACTACGTGAAGGATTTTGATGATGTTTTTTTTAGTAGATAGAGTGATTCAATAGGAAGGTGTGTAATTATAATACATGCATAACATATTAGAGAAACACTGATAATTTTAGAGGTTTCTAATGTGATGTCGTAAATAAACACATTTTTTTGCGCTTACATTGCAAACGCTGGCTGAACCCTATGAGATAGATCAAAATAATGTAGTACAGTGTGGTACACCTTAAAAAGGTCTACAAAAAAGTCCGCGATGGTATATGTCTATATCTTAACGATAACCCCCAATAACCATTTTTTATCCTTTACATTCTACGAGAAATAATGGCTTGAATACGAAGCTATTTTTAGCAATACAGCATCGATCCTTATCCAATTAAGTACCTTAAGTGTATTGTGCATTTAATATTGATCAATATGGCCCTTTACAGCATGTAATTTAAATGACGATTTTCGAAGATATCGCAGATTTAAAATGCAGGGACATTGAGGTTGCGGTGGTACCGACCGGGGGGCCGGCACAGCCAGGATAGAGATAGAAATCGAATTCAGAGAGCCAGAGCATCATCTGTAGAGCGTGTGGCTCGCCTCAGCCAGGATAGATGTATTGATTCCCCAAATTCCTCTGATACCATCGGATTTACTGATCCAACTTAAACGCCTATAATTTCCGGTAAAGATATATTTTGCAATGACCATTAATAAATCGCAGGGTCCAACTTTCAACGCAACAGGCTTATATTTGAGCGTTGAGTGTTTTTCACGTGGCCAATTATATGTCGCTCTTTCAAGAGTAACCTCTAAAGAAAACATTTTTGTATTGTCTAACGACAAAAATGCTGTGAGTATATTTAGTGTCAGCATTTCAACCGTGCGAAGCCGGGGCGGGCAGCTAGTTTTTAATAAATAATGATTCAAATTTAAAATTGCTACCAACTTCTCTTTCAAGATAAAAAAATCTTAAAAAGCACTGACGTGAAGTCAGGATATTTTGCGCGCATTCCCTACTTGTTCGTACAATAGTGGCTCGAAGTCATATGCGGAATTTCAGAGAATTCTGACGAATAAATCCTGAAATGTAAATTTTTTTTTTTATTATTATTACATATTATTATTATTTTAAAATTTTCTAGTGATTCCATCTCCACGAAATTTGGCAAAAATGTATTTGTGCGTCAGCATTCCACAAATAACAACAAATTTTCAGATAGGTATAACTCCAAAATCGTTTGACCGATTATGCCTATTAACACACTTAAATGTCACATTCGGATGCACAACCTACCCTGAATATTGCAAATCGCTATCTCTTTCCATTCTCAAATTATCGTGAGGTTATCAATTTGCCCAAATGTCTGTAATTTTCGAATTTTTTATTGGAAACGGTCTCAACTCTCACAACCTAATACTTTCGGAGATATGATTTTTGAAATTTCAATAATTAATCGTTATTTCATGATTTCATAGAATGCTCTAATTATAATTTGCATTGTATGTAAATCCAACATATGATGTGAGTCAAAGAACTACGTTTTGAATTTAATTTCTTCATGATGCAGTTCTATCGAAGTCAAAGCTTTAATAATTGCTCGCTAGTAGCTTGACAAGAGCGCCAAAGCTCCTGTCCACAGGTCTTTCCCATATTTTTTAAAAATTTCTAGTGATACGATCGAAGCATATAGAAATCATTAAAGCAGAATAATAATAATTTATTGCCAATGAACAAGATATATCTTGATATAATTATAATTTATAAATTGAGTTTTTATTGGCACACCCTGTAATGTACTGCGAGAATAAATGAGTATTAATATTTGAAATGTTAATAAATTTCAGTTAGTAACTTAGTATATATGTTACAAAGCAGTGTAATATATTGAGTGCCTTCTAATTTGCTTTGATTTCCACCCCCAATTTTCATCGATCTAAATCATAAACCTCTGGAGGATTATTTCAGGGTACCTGCACCTCCACAGCAAAATATGTAGGTATTGTTAAATTCTAGAGTTTTTTTTTTTTTTAATTGTAAACCATACTTATCGATAAAGATTTTTCTCTAATTCAACTAATATTTAATAATAAATTTTCCATCATTCGAATTACATTTGTTAAAATAATTGTCTTGTGATATCTCTCGAGGAACATTTGAATATTCATATCCGATCAGATATAATGCACCTATCTATTCGGTATACATCGATAAAAAGTTAAGGAAACCTCATTAGAATAATGAACACAACAACCTATAGTAAATTACGTAAGTATGTGGAAGATACATTATTGACCGTACCGGTAACATACTTTGACCTATTGATTCTCAGGTAACGGTAAAGATAGTAATTTGGCACCAATACGACGACACGATTGATATTATTTAATTTTGTGGACAGTTAAGGATTGCACAAACCTTTTGATTTTCTTGAATAAATAAGAATTCCATTTTCTCGAAATAATGAATAAAATGTCTTATTTTTTGCGCGTATGTTCTGGGGAACATCGCGTTATCATTTTGCCCAATAAATGTCTGTAATTTTCGAATTTTTCGCCGAAAAGGGTCTCAAACGATTGGGTTCGACTCTCTGATCAAGAATTCGAGATCAAATTTGATTCTTTCCGGCCGGCCGTTGCCACGATAACTACCGAACGGAAAGAGATAGCGCTTTGAAATTTTCAAGGTAGGTGGCGCATCCCAATAGGACGGACAAGTTCTTTGATGGGCATAATCGGCCCAATGGTTTCCGAGTAATAATTTTGTCTACAACCAATACTAATCCGATCGAATTGTTGTAGAAGTGGTTGTAGAATATAAACCTAAGCGCGTATGTCAAATTTTGTGAACATCGTATCACTAGAAAATTTTTAAAAAATTATTAAAAAATAATATTTACGTCGCGATAACCTAAGAACGGAAAGAGAAATTTTTAGGTTAGGTTGAGAATCTGGATGCGCCATTCGAGTTTGTTTATAGGCATAATCGGCAAAACAGTTTTGAAGTTATACTCATCTGAAATTTGGTTGTTATTTCCTCAATAACTCGACAATATAAAACCGATTCAATTCAAACTTGGGTATTACTTATAGAATGGCAACGCGAAAATTCTTGCAAAATTTTGTGAGGATCGTATAACTATAAAATTTTTAAAAAATCATAGAAAATTATTGAAAAAAAATCTTTGAATCAGAAACTATTCATCCGATATCGCTGAAACTTTGCGAGAGCATTCAGAACCTAACTCTACTACCAAGTTCCAAGTTTGAACATGATCGGATCTATTTTGTTGGAGATCCGAGTAGCTTTGTGTGAGTTTAGTATCTGGATGGGTGATCGTTGCCTCGACAACTCTCGAACGAAAGGAGACAGGGACTTGTAATTTTCAAGTTTTGTTGCATATCTCAATGGAAGAGTTAAGTTCACTGTTGACCATAATCGGCCCAACGGTTTCGGAGTTATACCAATCTGGAATATTATTTCCTCGATAACTCAAGAAAATATAGACTCGATCGAATTGAAGCTTGGCAACTTGTTGTAGCATATCGACATGAAAGCGTGTGTAAAATTTTGTGAGGATTGTACCACTAGAAAATTTTTAAAAAATTACGAAAAAATATTATGTATCTCATGATTCCTTGAGAACGGAAAGAAATAGCGACTTGCAGTTTTCAGGGTAGACTGCGCATCTGAATACGACATTTAGGTTCGTTTACTAGTATAATCGGCCAAATGGTTTTGGGGTTATATCAATCTGAAATTTGGTTGTTATTTCCTCAATAACTCAAAAAATGGAAATCCATTTCCAATTCAAATATGGTTATTAGTTGTAGAATGCCAACGCGAAAATTCTTGCAAAATTTCGTGAGGATCGAAGCACTAAAACATTTTTGAAAAATTATTGAAAAAAAAATTGGTTCAAGCACTGACGTGAAGTCAGAAGCTTTTGCGCGTAGTCAGTGCTTGAACCAATTTTTTATTAATGACGCAATTTTTAGTTGTCATCTGTCAAAAATGACATCTCCTTGTATGACAGCTGTCAAAAAAGTGGGTCATTCAAAATGGAACCTCTAATTAGAGAACCTTGAATATTTTGACGCTAATATTTCCCATCAGGCACTTTGTGAGCTGCTCCTCGTAAATATCGAAGCGCAATCTGATCTGGGTAATCGTTCAGTGCTTTATTGAAAATTGAGATTCTTGTCCGAGTTAACCGTGAGAACACAAGGTAACTCGTGACCAGCTGGTTAAAAAAATAAGTAGAAAGGCAGAACCTAAGCACACATTACGTTAGCGAGGAGAGTCGACCCAAGCATCTTCGATATTTGAACATTTCTAGGCAATTATATGGTTTGATGTTAGCTGGAAGATTCTGTTGGCATACAGGGGGGTATTTCAATTTTATATTACGAAATATGGAATTCCACACGAACTTGTTGTTTTGAATGCAATAGCAAATTTCAGTTTAGCGATGTTATTGGATATGTTTTCACTTATTTCTTTGAAATGTGACAGTGAAATACCTTTTGGGTATTTTAATCATTTATTTGAAATAGTAATTGAAGCATTTCATTCAACATATTTTGTAGACATAATTGTGGAATTTTCCAATGACCTCGACAAACTGAAGTGTAATATTGGATTCAAACCGCAAAATAAATTCGAATTTCAGAATACTTATCAACAAAAAATAAGATTTTCGTTTGGTGTCTGACGAAGGAGTCTCATCTAGTCTCCGAAATAGTTGTTTTATCGATAATGTTGTTTCGGTATTGTTTGTTAGGCAACATTGTTCTATACATTGCTTCTGAAAAATATCTTGTGTTTTTAACGCAGAAGCGTTCGAAAAGTTATCGAGACAACGGTCACCCATTCAGCTACTGAAATCACACATCATTCCGAGAATGATATTCCTATGATACAGTCGAATCGTACGGTTGTGCCATGAAAACTGATGGATTGATATTTATCAAAAATTACCCGTATAGCAGTAATTTTTTTAATATCTAATAATATACGAAAATACTCCCTTTAATTTTCGATCACGTGGGTCTAACATGAAGGATCTATCAACGAAAAATTGGTTCAAGCCCTGTGAACATGAGCTTTCTGGCGCTCTAGTTCAAACAGACAAATTATATCTCCGAAAGTATTGGTTTATCAGAGTTGGGCATTATATCAATGTATTCTTATGATAGAACTGCATTATAAAGGAAATTCAATTCAAATAATAGTTTATTTATCAAGATTAAATGAGCAATCTGAGAATGAGAACTGCACCATGGAAGAAATCAAATTAAAATAGCTGAAATGAATTTGACTCTCTCTTATAGAACAGGATGACATGTACGAGTATGAACACAGATCATATAAATAAGCTTAGATAGAATAATTATAACATTCTGTGAAAACATAGAAGTACGATTCATTATTGAAATTTCGAAAAATCATATCTCCGAAAGTATTAGCTTGTTGGAGTTGAAAATGATATCAATGGATTTTTATGGTCAAACTGCATCTTAAATAAAAATTGAATTTGAAATTTGTTACTTAAAAAAAAATTTTTTTTTCGTTACTCCGAAACCATTTGGCCTATTTTGCGCCCAATAACGAACTCAACCGAGATATTCATCTCCCTAACCTACTCTGAAAATTCAACTGTCTAGCTCATTTCGTTCGAGAGTTATTGTAGAAAATTTTTTTTTTTAATTTTGAAAAATTTTTTTTGACACTTTGCGGTAACCTGGTCAATACAAACTTCACATGCGTATAAAGGTCATGATTCTACAATTTGATGCTAAATTTCAGATAGATCGAGTGATCGGTTGCAGAAATATTAAAAAAAAAATGTGTTTTACTAAAATCGGCCTTAACTCCGAAACCGCTTGATGGATTTCGCCCATTAACGAATTTGTCCGAGATATTTACTTACTCCAAACCCACCTTGCAAACTTCAATTTTCTAACTCCTTTCGCTCGACAGTTATCGTGCCGGACCGGCCGGACAGAATCGATTTCGACCTCGGCTTCTTGATCAGTGAGTCGAACCAAATCGTTTGAGACCATTTTCAGCCAAAAATTCGAAAATTACAGACATTTGGGCTAATTGATAAGCACTCAGTTCCAAGGAACTAGAGCGCCAAAAAGTGTAATTCCCTTTCCGGGATTTGAGCCCGCCTTCTCTCGTTCCGAAACCAAAAACTCGACGGATTAGACCACCGAGCTATCGGGCTCCTCGTACGATCTTGTCGATGTCCGGTATTAGAATAAAACGTCGGTACTTACCTGGGATATATATTCTTAATTTTCACTTTTCGACATAAAATCGCCACATGGGGGTTTATTTGACGGCTTTTTACCCTTATCTTCGCTTTTCGTCAACTTTCAGGCCCGAAAACTGCCTAGAAAGGCCGTTTTCAGACCCCGTCTCTCTAAGTCGATTTTGACGTTTCTCGAACCAACTATTAGCAAGGAATTAGACAATGTCATGTCTCAGGAAAATAAGTTGACATTATGACAATTCATACATAGAATAATTATATAATTATGAACCAAAAAATCCCTTTTTCTTTGGACCTAATGGAAGACGAGTAGACAAATCATTAATCTCCGTGGGAAAATTTCGTGTTAACTCAGACTAATTTGATAGATACGGATCTGCAGATGATTTTGATCCCGCACAGGTGAATCGAATATGGAAAACCTGCTTGAGGAATCTTCGCGAATGCGCTCCTAACCTTTCGACCGTTATTCTCCGTTTCAGTAATTAAAAGGTCACTTTGTTGCATGAGCCAAGTAGGTACCTATGTTTTTTCATGCGGATCTAACATGGTATGAACAACCATTACATAATTGCTCGCCCGCAGCTTTAACTTCAATCTTGGAAGATCGTTCAATTGCAGTTTGCAATCATGTAAAGTTCCCAACTTTTCCTTCATTAATTCTGATGATGAACCTTGCGAATCGAGGGAAAATTTTACTATTAATGTGCATATACAGGGTGAGTCTTGGACCACTGCATTAATTTTAACCAAAGATTCCTCTCATCAAATGAAACACTATTTTCATTTAACATTTTTCCAAATTCAGCTCAGGTAAAAAGATACAGGCTGTTGAAATTTTTAAAAAAAATCAGTTTTCATTTTGTAGCTTTGACATCCTTTTTTCGAATAAAATGAATGTTGGCGTAAAGTTTCCTGTAACTATGATACATATTTTCCAAATATTAGTTATTTTCTACTTCTACTGGTTTTCTAGTTATTTACTCGTGGATTCATAAAACTAAACGAAATTAGCATAAAGAAAGCATATAAAGTTTTTCTTGAGTCATTTCAAGAATATTCCATAGTTTTAGAACATTATATTATTCTTCATTCGAACGAAAAGCCCACCTACTTTTTTAAAAAACCAGATATTTTGACGTGAGAATTTTTGATTGAAAATTAGGCTGCTTTTTCGATATTAAGTCAAATTAAGGTGAAAAAAAAATATTTTAAAGCCAAAAAATTACAGTGTATTTTAGACATGAAAAGGTAAGTTTTTACCAAATTTGGTGAGAAAAAAAAAATTTTAGTAAAAGATAAAAATCAAAAACCAAAAACGTGGTTATTTGAATTTTTCACATAAATTTTGAGGTTATGGGAAAAAAGTGTGAAGACAAAAGTTGTAGATCGTTTTATTACCTACAACTTTGCCATCCAACTTTTTCCATAGAACTTGTAGTTTTGCCGGAAATCGAGATAAACCGTTTTTTACCCTTAAAAACTCGCCCTCTTCCCCTTCCCAAACTCAGATCGCCCGTAAATTATTTTTCCTATCATTTTTGTTATATTCTCTTCCTTTTCCAAGGGGTTTTACCATACTATATATTTTTTTCACTTTTTATCATGTTTGAAGACTTCTCGACTCTGGTCTAAATCTGTTAAATCTGTGCGTCTAATCTTCAAACCAATGAATTGTTCGGAAATGAACAATAATTCTCAAATCGAAAAGAACCGCTGGGTTCACGTTGCAATAAGTTTATTGTACATGGGACTAGAAAGTGGGTTATTACATAGGTTAACTACGTTATTACTGCACAAAGGTGTCGGTTGTTCATTTTCAATCATCATCATCATCTGTAATTTACTGGCATTGCTTTAATAAAGAGGAATCATAAAAAGTCTTGAACATTCATACGTTTAATGTTCTCAGAAGAGCTGAAAAAGGTCAAAGTGTCCGCAATAAGGATGTATTATTTGCAGAAATTTTTAAACAAAAAAAGTTCACTGGAAATCACTGACGTGGGCAGTATGCCTTGACGCTCTTGTTCCAATTTATAACCAGAGCGGTTACCCACCCAGGTGCTGAGCTTACCCAACGCTGCTTGACTTTCAGGATGAAAAATATTTTTTCCCAATATTTCCAAGCATATATATCTGATCGAGTTCAGATCTAGAACTTGGTTGTAGAAAGAAGGTTTGAAGGCTCTTGAAAAATTTCAGCGATATCTGAGTGATAAATTCTGCCATACAGAATCTTCTTTTTCAAATTTTCTAGTCACAAAATTTTGCATAAGATTGAATTTAGTTGTTTGAATTGTTTGAATATCATGGATAACATATCCATGGTAAATTTTTGAAACTTTCTTAACATTCCACCCCAAATAATAATTAATTGGTATTTTTCCCAACAGTTCATATAAAGCAAGGAAAATATAGGTATTGGGAATGCCTACATACAGGGTGTCCCGGCACTAAGTAACTCTTTCTCAGGTGTGAATAAAGCATGTAAAGACGAGTCAGGAATGCTTTAAGCTAAGCTCCAAGTTTGAACACGATCGGATCTATATTGTTGGAGATCCGAGCAGCCTTGTGTGAGTTCAGTAGCTAGATGGGTGACCGTTGCCTCGAAAACTTTCGAACGAAAAGAGATAGGGACTTGCAATTTACAGGGTAGGTTGCGCATCCGAATGGGAGAGTTAAGCTCGTTGTTGGGCATAATCAGCTCAACGGTTTCGGAGTACCCATTATTAACTCGATTACTCATTAAATACTGACCCGATCGAATTGAAACTAGTTGTAAAATATCGACATAAAGACGTAGTGAAATTTTGCAAGGACAGTACCACTAGAATATCTCACGATAACTTGAGAACGGAAAGAGATAGCGACTCACAATTTTCAGGGCGCGTTGCGCATCCGAATGCGACATTTGAGTTAATTGACCTAATCGGAAAAATGGTTTTGGAGTTATACTCATCTGAAATTTTGTTTTTCTCCATTACTCAAAATATACGAATCTGATCCAATTAAAACTCGGTGATTACTTGTAGAATGCCGACTCAGTAATTTTCTCGGAATCTCGTGCATATCCTATCCTGGAGTTACTTGAGGCGTAAGTTTTTTCGTATTTCAATTCCACAAGAATACATATGTCAGAATTAAATAAGGGGTTTTCCAATAAGAGGTGTTATTTTGAATAGCCCGCTATTTCGGAAGATGTCATTTTTGAAGCTGTCATTTTTTGACATTTGACAAGTAGAAACTACGCCATTAATAAAAATGGAACGATACACGCTCCAAGAACCATTGAAATTATTAAAATTCACTAGAAAAATGGAGAAAATTTTGCTGAGACGGATCGTAAAACTCGAATATTTTTGGGTCGTCTTGAAGCACCTTGTTGGACCGCAATAAAGAAATTGGCGGAAAAATTCGAGCTGTTGGGACAAGTTAGTTATGTGAAGAATAAAACCCATGCACGTCGCTCGAGAACAGCCGAGAATATTACTGCTGTAGACGAAAGTGTTGAAGAAAACCCAGGTTTGTCCATTCGTCGTCGTTCTTTGGAATTAGGCATTCCACAAACGTCATTACACCGTATTTTGCATAAAGATTTAGGTCTTAAGGCTTATAAAGTTCAGGTAACACAAGAACTCAAGCCGGCAGATCATCAACAACGTCGTGTCTTTGCTGATTGGGTCGTTGAAATGCATGAAAATGATCCGGAATTCCATCGAAAAATCATCTTGAGTGATGAGGCCCATTTCCACCTCGGTGGTTTCGTCAACAAGCAAAATTGTCGCATCTGGGGCTCGGAAAACCCAAGAGTTATTGTTGAAAAGCCTCTCTATCCTCAACGTGTGACTGTTTGGTGCGGTTTATGGTCCGGCGGAGTCATTGGACCTTACTTTTTCGAAAATCAGGCTGGAGCAACAGTTACGGTGAATGTATTGCGCTATCGAGAGATGATTAATGATTTTTTATGGCCGGAATTGGATGGTATTGATCTGGACAACGTTTACTTTCAACAAGACGGCGCTACGTGCCACACAAGCAACGAAACCATTGATCTTTTGCGGGAAAAGTTTCCAAACCGTGTTATCTCTCGAAGAGGTGATCACAATTGGCCGCCGAGATCTTGTGATTTAACACCTTGCGACTTCTTCCTTTGGGGCCACGTGAGAGAAAAGGTCTACGCCAATAGCCCAGCGCCGATTCAAGACCTCAAAGATGGAATTCGTGAGGCTATCGAGGACATAGGGCAGCCACTTTGCGATTTGGTTATGGAAAATTTCATTAAAAGGATATGGTCCTGTAAGCGGGGTCGTGGTGGTCATTTGCCTGATGTTATTTTCCACTATTAACGGCATAGCTTCTTCTTTATAATGAAATAAACATCCGATCATTTATATTGAAAAATGGCATTTTTCTTTGAATATCAAAATAACACCTCTTATTGAAAAATCCTGTAGGTACTGAAGTCTGTCATTTAAATGGTATGAAATGTAATCATACATGTAAACATTAAGAATAATGATTTTCTCAGTGCTCTTTATTCAATGATTTGTTTTAGCCCTGTGGCAATCGGTACTGCAGCTGCACGAGTATTTTAAAGGTCCTGATTCCACGTCAGGGGCCATCAGAATGCACTTTACTTCGAATTATGAGCTGATATAGCCAATACTATGCTCACAGTATACTTCGGAGGAGAGCTATGCTCCCAAGGCTATTGAGAACAATTCAAAATTGTAAATTTCATGATGTAATCCTCTATTAAAACTGTTCATTGTTTCGAAAAAAAATTGCATCTTCCAATACAAAATTCTGCCATTCTCCGAATGAATCAATGTCGTATACAACAATTATAGATTTCTTGGCTGATTCCCTCCATAACGTGTCAAATTCATTCATTAGTTTCTGAGAGGAAATCAAGATAGCTTTGTACAATACTTTAATAGACCCATCATCATCGTCCTCGCGACGTCTTTCTCTTGATCAGTTGATTGAAAACCTTCGAAAATATCAAGATAGCCTAATATCCGATTGTTCTATTCGGAACTCGTAGAGAACGAACGAAACTTTCACATGGCATACTTGATGTTCCGAAGACCTTTGAGTTATTTGAAATTCGAGAAACAAAGCGTGCTGATTTGGATGACAAATGATCCAAGACCACTAAACAAATTGCGGGCAGGTGAAAAATATTGGTTTTACAATTGACTGATTGCTTTCCTTAGAAATTCACGATACTGGGATAGAATAGTGTGTTTATTTTAGCTGCACCAGATCTTCCGATGTATATATACTGCTCCACAAAAGTTGAGGAAGTTCAGACAATGAGACCGTTTTAAAAGTTTCCATTTTTTTTCACCAATTTTTTAAACATGAGAAATCTAAATGTTTACTCACTTATCTAACTCAATCTTTTGCCCATTTCTTTATAAGTTTCGCAGATTCAAGTGAAAATTTATTTTTAGTATTTGTAGAGCAAAATCAACCACAGCCTGACAATGCCTTCGCTTACTCTAGATCAGATTGTTGAAGAAGCCTTGATCATTTTTTCTCCAGAGTTGCGGTAAATACCGTCTAAGTTCTTAGAGTGTATGTGGAGGTGGTTAATGAGAATCCAAAGTTCTTTGTAGCTGTAGCGCCCAAAAATGGGAAATTTGGCCCAATAGCAGCATGTAACAAAGGAATAATATTTTCAATGACTTGCGCCTTATTCACAAAGTATTCAATCTACAACTGACTCGTTCAAGCTCCTAGGAGTTTCTAAGAGATCTCCTTGGGGAAGACCTACGAGGGTCAGTTTAATCATAATCATGTCATTAGCAAGTGCGCCAACACAGATTGACTTCACTATAAAAGAAGTAAAAAAGCTAAAAAGCCATTGACGTGGGGTCAATCTGCTTTGGTGCGCTTGCTAAAGACATGATTATGATTATACTGACCCTCCTAGATGTTTCCCACAGAACCTAGTTTGTTAAGATTACCCAGGCTGTTCCTTTTCATCTTTGAACTAATGATGTTGGACTTGAAGAGTTCAACACTAAAATGCTGCTTCACTGTCAGTGTGGATCGCTGTCACATCTCTTTGGGCAGCTCATTTCTAGATTGAATTGCAGGCATCTCATAGATGCGTGTATTTCCGCCTTAAATACGCTGAGGTATGAGCCCATTCCAAGATCAGCTACTATACACAGCATCGACATCTTTCCGTGAGTGTAGATTTAGTTTTTTACTTGATAGCTAGGTACAGAGCACTTCACCTTTGTTCAAATGGCTTAAAATGAATGAATTCTTGCGTATACATTTGTTCTGAATCTATTTGTTTCATATAATATGTGATATGAACATTTGATCTTCATTCGTATTCATTAATTCAACCGATAATCACCATGAATCTGAACTCAGGAGCTTAATTAAAATCTTAAGAGTTCGGCGAACTCAATTATGTATTTCAACTCATGCCAAAACGAACTAATCAAAATCTCAAATGGGATGATTCATGCATAGTTAGCTTCCGCACACGATCCATCAAAAAAAAGACATCGAGTAAATTAAAAAGCATAAGGAGTATAAACCCAACGCTGTCAATGCACTAAGTAACTTGATCGGGGCACTTCAATTCGAAGAACTCACGTAATTTTTTGAAAACGATACGCTCGTAAGACACTCCTTCCTGTCGATAAGACTTGAGGAGTAAGCAAACAGAGTGTTGAATTTCCGAAGATAAAGATGAGGAATTATGTGGGCCCCACATAGAATGTTTTCTAATGGACGATGTTTTATTATACCGGTTGGTTTTCATTGGATAATACAAATGATTTAACGGCTAAATATTCGTGTCAAATGTCATTCATGTATCTCTCGAGGTATGTCACATAATGATCATGCGTTATCAAGGTTCAATTCTTGAAAAGGTCAGAGAATTATTGTTCTAGGATGGGCTTCGATAGTTTCTCCTAGTTGGGTTTATCACCTCGAGTAGGGCTTCACACGAGAATATAAAAAATCTTGTCTCAGTCTCGCCAATTCCCAAAAAATTAAGTCTCGGTCTCGTCTCGTTGTCAGTTGTCTCGTCTCGTCTCGCTTAATTCTAAATGCGATAACAAAAAATATCATAATATGCTATGCTTGTGAAGCTATGTTTGTTACGCTCTTATACAAAAATATGTATGCATGTAGCTAATTTAAAACACTGTTAATTTCATATTTTAAATTACTCGATGACCAAGAATTCAAACATACTCACGCTTGCATCACATCATCTTTCAATGATGTATGTGTTTTTGCCATGATCATACCTGCTGAGGAAAATAATCTTTCAGCAGGTACGGATGTAGCCATTAATAAATCATCTTAGAAAGTGTGGGAACTTTTTCATGCACTTTCCACCACTCAAAAATACAATTTTGATTTCTATTGGCTCTTTTTAACAGCAAATGTTCTTCAAACTCAGCTTTCCCATGTTTCGAAGGTTTTGTTGATGTTATGAAGAGGTTATCGATGTCGATAACATTTTATACAATTTTTCGTCCACTCAAAATGTTGTTTTATTGATATAACGAATCACTATACTCAAAAAATTAATTGGTCATTGTCGTTGAAAATGTTGAAAGTATTGAAAGTGTTAAAAATATGAAAATTTATATAATTTCGTGGATGCTTTCAAAATGTATTCATCACAGCATTATGCAGAATTCGAAGAGGAGATACTGCGCGAAGTCGGAACGAAACTTATTGAAATCTTCACATTATACCGCCCTAATCTGACTCTACACAACGCAGTAGGCTGGTCTTATCCTTATTTGCATTCCTGACGACCCCAAGGCTACATTCGGTAAAACATTATAATTAAACCTCCCATCGTCCTCCGAGACATTGACAATGGATAGTTCTAGGTGGTATCTTCTAAGTTATGCAGACCAAGATAGATGACCCACCTACCAACGCATAATTAAATTCGGATCCCCCTCGTACAACAATTAACGCTCAAGTGATGAAAACGAACTTAGTAGGGTCCTTATCTAATAACCTTCAAATTCATGCACATCCAGACCTTGAGATGCACGTAATTTTCATATCAAAGGAATAGTTCAGATCGTTTAAGGACCCCCTGCGACTAAGGGTAAGTTATGAATGTTATCTGGGTGCAATTGGAGGGAGCGAGGAGGAATATCATTCGGGGATCTTCTTTGATCTTTCTACAGTGAAAATAGCACTCCGGAAATCTTTGATGTCATTGTCTGAATTAAAATTCTAAATTGATTTTTAGGAATTCATTTTGATCTCAGACAAAAGAATCTTAATTTGGATGTATGCAACTGTACTTTATTACTTAGTAATAAATGTAAAAGAATTCAGTATATTTTATGATTGAAGAGAAGTTTTTTAACTCGGTATTTATATCGTAGGCCAAGGTACTTTATTAATTTTATTGATCGTGATCATAAATCCTGCATGAAAATAAATTGTCATGTTTAATTATGCTATTTGAGACTATTGAAAATGTCGTTATTGGCGTCCGCATAAATAATGGGACAACATAATCAATATCTTCAATGAAATAAATAATACCTCACTGCATTTCTCAAAAATTAATTATTTCCTTAGCGGTTCTCCATTATGTGATAGAAAAGATCTCTTTAACTGTTTTTGAGTTAACAAAAAACAAAGCTATTTATATGTTTTCGTTCCTTAACATACTAAGAGAACAATTTATGTAATTTTACAGATATAGGACCAATTACTTTTTTTTAAATAAATAGAAAATATTAAATAACTTATATCAATTTCTGAATAAAGAACTAAGTATGATATATTAGTTAATAATATTAACAATTTTTGCGCGGATGTTCTGGTGAACAGCGTGCTTTGAGTTTGCCCAAATGTCTGTAATTTTATAATTTCTATCATCACTAGAAAATTTTTAAAACAGAGAACTATCCGTCCGATATCGCTGAAATTTCGCGAGATCCTTGAAAACCTAACTTTACAGCCAAGTTCCCAATTTGAAAACGATCAGATCTATATTGTTGGAGATCCGAGCAGCCTTGGGTGAGTTCAGTACCTAGATGGGTTACCGTTGCTACGATAGCTTACGAACGGAAAGAGATAGGTATTTGCAATTTTCAGGGTAGGTTGCCCATCCAAATGGGACAGTTAATTTCGTTGTTGGGCATAATCGGCCAAACGGTTTCGGAGTTATACCGATCATGAATTTTGTTGTTATTTCCTCGATAACTCAAAGTATACAAATCCAATCCAATTAGAACTTGGTAATTACTTGTAGAATGCCGATTCGCTAATTTTTGCGAAATTTCGTATCGCTAGAAAAAAATTCAAACTTAGTTTCCTTAAAAAAAATTATATTTCAGAAACTATTAGTCAGAATGCGCAGGAATTTCGCACATACCTTCGAGCCCTCCATTTTACAATTGAGTACCGAATTTCAGCTGTATCGACTTCGTATGAGGCATGAATAGACAATGGAGCATGACCCTAATCGGTATTTTTAGATTTTCACAAAATTTTACATTTGCAATTCTTGATATTGACAAAAATGACATTACTTCATTGGATTATTGACAAGGTTTATTTTCAAAAATCGTAGATTGGCCAAGTTTCCCCAAAGCAACTCTTGGATGATGCTTTTCTCTTTTATTGCATCTCTGAACTTCTGGCCACAAAACACCTTCAAATGACCTCCTTATCAGCGCCATTACACGCTCAAACATACTGAACAACAAAAGGTACATCATTATATTATGTAAACTCAATCTCAAATCTTAACAACCTATCAGTTTACGCATCTCTACGTGTAGACTAAGCTTAAAGTTGTGGGGTACCTTGTACCATTCGAACAACTACAAAATACAACCCACATAGCACTTTCACCACGAATATAAAACGTAGAGAAGTCTCATATTACAATTGATACAATTCCCCGAAAATGCGCGACGAATCCTATCATTCCTAATCCCATACCACGAATGATTTTCTCATGGCATCAAAAGGGTTCCGAAAATGTCAACCTGCAAAATGGTAGGTATGTGTGACAATAGAGTGAAGGTCGTGGGAACTTTTAGTGGATACGGCATTGAAAATTTTAACACCTGTATGTTTTACGATATTGATACAGGTAGAGCTTTTCTCGGTAGCATTTTGCGATGATGGTCAGTGGTTATAAAGCGTGAGGATTTTGACCTGGATGACCATGATGATGAATATGAATTTATTGTAAATTTTGAAAGAAAACACAACATTTTTCTGTATGAAAGAATAATAATAGTAAATTACCTTTGTCTATTTCAGTATCGTAATGAGTTCATTACAGCACTATAAACAGTGCTGTAATGAAATAATTCCCGCATTGTTTCTAGTTATATTTTTCGTTTTGTGGTAGTCAGCACTGACATTCGATCCTATCAAATTTCAACACACGTCAATTGTCAATATAATATAATCTGGATATGTATAAGGAAATAATTGTTGAGGGGTAAAGTTTTATTTTCATTAAAAAATAAGGTAATAGAGATTTCCTAGTTGCTAATTTTGAATCATTCATGCTATGAGAAAACTGTTTTAAATTTGATCTCCATGCCGTACGTACGATTCAAATTAAAAGTCCTTAATCTGTCAACTTTCATAGCAGTCACACCAACTGCCAAGTTACAATACAAAAGTCACTAGGGTGTATAATCCATCAACAGTATTTTGCAAAGCCTGAAATAGAGAAAATATCGTCAATACTCGTTGCAGAAGGCAATTCCAACACTCATGCTCAATTTCGCATTCGTGGTTGAATAAGTGTCCATTCTGCAACTTGTTTTAGAATATACTATTATTCAAACGCTATTTTTCTACTAATATAATACATTGATCAAAAAGTTTCCAGACTAGCACATAGATTGCATCACAAATCTAAAGTCATTCGATAGCGCCATCCTTTAAAAGGTTATGTGTCAAAATTTCATGACAATCGGACCACCCGTTCTCAAGTTATAGCTATTTGTGCCAAGCTACCTTATGGCATAAAAATTTCACTTATGACTGAAAGGTTTTTTTCTGGGTTTTCTCTCCCAAACTCTGAAAAATATCTATGAAATAAAAATTAATTATTTTGTGATTTGCTTCTACGTAAGAAACACAGGATATTTGTCAGAAGCAATCAATTGAACAATGTTGCCTAACAAACAACAACGAAACAACATCAACGAAGAAACAACTATATCGTAACGTTTCGGAGTCTATATTAGACTCCTTCGTTGTTGATTGTTAGGCAACATTGTTCAATTGATTGCTTCTGACAAATATCCTGTGTTTCTTTCGCAGAAGCAAATCACAAAATAATTAATTTTTATTTTATAGATATTTTTCAGAGTTTGGGAGAGAAATCCCAGAAAAAAACCTTCAATAATGAGTATACCTCCCACAGTATCCTTTAATGATTATTCACTTATGACATCATTCATTTTTACAGAGTGACGTCATATTTTTTTTAAATGACCCCCCAAATTTTTACTGCTGCTTTATTCGACGGTGCGTAAAAAATTGTTACCGTAGATAACAATTCTTTACACCATCATTTAAGTAAGTTGTGTAATAAAGCAGCAAACAAATTTAGGGTATTTATTTAAAAAAAATTATGTAAAATTTGTATGCCATAATATGGTTAATTAAAATTGACCTGTCCGAACGTTTTGCTTGAAAACATTCAACAACGCAGTTATGAATTTTGTTCCTTACTTTATCCACATACTGTATATGATTCATTTAAAAATATCACAGAATCAATATCGAAATGAAAAATTGAAACAAATTAAGAAATTTTAAGAAATAAAAAAAGAAAATGCAAATCCATGGGAAGAGTAATAAAAAAAAGTTTTCGCATTCAAAGATTACAATTGTAGGGAGTGTGAGTGATGTAACAGAATAATATATAGCATTTTAAATTGTGACTGCGTTGTAGGTACATGATCGTGTAAACTTCATTCCAAAACACCAATAACCTTATACCTGTGCCAATTATTAAAACTTCTTATCGAAAATTTGATGTGAAATCATCCGAATCTCCCATTAAATTCACCTGTTTAAAATTATCATACAATCTTCAAAAGGGTTACGATTAAAGCGTGCCTTCCATAACCCATATGGCATTTACAAAATTTCCCCCAAACTCCCCTATTCGCAGCTATAATATTCGATTTCCTTCGATGACTCAAAGGTGTCGTATTAAATAGAACTTATCATGGTAAAACAAAACCCTAACAACTGTCTTCTTTCGTTTCAGACAAGCCTACAAAGTGCGTCGCAGTTCCTCTTTTCCGCCCTTGATGGAAAGGCATTCCTACGATCGGCAACTGTTTTACTTCCGCCCTCGTGGCCAGACACATGCGCGCCGTCAAGTGTAACGTCAGGTGCCGGAGAAACAAGTGATATCACGATACTGCCGAGGGATCCCACAAGAGGGCAGTTGTGGACCCAACAATCTCTGGGATGCGGACAGCCAGGCGATCAGATCTACATGAGCTTTGAGAGTTTGTTGAAGGCTGATAATAAATTAGGTGAGACTTTAGGATACCAATAATATACAGGGTGAGTCTTTGACCACTGCATTAATTTTAACCAAAGATTCCTCTCATCAAATGAAACACTTTTTTCATTTAACATTTTTCCAAATTCAGCTCAGGTAAAAAGATACAGGCTGTTGAAATTTTGAAAAAAAATCAGTTTTTATTTTGTAGCTTTGACGTCCTTTTTTCGAATAAAATGAATGTTGGCGTAAAGTTTCCTATAACTATGATACATATTTTCCAAATATTAGTTATTTTCTACTTCTACTGGTTTTCTAGTTCTGGACTGGTGGATTCATAAAACTAAACGAAATTAGCATAAAGAAAGCATATAAAGTTTTTCTTGAGTCATTTCAAGAATATTCCATCGTTTTAAAACATTATATTATTCTTCATCATTTCTCCTTAAACGCAACGTTTGCGAGATATTCTTCATTGAATGTTTTAAAATGGAAAACTCCAGAAATTTCACTACTTTGATGGATCCGTCCCTGAGCGTTGGAATCCCGAATCAAGCTGTAAACCACGTTACCATGCCTTATTCTCGTCCGCCAACTATGTCATAGATAATTTATATGCGGAAGTGTATTAGCACATTGTGAAATATTTAAACGCTTGTAACTTTTTACCTGAGCCGAATCTGGAAAAATGGTAAATGAAAAAAGTGTTTCATTTGATGAGAGGAATCTTTGGTTAAAATTAATGCAGTGGTCAAAGACTCACCCTGTATATTGTTAAAATTACTAATTTTAAAAATAATAATTTTGCTCCGGCTTTTAAAGAATTGAATTTATAGTGAAATATTGGAATATTATTTGAAACTCTAGTTTTTTTGGGATATTCTAATTAATGAATTAAGAAAATAAGTTTGGAATTAATTCAACTGAGTTAACAGATATCAATCTTGAATACAATAAAGGAATTCATTATTATTGAAAAAAAAATTATCATAAAAACTAAAACTATAACCTTATCCTATAATTTAGTATTCTTACCATCTTTGAAGTTATTAGGTTGAGTTTGGCACTTCATTTGCCCCTTGACTGTCGTGGATCAGAGATTGATATGAAAGTATGAATATTTTCATAGTTCCTTAATTGAGAAAACACTGAACCTAAACTGTAACTGTAATAATGAATTTCGTTTTATTTTCAGGTCGTTCAATGGTCAAACAATTCGCTATGTATCGCTATGGTGTTTTCGAAGAACAGGGATATTTCAATGATCCAATATATCCCCTCTGTTACTTCGACGATGACAAGAAAGAAGGAAGATTAACTGGATGTTCAGATCTTCCCCTAAACGACAAAGGGTAAGCATTCTTTGTCTATATTAGGTACTATTGTGACTGAAACCTAGAGGTGGCCTCTAATTTTTGGCTTTTTATTATTACTATTAGAACGGGGTCGTGAGGCTTGGTCCAGCCCTTCAGAACTGATATTTTTTCTATTGCCCTACTTATTCAATCCCAAAGTCGTTAACGTGTTAACATACCTGATAACGTCCTTAGGACTCTTAGCTATCACGTCTTGAGGACTTAGAAGTGGCTCACCCATATGCTTGCCAGCTCTGGGGATTTGCAAACTATGTATTCGGCAGTTTCCTTTTCCGATCCACAAAGCCTGCATGTTTCATCTGCTGGCTCATATGGTACAATCGGTATTTTTACCTAAACTGTCCTCTTAGCGGCCTCGCCGCTGGTCTCTACTAGTCCCTTCATCCTGAAATACAAGAGGTTATCTTTCCTAAAGCGTTATCCAGAAAGGCTGGTCCTCTCTTACCAGGTACATTTCATCAGCCAATCTTCCTAGTGACGGAAAGATCAAGAAAGTATGCATCGAAAAGAACTTCACTACGATGATCGGTAGGAAGAAAGACTGGGACAGGGAATCCACCACCCAAGTTATTAAAAGAAATGCCATTAAATGGTATACAGACGGGTCAAAAAACGATACAAGAGCTGGCGCTGGAGTATATGGGCCAGGCACCAAATGCTCACTATCGCTTGGCTCCTATCCGAGTATCTTTCAGGCAGAAGTACTTGCAATAAATGGATGCGTGGAAATGAACCTAGAAAGAAACTATCAGAGATGTGATATAGCAATCCACTCTGACAGTCAAGCTGCTATTAAAGCTCTGAGCTCTCATGTTATCGAGTCCAAGCTAATATGGGAGTGCCGAATAAAACGCAATGAAGTAGGCAAGAACAACAGGGTCTCCTTGGTCTGGGTTCCTGGTTACGCGGGAATCATAGGAAACGAGGAGGCCGACACATTCGCCAAGAAAGGGACACAAACTCCCTTTATTTGCCCGGAACCCTACTGTGGGGTTGGTATAGATACTCCTACAAAAGTGAATTCCGGATGAAAGAAGAAACTGAAAGAGGTACTTTCTGGAGATCTCTCCCCAAGAAATTCCTCGGGAACTTTGATACTGTCAGATCCAAAAAATACTTGGACCTCGGTAAGAACACGCTGCACCTCCTCACTGGTTTTCTCACAGGGCACTGCGACCTTAGGAAGCATATGATAAGATTAGGGCTAGCAGAAACTGACGAGTGCAGATTCTGTTGGGAGGAGCATGAAACTCCTGATCACCCAATAAGGGAATGCCTCGCCATATCAAACCATCGCAAGGAATGCTTTGGGCAAGAAATCTGCAGGAGCGAAGGAGTAGGCTCCTTGAACCCATCCCAGATACTGGAGTTCATCAGAACTCAAGAACTGGAAGGCGAGCTGTAGATGGTAATCATCGACACCCCTGACGGGGGGCACAATAGACATTAAGGTAGCAGTGCAACGTTACCCCCCCACAACAATATACAATAAAGCGTTATTCTCTGTCTTTCTTGCTCATCAACATTTCATTGTTTCCCAAAAGAGTGACTTAAGTCATGTGTTTTTTTTTTCAGGATTTGCAAAGGAGAAAAGATGTTCTACAACGCTTCATCGATGGTCAACTCTCACGCAAGAAGCTCCATCATCTTCGCACCAGAAGCGCCCTCCGTTTCGATGTTCTGCGACTCCGGGAACCACGACAGAATCGCGCCCACCAAACAAAATCTGATTTGCGACAGACGTAGCATTCTCGACGTCGTACTGAGCCACGAAGATTTCAAAACTGAAAACGGTACGGACGAATCCATGAGTCACGAAATCGCGGACACAACGCCGAAAATAAGTTACAAGAGGCAACTGTTGACCAGATACGTGTTCGTCATCGAAAGTACCAAAGATATGATGCAGCGTGAATCTTGGTATTACATGAGGTTGGCCTTGACGAGCTGGGCTTCGAACCAGTTACCCAACAACACTGAATTAGGGTTGGTGTTGGCAGACATCAAATCTACCAGAGCGTGTGAACTTCTTGACGGCACTATCCACCCCAATGGCGTTGGAAGGAATACCGACGCTTTCTACTCCGCCATCCCTTACACAGCTAGTGATTCCGGCAAACCTGCATGCCTCACATGCAGTCTTAAGGATGCAATGGACATGTTGAATCAGAGAACTAATGCCAATGGTCCAGCGAACAACGTAATCGTCATAATTTCACCTGGCATGGATAACAGTCCACAAATGGAATCTTTATTGAAAGAAGTGAAGAAGTCTAACATCAAGATTACTTCTATCAACTATCCCCATATAATCAGAAGTAGTTCACTCAACCTCCTAGCAGAAAGAACTGGAGGATCTGCTTATACTGTACTGGAACAGAAACTGAACGTTGAATCTACGCTTCTCACTACTTATTTCGAACTTTTGAATGTTTTGGCTGATATTTCAAGAAAATACTATTCTGGTAGCCTTTCGGATCTACCCATAGAGGTGAGTAAAGTTACAGTAGGACTATACATAAAATAAATTCAGTGGCGGCTGGTGATATTTTTTTTCAGGGGGGCGCTGATTCAAGAATAATAAAAAGTATCTTAAAATGAAACTCAATCCTTCTGTTTTTGTCGCAGATTAACTTCTCGATCACCTTTTCGTTGAAGTCAGGAATGTCTTTAACTAAATTTTGTTCGATGGAAAACATTGCGAGCGCCGTCAGTCTTTCTTCCGACATTGTATTCCTTAGAAACGTCTTGATCAATTTTAAAGTAGACAAACATCTTTCAGTTTCTGCGGTTGTCACTGGCATTGATTTAAAAATAACCAAAAGTTTACATATTTCACAAAACGTTGAATCCAAACCATACGACACTATATTAAATTTAAAGCAACCCGCCACGTTCTCGTTTTCTTGCGTTATTAATCGAGTTTTCCGACTCATTATGAACACGTAGTGCAAGATTGCATTTGCCACACAACTTCAGAATATCGATAATTTTTGACAGGACGTATTGGTTTTTTGATACCATTTCTTGGTGCTACGAATATTTTCGACATATGCACTACTTAAAGCTGAAGCGATATTAGTTGTGGCCAATAGCTGGAAGCTTACAATCTTGTTCATATGTTTGGCTTTTCGTATTTTTCAAATCACGTACACCTTCTAATGTCCAGTTATTGTATTCACCAAACAGTAAGAAAACAAAACAAAAAAAACTCATGTTTTTCTCCGCATCCGCACAATCATAAAGTCTTTTCGTAAACATCTGCGTCAAACTAAAGTTTAATTTTATTAGACCACACACCCTCAGTGTCAATCCTTAAATCCTCAACGCAACTTTACAACACGAAACAATTGGCTCCTACAATATCTATCTATTAAGCGTAACCATAAACAAGATATACTACTACTAAGCGTAGCTATTTATTCCTTTCTGGGCTTCTACTAATACGCCCGAACCATGACTGAGAATCGAGTGAGACTAAGCTGGTCTCTGAGTGCCGTTTCCATGGTAAACGACGCTTTCGCTTGGGCGATCGAGATTCAGCCCGGCATAGCGCGGACGCTCATAGCATACCTTTTCTATGCGTACGCTCACCAGCCGCCCCTGAATAAATTACAAATACCAACTCTGTTTATTGAACCTTGATGTACCTCAATTAATATTAATTATTTAATTTACAGATTCATCGCAGAGAAATCACAGATGATGGCAGAAGCTCGGTTACAGGCAGTTTTGTGCTGGAACCAAACATGGGAGAACCTGCATCCCTAAATTTCTTCACCCACAACACAGCAGCTCCTCTCTTCAAGAGTTTAAAGTTGATCAGTCCTTCACATCAAGTATTTTCTTCAAGAAGTGATCGTCTCCTCTTCTACAAAACCATCCTTCTGAACGCCAATATCAGCGAGGTAAGATTTTAATTTTTAATTTGATAAAGAACTATAGAATTATTGAATGCATTAAAAAATTTATCAATTTTGGAATTTTCGTTTTGACTGAAATATTTATTTTACAGAGTGGTACATGGACTTATACCGTTGAGCCTTACCCCGGAAACCCTCAATCACACTTCTTACAAGTTTGCGCCACACCAAAATCACCTACAGCGCCAATTCTCAACGCCAGATTCTGGACACACAAGAATCATCCCAATGGTCCCCTCATTCTTCTCACAGAAGTGAAACTAGGAGAAATGCCCGTTCTCGGAGCCAAGGTAGAAGTGACCGTCACAAAAACTTGCAATCCTTGTAACCAAACGCAAGATGGCACGCCAAGAACATACAAATTTGATTTATTAGACACTGGAAGTGGTGATCCTGACATAACTAAAGGTGATGGTGTCTACACCAGATACTTCAGTGCAAGCGAAGCTGGTATTGGATTCTACACGTTTGAGGTTAAGGTCACCGACAATGGCAACACTGCGTACAGCTGGGCTGAATCGACAAAAACATCTGGTGAGTAGTATGATTTTGAATTTGAGGTTTCGAGTTCAGCGTTCACAGTGCCTTATCAAACAGAGTTTAGCACTTATATATATATATATATATTGCAGCGCAATTTCATTACTCTGAGACTACACCATAGCCATCTATAGAGATAGCCCGGAACACAGAATACATAAATTATTTAGCTCGTAATTTTTTAGAAAACTGAAGCAGCTAACATAGGGAACAACACTTTCTGACTCAGATTGTCAGCTTATAGTCTCAAATGTACTCGCCCAAGTAGGAAAAGTTCCCGAAATACAAATAAACCGCACTTGTATGGTACACACCGACAAACTAACGGGTCTTCCATTAAGAGCGCCCCATTTTGTTTTGTAAATAAAACATATTATTCATTTGAAAATTATTGAAAATTTGATTTAATTATAAAGTACACTGGATACCATTAGTTATGTAACAAAACATCATTTAAATGTCCACCACGGAAACGCTGGCAGGAGTCGTTGAACCTAATTTTACATGAATCTCTCACACAAATAAGTCGTATGTTAGCAATTACTCATTCAATATTGATCTGTAAATCGTAATACAGTTATCAATAAGGTCCTCCAGCATAAAATCCGCACCAAAGAGTAATTTTCTCAGGATGTAATGGCAGTTCTTGATATTCTTCAGGCTACATAAATAGCCTCCGCTTCACAACGTGTTGAGTTCGTAGGGCATGTGCCACCGAACGTTTTGGTAACGGTTGCGCAACTGTTCTGTCCGCTGAATGCGACCATTGTTGTCATTTAAAGGCTCGTATAAAGAAGGCTATGGTTGCACCACAGATATTGCACAGTACAGTGTTACCAATTCACTAATAATATGAGAAGTCAAAAGCAACAAATCGGTCTTGTTGCCCTTCCCTATCGTTTCAGTTCGAATGATGGGATGTTTGTATTTTAATTAATTGAAATTTCGTTGTTTCAGATAAGCCTTGTTGTGGAAGTACAGTACCGTCAACTGGTGTCGAACCAATTTCGCCATTCCAAAGAATCCTACCCAAGCAGACTATCTTCATTTCATCTCAAGATATACTGAAATCGAGTCAGTCTGCAGCAGGTAAAATTGGTGATCTGAAGGTCGTCATTATTGCGGAAGATATGAAAGCAAGATTATCATGGACGGCACCCGACATGGGGGGAAACACAGTATCCAGATACGAAATCAAGTACTCCAACACTGTTAAAGATATCATTGACAACTTCGAGATCAATGGAATTCGTTGGGATGCAGGTCAAGGCCCTCTTCCTCTGTCCCCTGGTTCCGAGACAACTTTCAACCTGGATTTCTCCCAGTTGAAGGAATTGTTGGATAAACCTATGTATTTCGCCATCAAAGCTTATCCAAAGATGTCTTCTGATCTTCCCGGAACCATTTCAAACTGGGTCAGAGTTCTGGTGCCATCACCTCCTCCACCACCAACAGTTGCACCAAGCTACACTCATAACGAGCAGTATTGGCCAAATACAAATACTGTTGATATTGATCCTATTAGCCCCAGCTTGACCAGCCCAGCCGGATTTGGACTTGAATTAATTCTTCCGATTGCCATTGGTTTTATTCTTCTGGTTGTTCTTCTGATAATATATTGTTATTTCTGTGTTGTTAGACGTAGAGAAAGACAAATAGTTAAAAAGTCCCCATCGAAATCTTTGAAAAGTGAAAAATTGAATGGCAATATTACGATTGTACCAGGTAGCCCCATGAATAATCCAAACCAAACATACTCCTCCGAAATCACCGACCACCACAATGTTGGCTTACCTGTAAATAATTTCGCGTATGAAGACGAGACAAAGAAGAGGTACTCCTTGGTAAATCAACAAGAACAACAACTCATCGAAGAATTAAAACAACAACAACAGAGCATCAACCGTGAGGCAACATACGCTGGCGTTAGTGTCATCACCAATAGAAATGGATCTACACATCCTCTCAGTCCTTACAATTCTTGGAGCGCATCTCAACTTCTTCACGAGCATGAGAGAAGACACAGTCCCATGGAAAATATGCCAGAAGAACAAATGAACCATGAAATGATGATGAATGGTTCCCAAATTGATCACATGTCAGTCAATGGTCAACAGATCGATCATATGAGCCTCAATGGTCATCAAATGAGCCCTCAAATGGTTGAACAGTATCAGCAGACTCATATGGCACCTCCAGTTCCCCCACTCCCAGCCTTTCCAGGTAACGAGTATCCACCGAATTATAGCATATACGGAACCCATCAGCCGCAACACCACCAGTTATACCAAACGATAAGGAATGAGGCTGTTGGTCAGTTTAATCCTAGTCTGCAGGGTTCCATGAGTTCCGTTAACAGCGGTGAAAAGAAGAGAAGAAATGTGACTATGGTTTAACGATACGTTATCAGAGATACAGTGACAACTGTTGAAACTTATACGACGCAAGTTTAGTTTCATTTGCAAACAGTGAACTAGTGTCATGTTCAAACGATCCAAAGACTTCCATCAGAGAAGGTAACCTATAAATTTATTTATATGGATAATGTGTGCATTTTCAATTTTTATTGAAGATTGCATAAACATAATATATACTTTAAAGTACAACATTATCGATTTCAGTATATTTGGTAATCGGAGAGTATACTGTACACTAGTAGAATATAATTATTTGCTATGTACTCTTTGATTTACTTCCAAGTCAAAATGCAATCTTCACTTTTCGAAGAAATAGAAGAAAACCCCAGTTTATGATTACATTTGATTCAAATTTTCAGTTTATATTGTGTTGTGAATTCTATTATATTAAATTTATCATTTAACATGTGACTTATGTAAATATCATTTGTAATTGTGTAAATAAGTAAATAGTTTGTCTTACCAGTAATATATTTGCCAACTAGTCATATTATGTAATTTAACTGAAAGAATTGAAGCCAGTACTTATGAAGTTAATTAGGTTTAGATGAAACATGAAAGTTTTGTTAATGCATAAACTTTTGAGACTGATCTCCACAAGTTTAAGAAATGTAGATGTACTGACGTTTTTGTATATTCTTTTGATGTTTTTGTAAATATGTAGTATAAGTTTTCTATTTTCTCATTATAAATGTTTATATATTTATTTTGTGAGTTTTCTTCATTTATTCCCAAATAACTCCACACCAAAACATTATGGGTGCATTGTTTTTGCTAAAGTCTCGCAAAGAATTGTGTCTATTATTAGCATTGAGTTTTAATAAACTAATAATATATATCAATACTCGATGGTAAAAGAGCTAAAATTCGGCAGTCGATCGTAAAATGGTGGCTCCAAGTTATGAGCGGAATTTCAGATGATTCTGCCGCATGGTTTCAGTATAATTTTTTTTAAGAAACCAAATTCTTCATTTTTTTTTTAGTGATACGATATCGGCATTCTACAAGCAGTTACCAAGTTTTAATTGGATAAGATTCGTATATACAGGGTGTCCCAAAAATACCACGCGAAAGTGACACTGGAGATAGATTGGCATTAGGTCTATCAGATAGCATCAACATGACCTCAGTAAAAGTCCGCTGGTTTTCGAGATATCACCACTTTTGTGTATTTTTTAAAAATCTCCAGTTTTCATGGTATTTCGATACGGAGCTCGTGTCTAATTAAATCGAGGTCGCTGATCACGAATATGCAATTAGTTTTTCCCTAAGTGGCGTAATTTATGAAAATTTTCACTTAGAGTGAAAAAATGGACGAAAATAGGTCAATTTTGGAAGTTCACACCGCCCAAAAAAATCGGAGTAAGGTGTTGTTGATTTTTGCCGTCATATATGGATCCTTTATCTACTGAATAATCCAAACAGAAAATGTCCAGGCCGTACTATTCGGAAATTATGATTTTTTTCCCAAGGGTCTGTTTTTCGGAAAACTCATTTCGCGGTATTTCCGCGGAAAATTCTCTAATGAAAATCCGATCATATATTCGTAATCTACGGCCCCTAATTAGTAAATGACGTAATTTGCATCGAAATCGGAGACCGGTCGAATTTTGGCAATTTTTTAATACATTAGCCTTAAAAAAATCTCATTTTTCGAGAAAAAATTTTTGACGCAAAACTATGAAACGGGTACTCATTCTTATAGATTCGGGGCCGTAGATTCCGAATCTATCATCAGATATTTATTACAAAAATTTTCCGAGAAAATATCGCGGAAAGAATTTTCCGAAAAATAGACCCTCGGGAAAAAAATCATAATTTCCGAAGCGTACGACCTGGACATTTATTGTTTGGATGATTCGATAGATAAAGGATCCAAATATGACGTAAAAAATCAGCAACACCCTACTCCGATTTTTTTGGGTGGTGGAAAGTTCGAAAATTGACCTCTTTTCGTCAATTTTATCACTTTAAGTGAAAATTTTTCCAAAGTACGCCACTTAGGGAAAAACTAATTGCATATTCGTGATCAGCGACCTCGATTTAATTAGACACGAGCTCCGTATCGATATACCATGAAAAAATTTTTTTGGGTCGGCACTTAGAAATTCTTTTGACCCGGAATCGGAGGTAAATTCTTCTTTCCCGTCCCAAATCTATGATTTTCAAATCTCAATATCCAAATTTTCCCCGATTATTGGTCGGTGGACGACGTTTAGATTTATGTATCTATTTTTTCTGTATCTCTATCCGTTCGGAAAATATTAGGTAATGAGCGAATACGTCAAACGCCAAAAAGTTTTCTCTAGTATCCAACACATACAAAAATCTACAATTTTCCGATTAGGTCGACGCGGCTTTGGTTATTCACTAAATCGGGCACGCAGATCACGAATCTGTAATTAGATTTTCCGTATCTCGATTAGTTTCGGAGCAATGACGAAAAAAGTCGCAATTTCTGGCTCTACCTCCGGAAAATGGACTAATCAGTCGGATTTTTCGCCATATTACCAAAATTAATCGAGATACGGAAAAACTAATTACAGATTCGGAATCTACGCCCTCGATTTAGTGAATAGCCAAAGCCGTGGCGATCTAATCGGAAAATTCTAGATTTTTGTATGGGTTAGAATCTAGACAAAGGACTCACAGCTCTGGCAATGTGTTAGTTGTTGTATGCATTTTATCAATATTTCACAGGAAATAGGTCATAAATACTTCTACAAGGGTTGAAGTATTACAAGATATTTTACTTGCAATTATCTTTTCGTGGAAAATATGAATTTCAAGGGTGAGACCACCCATGCAAAAATAAACCAGTTAACCCAAAACATTTAAGTTTTACAAGCGAGCTGCTTTGTTTAGAAATACAAATGAGCGCTTCCCAACATGTGAAGTCATGGGACGCAACAGTGGTGATATCTCGAAAACCAGCGGACTTTTACTGAGGTCATGTTGATGCTATCTGATAGACCTAATGCCAATCTATCTCCAGTGTCACTTTCGCGTGGTATTTTTGGGACACCCTGTATATTGAGTTATAGAGAAAATATCAAAATTCAGATGGGTATAATTCCGAAACCATTTAACCGATTATGCCAATAACAAACTCAAATCCCAATCGGGTGCGCAACCTACCCTGAAAATGGGAAGTCACTATCTCTTTCTGTTCTCAAGTTATCGTGAGATAAATATTTTTAAATAATTTTCTTTAAATTTTCTAGTGATACGATCCACATACATACTATCTATCAAGTTTCAGTTCTATGGGATCTGTATTGGTTGAAAACAAAATTATTAGGTACTCGGAAACCGTTGGTCCGATTTTGCCCTCTAACGAACGCGTCTGTCGCATTCGGACGCGCCATCTACTCTGAAAATTTCAAGTTGCTATCTCTTTCCGTTCGAAAGTCATCCGGGCGGCCGGACAGAATCCAATTTGACCTCGAATTCTTCATCTCGAACTCAATCGTTTGATACCATTTTTCGCAAAAAATTAGAATTAGATTGCAGACATTTCAAAATGATATCACGCTAGCTGTTCCCCACAACATGCGCGCAAAAAAACATTAAGAGCAATATTTCGATTACGGGAATGGATCCCGGTACCTTCAGCTCATGATACCGACAAATTAACCTATGCGCTATAATCGCTGCGAACAGATTTACGAAGAATGGTGAATATCAATGAATTTTATTACTTTTCATCATTTTTCAGATTTTTAATTTCAGGAAAATATCATTTTGCGTGAAAAATTTTGAACCTCGTCCATTCTAATCCAATCTAACAGATGTCGATTTTTTTATAGGTAGAAAAATTCTTACGAAAAATACCACCTTTCCTTACGTCGATTTCGAACATAAACGTTTAGGAACGAAACATCTTACACAATTTATTGAGCGTATCGATCTTTCGTCATAAACTCGCCACCAAGTTCCATCAAATCCATATCACTGTACATTTCGAACATCGATTTTGTCGCGATTCGGGATCCGGACGTGAAAAAAATTTCTTTCGTAAATCCTCCGAAAACGGTAATAGATGTCGAAATTTCGTTTTTTCAATTTTTTCCCTCCCAAAGTTTCGATTGCGTACTGCGACCACCCATGAAAAGTCCCGTAAATTAAAAAAAAAAATCCCGATTTTACTTATGAAAAATATTTCACTTTCAGGATTTTTTTTTAAATGTATGGAATTTTTCCAAAAGTCACCACTATATCCTAAGCGGCAATTTCAACCATCCCCTTTCCCCCCGTAAGCTCAGAATCCACTCTTTTTCCAACATTCTCCGTCGAGCGGGCCGGCATTTGGGCAAAATGATAGCACGCCGTTCCCTACATGCGCGCTAAAAGGGAAAAATGAATAATTCAATTCTGGTTATTTTAGTTAAAAAGTGGGGAAGCCCTGTGGACAGAAGCTTTGGCGCTCTTGTTCAAACTTTGACAAATCATATCTCCGAAAGTATTGGTTTCTCGGAGTTGGGAATTATAACATTGATATCAATGGATTCTTATGATAGAATATAACTGCATCATAAACTGGGTTCTACAAAGCTGCGTATAAACTACGCTCGGCAAACCCTCGAACAGTTGAACATTGGGTCGCTTATGATGAAACTGCATCTTGAAGAAAATTGAATTTGAATTTTGTAAAACAAAATATGTTTTTCGTTACCCCGGAACCATAGGGCCGATTTTGCCCAATAACGAACTTTACCGAGATATTTATCTCCCGAACCTTCTCTGAAAATTTCAACTGCCTAGCTCGTTCCGTTCGAGAGTTATCGTGTTTACGGCCGGACCGACCGGTCAGAATCGATTTTGACCACGGATTATTGATCAGTGAGTCGAACCAAATCGTTTAAGACCATTTTCATCCAAAAATTCGAAAATTACAGACATTTGGGCAACTCTGTTCTCCAAAAACACCATTTAATTAAAAAAAAAAATCGATTTTTGAGAAGCAATTTATTAGTAGGATTTCATTGAGAACTATGATCCATTCTATAATAAGCTATATAAATACTAACTGATTCAAGTCGGGTTTATACAGCAGATAATTTATTATAAGTAACAAATCAAATAAGAAACAAATTAAAATAAAATGAAAGAGTTGAACATGCCCATTTCAATGAGAGCGTTTATACATGAAATAAGACAAAATGAGAATAACAAGAAATGGCAAACTTAAATCTTTGTCTTATTTTATTTCGAAACTGATAATGGGCATGATGAAAAGAGACATTCCCTGAACTTGCACAAAACACAGTTCACTCCTTATTTTGTTTTAGTCATTTGTATAACCAATCTTTTTGCTCTTATTCAAATTTTATTTAAATTTGTTTTATGTGCTCTATATATCCACACTTACAATAAACCTATAAAAATCACATAATACATAATTATAAATACAATTATACAACATACAATTCTATTTTTGTTGCAAGAAATTCAATTAAAATCAACTTATCATTTTTATTTACTTGTAGCAAGTTCTGTTGAGTATTAGCAACTTGTTAATTATTTAAATACTAACTGATTCAAGTTGGATTTATACAGCAGATAATTTAGAATAAGTAACAAATTAAAATAAAATAAGGAACAAATTAAAATATATAAAATTGTTTTATTTGCTCTATAAACCCACAATTACAAATAATCTATAAAAATCACATCATACATAATTATAAATAAATACACATATACAACATGTATTTCTATTTTGGTCGTAAGAAATTCAATTAAAATCTACTTATTATAATTTTTAATTACTTGTAGCCAGTTCTGTTGAATTAGGGATTTGCTAATGTAGAACATGAGCGCAAAAAGGGAAAACATGATTAATTCTATTCTGGTTATTTGACAGAACTGAGAGTTTACACATGCCATTTAAATAAAAAAAATCGATTCTTTACAACCAATATATTAGTAGGATTTCATCGAGAAATTTCATCCATTTTATAATAAATTATTTAAATATTAACTGATTTGTTAGTGGGGTTTATAGTTTATACAGCAGATAATTTAAAATAAATAACAAATTAAAATATAATGAGAAACAAATTAGAAATAGACAATATTTTCGGATATATACAACATCTAAATCCCAGCATAAAAATATTTTCTTTGTAAGGGACTTCTAGGGCACTCTTATTTATAATAACTTATGTTGTATTGACTAGAACTGTATCTGGATCTCTGTAAGAATAAGTTACACCTGGTCACTGGCTTCCTCACAGGACACTGTCGCCTCAGGAAGCATTTGATGAGAATAGGTTTATCAGATACTGACGAGTGCAGATTCTGTGGGGAGGAGGAAGAAACTCCTCTTCACCTTGTTACAGAATGCCTCGCCATTGCAAGTCAGCGAAAGGAATGCTTTGGACAGGAAACTTGTAGGAGTGAAGACGTAATATCCTTGAAGCCTTCCCAGATATTGAGGTTCATTTATACTCTGGAACTGGAGGGCGAGCTGTAGATGGCGTAATGGTGAGAACAGCTCTGATGGGGGGCACAATAGATCTCAAGGTCGCGGTGCAACGTAACCCCTTATCAATAATAATAATAATAAGACTAGAACTGTCAAATGTGCAGGGCTGACTTCTTTCTATATATACAAAAAATTCAGAAAATGTGGGCCATCTCTCGAAATATATAATGACAACTTTCTATAAAAAGGTATTACGATTTCGAGAAGAATAATAATATCTTGTATTTTTTTTTATCAAATAATCAAATAAATTACAGTGTGTTTGGGACATGAAAAGGTGAGTTTTCACCAAATTTTGAGAAAAAAAAAATTACGTAAAAAATATTTAATCAAAAACTTGGTTATTTGAATTTTTCACATAAATTTTGGTTATGTGAAGAAAAGTATAAATACAAAAGTTGTAGATCTTTTGATTACTTACAACTTTGACCTTCTAATTTTTTCCATCGGACTTGTAGTTTTGCCAGAAATCGAGATAAACCGCTTTTTACCCTTAAAAACTCACCCCCTTCCAATTACCAACCTCAGATCGCCCGTAAATAATTTTTCCTTCAATTTTTGTTATGTTCCCTTCCTTTTCGAATGGGTTTCAACCCACTTTTTTTTTTTTCAACTCTTTTATTCAGAACACCCTGTAGAGCGAATTGTTAACAGACGAGAATGTTTAGGAACACTCAGATGTTGCCTAATCTTTTCTGAACATTTTCTTTTTTTATTCAATACGATATCTTGATTTTGAGAGAAATTATAGCTTCATATGATAGCGAGCTATAATTAAAGAAAATTTGCACAAATTGGACAAAGGGTTCAAGAGAAAATGAACAACGAACTTCGTTGAGATTTTGTCCGTTCCCCTAATTTTGCCGGTGTGGCAACGTCGCGGCGAATTGTTTTGACCTTGATGATATTTCAACAGTGCCAACCTGCCTTTTTTTTTAGTAATAAAAACGTGATAGACCTAAATCATGGCCAACCGGGAGACTTTATAAAAGTGAATGCAGTATATATATTCGCATCTTGTCCTTTGTTTGTCTCTTATGAATTTCTCTAATCTGATACTTTAAGGTATAATACCCTGAATTACCTGTATTTATTCATTATTAATAATTGGGGACCACAACAGGATGAATTCCAATTACTGTAGTCCACACGCAAAAAAAAATATGATAAACAGCCAATAGAAATTATACACAACTCAAAATATTCCCAAAATTTTAAATTGTGATTCTATACTCAATTATTATTTCTAATCAAAAATCATCAAAAAACTGAACTATAATACAGAGAGGTACTTGCGACTGGAACGAAAAGGAACACCCTGCGACGGCTGTTGATCACAGGAATATTGAAAGTAATGTAATTCACACTTCCACACATAGTCATGCATGTGTTTCTCTGCGAGACATTCCAAAATTTTAAAAACATCACATTTTGCTCTTGTATATGATGCACGATTCATAAAACTATCCGTAACCATAACAGAACAATGAAAGTTCTTAAAACGCGAAAAAACCAAACGAAAATCAATTTTTTTCTTCTGGTTGCAGATGATGTTTAGATTTAACATGTTCCAGAAGGATTTCAATTTGGGAGTGAATTGATCGGGTTTTTGTCAACCACTCCCCACAAACGCAACATTGCCTAACAAGCGGATCTTTATGAGCACTCCACAAATGTCTTTTAAATCTAACTGCATTGTTTCCCTCAAACGAGCACTTAAAACATCTCAAATTACGTAGATTATGGCCACGACTATGTACTTCTAATCTGGCACACGATATGTTTGAATTACATACCGGACAAAAACAGGCTTTGATATGTTGTTGTAGAAGATGCCTAATGATTTTTCCTTTTGCAACTTTGAAACTACAATAGGGGCATTCATATGGTTCAATTGACTTACTAGATGTTTTCGATATTTCAGAATCGGTTATTTCATTCCGGTCAATATCGATGGCAGGCGATACAAATTTTTTATTGAATTTGATTGGAAAGTGATCAGTATCTCCTGTTTTTACCTTCTCATATTTCCCCATGGGATACTTAGGTTTTATACAAATTCTTTTTGTGATTTTATCTGTTAATCGATTGCAACCATCCTTAGCATTATCAACTTCAAGTTCATCTTTTGTTTTAGAATCAGTTGAATGACAATGTTTCAACCTTTTATTTTTGTTTGGTTTGGAACATTTATTCGATACATTATCCTCAAGCAACCCAATAAGGGGAGCAACCTTTTGATAAGATTCATTAACAGAAGATAATAATTTATTGTTTGTTTGGTTCACAGATTCTTCCTCCATAAGTAGTTCTTCATCACTTATTATAATCATATCATCAGAACTATCATCCTCAATAAGTTCAATACAGCTATTTTGCGAAAGATCTACATCCTTAGAGCTAGATTCTGACGAAGTTTTATGTTGACTCGCAATAGTCTCAACTTGTACATCATCATCGCAATTGTCCTTTGTTCCAGAGAATTCCTGAATTGCACGATTAGTAGTTTCAGTGTCTTTCCCTTCAGCACTTATTTCATTACAATTCATTTCTGAGATGGGAATTAAATGTCTTGTATCAGTACCATTTACTCCAATGGGAAATTCTGCATAGATTTCCTCATTAATGATTAGATATCGAGGACTGCAAAAAATTTAATATTGAAAATACCACACAAATTTTAGTAAAGATGAAAGGAGACATCCACATATCTTAATCATCAAGTGGGTATTTCCTTATATCATGATTCACAGACTCAGATATATACTACACCCCTCTAATCTAATTTTTCAGTTGATTTTATGCAATCTAGAACATGAGATATCTGAGGACTTAGAAATAAAATAATTGTCTCAATGGAATGTTCCATTTGTTTTAGTGTTTATTTTATTCATAATTGTAGAGAGCCTTCAACTCTCTGAAATTATCACAAAGATATTGTCGTATTATCAATTGTATAGGTGCTGTTGCGCAAAAACAAACAAATTTAAACAGCACCATGGGTTTATTTTACAGGGCATAGATATTCTGTATCTGTTTTATAAAAAAATAAATTATCGGTAAATTCCTTGAATAAAGAACATGTTCAAAGGGGTAATTGCCATTAGCCATTGGTTTTATATAGGATATCATTCACCTTTTATGAGAGGTTTCTCCAGTACGACTATTCCAAACCATTTCACTATTCACGTTAGAGAACGCCAACATTTTTTCAAGGTAATTTATCCCATAGTAACCAGTCATTTGCATAGGTAGATAAATTTTAATAACCAGCAAACCAGCCAGGTTAATGGGTTACGTGCAGTTCTGACAGTTGACCGACATTGGAGGACCAACAAAGCGGGAATTAGTACTGTTATTGTTTGTTTTGCTCTTATTTTCCTGGATTTTTCGATATTTGTGAGTGTTATATCAATTGAATTGCTGTTTATGAAGTGAAGTGAATATTTTGCTATCTTTATTTGTTCCATAAACATTAATTTTTAGTAATAAAATGCCAAATTTTTGCAAGTTCATGAGCTGCAGTAGCAAGGGCGAACTAAAAAACGTACAAATATCACATTTATCACGTAAATTTATATGCAGAAAGTGCGTAAGTAAGTGAGTAAGGTATAGATCTATTTTAATATCTTGGTTTCAATTTGAATCTTGTATGAATGTAGAGCATAGACCTAATTTAAAGGTCTATGATGTAGAGCTGAATCTAAACCGATCACCTTGAGAGATTATAAGAAAGAACTAGGTATATTGTTTTCAAAGGCAAGAATTCTATTGCATTAGTATGTCACTACGATTGGAAACTGTGGAAAATTTAGAAGACAAATAACACTTTCCAGCTTGTCAATTCTGTATAATTATAGGTACATATAAAAATGTTTCACTTAGATAGCTGCATGAATAGTAATGTATGAATCTATAATATTTCATTATAAATTTTATGAATTTCTCAATTAATTTGATTTCTTTATTGAAAGGATTTCATCAGTTTTTGATAAAGTTCGCAAAATTTGTTACCTCAGCAAAAACCAGAGATTTATGGATTCGTCTGCTGAAGAGATTCGACTTAACAGCTTCGAAACTCAAATTTGGTATGATGTATTTAACACGTTTTCATTCAAATATGAAAGGAAATAAAATTTTGATTTGTTTCTAATGTTAGAATATAGAAAATTGTACACCATGTTTTCACTAGGTAAGCCAGCAGATTTGTCCGATAAAAATCATCCTGATTGGATTCCATTATAGAATATGATTGTGTATGTAATTCATCTGTTATTTTTTATAATCTAATGTAGTTAATTCGTGATGAATAAATTTAATTTTCCCAACTCTGATGCCAGGTCCAAACCAAGCGAACAAAAATGAGTATAAGGCAGTTACAAAGCAAAATGTATATTGTAGATTAATTTATTTAAACAGAACTGCTTAGACATGATGAATGTTGTAAATAAATTATAAAGTATACAATGTGTTTTTTACTCTATTAATATTAGTGTAAATTTTTTTAAATATGCTTGCTTCAGTTTAAACTATTACCAAAAATCATTGTAATGACGAGCATGAATAACCCATTGTCACTGTGAAACACTTCTTGATCCTACACATGCTTAAAACCAACTCTTGATATTCAACTGCTCCCTGCTTTCTATTTCAATAGATTTAGATTCAACCACTGTCAAATTGATGCTTCTGCCTGAAAAATATTGATAAATAAATCATTTTACTAACGTTGATAGAAGCTGCATTCATATAATATCCTTGAAGAATAATTCATTACTGCCACTAATAAATTCAACAGCACACATAAGATAAAAATCACCAACAAGTATCAAATTTTAAGAACTAAAAGGTTGATAGATTGGGGCTTACCGATATCCTGCAATTCCTTCGAAGATATATTCAAATACTTTTCTTCAAATAAATCCATGATAGTTATAGTGAAATATATGAATTTGAAGATGATTGTTGAACCTATACCTTTGCAATTATCAAACTATGATTGCCAGTCTTTATTATGGAGATATTCCACACCCATCCACATGCTGTCTGATTATAAGCCTCCAAACTTTTATTAGAACTGAAGTATATTTGTCCTTGGTAACCACAAGGTGCATAAAAATGTCCGGGTACAGTATTTTCGTAAAGTCATCAACTTTTGTTGAACACTTCTGCTTCCTGATAGTATAAGGATCTAAACGAACCACCAATGATGGAAATTTGATCGATATAGAGCTTTTTGTCACTCTCAGAATGTTTTTCAGAGTAATCACTATAATCCATCATGATTATTTACAAATATAAATTGGATTACAAGGTACCTGAAAACATGGAAATGAGCAATCTGTTCAGATAAGGAAGATATTAGCATTCTTACCTATGAAATACTATTTTTTTCGCAATATATACCCCTTTTATGGATCAAATAACGTTTATGAGATATTCATTACACTACATAAAATTCGTAAACAGCATAGAATTTGATATAACATTCAAAAATTAGGAGAAATATGAGCAAAACAACCAATAACAGTGCTAATTCCTGTTTTGTTGGTCCTCCAATGTCGTGTCAACTGTCAGAACTGCACGTAACCCATATATTACTATAACCTCTATAAACATATATCAAAGAATATTCTTTATTTTTAGTAAGAAAATCTTTATGGCCTTAGCTGCTGCTAATTTTATTACATAGAATATTAATAAAATGGTTATAGAAAAAATATAATAATTAACAATATATACAAGATGTATAGATGTATTCTATGCATCTATAATATATACTACAGAAGGAAGAAGTTAGGGAGTTTGTAGGATAAGATATAATAATATAAAGAAAATATACATCCAAATGCGAATAAATAAGTTATTTGTTTGAGAAAAAACATCACCTGAAATATAAAGTCATGGAGTTAGAGGATAGAATATACACAAAATAATCAATAAATTATTTTTATTATGTTTGGGAATTGTGTCCTGTTGTGAGAACTCCAAAAGTACCAAAACAGTATTCTATATCAATTATTGTACTTGAACAATTGATCACTTGCGTCACAATTAAATTAGTATTACTTTCAAGAATTTTCAAAGACCAAATTCTTACTGTTCCATCGGAGAATGAACCACATAATAAACTCCCGTCTTTACTCCATTGTAAATTCTTGCAGTAGGTATCTCGGTGCTTGATTTCTGAGATAATTTTTCCAGTTAGAATATCCCAAATTCTTATGTATTGATCATCGCTAGCAGTAACTAAAAGTTTTCCTTGGGGCTGGCATGATACACAACGTAAAGTTCCTTCACTTCCATGCAAAAGTCTGATTGACGTAGCGTTATCTATTCGCCACAATCTCCCGGTTTTATCACATGAACCAGAAATTAAGTAAAGACAATTAGGATGAAAATCCAAGGATACGATAGCTTGTTGGTGACCTACGAATAGTCTCAAAAATTGTCCATTGCTAGTATTCCATAACCTAACAGTGTTATCTTCAGAACCAGATGCCAGATAAAATTCGTTGCTGCTTATTTTAAGGCAATATACGGTTCGAGTATGTCCTAGACACTCGTTCATTGTCTCAAAGTTCTCAGTATTACATATACAAATTTTACCATCACTGGATCCAGATGCTAAATAATTTTTAGATATAGTCAAAGCATAAACTTTTGTGGAATGCAGATTCAGCCTTACAGATTTCGAGTTTGAACTACCGTTCAAATTGTTTAAATTATGCAGGGTATCAACAAAAACCAAATTATTTTGATTATAAACAAACCATCCATGATATCTACTCAATAAACCACAGTTTATTTCTGAAATAACATTAGAAATATTGACTGAAAATATAGTTTTAGACTTGTTACTCTCTAAATCTGCTGTTGCGTTCAAAATTTTTTGAAATTTTGAGTTCAAACAACATTCGTTTGGGACTAAGTCGGACTCCATCTCTGCAAGTTCACTGTTCATCACCTGTATTTCGAACCATGTTTGTAATTCTTGTAAAATGATAACATGGCAATGTTTCGTCACAAAATTCATCAACCTTTGTTTTGAAGGCTCTGTTATTTGCAGAATATATTTGTTAGATCTATATTCTTGCGTAAAGTAATCTGTTTCATTTTCAGTAGACAATGTTTTAATCAAATCTTGGATGAATGTGTCTTGATTAACCCTTTCCACGGCTCCCAAATGAGTAAGGAAAAACGCAGCAGCTTTTTCAGGATGACCTCCTTGTAAAATATCCAGGTACAAGTGACAGAACAGAGGTCCAACAAGATGCTCTAAGTCACCAACATATTCATCCTTTTCAAGATCTTTTATCCAGTTCAAGAATTTCGAGAAATTGTTATCTATTATAACAGGATCACAGTTATAACATCTGTAGAGAACAGAATTTGGATTACTTATCTCATTTTCAATCGATGAATAAGTTTGTAATTCACTTTTTGGAACATCTACTGGATTGAGGGTTGGGTAATTTCTTTTATTCAGATAATTCAGAACGGTATTCTTTATCAATTCGTTTTTAGAATTTTTTATTTTACTTTCTCTTTTAGAATCTTCTGAATTATACATATTTTGTTATTATTTCATTACATTTCTTCTGTTCTGCGAGTTGTTTTGTTATTTTATGACAATGAGGTTAGGTACAGACCATAGAGAAATTCTTCTTCTTCTTCTATCCTTTACTATGTGCTTGGCAGTAACCATCTACACATCGAACAAACGGTTAATCTGTGCTGGAAGTGCTGGAACGGATATCCAACCACTATGCACCAGTGTCGTCTTCTTCTGTGTGTATTAGCAGTGACTAAATTATACTTCCAATGGTCACTGAATGTGTATTGTGTTCCAACTCTTTGACTTTTTTCCCTTTTCTTATAATTATTATCATTTATTTATTTATTTTATATTTTTTTTTTATTTTTTTTTTCGGAGGCTTCACCCTACCAGGGAACAAGGGGAGTATCCCAGCTTGTTTACACAAATCACTGAAAAGGAATCAGGGATCAGGATTAAAGGGAAATTGTCTCTGGTACAGACATAGAATAACATTCTATGCATAGCAGGGTCGTGACACTCTCTTTCCCCCACCCCAAACCCTGTTCTTAGTTCATTGGCATTCTAGAGATGTCTCTGCCTGCGCAAATTCCATGATTTCCATGGGATGAGATCCGATAGATGACTCTGTTGCGCGTTCAGAATTACAGTGATTCAGAATGTGATGGATTTGTCATTAATTTCTGAAAGTGTCAACGAACCTTGTTTACAACTATGAAAATTATTCAAATAAATATATTTTTATTGAGAGGACAATTTTATATTATAACTATTCCGATGAAATATGTGTACTTAGATCCATAGAATACCGATAAGATACCTGCACAGATACCTGATCGTTTCTATGGCAGGTAAACCAAATTACTGTTTACTCAGGTAGAAATTGAAGTGAATTTGAATTCGCACCTTCGACCGAAGAGGTTCAGCCAAAATATCGATTGGTAAGTGACGAGCTCGTGTTTGGAACTTTATCGTAAAAATGGGAAAATGGATCAAATGTTGTGTATATGGTTGTGAGGATAATGTTAGCATGAGACATCGATTTCCTAAAAACAATCCAAGTCTTTTTAAAACGTGGATCGACATTATCAAGCCAAGTGATTGGGAAATATTATCTGTTGATTGACCAGATTTATAACAGGCATTATGTATGCCATGCACATTTGGAGACTGTTACAAGATAGAAGGAGGAAGAAGAAGGCTCGCTATGCATGCAGTTCCTACACTTGGTGTTTCAGGTAAGCTATACATTGACAACAATAATTTGAATTTGTTTTTAAAATTTTTGTGAAATTCTAAGAAATATAAAACAGTTCATCTTTCTTTTGAAGGTATCTCAAAAGTTCTTGATGATGTATGGAACCAACCATCAACTACAAAAACCGATATTGACCAACTACAAATGTCACTGTCTAAAGGAACGCAAAATATTATGGAGCCAAGAACTCATAAAAGTAAGTGTATAATACTAATGTTGGAGTGATGACATGATTGCTTTGAATAGCAATAGTAATGAGAGGATCTTCTTTTAAATTTTAAATGCTTGTACATTTTCCACAATATATATGTCCTATACCAAAAATTTTATTATTTATTTATTATTTATTATTATTTCCTCAGTTTGGTCCTGGAGATGCCCCAGTTAAGGATAGTCATGTGGGACATACGCTAGGATGGGATGGAGCACAGAGCAGAGCAGATTGAAAAAGAATCCTGGCCTCAAATGGTTAGCATATTTGAAGGTGATCTTTTGTCTGGAGCAGTACTGCATTCTCCTTTATTTTATTGTTTTAAACAGGAATCAATTCTTTGTTTTCCCACGTAGCAAAAGTGTTATGAATATCGGTTGTATGGACATCTATATAACAATCCAAAAAACCGATAGCCTACGTAAATCAGTATCAAATTAGTACATTATAACGTCAGTAGCACGGTTACTACGACAAAAGTGGGAATGATTTCACAACATATACAACTGTTGTAAAGTTGTAATTGCAACTTCTTAAGCAACTGATATGTTATAATACCACCATACACTATATAATGTGAGCGAACAAGATATTTGAGTTTTTACTAAGTCAGCTGAGGAAAACCATTTTTCCCATAGACAGCTAGAGCTTTGTGGGTATACTTTCTGTATTTCTGTTTTTGTTTGTTTTATTTGTGTATATATTGGGTTTGGGTGTAATAGGTCTCTTGCATGCATTTTTTTTTATTATTAGAATCGAGTATTATATCCATAAGAATTCTGAAAAAGTGAAACTGCCGTGAAAATTTTCAATATTCAACGAGGAAACGGTCATTGAAATTTGGTTGCACATAATGGCCCGTCATATCTACTCTCATTCTCTTCTCGTGTCCATTTCACACTTTCTTCCAGTGCAATACGGCCCCCTATGGAGGGCTTCTAGTCGGCATATTGGCTGTAACAAGCAGATGGTACATTTTGATTACGTCAGCCGTTATAGCAATGATTCAGAAGCGTTTTTTTACCTCATTTGAATTTGCTTCTTGATTTACCGATTTTCAATACCGAAATATTCAAATTGTATAAATTATGAAAGTGGATGAGGGCATACATGTTGATCTGGTATTGAATTAGATTTCAGAAAGACATAAACATATGGTATTTCATGTTACATGCAAGAGAACTATTGTTTTAATTATGTTAATAGCTATTTTTTTCTTGTTACTGTTATAATACCTCAACACCGCACACTATATAATGTGGGCGATGATATTGTGAGTTTTACTTAATTGCTTAAAAGTATTTTACGTAAACAAATAAAACTTAGGGCTGCATTAATAGTCGACCCTCTAGATGAGGTACGAAGAACTCGTTTTTCATACCTGATCTTGAGGGCCGACGATGAGTATGGCCCTCTTAAAACTGATTTTTTAGTGTTAAAGTTTTATTCTTTGCATTTATTATAATTTATACACAATTAATTTCACATATGTTCACTGTGGTGAAAATATCAATATATATAATTTATGTGTGATAGTACCTTTTATTTTCCTTCAAATTTAAAAGTTATTCTGTCTTCCAGGCGTACAAGGCCGAAACAAACTGGATTGTGAGGTACAATTACCCTTTCAATTAATGGAATGTGACCGAGTTTTATACGAACATGCAAATTTTTTCCAATCTTTAACAAATTCAAGTTTTCCTGTGATTGTAACATTGACATGATTTTCCTCTCTTGTTTGTTTTTAAAGTCGGTTTTGTGCACCGCAATGAACTTGGCTCAGTGTGATTTTTATGGAAACGTTGATTTATTGGAAAAGTAATTCTATCTCATACTTCCTTTTATTGTAACAAGATCTGTCAGACCACTAAATGTATACACCGAAATGTTTGCGAAGTGAGAAAATTCACAGAAGTTTGTTCTGAAATTTGTTCATCTCAGCAATTTCCCCGAAGATTCTTATATTTCGGTACAGAACATAAGTTCTCTACCAAGAATCTTCTAAGAAATTGGTGAGGGAAAACAAGCTTCTGAAATTTTCCTCATTTCGCTCACATTTCGGAATACACATTAAATAAATTAATTTGAATTTCGCGCCAAAAGCGAAATACCGACATAATTTGAATTTCGCGCCAAAAGCGAAATACCCACTTAATTTGAATTTCGCGCCAAAACCGAAATCTGTAATACCGACACATGCGATGTGCCCGCCTCTGGAGAATGCCAATGAACTAAAAACAGTGTTTTTCATGTTACAAGGCCAGTGTCGAATCTATATACTTAGTTATCTGTGATGCATAGATGCCAGAGAAATAGAGGGATTCCCTCTATTTCTCTGATAGATGCTTATAGCAGATCTCAGTAACAGGGGGTCTATTCTCGACCATTCGCAATTTTAACGATCGGTCGCTTGTGCTATATATTGCTATAGAGATGCACACGATCGTGCAAATTGCGAATGGTCGAGAATAGACCCCCAGATACAGTTCTGACTTCTGAGTCACTGTACTTATAGAATGTTATTCTATGCATCTAATATTGATTGATCTAATAATAATTATTATTGATATTAATAATAATTATTACTAGATCATTGGGTACAGAGATATAACCATAGACCTAATAAACTATTCCACACAACAGAAATGTATTTCATGGTGGATGTCTTGAATTTAAATCCTACGATATAATTTAAGGCGATTAGATAACCGATATTTTCGATTCCGTCCGAGTTCAAAGTCAGAGTTACATATAATTCTTAGCCCAAATAAGTCGCCTACAGGCTACAGTCCATTTGCCCCTCTGTGTCTGTGATTCATATTTGCTGCCACCTCTGAAAATTTGCATCTCTGCAGCCTAGTACTCGTGCCTATTTGGAAATACGGCCCTGGATCCTAATAAATTTACCTTTAGGCTTATTTCACGTGCAGACGCATACGGTTCCATTCAATCCATTGGTTCGGTTCGTTTTCATCATTCGCTCGCTGGAAACTAGTGACCGACCAGTACCAGTAGTATATCTTGTCTATGTGACCGACCGAAAGTTCGGTTTCGGCCAAGAAATCTAGTTTCGGCCTTAGTTTCGGTTTCGGCCAAAAATGGCCGAAACTTTCGGCCGGGCCGAAACTTGACTGTTCGTGAATTGTCCTGGTCGTTTGGCCAGGAGTTAAAAGTAGGTATACATAATTGTCGTACAAGTTATTAAAATCTATCTTTGTTAAGACTGAGAATTCATGAGAATTCACTTTAATGATTATTATATAGATTACATAGGGTGAATCCAAATAAGACGTGAAACTTGGAGGAGTTAGTATGTCTCGTTAGATGTTGTTCAATCCATATTTATTAATAACCGAAAATCAACAGTTTTTGGAGTTCCGGTGATTTTTAAAAGATTTCTGAACTTAGTTCATATTTCGTCAATTTTTTCTACGTTGACCAAATTTGATGATAATTTTGGTTTATTTTCATCAGAAAAGGATATGATATGTACGAAAAAATCGAAACTATGCTGTATAAGAGGTTGAAAAAGAATTAGTATGATTTGAAATATGGTATATGTGGTATATGAATAAATGAAAAATCAATTTCTAATATCAATTTGTCTGCAACTTTCGAATTTCACAATTTTGTATGTCAAAATTATTTTAAAAACTTTCCAAATTCCTTTTTCATTCTATAAAAAATTTCGTTAGATTGCATAACTAGTTTCGTTTCAGCAGATTTTTTACAAGCAACCTTTTGAATGTCCAGCATATAAATAGTGAATGTGTATCAAAAGACAGCGTGAGTAAATTTCAGGTGGAAAATAACAACTGAAGATATCAGAAAGACGGCATGTGCTTGCCTTAAGTAATCATTAAAGGATACTGTGGGAGGTATACTCATTATTGAAAGGTTTTTCTCTGGGTTTTCTCTCCCAAACTCTGAAAAATATCTATAAAACAAAAATTAATTATTTTGTGATTTGCTTCTGCGTAAGAAACACAAGATATTTGTCAGAAGCAATCAATTGAACAATGTTGCCTAACAAACAACAACGAAGAAACAACTATATCGTAAAGTTTCGGAGTCTATATCAGACTCCTTCGTCAGACGCTTAATGAAAATCTTTAGAATTATTTTGTTGATAGTTATTGTGAAATTCAAGAATTGTCACAATAATTCAAGAATTTCACAATAACTATCAACAAAATAATTCTAAAGATTTTCATTATGCCTCTGACGAAGGAGTCTGATATAGACTCCGAAACGTTACGATATAGTTGTTTCTTCGGTGATGTTGTTTCGTTGTTGTTTGTTAGGCAAGATTGTTCGCCAATAAAAATGGCTCAAACCACAGCAAATTATCCATACTAACACCTCCAAGGTTGACGTCTGATTTGGAATTACCCTGTATACTTCGACTAATTATTTTTATAACTTGGTAATACCAAAATAATAAATAAAGATATCAAAAAAGTTGTCTTTTTATTTAACAGTGCTTAACTGTTTTTATGTATATGCAAATAAAATTGTAAAAAATACAGTAGATTTCGGTATGAAATAAAAAGTTTCGGTTTCGGTTTCGGCCGAAACTGAGACCCTGGCCGAAAGTTCGGTTTCGGTTGAAAAACCAGTTTCGGTCGGACACTACTGGAAACAAGTGTGGAACGGTGCTCCGGTTTATGGCGAATTCCATTGGCAAAACCAGTTGTGCACTGGTGCAATAAACGTCAAAATGTTCGACGAAATTCTTCAATGGAATACGATTCATGCACTCAGTGCGCACGAGTTCTACCAATGGAATTCGCTATAAGATTCGTTACCGAATAGAAACCGTACAGCACCGAATACTCCCTCGACACGAATGTGTTTCATACGGTTTCAATCAGGTCAGAATTCGTGTGCAAGGAACACATATCAACCGAGGTTCACACAACCACGGTTTAATTTTCTAATTTAACTACAGAACGTGATATATTAGTGTTCTGTGGTGCAGATATCTTTAAATTTTCCCATAAATACATAAACATTTCCCATAAACATAAATACATATTTTTGGGATTTATCGATATCTCAGTATTTATGAGAAAATGAGCGATTTACAAAATGTTGGTGTGGATCGACTGATTTCTGCAGTTCATCTAAACCAGACCACCTGTGTGGTCTGGTTTAGAAACTTCCGAAAAATATAAAGATAAATTGAAGGGGCAGAAAGCACGCAGATGTTTTTCTTTAAATTTTAAATGACTGATGAATTTGACGTAGTGAGCTTTTATATCGGGGGAAAACATACAACCTGATATGATATTATCATTATGAACCATATGATAAATGTGTACGTGTCAAAGGGTTTCATTTGTTTCACCTTTGAGATGAAACCAAGCTATTTAAAAGTGAATGTTAGTATACAGATGCCAGTTATTGGTTACCTTCATTATAAGTGCGTATTTTCATGTCCATTCCACATCAAAATCTATTTGTTTATCGTCAAGTCAAAATTGGAACCAGTGTTGTTCGAAAGATTTCAGTATGCCGTAAATGATTTCTGTTGTGCGTCATCACACGTTCGATTTAGGGTTGTCATGTTATTAGGTTAATATGCAGTTTAAGTCCTCCTCGTAAAAATCGACTTTTTCAAGTTTTTCGAAGAAAATAAGCATCGTACAGTGATTTTTGATGATTTTCAATAGTGGCAAACTAGTTTTTTTGGAGATATCTAACGGAATGGGGAGTGAATAGGGGTGCTGGGTGGGGTAAAAAATTTATTTCGTAATTTTTTTTTAAATTTCCAGGACCCCTATTAGGTTAGGTTAGGTTAGTACAGTACTCCTGGAAATAAAAAAAAATTGGTTCAAGCCCTGTGGACAGGAGCTATTGGGCGCATGTTCATATTCCTTGTGGCCCGTACTGACCAGTAAAGAAAAAAAGCAGTATCATGTTGAATACCTTAATATTATTGAGATTATTATATAATAATCGATGAAAATACTGAGAGAGACCCAAGAAATTTGACACATTTTGTCTTATATCTCCAGAAATTGGTATCGTATAGAGCCAAAATTTTGCACAATGTTGCAAAATACTACAATTGACGTTAGTACAAGTTTTTGTTGCAATCTGATGAATAGTTCACGAAAAAAAATTTTTTTTTTCGAAAAAATTAAAAGAAATATTTTTTTAAAAATTACCAACATTTCGATCATAACAGAATTTTGCCAAAAGTTGCGCGTTTATATCCTCGAACTGACTACCAAGTTTCGATTCAACATCTTCTTTAGTTCCTGAAATATCAAGGAAATAACCTCAAAATTTTAAATGTCTATAACTCCTAAACCGTCCGGCCGATTTTGCCCGTTAACGAACTTAACCGTCGCATTTTGATCAGAAACCTACCCTGAAAGTTTGAAGTCGATAGGACCTTCGGTGCTCCTGTTATCGTGCCTACGGCCGGCCGGCCGGCCGGCCGGACGGCACCCTAAAATCTGACACCGGATTCGTGGTCAGGGAGTCCGAATTAGTCTATTAGCCAATTTTCAGCTCGAAATTCGAAAATTACAGACATTTGGACGAAATGATAGGACGATGTTCCCCTAGAACATACGCCCAAAAAAAATTACGAAAAAAAATTTTTTTTCGTAATTTTTTTTTTAAATATCCAGGACCCCTATTAGGTTAGGTTATGTTAGGTTAGTACAGTACCCCTGGAAATAAAAAAAAAAAATTACGATAAAAAATTTTTTTTCGTAATTTTTTTTTTAATTTCCAGCACCCCTATTAGGTTAGGTTAGGTTAGGTTAGTACAGTACCCCTGAGTTGCGTTCGAAAATTAACTCTGTAGAGTAATATTTACTCCATTGCGTTCGAAAACTGAAAGGTTGAGTAAATTTTACTCTGTGTCAGTCGTCCGAAAAGTCGGAGTATTCGACTCGGAGTTCATTTTACTCCTGTCAAAATTGACATACCTCATGGGAAGGAAAATCTAGTATCTTTGTCCAACTGTTTTATGAATGTTTTGTGAGGTAATTTAATAGTTTTTATACTGCTCACAATATCTATTTATGATTAGAGTTACATATATGTGAAGAAAACAATAATAATAGGATATTTCTTAAACCAACATAACCTATTTTCCGATATTGGCACCTTCTGTCACTGTCAGTGTCAGTGTCAGAGTAACTCTAGAGTAAATCTGTCAAACCTTCAAAAACTCTACTCTACTCCGTGGAGTTAATTTTCGAACACAACTCTGGAAATTACTCATCAAATTTGCCCAACAATTTTATATTCATCAATTATTTAGATAATATAAAATTTTGTTATGAAAATTAGATTCTAGCTTGTAGAGAAGTTCGCTGAATCTGTTTAAACCGAAATAAATCTTAAGAAATTAGTCAAAGCATCTGAAAACTAGCGAGAGAATCACGTCATTTTTAGATTAAGAAATGTATGGAGAATTCAGTGGTTGGATCCATGGATGGGTGGTAATTCAAAATTCTTGCCTAATATGAAATACATATAGTCGTTTCATAAATTCAATATACTCATATATCAAATTCAGTTCAAAAATGGATAAAAAAACGTTTTACCAAAACTTAGTTTAATTAAAATTGCCAACAAGTAAAGACAATCGGATTTACGATTTCAATGTACAAAATTTGGTGAAAACAGAAGCTATCTATATTCCTGATTTTTTTAATGATTCCCTATGTACCAATTTGGAATTGTCCACACCAAGTGCAGATGACAACAACCTTACAACACTCTTGACATCCGGATTGTCACCCTCTGAAACAAAAATACACCTATGTTAATGAAATGCATAGGAACGAATGGACATAGATACCACCATTGAGTTATGTAGTTCCTAGGAAAATCTTAATTTTAGTTATGATAAAAAAGCTACATAAGCTGGTATTTCTGATAACTAAATTCATCATTCATTGAGACCGTTTTCGTCTGAATATCGAAAATTACAGACATTTGGGCATGATAGTAAGCAAAAAAATATTAATTTTTTTAAACCACTGTATCGAATTGATCACAAATTTCACTTACCATCTGTAATTTGCCTTTCTAATTTAAGCTTTTCTTTGTTCATCTCCATCATGCCTTCCTCGATCGTTCCCTGAGAAATTAACCTATATACTGTAACTGGTCTAGTTTGTCCCATCCTGTGACATCTATCTTCCGCCTGTTTATCATTGTATGGATTGAAATCGATATCGTGTATGACCACAGTATCTGCCGCAGTCAAATTGATTCCTAAACCTCCAGCCTTCGTCGATAGAAGGAATACAAAAAGGTCCTTATTTTCATTGAACTCATTTATTAAATCTTGCCTTAAAATTCGAAAAGAATATTAGTTTAACAGTTTATAAAAGGTGATTGATTCAATTAGTGCTATTGGATTTTAAAGTGAAACACTGCTACAAGCTACATGTGGCAAATAAATCATTCGACAGTTTTGTAGGTTAGGTCATTACAACATGGAACATTCCACATTACAACAAAGTTGCAAAATTATTGAATTTACAACAAAGCCAAAGCTCTTGCAATTTGTGATATTGTAAAATATTTGAAAATAATTTTATGCTGTTGGAAAATCAAAGAAATAATCCTGTTAAAAATGGGAGAAATGCATATAATATTTATGTTTTATCGATTTTAGGTGACTGTCTTATGTGGATCTACAAAAAGCTATTTGGGAAGACATGGGGGCTGAAACTGCCAATCGCAATGTGGTTATACCCAACACTAGAACGCCCCATTGTCACCTACCCATCCTTAGCATAGTGTTCAAAAACTGATGAGGCCACCACACGCATTCGGTTGCAGAAACTGCAACAGCTTGCCTTTGTTGATGTCACAGGAGCTAGCGATACTAATCCCACAGCAGTGCTTGAGGTCATACTTGGTCTGCCTTCCTTGCACTAACAAGGACTCCAAGCCCTAAGAAGTAATGCCAACCATATTCTATTTCGAAACACCCTTTGCAACGGTTGTAAGAGAAGGCCTGAGTGTGATGGAGCTCGTTAATCGATTGGACAAAAAGTCATACGGTATACCGATGGATCAAAATCATATAAGGGACAGATATATGGGATAAAACTAAGGATCTCTGTGCCCCTGGGACATGAGCCCTCTATCTTATAGGCAGAGACAATAGCTCTCTAGATTTGTGCTTAAATGTGCCTGAAAAGAAACCTCAAGGTTTCACATCAACATTATAAAGGACAGCCAGGCCACACTGAGTGTTGTGAATAAACCTATCCATAGTTCCCTTCTATCCTGGGAATACCAGGTAATGGTGAGACTACTGACAGGGCACTGCCAATGCAAAATACCACTTGTATGGCATGGACAATTCAGCAGATGAAATATGCAGGCTCTGTGGATTGGAAAAGGAAACAGCGGAACATATAGTTTACAAATGCCCAGAGCTGGTCCGCCTAAGAATTTTACATATGGGTGGGCCAGTTCTAAATTCTCACGACGTGATTGCTAAGGCTCCTAAGGCCGACATCAGGTATGTTAACACCATTGGCAATGTCTTTAGGATTGAATAAGCAAGGTAGTAAAACAAAATATTGTATCAGTCTCAGTACTGAAGAGCTGAAACGATCCGAACGACCTCGTTCTAATAACAATAATCCCATTAAAGCTTAAGTTTCAACAGATTATGAAACAGCTAAGCGTTGTCATTTTGCAAATAACTTTGTTGTGCCTCAGCTTCTTCAGAGGTCGTGGATCTTTCAATACTCGGGCAAATTAATCAATGGATACTTCCAATATTTTATATCCGTTCAAACATATTTCTCTTTGATTTTGAGATACTGATGGATTATTCAACATTGAAAACATACATGTGAATTCAATTGCTCTTCTTCACATATTATTGAAAAACGTATAAAAGGAACTTACCTTGAACTAACTGGTGTGCTTCCATCTAATCTACAGTATTTGTGTTTCCTTAATTTCATATACACCTCCATGATATTCAACATTATAACATACTGACTGAAAATTAGAACCCTATGTCCTCCTTGTTTCAGTTCAGAAAGTAACTTATCCAAAAACAAAAATTTTCCGGAACATAATATGAGATTTTCTGGTAGTTCGTAGTCGTCTAGACACTGAAACACCGTTTGAGAACATAAATATTATAGAAGCGTCAACATGGCGTCAGGATCTTTGCCAACGATTCATTGACTTCATTCAATTATAACATAATAATCATAATAATACTAGCGGACCGGACAGACGTTGTCCTGCTCGAATGTTGAATTGCCTGCTCGACGGGATCAGCAAACTTTCTTTAATACATGTACATTCTATGTTTTAAGTGGCAATTATTTCCGTCAGAAAAACATCGAATTCCAACCAAGTTTTCCGATATTTCCAGTGGGGATTCCACGCAGATTTTTTCTCCGTGAGATGAGACAACCGGTGTTTCACTGTTTTTACGTCCGCAAACCAATGGAAAAAGACGTGGGGTATCCGACGACATTGCGATCAAGACGATGATCGCTCAATTCTGCGAAGATGTTGACAAGATCGGAGAGTTAACATATGCTCTCAACTCAACGAGACTCTCAACGGGGTTTACCGTTAGCGTTCCTGAAGCTGGGTAGGGAGATCCGTCCGTCAATATCCGGATCACAAGCGGATGCCCAAGAAGACGGCCGAGAGGAAATCAACGAAGGAACTCTAGGGAGTGTCACCCGAAGAGCAAACTGTTTACACCCCCTTCAAGAGACCTACGAACTCGTCCAGTTACGTTTGTCCCGGCATCCCCGGCAAAACGAGAAACGGTAACACACTGTGCACAACGTATCCGCAAGCAGCAGACCCGCAGGCGCAGAGCCACCAACCGCCCGAGGCGAGGCGACAAAACTAGAAACAGGTCGGACGTCGAGATTGAAGTCATGGGGGTGAACGGTGAACGCCTTCAAGATCCCGCCGCGACTCTTATGACAGCAGACAAGCACCAGGGATTTGCTCGACGACACAGGTCCAGCAAGGAGACTGCTGGAGTTGCGGCCTGTCCGGCCATGCCCGGAAAGATTGCCGAAACCCGCCAAAGCTTTTCTGCTCACGCTGTGGGCGTCTGGACTAGACTGCAGATGTGAGAGACGCTACCCACCTACAAGAAGGGGCCAACGGAGATCCATGGGATTGCAGTGCGAGTTACTGCGGACACTGGGACGCCAGGCCATACCGGTGTCATTGACGCTACACCCCGGAATATTGTGGTTAAGTTGAGCTTTGGTGGGATGAGATGAGAATGAAAAAATACTTCGGTTTTTTAAGGAAGGAAGGGGGGTGAAATGAAGTTGATGAATTTCCGTACGGGTCCTGTAGGTACCCGTAAATATAATAATTGAGCTCCGCAATTGTTTCCGTCTGAAAAACATTGAATTTGAATCAAGATCCGCAAACAGATGGAAAAAAGACGGGTGGTATCCGACGACATTGCGATCAGGACGATAATCACTCAATTCTGAGAAGACGACCACCGCGGCTGGGATGACAAGATTGGAGAGTTGGCCTACGCTCTCAATTCGACGAGACAAGACTCAACGGGGTTTACCGTTAGCGTTCCTGAACCTGGGTAGAGAGATCCTGTCAATATCCGTATCCCAAGCGAATGCCGAAGAAAACAACCGAGGGGAAATCAACGAAGGAGCTCTAGGGAGTGTCACCCAAAGAGCAAACCGTTTACACCGCCTTTAAGAGACCTACGAACTCGTCCGGTTACGTTTGTCTCGAGCTTCTAGCCAGCAGAGCCATTACGTTAGGGCCTGAGCCTGTAAGCTGGAGGTAAAGGTCTGGGGTAGGAAACATCCGTAGACAAGTTCGCAGCCAAGCTCGCGCCCAAGAATTCCGGTTCGTATGCGGTGATGAAAATCGTCTCACCTGTAGTGTATGATCTTAGAGATGAGTCCGGTAAACGTATCCGTCACGTTCACATTAAAGACCTGAAACCATGGCACGGAGGTGAGCAGGCAGAGGGGAGTCATCCCATCTCGGGCAACGAGACCGGGGACGCGGTCACTCCTCGCTACAGTCGATAGACTAAATGTCGTACATTCCGTTCTTTGTAGGTTATGGAGCCGTCCATCTTCACCTCCAATGAAGAAAACCCGCGGAACGGTGGACCAATGGCCGCCCCCCGCCAGGTACCACCGTGTCCCTTTCCTGGCAGATGGCGGGTTTGGCTGAGTTTTTGAAGTAGCCCGTCTGTACAATGAGGCGGGATATGCTAGTATCCTCCATACTACTTCGAAAAGTTTCTAACGATACCGTTGGTTTTTTCTGAAATTAGTGTCCCTTACCGTTTATCGGACTTGTTTGTTTGTTCAGCTTCCCGCCTTTCGCCATCAGCTACTTGTTCCTAGCTGCAGCAAGATGGTATGCTGCAGCTTTTTGTCCTCGTCAGTGCGTCAGTCCGTTGTATCTGTTATTGCTTGTTCTGCCCACTTGTTAGCTTTTTGGATGTCTGTCCCGTTAACTTTACTGTCTTTTCTTAGTGTCAAGTTGAGGTCTCCATATTTCTGTTTTATCTCTGTCCGTATGTGTTCTCTGTTTGTTAGTGTACAGTCCAACCTTATATGTCTTGCGTCTTCTACCTGTCCCTGCATGTTTCCATGTCCCGTTGTAATTTGCTGTGCTTTGAACGTAAGTCCTAGTCTGTCCGTCCCTATCTGTGTACAGTGTCCATATAGTCCTCGTCCTCGATCTTCGTTGTCCCATGTATTTTGCCATTCTCTCATTATTTTTCCTTTTATCTCTTTCCTTCTTTGTTGTCTTAGGTTGTTTCTGTTTCTGTCAATGTTTATGAAGCACTCCAGAGTTAGTGAACACCGACGCCAACCCAAACGACATCAACGGAAGGTACCTAGGGGACTTGGATATAGATCAGTCGCCGTTGGGGCAGGAAGATACTAGGGAGCAAGATCATCGAGCCCCGCCAGCAACGTGCCCTCCGCCAACTAGGGAGATCACCCCAGAGCGACCCGTACAACCATCCCCGGCAAAACGAGATACGCTAATGCACCGTGGACAACGTATCCGCAAGCAGCAGACCCGCAGGCGCAGAGCCAACAACCGACCGAGGCGACGTGACAAAACTAGAAACAGATCGGACGTCGAGATGGAAGTCGTGGAGGTGCTCGCCTTCAAGATCCCGCCGCGACTCTTATGACAGCAGACAAGCACCAGGGATTTGCTCGACGACACAGGTACATCCAGGTCCAGCAAGGAGACTGCTGGAGTTGCGGCCTGTCCGGCCATGCCCGGGAATATTGCCGAAACATGCCAAAGCTTTTCTGCTCACGCTGTGGCCGTCTGGACTATCCCGAAACTGCAGAAGTGAGAGACGCTAACCACCTACAAGAAGGGACCAAGGGAGATCCATGGGGGTGCAGTGCGAGTTACTACCGACACCGGAACGACAGACCATACCGGTGTCATTGACGCTACACCTCGGAATATTGTGGTTAGGTTGAGCTTTGGTGTGGTGAGGTGAGGTGAGAATGAAAAAAAAACTTTCGGTTTGTTTAGGAAGGAAGGGGGGTGTAATGAAGTTCATTAATTACCGTACTGGTGTAGGTATAATAATTGAAGTCCGCAATTATTTCCTTCGAATTTGAATCAAGTTGTCGGATATTTCCAGCGGGCACCCATGTGTAAAAACAGTCGCAGAGGTGTTTTTTTCCGAGATAAAGAAAACCGTATCTTCAGTGTTTAACTGTTTTTAGGCCAGCAAACAGATGGAAAAAAGATGCGTGGTATCCGACGACATCTTTCGATTTCCTTCTAGAAGGCCATGATGTCAGGTACCACCAATCAACGGGCGACCTGAGTCCCTGCCGTCCGAATCTGCGACTTAGTCATGTGGCTGCCCCCCGATTACCGAGGCCCACCGGCTGAACAAGATTATTATTCTTCCGTTTTTCTAGTAGTGTATCAGTCGCCTATGAGAATTCAAATGTTTCAGAATTATTACGAGTGTTGAACCAAAGTGATAAATAACTTTAAATTCCGCCGCAGTTAGTTTGATATTTCCGATAAGTGAAATAGATAATTCATCCGTTCCGTAATTCAAGGGAAGTCAAATTGTTGTCGAATTCGGAAGAACGCCGAACATTTTAGTGAGCAAGGACTCCAGTGTTGTGCTATCAACACACTGTGAGACAACGGTCTCACAGGGCCGCTCCTTCCGGGCCATTCCATCCTCGCCAATTGGTAAGCACAGTTCTCTTGTCGATCATTTGGACAGCCTTGTCCGAGAGTTGTTAGTGCTGTAGCCCTAGGCCGGTACCGTGGTCGGTCAATATTATTGTACAATTGTATCGTATGGAGACGATATTGATGGTTGTGCAATATCACAGATTAACCAGATACGCCACTCCCAGTATTTATGAATGAACTCTGCTGACGCGTAATGTTGACCATGGAATTCTCGGCCCCCCCAAATAGTTCCTAGCTCCTAACTATTTGGGGGTGCCAATAAAATCGCAGATATATGATCACGTGACCTCTCGGCCAATCGCAACTATGGTAGAGGCAGAACGACGTTCATTCATAAATTTATAACAACAAACGGAAAGGTTAGCTAAAATACTCAGCTTATGTACGAAAAAAACTCAAGTGGGATTAATTTAATGAATTTTATAAAGTGTAATGAAGACGTTTAAGATGCAGTTTGTGGCGTATGTGCAAGAAATAAAAGGAATATGATTATTAGTGATTTGTGAAGTTGAGGTTAGAATTTGTTTAAAGAGCGAGAACGTCAATGACTCTCTGTCATTTTACTACGTCTTCATGGGTAGTAAATCTGAAATTCAAACCTACGTGCTTCCCGCCAACTGTCGATTGCACTATCTGGTAATCTGTGGCAATATATTGCGCTATTGCGCAACCTTGCAATATCGCCCACACGCGATCTATTATATTGCACAAACCCAAATATTTTGCAATAATATTGAGCGTGTATGGGCTGCATTAGGAGGAATTCAACGACATACACACTTCGTAGAATTTTAAATATATTATTTTTAAATGAGAATACTTACAGCAAAGTCTTTGACGAGGGAATAAATATCGAAATCGGACATGCAGAGCAAATCATCTATAATGTATTCTTCTTTGGTATCTTTATAACCGGGATCTTTCGCAAGCTTTTTAGCCATTTCTTCTATTTGTGTAAAATCATAGTGATATCTTAACAAAAGAGGATGATTACTAAGCTTTCGTAGATCTGTCATCATGGTCATACTGTTCAGTGGGACTTCATTATTTTCCTGGAACACATTCGTAATTTTATGACGTAAACCTCAGTTGGTTCCTCAGATCGATGAGATTTCGTAAAGCATTATTGATATTGTTTGACCACAAGGAAGCCCTTCATTTTTCACTCGAAATCAGTCGTTATCTAACTCCAATTTTGGAAAAATGAAGAGACTATTATAATGAGACTGATATCTGAAATCCAAGATGACTAGACTACATTTTCCCGAATGAAAATGAAATAATTTTGAACTACAAAGAAAATCATGAAGTGGAAGAAGGAAAGAGTGAATATTCAAAAGTCGGGAAGATACTGACTGTCCAAATATTGCAATCAGACAACAAAGAAGACGAAACATTTCGTATTAACTTCTACAAAGACACAAAATCTATATAGGTTTTTTCAAAGATGGGTCTTTTTTTATAGAAGGTAGAACTTATCAAAATGAATCATTTTACCTATATTAAATATGCGAAATGGGGCTATGCTTGTGAGTGTTTTAGCTTCCCGCCTTTCGGCTTTAGCTATATTTGTTTGGTTGCAGCTAGGTGTTCTGCTGCAACCTTTGTCCTCGTTAATTGTCAGTTTGTTAGTTGGTGTCGTGTATAGCTTTCTGTGCCCATTCGTTCAGTTTGTTTATGCCCGTTTCATTTGCCTTTCCGTCCTTCCTTAATTGTATATTTTTGTTGTTGTATTTCCTCATAATTTCCTGTCTTATTTCATTTCTGTCTGTCAGCGTGCATTCCGTCCTTATGTGTCGAGCATCTTCTGTTTGTCCGTTGCAGTCACATTTTCCATCCGTATCCGTCAAGTTAAATCTGTGTTGGTACCCATTCATGTTTCCATGTCCCGTACTTAGTTGTGTCGCTTTGAATTTAAGTTTTAGTCCGTCCGTCCATATCTGTGAACAGTGCTCGTATAGTTCTCGTCCTTTTTATTCAGTGTCCCATGCATGTTGCCACTCCCTCATTATGTCTTGTCTCATCTATTTCCTCCTTCCAAAAATGTCTTTTTTCTTGTTGTTTGTGTCTATGTTCTGTTCTCTAGAGGGATGTGGCTTGTCTTTTGTTTGGAGCCTTCTGGTCTGTATGTCCGTTCTGTTTTTAGTCCAATCGTTATGTCTGTGTTTTGCTTCTGCCCACCATGGCGAAACCCCTGCGATAACCTGCAGTCCCGCTGTTGGTGTAGTGGCGTAGGGCCTATTTATGAGCAGAAGCAATGGCCTCTGTGTCGCGTCCGTCTGTCTTCTCAGTGGAGTCCTGTCTGCGTTGATGCCCTATATTTCAGAGGCATACAGCACAGCCGGTTTCATCACACTCTCCGTAATTTGTTTTATAATGTCCTTGTCGTGTCCGTCCGTCCTGCTAATTGTTCCCAATAGTTTTGTCGCCGTTTTGTTGATTTTCTGTCTTGTCTCTTTTACGTGTGGTTAATAAGTAAGTGTTCTGTCTATCGTTAGTCCTAAGTATTTTATGGTGTCTTTGTGCTGTAATGTAACGTCGTCTGTTTTTATTGTCGGTGGTCTCACTTTTCGTCTGCTGTACATAAACATTGTCTCTGTTTTGTTCTCGTTGTATTTGTTTCCACTTTCACTTTCCCAGCGTTTGCATCCCTCCCATGCGTATCGCCATTTTCTTTCTGCGGAGCGCTTTCGGCACCTTGGCTATTTCCATTTCATTCTTTATATACGGTGTCCAGGCGCCATTGAAAGCGTTCCGCAGGTCTAGAGTCACAAGTAGTTGGTGTTTCTTTTTGTCCTTGTTGGTTTGTATTTGTCTTATCAGTGCGTCTATTGCGTCTGTTGTCGAATGTCCTTCCCGAAATCCGTATCGTCTCGCGTCCAGTCCTTCGTTAGTTTCCAGCCAGTGTTGGAGACGTCTGTTTGTGAGTCTGTCCATTACCTTTCCCAGGGTTGGGAGAAGACTTATTGGCCGCAGGGTTTTGTCCTTTTTTGGTATCCATACCACTCTGGCCGTCTTCCACACCCTGGTAAAATGTCCGTATGTCAAGCATTTGTTGTATAGGTCCGTGATTATGTTTCGTGACGTCGAAAATATGTGTCATGGCTTCATTTGGTATTCTGTCCTGTCCTGTACACTTTCCTTTCTTCAGTCCCTTTATTGTACGTTCTATTTCGTCTGTTGTTATGTCCGGTTCGTCTGTCTCGCTCTATGTTTGTGTTTTCTGTCTAATTACTTTCATGTCATCCGTGTCTAATGTCTCGCTGCCTTTTGGAAAGTATTTGTCCATCAAGTATTTGTATTTGGTGTTGTCCGTTTTTTATTCAGGAATTTCCATAGAGTGTCCCATGGATTGCTCTCACATATTTCTTGTATTTGTTTTAGTGTCTGTTCCAATTTTGTTTGTTTTATTTGTTTCTTGTAATGGTTTTACCTTTGTTTATATGTTTCCCATTTACGAAATGGGGCTGCTATCCACCTCCAATGTCGAATGTATTTTGAATCGCGTGTTCCGCAGCCTTCCTAAACAATGGCAACAATGTCACGGAGACCTACGACCATTATACGCCGCGAAAAAGAGAACACGAAGTTATACGTTAAGAATTTTAGCCCGGTTTTCAGTTTTTAAGTGTTATTCATTGAATAAGAGTGCCTATCAGGTATTATTCACAATCCCTCGTCTATGTTGCGTAACAGAAGCCGTCTCACTAAATGGCTAGGTGTCAATTTCAAAATTTCCGAGAAACCCCAATTTAAATATGAAATAGCCCTCTTCTACAGGTACCTCATAGAAATCAGCTCTTTGTTCAACGTATTTCCAAGGGAATGAATACTTCAAATTCAAATACTTTGCATTTACACTTAAATATAGCACGATTGCAAAGAACCTTTTGAGATTTCCAAAATTGAATTAAAATGCAATTCCAAACCTGTTGAATGATTATTCTAATGAACTAGGTATTGGTAATTAGATTGTTCAAAAAACAAATCAAGATTCATTAGTAGTAATATTAGTAATACTTTATTTGCGGGTTAACGTTCTACACGAAAACAATGTAGGATTATTCACCACAACATAAATACACATGTTCTCTCAATGTCCTATCAATTTTAGGTGATTGTCTGGTAATGAAATAACGCACAATCGTATTAGGATCTATTTATCGATGAATTTTCCAACCTTTTCAGTGTTATACTTTATTTGGGCGATTTTTGATGAAAAGGTTTATTTTGATGAAATGGTTTATTTTGATTTTGAGTTCTACCACCTGTTGAAAAAAATACTAAACTGGTAAAGAATTACTTGAAAGAATTACCTTAGCTTCCAAATTGGCTGCTTGATACGAAGCAACCAATCTTTCATATTGTTCCTTCTGCGTAGGTGCCATTGGAACACGCATGACATGATCTGTTTTGGAAGGAAGATCCCTCAAAACATCTTGTTTTAATCGCCTCAACACAAATGGCTTCATTATTCGCTTTGCCTTTTCTATCTGTTCTTTTTCAAACGTAGGTACATCGCTATCTCCTTGATTAGATTTCTGTAAATTATAAATAAATGATAGATTTCTTATGCCGCAATCAAAATTATTAATTGCAAAACAAATAAAAAATGCACACATTCTCTATCTCTTGTCCCCGCAAATAAATATATTTTCGTTAAACGACTCCATAGGCTTATTATTTGAGAAGATAATGCAACAAAAATATTATTGAAACAATACTTCAATCAATCATCAAAAGAATCGAGGCATTAAATCATTTAATAATATTAAAATAATTAATTAAATTGTATTAAGAGCAACTTACCGAGCCTTTTTGGAAGAGGCTTTTTATATCTGTTTTCTTCTCAGCAAACATTTTTGGCATCACAAATATCAATAACGACATCAACTCAAGAAGGTTATTTTGTAATGGTGTACCAGTAAGCAAAATTCTGTGTTTTGCCTGAAAATGACATTTACATCATTTAACAGTTTAGAAGACTCATTTCAGACATCATCTGAATCTTGAGCAGATAATCAAACAACAAATCCGAATCATTATTCAAAGCAAGGACACTGGGTACCTTTTAAGTTGAAGCATAGCCTACTTTAATCACAGGCCAGAATCATCCTAGAATATGCGGCGTTGTCAATTGTACATCGGAGGGCTACATCGGAGTGCCACCAGCGATTTGAATTAAGGTTCTTACATAAAGTGAATAATGAATATAACTATTTGAATTACCTAATAATTGTTAATTGTGGAGTGTAATATTTAGGAATACAGTGGATATCTAAGGTAAACAGAAGATATGTTATTTACACATTTGGAATTAATACTTCGATTTGTGTTCTATCACAATACCCAATTTTGACAACTCTTTTCAATACAAAAATTGAGGGAATATCAACAAGAACTTATTCAATTCAAGTCACTAATGATATCACCACACGGACAATGAATTATTGTAAATAAAGATAACTCACATTTATCCTAAAAAGATTTTCGTATCTTTGAGTATTCATATTCTTCAACATATGAGCTTCGTCAAATATCACATAATGCATAGGAATCACTTTGAACATTTTCCGTTCTTCGGGAGTATTGGCTACCGTTGTATATCTGAAATTAAAATTCAATCCTGCTTAGTGTACTTATTGTACAAAGAATTAATATAAATAATAATTTTTCGATTGATTCTTTCATAACACCGTGGAGGTGAGAACTAATGAAAACTCAATAACTTACGTTGTAAGTACAACGTCGAATTCCTCAAGCACACCCTGAGCAAACTCTACCCTGAAGAATTTTCTTTCCTCTATACTACCATAATACATAAATACCCTCAATTCTGGACACCACCTGGCAAATTCGTTTCTCCAGTTATCTGTAAAAAACGAAGGACCATATTTTATGTTATAAATTTCCTGTCTAAAATTTAACCTTTAAACTTGAATGCGAAATTTGTTCATTATATGTTTAAGTAATCATTAAAGGATACTTTGGAAGGAGCATTTATCATTCAATGGTTTTTTCTCCCAAACTCTGAAAAATATCTATAAAACAAAAATTTTGATTGTTTCGAAATTCCTTCTGCGTTAGAAATACTAGATATTTGTCGGAAGCAATATATATATATAACAATGTTACCTGATAAACAGTAACGAAACAACACTGACGGTAAAACAACTTTTTTGTAACGTTTTCAAATATCTACTGTTTCTAACGCAGAAGCAATTTCAAAACAATTATATTTTTTATTTTGTAGATATTTTTCAGAGTTGAATTATCAAGACCAATCAGCGTCGAACACCACCTTGGGAGTACAACCCTATGAGAGCGGTGAAAAGCTTAGAGAGAAGGGGTGGAATTGGTCGAGTGAAGTGTGGTTGAAGTCAGTACGCCACTTAGACCCTTTTTTAAGACGTTGACATAGATGGTGTTAAACCGGAATAACGTGAGAGACACGGTACAAGTGATTTAAGACGTGCGACGTAGAAGTTGAATTATCAAGACGAATCAGCGTTCAACACCACCTTGGTAGAACGACCCTATGAGAGCGGTGAAAAGCTTAGAGAGAAGGGGTGGAATTGATCGAATGAAGTGGGGTTGAAGTCAGTACGCAACTTAGACCCCTTTTTAAGACGTTGACATAGATGGTGTTGGTGTGGAAGAACGTGAGAGACTCAGTGCAAGTGATTTAAGACGTGCGACGGAGAAGTTGAATTAACAAGACCAATCAGCGTTGAACACTACCTTGGGAGTTCAACCCTATGAGAGCGGTAAAAAGCTTAGAGAGAAGTGGTGAAATTGGTCGAATCGAGTGAAGTTGAAGTCAGTACGGAACTTAGACCCCTTTTCAAGACGTTGGCATATATTGTGTTAATCCGGAAGAACGTGAGACTCAGTGCAAGTGATTTAAGACGTGTGACGGAGAAGTTCAATTAACAAGACCAATCAGCGTTGAACACCACCTTGGGAGTACAACCCTATGAGAACGGTAAAAAGCTTAGGGAGAAGGGATCGAATTGGTCGACTTGAGTGGGGTTGAAGTCAGTACGGAACTTAGACCACTTTTCAAGACGTTGACATAGATTGTGTTAATCCGGAAGAATGTGAGAGACTCAGTGCAAGTGATTCAAGACGTGCGACCGAGAAGTTGAATTAACAAGACCAATCAGCGTTGAACACCACCTTGGGAGTACAACCCTATGAGAGCGGTAAAAAGCTTAGAGAGAAGGGGTCGAATTGAGTAGGGTTGAAGTCAGTACGGAACTTAGACCCCTTTTCAAGACGTTGACATAGATTGTGTTAATCCGGAAGAACGTGAGAGGCTCAGTGCAAGTGATTTAAGACGTGCGACGGAGAAGCTGAATTAACAAGACCAATCAGCGTTGAACACCACCTTGGGAGTACAACCCTACGAGAGCGGTAAAAAGCTTAGAGAGGAGTCGAATTGGTCGAGTTGAGTGGGGTTGAAGTCAGTACGGAACTTAGACCCCTTTTCAAGACGTTGACATAGATTGTGTTAATCCGGAAGAACGCGAGAGACTCAGTGCGAGTGATTTAAGACTTGCGACGTAGAAGTTGAATTAAGAAGACCAATCAGCGTTGAACACCATCTTGGTAGAAAAACCCTACGAGAGCGGTAAAAAGCTTATAGGGAAGGGATGGAATTGGTCGGGTCGAAGTCAGTACGGAACTTAGACCCCTTTTCAAGACGTTGACATAGATAGTGTTAATCCGGAAGAACGTGGAGACTCAGTGCGGGTGATTTAAGACGTGCGACGTGGAAGTTGAATTAACAAGACCAATCAGCGTTGAACACCACCTTGAGAGTACAACCCCGTGAGAGCGGTAAAAAGCTTAGAGAGAAGGGGTGGAATTGGTCGAGTCAAATGGGGTTGAAATCAGTACGGAACTTAGACCCCTTGTTAAGACGTTGATATAGATGGCGTTAATCCAGAAGAACGTGGGAGACTCAGTGCGAGTGATTTAAGACGTGCGACGTAGAAGTTGAATTAAGAAGACCAATCAGCGTTGAACACCACCTTGGGAGTACAACCCTATGAGCGGTAAAAAGCTTAGAGAGAAGGGGCCGAATTGGTCAAGTTGGGTGAGGTTGAAGTCAGTGCGCAACTTGGACCCCTTTTTAAGACGTTGACATAGATAGTGTTAATCCGGAAGAACGTGAGAGACTCAGTGCGAGTGATTTAAGACGTGCGACGTTGAAGTTGAATTAACAAGACCAATCAGCGTTGAACACCGTCTTGGGAGTACAACCCTATGGGAGCGGTGAAAAGCTCATTGATAAGAGGTGGAAGGTCGCCCTTTTTAAACATCGATATAGACGGAGTTAGTTCGGGAGAATCCTTTAGTCGTGATAGACTTGAGTAGGAGTCTTTCAAGACATGCGATGTAGAAGTCGAATTATCACGTTTGGAACCTCAGTAATCAATATATTTCATATATTTTTGATTGTAACAGCGAACATAGCGTCAGCTTTCAGTAACGGAGTATTTTCTGTAGTTGCACTATTCTCGACCGAGCTTGAGATGACACTATTAAATTGCAGTACAATAAGTAGTTTTGGCGGGCTTGGTATCGTCCTTTTTCTTTCGTTCCGGTAGTCGGACAAGTAATTGTGGTGTCCGAATATTTTTGAATATTCAAGTTAGTTGTAACAAGGTGGTCGGTGCAGTTAAGATATCGTTCAACGTCTAAAGGGCGGTGAGCTTTATAACAAAGTTTCATTTTGCCAGTTTCATGTGTGAAAATAAATTTAACAAATACGCAATATCAATTCATCTCCAAGGAATGGGACACTATTCGGCCATTACAATCTGACTTACTTATTAATCGATTCTGACATATTAAGTTACTATTCGGATAGTAAATATTACATTAAAATTATTCAATTAGGGTTATCCTTTCAGAAATTTGTTTTTTTATATGCCTGAAACGGATTCATTTTAGGTTTACGTCAAGTTCAGTCAAAAAATTCTAACCACTTCTTTTTGTTGCGATTGCCACGTCTTCGATTACTTCAACTTACCTAGAGTGGATGCAGGGACGACCACTAAATGCGTATCTTTGGCCTGGTTTGTTTCTTTTAAATATGCCAAAAACGATATAACCTGTACTGTTTTACCTAAGCCCATTTCATCTGCTAATATACCGTTTACTCCCTGAGAATGTAATACTGCCAACCAGTTCAAACCTACCATCTGATAGCTTGTAAGTTTTAATCTGAAAATACCAAATTAATAAAACATTAGGTTGAAAAAAGTATGCATTCATAGTGGCCGGACCATACGGTACGTTTTGCACAACCTTTAACCTGCGCAGTTTAACACGTTGCAGGTAGAACGTTGCGTGTATACAGCAAAATTGCACAGTTTTGAAAACGTCGCGGAGATGTTGCAGTTGTAGCGAAAACTGAGCTAGACAGCATATATATCTGTGTAGACGGTTACTGTGGTAACCGCATGTCAAAATTGACAAGAGTAATACCTCCTCCATGACGATATCGCGCATCGTGTGGACGCACTAAAAATTGCTACGTTTTCATTCCGTCTTGAGACTGCGCAGACAAAAGGTTGAGCAAAACGGAGCGTTTGGACCGGTCTTTGCCTAGTAATTTTTTAATTTAGTATTAGATACAGAATGGATTTTCTCATTATTACTATTTAGATATAACCTAACTGGAATGATGAGAGCAACTATAGTGAAGCTTACACCATTATTAACCATTGCAATTATAATTATTTATAGTAAAAACATGATATGAAGACAACCTCAAGGTATACATCATTTCAATCAAATGGGGTATGGCCGCTGAAACTTGAGGTTCATGTTGTTAGGATTAATTTGTGCAGGGCATTGAAATATCTTAATACAATTGATGGTATGCCGTACATTCAACTATTCCCAAGCATATTCGACATAATTTCAAGAAGGAATTGCCTTACGCTGATGATAAATTTCGTGGTTGCTCCTTGACCCCCGCTCCTGCAGCCACAGCCCTCTCCATCGACGTTGCTATATTCGAGCATTTCTTCATCAAATTTTTAATATTATTACGGACGTAAAGAACCTGCTGTGCGGAATTCAAAAGGTCGGTACTCAAATTTTTATTTTTGTCTAATTTTTCTACCTAAAAACGAATTAAAATATATATCTTCGGTGCATCTAAAAAAATATACATAAACAAGAATCAATATGAATAAATTAAATGAACAGAAAATTTTAGAAAAATCGTTATAATTTCCATTTAAAAAAATGGTAAAATGGGACTCTCCTGTCAATGAAAAAAAGATATATATTGGGAAATATTGAATTCTCGCGATACATTTATTCCATTATTTAAAGAAAAACTAATGGATTTGAGCTGTCAAACTCTAGAATTTCACCAAAGGACTTACGTAAATATGGCTTTTATTGAACGTTATTTGTAATGAATAGTTATTTATTTATATTATTCAATATGATTGTATTAAATATAACCTATGTTCATTTAATACCTTTGTATTTTGAAAAACCTAAACTAAACAAGCAATCTAGACATTCAAAATAGTTTGAGAAATATATTTCATATGGATATTCTTACTAAGCACTACCAAACCTCAAACAGGCCACTTACTAAATCAATCCATCCATTAAAAGGCCTAGATTCTATCAATATTTCTGCTTTTTTCTTAGAACAACTATTCATCAGCTGAAGTTCAGTTAATGTTGCATTCTGTAGGAAATCAAAAACATTTTTTTTATCCCCCATAAGTTCATCACTCAACTCGACTTCTGAATCTTCATCGTCACTAAAAACAAAATTTCTATAGAAGCTGTTATCAAAAGTAAGTCCTTCTTTCAACAGAAGATATGATTACAAATTTTCACAAGCTTCAGTATTCAAGAACAATCATTGTTCTACAATTGAACATGATAAATACAGTTTGTAGCGAAACAATTGTTTTTTTGGAATAACGAAGATTGTGGAAATTCAAAATTATAATCATTATACAGGGTGAGTCTTAGACCACTGCATTAATTTTAACCAAAGATTCCTCTCAACAAATGAAACACTTTTTTCATTTACCATTTTTCCAGATTCGGCTCAGGTAAAAAGTTACAAGCGTTTAAAGATTTCACAATGTGCTAATACACTCCCGCATATAAATTATCTATGACATTGTTGGCGGACGAGAATAAGGCATGGTAACGTGGTTTACAGCTTGATTCGGGATTCCAACGCTCAGGGACGGATCCATAAAAGTAGTGAAATTTCTGGAGTTTTCCATTTTAGAACATTCAATGAAGAATATCTCGATAACGGTGCGTTTAAGGAGAAATGATGAAGAATAATATAATGTTCTAAACCGATGGAATATTCTTGAAATGACTCAAGAAAAACTTTATATGCTTTCTTTATGCTAATTTCGTTTAGTTTTATGAATCCACGAGTCCATAACTAGAAAACCAGTAGAAGTAGAAAATAACTAATATTTGGAAAATATGTATCATAGTTATAGGAAACTTCACGCCAACATTCATTTTATTCTAAAAAAGGATGTCAAAGCTACAAAATAAAAACTGTTTTTTTTTTTCAAAATTTCAACAGCCTGTATCTTTTTACCTCAGCTGAATTTGGAAAAATGTTAAATGAAAAAAGTGTTTCATTTGATGAGAGGAATCTTTGGTTAAAATTTATGCAGTGGTCAAAGACTCACCCTGTATATTGAAAATGAATTTCCCTCAAGAGTTCTTATATTCACTTCAATGCTGAACATATTTGTATGAAACATTTTAACTGAATGAAGACATATCTTTACATTTAATACTTAACTGAAACAATATATCAATTACCTATTAAAAACTCTTCTGTCCTTATAATTACCACCTCCTGTGCTGTCATCGCTGTCGTCATCTTCTGCTCGTCTCTTTTTTACTAAATTGTTTTAAAGATTATAGTGAAAATTTTAAATTATGCTATATGGAAAACTTGAATTATTTTCGATACCAAAGATACTTATTATCAATATGAAATTTATAATATATGCCTTCTTAAAAACAAGCCTTGTACAAAAAATTTGGCTACAATGTCAGAGATTCCTATGTCTACGTAACATGTCGTGAAACGAAAGGGGACATCAAAAATTTTAAAAAGCACCGACGTGAAGTCGGGCACTTTTGCGCGCATGTTTCATTGTCTATTCACGCCATGGGAGGTCGATCGAGCTGAAATTTAGTACTGGATCGTAAAATGGTGGTTCGAAGGTATGTGCGGAATTTCTGTGGATTCTTAAGAATAGTTGCTGAAATATACAATTTTTGGAATTTTCTTTTGCGCGAAAATATCGCGTCGGCAGTACAAAGTAATTAAGTTTTAATTGGATCGGATTTGTATATTTTGAGTAGAGGGAAAAACAAAAAATTTACGATGGGTATAATTCAGAAACCGTTCGGCCGATTATGACCAACAACGAACTGTCCCATTTGGATGCGCAACCTATTCTGAAAATTGCAAGTCGCTATCTCTTCCCCTTCGAAAGTTATCGTGACAACGGCCAACTGCCCAGCTACTGAACTCACCGAAGACGGCTCGGATCTCCAGCAATATAGATCCGATCGTGTTCAAATTTGGAATCTCGCAGTAGAGTTAGGTTATGAAGACTTTTTAAAATTTTCTAGTGATACAATCCTCGCGAAATCCTTCAAAAATTTGCGCATCAGCATTCTACAACTAATTATCAAGTTTCAATTCAATCGGATCTATATTTTTCGTTATTCAGAAAACAATAAATAAAGAAATATTCATTCCCTTGTGATCCGAGATAGGTACGTCTCCCCTGAAAGCCTCAACAAAGAGGAAAGTGCCATTCAGGGCAGCTATGTAGTGGTTTCATGGTTCTTACCAATCATCGGCATTGGTTTTTCCAATGCATAACTTCTCTTCCTCTTTCTGATAAATATGATCTGAAGATCACCAATTCACCATAATGCTCCAGCTTTCGAAACAAAATTGACTTCACAACACAATCGAAGGCTTTTGAGAGGTCACAAGCAGTAATCCCTAATACCCTTAAAAAGTTGTAGACCCACACAATTTTTATTACCTGTACCAATTACATTCATACAAGTAGAAGTTACCAAAATGTCATATAGATTAAAAATGGGAAAACTTCATACTGATAATAAATAATTTCTGGCCAAATTTTCAGACATGACTTGCCTAAAACAGCAGATCAATACATTAGTGAAATGTTTAAAACTGAACAAACCCCTCTTTCTTCCAGATTCAAGCTTTTCTGAAGCCTGTCTTTTGAAAGTTCTCTGAATTTCCTCCCTTGAAACAGTGGATTGCGTCGTCCTCTGTTGATATTCCACCTTCCACTTCTCGTAACCTCCTGGCTTCACTTCCTTGCCGTGTAACACTCCTAGTTCGGAAGCTGCTTGATCGGTATCGAAATTATATTTGGAAAGCATATCATGGATCACCTAAAACAAAAGTACACTCTAGTGACATGGAAATCGCAGAGGTGAAATTCTATATTTCAACGAGTCCTACCTCTTGGTAATAATATACTATATAAATATTATGTCTGGTAAGATGCCCTAAAGTAAAGACAAGTTAAAGATAAAGATAATAAAAATAAGGTAACAAGTCGGATTCCGCTAAATAACTCATAGATTTCGCCTTAACTATTTGGTAAACTCACCATAGCCTCAAGGCGTGGAAACATATCCAATAAAAATTTCATTTGCCGTTCCTTCTCCAAAATAGAGGGAGTTTTCATCGTTCTTCTCACACCGTTTGTTACAATAATAGTATTTGAAGTATTTGAACTAGTTCCTGATCCTAATGTTGTGATACTACTGACAGACTGTGAAGTGTTATTTGAATCCGAGTCTGAATCAGAATCAGTAGGCAGTATCAATATTCTTCTTTTCCTTGATGTTGAAGGTTTAACTGATGATCCACCTGCTGAAAGATAAAAAGTTAATGGTTGAGTGAACTGTGAAAATGGTTTCAATGAAAGTGATGGCTCTACATACATGAACCGTTTCCTGAATTTATAGCAGTGGATGTTGGGTCATGACTGAATGTTTTCTTATTTATTCTAAAATCTCGCAAGTTTAAATTGGAGGCATTGTCGTCAGACATCGTGTTTTGTAGTAAAATTGTAAATATTAGAAAAACTATATGTATTTGAAATATAAAATGAAATACAATTACGCAATAATAAATGATCACTCATATATAATTTAATAAACACCGTAATTTTTTGCATAAAAAGTTTAAATACATGTATAAATATAAAATTTAATACAATAAGTATTCATTCACACAATACTCCCAATCCAACTGTAAAGCAGGGTCGTGACACTCTCTTTCCCCCACCCCAAACCCTGTTTTTAGTTCATTGGCATTCTAGAGATGTCTCTGCCTGCGCAAATTCCATGATTTCCATGGGATGAGATCCGATAGATGACTCTGTTGCGCGTTCAGAATTACAGTGATTCAGAATGTGATGGATTTGTCATTAATTTCTGAAAGTGTCAACGAACCTTGTTTACAACTATGAAAATTATTCAAATAAATATATTTTTATTGAGTGGACAATTTTATATTATAACTATTCCGATGAAATATGTGTACTTGGATCCATAGAATACCGATAAGATACCTGCACAGATACCTGATCGTTTCTATGGCAGGTAAACCAAATTACTGTTTACTCAGGTAGAAATTGAAGTGAATTTGAATTCGCACCTTCGACCGAAGAGGTTCAGCCAAAATATCGATTGGTAAGTGACGAGCTCGTGTTTGGAACTTTATCGTAAAAATGGGAAAATGGATCAAATGTTGTGTATATGGTTGTGAGGATAATGTTAGCATGAGACATCGATTTCCTAAAAACAATCCAAGTCTTTTTAAAACGTGGATCGACATTATCAAGCCAAGTGATTGGGAAATATTATCTGTTGATTGACCAGATTTATAACAGGCATTATGTATGCCATGCACATTTGGAGACTGTTACAAGATAGAAGGAGGAAGAAGAAGGCTCGCTATGCATGCAGTTCCTACACTTGGTGTTTCAGGTAAGCTATACATTGACAACAATAATTTGAATTTGTTTTTAAAATTTTTGTGAAATTCTAAGAAATATAAAACAGTTCATCTTTCTTTTGAAGGTATCTCAAAAGTTCTTGATGATGTATGGAACCAACCATCAACTTCAAAAACCGATATTGACCAACTAAAAATGTCACTGTCTAAAGGAACGCAAAATATTATGGAGCCAAGAACTCATAAAAGTAAGTGTATAATACTAATGTTGGAGTGATGACATGATTGCTTTGAATAGCAATAGTAATGAGAGGATCTTCTTTTAAATTTTAAATGCTTGTACATTTTCCACAATATATATGTCCTATACCAAAAATTTTATTATTTATTTATTATTTATTATTATTTCCTCAGTTTGGTCCTGGAGATGCCCCAGTTAAGGATAGTCATGTGGGACATACGCTAGGATGGGATGGAGCACAGAGCAGAGCAGATTGAAAAAGAATCCTGGCCTCAAATGGTTAGCATATTTGAAGGTGATCTTTTGTCTGGAGCAGTACTGCATTCTCCTTTATTTTATTGTTTTAAACAGGAATCAATTCTTTGTTTTCCCACGTAGCAAAAGTGTTATGAATATCGGTTGTATGGACATCTATATAACAATCCAAAAAACCGATAGCCTACGTAAATCAGTATCAAATTAGTACATTATAACGTCAGTAGCACGGTTACTACGACAAAAGTGGGAATGATTTCACAACATATACAACTGTTGTAAAGTTGTAATTGCAACTTCTTAAGCAACTGATATGTTATAATACCACCATACACTATATAATGTGAGCGAACAAGATATTTGAGTTTTTACTAAGTCAGCTGAGGAAAACCATTTTTCCCATAGACAGCTAGAGCTTTGTGGGTATACTTTCTGTATTTCTGTTTTTGTTTGTTTTATTTGTGTATATATTGGGTTTGGGTGTAATAGGTCTCTTGCATGCATTTTTTTTTATTATTAGAATCGAGTATTATATCCATATATAAGAATTCTGAAAAAGTGAAACTGCCGTGAAAATTTTCAATATTCAACGAGGAAACGGTCATTGAAATTTGGTTGCACATAATGGCCCGTCATATCTACTCTCATTCTCTTCTCGTGTCCATTTCACACTTTCTTCCAGTGCAATACGGCCCCCTATGGAGGGCTTCTAGTCGGCATATTGGCTGTAACAAGCAGATGGTACATTTTGGTTACGTCAGCCGTTATAGCAATGATTCAGAAGCGTTTTTTTACCTCATTTGAATTTGCTTCTTGATTTACCGATTTTCAATACCGAAATATTCAAATTGTATAAATTATGAAAGTGGATGAGGGCATACATGTTGATCTGGTATTGAATTAGATTTCAGAAAGACATAAACATATGGTATTTCATGTTACATGCAAGAGAACTATTGTTTTAATTATGTTAATAGCTATTTTTTTCTTGTTACTGTTATAATACCTCAACACCGCACACTATATAATGTGGGCGATGATATTGTGAGTTTTACTTAATTGCTTAAAAGTATTTTACGTAAACAAATAAAACTTAGGGCTGCATTAATAGTCGACCCTCTAGATGAGGTACGAAGAACTCGTTTTTCATACCTGATCTTGAGGGCCGACGATGAGTATGGCCCTCTTAAAACTGATTTTTTAGTGTTAAAGTTTTATTCTCTGCATTTATTATAATTTATACACAATTAATTTCACATATGTTCACTGTGGTGAAAATATCAATATATATAATTTATGTGTGATAGTACCTTTTATTTTCCTTCAAATTTATAAAAGTTATTCTGTCTTCCAGGCGTACAAGGCCGAAACAAACTGGATTGTGAGGTACAATTACCCTTTCAATTAATGGAATGTGACCGAGTTTTATACGAACATGCAAATTTTTTCCAATCTTTAACAAATTCAAGTTTTCCTGTGATTGTAACATTGACATGATTTTCCTCTCTTGTTTGTTTTTAAAGTCGGTTTTGTGCACCGCAATGAACTTGGCTCAGTGTGATTTTTATGGAAACGTTGATTTATTGGAAAAGTAATTCTATCTCATACTTCCTTTTATTGTAACAAGATCTGTCAGACCACTAAATGTATACACCGAAATGTTTGCGAAGTGAGAAAATTCACAGAAGTTTGTTCTGAAATTTGTTCATCTCAGCAATTTCCCCGAAGATTCTTATATTTCGGTACAGAACATAAGTTCTCTTACGAAAGACAAGAATCTTCTAAGAAATTGGTGAGGGAAAACAATTTCAGAACAAGCTTCTGAAATTTTCCTCATTTCGCTCACATTTCGGAATACACATTAAATAAATTAATTTGAATTTCGCGCCAAAAGCGAAATACCGACATAATTTGAATTTCGCGCCAAAAGCGAAATACCGACTTAATTTGAATTTCGCGCCAAAACCGAAATCTGTAATACCGACAAATGCGATGTGCCCGCCTCTGGAGAATGCCAATGAACTAAAAACAGTGTTTTTCATGTTACAAGGCCAGTGTCGAATCTATATACTTAGTTATCTGTGCTGTAAAGTAAATGCACACAGACAGACGGACCACAGATCATTCATCTGTCAAACTGACATTTGGCGTATGATTCAGAGCATGTCAAAATCATAAAAATCGAGAAAAACTATGTATATATATATTTATGCAATCGACAGCCCTTATCTAAATAGTTGAAGACGTATTAAGGCACAACTTCATGGATGAGATTTTACGATATTTTATAGAATCTATTTCTCTCAACATCAGGTGATCCGTTCGGAATTTTCACCTCAAGGCGGGAAATTCAAACCTAGCGTCTTCCAATCTACTTAGGGCCGGTTTCTCAATTGCGAGTTAACTCGAGGTTGCGAGTTGACGCATGTATTTAGCGATATTCATGAATGCGCAACACTCGGGTTACCCGCAACCTCGGGTTAACTCGCAATTGAGAAACCGGCCCTTACTCGATCAGCAGTTGGAGAGCGTACAAATTTCAACAACCGCGACGGCGAATATGCATTTTCAATAATATTTGGTAAAGGATTCTCGTTATTTTATTGGTATTTCAACAGTACAGGTGATATAAGATTGGGAAATCGACGAGAAATCCAAGAGCAACGATTTTGCAGGTAACCCGTTAAAAATAATAAGCAGGTATGCAAGAATTTAAGTAATCAAGTATCGAAAGAAAGTTAGTAAATTTATGAATATATATACTTATAGTTGAACAACAGCTAGTGGTTCTTTAACTATATAACTGAGGGTACGTACGAAAATATGTCTATAAATAGTTATGTATAAACTACAACCCTTCAGGGTTGTAATTTATATTATTATGATTAATCAACCCGGCAAAAATCTTGGCTAAGGCAGAGACTCTGTCTCTGTCTCTGGCTAAGGTAAAAAGATCTTTTTGCGGTCTATCATATTTTGCCAGATAATCAGATTGAATCCGTGAGGCGAAGATTTAATAACCATAAAAGAGAACATGAGGTTGCATAATTGACTGAGATCTAAAAAGCCAATTATGATGAATAAAAAATGTTGGAGTATACAATTATATTATTCAGCAATATTTAGTCAGGTACCAATTTGTTTGGTGAAACATTCATAGAAATTTCAAATGTTATAAAAAATATTAAAAACTCACCCTGAGAACAGGTCGAATAATTTTGGCTGCAATACTGCAATTCAAATCATCAAGAAAACTTTCTTCAAACTATTTTGTACATATAATTAATTAGGAATGACAGAATAGACAAATGAGAGAAGAGACCATAGATTTGAAAAGTAGGATACAAATACAAATTAATCAAACTAATTCATTTATATTACTTATTGCTAAAAAATTCATAATAAGCACTGAGAATTCTGGAGCTTTTGCGCGCACGTTCCATTGTCTATTTCACGCAAAGTCGATCGAGCTGAAATTCGGTAATCCATTTAAAAGTGACAGCTTGAAGGTATGTGTAGAATATCAGCGATATCTAACGGGTTTCTGAGATACAGAAAATTTTTTCAACAATTTTTTTAAAATTTTCTTATGATACGATATTCACGAAATTTAGCAAAGATTTGCGGGTCGGCACTCGACAAGTAATTACCACGTTTAAATTGGACCGGACCAGTATTTTTTGAGTTATTGAGAAAATAACAACACTTCAGATGGGTATAACTCCAAAACCGTTTGGCATATTATGTTTATTGACTTAACTGTCGCATTCGGATGCGCAACCTCTCGCTGTCCCTTTCCGTTCGAAAGTTATCGTGGTAACGGTCACCCATCCAGATACTGAACTCGACATAGGCTACACGGTTCTCAATATTTTTGCAATATCTCCTTCAATATAGATCCGATAGTGTTTTAATTCCATATACTTAGAAATTTCAATAGAATGGAATAATTTAATACCTAAATTATGGTTGACAAACATGTTATAATGAATGCTATTTATTAAGTTTGAATATCAGCCTCGTAGGCATATATACATAGATGGAAGTAAAATGGTTGAATATAAATTAACGCAAAAATACTACCACTCACAGCCATGTTTTTTCATCAAAAGAGGTAAAAGTATTATTTGCTATCTTTTAAAAATTACAAACAAATTTTTACTTGTGATATTTATTTCTAACCCATAATTTGTAATCATTAATTGATGGGAAGCTCAATCTTCATACTCTGCATAACTTTTCAATTTTTCTAATCTATTTTCCCTTAGAACTGATAGAAATTTTTGAACTCTTTCATTCTGAAATCTACAACTAGGGGCACCAGTGTACTTTTTATTATTCATAAGATTATAATAAGATTTTTGATAATTAAGAATACAAAGAACAAAATCCCAGAAAGAAAATTCTGGCCATAAAACATCTGTGAAATAAATTATCGAATTAGAACTTTGCCATAGTAAGAAATCACTCAAACGAACTTCCCCTGAAGTTCTTATTAACAAATCAGGATATGAGTTCAAATATAAGCACTGTGATATAAGACTATCTGTTACATCATCTACATTTAAAATTTCATATTCCACACCTTTCATAACATCTTGGACTGAAGTAGTCATCTCTTCTCTACTAACATAAGCAAATGCTATATTCAAATATGACTTCGTATTATCTTTTGTAAGTAACATAGCTTTAGCTATCAATTTCTGTAAATCTTTTCTTAACAATGCAAGATCTCCAATAACTCGAACACAAACCCCTTCTGACATGAGCTTATCTTCTTCCTCTAAAAGCTTTTTAAACTTTTCACTGGCCAAATCCATAAGCTCGGTCACTTCCGTAGAAGTTCGTTTGAAGTTTTCAATACTAAATGCATAAACTGTTACTTCTTTGATTCCCATTTCTTTACACCATTCCAAAGTTTCTGATAATTTGTCGAATCCCTTGGTATGCCCCACAACTTTTTCAGCGTTTATTTTCTTCGCATAACGCCTATTTCCATCCATTATAATGCCTACATGTTTTGGGATAGGTCCGCACATGAGTATATTCACAAGGAAACGTTGAAATTTGTTCAATGAATTTTCAATGATCCAGGACATTTTAGATTTTAATTAAATATGTAGTTGATACTTTGAAATATTACATTTACATCATCATATTACTATTCCTTATTAGTTTTCATTATCATGAAATTATTTGAATAATTTCATCAGCCCTAGGCCATAGATAACCCCGTTTGACAAAACATCCAAAATCAAAATACGTCACGATTGTCACGACCACTGAGTTTCATTATTTATTTGTGTCCCGATCACGCACAGAACACTATTAATAAACACCGGGTTCTAATTATCTGGACAAGACCCATTACACATATGATAATAACGTTTATTAATAAACATCCATAGTAAAATAGTGATTCTTTTTAGTTGGTGTTCAATTTACCAATGCAAATGAAAAGGTTAACAACAGTTAATCTGTGGTTTAACCACAGATTAATTTGTGGTTTGTCCTATGTGCCAGCTGTCAATTATACTATTCTGTGGCAGTAAATCTGTCAGCTGTCAACTGTCACTAAAAGTCAATTCTTGTCGAACAACAAACGGTGATTTGCAGAATTTACATCTTTGTTTTTCAAATTAATAACAGAAATATTGAATTTATTCGCAAATAGTGCGTATCTCATCATACATATAAAATATGTTTTTTAAATCAGTTCATTTACTTATAGCAAATGGATCGACTACTTAGACTTGGAGGTGGCATGCCAGGATTGTCTCAGGCTGCTCCTGCTTCTGATGCCCCAGTTGTAGATACTGCCGAACAGGTCTATATTTCTTCCTTGGCCCTTCTGAAGATGTTGAAACATGGAAGGGCTGGTGTTCCAATGGAAGTGATGGGTCTTATGTTGGGTTAGTATTTCTTCGAGAAACTGAGCTCACGAATTCATAAGAAGTATGAATGATATTAATTATAATCACTTCTGGTTACAGGTGAATTTGTTGATGATTACACCGTAAGAGTAATAGATGTATTTGCTATGCCACAAACTGGTACTGGTGTTAGTGTAGAAGCAGTAGATCCAGTTTTTCAAGCAAAAATGTTGGATATGCTTCGGCAAACAGGTCGACCTGAAATGGTTGTTGGATGGTATCATTCCCATCCTGGTTTCGGATGTTGGCTTTCCGGAGTAGATATAAATACGCAACAATCATTTGAAGCCTTATCTGAAAGAGCTGTAGCAGTTGTTGTTGACCCTATACAGTCTGTTAAAGGCAAGGTGGTCATTGACGCTTTCAGGTAATTTCTCTTCTGTAACCTAATGAATTTTTTCAGCAAAAGTTTGAGGTTATACTTCATATTGCAAGTCATGATTTTATTTAGTGGAAGTTTCTTATCTCCTTAAACTCCGGATTTGGATCACAGTATACAAAAAATATCTATAACGTATATTTAGAATTATATGAAGATTTTACATTGCCACTAATTTCATGTCTTGATATATTTGTTCCCCTTACCTAATTTATAAGGTGATTTATCGGTGTATGTTTTATTTTAATGAGCTCTAAGTCCTGATATTATAGCCATGAGTTTTATCTTCAGATTTACGTTTAGGAGATCAGAGTTATAACGTAGATAACACTTCGTTCTTAATTCATTTCGAAACGATTTATAATTTTCAATTGATATTTAAGTAAACTGAAGAAGTGTATTTGGTTCATGGTGACTATTCATACATTTTTCAGGTTAATTAATCCAAATATGATGGTATTAGGGCAAGAGCCAAGACAGACCACGTCTAACTTGGGGCATCTTCAAAAACCGTCAGTTCAAGCCCTCATTCATGGTCTAAACCGTCATTATTACTCCATCAGTATTAACTATAGGAAGAATGAACTTGAACAGAAAATGTTACTCAATTTACACAAAAAATCCTGGATGGATGGTCTTACACTGGCAGATTATTCTGAGAATTGTGGTGTGAATGAAAAAACTGTATCGGAAATGTTGGATCTGGCTAAAAACTACAACAAAGCTCTAGAAGATGAAGAAAAGATGACACCTGAACAACTGGCCATCAAAAATGTGGGAAAACAAGATCCCAAAAGGCACTTGGAGGAAAAAGTGGATGTTCTCATGACAAACAACATCGTGCAGTGTTTAGGTTCCATGTTAGACACTGTGGTTTTCAACTGATTTCTTATATTTTCTCAATAAATTATTTAAAAACTCATGAATGACTCAATAGTTACACTATTCATTATATTTTGAAAGTGCAGGACCTTGAATAAATTCTCTCCATTTTTGTGTGATACTACATGCTTTGTTAAAGCGACACTAACTATTCCTATGCAGTTGTGGTAGCGCCATCTATTGGAAAACATTGAGAACTTATTCTAGGTCCTAATGTTGACGTAATAAATGTTTTTTGCTTTAATTTTGTGAGGTAATCAGTTCCAACCATTCTTTGTGGATGTTTTTGTTGATATATCTCATGTCATCATTTTCAATGTACTGAAATAAAATTACAATAGTTTCTATACAAAATAAATAACATAAAAATATTCATAAGGAACCAATTCGATTTGAAGGATTTTTCTAATAAAAGTAATATTACGTTGCTCAATGTTGTGAGTTATTTGTTTGAATTTATGCGGCTTGTTAACAAGCACTAGCAATTGTAACTTGTTTTATGTCTCTTAATTCCACATTCCACATCTGGTGTGTATGAGTGTGAGTATATGTGTCCTAGGGCAACATTTTCCCCGGTTAAGTCAAAGGTCCGGGATCGGAGTTACCGCATTATTATATTAATAATAATAGTGTCTTTATTAGCTAAGCAGAACAAAAATACACTTGGGGCGAAGTCGAGTGTCAGCTACTCCACTCAACCCCTGACAAAATAAAACAAGAAAAAAACAAAAAATATATGAAAAAGAGAAAATATCAACACAAATAAACAAAATTAATGAAATATACAGTGAACTGAACTGAAAATATGTACCAAAAAAAAATAATTAAATAATATCAAATCCAAAACTACGACTGGTTCACAAACAGCTTCATTTTCAATTCATTTCTCAAAGAATTAAGAGAAGTTCTTTCGCACGTAATTAACAACTCATTGTAAAGTTTCACCGCATTAAAGGTGAAAGAGCGCTGAGACAGCTGAACCAAATCGAGGAAGCAAAAGTCTCCCCCATAGAGAAATAGAAGGATTCTATTGTCTCTGGTCTCCCCCCATGACTCACAGCCACATCGTGGACCTCCCGTCTGATGATCAGCTTGACTCTCAAATAGGGAGGAATACCTGTACTCAAAATTCGATGTACCACAATAGTCATATGAAGACGGAAAATAGTATCAACCCTGAGCCACTCCAAACCATTTATTCCACTAGTAATCCACCTGTTGTACTTTTTCAAACCCAGAAAGTAGCGACAGCAAGAATTCTGCATTTTCTGCAACCTATATTTTTCGACAGAATCGAGACATGGATAAAAAAAACTAACAAGTCCAGTCCAGAACGTTCCTGCCAATCGGGTCCTTCATTAATGGCTTCGTATAAATAAATATACTTATGCATATATTTCACAAATCAAATAGACCCCAGGGGGTTCATTGATCTGCCGAGAAAGCAAGAGCTGACGCGTTTCTGGCTTCTTGGCCTTCATCAGTACCCTGTAGCTTCCTCAACAGATCCAACTAAACTGACCCGGGTTAAGCCTCTCAGAGCCGGCTTGGTCGATCATTTTAATCGCCCACGCCACCTATGAGACGAAACACGGAAATCAGCCTCTCCCCACCAGTGAATATCTGAAGCGTGAAATCATATGCCACCATTCACTCGATGTTAATCGAGAACGAGTCCCGCAGAGCTCATGCAGACAGTATCTTCCCAATGGCCATGTACGCTGTTTAGCGTTTTCAAAAATAATTATTTAAAAAAAAATAATTAAAAAAAAAACTGTCAACCCATAACTCAGCTTAGGCAACACTAAGCACAAGAATTCGCAGGGATACTTCCGTGATCTCAAATCTAAAAAATGTCTTTGTCGATACAAATAACGAAGTGCCAGAAAAGAACTCCTCAACAGAAATGAGACATGCTCCCTGAATCTCAGCCGACTATCGAAAAAGATCCCAAGGTTTCTGCAGCAGGTGGAGGATGGAATTTTATCATCACCTATTTTAATGTCAAACTCCGCACTGAGCGTTCTTGGAAAGAAAGGTATATAAAAACATTTTCCTACGTTTATTTTCAAGTTATTTCCCCTGCAATAGTACATTATTCTGGACAAATCTTCATTGAAGCGTTCGACAGCTGCAGAAACAGAAGATGGAAGGAAAGACAGGCGAACCTAAGTGTCATCACAATAAAAATAGATGACAAACGAACCTAACTGCTCCTATACATATCAGCTATATATATATATATATATAAAAATGGAGAAGTATAACGGGTTATTCCGCAAAAGGAGCAGAGAAAATCATTCTGCTGGTACCTGCCGACACGTGTTTCTGCTAGTTGGCTTCTTCAGGACAGGGCAACCAAGAAACCAAGAAAACGGTGGAAAGATAACTGAAAACAGGTGACACCAGCAGAATGATTTTCTCTGCTCCTTTTGCGGAATAACCCGTTATACTTCTCCATTTTAATAAACTTATCCGCGTTATCCTATTTTCTTATTATATATATATATATATTAAAGAAAAAAGGATAATGCGGATGAGTATATTTATATAGAAAAGTATAACGGGTGATTCCGCAAAAGAAGCAGAGAAAACAATTCTGCTGGTACCTGCCGACACGTGTTTCTGCTAGTTGGCTTCTTCAGGACAGGGCAACCAAGAAACCAAAAAAAGGTGAAAAGATAACTGAAAACAGGTGGCACCACATCAGGAGCGAGCAACCAATTTGTGCCTTCAGCTCTAGGACCTCCAATTCGGAGGTAAACTATGGCATCGGCACGGAGGAAGCATAAGCTACCTGTGCGATGCGACCTTAACCCGAGGATATGTATTAAAGAAAAAAGGATAATGCGGATGAGTATATTTATATAGAAAAGTATAACGGGTGATTCCGCAAAAGAAGCAGAGAAAACAATTCTGCTGGTACCTGCCGACACGTGTTTCTGCTAGTTGGCTTCTTCAGGACAGGGCAACCAAGAAACCAAAAAAAGGTGAAAAGATAACTGAAAACAGGTGGCACCACATCAGGAGCGAGCAACCAATTTGTGCCTTCAGCTCTAGGACCTCCAATTCGGAGGTAAACTATGGCATCGGCACGGAGGAAGCATAAGCTACCTGTGCGATGCGACCTTAACCCGAGGATATGTATTAAAGAAAAAAGGATAATGCGGATGAGTATATTTATATAGAAAAGTATAACGGGTGATTCCGCAAAAGAAGCAGAGAAAACAATTCTGCTGGTACCTGCCGACACGTGTTTCTGCTAGTTGGCTTCTTCAGGACAGGGCAACCAAGAAACCAAAAAAAGGTGAAAAGATAACTGAAAACAGGTGGCACCACATCAGGAGCGAGCAACCAATTTGTGCCTTCAGCTCTAGGACCTCCAATTCGGAGGTAAACTATGGCATCGGCACGGAGGAAGCATAAGCTACCTGTGCGATGCGACCTTAACCCGAGGATATGTATTAAAGAAAAAAGGATAATGCGGATGAGTATATTTATATACCAGCAGGTACCAGCAGAATTGTTTTCTCTGCTTCTTTTGCGGAATCACCCGTTATACTTTTCTATATATATATATATATATATATATGTATAATAAAAATAGCATAGGACCAAGAATTTAACCCTGAGGCACACCTGAAGTTATCGGGCAGTACTCCGAAAACGCATCACGCAACTTAACGCATTGATATCTACTAAAAAGATAAGACCTAAAAAATCTCAAAGCAGATTCATCAAAACCAAAATACCGTAACTTTAGCATAGAGCATCATGGTCCAGGGTATCGAACGCCTTTGCGGCATCCAACAGGGCGAGAATTGAAGCCTGACTCCCATCCAGAGATATTTTCGTATTTTCGAACTAACAGCGAATGTATTCAAATAGAATCTTGAGCTACCGCAGACATAGCGCTGTTTATTTTCGTCCAATAATGAATGTATGTATTTGAATAGAAAAAAAATCGTTTGAGACCATTCTGGGACAAAAAGAGGACCAGTTTTTTTTTTACGTTTGTGTTCGCAGTCGGGTCTATATTCTTGGAAATTTTGGGATTATTGTATATCTTCCTGGAGCTAAGCAGCTTTGGGCGATTTCAGAACCAAGAGGGGTGACCGCTCTGGCCTCTGGCTATAAATTTATACAAGCGCGCCAAAGTTCCTAGCCACAGTGCTTTTCCAGCTTGTTGTGAGTTGCATTAAGCTCCTCTGCATCGGAGAATCATCCTGAGATGATTATTTGCACGCGAGCTATTAGTCAAAAATTTTTATTGTATTCGGAGAAATTGTTCATCAGGTAAAATAAATAATATATTTGTGGGATGGCGAAACAAGATTAGTATCTTTAATCAGTACTTGATCAACTGAAAAATTCTCTTACATATTCCAAATGTTCATGATTCATTTCATCATTATTTCCCGTATAACAATTCGTTATCGATTCGTTACAGGTAGAATATCTGAATGTCCGGTACGCTAACGAAAAATCGTTATCTGAACCAGCAACAAAACGTTATCAAAAACCGCTACTCCTTTGATACAGATCAAATAACGAAAAACTATCATCCAAACGATAACGTTTTAATACAGAAGTTCTTTATCGAACAGATACCTATTTTGGGAGCAAGAATTAATAAGAATTACGGTGGAAAGACATAATTTTAAATGTTTTTCTTATATTTCTGCGTTTCATCGTCCAGATATCTCAATCATCCTCCTATTTTACCCCTATTACCATAATATTGAATTAACGTATTAAATCAAATTTTCGTTCCTCATTTGGATTCGAACCTGCATACTTTAGCTCCAATTTTCGATCTGACCACCACCTTACCAATTCATCCATCCACTAATCTTGTTGTAGGATATCACAAGTGGGTGCATTTTAACGACTGATTGGTGCAATGGATACACATAATAAAATCGTGCGATATAACTGTCGATCGGCGATTAAATATTAGAAAAAAAGAAAGAAAATGGAAGCTCCGCTTAATAAAATTCGTAGGAATAATGGTACTTATGCAAATTATCGTAATAATGATACGATGAAGGAATTCTGTGGAAGGAATGTCAGTGTAAGAACTTCATCAGTTTATTTAAATCATAATTTATTTTGATTTGTTACCACAGTTATTGAAGGCATAAACATAAACAATAACATTCCCTCTAGTGATGACAGTAATAAGCTGTGATACATAAGAGTTCACACATTACCTGTAAGTGATTAGCTGATTACTGATGATACAATATCTATTGTTAGTGATCTATATTTATATTATCATCAGCTTTATTGGAATGAACTTGCCTGACCATTCTCGACCCAATGGACGGAAAGACAACAAAATATGTCCTTGTTGTAAATTAAAAATGAACTTACTGTAATGAATGCTAAAATTACACTACACATATAGGAAAGCTATGAACAGTAGGACAATCCCGATTTCTACAATGATGTGTTCCTGTGTAGTGTGTATTAAATTAAAAAGAATAAAATATTGTAATATCATTGAATTTCAACGCGACAACGCGTTGTATGCGTTTGGCATTTCATTATTGAAAGGAAAGCAGAGAGTACAGTAGAGTAGAAGCAGAGTATATATATTATCTGATGAAAGTATATTATTTTTCTCTGAAAACTGTATCTATTTTCTATCGATTTATCGTGAATTTTCGATAAAAAATTTAATCACGGGATAGTATAGAACCTACAAAGATTTTTGATATAGGAATATCTCCGAATATCGTTATATATTCTTTACAGAGGGATTAAAGATAACCGTTAGCGATGTTCTTACTGAATGCGTAGCGAATAGATATCGATTCTCGATACAGATATTGTTTGCAAGATCTTTACCTAGTCTTTGTCGAATTTATATATTAGGGATCGCTATAATGTATACAGATAATCTTTAAAGTTTGGATATAGATTCGATAGAGTTTTATTTATCTTTAAGGAAGTTATTCAGTCGTTACGATCGGATAACGAAATATTCGGACGATAACGAATTGTTATACGGGTTTGGAGATAATTTATCATTTAATTCTGAGAACATGCATTTTTCTCATTGATATATTATTGTAATCTCCATAATACAAATGATAGGTTCTTATCTGATTATTTAGAGGTATATAAATTTCGATGCTTGCATTCTTACAACTAATTCCAGGTCTAGTATAATTACGTGTATAAATTATCGGGCAGTGTTTTCATCAGTATAAAAAATAAGGAATCATCTAATTTTAACTTTTTGGTATGTATGCTCTTATATATTGAACTTGATGATTCACTCTACTGTTCCGATGCGGGTTCCGATAATCTACAATGTAAAAGTGTAATGAACAGTTAAGACCTTATGAATTTAGTATTTGCGTCAAGCATAAGCTGTCATAAGATGCACTTGAGATTTAGAGCATCAGCACACGAGCATACCAAAGTGACTTGATTCCAATTGCCTGAGTCCCTTTCCTAGACTCGATTTCCATGGGAACTATGGTCGGAAGATTACTACAAATGAAATTCTAGCGTCGATTATTTTTCATCTTTGCTTCAACAAAGTCAGCACATATAACTACAAAGCGTTATTCATGTATAATGAACTTTCCTGCAGTACCGCGACGGGCCTAAGCCAAAATTTTGGGGGAGAGGGGGGTAAAGCATCGAAAATTTTTCTACTGTGCATTGAAGGAATAGATACGAAGTACAAAGGCTAGCCTGTGTGTGTATCACTGGAGCTATGGGAACCTGTCCTACCAGGGCACTTGAGATTATAACAAATCTAGCACCACTTCATCTGGTGATGGCCCTGAAGCCATTCTCAGAATATCTAAGAGAGGAACAGGTAATGAGAGTATTAAAAACCACTTAAAAACTCTTACTAGGTACATTTCATCAGTCAATCTTTCTAGTGACGCAATGATCAAGAAAGTATGCATCGAAAAGAACTTCACTACGATGCTCGGTAGGAAAAAACACTGGGGCAGGGAATCAACCACCCAAGAAATGCCATTAAGTGACGGTTCAAAAACCACTACAGAAGCTGGCACTGGAGTATATGGACCAGGCACCAAATGCTCACTATCGCTAGGCTCCTCCGAGCATCTATTAGGCAGAAGTACTAGCAATAGAAAGATGCGTGGAAATTAACCTAGCAAGAGACTATCAGAGATGTGATATAGCAATCCACTCTGACAGTCAAGCTGCTATTAAAGCTCTGAGCTCCCATGTTATGGGAGTGCCGAAGAAAACTCAATGAAGTAGTCAAGAACACAGGGTCTCCTTGATCTGGTTTCCTGGTCATACGGAATCATAGGAAATGTGGAGGCGAACACACCTGCCAAGAAAGGAGCACAAACCCCCTTTATTGGCCCGGAACGCTACTGTGGGGTTGGTAGATACAACTACAAAAGTGAATTCCGCATGAGAGAAGAAACTGAAAGAGGTCGCTCCCCGGAATGTATCACTCCAAGAAATTCCTCCGGAACTTTGACACTGTCAGATCCAAGAAATACTTGGACCTCAGTAAGAACACGCTGCTTCTTCTCACTGGTTTCCTCACAGGGCACTGCTGCCTTAAGAAGCATATGATAAGATTATGGCTAGCAGAAACTGACGAGTGCAGATTTTGTTGTGAGGAGGATGAATCTCCTGATCACCTGATAACGGAATGCCTCAGCGTCTCAAACCAACGCAAGGAATGCTTTGGTCAAGAAATCTGTAGGAGCGAAGACGTAGCCTCCTTGAAGCCACCTTCTGTATTGGACACTTAATTCGAATTTACCATGGTAAATTCGAATTCCAATACAGGAGAATGGAGAATATAATTTACCATGGTAGATTCGATTAAGAGTGTCCAATACAGGAGAATGGACAATAGATCATACGAGCAAAAGCTCCTGACTTCACGTCGTGCTTGAACCAATTTTTCAGTCTGCTTTGAAAATTTGCGCAAAAGCGCAGTGCCTATCAAAGTCACCCTGACTTTGATAGGCACTGCGCTTTTGCATTACTTGGATTGCTTCGGATCTATGAGTTATCAATGTAAACCATATTCCTCCATTCTCACTATTTTTACGCTATCAATGTTATATGTACTTGGAGTTACTTTGATAAAATCCATAAGTTTACATAGATTATCAAAGTCACCCATACCATTCGTCATAAGAATTGGATATCAATGAACTTTCTTCGCAAAAATTAAAATGAGAATTCAGTTGATATCAAAATTGAACTATATTTCCTATAAAAATAGCAAAACTCAAATTTGGCATTTTCTTTGGTTACAAGATAAAATAACATGTTTGAACTCAACTAAAATGCACCGAAAAAATACAAAACCTAATGAACAAAATTTAACGTTCCAAAACATCAACTGGTTTCGAAAACACATATTTTGTTCCACGCCCTCCAGAAGTTCCTGCTGGAGGTTCTAAAATGGCTATGATGTCCCCCAAGCTCACCGTAAACGTGTCGTTCGGAACAATTTTGAATGTAGACACAATAATGGCGGAACTTCAACCTTTCGAATGGAACAGACCTGAAATTTAAAAAAAATTGGTTCAAGCCCTGTGGACAGGAGCTTTCTGGCGCTCTTGTTCAAACAGACAAATTATATCTCCGAAAGTATTGGTTTCTCAGAGTTGGTAAATATATCAATGGATTCTCATGATAGAACTGCACCATGAAAGAAATTAAATGTAAAAAACTGTCGTTCAAAAAAATGCTTCAATAATCTCCAAAAGTATTAGCTTGTTGGAGTTGAAAATGATATCAATGGATTTTTATGGTGAAACTGCATCTTAAATAAAAATTGAATTTGAAATTTGTTACTTTTAAAAAAAATTTTTTTTTCGTTACTCCGAAACCATCTGACCTATTTTACCCAATAACGAACTTTACCGAGATATTCATCTCCCTAACCTACTCTGCAAATTTCAACTGCCTAGCTCATTCCGTTCGAGAGTTATTGTAGAAATTTCTGTTTTAAATTTTCAAATTTTTTTTTCACACTTTGTGGTAACCTGGTCAATACAAAACTTCACAGGCGTATAAAGGTCATGATTCTACAATTTAATGCTAAATCTCAGATAGATCGAGTGATCGGTTTCGGAAAAATTAATAAAAAAGGTTTTCAGTAAAATCAGCCATAACTCCGAAACCGCTTGATGGATTTCTCCCATTAACGAACTCGTCCGAGATATTTAGGCTCCAAACCCACCTTGCAAATTTCAATTCTCTAACTCCTTTCGTTCGAGAGTTATCGTGCCTACGGCCAGCTGGCCGGCCGGACCGGCCGGACAGAATCGAATTCGACCTCGGATTTTTGATCAGTGAGTCGAACCAAATCGTTTGAGAGAATTTTCAGCCGAAAATTCGAAAATTACAGACATTTGGGCAAATTGATAAGCACTCTGTTCCGAGGACCTAGAGCGCCAAAAAATTCGTTGGTCTATTCTATAACAACAAACAATGGAAAATAGCAAAAATGTTATTGTTATGAAACTATGGGGTAACTTTGGGAACTATCAATCTGAACCCAAAAGTGTTTTCAAAGTGACCCCACATGATGTATCCCTTATAAGTTTCAACCGAACGTATTTTTCGTCGAATTTCAAATTTGCTGAGGTTATGTAGAAATCACTCCATCGTAAATAACCGATATTGTAAACAAACATTACAATGCTCACGAAATACTTCATAATTTAGAAACAGTGTCACTTTACCGTCAATTTCACGTATACTAATGGAATATATACAAAAACATAAGAGCAACTACTTACCTCTATGCTGGCACGGCACAATAATGGCGGAACTTCAATCTTTGTCCGCCCATCATATAATATCAGTATAATTATAATAATATAATATAATATAATATAATATATAAAATCAATTTCACCCCTTTTGACGGTACTTACATATTTACGTTGCTAAATTAAACTAAATAAAAATAAAAGCTTTAAAAATGCCGCTCGACAGTGAGAAACAGTTCAAATTGGTACCAGATGTATTGTTTTATGACATACTCCAGTCGGTGAAACTGAAATATCCACAGAGCTACCTGCTTTGGGATAAAGCAAAAGAAAACAAATAATTTATGTGTGCAAATACTGCGCTACTAATGCAATATTATGATAAATATTATTTTTTGCCGGCTACACACATTGTGCCGAAAGCTATTGAATTTACGGCAACAGGAATGTGTACAAGGCTACATGGTGTTATTCCATGTTATCCCGTCCCTATTATCTGCGTGCTTTGCATTCATCCGGTCAGGCGGTCAAATTATTTCACATTTTATGACATTTTTTTCGGAAATATTCCAACTCCATTGAGCTTGTTAGAGTTGAAAATTACATCAATGGATTTTTATGATGGAACTGCATCTTAAATAGAATTTTTTTTTTGCCACTTTACGGTAATCCGATCAATACACAACTTCGCACGCATACAGAGGTCGTGATTCTACAATTTGAAATTTGCTAAATTTCAGATAGATCCAGTGATCGGTTCCGGAAATATTCATAAAAAATGTTTTGACTAAAAACGACCGTAACGCCGAAACCGCATGGTGGCTTTTGACCGTTAACGAACATGTCCGAGATATCTACGCTCCAAATCTACCCTGCAAATTTCAATTCTCTAACTTCTTTCGTTCGAGAGTTATCGTGCCTAAGGCTGGCTGGGCCGGACAGAATTTATTTCGACCACGAATTCTTGATCGGTAAGTCGAACCAAATCGTTTAAGACCATTTTCATACAAAAATTCGAAAATTACAGACATTTGGGCAAATTGATAAGTAGTCTGTTCCGAGGAACAAGAGCGCCTAGAATATAACCAAACTTCAAGAGACTATCTTTCTAAATTAAGTGAAGTTCGCATTTCAAGCTTATGTAGGTGCTCCAAATAACGCAGTAGGTAAGACCGAAATGAATATATTTTTAATTTCAGTCCTCTTTGTCAGTGACAAAGAAACCAAAAATATCAGAAGTGAAAAAGGAAAACAAAATTATGAGTGATTTCGAGTGGGAAGAAATTGATGAAGATGAGGAAGAAATTGATGAAGATGAGGAAGAACAGGAAGAATCGTGAGTACCTTTTTGTTTTCAACAAAACTCAGTCCATGGATTAGTAGTAAATATGTCTAAATGGAGAGACTGGTTCTGGCAAAGTTATCCAATCAAAAGAACTATCATTTTCAACAAAGTTCATTCATGAGAGATGAACGGACGAGTAGAGACCATAGTTCAGAGCAATCCACAGAGTGTGATTTCATCGTAGTTGAATAGCTACATACCGCGGTTTCATCCTTATTTGGAATCATCGGTGGAGCATAATTCATAATTCAACGCCGATAAAAAAATACTACGAATGAACCGGTTTATTAAAATCCAGCAGTCACCTCTGAGTTCAAAGTAGACAGAAGTGACACCTGGCGTTCAATCAACCAAGCTACTCGTTGCGGCTACTCAAAACTATAGATTAGGGTAGATGCAAGTACCATGTTTACAGTCTCATGCCGACTACCACTAATAGATATTTGCGCTTGCGTGATATCCTGGGTGTTTTCGCTTCCTCGTGGTAGTCTGCATGAGACTGTAAACATGGTACTAGCATCTTGCCACGTTTGAAAAAAGAATATACGTAGAGATCTATAGTTTTGAGTAGCCGCAACGAGTAGCTTGGTTGATTGAACGCCAGGTGTCACTTCTGTCTACTTTGAACTCAGAGGTGACTGCTGGATTTTATTACACCGGTTCATTCGTAGTGTTTTTTCATCAGCGTTGAATTATGCCCCACTGATGATTCGAAATAAGGATGAAACCGCGGTATGTAGCTATTTATCTTCGATGAAATCACACTCTGTGGAATGTGGATTGCTCTGTACTATGGTCTCTACTCAGAGCTGTGCCAAAGCCCTGTGCTTAGTGCTCGTCAAAGTGCTCTGAGCACTTTTGTGCTCCTAAGCTCTGTACTCGCGAGCACTATATCGAAGCAGTGCTTAGTGCTTAGTGCTTCTCAAAATTTTCGAAAAGGCTTAGTGCTCAGAACTCCCGAAAAGTGCTTCCGAGCACTACAAAGTGCTCCCGAGCATAGCAGAGTGCTCCCAAGCACTAGAGTGCTCCCGAGCACCACAAAGTGCTCCCAAGCACTAGAGTGCTCCCAAGCACCACAAAGTGCTCCCAAGCCCTGCAATGCTGCGGAGCACTTCTCGGGATAACCGATTCATACTTGTCACAACCTGAAAACGTAAGACGATCGCATCATTATAGACATTCGACTCAATCGAGAGTATAGTTAAAGAAAATTCAATTGAAAATTGCAGTAGGTATCTAACCAACTCATTGAATTTTAGCTCGACTGTTTCATCACAATGGTTTCTGGACTTTCTGGGGAGAAATGGATCTCAAACGATTATATTAGACTCATTTCTGCGAAACGCCCACAGCTTAAACTTAAAATTTTCAGGGTAAGTTTGCGGCCTCAATATCTCGATTGAGGTCGTTAATATGTGGGCATAATCGGACCAACGGTATTGGAAATATTCACGTTTAAAAATTAATTTTGGATATTTTGTTATATTATAGATACAATGAGTGGTAATTCAATAAAATAACCTTTTAATTGTATTAAAATATATCAGGAAATAGGACAAAGAAAGGAAAGAAATTAAGTCTTTAGTACCACTTTGGTGACGTTTCGGAGAAGTTGCCCTCTGCTTCTTCAGGCCTACAATTTATGAAATCATAAGATACAACGTTACCAATTCACTGAGTATAGTAGAACTTACCAAATAAGTACAAAAACTATTATACAGTAGATACAGTCTGGCAACAACCAATTTTTTCAAAAATATTCAAAATCCAAAAAAGGTCGTAAGTAGAATAGTTTTTGTACTTCTTTGGTAAGTTCTACTGTAGGTACTCAGCGAATTTGTAACGTTGCCTGAAGAAGCAGAAGGCAACTTCTGGGAAACGTCGCCATCATAGTGTTAGTGAAGACTTAATATCTTTATTTTCTTTGTCCTATTTCCTGATATGTTTGATTTGAATACAGGTTAATATGGAGGATGCAAGAACCAATATCAACTTTATAATGATTAGGTAAGACTTTTGTGAAGGTCGGATCACTAGAATCCTAACTTATTTTTCCAGGAAAGTTGAATATTCCGGAATTAATTCTGCAAATTCAGCTCAAATTTTGTATGTAAATAAATAGCATCGATTAAAGTGGTTATCGAAAAATCAACTATACAGGGTGTAGTCTAGTTTGAGTCCACTGTGGACTACACAATTTTCCACTACAAATTTTGTATTCTGACATATAATGTGTCTGATGACAAAATTTGTAGCGGACAATAGTGTAGTTGCTAGTGTAGTCCTATACAGAATTAGGTGTAAAAAATGTTATGCTATATTCCACGTCAGAAAATAAGATGATACTTCATTAAACCTATATCTCGAAAGACTCCGTTTTCGATATACATGCTGTTGAAGGGAGTTCCCTGAAGTTGGTTTTTCTTGATTTTCTCCGGAACGAATAAAGGAAATTAATTAAAAATTGGCTAACTTAATTCTGGATGGATTCACCATTTCCGAGAAAAATCTTTTTCAGAAATGCAAATAGCTTTGTATCTCGAAAACGGAACATTTCCGGCTATAGGTTTAAATGAAGTGGTCATCCTATTTTATGAGTTAGAATGACTATTACATTTTTCAATTCAATTTTGGGACTGTTCCTGTTTTTGAGTAGAAAACATTTCAAAGCATTTTATTATATTGTCCAGGTGAATGTAATCTGCCAATTCATTAGCCGAAAATGGTTTAAGATTATTAGGCCGCTTATCTATATCTCAAGAGCTTCCGAGTGATGGGAACAAGCGCGCAAAGCCTTCTCCCTATCTTTACATCAGTGATTTTTTTCTCAATTTCTTTATCAATTTTCTTTTCTACAGCTTGTTTATAAGTGAATTCAGTGCATTCATATTCAGAAATATTCAATTCCAACGATTTCAAATTTCATTATGGAAATCCCTCATTATTCTTTACATTTGCTCGAAAAATTTTGTTTTTTCACCAGATCATACACGCCCAATATTATTGTGCAATGTGGGTTGCGCAATATAATGACGGTGGCCCCTAGACGGTCAATATTATTGTACCTACAATATATTGGTTGTCTATCGTACGGATGGTTGTCTATTGTATGTTATTTTCGATGAATGGTGACAATAATAAACGCTCAAAATCACTACGTCAGTGATTCCCGCGATTTTTATCTAATCTGTCATTTTCATTACTTTCATCTTAATATGCATTCAAATATTTGTTAAAATCAATCAAGCTTCCCCATAACACTACACGCACATAATTACACTTTTCCTATTTCTCTTGTCGCAGCTGAAAGCCCGCCTCCAAGTTGGCCGGAAGATGTAGAGAGCACACTTACTGAATTAGAAATGGAGAAAAGCGCACATTTTCAAAATAATATCTACAATGGTCACTCACCCAGGTACTGAAATCTCCAAAGGTTTCCCAAAAAAATGTTTCCAAAATATTTCCAAAAATACCGGCCCTATCGATTTTTGCAAAATTTCAGCAACATCTGACAGATATTTTTACTTTTTTTTTGTCTAGTGACATGATTCTCACGAAATTTGAAATAAGTCTTCGTGTACGTATTCTACAACTATTTCTAAGTTTCAATTTGATCACATGAACGAACTTGACCGGCGCATTTGCACCCTAAGCCTACCCTGAACATTACAAGAGTCTAGCTCTTTTCTTTCGGGACGGACGGATAGAATTGAAATTTACCAAGAATTCCTCTTCAGTGAGTCCAACCTTATCCTTTGATAACATTTTCCGCCCAAAATTCGATAATTACAGACACTCGGAAAACATGATAATGTTCTCTTTCCAGGGAACGATCGCGCCAAAACAATAGGAGTACCAGTATAATTAACATATTATATAACCTTATCGTGAAGGAAGTATGGTATTGCCCCCCACTCCCCGTCAAATGTTCAACAGTCTCATCCTTTTGTAAAGTGCTTAGTGCTTAGTGCTCGCAAAGACGAATTACTTTCCGAAAGTGCTTAGTAATCGCGAGCATTTCATGAATAAAAGGGCTTAGTGCTCGAGATTCCGGAGCACTTTTCACTCTTTTCAGTCAGTGCTTAGTGCTCGGTGCTCGAAGCACTTTTCGTCAGTGCTCGGCACAGCTCTGCTACTAGGCCGTTTATCTCTCATCTACTAGTGGTAGCTTTAACTTAAAGCGATAATCCCTTTGTAAAAGTTCATTCAATTCCAAACAATGAGTGTTTTCATAAAAATATTTAAATTTAATGACAACAGTTATCCAGGGTTTCCCATAAACCGATGACAACCGGGCACATGCTGATAGGTTAGTTCAAGTCTGATCAGATTATCAAAATTTGACTTTGGTAAAAGTGTCTTTTGTTTTCGAGGTATCTACAAATTTATGAAATTCGTGAATACCATCACCTTAGTCGAAGTTTTGAATGTCACAACTGTAGCTGATGCATCTTGGTGACCTACGGAACAGCCTATCAGACGCAACCGAAGATTGTCCCAAGGTAACTATGGTGTGCTCACAAAAAACAAAATTATTCCCACTATTTAAATTTTTCAAAATTTGTCATCCAACATTGACCGTTTACGCTATAAAAAAATTGGTTCAAGCACTGACGTGAAGTCAGAAGCTTTTGCGCGTATGTTCTATTGTCCATTCTTCTGTATTGGACACCCTTAATCGAATTTACCATGGTATCCAATACAGGAGAATGGACAACATAATTTACCATGGTAAATTCGATTAAGGGTGTCCAATACAGAAGAATGGACAATAGAATATACGCGCAAAAGCTTCTGACTTCACGTCAGTGCTTGAACCAATTTTTTTTTTCGTGATTTTTTTGAAATTTTCTAGGGGTACGGTTCTTAAAATATTTTTTTTTCGTCATTTTTGTCAAATTTTCTAGAGGTACGGTTCTCACAAAATTTTAAACACGTCTTTGTGTTGATTCTCTACTAGTAGTTACCAAGCTTCAATTCGATCGAATATTTATTTTTTGAGTTATCAAGGAGATAATATTCCAGGCGGGTATATCTCGGAAACCGTTAGACCGATTATGCCCAAAAACTCAACTCTCCCATTCGGATACGCAACCTACCCTGGAAATTGCAACTCCCTATCTCCTTTCGTTCGAAAGTTATCGAGGTAACGGTCACCCATCTACTGAACTCAAACAAGGCTGCTCGAATCTCCAACAATATTCAACCGATCGTGTTAAAACTTGAAACTTGGCATTAGAGTTAGGTTATGAAGGCTCTTGCAAAATTTCAGCAATTTCGAACGAATAGTTACTGATACATAGAATTATTTTTTTTAATTTTCAATGATTTTTTAAAAATTTTCTACAGATACTATCCTCACGAAATTTTGCCAGAATTTTCGCGTTGGCATTCTACGACTAAAAACCATGTTTGAATTCAATCGGTTCAGTATTTTTCGAGTTAATGAGGAACAAAAAACAACCAAATTTCAGATGGGTATAACTCTAAAACCGTTAAGCCGATTATGCTCATAAACAAACTGAAATGTCGCATTCTGATGTACATCCTAACCTGAAAATTTCAAGCCGCTATCTCTTTCCGTTCTCAAGTTATCGTGACAACAAGAATTTTTCTTAATGATTTTTTAATAATTTTCTAGCCATACGATTCGCTCAAAATTTCACAATCGTGCTTAGGTTCATATTCTACAACTACTCACCAGGTTTAAATTGGATCGGATTTATATTGGTTGAAAACAAAATTATTACTCGGAAACCATTGGGCCGATTATGCCCATTAACGAACTTGTCCGTCGTATTTGGATGCGCCACGTAGCATGAAAATGTCAAGTCGCTAGCTCTGTCCGTTCTCAAGTTATCGTGGCAACGGCCGGACGGCCGGCCGGACAGAATCAAATTTGACCTCGAATTCTTCATTGGGGAGTCGAACTAAATCGTTTGAGACCATTTTCGTTATAAAATTCTAAAGTTACAGACATTTGGGCAAAATGATAACGCGATGTTCCCCAGAACATACGCGCAAAAATGTGGGAAAGTCCTGTGGACAAGAGCTCAGGCGAATCATATCTCCTGAAGTATTGGCTTCTCAGAGTTGGGAATTATATCAATGGATTCTTATGATAGATATGCATCATAAAAGACATTTAGTTCAACAAGAGAACCAAAAATTATTAATCTTGAGCCACCAGACCGATTCTACCCAATAACGAACTTATCCGAGACATTCATTCCTCCAATCTACTATCAAAAAAATTATATTATATCAATTGAAACTTAGCCAATATTCCAGTTTTGTTTTCACTGGAGATATTCTGAACCCTATTTGATTAACATACCAAAGTATATATTTCCATCATCATATGGATTATCCAAGGGCATATAGGGTAGGAGTATAGAAGTAATCGTACTTCTATATAGAAGTACGATTACTTCTTTGCTTTCACAGAATGCGAATTCTATCTGTCTCTGTTCTATCAGTGTTCAGTGTTCACTGCTCATACATGTCATCTTATCTACCTATAAAATACATGTCAAATTAATTCTGTTTTAGAAAACAAAGTATGAATTCAATGCAAAATGACCGATTATATTATATTATAATTTTTGGATGATATACTGTTTTCATTAAATTTAAATATCTTTATGAAAACACTCATTGTTTGGAATTCAATGAACTTTGTTGAAAATTATATTAAATGATTAGATAGGGATAGAATGGATTTTGACCACGGATTCTTGATCAGTGTGTTGAACCAAATCATTTAATATAATTTTCAACAAAGTTCATTGAATTCCAAACAATGAGTGTTATCATAAAGATATTTAAATTTAATGAAAACAGTTATCCACGATGTATACGATTTGTATAGGTTGAAAACAAAATTATTACTCGGAAACCATTGGGCTGATTTTGTCCATTAACGAACTCGTCCGTCGTATTGGGACCCTGAAAATTTCAAGTCGCTATATCTTCCCTCGAATTCTTCATCAGGGAGTCCTTGAATTCTTCATCAGGGAGTCGTACTCAATAATTGTTTGAGACCATTTTCGATATAATTCGAAAATTACAGACATTTGATCAAAATGATAACGCGATGTTTCCCAGAACATGCGCGCAAAAATTATTAAAGTATAATATACATCTCACGAAAACTTGAGGAAGGGAAAAGATAACGATTTGTAATTTTAAGAGTAGGTTGCGTATCCGAATGCGAATTTTGAATTGAAAAAAAAAAATTTTGAATTGAAAGGATGGCTTGATTTGTGTCCTCCGATTCTGCACTAGGAATATCGACCATGTTTGAGCGGTTTGCGGTTTTTCATAACTTGTTGTACGAAGACTGATGATGTGCCTTCTGGTCGTCGAAATTAGGTGGTCATACCGGAAAACATCAAAACAGCTCACAAAGTCGTTTTGGCGAACCGTCCATGATACAATAACAAACGTTCGTCTGGCGTACGACTCCGTACCATGTTGCCATTTTATCACATTTCAGGCTTTTCATTATAGTAGGTTGTGGTTATACTCGCATGAATATTGATGATCATTTTTCAGGTCGGATGAAGAGGAGGTAGATGATAAAATAAAATGGACAATCCTAAATCACAAAGGGCCGGTCTTTGCCCCAGATTATGAGCCCTTACCATCGAACGTGAATTTCTTCTATAATGGGGAAGTAATTAAATTATCGGAGCCTGCTGAGGAAGTGGCAGGTTTCTACGCAAAAATGTTGAATAATGTTTATACCTCCAAAGATATATTCAATGAAAATTTCCTCAACGATTGGAGAGGGTGTATGACGGAAGAAGAAAGGGCCAAAATAACAGATTTGAAGAAATGTGATTTCAACGAAATGCATGCTTTTTTCTTGAACCAATCAAAAAACCGCACCGAAGAAGAGAAGCAGGCATTAAAGGAGAAAAATAAGGCCATCGCGAATGAGTATGGTTTCTGTAACATTGATGGACGTAGAGAAAAAAATTATTTCAAGATTGAACCTCCGGGTTTATTCAAAGGTAGGTGATACAATGTGAAGTGTGTATTTTGGATTTTCTGTGATCATTTAGTTGATCAATTAAATTAAATTTGAATTGAAGGTTGATATTTCTATTTTCTATTAATGAGTATAAGTGGATTTAGATCAAGAGTCAATAATGGGATAATCATTGCTGCTTTTTGCGTGTTCGTAAAAGAGAACTTTAATTTCATCCAAATGTCTATATTATCAAATTTTTTTTTTATGGAGAATTAAAATTCTGTGGATTTGTAATGTTTTACACAAGCGTGGTTCACTGTGGCAGGAGCTAGTAGCCAGATTTAGTGGAAATCAGCTGCAGCCGAAAGATGCAATGTGTGAAACCTTATTCATCTTTCATTTTAATTAATTGGCTGCGAATTTACCATTGAAACTTGATATTCCCGTTTTCGGTATTGATTCGATCGAATATTTATTTTTTGAGTTATCAAGGTAATAATATTTCAGATGGGTATAACTCGGAAACCGTTAGACCGATTATGCCCAAAATTGAACTCAACTCTCCCTTTCGGATACGCAACCTTCCCTGAAAATTGCAAGTCCCTATCTCCTTTCGTTCGAAAGTTATCGAGGCAACGGTCACCCATCTACTGAACTCACACAAGAATGCTCGAATCTCCAACAATATTTAACCGATCGTATTAAAACTTGAAAATTGGCAGTATAGTTAGGTTATGAAGGTTCTTGCAAAATTTCAGCAATTTCGAACGATTAGTTACTGATATATAGAACTTTTTTTTTTTATTTTCAAAGATTTATTTAAAATTTTCTACAAACGCTATCCTCACCAAATTTTGCAAACGTTTCCGCATTGGCATTCTACAACTAATAACCATGTTTGAATTCAATCGGTTCAGTATTTTTCGAGTTACTGAGGAACAAAAACCACAAAATTTCATAAAATTTCAAATGGCTATAACTCTAAAACCGTTTGGCCGATTAGGCTCATAATCAAACTGTCGCGTTGTGGTGTACATCCTAACCTGAAAACTTGAGGCCGCTATCTCTCTCAGTTCTCAAGTTATCGTGACAACAAAAATATTTTTTAATAATTTTTTAATAATTTTGTAGCCATACGATTCGCACAAAATTCCACAAACGTGCTTAGGTTCATATTCTACAACTACTCACCAAGTTTCAATTCGATCGGATTCATATTGGTTGAAAACAAAATTATTACTTGGAAACCACTGGGCCGATTATGCCCATTAACGAACTTGTCCGTCGTATTGGGATGCGTCACCAACCCTGAAAATTTCAAGTCGCTAGCTCTTTTCGTTCTCAAGTTATCGTGGCAACGGCCGGACGGCCGTACGGCCGGACGGCCGGACGGCCGGACGGACAGAATCAAATTTGACATCGAATTCTTCATTGGGGAGTCGAACTTAATCGTTTGAGACCATTTTCGTCAAAAAATTCGAAAGTTACAGACATTTGGGCAAAACTATAACGCGATGTTCCCCAGAACATACGCGCAATAATTCCGAAAGAAACAACTTTGAAAATGAACCATATTTAAACTAGGAGTTGAAGGAAAAATTGAAGTCATTAGGAAGAGCTGATATTGTTGGCTTTTCAATAATAACAATAGGCAGAGCTCATATCGCACAGAAAGAGTAAAGTATGTATAAGTAGTATGAAACATTCTTGACCATACCGGTCGAGAAGATAAGTTAAGTCTATATCTGTTTTCAAGTATTTCAAAGCCAATTATGAATTAATTACAGAGGAGTTGTCTTACATTCGATGGAAACATATTTTGAATCATGTTAACAAATGAGTAGATGCTTTTTATGTAGTTTTGAATTAAGTAATGTCTGAGCACATTCCTCAGAGGCCTTCAAGAGAGTCAAATTTTCCATTTTGGTATACTAAAGGCACTATTAATTTGATCAAGAATGAGACCAAATTTCATAAAAGATATAAAAATTGGTTCAAGCACTGACGTGAAGTCAGGAGCTTTTGCGCGTATGTTCTATTGCCCATACTCCTGTAATGGACACTCTCAATCGAATTTACCATGGTGAATTCGATTGAGAGTGTCCATTTTTGAAATTTTCTAGCGATACGATTCTGACAAGATTTCATAAACATGCTTAGGTTTATATTCTACAACTATTCACCAAGTTTCAATTCGATCGGAACCATATTGGTTGAAAACAATATGAATTATGAAAATTATTTCTCGGAAACCATTGGGCCGATTATGCCCATTAACGAACTTGTCCGTCGTATTGAGATGCGCCATGTACCCTGAAAATTTCAAGTCGCTAGCTCTTTCCGTTCTCAAGTTATCGCGGCAATGGCCGAACGGCCGGCCGGACAGAATCAAATTTGACCCCAAATTCTTCATCGGGGAGTCGAACCAAATCATTTGAGACCATTTTCGTAAAAAAATCCGAAAGTTACAGACATTTGGGCAAAATGATAACGCAATTTTCCCCAGAACATACGCGCAAAAATTTCATAATGTTCTGGATAGAGGCGGTTTCGACATCCTCCACTTGTACGTTGTAATCAGTGCCCTCATAATTTATAGAAATACAGTAAATATCTTTATTACTGCTCATGTTTTCCGCCATTTTAGCCATTTGATATTTCCCGCTCATTCGATCGACCGTTCGGAAAACTACTCCTGAGCCCCAAAATTTTGTCTACGATTGTGATATGTTCACAACTGAACCATGACGTCAGCACGGTCAGCGAACCTAAACCAATCGAATGACGGATTTCGCTTAAATGAATTGGTACAGACCGAAAGGTTTAACCGCTCTGCTTTGATTATTCGCTTAAATTCCACTTATGTGGAGTCATTCATATCGTTGTTACTTCCTACCATAGCCCTCTTGTTCAAACAACGACCATATACCGGGTTGACTGCTTCTGGGAAAACTCGCACCAATTTCGCCAAGTAAAAGAGTAATATAAAATGTCAAATTCATGACTTATTCGAAATATATTCAAATAAATATTTCCATTCTGAACAGGTAGAGGAGAACATCCCAAGATGGGAAAACTAAAAAGGAGAGTTGAAGCTGAAGATGTCGTAATAAATTGCAGTAGGGACTCTAATATTCCCGATCCTCCAACTGGCCACAGATGGAAGGAAGTACGGAATGACCCTCGGGTAACATGGTTAGCGTCATGGACAGATAATATTCAGAATCGAGCAAAGTACATCCAGTTGCACCCTAGTTCTACAATCAAAGTTGAAAAAGACAAGCAAAAATATGAAACGGCCAGGCGTTTATACAGCTGTATAGAGGAAATACGAAATACTTATCGAGATGATTGGGAATCTAACGACATGTGTGAACGACAAATAGGTGTCGCTCTATACTTTATCGATGAGTTGGCTCTGAGAGCAGGTAATGATAAAGATACGGATCAAGCAGATACTGTTGGTTGTTGTTCTTTGCGGGTTGAACACATAAAACTACATGAAAGAGAGGGCGATATGGGATATAGGGAATATGTAGTAGTTTTCGACTTCCACGGTAAAGGTTATATCAGGTACAACAAGGAACTTCTTGTGGAAAAGAAGGTGTTCAATAACTTACAATTGTTCATGAAGTATAAGGATAGTGGGGATAAATTGTTCAACCTTGTCAATCCCCGCATATTGAATAAACACTTGAACAAGCTTATGGAAGGTCTCACAGTTAAAGTCTTCCGTACCTTCAGAGCCTCTGTCACACTACAAGAACATCTAGATCGTCTAACAAACGAAAATGGCACAGTTGATGAAAAAATTAGATCATACAAAGAAGCGAACATGGCTGTTGCTAAGCTGTGTAACCATCAACTTTCGGTCCCTGGTTCGAGTACATCGGAAACTGAAGATACCTTTAACCCAGTGTCTTCCAAGTTGAGTTATCTGGATCCCAGGATCACTGTGGCCTGGTGTAAAAAGAACAATGTCCCAATAGAAAAAATCTACAACAAAAGTGAGCGAGATAAATTCAAGTGGGCCATTGACACGACTGGACCCGATTATCGGTTTTAAGTTGCACATAAGTTGTAGTTTTTATTTGATGAATGTATTTGAATTGTATTTAATTTATTCTTCCACAAATCGCACACAAACACTTAGTTTAGGGGAGATAGGGTTTTTTACTGAGGTTTTTTCCCTAAAGCTCTAGTATCATATATCAAATTATATGGTCCCCGTTCACTAACCTCTGCTAACACTATGTTTCTACACATACTTTTTTTTTGAATATATACCTAACCTACATATTTAGGGTAAGAACTATTCAATTGCATTGTCAATTCCTCCCAATCGTTTCTCGTGTGGGGTTGTCTGTGTATTTGTTTAAGATCTTTCATGTTTCTAATATTGAAACCACGATTAATCTGTAAGTGACTCCCGAAATCTATTTAATTAAACCATTGGCTACCGCATTCAACAATAGTCAAATAAATTTCAGTTTTGTTTATTTTGTCATTCCTCGATTTTGACTATGTATTATGAATTGTAATCTATTCCGCCGTATTCACAAAGCATTGTTAAGTGTTTGAATCTCCGTTAAGTCCTAACCGAGGCCCTCAGTTACGGATAAATTTGAATCGCAACCTCAGTTAACGTATTTAACGGTGGTGAAACAGGCCTGTTTTACCACCTTTATTCCTTATTGTCCCTTATTATCCCCAATTTATCTTTATCTGAGGACCTCAGTTAGGACTTAACGGAGATTGAATGCTTTGTGAATACGGCGGACTGTCTCTTTTTTGTTTAGCTGCTTGTTGTATGATCCTTTCCCTCCTCGTTTATTTCATGGTACATCATTGTAAAATTTTTTGTATCTCATTTTAGAGTCCTGAAGATTATTTTTGAATAAAATCGAAACATGTCAGCGTTGTTTTAAGAAGTGGCTTTTCATTCCAATAACCTGACCTTCAACCAGTCAACTACATTTATCTAACAAGACACACGGTGAAATATTTATTGATTTAAACCATCAATAAATATTCCGCGTGGCCGGGATAGACTGATAGACACCTCATAGCTCAGTATCATTCAAGAGCAGACATAGCTAGACCCCAGGGTCAGTGTGACTTGTGACTTAGCCAGACACATAGACAAGATTTGTCTATGGACAAGATACTGAATGAAACTTGAACGCTGAACGGCGTTCTAGGAAACTTATTTCCATAGGTCGAGAACCGGTAGGAGAAGAACCCAACCAGCGCCACCTATGGAGAATCCTTACGAACTCCGACCCTCTGCGATGAAGAAACCTTGAGCGATGTTCAGCGACTCATTCTTTGATGATGATGATGATGAGGTGATCAGCCCGGCCACGCGGAATATTTGTTGATGGTTAAAATCAATAAATATTTCACCGTGTGTCTTGTTAGGTATTATTGGCAATTAGCCACAGTTCACCTCATTACATGTTAACTATGTCGGAGAATTAGTCTTTAAGTCGGCTATTTGATTTGTTTGGCCAGGTGACACGTGGTTTTTTGCCTTACGTAGTCGTCGGTCCGCTTGAAAGCCCCTTGATCAAAATTTATTAATCAAGATCTATTCATGACGGAGAGGAAAAGGGAGACTATGGGAAAAATGTGGAGAGACAGTTTTGAAGTTGAAGGTGGCAGTTAGTTTTTGAGAGAGAAACGGGCGTGATCGACGGATACGTCGGCCAAAGTAACGAATCATTAGTTATTGAAAGTAATTCTTGCAGTTTTCCTAATAAATAATCATGAATAAGAACGTACAATTCGACAACTATATTTATCATTTGGTAAAAAAGGTCTCAAATCTACAACTGCAATAATAATCTGTTTTCCAATTAAGATTGTAATGTTAAATTATCTAAAAAATGTAAAAAAGAACTGTAACACTGGCAGAAAGACGCAAGTCGATAGCCATTTGCTTGCAATAAATCTATTCTCTCTCTATCTATTACTCAAGGTGTATTCTTGTGCAGTTATAAGCATTGATTTAATCTAAATAAATAAATACATAAATAAATAAATCATGCTCTTTATTTCAAATCATCATGCTATACATGACATTCTAATCAATTAGAAATGAAATTGTGTCAAAGTTAAATCTCTATCTAGGAAGATTACTCATAAAAAAATCCTCAACCTCGCTATATGGTTCCATATACAATAGCATTTTATTGATCTTTGTTTTGTATACTTTAATATAAGTTTCTCTTCGGGATGGAATATTTTATTGATTGATATTGTGGCTCCTTTTCCGCTATTGTAAGCCTGTGCTGGGTATAAAATCTGTGATGTTCTTGTATTGTAGTGCTGAGTTCTGTTTTCAGTATAATATTGTCTGTTCTTGAAGAGATAAAGTAGATTCACTTGTATATGGATAGCGGTTGTTGTTTACTTCTGTAAGAATCCTTCGACTTCATGTCGAGGATGATCAAAACATAGCTTCAATTCAACATTCATCACTTTGTTACTTGGAAATCCTAGATAGCCAAAATGTCGGGTATGGATAACCAATATCCAGTGTATTCTTGTCTTATAATGACATACTTCCCCAATCATACAGGGTTGTTCAAAATCCGAGGCGTTTCCGAGACATACCGAGACATTGTAAAGTCCCGCATTAAGTTTTGATCCGTGATGGATGGAATTATTCTGTAATCTCACGAATTTTCTCTTGTCCTGATTGGTTATAAGTCAGGATACATCTCATTAAATATTCTGCATGTTCTTGCAACAATTTGATCGCACTGACCGTGAAGAATAAATAATTTCATCAAAACTTCAATAAATTCAACAATAACTTACAATCGATGCAGATTGTTAAATGATCATAATTTACATGTTCCATGTCATTTCATAGATACCTAGTACAAAATGTTGCTCAATATTCCCATTGACATGAAAACACCTCTTATGATATACAGGTCATTCCATTTGAAAAAAAATTGAAAAAATTATATCTCCCAAAGTATTATTTTGTTAGAGTTGAGAATGATATCAATGAATTCTTATGATTAAACTGCAGCATAAAAAAAATTGAATTTAAAATTTGTAAAGTAAAAAAAGCTTATTTTTTCGTTACTCCGAAACCACTGGGCCGAATTTGCCCAATAATGAACTCGACCGAGATATTTATCTGCTAAACCTGCTCTGAAAATGTCAACTGTCTAGCTCATTCCGTTCGAAAGTTATAGTGGTTGCGGCCGGACAGAATCGATTTTGACCACGGATTCTTAATGAGTAGGTCGAACCAAAACGTTTAAGACCATTTTCAGCCAAAAATTTTTAAATTACATACATTTGGGCAAATTGATAAGCACTCTGTTCCGAGGAACAAGAGCGCCAAAAACGCACTTTTTAAATATGTCTCGGAAATGCCTCGGATTTTGAACAACCCTGTATGATTACGGACGTATGTCATATATACCGTAATTGATAAACGGGATATTGGTAATCCATAACCGAAATTTCGGCATTCTAGGATTCCAAAAGTAACTAAGTTATGTTCAACACAAAAAAGGAAGTAAATCAATTAATTCTAGATCTCTAAAGCAGTGGTTTATAGCCAAGAAACCAAATTTTCAATAAAATCACACGTTCCTTTCTCTGTAAAAGTCCAGGGTACCATCAACCGTGGCCCAGCCTGTATATATTAACTATTGAAAAACTACAAAGTTTTTTTTTAATATGCCACCATAAGCACAGCACTGTTCATTTTCGAACCAACAGTGAATGTATATATTTAAATGGGTCCTTACGCCACCACTGTTTATTTTCGACCCAAAAGTGAATGTACGTACAGTGAAACCTCTAATAACGGACACCTCTATTGAACGGACATATTTTCATAGTCCAGACTTCAGTATATGCAAATCCTTCAGACAGTACCCTCTATTGAGCGGACGCTCTCTTGGGCGGACGCGGACATCTATTTTTCGAATAATCCGTTTTTGGCGCTCTTGTTCCTCGGAACAGAGAGTTCTTATCAATTTGCCCAAATGTCTGTAATTTTCGAATTTTTGGCTGAAGATGGTCTTAAACTATTTGGTTCGACTCACTGATCAAGAATACATGGTCAAAATCGATTCTGTCCGGCCGTCCGTCCGTTAAGACGATAACTCTCGAACGGAATGGGCTAGACAATTGAAATTTTCAGAATAGGTTTGGGGGATAAATATCTCAGTTAATTTCGTTATTGGGCAAAATCGGCTGATGGTTTCGGAGTAACGAAAAAAAAATTTTTTTTTACATCACAACTTTCAAATTCAATTTTTTTTAAGATGCAGTTTTATCATAAGAATCCATTTATATCATTTTCAACTCTAACAAGTTAGTACTTTCGGAGATATGATTTTTCAAAATTTCATGAAAACATCGTAGTTCTATGTATTCACAGAATGTGAACACAGAATCTGTCTGTGTTCACTGTTCATAAATGTCATCTAAATGTCATCTAAATTCGTAGTTTGAAAATATTTTCTACAAGACTGTTTTGAAACCGAAAATAATATTGACATTGCATATTGAATAATTTATGTATAAATTCGGTATGATGTTTCAGAATATTTAGAATTGGATCATTTCAATGATGTAGTTTATGAAGGCAATAGGAAAGAAAAACAATGGAATCATCAAAACAAATTACTCTTCGTTGACCACTGAGGTTGATATTACCTTTTACTTCCTTAAGTAGTGAGACATATTACTATATACAGTATTTTCATGATGTTGCTAGCAAAAAATTGCTGAAATATGGACCTACATTTGTGTATCAGATATTTTCATAATACAGAATGAATATGTTAATGGGTATTTAGAGGAGAAAATTTTGTCATTTTTAACCAACGTGTGATCCCATCCGAAAAAATATATATTTAACAAATTTCAGGAATTTTTTTTCCATAAATTGCACATTCGTAGCACAAAGCATCTTTAGAAATTTCAAAACTTTGTATCGAGCAATGGTTGTGAAAAAATTGCCGAAGGCATTTTGAAGACATTGAAAGGGTTCGCTAAGAATAAAGGAGACGCAGGGGCAGTAGAGATGCCGCCTAAGTTAAAAGTTCATCTCCAAATCAAGTTTCGCGAACAAATACACAATAGACAACATTATTAGATTATTTTCTCAGCAACTTGAAAAATCTGCATATTTTCGTTTCATTTATATTATGTTTTTTGCGCGTATGTTCTGGGGAACATCGCGTTATCATTTTGCCCAAATGTCTGTAGCTTTCGAATTTTTTGACGAAAAAGGTCTCAAACGATTTAGTTCGACTCCCCAATGAAGAATTCAAGGTCAAATTTGATTCTGTCCGGCCGGCTGTCCGGCCATTGCCACGATTACTTGAGAACGGAAAGAGCTAGCGACTTGAAATTTTCAAAGTAGGTGGCGCATCCCAATACGACGGACAAGTTCGTTAATGGGCATAATCGGCCCAATGGTTTCCGAGTAATAATTTTGTTTTCAACCAATTTAAATCCAATCGAATTGAAACTTGGTGAGTAGTTGTAGAGTATGAGCCTAAGCACGTTTGTGAAATTTTGTGCTAATCGTATGGCTAGAAAATTATTAAAAAATATTTTTGTTGTCACGATAACTTGAGAACGGAAAGAGATAGCGACTTGAAGTTTTCAGGTTAGGATGTGCATTAGAACGCGACATTTGAGTTCGTTTATAAGCATAATAGGCCAAACGGTTTTAGAGTTATAGCCATCTGAAATTTGGTTGTTTTTTTCTCCTCATTAACTCGAGAAATACGGAACCGATTGAATTGAAACATGGTTATTAGTTGTAGAATGGCAACACGAAAATTCTTGCGAAATTTCGTGAGGATAGTATTTGCAGAAAATTTCAAAGAAATCATTGAAAAGTAAAAAAAAATTCTATATATCAGTAACTATTCGTCTGAAATTGCTGATATTTTGCAAGAGCCTTTAGAACCCAACTCTACTGCCAAGTTTTAAGTTTTAACACGATCGGTTGAATATTGTTGGAGATTCGAGCAGACTTGTGTGAGTTCAGTAGATGGGTGACCTTTGCGTCGATATTCGAACAAAAGGAGATAGGGACTTGCAATTTTCAGGGTAGGTTGCGTATCCGAATGGGAGAGTTAAGTTCGTTTTTGGGCATAATCGGTTTAACGGTTTCCGAGTTATACTCACCTGGAATATTATTTCCTCGATAACTCAAAAATTAAGATTCGATCGAATTTAAGCCTGGTAACTATTAGTAGAAAATCAAAATAAAGAAGTGTTTAAAATTTTTTATGAACCGTACCCCTAGAAAATTTCAAAAAAATTACGAAAACGGACACCTCCGTCAGTTACTTTTTCACGGTCCCAATGGTGTCCTCCCAAAAGAGGTTTCACTTTATTTGAGTCGAACTTCATCGTTTGAGACTATTCCCGGCCAAAAAGTGGACCAGTTATCTTGTGCAATTGTTTTCACAGTTGGATTTTTATTCTAGTATTATTTTTATTATTGGGAATATTTTTTTTTCCTGGAGCCAAGCAGCCTTGGGCGAGTGCAGTACCTGGAGGGGTGACCGCTCTGGCTATACATTTGAACAATCAACGTAAAAACTCCTTGTCACAGTGCTTTTCCAACTTGTTTTGAGTTGCAATAAGCTCCTTTTGACCGGAGAATCTCCGAATCAAAACATTTTTTATTTGTTTCTCATTTGTAAACGTCAGTTTCCAAAAACACAATATTAATCAAGAAAGTTTTTTTATCAAGTCACTAACTTGTAAAACTGACAGTTAACTTGCAAAATTTCTACAAGTTAGTAGTATTATTTACATTAGAAAATTTTGTTTTATCGTCATATATGTTGAAAATCATGGTACAATTGTTATTTCCAGTAACACAGATTTTTGATGATGAAAGAGTTGATACTGATGATGATGAACCATCTGTTGACTCAGAAAACTGCTGCACTTGAGGACTGCAGAACATTTGTACTCTCCTTACTACCAAATAATTTGCTAGACATTTCGATTTTTTTGTTGACCGAATCATCGACATAACTCATCGCAATTTCGGTGCTCTTCCACCCTCCTGCACGCTTTAGTGCTAAAATATCTCCACCCGAATCCGCAACCATAGTGGCTCCAGTTCTGCGAAAAGAGTGGCCGGTGTATAACTCTGGGTCTTTTAAACCTAAATATTTCGCTATTTGCTTTGGGACACCACCAATAGTATGCTGGCCAGCATCAAGGGAAATGCACTTTCCATGTCGGTATGTCAAAAAAAATCTTAGGCTTTCTGTTCCAGGAGGCCGAAGATTTACATATTTTCTGTATATCATGCAGGGCTTGAAGCTGCAGCCATCATCGGTTATGGTGAATCTTCTTGTTGTTGAATTTTTTGTTTGCCGCAATGTCACAATAACGTATTTTCCCATATCTTCTACATCATTCATGTTTAAGGAGAGAATTTCGTCACATCGACAACAATCAAAAATCCCAAATATTGTTACAATTTTCGCCAACAACCACTGGTCATCAGGAGCATGTAAAAGAAATTGTTCAACCTCTTCTTTACTTAATACCTTGGCCTTTTTTGGCGTATAACGCTCCTTTTTTCGTTTCAGAAACGCTATTACCTTTTGAAATCTGCAAATGACAACTAAACGTCATATTTTTCAATGAATTTTTTAAGGAAAACAAACCTGCGAACAGGGGCATTTTCTTTCATTTCCAAACAGCTTTTCAGCATAGACCATTTTGCCCATAAAGTAGGTTGAATCTAGCTGATAGTTGATTCAAGTAGACCAACAAAACATCTTCAGTTACCCCAATCACACTATTTTTGTTTTGCCACTTTTTGAAGTCGTCGTATTCTCGCTCGTACCTTGAAGCTGATTTTGCAGGTAATAAACTTGAAGTTACACTGCTGGCTGCCTCAATAATTTCTTTTGGTACATTCATTTTCGCTTTCGCCAAAACAAATGTAAAGAAAAATAAACAGACATGTTCATGGCAACGCTTCCATAGCTTACGACATTTGCGACAAATTATTGAGATTTTTTTGGAATTTATCTAACCTTTTTACAAATGAGAAACAAATAAAATATAAAACAATACACGCAAGGAAACGGGTTTTACAGGCTCAAGGAGGTAACTGACTTGCCTGCGGCTAGTCTGTTATATCCTCCATTCGCCAGTAAAAACCCTCTTACCTTGCTAGTAACGTTATATACTATTTTTGTATTTGGAGAAATTGTTTATCAGAAAATGAGTAATATTGTGCGAAGGCGAAACAAGATTATTTGCTTTAATCAATCCTTGGTCGGCATTGAAAAATTCCCTTAGATATGTCAAAAGAATATTCATTGATCATTATCTGCTAGATAATTCATTATTTCATTCTGAGAATATGATATTTTCCCTATCGGTAAATTATTTCAATCTCGTGAAAACAAATCACAGGTTTTTATCTGATTATTTGGAAGTATATTTATTTCGATACTTGCATTCTTGCATTCAATTCCGGGTCTAGTAGAATTACGTGTTGTAAATTATTGGGAGGTGTTTTCAAACGTATACAATATGAGGAATTTTCTAGTTTTGACTTTTGTGGTATGTATTCTTTGATATTGATTATTGAACTTGAATATTCACTATTTCGTGAAGTCCAATTTGAATGCGGGTTCAGATAATTAACAATTTTAAAAGTGCAATGAAGGGTTTAGGCTCGCTTCACATCAACACGACACGGTTTTATGTACGGCAACGACACAAACGCTCGAGCTTAGTGTAAACGACACCGGCATCCGATTATTGGGTAAAGGCTTGAATGATAGCTTCTACAGCTATCCAGCACGAGTCGTGGTCGTGTGAACAACACACGGCTGTCGTGCACGACTCGAGGGAGTCCGGCAGTTCCCTCGAGCCGTGCAAGGTAGCCGTGTGTCGTTGACACGACCACGACTCGGCCGGATAGCTGTGAAAGATATCATTCAAGCCTTCACCCAAGAATCGGATGCCGATGTCGTTTATACGACTGTGAAACGAGGCTGTGGGGAAGCTCGAGCGTTTGTGTCGTTGCCGTACATAAAACCGTGTCGTGTTGATGTGAAGCAAGCCTGAGACCTGCTTCATGAGGTCTTCGCGTCAAGCATAAGTTGTCATACTTGAGATTTAGAGCGTCCGCACACGGCAAAACCAAATCGACTCGATTCCAATCTCCTGAGTCCCTTTCCTACACCCGGTTTCCATGGGAACCATGGACGGATGATGAACAATTGAAATTTAAGCGTCACCACGATCGGAACGGAAGATCATCATGAAATGCGTGGGCGACGGATGAACCATTCGATCATTCTGCTTCATTTCCGGTCGCGTGTATCGTGGAGACTGGAGACCACAGAATCGCTGGAATTAAACTTGTACCATTGTATATAGATAACAATATCTGTATACAATGCTTGTACATGACACATAGAATAACAAGATTTCGACACTCCCTACTGATAACTTTTAATATTTTCGTCCGAAAAACAGAACTAAAATTGTCTAATCTTCTTCTACTTTACTCTATAAACGACGTTGACGCTAGAGTCGGTTTGGCGATTTGGTCGATTCTGATAAAGTTTAGAGTAATTTCACTGTTACTAGTACAAAAAACGAAATTAAAAGAATCATAAATGCTAAGATCATAGAGTAGTTATATATTGTTGCAAATTAACCAGAGTCGTTATATTCTTCTCCTTAAATGATTTATATTTCATCTTTGTTTCAACAAAGTGAGCACTTATAACTAAAGAGCGTTATATAATGAAATTTTCTGCAGCATCACAAATCAATTTTAAGAACAAAATCTGTTTACTAGGTAATAAGTAAAGCCCATTTGTTAGGAACAGCAATTTTATCTTGTCCAGAAATAATGAGGTCAAATAAGGAATTTATCGATTAAACAGTTTGATTAGAACAGGAGGGGACATCAATTTAATATGTCAAGATGACATATTACATAAATTACATAACGTAAATTTTCTGGTACATTTTTTCATTATTTTATTCAATAGAAAGTAAAGCATGTGTCTATGTGAGATGATAACCCTACATAAGGATTCTGTAGCGGTCTTCGAACATCTGAAGTTCTGAATAATCAAGCTGCACTGAAGTGAAGTCAGGAGCATTTGCGCGCATGTTCTATTGTCCATTCCCCTGTACTGGACAGCCTTAATCGAATTTACCATTGTAAATTCGCGCAAAAGCTCCTGACTTCACATTAATGCTTGAACCAATTTTGTTTGAATTTTCTAGAGGTACGGCCCTCAAAAAATTCTACACACGTCCTTATGTCGATATTCTACAACTAGTTACCAAGCTTCAATTCGATCGAGTCCATATTTTTTGAGTTATCGAGGAAATAATATGCCAGATGGGTATAACTCCGAAACCGTTGGGCCGATTATGCCCAACAACGAACTTAACTCTCCTATTCAGATGCGCAACCTACCCTGAAAATCGCAAGTCCCTATCTCATTTCGTTCGAAAGTTATCGAGGCAACTGTCACCCATCCAGCTATTGAACTCAGACAAGGCTGCTCGGATCTCCAACAATATGGATCCAATCGTGTTCAAAATTGAAACTTGGTAGTAGAGTTAGGTTTTGAAGGCTCTCGCAAAATGTCAGTGATGTCGGACGAATAGTTTCTGATATATAGAATTTTCTTCAATGGTTTTATTTTAAATTTTCTAGTGATACGATCTTCACAAAATTTCGCAAGAATTTTTGCGTCGGTGTTTAACCATGTTTGATCGGTTTCGTATTTTTCGAGTTATTGAGGAAATAACCGAATTTCAGATAGGTATAACTCCACAACCGTTTGGCCAATTATGCCTATTAACAAACTCAAATGTCCCATTCAGATGCGCAACCCAACCTAAAAATTCGTTATCGTGACATAAATAATATATTTTTTTTAATTTTCTAATGATACGATTCTCACAGACTTAAGGGTGTATTCTACAATTACCCACCAAGTTTCAATTCAATCGGATTTGTATTGGTTAAAAAGAAAGTTATTTCTCGGAAACCAATGGGCCGATTATGCCCATTAAGGAACTTGTCCGTCGTATTGGGATGCGCCACCTACCCTGAAAATTTCAAGTCGCTACCCATACCCCAAAACCTGAATCTTCCAGTCCGCAGTTACTTTAAAAAGTCAGGTGCATTTAGAGTTTTTACTGGTACAACCTGAACCACATCATGATGTACAATTTACATGAACTGGTAGCTCGTTCCTCAAAATTACATACCGACAAAATGATTTAACCGGAGAAACGTAATTCCCTAAAAATAGTACGAATCTACACTTGAAATCAAATTTTCAACGGCGATTTAAGCATTCACTATTGACAAACAAAACATCTGTCAATTGAAATTTCATCAACCTTCGCCGCCATAATGTAAAATGAGATGGATAGTTGATTAGCCTTCCTTTTAGGAGGTGCGGTATTTCAAGATATAACAAGGAGTAAATGATTGAAATTTGAAGAAAAAAAACGAAGGGTTTGCAATTTTTGCGCTTATGTTCTGGGGAACATCGCGTTATCATTTTACCCAAATGTGAAATTTAATTCTGTGGTGCCGTCCGGCCGTTGCCACGATAACTTGAGAACGGAAAGAGCTAACGACTTGAAATGTTCAGGGTAGGTGGCGCATCCCAATACGACGGACAAGTTCGTTAATGGGTATAATCGGCCCAATGGTTTCCGAGTAATAATTTTGTTTTCAACCAAAATAAATCCGATCGAATTTAAACTTGGTGAATAGTTTTGGAATATAAACCCATTAGCTTGAAAAATACAGAACCGATTGAAATCAAACATGGTTATTAGTTGTAGAATACCAACGCAAAAATTCTTGCAGATTTTCGTGAGGATGGAATAACTAGAAAATTTCAAAAAAATTATTGAAAATAATTGAAAAAAAATTCTATATATCATAAACTATTCGTCCCGCATGGCTGAAATTTTGGAAGAGCCTTCAGAACATAACTCTACTGCAGAGTTCCAAGTTTGAACACGATCGGATCCATATTGTTGGAGAACCGAGCAGCATTTTGTGAGTTCGGTAGTTGGATGCGAATCGTCGTCTGATATGTTGTCTATGGTCATATTTTTGCGAGAACCTTCAAAAATATGAATATCATGATGACATATTTTTGCGCGTATGTTCTGTTGAAAATCGTGTTATTTCATCACAAATCTATAGGGAGATGATAGCCCTACATTAGCGGTCAGACCTGGTTTTGAAAGAGATCCTCCTTAGGAGGAGGCAACTCAATATTGAAGGGATTTCTATGAACAAGAGTGAATATCTTCGTAACGTGCCAATCGTCCACTTATAGACGATTGTCGAGCATGAGAATCTACTTTTAATTTTCTAGGGGTGGGAGGCTAAACTGGCTTAATTCGGCAACAAAACTCCCTCTCAGGTTTTCACAATATATATATTAAAATTGAAAAATTACAATAGGTCGACCCTTTTTCACTCTACACAGTCTTATACTACTTAACTTAATAGAAAATAACGTCGTGGCCTCCTCGGAGTTCGATATTATGATCCTGATCTTGATGTTTCAATTTCAAAGAAACCACTTCTAGATGGTCTTCCAATTCGAAGTAAAGTGTCGGCTATTTTCTCATCCAAAGGAAGTACTACGCTGATTCCCCCAATTTCAAGGGTAGTTGGTATATCTGGATGATTCCTCGGTACAAATTCAATTCCTGCCAAGGTATAATTTCAGTCTCAGCCAAAGTACAATTTCTATCCAAGCCAAGGTATAATTCCAATTCCGGCCAAGGTATAACTTCTATCAAGCCAGGGTACAATTACCATCCAAGCCAAGGTGCTATTGGGGAAAACGAACAAAGGAATTATAATACGAAAAACTTTTACAACTCCTTCTCGGGTTTCTGAACTTAAATCTACAATTAATGAATCACACAATATATCATAAATTAAACCTGAGAAGGAGTCCTGTTCAGAATATCGAACAACTTCTACCGAATTTACCAAATCTGAGATCGCTTCCACAAAATGGATGACACTGAAAAAACTATGATCTTTAAACTTCAATTTTCATCCCTGGTAAGGATTCTGACCTATAATAATATTAAATTAAGCACTTACCGAGAATTTAAGCACAATTCTCGCCGATAATTCAATTTGTAAATCTAACGATACAAATGCTGTTATATGGAAATCTTTCGGAACACAAGAAGAACCCCAGCATTTTCATGAAACATGAAGATGCCGACGCTCTGGTTTACGCGCAGGCTCCCGGTAGTGTTCGACGCGTTGTAATTCAGGCTACGATCAAAACAGAGGCCGATCGTCCACTTGATTTATCCATAGACGTGCTATATCGTTGCATCTTTGAGAAATAGAGAAGGCGATTCTTCTTCAAGAGATCCATGTGCCTTCAGAGGAGTATATTTGTGAGAGGGGACTTTTGAAAGGTTATGTATTATTTTTGATATGATATCCCTGAAATTTTGCTGAAGGCTTCAAACCTTAACTTTAAATTAACCACACTTTCTGATCTTGTAAGGTGGGAGGCTCATTTGTGGATATTAAATCTCGTGATGGGTAGAGAGGAATTTTAGGCCAGTTTTTCTATTACTAATGAGAATATATCTTCATGTTTCACCTCATCACCTTTAGATCTATCAATGGACATTTATTGGTTAAGAATAAGTAATTGAATATTACTGGAATTTAATTCAATTTCATTCAATATGTTAGTAACAAAACTTATAATTTTCTTTACTTTGATTATTTAAACATGACTTTAATTCCAGTAATATTTTTCAAGAATAATTATGTATTCTTCTCCTAAAGAAGAATTGAAGGTAGACAATAATGTGTTAATTTTTTCATCATTGCTTTCTATCCTGACTTCACGAAAAAAAAATTGGTTCAAGCACTGACGTGAAGTCAGGAGCTTTTGCGCGTATGTTCTATTGTCCATTCTCCTGTATTGGACACTTTTAATCGAATTTACCATGGTGAATTATATTGTCTATTCTCCTGTATTGGACAGCCTTAATCGAATTCACCATGGTAAATTCGATTAAGAGTGTCCAATACAGGAGAACAGGAGAACTGGGGTTGGATTTAAACATGATAATTAGCATACCTTTGAACATACAAATTACCTACTGGTTGATACTGTATTTCTATATGAGAATGAATGAATCTTTCCTCAGACCACTGTGCAGTGCCTAAGAATCCAAGAAGGCTGCGTAGCTATAAATAATTCGGATTGTTCAAATGTCAACAGATTGTCGGACCAAGGCTCCACTTATGCGGTATAAAAGGGTGGTCTACCTGGCTGTCTCATATTAGCCATCGCGTTCATGAATTCATTTTATAACACATATATACCTAGCCATGAACAGATGACAGCCCACGTTTCAGATGGGTCTTACCGACATCTTATGACTGATACTAGACCCTCTCGAGAGTTCTCTTGTGTACTTTCGAAGAATCGTCGACCACCCTTTGATACCGCTTAAGTGGAGCTTCCCTCGGAGAATTTGCTGCCAAATGAAAAATACAAAGGATTTATTGGCGTCCAGCCCTATACGCTAAAATGTATGTGAAACAAGCCTTAGGCACTACATAGAGTCCTGAGGTAAGATAATTTTTCATATGTCAAGACAGTTCAAAACAGTTGACAAATTTTATATGCAAAGATGTGCCAACTATGATCTATAAATTCGTGATATTACCCATATAATAAGATCATGAATGTGTGCCTTCTTTGCCTAACAAATAATTAGCATATCTTTGAACATAAAAAATATCTGCGGGTTGAAACTGTATTTCCATATGAAAATCAATTTTACCTCAGACCACTGTGCAGTGCCTAAGAATCCAAGCGGGCTGCGTAGCTATAAATAATTCGGATTGTTCAAATGTCAACAGATTATCGGAGCAAGGCTCCACTTATGCGGTATAAAAGGGTGGTCTACCTGGCTGTCTCATATTAGCCATCGCGTTCATGAATTCATTTTATAACACATATATACCTAGCCATGAACGGATGACAGCCCACGTTTCAGATGGGTCTTACCGACATCTTATGACTGATACTCGACCCTCTCGAGAGTTCTCTTGTGTACTTTCGAAGAATCGTCGACCACCCTTTGATACCGCTTAAGTGAAGCTTCCCTCGGGGAATTTGCTGCCAAATGAAAAATACAAGGGATTTATAGGCGTCCAGCCCTATACGCTAAAATTTATGTGAAACAAGCCTTAGGCACTACATAGAGGCCTGAGGTAAGTTAATTTTTCATATGTCAAGACAGTTTAAAACAGATGACAAATTTTATATGCAAAGATGTGCCAACTATGATCTATAAATTCGTAATATTACGTATATAATAAGATCATGAATGTGTGCTTTCTTCGCCTAACAAATAATTAGCATATCTTTGAACATAAAAATTATCTGCGGGATGAAACCGTATTTCCATATGAAAATCAATTTTAACTCAGACCACTGTGCATTGCCTAAGAATCCAAGAGGGCTGCGTAGCTATAAATAATTCGGATTGTTCAAATGTCAACAGATTATCGGAGCAAGGCTCCACTTATGCGGTATAAAAGGGTGGTCTACCTGGCTGTCTCATATTAGCCATCGCGTTCATGAATTCACTTTATAACACATATATACCTAGCCATGAACGGATGACAGCCCACGTTTCAGATGGGTCTTACCGACATCTTATGACTGATACTCGACCCTCTCGAGAGTTCTCTTGTGTACTTTCGAAGAATCGTCGACCACCCTTTGATACCTGTTAAGTGAAGCTTCCCTCGGAGAATTTGCTGCCAAATGAAAAATACAAAGGATTTATAGGCGTCCAGCCCTATACGCTAAAATGTATGTGAAACAAGCCTTAGGCACTACATAGAGGCCTGAGGTAAGTTAATTTTTCATATCCCAAGACAGTTCAAAACAGTTGACAAATTTTATATGCAAAGATGTGCCAAGTATGATCTATAAATTCGTGATATTACCCATATAATAAGATCATGAATGTGTGCCTTCTTTGCCTAACAAATAATTAGCATATCTTTGAACATAAAAAATATCTGCGGGTTGAAACTGTATTTCCATATGAAAATCAATTTTACCTCAGACCACTGTGCAGTGCCTAAGAATCAAAGCGGGCTGCGTAGCTATAAATAATTCGGATTGTTCAAATGTCAACAGATTATCGGAGCAAGGCTCCACTTATGCGGTATAAAAGGGTGGTCTACCTGGCTGTCTCATATTAGCCATCGCGTTCATGAATTCATTTTATAACACATATATACCTAGCCATGAACGGATGACAGCCCACGTTTCAGATGGGTCTTACCGACATCTTATGACTGATACTCGACCCTCTCGAGAGTTCTCTAGTGTACTTTCGAAGAATCGTCGACCACCCTTTGATACCGCTTAAGTGGAGCTTCCCTCGGAGAATTTGATGCCAAATGAAAAATACAAAGGATTTATTGGCGTCCAGCCCTATACGCTAAAATGTATGTGAAACAAGCCTTAGACACTACATGGAGGCCTGAGGTAAGTTAATTTTTCATATGTCAAGACAGTTCAAAACAGTTGACAAATTTTATATGCAAAGATGTGCCAACTATGATCTATAAATTCGTGATATTACCTATATAATAAGATCATAAATGTGTGCCTTCTTCGCCTAACAAATAATTAGCATAACTCTGAACATAAAAATTATCTGTGGGTTGAAACTGTATTTCCATATGAGAATCAATTTTATCTCAGACCACTGTGCAGTGCCTAAGAATCCAAGAGGGCTGCGTAGCTATAAATAATTCGGATTGTTCAAATGTCAACAGATTATCGGAGCAAGGCTCCACTTATGCGGTATAAAAGGGTGGTCTACCTGGCTGTCTCATTTTAGCCATCGCGTTCATGAATTCACTTTATAACACATATATACCTAGCCATGAACGGATGACAGCCCACGTTTCAGATGGGTCTTACCGACATCTTATGACTGATACTCGACCCTCTCGAGAGTTCTCTTGTGTACTTTCGAAGAATCGTCGACCACCCTTTGATACCTGTTAAGTGAAGCTTCCCTCGGAGAATTTGCTGCCAAATGAAAAATACAAAGGATTTATAGGCGTCCAGCCCTATACGCTAAAATGTATGTGAAACAAGCCTTAGGCACTACATAGAGGCCTGAGGTAAGTTAATTTTTCATATCTCAAGACAGTTCAAAACAGTTGACAAATTTTATATGCAAAGATGTGCCAACTATGATCTATAAATTCGTGATATTACCCATATAATAAGATCATGAATGTGTGCCTTCTTTGCCTAACAAATAATTAGCATATCTTTGAACATAAAAAATATCTGCGGGTTGAAACTGTATTTCCATATGAAAATCAATTTTACCTCAGACCACTGTGCAGTGCCTAAGAATCCAAGCGGGCTGCGTAGCTATAAATAATTCGGATTGTTCAAATGTCAACAGATTATCGGAGCAAGGCTCCACTTATGCGGTATAAAAGGGTGGTCTACCTGGCTGTCTCATATTAGCCATCGCGTTCATGAATTCATTTTATAACACATATATACCTAGCCATGAACGGATGACAGCCCACGTTTCAGATGGGTCTCACCAACATCTAATGACTGGTACTCGACCCTCTCGAGAGTTCTCTTGTGTACTTTCGAAGAATCGTCGACCACCCTTTGATACCGCTTAAGTGGAGCTTCCCTCGGAGAATTTGATGCCAAATGAAAAATACAAAGGATTTATTGGCGTCCAGCCCTATACGCTAAAATGTATGTGAAACAAGCCTTAGACACTACATGGAGGCCTGAGGTAAGTTAATTTTTCATATGTCAAGACAGTTCAAAACAGTTGACAAATTTTATATGCAAAGATGTGCCAACTATGATCTATAAATTCGTGATATTACCTATATAATAAGATCATGAATGTGTGCCTTCTTCACATAACAAATAGTTAGCATATCTTTGAACTTACAAATTATCTCCGGTTGGAAACTGTATATGAAAATCAATTAACCTCAGACCACTGTGCAGTGCCTAAGAATCCCAGAGGGCTGTATAGCTATATCATGAATGTGTACTTTTCCTCCCAATAAATAAGACAGTTCGTATTTTAGATCAAAATTGAAAGGAACAAACCAAAATGTTAGCATATATGAATAGAGTCATGAGGAAGTGCAAAGATAATCATTAAAGGATACTGTGGGAGATATATTCATTTTTAAATGGTTTATTTCCGTGTTTTCTCTCTCCTAAAACTCTGAAAAATATCTATTAAATAAAAAATTATTATTTTGTGAAGCGCTTCTGCGTAAGAAACACAAGATATCCGTCAGAAGAAATAAATTGAACAATGTTGCCTAACAAACAATTACGAAACAACATCAACGATCAAACAACTAAATTTCGTTTCGAAGTCTAAATAATACTACAGAATTATTTTTTGTGACAATTCTAGAATTTCAGAATAGCTATATCAACAAAAAATAATTCTGAAAAGTTTCATTAAGTGTCTAACGAAGGAGTCTGATTTACCTCCGTATTCACACAGCATTCAATCTCTGTTAAGTCCTAACTGAGGTCCTCAGTTAAGGATAAATAGGAATCGCAACCTCAGTTAACGTGAAAATTAATTCTCGAATCTCAGAATAACAATCAACAAAATAGTTCTGAAGATTTTTTCGTTAAGCGTCTGAAGAAGGAGTCTGATATAGACTCCGAAACGTTACGATATACTTAGTTCACATATATGCAACTCTAATAATAAATAAGAAATTACAGCTTCCGACGGGGACATCGAGAAGGAGAGAGAACAAGTTGTCGGTCGCATAGGGAATCAGCGTTCGCAAGAGCAAACCCGTAGTCGGACCCGGCAACAGGAACAAGGCCGCACAAAGGGTACGCTATAAGTGGACACCCGAGCAACACGAACAACTGTCTGTGTTATACCGAAAATCGAGACCTGAAAGAAGAGGATATAGTCGGATGTTACATGGTCAGTCTGGTATCATTCTCACATCAATCTAACATCAGTATCACCATCAATCTGGATCATCAGTCCATCAATCTACACATATAGAACCAATTTCCGTCAATCTGACATCAATCCATGATTGATGTGATGCGAGACTGATACCAGATTGACCGTGTAACTTCCGTCATATGAAAAGACTGCATTGTCTGTGGTGTGAGAATCTACCATATCTCAACTTCATGACGCAGCAAAATCTGCGAGACCAGGTGAGCCATCTCAAAAAGAGGGGAATCATGTAACACCATCAAGATTCAGAGGGGATGGAAGAACGAGCTCAAGAACAGAGGAGAGATACTTCAAACCAACAGAAATACTTGACGAATCAAAGGATAGAAGGACAGTATGAGGGGCAAGTGAGAGATACCACAAACATCCAACACTTCTTATACCTGGATTGCGATCTGAAGAAGTCACAGCATCAGACATGGAGCAGGTGAGAGCTGCCACACTCCGAGTCGAAAATTCCGCATATTGCTAAGGACGAAACAGGTAGTAGATGTTTCAGAGCTACTCGTCAATAGAAGGGAAGCATTTGAGGTTGCATTAGGAAATTCTAACTTAAGATCTAGCTGTGATGAATATTATAATCGACGATCACATAAAGGAGGGCTGTTTGCTAGATGTCATAGCTGCAGTGAGAGCTGCTACTTCCCTTCTGTGCCCACCTGGAAGAACAACAACAAAGGAGGACAAACATAGGTCAAGATTGAATAAGCTAGACAAGAAGATAAGAAACGTAAGGCAGCAAGCCTCTTGGTACCAATGTAGCATAGATGTTATGAAAGAACAACTGAAGTCGAGCAAGAAAATAGAGGACATTATGGGTGAGCTGCGTGCATTGCATCGTACGATGAGCCTGCCCACAATCTATTGAAGCAGAAAGTTGTCACAAAAAATAAGATCACTTGCGGCGGCAAGGAAGAAGCTGATCAAGAGTCAAAAGTGGACAGAAGACAACAACACCTTCAAAGTTATTTCGACCCAAACAAGTAGAGGCAAAGAATACACCATCACCGGATGAAGTCGAACATTTCTGGAAAAATGTATACGGGGTATCAGCGGAAACCAGGGATACTCCAGCACTTCACAAATTCCAGATATATTATGTGATCAAAATCTGCAAAGGAACGAAGAGCTGACTGAAATAACAACGGAAGAGATTATACATGCCTTGAAGAACAGGCATGATTTAACAGCACCTGGACTGGATGGTGTTCCGAACTACTGGTGGCAGAACTTTCCAGCTACCCACCAACACCTTGCTAGATTATTCAGTAAGATAGTAATTCACCTTGAGCCAATTCCTTCATGGATGGTAGAGGGCAGAACTGTACTAATACCGAAATCAGGTGATCTAGGAAGGCCAAGCAACTACCGCTCAACACGCTGTATAAAATTCTCACAAGTGTTCTTCAACATCGGATTCTGGAATCCATTGGACCAGTAGGGCATAAAATCCACGAACAAAGAGAAGCGAGGAAAGGAGTACAGGGGTGCAAGGACAACCTCCTTATAGACAAAGCATTTGTCAAGAAGCGGGACACTACAAACGCGAGCTAAATACATCATGGTTGGATTACGCGAAAGCATTAGACACATCGGCGCACAGCTTGATAATACAGCTGGATAATACAGCCATTAATAACTGAGTTGGGGTCAAGTAGAATAGGGTACAAGGCCGGGCCACCAGGCAGAAGAGAACATCTGATCTCACACCTCCTCTACATGGGCGACTTGAAACAGTACGCTTCTTCCAAGGCAGCATTACAACAATGACTGAATATCGTTGTCAAAGAGACCCTAGCAATAGGAATTTTATTCGGTCTGGACGAGTGTGCTGTTTTTCATCTAAGCAGAGGAAGAACTGAAAAAACAAAAGAAGACATCGACCTAGAAGGGGGAATAAGCATTCGACACCTCGAAGAGCAAGAAACATACATACCTTTGGATGAAATAACAAGGTGCACTGGAGACAACCCAAATCAAGGATGCCTTAACAGCTAGCTACAAAAAGAAGATCTGAGATATATGGAAGTCACAGCTGTCCAGAAAAAATAAAGTATCAGCTACGAACAGCTTAGCAGTACCGATAATCATCTACTCATTCAGGATAGTTAACTGGACAGTGAATGAAATTCTCGAGCTTAACAGAACCACTCGTAAAGTGATTAACATGAATCGTAGCTTGCATCCCAACTGCTCGATTCAAAGGATATACCTTCCACGGACGCAGGGAGGCAGATATTTGCAAAGTTTGGAATACCAACACCACCAACGAACGTTGGAAATGGCAATAAGGATATTGATAAAGGAAGACCTGCTTCTGAAAATGGTGGCTCATCATGAAATTAGGACCCAAGGAGCTTTCCTGTTTAGGGCTGGTCAGAGAGCTTTGGAGAAGCTCAGTATAACTGGCATATCCATCGGTCATGAGCTAGAAGGAACACCTATTATGCCAACAGACCAAAGAAGAGTTCTCAGAGAGATAAGACAGGTACAACTGAAGACACTACTCGAAGATCACATGAGTAAACACCTTCACTCCATATTTTTCAGGAGTTTGAAAGATCAGGGCCAGTCGGAAGAATCATCCTTCGCCTTTTTGAATTTCGATGGGCTGAAGTCGGAAACGGAGGAATTCCTTATGGATTTTCAAGATGAGATGATAAATACAAGATGGTATAAAAAGAACATCATGGAAGTGGACACCCCAACAACGTGCAGAGCATGCCACAGCCAGCAGGAAATTGTTATGCACATTATATCTACTTGCAGAGTCCATGCTCCATCAGGATATATGGAAAGACACAATGTGGCACTCCGAATTCTCTACTTCCATCTGAGAGAAGTTTATGGTATAGACAAAGAACCAGTGCTACTATATGTGCCTCTGGAGATTGAAGCAGTTGTTGAAAATGACAGTGCTCGCATCTACTGAAACTATACGATTCTAACAACTCGGCAGATCCACGCCATAAAGCCAGACATACTCTTGCTGGACAAAGAACTCAAGGAATTCTTTGTCGTCGAATTTTCCTCCCCCGCAGAAAATAATGTGCTGATGAAAGAAGAACAGAAGAGGGAAAATACAAGGATTTTATGTTCGAACTGGGGACCCTGTATCTAAGGCATAAGGTTAGGATGATCGTACTAATCATAGGATGCCAAGGCGGAATGAGGGCGAACTACGTGTCCGAACACTATAAAATAACTACACTCTTGCCCACTACAGTTTTTTGTCGTCTGACATATGTTTCGGAAACAAAGTTTCCATCTTCAAAGACGAAGCGTTACTGTAACGCTTCGGAGAAGGAACGTGCGAGAGGTTGTTTAGTGAGTAACCAATCAACAACTGGAGTCCCACATTCCTGAGAGAAGCGGACACTCTCATAGCGAGCCTACAAAAGGTTTTTCCTTATCAGGCGAAAAAAATTTTGTCTGCAGTATTGAAACTATGAAATTACCTCAACTTGAGTTCGGCGGGAGCAGAACATAAAATATACTCTTCATTCAACGGTGAGACAAAAATGAGAGATTTTCCATCCCATGAGTTATGTCAATTTTGTGGAGTAAAATTATCCCAGCTAATTTGTAGAGTTACGAGAGTTAACTCAGAGTAGAATACTCTGATGTTTTCGAACGACAGTCTTAAAGTAAAATATACAAAAGTATTCGGTTTTCGAACCGCCGAATAATATGAAAAAATAATAGTTAGTCACATACCACAATAAAAACTCCTTCTTCTCTGAAATACGACGATAATTCATTATACATTAATTTTCAACTTCACTTACCAGAGGTGGTATCTAAAACAAAATATGCAATTATATATCCATCAGAGTAAAATTCTTAATCATTGGTTTACCTGTATTGTATATTTTTTAGTGAAATTTTCGATCAGGATTATCAGTTTCTTATTGGAATCTGGAATGAATCAAAGAATGACACAAAACAATAAATTACTTTCACGAACACAGACCATACATTTCACATAGATACAAACACAGACAATATTTTTTATTTGAATTGAAAAAAATTGATATTTAATATAATATCATTAAAGCATACTCACGTGTTAATGGAGACTTCGTTAGTCTGTACAAAAGATCAACCTTGATCCATAATTCAAACTTTTCGGAAGATTTTGAGTTTTCACTTCGACTGAGATAAGGGGGTGCTGAAAATGACATTTTATTCAAAGTCTGATAAAACTACAGTTAAAAATGTTATATTCAGCTGAATTGGATGCTTTTAGTCGAATTTGCCATCGATATAGTCAGTTTTCACAGCTTTTTAGTAAAATATGTATACTTTTCTTACCATTACAACAGAAACTCCTTCTTCTCTGAAATATGATGATGAAAATCAACTTGGAACTTCACTTCCCAGAGGTGGTATCTAAAACAGAATTATGCAATTATATATCCATCAAAGTAGAGTTCCTAATCATTGGAGCACCTCTATTGTATATTTTTAAACAAATTTCCAACCGGGATTATCAGTTTCATTCGATTTCTTACTGGAATCTGGAATGAACCAAAGAATGACATAGAGCAATAATTTCCTTTCACGAACACAGACCATAAATTTCACACAGATACGGAAACAGGAGTTATTATCGATTTAAATTGAAAAAAATTGATATAATATCATTCAAGAATTATCACGTGTTCGTAGACTTCGTTAGTCTGTACAAAAGATCAACCTCGATCCATAATTCAAAACTTTTCGGAAGGTTTTCAGTTTTCACATCGACCGAGATAAGAAGGAGCTGAAAATGACATTTTAACCAAAATCTGATAAAAGCACAGCTAATAATGTTATATTCAACTGAATTTGATACTTTTAGTCGAAGTTGCCATCCATATAGTCCGTTTTCACAGTTTTTTAATAACATATGAATACTTTTCTTACCATTAGGTACAATAGAATCTCCTTCTTCTCTGAAATACGACGATAAAAATGCTTTTGCAACTTCACTTCCCAGAGGTGGTATCTGAAACAGAAAATGCAATTATATATCCATCAAAGTAGAGTTCATAATCATTGGATTACCTGTATTGTATGTTTTTAGTCAAATTACCAACCAGGATTATCAGTTTCACTCGATTTCTTACTGGAGTCTGGAATGAATCAAAGAATGATATAGAGCAATAATTTCCTTTCACGAACACAGACCATAAATTTCACACAGATACAGACACTTGCGTTATTTTCGATTTAAATTGAAAAAAATTGATATATCATTCGACAATTATCACGTGTTCAAAGATTTCGCTGGTATGTACAAAAGATCAACCTCGATCTATAATTCAAAACTTTTCGGGAGGTTTTCAGTTTTCACTTCGACCGAGATAAGGAGTAACTGAAAATGACATTTTAACCAAAATCTGATAAAAGTACAGTTAATAATATTATATTCAGCTGAATTTCTACTTTTAGCCGAATTAGCCATCGATATAGTTCGTCTTCACAGCTCTTTAATAAAATATGAATATATTTCTTACCATAACAATAGAAACTCCTTCTCTGAAATATGACGATGAAAATCAACTTGCAACTTCACTTCCCAGAGGTGATATCTAAAACAGAACTATGCAATTATATATCCATCAAAGTAGAGTTCCTAATCATTGGATTACCTATATTGTATATTTTCGAACAAATTTCCAACCAGGATTATCAGTTTCATTCGATTTCTTATTGGAATCTGGAATGAATCAAAGAATGACATAAAGCAATAATTTCCTTTCACGAACACAGACCATAAATTTCACACAGATACAGACACAGGCATTATTTTCGATTCAAATTGAAAAAAATTGATATAATATCATTCAAGAATTATCACGTGTTCAAAGACTTCGTTAGTCTGAACAAAAGATCAACCTTGATCCATAATTCAAAACTTTTCGGAAGGTTTTGAGTTTTCACTTCCACCGAGATAAAGAGGAGCTGAAAATGACATTTTAACCCAAATCTGATGAAAGTAAATTTAATAATGTTATATTCAGCTGAATTGGATGCTTTTAGTCGAATTTGCCATCGATATAGTTCGTTATCACAGCTTTTTAATAAGATATGAATACTTTTCTTACCATTACAATAGAAACTCCTTCTCTGAAATACGACGATGAAAGCCAACTTGCAACTTCACTTCCCAGAGGTGATATCTAAAACAAAATATTATGCAATTATACATCCATCAAAGTAGAGTTCTTAATCATTGGATTACCTGTATTGTATATTTTTAATCAAATTATCAGTACATTCGATTTCTTACTGGAGTCTGGAATGAATCAAAGAATGACATAGAGCAATAATTTCCTTTCACGAACACAGACCATAAATTTTACACAGATTCAGACATAGGCGTTATTTTTGATTTGAATTGAAAAAAATTGATATAATTTCATTCAAGAATTATCACGTGTTCAAAGAAGTCGTTAGTCTGTACAAAATATCTACCCCGATCCATAATTCAAAACATTTCGGAAGGTTCTCAGTTTTCACTTCGACTGAGATAAGGACCTGAAAATGATATTTTAACCAAAATATGATAAAGTACAGTTAATAATGTTATATTCTCCTGAATTGGACACTTTAAGTCGAGTTTGCCATCGATATAGTCCGTTACCACGGCTTTTTAATAAGATATGAATTCTTTTCTTACCATTGTAATAGAAACTCCTTCTTCTCTGAAATACGGCGATGAAAATCAACTTGAAACTTTACTCTTCCCAGAGGTGATATCTAAAACAAAATATTATGCAATAATATATCCATTAAAGTAGAGTCCTTAATCAGTGGATTACCTATATTTTATATTTTTAATCAAATTTCCATTCAGGATCATCAGCTTCATTCGATTTCTCACTGGAATCTGGAATGAATCGAAGAATGACATAGAGCAATAATTTCCTTTCACGAACACAGACCATAAATTTCACACACATACAGACACAGGAGATGACATTTTCACCAAAATCTGTTAAAAGTACAGTTAATAATGTCATATTCTCCTGAATTGTATACTTTTAATCGAATTTGCCATCCATATAGTCCGTTTTCACAGCTTTTTAATAAGATATGAATACTTACTTACCATTACAATAGAAATTCCTTCTTCTCTGAAATACCACGATGAAAATCAATTTGCAACTTCACTTCCCAGAGGTGGTATCTGAAACAGAAAATGTAATTATATATCCATCAAAGTAGAGTTCTTAATCATTGGATTACCTGTATTGTATGTTTTCAATCAAGTTTACATTCAGGATTATCAGTTTCATTCGATTTCTTACTGGAATCTGGAATGAATCAAAGAATGACATAAAGCAATAATTTCCTTTCAGGAACATAGACCAAAAATTTCACACAGATACAGACACAGGCGTTATTTTTGATTTGAATTGAAAAATTCATATAATATCATTCAAGAATTATCTCGTGTTCAAAGACTTCGTTAGTCTGTACAAAGGATCAACCTCGATCCATAATTCAAAACTTTTCGGAAGGTTTTCAGTTTTCACTTTGAGATAAGGAGGAGCTGAAAATGACATTTCAACCAAAATATGATAAAAGTACAGTTAATAATGTTATATTCTCCTGAATTGGATACTTTTAGTCGAATTTGCCATCGATTTAGTCCGTTTCACAGCTTTTAAATAAGATAGGAATACATTTATTACCATTACAATATAAACTCCTTCTTCTCTGAAATACGGCGATGAAAATAAACTTGCAACATCACTTCCCAGAGGTGATATCTAAAACAAAATATTATGCAATTATATATCCATCAAAGTAAAGTTCTTAATAATTGGATTACCTGTATTGTATATTTTTAATCAAATTTCCAACGATGATTATCAGTTTCATTCGATTTCTTACTGGGATCTGGAATGAATCAAAGAATGACATAAAGCAATACCTAATTTCCTATCACGAACACAGACCATAAATTTCACACAGATATAGAAACAGGCGTTATTTTTTATTTAAATTGAAAAAAATTGGTTCAAGCACTAACTCTAAGTCAGAAGCTTTTGCGCGTATGTTCTATTGTCCATTCTTCTGTATTGGACATCCTTAATCGAATTTTCCATAGTAAATTATGTTGTCCATTCTCCTGTATTGGACACCATGGTAAATTCGATTAAGGGTGTCCAATACAGAAGAATGGACAATAGAACATACGCGCAAAAGCTTCTGACTTCACGTCAGTGCTTGAACCAATTTTTTTTTATAAATTTGTTAATAATGTGTTTGTCCACCGCGATTATCTATACACTCCCCAACACGTCTTGGCATTGATGCAATAAGATGGTCTATTTCTTCTTGAGGGATACTATCCCAAGCTACCTGTAGTTCATGTCTCAGAGCTGCCAAAGTCCTTGGGGGCTGGGGTAAATTTCCAAGCCTTCTACCCATGATGTCCCAAACATGCTCTATGGGCGGCCATGGCGAAAGATTCACATGGGTCGCTTCAGAAAAGTTTAAACTAACTCTGGCAATGATGTCGAGCCTTATCTTGCTGAAATATTGGATTCTCGAGCTGGTTAAAGTAATGTCATGTCATGTTACCTGGAATAAAGACTAAAGGTGACGTACTTGCATGTGCAATGGCACCCTATACCATAACGCCTACTGTCCGGTGTACATGACGCGCAATATCAAACTGAAGTTCACGTCTTTCTCCCCGACGTCGTCTAATCCTTCTTCGGCCATCATGTGCACCCAAGGAGAATCGAGATTCATCAGAAAATACGACCTGATGCCATTCTGCACTCCAATGTTGACGTTCTCTGCACCACAGTAATCGTTGCCGGCGATACTCAACCATCAGAGGTAACACAAGATGAGGTCGATAATGCTGCAGTCCAAATGACCTTATCCAGCGGTAAACCGTTCGGACAGTTACAGGATGGCCTTGTTCTCCTAATCACTTATCAGCCAAAGATCGAGTTGTCGCAAATCGGTCTCTAATAGCCATAAGTCTTAGACGTCGATCTTGAACTCCATTTGTGGCCCTTCGACGTCCGGTGCCTACTCTTCTTCGATTTTGGGCATTATCAAACCACGCTTGATAACATCTCATAACAGTAGTTGGATTTCTGTTCGTACGGTTAGCGATTTCTCGTAATGACAACCCCGCCTCCCGTAGACTAATAATTCGACCTCTTTCAAATTCACTTAGCTGGCGATAAATTCCGAGTATATACGTGCTCCAAGGCATTTTAACAACAACTAAACATCGAAACAACCTTCACTATTATCTTCCCCAAGGACTTTGGCAGCTCTGAGACATGAACTACAGGTAGCTTGGGATAGTATCCCTCAAGAAGAAATAGACCATCTTATTGCATCAATGCCAAGACCGTGTTGGGGAGTATATAGATAATCGCGGTGGACAACAACATTATTAACAAATTTATAAAAAAAAATTGCAAGCCCTTCGTTTTTTGGCGCTCTAGTTCCTCGGAACTGAGTGCTTATCAATTTGCCCAAATGTCTGTAATTTTCGAATATTTCGATGAAAATGGTCTTAAACGATTTGGTTCGACTCACTGATCAAGAATCCGTGGTCGGAATTCATTCTGTCCGGCCGGCCGTCCGGCCGTAGGCACGATAACTCTCGAACGGAATGAGCTAGAGAGTTGAAATTTTCGGAGTAGGTTTGGGGGATGAACATTTCGGCTAAGTTCGTTACTGGGCAAAATCGGACAGAAGGTTTCGGAGTAATAAAAAAAAATTTTTTTTTTTACATAACAAATTCCAAATTAAATTTTTTTTAATAAGCAGTTTTATCATAAGAATCCATTCATATCATTTTTAACTCTAACAAGCTAATACTTTCTGAGATATGATTTTTCAAAATTTCAATGTAAATCGTATTTCACAGGTTGATATAATTATTGTGTATATTCTATGTATGAATGTATGAATGAATGAATGTATATTCTATGTATGAATTGCCATAAAGTCAACTTGACAGAAGCGAATATTGTAACTTCAAGAATATTGGGGTTGAAATACTCGTATTTTAGCGATGCAACGGGGACCTCACCCGAAAATGTTTGAAAATATTACGTAAATATTGAAAGCATAATTCCAAAGTTCGAGAGAGGAGAAAATTTTGTGAACGTAGATCAGGCAATTTTTGATCGATTACAAGGTAATTTATTATTTTATACATGTTTTATGGAATACCTACTATTTGTAGGTACTTTAAACCTGTTTTGGGCAATTGTCATACGAAACTTGTTTTTTTGGCGCTCTAGTTCCTCGGAACAGATTGCTTATGAATTTGCCCAAGTTTCTGTAATTTTGGAATTTTTGGCTGAAAATGGTCTCAAATGATTTGGTTCGACTCACTGATCAAGAATCCGAGTGCGAAATCGATTCTGTCCGGCCGGCCGACCGGCCGTAGGCACGATAACTCTCGAACGAAAGGAGTTAGCGGATTGAAAATTGCAAGGTGGTTTTGGAGCGTAAATATCTCGGACAAGTTCGTTAATGGGCATTAACCATCAAGGGGTTTCGGAGTTGTGGCCGATTTTAGTAAAAATATTTTTTATGAATATTTCCGAAACCGATCACTCGATCTATCTGAAATTTAGCACCAGACTGTAGAAGACAGTAGAATCATGACCTTTATACGCATGTGAAGTTTTGTATTGACCAGATTACCGCAAAGTGTCAAAAAAAAAATTTGAAAATGTGGTACAGTTCTCATTCTCATGATTGCTCATTTAATCTTCATAAATAAACTATTATTTGAATTGAATTTCCTTTTTGATGCAGTTCTATCATATTAATACATTGATATAATTTCCAACTCTGAGAAACCAATACCAGATATAATTTGTCTGTTTGAACTAGAGCGCCAGAAAGCTCCTGTCCACAGGGCTTGAACCCAATTTTTTTCTTCAAATTTCAATCATTTACTCCTTGTTATACTATCTATGTTTTACCAAAAAAAAATTTAAAATGTAAACTGTCCTTCTGGGTGTTGCAGTTTCTTTGTCAGTTAGTTTTTGTCAATAAATAAATTTCAGATATCATTTTCTACCGGACTGATAGCTGGTCCAATGCAACTTCAAGATGTCGAACCTGTCAAAGACTGCACGGGTAATGGGATAATGTGTGAGACTTGTACTACCAGCGTTATGTGCATAAAAATGGGTACTGAGTACAAAAAAGTTAATAGAATGACATGCAACCCTGGCAGTAGCTGTTTGGCTGGTACCTGTACGAAGGAGGTCAATCCACCTTGTGACTATGTTAATGTACCGTTTCCTTGCCAATACCAAGGTAATTTGAAATGTTTATAGTGTGAAATTGGCGATATAGATAAGGGTCGAAGCCATTAAAAATGGTAAAAAGTGAAAAAAAAAACATAGTAGAATGAAACCCATTGGAAAAGGAAGCAAATATAACAAAAATGATAGGAAACATAATTTAGGGGTAATTTTTTTTAACCAAATTTGGTAAAAGCTTACCTTTTTATGTCCCAAATGCACTGTAATTTTTTGGATTTGAAATTTTTTTTTCACCTTAATTTGACTTAAATTCTCACGTCTGCTTTTTTAAAAAAATAGATGGGCTTTTTGTTCGTTGAAATCTCTACTTTCTGAAAGTCTAATTCGAATTAGTTTCAATTGCGTCCGATGCAGATTGCACAGTCCATATTGTTACACTCGATTTCAACAGCTCATAAATGCACCGTACAGCCTTCACGGTAGGCCCAAACATGAACAGTGCTGTGCCTAAGCTGGCGTAAGGATAAAGTAACAAAGTCAACCCAGAACACAACTGACTCTCCTTACGCGCACAATCTCCCAGGAGCTTCTGAGGGATTTCCTTGGGGAAGACCTAGGAGGGTCAGCATAATCATAATCATGTCAATAGCAAGCGTGCAAAAGCAGCTTGACCCCACGTCAATGCTTTTTAAGTGTTTTAACTTCTTACATAGTGAAGTCAGTCTGTATTGGCATTGGCGAGCTTGCTGATGAACTTTAAATGATCAGTTGGTTCGAGTTCTTGGGTTAAAACAATTTTTTATGGATGCACACCGAGGTCTTTTCGTAAAATTCACCACAAAGACGTCTGGGAGATTCCTAGTTCTTGTCAATGACGAGAAATGTACGGCAGCAATATTCTCCTCACTTCTTACATTTCTTCATCACACTGGCACAGTAACCATGAAGTGTGAAATTTGTAACAAACTTCTTCAATAAACTTTCAATAGTTCTTTTATCCGGAATGACCAAAAATTAGAGTTAAAAGCACGTAAAGTTAGGGTAACAGATCGAGAGTTTTCATACTGAATTTGGATTATTTGTAAACGTTATTGAAGCGTGTACCTTTCCATGATTAAATGGTAGACATTGACAAATAAACCTGTCATTGTAACAAATAAAAAATGGCTGCCGTGCGTGAGTAATGTCAATTCGAAAATGGGGCGTTCCCATTGAAATATTTCAATCAGTTTCGTTATTCTTGAATATAATTCATTTTCAGGAGCATATCCTCATCCTGGAGATTGGTCCAAATACATATATTGCATCCCCAACAGCGATGGATCACTTTTTACCGCCTACACAATGGATTGCGAACCTGGTACTGGATACAGCGCTAATACAACATACTGCAGTAGAAACTTGGCAAACATCCTTCCTACCCATTTTCCTGTTGACAGATGCTTGACTCCAAGTACCAGTCCTATCGTTCATCCCGACAATCCTTCAATCTATTATATCTGCGGTCAGATATCGGCGGATTCTGACAAGCTCTATCCCATACAATTTACGTGTCCCAGTGGAGGAGCTTTCGTGAATGGTGAATGCCAAATTGTACTCAGTAACGATACTACAACAATCCTATGATTTAATATATCTTGAATATATTTTTGCTGCAGCATTTTTTATTTATGATTTTTCATCAAGTACAGTGCCGGAAACCGAAAAGTGAACGACTCTACAGAGCATATTTGGCTATTTTTAGTTGATTAAATGAGGCTTTGACACAAAATAGCCCTATTCTATGGTTTTGCATTGCTAGTCCATGAAAGTGTCAAACTCAAACGCTTCGCAGGATCATTTAAACCAGGGGTCGACAATTAATTTGAAGTGGAGTCCGAATACTTTGGGTAACTTTCTGCGACGTCCAGGCCTACACTATAATAACAATTACGTATCTAGATTAAGTTTCGGTCGCTGCATTTCTTGTAAAATTCTAGAAACATTGACAAAGATAGCACTGGCTATATACAGTGCTTCTCAGCAACTCCGCACCAAGAGGGACTTTCCTTTTATATTAATATTTCCGAATTTTATTTTGTACTGAAAGTTGGTGCATCAAAAATGTTTAAAAATGATATACAAGAACAAGAGGTGTACCAGAAATAATTTTGACATTTATCTCTCATAGGAAAATGACATGGCATGTAAGAACACAGATCATATAATAATTCATAGATACAATAATAAGTACAGCATTCTATGAAAACATAAGAAGTACAGAAGTACGATTCATTATTGAGATTTCGAAAAATCATATCTCCGAAAGTATTAGCTTCTTAGAGTTGAATATAATAACAATGGATTTTTATGATGAAACTGCATCTCAAAAGGCATTAAATTTGATGGATTTCATCCGTTAACCAACTCGTCCGAGATACTTACGCTACAAACCTAACCTGCAAATTTCAATCATCTTACTTCTTTCGTTCGAGAGTTATAGTGCCTACGGCTGGCCGGACCGGCCGGACAGAATTGATTTCGACCACGGATTATTGATCGGTGAGTCGAACCAAATCGTTTAAGACCATTTTCAGCCAAAAATTCGAAAATTACAGACATTTGGACAAATTGATAAGCACTGTGTTCCGAGGAACAAGAGCGCCAAAAACAAACGAAGTTTAATGCAAATGTTCAAATTGTTCTCCGTTAACCATGTGGCCCCTTAAACGATACACTATATACTTCTATAGTCTAAGTTTAGCATTGACCGATACGAGTGTAATGTACGAGCAAAATGTTCAAATTTGAACATTTTGCTCGAGGACTTCAGGAGTAATCTGCCCCACTTCATCGAGAATTCTTTGCCGTAACTATTCAAAATGATTCGGCCTATTAAAATAAACCTTTGATTTTATACAACCAAAAAAAACCTAAGGAGGTCAAGTCTGGGGAAGGCGGTGGCCATTCGAAATAGGTCCTCGACGTCCTATCCACCTTCCAGGAAATGTGGCGTCAAGATTTTGAAGGACGCTTATTCCATAGTGAGGAGGAGCCTGATCTTGATGCATCCGAATATCCTGATGGGGTACATCTACTTCGTCATCATTTCGATATTATTTAAAAAATTGGGGTCTTCATCGCAGCGTTACATTAGTTCTTCGTAAAACTGCAAAGGGGGTCTGGATCATCCTCGTTTAATTCGTGAATCAGTTGGGCTTTGTATGATAATTCTCATTCTTGAACAACTTCGCGACAAAAGATTGGTCCACGTTATGATTTAGGACTCATAGAAAGGTGAGGATATAAGATAATAAAATTTTTTTTTGGACAAATAATCTTTGATGTTTATTATGTTTTAAAATAAAACACGTAGGCATAGACAGATTGCAGATTGATTAATTACTCTAATAACCTTTTAGTATCATAGGAACTTCTACTATTGAAGTCTATGACCTAATTTTTCTAACCTTGGGTGTATTGTGATCGTATAGTAAATTGGTAGGATTACTTACTAACGCTGTATATGCAACTCAAGTTACACTCAATGAAACAGGAAGTTTAAAGATTCAAACAAGCTTGTGCGTTCAGATACGTATATTTTGTATTATTATTATTATTATTATACTGATCCTCCTGGGTCTTCCACAAGGAGACCCCTCATAAGCTCTAAGAGCTTGCCCTGAGTTAGGAGAACCAATTGTGTTCTGTGTAGGCTTTGTTACTGTGTCCTTACGCCACCTTAGGCACAGCACTGTTAATTTTTGACCCAACAGCGTATGGTGGAAAAGAACGCTTAGAAAAACCCACTGTTGTGATCAATCAAAGATACATCAAGCAACTACTGGTACATTCACATTCCTTCAATAATTCAGAACGATAAAGAGAACAGCTGGTGGGCCGTAAGCTGTACCTGTTGTACCTGCAATATGGCATTGGTAAGTATTAGTAAGCATTAGTGTTTATACCATATTGATATTCGCCAAAGGTGAGTAAAGGGTAGTGCCAGACCTACACTCTTTATACCGTATTAATTCACTCAGGAGATGATTAAAGAGCAGTACCAGACATCGCTCTTTCTTCCTCAAGCCAGTGCCTGACCTACAGCTATCGGAAGGTGCAGGATATGTACAGGGGATGCGCTAATCGCAGGGCTGGTCAGTGTCGTTTAGCTTCGCCAGAAGGAGTCAATGCATTTGAACAAATTATCAGAGAGCTGAGTTCTGAAAAACGAAACTATTTTCCTGCTTCATCTGTGTGATCAAAGCTGATGAAAATGCAGGAATAAAAACTATGGGTCCACCTGGGAAGACATATTACTCATTCACACTCTACCGTATTCCCATTCAGAGCTTTGGGCAGAAATCTTTGTTTTAATTAAACAGTCGGATTCTCCCGATCCGTGCCAATTCTGAGTTGATTGTCAGCAGATCAACATTTCTTACATTGAAACATTGTAATAAAATAAAATAGGCTTTTATTGTATATATCTCTAAATTCTAACATATCTATCGTGTCAAGGTGCGTTATAAATACGAGTAATAACATGAAATAAATTTTATTCATAATCGTAACATCAATTATAGCTCCTATAAAAATGATAAGATTTTCAAATATTTCACATTTTCATTCAACTGAAGCATTTGGTTGACAGAACTTCAGATCAAATAAAGTTTGTAATGATAAATTAGTACATAGTTGGATATACGGGGTATTTCATTAATATTTGTCCATGATAATGAAGCTTACCACGAAATAGGAAGACTAAAATAGTCAGGTAAAGTGTACAGAGATTTGAGAGATTACACTAAAGTTTGAAATTTTAAATTGATTTTAGCTCATTATGTTGTTATTTTCCAGTGCGATGGAGTAAGAATAGCTTTCAAGCTAAGGATCTTTAATAAATTTATTGTATTTCTTACGTGGTGGCTTCGCAATTGATTTAACTGGAGCTCAAGGGCGTAGCCAGGAATTAATTTCGAGGGGAGGGGTGGTTCTGAAATAGAAATTGCTTTCTGTAGCAAGTATTTTTTTGTTTTTGAGAAAAACAATTACATTTCGGTGAGGGGGGGGGGTTGAACTCCCAAAACCCCCTCCCCTGGCTACGCCCTTGCTAGAGCTGATCATGAACTGTATTCTAGTATAAAAATTGTCATGAAACTTCCAAAGCTATTTATAATTTTCAACAAAAAGACCCTCTATCTCGGTACAGATACAGTATTTTATTTTGAATCTTCAATTTGTCGGCCAATGATTCTCCAGTTACAATATGGACATTTAATTATGAAATACCTTATTTAATGAACATTCACTATTGAGGAACGCATAAGCTATTTCATATTCTATCATATATGTGTTGAATAAACAATTATTCAAAGAACTTGAATCAAAACTAGGGTAAAATTTCATTCAACATAATTTAATTAAGGTTCTTCCACTTTCCTACGTTCTAGGAACCCCATGATATCAACAGAGGTATCATGGTTCCTATCAATTAATATTTCAAACAACACGAAAACTATTGTATCGCCACAAATATCTATGGACCCGGAAAATCAACTTGAAAAGAGGCCTATTTAGTTGATAATTCTGACTATGCCGTTCTGAAAGAACCATCTCATATTCGTGATTAGTGACTAAATAAGTTTCAACATTTATTATATTAGCCTAGGAAAGTTAGTGCTAAAAAAGGGTCTAGCCACTAAAAATTGCTTCAGAGCTGGAAATCATTTTAACCCCTTTTGGGGGTCCTGAATAACAAATATATGAGTTTGCGACGGTTTTTAGGTTGTGCTTCAAATTAGAGAGCAGTATTATGCTAATCACTCGAAAGTACGCAACTTACATTACATTTAGCATCTAATGGCGTTCAAAACATCGAAATCGGTTCAGCAATTCAGCTGCAATCATCCGTCAAAAATGAGCAATTTTTAAAAACTTTGCTCAAAAGTTGAGAACCCTCAACTTCTAACGCTTTTAGGTCGAAAAGGACAACATCAATTGAAAAGTATCATACAACTAAACTTGTAGCAAATTCAATTGTAAATCAGATGCTCTTTGAAATTCGAAATTTGCTCACTTCAGTCGCCACCTCATATAGTTGGTATTCAGAACCCCCAAAAGGGGTTAAAATGATTTCCAGCTCTGGAGCAATGTTTAGGGGCTAGAGCACTAATTTGCCTGGGCTAGAAATTTCGGTTTATTGTTCATTTCGAACGAAATTGTACTTTTTATTCATAACTTTTTTGATTCATGTTTTGATTTCCAATCATTAAAGCTCTAGAGTCTTTCTTTCGTTAAAACTATTAAAATAAATTAAGAATACAACAGTCTAACTCTTTGTGCGTTCCAAGGACCTCAGTCACTATCTTCGCCGTCAATAATAGCTCTTCGATCGGATGAGGTTTTTCTTTTGAATAATGTTTGTTTCAAATTTGTTCTAGTAGTAGATCCCCATTTTTCTTTCACAGCTTCCGATGATGTCATCAATACAGAGTAAGATGAGTTTAAATCTTCCATTTTACTGTGATGAATTCCATATAAGAAGTATATAAGCATACCTGAAATAGGATGAAATAATATAAGACCAGATTATTCATTTAAATATACTGTCCGGTAGACCGAAAATAATGGTATGTTAATTAATGATTCGCATAATACTAAATTTTGGTATAGGTTTTTGGTACACTATTATAAGTAAAACATGATATCTCCACCGATCTCACAAATACATATACAGGAGAAACATCAAGACCACTAGAAGTAAGGAAGTCAGAGCATCATAATAACTTGAGAAATACAGACATACAGAAATCAAAAATAGCAGAACATGTATGTACAATCCAAGGAGATCACATGATGTATTGGGGTAATACAAAGATTCTAATGACAGAACCTGATTATATTAAAAGAAAACTTAAGGAGTCAACTTGTATTTTATTGTACAGAGAATGCAATTTTGCAAATTGCTCAATTGGTATTGACCATATTTGGCTGAATTTATTGAAAAAGGAGGTGGAACTTGGAAATTTCTATACAAAGTAAAACTATGTTAGCTTTGATTTTCAAATACTGTCAATGTGATAATTCTCGAATATCAGAATAACAATCAACAAAATACGATATAAAGGGTCCGCCATCTATCGTTTTTTTTTTTTTAACTAGTGCTTATTTCGTGAATGGTAACACTTAGCTCATGTCTGATTTGACAGATAATAAGTTTTATCCTTCCGCTGAACGAATATGGTTGTGTATACGCTTGAACACCGCTGGGAAATATTGCGACATTACTTTGAAAATCATGGTAATGTTGCAAAATGTGTGCGAAAATTGCGTACGGATTTTGGAAGAAGAGAAGCACCGTCAGCTCCTTTTGTTCGTTATCTTGTGGAAAAAGTGAAAGAAACTGGCATCCTCATCGATAAACCAATGTGTGAAAAGCCAAAAACAGTGCGTACTCCCGATTTTACCAAAAAAATCTTCTTTTCAGATGAAGCTCATTTTGATCTTGGTGGGTATGTAAACAAGCAGAATTGTCGCATTTGGGGCACAGAAAACCCGCACATTGAAAAGCCGATACACCCAAAAGGAGTCACTGTTTGGTGCGGATTTTGGTCCAGAGGCATAATTGGGCCATTTTTCTTTGAAAATGAGCAAGGAGTGGCCGTTACAGTCAATGGCGATCGTTATCGGGCCATGTTGAACGAATTTTTGTTCACAAAAATTGAAGAGGGTGATATTGGCAACATTTGGTTTCAACAGGACGGCGCTACGTGCCACACAGCCGAAGCTACACTCGATGTTTTGCGCCCTGATTTTGAAGATCGCATTATCAGACGCAGAGCTGATGTCGCTTGGCCACCTCGGAGCTGCGATTTGACACCGTTGGACTATTATTTGTGGGGTGCCGTCAAAGATAAGTGTTATGCCGACAAGCCAGAGACAATTGACGCTTTAAAGGACAATATTCGTGAAGCCATTGGTGAAATACAGCTGCACACAATCGATAATGTGCTTAAAAATTGGACCGATCGTGTGGGATACTGCATGGCCAGCCGAGGCAGCCATTTGAATTAAATTATTTTCCGTTATTAACCGGAAGGATTTTACTTTCAAATAAAAAAAGAAATTTGAGAAAATATTCAGTAGTTTTTTTCATTGCATTTAAAAAAAAAGTTATTTGGCGGACCCGTTAGTTGTTTCTTCGTTGATGTTGTTATCGTTGTTGTTTGTTAGGCAACATTGTTCGATTGATTGCTTCTGACAAATATCTGTGTTTCTTACACGGAAGCAAATCACAAAATAATTCATTTTGTATTTTATAGATATTTTTCAGAGTTTGGGAGAGAAAACCCAGAAAGAAACCATTTAATGATGACATATCTTATTTTTATGTGCTATAACTGACTGCGATACTACATCAGCAATATTCAGAAAGGGTAAAACCTCAGTAGGTATTTGAATTAAAATTAAAAACCGAAAGATTTAATCGACAACACAGAGTCGTCAAGAACTTTACATAATGCCACGGGGGATGGGCCCAGTAGCATCGCAAAGATTTCGGAGAAGTTCACAAACAGCTCACCCTGGGTATAGTTTGAGAAGTTCACTGGGATTAAGCGGGGATGTCGCCAAGAACTCTATACCTCAGAAATATCACATGGGAAAGTTCCCAAGCAGCTGAACATGCAGAATAGTTTGAGTGGTTTACTGCAATGTCGATGGGATGTCGCCAAGAGCTCTATATATCCTCCAAATATCCACCACAGGGGATGTTCTCAAACAGCTCACTCTGGGGAAACATTTGAGGAACTCTGGAAATGCCCACAGCAGGGGATGAATCCATTAAAATCTCAGAGAGAAGTTCCCAAACTGCTCTCCCTGGGAAACAGTTTGAGAGGGGATAACGATGGGAGGTCACCAAGAGCCCTATATCTCCTCCAAATATCCACCACAGAGGACGAGGCCAGTAAAGTCTTAGAGATATCACATGGGGAAGTTTCCAAACTACTAACCCTGGGGATTAGTATGAGATTATTGCTGTGATATCGCTGGGAGGTCACCAAGAGCTTTATATCTACTTGAAATGTACGCCACAAGGGATACGATCAGGAACATTTCAGAGATATCACATGGCGAAGTTCGTTGCCATATCGCTGGGAGGTCTCCAAGAGCTCTATATCTCCGCCGAGTCCGCCACAGTGGATAAACCTAGAAAACATCTAAGATAATTCACACGGGGAAGTTCTCAAACTGCTTACCCTGGGTAGAACTGAGATATCTTATTCTAAGATGTCTTATTGTGGATACGTATGCGATATCTTGAGGAATTCCACATTATAAATTTCTTATTATTATTCGTTATACCTTGCGATGACTTGATGAGGTCTCAATAGGAATATCTTATTCTGATTGCAATAGGTATGTCTTACTCTGGTTACATGTGTGATATCCTGATGAGGAACTCCGCAGTATGAATTTTCTATTCTCGAAACACTTGGAATGGAATCCTATCCAGTTTATCAAAGTGAATACTTAGGTTACTAAGATTTCAATGCCACTTGGGCAATGCACCACTGTATTCTATGCGAAAGTGGTAGCCATCACGACATGTGTCGTGAAGAATATTCGTATGGGCAAGGAACATACGAATTCTCTCGGACAGTCAGGTAGCACTCAGTGCAATAGCCAGGTGAAGAATTAACTCCAGGTTTGTGCTAGAATGCCGACAGCACCTGGAAACCTTGGCTGCCAGAAACCGAGTTGAGCTCAGGTGGGTGCCGAGGTACACATGGATTGAAGGGAATGAAATAGCTGGCTGAGAGGGATTGGCTATCCCCCTCTTCTTGCCAGAGCCTGGAGTAGGGGTGACCAAATCGGCTGTGGAAGGTGTTATTGAAAAATGGATCCTTGCACAGCAAACTTGGCACTGGAACAAAACTTCGGGTCAGTGGCATAGTATGTTAATGATGGGGCAGCCCTGTTCTTCGCTAATTAAAGAAGTGTTACTACTGAGTAGGAATAAACTGAGGGCAATAACTGGCCTACTAACCGGACACTTTACCCTGAGAATGCACCTGAACAACATGGAAATTCTCCAAGAAAACCATGTTTGAGGGGGATCAACCATGAGACCCTGTTAGCTAATAGGAGACCGACCGAGGTGCAATAAGCCTCTCTAGGCTGCAGCACGGGTTACTCGATCGATCGGAATCGGTCTAACACAAACAAACAAAGGTTACTAAGATTCATGAGGGGGGAGAGAGATCGATCCCCTAAATCCCGATATCGACCTCACATTAGGATCTTGAATTATATTCTCATTGTAACCTCACAAGGATGACTCCGCGAGGTCTGTGTTGCTAGGGGTAGTATTCAAAAAGTTTCACTCTTCCCCAGAAGTAATCATCACAAACGGGATTCGCTTTGTACTCGCTGTATGTGGAACTCCAGAAAAAAATTGATTATATCAAGTACGTCAAAGCAGATCAACCTCAGATCATTACTTTCTTAATTTTTCTGCAGTTCCGGACCGACTTGAACTTGCAGAATGTTACCCCTTTTAAATATTGTCGTCCATTAGATACAGTATTCGATTAAACTCACCTAGTATCATCCATATAAAGAATCTGAGCCAGGTGAGAACATTCAAATGGACCATGAATTCTATATTGCATAATATACTCAGAGCTGGCAGGAAGGGTACCATCGGAACTTTGAATTTCAGGTTGACCGAATTATCTTGATGATGTGCCATGATGACAACTATGCCTGAAAAAAGGGAAAGATATGAAAAATTCTTAAAAAACACTGACGTGAAGTCAGGAGCTTTTGCGTACGTGTTCTATTGTCTATTTACGCCTCGCATACCTTCACGAAATACTAGGTATGAATAAAGGAAGTGCTACCACGTGAAAAAATGTTTGAAGATTTTTTTTTTGCGCGTATGTTCTGGGGAACATCGCGTTATAGTTTTGCCCAAATGTCTGTAACTTTCGAATTTTTTGAAAAAAATGGTCTCAAACGATTAAGTTCGACTCCCCAATGAAGAATTCGAGGTCAAATTTGATTCTGTCCGTCCGGCCGTCCGGCCGGCCGTTGCCACGATAACTTGAGAACGAAAAGAGCTAGTGACTTGAAATTTTCAGGGTAGGTGGCGCATCCCAATAGGACGGACAAGTTCGTTAATGGGCATAATCGGCCCGGTGGTTTCCGAGTAATAATTTTGTTTTCAAGCAATATGAATCCGATCGAATTGAAACTTGGTGGGTTATTGTAGAATATGAATCTAAGCACGTTCGTGAAATTTTGTGCGAATCGTGTGGCTAGAAAATTTTTAAAAAATTATTAAAAAATATTTTTGTCGTCATGATAACTTGAGAACCGAATGAGATAGCGGCTTGAAGTTTTCAGGTTAGGATGTGCACCAGAACGCGACATTTCAGTTCGTTGATGAGCATAATCGGCCAAACAGTTTTGGAGTTATAGCCATCTGAAATTTTTTTAAATTTGGTGGTTTTTTGTTCCTCATTAACTCAAAAACTAATGAACCGATTGAATTCAAACATGGTCATTAGTTGTAGAATGGCAACGCGGAAATGTTTGCAAAATTTTGTGAGGATAGCATTTGTAGAAAATTTATAATAAATCATTGAAAATAAAAAAAAAAAATCTATATATCAGTAACTAATCGTTTGAAATTGCTGAAATTTTTCAAGAGCCTTCATAACCTAACTCTACTACCAAGTTTCAAGTTTTAATACGATCGGTTAAATATTGTTGGTGATTCGAGCATTCTTGTGTGAATTCAGTAGATGGGTGACCGTTGCCTAGATAACTTTCGAAAGAAAGGAGATAGGGACTTCCAATTTTCAGGGTAGGTTACGTATCCAAAAGGGAGAGTTGAGTTCGTTTTTGGGCATAATCGGTCAAACGGTTTCCGAGTTATACCCACCTGGAATATTATTTCCTTGATAACTCAAAAAATAAATATTCGATCGAATTGAAGCTTGGTAAGTAGTAGGAGAAAATCAACATAAAGACGTGTTTAAAATTTTGTAAGAACCGTACCCCTAGAAAATTTGAAAAAAATGACGAAAAAAAAAAAATTTAAGAACCGTACCCCTAGAAAATTTCAAAAAAATTACGAAAAAAAAAATTGGTTCAAGCACTGACGTGAAGTCAGAAGCTTTTGCGCGTATGTTCTATTGTCCATTCTTCTGTATTGGACACCCTTAATCGAATTTACCATGGTAAATTCGATTAAGGGTGTCCAATACAGAAGAATGGACAATAGAACATACGCGCAAAAGCTTCTGACTTCACGTCAGTGCTTGAACCAATTTTTTTAATATGATCCTCACGAAATTCCGCAAAAATTAGTGCGTCGGCATACTACAAGTAACAACGAAGTTTAAATTGGATCAAATTCGTATTATTTGAGTTATTGAGTGAATTTTAGAAGGGTATAACTCCGAAACAGTTTGGCCGATTATGCTCACGTACTTAATTGTCGCATTCGGATGCGCAATCTGCCCTGGAAATTTGCAAGTTGTTATCTCTTTCCGTTCGAAGGTTATCGTGGTAACCGTCGCCCATCCAGCTACTACACTCGACCAAGGCTGCTCGGATTCGAATCTGTTTTCAATATCTCCAACAATATAGATCTGATCGCGTTCAAATTTGGAACTTTACAGTAGAATTAAGTTTTGAAAGCTATCGCGAAATTTTGGCGATATCCGACAGATAGTTTCTGAAATACAGAATATCTTTTAATAACTTTTTAATTGTTGGGAACACATCCAGTTATCATTTTGACCAAATATGTGTAATTTACGGATTTTTTACCGAAAATGGTCTCAACCAATTGGGTTCGTCTCCCTGATGAAGAATTCGAGGTCAAATTTGCTTCTGCCACGATACCCAATACGACGACAAGTTCGTTAATGGACATAACCGGCCCAACAGTTTCCGAGTAATAATTTTGTTTTCAACCAATACAGATCCGATCAAATTGAAACTTGGTGAGTAGTTATAGAATACAGACTTAAAAATGGGTTCAAGCCCTGTGGACAGGAGCTTTCTGGCGCTCTAGTTCAAACAGACAAATTATATCTCCGAAAGTATATTGGTTTCTCAGAGTTGGGAATTATATCAATGTATTCTTATAATAGAACTGCATCTTAAAAAATTCAATTCAAATAATAGTTTATTTATCAAGATTAAATGAGCAATCTGAGAACGAGAACTGCACCATGGAAGAAATCAAATTAAAATAGCTGAACTGAATTTGACTCTCTCTTATAGAACAGGATGAAATGTACGAGTATACACACAGATCATTTATAATAAAGCTTAGATAGAATAATTATAGCATTCTGTGAAAACATAGAAGTACGATTCATTATGGAAATTTAGAAAAATCATACTCCGAAAGTATGATCTTGTTGGAGTTGAAAATGATATCGATGAATTTTAATGGTGAAACTGCATTTAAATAAAAATTGAATTTGAAATTTGTTCCTTAAAAAAAATTTTTTTTTTCGTTACTCCGAAACCATCTGGCCTATTTTGCCCAATAACGAACTTAACCGAGATATTCATCTCCCTAACCTACTCTGAAAATTTCAACTGCCTAGCTCATTCCTTTCAAGAGTTATTGTAGAATTTTTTTTTTAATTTTGAAATTTTTTTTTGACACTTTGCGGTAACCTGGTCAATACAAAACTTCACATGCGTATAAAGGTCATGATTCTACAATTTGATGCTAAATTTCAGATAGTGATCAGTTTCGGAAATATTCATATAAAATGTGTTTTACTAAAATCGGCCATAACTCCGAAACCGAGCGATGGATTTCGCCCATTAACGAACTTAACCGAGATATTTACGCTCCAAACTTACCTTGCAAATTTCAATCCTCTAACTCCTTTCGTTCGAGAGTTATCGTGCCTACGGCCGGCCGGCCAGAATCGATTTCGACCTCGGATTCTTGATCAGTGAGTCGAATCAAATCGTTTGAGACCATTTTCAGCCAAAAATTCGAAAATTACAGACATTTGGGCAAATTGATAAGCACTCAGTTCCGAGGAACTAGAGCGCCAAAAACGGATGTGCAATTTTGTGAGAATCGTCTTGCTAGAAAATTCTTTAAAAAATTATTAAAACATATTACATCTCACGATAACTTGATAACGGAAAGAGATAGCGTCTTGCAATTTTCAGGGTAGGTTGAGCATCTGAATGCAACATTTGAGTTCTTTAATACGTCTAATCGGTCCAACAGTTCTGGAGTTATACCTATCGGAAATTTTGTTTTTATTTCCTGCTTAAAAATATGAAACTAATCCAATTCAAACATGGTTACTAGTTGTAGAATGCCGACCCGCAAATACACAAATTTTCACGAAATTTCGTGAGGATCGTATCATTAGAAAATTGAAAAAAATTCACCTGACAAAAATGTTTGTGTTGGCATTCTACAACTAGTTACCATGTTTCAATTTGATCGTATCTGTATTGTTATCTATGTCACGATAACCTGAGAACGAAAAGAGATAGTGACTCTTAATTTTCAGGTTAGGTTGTACATTTGAATGCGACATTTGAGTTCGTTTACAGACAAAATATTCCGAACGGTTTTGGAGTTATAGCTATCTGAATTTGGTTGTTATTTCCTCAATAACTCGAAAAATACAAAACCGATCCAATTCAAACATCGTTATTAGTTGTAGAATGCCAACCCAAAAATTCTTGCAAAATCATGTGAGGATCGTATCACTAGAAAATTTAAAATAAAACCATTGAAAAAAATTCTTCTTCTTCTTAAAAAATCATTGAAAATCATTCAAACAAATTCTATATATCGGAAACTATTCGTCCGACATCACTGAAATTTTGCGAGAGTCTTCAGAGCCTAACTACTACTTGGTTCCAAGTTTGAACATGATTAGTTCTATATTTTTGGAGATCCGAGCAGCCTTGTGTGAGTTCAGTAGCTGAATAGGTGACCGTTGCCTCAATAACTTTCGAATGAATTGAGATAGGGACTTTCAGGGTAGGTTGCTCATAATAGGTCTAACGGATTCGGAGCTATAATCACCAGGAATATTATTTAATCGATGACTCAAAAAAAATAGACTCGATCGAATTGAAGCTTGGTAACTAGTTGTAAAATATCGACATGAAGACGTGTGTGAATTTTGTGAGCACCGTACCACTAGAAAATTTTCAAAAAATTACGAAAACAAAAATTGGTTCAAGGACGTGAAGTCAGGAACGATTCATCGAATTAACCATGGTAAATTCGATTAAGAGTGTCCAATACATAAGAACGGACAATAGAATTCACCATGGTAAATTCGATTAAGAGTGTCAGTGCTTGAATAATTTTTTTTTTGTAAATTAACCCCAGAATCACTCCCTTAAATATTATACATGACTTACATGACGCCATGATGAAAATGAAGATGCAAGCTAGAACCATCGACCACCACATCCCGTCCTCTAGATCTCTGTTGGACACTTGCAACATAATGCACAGGGCTACGCTGAAGACTGTAAAGACGAAGGTCGAAATGTATACGGCAGATCCTGGTTTGAACCTGCCTAGGACTGGAGCAAGCCAACTATACTGCATCCGTAAGCTACCTGCTAAACTCACTATTTCGCTACTAGGACTCGTAAGGTCAGTTGATATTGAACACTCGGACGTTGGAGATGCGGCAATTTTCTTATTAGCTTCATAACTAGGCCTATACCTCAGTATGATGACTGAGGCGCTCACTATAGTGTAAGCTAAGAGTGTTCCAATTGACATAAATTCTACCAGTTTTTCCAGGTCGAACAACAATGCTATTATGGACGTTAGGACTCCAGATATCACTAAGTTAGCTAATGGTACCTGAGTCTTATCATTTACATTCCCCAGAAAACTGAAGAGAAGTCCGTCTTGTGCCATTGAATATATACATCTAGGAAGGGAGAACAGAGACCCGAATAGAGTGGTTGTCATTCCACATAAAGCACCAAGTGATACCACATATTTAACCCAGTGCATCCCAACATGTGCGAAGGCTTCAGGTAGAGCAGCTTCTGGGTTAATTTCGTGGTAAGGTATCAAAAGGGTTAAAGCTGCTGCTACTAAGACGTAACCAAATGTTACAATCCCCATAGATATGATTGTAGCTACTGGAATTGAAAAGCTTGGATTTTTAGCCTCTTCTCCAGAAGTAGCTATGCTGTCAAACCCTACAAAAGCATAGAAGCAGGTGGCGGCACCTGCAATAACGCCTTCAATTTTATAGGGGAGGAACCCTCCTTGAACTGCTGTCCAATTATCCCAGTTGGCGTAGTAGAATCCTACACATATGACAACCCCCATTACGCATAAGTTCACGGTGGTCAATATGCTGTTGACTATGGCTGATCCTTTAACTCCAATGCCCAGAAGTGAAGCGTATGTGAGGCATACTAAACATGCGAGTATATCTGGGTAGCGTCCAAAGAGAGCTTCGTGTAGTTCACCGGTAAAAGCGACTGTAGTGTTGCTGATGACGCCATCAAAAAGAGAATCTACGTAGCCACTCCAGGCTCTTGCAACTGATGCTGCCCCTGAAAGAACACTTTGTGTTAGTTTTCGATTACTACTAGTACTTGGTTGGACTCGCACAAGGTAGAATTCCGGATGAAGGTTGAAAGCTTTCGAAACAAAAATTCATATTGTATTAAAATGATACAGTTTCCTTTTATGTACAATCTCATATGGTGGGTTTCACAAAACTTTGGTGACTGTTGATCTTCTAATCAATGTCAGATTTGGGTTGATTTTTGACTTAAGCTTCGAAACAAATCTATAATCATGTTGAAAGGAGATTTGTGAAACCCATCTTGAGTGTTGAAAGCTAGACATCAATCAGTGTTTTGAACAACCTCAATCTTGATCGAATCCATTGGTAACCTCCAAATAAGTTACATGAAGGCGAAGAAGAAGACTATTATTAATAATACAAGTAATAGAGTTGAGGGCAATATCCAATCCTCTATCCACTGGGAGAAGAGATCTACTTGCAGTTTATTTTACCTCTCGATGGCACTCATTACATGTTCGTATCGTCGGCGTAATGGAGGTCCTTAAATCTAATATGTTGCGGAAGATCTGCGCTGTAGAGAATAAAAAGGATTGGTCCTAGCACTGAGCCCTGTGGAGCTCCACTGGAAACAACTCTTTTTTGTGAAGGGTAAACACTTGACTCGAAATGTTCCATGGCATATGAATGCCCTAATCCATGAGAGCAAGTTGCCACTTAATCCAGGATGTTCCAACTTCTTGAAGAGACGTTGGTGGGGAACTCTCTGTTAAATGCCTTAGCAAAGTCCAGGTACACTACATCGCCTGGAATATGGAATTGAGCTGCTATTTCGTCTAAATACAGTATTTGGTCAGCTATAACTTTTTCCAGTAAAGTCTTGTCTCCTCCTTTGAATATTAGTTACTGAGGCTGAACGCCAGTCAGATGGGATGGTTGATGTTTGCAAAGATCTCTTGAAAAGGAGGTGTAGAAGTCCAACAAACGAATAGGTGATCTTGTCGTCACCAGGTACCGTGGAAGTCTTTAGAGCAGATATTTGCTTTTCGACAATATCTATGCCTGCTCCTTTTGGCGCTCTTGTTCTTAATTAAACCATCTTTATACCAGATTGGCAAGATATTTCGCAATGAGCCAGTCTACTTGTGCTTTCCTGGTCGAATATTTCTATTGAAGAGACAGGAAGGTTCCTACTGACGGACACTCCAGGATAGAAGCAGCTCAAGAAGTTCATCATCACAGCTTCAAAAAACTGTGCCTTATCGTTATCGAAGAATAAAGTAAGGCTGTTCGCAGTCCTATCCCCAGGCCAGTGAAATACTCTGGTGCCTTGACTTGAAATAATAATCTAATCCAATCTATGATTTCCTACACAATCGAAATTGAATCTTTTGGGCATTGCTCATTTCAATAGGTTCTGGTGACTTCTCTTCAGTACTCTTGGTAGGAAATGAACAATAAGTAGATTCTCTGGATTAACTTACCTATCATATGTTCCAGCAGAATGTTCCAACCAATGACAAAGGCACAGAATTCCCCAATGCTGATGTACGTGTAGATATACGCGGATCCTGCCTTTGGTATTCTCGTCCCAAATTCTGCATAACACAGTGCTGACAATATACATGCTGATCCGGCGAGTAAAAATGAAATAATTATGCCGGGTCCTGCTATATCTCTAGCCACTGTGCCTGTTAACACGTAAATACCGGCCCCAACCATGTGTCCAATGCCTAGAAAACATTATTTAGTCATTAAATCAAGCTTTTCAGTAGAATTCGATGATTTCCTCACCTAGCAAAGTGATGTCGAAAGTATTCAAACAACGATTCAGCGGGGTTTCCATGATGTCGCTTGGTATCTGTTTCGTCCTGTGCATCCTTGTCCAAATGTTGGACATGACGTGTTTGAGTATCATTCTTCTGGAACCAGGCATTTTTGGTTTAAATCTGAAAAGAAAAGGAGTGCGGTCAAGTCAAGAGTTATAACGTTTTCTGTTATCAGCTTATCTTGTAGTATGTATCAGTAGGAACAAGCTGTATATTTTCATACGTAAGATGTATAACCTTACATCATCTTAAAAACGTGCCTCAGATAGATCCAAGTGATATTGAGAAGACACGTTTGTTTGTAACCATTGTCGTTCATGTTTATCAATACAATAAGCAAACAATATTATAAATATATACATAACATTTGGCTGGAAGAAGATGAATTCAGTATTGATTGATACTTCATTGATTATTAAACTTACATCATAGTAGTCGAGTCTTTTGTGATCCGTTCAGTATGGCTTAAGAAATAAACACCCTTCGATGAGTCTGCTGTGTATTATTCGCCATCCCTCTACTGTATAACGATTGAGCGAACCTACCCTAGCGGGGTACATCACATGGCGATCCTGCCAGTCCTATGCAGTTAGAGGTCCAGATGGTATTCATCAGGATATGGTTATGTGATCCCACTTGAAGTTCATAGTTCGACCGCCAAACCAAGATGGGATCGGGGCCATCCAATCAAGAAGAGGTGATCATGGCCCGTCAGACAGGGAATAGTGCAGCCACTTCATCAGTTGCAGCAAGGTCCCTATCTTCATATATCTTCAATGGGAGAATCAAGGAAGCAATTGGAAAGAAGGTGCAGCTCGAGGTCAGGAGAAGCCACCAGGATTTGGTATGAAACCGTAAGAATTTTTCCTCTTCCGTGTTATGTCTGATTGTCCATGGAAAGTGATAAACTAATTGCAGAGTTAAGTGAGTTGAGTAGTGTGAAATGTAGCTAAATGAAATTGTCAAGTCGGATCCAAATTTTCTCGAAGCATCAAGTCCTCACCAAACAGTTATAGAGAATTCACTTGCAGAAGCTAGTAAATTGCTTCTCGATAGATATAAATTAATTGAAGATAAACTTTATTCTAGAGAACTCATGAAAAATTCAGCCCAACCAACTAGCCAGAAAATGTTTCACATGAAAAATAATAATCAAAATGGTAAATCATTTAGTCGTGGGAAAAATTTCAACTATCCGAAACGAGGTCGTTACCACAAAGGAAATCCGAATAACAAACAATATTTCAATTCAGCAGAAAGAAATCATGGTCAAGGTCGCGCTCGTCCATTCAATTGTGGTCCCATAAATAATAACAACAATTATTCGAACTCGCGTAGAGCTTATTTCACCGAAAACTTTTCAAACTCGGTCGAGGAACAAAATCCCCAGCCTGAAAAATTTTTTCGTGGCCAATAATCATGTAAATGCTTTAAATTACGTTTCAGTTCAGTATGACAAATCCATCTAGTAGATTAACTAAGTTTCGCTTGATTTTGGAAGAATATGATTTCACTGTTCATTATGTGAAAGGTTCAGAAAACGTTACAGCGGATGCCTTATCGCGTATTAGGTTAGAATCTGACGAACTAAAAGAGATGAAAAATCATGTAGGAAAAATTAACGTTCTAACGCGGTCTCGAGAAAAAACCGAGGTAGGTTCCCAACAACACGAGACGAATACCTCCGATAGCAAGAGGATTGATCACCCTGTAGTTGTCGAAGTGTTGAAACGTCCAACAGAAAGTGTTGAGTTGAGGCCACTTCATGAAATAGAATTTTCCAATTTAAAAACGAATCAACACACAGTTCAGTATAATAATAATATGATATACGATGTGAATTCACAAATCATTTTTATTAACCAGACAATCCGATCGGCGCACGACTTAGGTATAACGTTGAGGACTCTGGAAAACTTGTGCACAGAAAATGATATAAAAGAAGTATATTTAATGAAGCTAGCTAGCAATATTGAATTTCTGAACGTGTTGATGAAATATAAAAATGAAATTTTAGGAAAATCATTGAAGATAAACGTTGTTAGAGACGCAAGACATATAGAAGATAAGGAATTGAGACAAATTATTCTTAATGATTTCCACATGTTACCTACAGGTGGACATGCGGGTATAGAACGCATGTATAATAATATTAAAAGAGAATATTTCTGGAACAATTTGAAAGCAGACGTTCAAAAATTCGTCAAGAAATGTGATGATTGTCAAAGGCATAAACATTCTTTACCGCGGAAAGAACCGATGACAATCACTACAACCGCTTCTTTTGCTTTTCAAAGAATTTTTTTAGATCTAGTAGGTCCTTTACCTGTCGATATCCAAGAAAATAAATACATACTCACAATTCAATGTGATCTTTCCAAATTTGTCGAGGGATATGCTCTGCCGAATAAAGAAGCCGAAACAGTCGCTAAAGCTTTTGTTCAAAATTTTGTATTAAGGTATGGTATACCTTCTGAAATTGTTACCGACCAAGGCACCGAATTTTTATCAAAAATATTTAGTGAATCGTGTGATCTGCTCAAAATTAATCATTTCAATTCAACCGCTTATCATCACGAAACACTAGGTGCACTTGAAAATTCTCATAAACATTTGGGAGCTTTTCTTCGTATGCACGCAGCTAAGGAAAGTAACAGTTGGAGTAATTGGGTTCCGTACTGGTGTTTTTCATACAATAATACCGTAAATTCTTCAACTCGCTATACTCCTTATGAACTTGTTTTTGGTATGCCCAGTAGAATTCCCCAAAATATTCAGAAACAGATCGATCCTATTTACAATTTCGACAACTATCCTATAGAATTAAAATATAGATTGCAAAGAGCATGGCAAGACGCAAGAGAAAATTTGGAAAAGAATAAATGCAAAAGGAAAGATACTTTTGATAAAAAGTGTGTTAAGAGTGACTATAAAGTAGGAGATAAGGTACTTATGGACAATAAAAATAGTGAAAGTAAACTGGACCCTTTGTTTCACGGTCCCTACGAAATAGTGAAAGTGGACAATCCAAACGTGGTCGTGAAACTAGACAACCGTAAACTGAAAACGGTTCATAAAAATAGGGTGAAAATTTATAACTCTTAACAGTGCTTAGAATTAAGGAATGTAGTGAATTTATTTTAATTTTAGTTTTCTAAATAGAGACAATTAATTGTATATATGTATAGGCTTAAGTGATTCTGTGATATTAAGTATATGATAGATAAGTCAAAAAAAAAAATTATAATTGTGTAGAAATTTTTTTTTTTTCTCTCAAGGAGGGAAGGTGTAGTATGTATCAGTAGGAACAAGCTGTATATTTTCATACGTAAGATGTATAACCTTACATCATCTTAAAAACGTGCCTCAGATAGATCCAAGTGATATTGAGAAGACACGTTTGTTTGTAACCATTGTCGTTCATGTTTATCAATACAATAAGCAAACAATATTATAAATATATACATAACATTTGGCTGGAAGAAGATGAATTCAGTATTGATTGATACTTCATTGATTATTAAACTTACATCATAGTAGTCGAGTCTTTTGTGATCCGTTCAGTATGGCTTAAGAAATAAACACCCTTCGATGAGTCTGCTGTGTATTATTCGCCATCCCTCTACTGTATAACGATTGAGCGAACCTACCCTAGCGGGGTACATCACAATCTATACACTCATCCGATCGTCCAGTATACACCTCTAACTGGTATTATTTGAACTCCGTATTATCCGTCAGTTTCGTTAAGGAACTACGTTCCAAAATTCAAGATTTGAGGTCAGGAGCTCTTGCGCGCTTTTTCTATTGTCTATTCCCGCCTCGGACAGTCTCACGAAATACTGCATGAACCAACTGAGTTAAAAATATGTTAAAATGGTGAACTTACTCACAGCGGATTCGAACCCGAATCTCCTGCGCTGCAGGTGAGCACGCTTATAACTCAGCCATCGAGGTGTTTTTAAAATTCTGAGATTTTCATCATTTGAAATTTCAGAAGAAGTTGGTACCAGATCGAAATTTTATTTTCGAAATAATTTCTGAAATACGTCGATCCAGATGAAATCCGGTAGGTACTCGTTTGTAAAATGGCTGCTTGAAGGTTTGTGCAGAATTTCACTGGAATCTGACATATAGTTTCTGAAATATAATATTTTTGAAGAAAATTTTTTTCTAGAAATACGATCTCCACTAATTTTTGTGAAAAATTGCTCATCGGTGCTCATAGCTTAGTTTTCGGTTTATTTTTGATGTATTATACAGGGTGAGTCTTTGACCACTGCATTAATTTTAACCAAAGATTCCTCTCATCAAATGAAACACTTTTTTCATTTACCATTTTTCCAGATTCGGCTCAGGTAAAAAGTTACAAGCGTTCAAAGATTTCACAATGTGCTAATACACTCCCGCATATAAATTATCTATGACATTGTTGGCGGACGACAATAAGGCATGGTAACGTGGTTTACAGCTTGATTCGGGATTCCAACGCTCAGGGACGGATCCATAAAAGTAGTGAAATTTCTGTAGTTTTCCATTTTAAAAAATTCAATGAAGAATATCTCGAAAACGGTGCGTTTAAGGAGAAATGATAAGGAATAATATAATGTTCTAAAACGATGGAATATTTTTGAAATGACTCAAGAAAACCTCTATATGCTTTCTTTATGCTAATTTCGTTTAGTTTTATGAATCCACGAGTCCATAACTAGAAAACCAGTAGAAGTAGAAAATAAATAATATTTGGAAAATATGTATCATAGTTATATGAAACTTTACGCCTACATTCATTTTATTCGAAAAAAGGATGCAAAAGCTACAAACTAAAAACTGTATATTTTTACCTGAGCTGAATTTGAAAAAATGTTAAATGAAAAAGGTGTTTCAATTGATGAGAGGAATCTTTGGTTAAAATTAATGCAGTGGTCAATGACTCACCCTGTATATCCTGTATATTGAAATAAATTGATTTTGTGTTAAAATTATTAACTATTATAACATAGTTATTCGATTAGCTTAATTGTGGATTAAATTTGATGGTTCTATCAAAAATGAACTGACAATCTACATAGAATCACATTAATTTGGCAATTGAGAACTGTTAGAGCTTTGTGAAACCTACCGTAAGTACCTCAGAAATTGTCATTAGTTTTCTATATTTGGTGATCTTGTTCCTCGGAACAGAGTGCTTATCAATTTGCCCAAATGTCTGTAATTTTCGAAATTTTGGCTGAAAATGGTCTTAAACGATTTGGTTCGACTCACTGATCAAGAATCCGTGGTCAACATCGATTATGTTCGACCGTACACGATAACTTTCGAACGGAATGAGCTAGACAGTTGAAATTTTCAGAGTAGGTTTGGAAGATAAATATCTCGGTTAAGTTCGTTATTGGGCCTGGTGGTTTCGGAGTAACGAAAACAAATTTTTTTTACATACTAACAATAAATTTCAAATTAATTTTTCTTAAGATGCAGTTTCATCATAAGAATCCATTGATATCATTCTCAACTCTAACAAACTAATACTTTTGGAGATATGATTTTTCAAAATTTCAATAATTAATCGTAACTTTATGATTTACACGGTCAATCCGACTCAGTTCAGTCTGACATCAATCATGGATTGATGTCAGATTTACGGAAAACCGATTCTATACGCGTAGACTGATGGATTGATGGCAAGATTGATGTCAGATTAATGCCAGATTGATATACCAGTTTGACCGTGTAACCTCCGCCATAGAATGGCCTAATTATAATTTGCTGATGTATATAATTCAAACATATGAGGTGAGTCGTAGACCTACGTTTTGAATTTAATTTTTTATGATGCAGTTCTATCATAAGAATCCATTGATATCATTCCCAACTTTGAGAAACCAATACTTTCGAAGATATGATTTGTCAAAGTTTGAATAATTATTTTAAGAAACAGTTTCATCATAAGAATCCAATGATATCTCCGAAAGTATTAGTTTGCAAGAGTTGGGAATGATATATCATTCCCATCTCTTGGGAATGATATATCATTCCCAACTTTTGCAAACTAATACTTTCGGAGATATGATTTTTCAAAATTTCTATAATTAATCTTAATTTTATGATTTCATAGACGGATCAATCTGACATCAGTTCAGTCTGACATCAATCATGGATTTAATCATAAAATTGAAAACATCAGTGTCGTATAATTTTTTGGTGAAGATTCATTATCACGATACTGATTGAGACTAAAAATTCATTATATTCGCTAAAGTTGTGTCTCTGCAAATATTTTACACATACCAAGTTTAATAGAAATATTCAAAATTTTTCAGAAGTTATTCGAAAAAAACAAATTTTTGAAATGCATAAATTTTACCATTCTGAATACCTATCAGAAATGAAGCGAATACAGTCACATATGAACTTTTTGACTTGAAATCATGCATAGATTAAGCTCAAATATTGGCAATCAATTTGAAACCACAATACAAAATATGCATTTTGAAAAAAAATTCACGACTGAATTATTTCAAGTAGGAGTATGAAATGTTCCCTATACTTCCATAATGACTCATATTTTCTCACTTACACTAGTTTATTTATACAGGAAATAACTGGATTCGTGTATTTCTAATGCAGAAAATTCCGGTTTAAAGAAAGCAGGAGGCAATATTCATCCTGAATTTTTGGTTAACAGTGAATAAATGTGGTACTGGATGAAGGATGGGGCCACAATAAACTTACCCTGAAATATTTATCACAAAATAATGGATAAATTAGTGCTAAATGAAATGATTTATGTACAATATGCAAGCAAATTTTCTCAGAATTCAGGGCATGTTTGGAATTCAGACGTCACAGGAGCGCGCAGGAGGGATAATCAATACTATCCCGATGCGCCTGACCAATTACAACGAATGGGAATTTTTTCGATTGCCAAATATCTATAGAAAGTTATTTCACCTACTGCCAATATACAGGCTGCCTCAGAAATAAAAGATAAACCGGAAACGGCTGATAGGACAAACGAAGACAAGTATAAAACATTTCTATACATAAAACGAAGTCGAGTTAGTTAAACCATATATAACTCAAGAACAACTGGATCGATTTTCATGATCTTCTACTTGTTGGATTTGTCTCTATCCGAAATAACAGAATAACTATCGAAATATCGGAAAAATTCAGGAAAAAAATGTGGGTTAAGCACTGAAGTGTCAGGAGCTTTTGCGCGCATGTTTTGTTGTCTATTCACCTTTATTGGACAATCTTAATCGAATTTACCATCGATATAGGCCGTATTCTCATCAGCTTTGATTACATGAATACATGTCGTACCATTTTAATGACATTATGTATTGTATCGGAATTGAAGTTCGTTAAATATCCAATAGTGTACCTACCTACCAAAAACTTAATTCTCAAGTAATTTTAGAATACTTAAGATATTCACGAAATTCCGCGTAAATTAGCGCGTCGGCATTATACACGCAATTACCAAGTTTTACTTAGATCGGATTTGTATATTTTGAGTTATTGAGGAAATAACAACAAAATTAAAGATGGGTAAAACTCCGAAACCGTTTGGGATGCGCAACCTTTCCTGAATATTGCAAGTCGATATCTCCTTCTGTTCTCAAGTTATCGTGTGACACATAATATTATTTCATATATTTTTTTAATTTTTCAGTTCTACGATCTTCACAAAATTTCACATACGTTTTCATGTCGATATTTTACAACTAGTTACCAAGTTTTAATTTGATCGGATTTTTGAGTTATTGTAAAATAATATTTCAGTAACAGTAGGGCCGATTACGCCCAACAACGAACTTCCATTCGGATGCTCAGTATGTTTTCCAGGCGGATTCCTTAGTTATTCTGTAGATATTATTCATTTTCATAAAATTAAAAACTACTCAGTATGCTTATTGCGATGTTCAATTCAATAATAATTATCATTAGTAAGTAAGTACCTCTTTACGATTTCAGTATACCTACTTCATAGTCAAACTTTAAACAATTCTTTATTTTTATTATACATCGAATGAAATGTAACAAGAACCGAAAACTAATAGAAAGAATGGCAGAGTGAAGGAGTATTATTATTATGTACCATATCAAATTTTAGCGATTTCCTCATGCATGAGAATGTGTTTAATTTTTGTACTCGGAAACGGTGCCTCGTAAGTCAAAAAGTCAAGAGAATGAATTTGTCTCAAATTAAATAGGGATTTCAAGAATAATTTTTATTGTGGGAAAAAAATATCCAGTCTCGATGCAGTACGGACGCCAATGGTTGAATAAAAAAAAATAATTTGATTCAGAAAGTCCTCCCTGATTCTTTAAACATATGTCCCAAAATTCATAGAAATATTCTAAGAAGTGTAAAATTTATTAAAAAAAAACATTGTTTTTTCTATAATTTCAACAACCAGTATCTCGGAGAAGAAGCATTTCGTGAGATATGTTTATATGACAAACTAGGGCTTATTTTTGAAGTAGAATACGTGGTTAAAATTTATTGGTTAAGATCTGGACCACCCTGTATTTTCCAAAAAACAATGTGTGTATGTATGTTTCCTATGGCAGGGCCGATTTTGATGCAACTCGACTCGGTCAATCTTCAGATCAACACAGCGGGGGTGTTCTCAAGTTTGGTAGACATCCGATAAACACACATTTTTTATTCGTGTTTTCAGTGCTTTCTGAGCAACATGGCGGATGCGCTGGTTCAATTCTGATCGCTTTGGGGGGAATATCATCTAAAGGCAGGTCTACCTAATTATGAAAATGAATCGTATAGTTAACTTCTTGAAAATGCTGGAGTTTGGAACCCCCGTAGCATCCGTAAGCAGGAATGTTAATACGGTAGAGTTTAAAGGATCCTCTGTTCATATCCTGCGTCTCCCGATAACTGTAGGTCACGCACTGGCTTTAGGAAGAAAGAGTGTGGTCTGGCACTGGTCTTTAATCACCTCCTGAGTGAATGAATAAGGTGAATGACCCAGTGAATATTCCAATGTCATAATACACAGACTGCACGACCCACCAGGTACTACCTTTATCGTTCTCAATTATTGTAGAAATGTGAATCTACCATTTGGTTGATATATATTTTTCTGATCAAGACTATCACATACTAGGGTTTTTTCTAAGCGTTCTTTATCCTCAGTTACACAAAATATACGTATCTGAACGTACAACTTTTGAATTTGTTAGTTTGAATCTTAAAACTTCCCGCCCATTTTCTTTGTTTCAATGAGTGTAACTTGGGTTGCCTGTACAAGGTAAATAAGTAGTCCTACCAATTCACTAGACGATCACAATACAGCCAAGGCTAGAAAAATTAGGTCATAGACTTCAATAGTAAAGTCCCTGTCATACTGAACGGTTATTAGAGTAATTTAAAAAACCGAAATCAGTACACGTACAATACTGAAATTTATTGATATTCGAGATTAATTATATAAATTAAGGAAACAAAATTTCAAATGTGCAATGGGTATAACTACGGGGGTCATATAATGAACGAAGAAAAAGAACCCAATATCTATAACTATTATTATCTACTATCTCTCTTCTACACTACTTATCAATCTGTAATTAATTAATATTCTGTGTATTTTATAACAGTGGATTTGTTGTTTTTCTCCAATTAACCCAGTAATGTTTATTGTTTATTAGTTTGAAATATTTCCATATAAGTGTCACTTTTGATAGTCCATTGGGAAGACGAATTCGCAAACATATTGGGAAGATATTCATATTTTATATGCAGTTATACTCAGGTTGTTTCTTATAGGTTAACCTTCAAATTGTAAAATTCGAAATTATGGCAGAAGGAGAATATACGGCTGGAGGAGTTTCATACGATATGCCTACGCAGTCTTATGTATCCTATAATTTTGAGAAATCTGCATTAGAACTGGGCCGCATTGTGTGGCCTAATTACGACGATCAACATTACTTGAAAGGGTGTTACTGGTCGCCTGATGGTACTTGTCTCTTGACTGTTGTGAGGGGCGCCGGAATGCATATTTGCGAAATGCCGAATGATTTGTATACTTCAGATGTAATGATGACCAGCAGACCAGTCACGCCCCTTACTCCTGCTGTTAGCGTTCCAGAACAAGGTCTGATATATGATTTATGTTGGTATCCAGGTATGAACAGCTCCTCACCTGCTACCTGTTGGTGAGTTCGAAAGCAAATAATTATTCGAGAATACTGACTGAAACATTTCGATGAAAAATATATCACTTCCATTTCACTGTCAGTCGGTAATGTGCAGACATAAATGTACGTCCTTTGTGATAATTTCTTGTGAATTATTTTCAGTTGGTTATCGAGCGGACATGAGGGACCTGTACATCTATGGGACGCTTTCTCTGGAACTCTTAGGTGTTCTTACAGGGGTTACAACGCAGTCGATGAAATAGATCCAGCATTGAGTGTTTGCTTTTCTGCGGATGGACAAAGTATTTTTTGTGGTTCTAAGAAATCAGTTAAAATATTCCCGACAAGTAGACCTGGAAGAGATTATCAATCGTACGATGTTACACATCCTGCCTCATGTATAGTGGCTAGTGAAGCGCAACCTGGTGTTGTGGCAATAGGTATGCTCCATTTTTTTTTCTTTTGGATATCTTGATCTATAAATGACTGAAGATGACAAATCAAAAAGCTAACTTCAAAAAAAGATTATACTGTATCATTTATTGACTTTCGTAATTTCTAGAATTCATGGTGGAAGTTTGTAGTGGGTCATCCTGTATAAATTTTGTATAGTTCCTTGACAATCACTGAAGATCAAGCAATTTCAAAGTATTAATTGACTGTAACAGGAACTTCTTACTCTTTTCAGGTTCATGGAAAAATACAATTGAATTAGTGTCCCAAAGCGATGGCACATTCAGACATCTCTGCAAATTGCAAGGTCACAAAGGTGGCATTACCACGATGGCCTTCTCTTTGGACGGATATAAATTGTTTAGTGGGGCAAGGAAGGATAAAGAAATAATATGTTGGGATCTGAGGGTAAGAATCAAGCCATCATATCTTTTATTGAATTGACATAATCAGATTTGCAATGTGAAAAATTCAAGGCTCACTACTTCTCTTCATTCGACGATATATGGTTCAAAATGCTTTATGATTAACATATCATATTTTCTGTACCGATTTGCAGTTTTTACATACAAAATGATCCAATATCCAAGTTATAAATATATTGAAATTTTCGGTTAAACATTACAGCTGTCGTAAGCCCGAATTTAACTCTGTAACTTCTTCTAGGTACCTGGTCGTCCACTATTTTGCGTTGGTAGGGAAGTAAATACAAATCAAAAAATTGCTATTGACTTATCTAGATGTGGCAGGTATATGGTTTCTGGAGGCACAGATGGTAAAGTTTTAGCATGGGATATATCACAGAATGTTACCCCACAAGAAAATTATCAGGTTGGTTGTATATTTGTGTTTTATATTTCCCTGGAAACTAAAATGATCTTTATTTTTTTGGGAGATTGGAAATATCGCTGTCTGAATAATTATGGTTGGTTCAGTCTTAATGGATATTTAATCGATTTAATATGCTCCATTACGACTTAAATTGGAATCCTATATATTCACTTCAAAATTTTTCTTATATGACGAAACATTATATCCACATATACAGGGTTTTTTCAGGGTTGACTGTTTTTTAAACAGGAGGCAGAACTCAACGAAATGAAAGAATCCATAAAAACTCGTTTATTCAAAAGTTTCGTTCGTGTTTTCATGTTCATTCCGCATCAATATCTACTTCTATTTATCCAAAGGGTTTCTTAAAAACAAATATCAAAAACTGGTCAATGTTTACTCTGTATATAGTGCCGCGATTGCTAGTGAATTTGTTATAAAAATGTCGCCAAGTTTGACTAGAAACACCCAGTATAGGTTATATAATCCAATAAAATGCGCTACTGGGCTACTGTAATAAATTGTATGTCTTTGCTCTATTCAATACGTTCAGTAGCGATAGACAACTAATTCCTCAGACAGTGTTTTCCATCTGTCCGACATTCAATCTCCGAAATCACTAGCATATGGTTTCAATTCTTTCTGAAAAATTTATATTATTCAAATTATATTTCGAGCACAATATGTATTGTTGGCAATTCAGTGTCCAAATCAATATAAAATTAAAAAAGCTATGTAATGTAATTGTAATGTAATTTACGACAGAGCTATTGCAAACTCTTATTTGTCAAAAATGTTTGCCTTCTGATTTAGTTTGTTATATAACTTTCTAAAACATTTTTTCTTGATGGTTTTCATATGAAGACTGTGGGGGCTATTATCATTGATTGTTTATGTTTGTTATTTGGTTTGTTTTGATCATTATTTACAGATTGATTATTATGTGTTGCAAAGTTCGAAAAGTCCACATTTCTTATATCTGTCATATAAGTCGTTCGTTTAGTCGAAAGTCGAAAATGCATCTTAAACTGCTGATCGCTGAAATTCTGTATAGTAATTTCATAAAAATTCTCCGTTTCGACCAGTTCAGTTATCGAGTCTTCATCACTTTCGATACTATAGCTTCGGTAACACTAACAACTGCTACTACTATTGCTCCTTCCTTGATATCTATATTTTTCACGTCTTTTGTAACACACAGAACGCATAACATACATCATGATGACATAATCATACTTAACCATAACCATAACTTAATCATAACCTAACGTGATAAAATTTTTTAGACATTTATCACGTCTGTGATGTGGACTTTTCGAACTTTGTATTAGATATATGTTAAATGTATATTCCGCAATGTCAGCGAAATGAGAAACATCTCAGAAGCTTGTTCTGAAATGGGTCTATCGCACCAATTTCTCAGAAGATTCTTATATTTATACTCCATTCACTTTTATAAAGTCTCCCGGTTGGCCATGAAATTTTGACACATTTCACCGTGTATATTTTGAAAATGTTTGGTTATGGTCATTTTCCTGTCAGATAACTACGCAACGTTGTCCTCTCTACATAGAAGTCGTAGTAATTACGTATTTTTCACAAGGTGAATTTACTTGGGAAAAATAATGAATTTGAGAAGGTATTATGTAAACTCAACAATTCCAAAGACCCGGCGACTGTTCAAGAACATTTTTCATCTGTTGTAACTATGGAAAATATTTCACGTATATAAACTGGTTGGAAGATTCAGTTATGCTATTTTCTTGTACGGAAATCAAGAATCAAGTGTTGAAATTTTAATGAAAAATAATGCAAACAGTAGTCCGTTAGTTTGTGATAGTTTCCTTGAGAAAAGAATAAAAGTACCTGAATATCCCGGCAGAACTTCTAACTAAACGAGCAGACGCATATACCTATGGAATTCCCCACTTTTCGAAATTCTCAAGAAATAAGCCTATAGAAGACATTTAAATACCTTGTTGCACAACTTGAAATACACCAGTTTAAAAATGTAGTAGTCCCTGTTAAACCTTCATAAAATTTAGTGATAGGATAGGAAACTAAGTAGTTTCATTCGAGAGTTCAACATGTCCTAAGACAGAATGAAGTTTTCCTATTGCAGATTTCAGTTCTGTCTCTGCTTCTTCAAAACTCCTTTCGACATTTTCAATTTCAAAGCGAAGAGTTGTTTATTTTTCGAACATAATAATATTACGTGATAAATCTTGTCTAAGATGGAACATTATGTTGATTGTTGAGACTGTTGAGAGTAGAAATTGGCAACGTCTCAGCGAATTGTTTTGACATTGACGACATTTCAGAAGTGCCAACCTGCCTTTGTTTTAGTTACAAAAACGTGATAGACCTAAATCATGGCCAACCGGGAGACTTTATAAAAGTGAATGGAGTATAGGTACAAAACACGAATTAAGAGATCTGAGAGAAGTGAGACTGCATCAGGCTTTCTTGTCTCACTTAATGGCGTGAAGGAAAATTATAACCTACAAAATTTAAAATTTAGCTGTATTTTGGCGTGCACATCTTTCAAAAATATGTCAAAGGTTTTGAAAAACTCGTTTACTTACATGTGCTTACATGCTAACAATTTTCATTGTTAGCATGTATTATATTGAAATAATATCGCTTTAGTGTAAATCCACTTAACCTCAATATTATAGATGTAATGAGTGTAGGATAGGAAGTATAGTTACAGAATCTTTTGCTGAAATGTCTAGCTGGACAAGGTAAGATTATTCCAGGATTTCCGAGGAGCGAGACATCTGCAAATGCACCTCAATTACTTGATTTAACCCCATGTAAAATATCAGCAGTGTATAGAAGAAACAGTAGGGGCCCGAATACAGATCCTTGCAGAACCCCAGAAGTCACAGAAATGGCGCCGGAATTATCTTTATCTATAATATCAACCTAAGAAGCTGGTTTTAGTATAATAAATGAAAGTTATAGCCCCCATGGATTCTATTTTGAATAATACTTTATAAAATTAAAAAATTTAACTTCAATTCATTGAAAAAAATGTTTTTGAATTATCTACTACTTTTTTTTCACTGTATCATCATAGACGGTATCATTTCTACCGATCACAATATTCTAGGTCATAACAATGCACTTACTGTTTACCAACAAATTTAAAAGACGTAACCTAAAGAAGATGTAAGTAGAAAAGAGATGTATAAGATCAATCTATTTAATATCACTTTCTGCAGCACCACAACAATGCGTCCATTAGAGAGCGACTGAAAATAAATGCATTATCAATAATAGTTACGTTATTGGATCATCTACTACCAGGGTGTCTGTTAAGATATCATAAGTACATAAACGTTCTTTTTTGTATGCACTTTAACTGAGTGACTGATATTTACAGGAATTCGGTGATACAATCATCCGAATTATACAACTGTAGCTTTCCTTTGAAATGTGGGACGACTCTTGATTATTTTGCCACTTCATTTTTATTAAAAAAATTATTACTTGTAAAATGATAATGGGTCATATTTCGATTTTGCGGAGATACTCAAAGATGGAAACAAATATGGATTTCAGTTTGATGTAAGACAAAATGTGGGGTGATGGATACCACCAAAATTAAATTTATTTCTCACCCCAGCAGTATAAATGGCGTATACAAAGTTTGGAATTGATGGAAACAGGAAAAATAAATTTGATTTTTTTTCCCTATGACTCAATAAATTCCCATCTGATAGATTCTTGGAAACATCTTAGGAACGGCACTTTGTTTTAACATCGGACGTGTCAATAATAAAAATTTGATTGTCGGACTGCATTAGTTTATTTTATTACAACGATGTCCTCAATATGTTTCTTACAAACTGCGTTATAAAAGGAGTAGGATTAAAATTTTGTCGCGGGATAGCCTTTACCCATAAATCCTTCAGAACTTCATTTTTTTGGAAAAGTGAAACAACTAACATAATTTCCATTTCATGATGATGAATAATTACAACTGCTGTTGCAAGACACATTTCCTAACCATCTTGTTCAGTCTAGTCTCAACTGAGGTGTACTCACCCCCCAAGTAGAAATATTCCAAAGGAAATCTCACTATGTACACACTGTTTAATCACAAAACATATATCACTTATATTGCACACTTGTTGTTGGGGACACACATATCGGGTTCAATCTGTTCTTCAGTTACATTTCTGCGCGCTTGTTGTCCCAGAAACAGCGTGTTATCGCTTTGTCCAAATGTCTATATTTTAGGGATTTGTGACCGAAAATAGTCTTAAAAATTTAGTTTAGATTTTTGCCATCATATAAAGCGTAGAATGGCCATATTTTCCTCATTGGGTCGAATTTAGAAGAATACCAAATTAAACAATCGTTTCCTTCGCCATAAATACGCTACTGTCAAAAAATTTATACTGATTAAAGATACACTCCACATGAGTATGTACTTCTAATTTTCGAGGTGACCACAATGGAACAATTGAGACATTATTATCTTGTTTTTTAATGTTTCCAAATAATGGAAATCGATATTTTCTTTTTATGTGACCTATTAAATTTTACAAGTAATGATTACGAAAGAAATTGTAAAAATCGAGAGCCTTAGGAACAATGGTTATCCAACTGTTGGTAATAGTATCATTCTCCTTAAAAATTCCTCTATTTTAATTATTGGTCAATGTTGCAGATGCCTTTACACAGCGACTGTTGTAATGGGGTAAGCTTACATCCAACGAAACCTATACTAGCGACATGTTCTGGACAACATCACACTCTGGATCCATTACATCATACAAGAAGCTCCTTCAATTATGAGAATTCCCTTTGTATGTGGTGGTTGGGTAACCAGCAGGAAGATCCCGATTTAATTACAGCAATAATAAGAGCTGCAACGAATTCATAATAACTTAAGATTTAAATGCAAATGCGTACTGATTTGTGTAAAAAATATATTTTCATTTTCTAATAAATCATAAGGTATATTGCGAGTTATTATTTCTCGTTGTTCACCAGCAATTGAAAAAAATCCCGAAAAAATAAAGCTTTTAGTTTGATTTATTCTCAAAAAGGGTACAAAATGCTCATATGTTGCCTTAGCAACAGACACCCATGACCATACAGCGTGAATTTCAAAATGGGCCCTAGAGCCACGCACTTCAACTAGAAAACAACGCTTCTTTCCCGAACTTTACTTGCATGCGCACATAATTGCCATGCATTTTCTTCTAAAACCTCACAATATCGGCTCAGCACCAGACCCATGACCACTAGACTGAACGACGGGTTCTAACCCATACAGCCTAAAAAACAGCAAATTCTCTCCTGCGCTTTGCGCAGTCCACTCAAGGCTGAAAGTCCTCTCAAAATCACACACCTCACAAAAAACCCCGATTCTCCAGCACCAGTGGTTCAGGAGATATCTCAGCTTCAATCGAAGCATGCGCGGACCTCAAGGGTATTCTATGGACGAATAGCATCCTCCCCCTCAAAAGCCATCTCCTCTCAGACGAAAACGCCAGCAGTTAAATCTCGTTTCGTCTGCTCATGCGCACAACGAAAATGCAAGAAAGGAGCAGCGTGAATTTCAAAATTGGCCCAAGGACCTTGTTGTGAACTCTCCCCCTCGGAAACTAAGCTATTTCCCCGAAACTGGATTGCACACACACAAAGAATTGACATGAGGTGTTATTTAATATGGCCTTCCAATCCCTCCTCAGTCACTCAACTTTCAGACAAATTAAAAAAAATAAAATTCCACACATTGTTCATACACTTATTCAATAGCTGCCCTACAACACTATAAGTCCGAGCATGAAAAGTATGAAAAATGTTTGTCCCGAATCGTCCCTGTTCAGCAATCATTGATTGAGGTTAATTCAGACGTATTTCTGGATTCCAACCCTATCTGAAGAAAACCCACACCATCCTCATGACATGTAAATATTAACTCTGGAGGCTCCTCGAAGCCCATTAAACTGTCTAGGTCACAGAATACTTTTTTCTGAAAAAGAAGTCGCTAAGACCATATTAGTGTTAGTTGTCTCATACATTCTGGAGCAATCTCGTGGAAGTACATAACCGCTCCAGGATCTACCAATCATCGGTGAACACCACCTTGATAGTACAGCCCTGGCTCAGGAAGAGGGGTTGGAAGGTACCAAGAGTTGAGCGGCAGGGATTCGGGAAGTCGAATAGGTAGATTCGAGCGCGATTGAAGGCAGTATAGGGGTTCGAGGGAATCCGTGGAGAAGCTAAGTAAGTTGATCCCTTTTAAGACGTGTGAAAAAAGTTTAGACGAGTGAGTTTCAATATAAAGACGTTAGGAACCTCTGTAATCGGCGATATTTTATGTATATTTGATATATTACGACGGTGAAGTTGAAGATTGTAGAATTCTGAAAATAAACCTGTAGCTACAGAGCTCTAATTATTAATACGAAAGTTTAAATGTAGAATCATTATTGCCTAGACAACGATAACATTATATTATATTGTCCGACAGTTGGTAATACTGGCTATCTCCCACTTCTGTGAAAAGTAGGATTAAGTAAGAATTAAGGTATTGTAAGAGCGAGCAAGTATTTCCTAATCAATAAATATGGTACCTGGTATTAATTATTTACATTATCCTTATTCAATTCTCGATATAACATTGGCGACGAGGATGGGATGAACCACAGTTAATTGGTAACCTCCCAAATATCTCTATGCGCGGTCAGTGTTACCTGGGTTGACTCTGTATAGGAATACCCCTTGAGGTAAATCAAATATTAATTTTTCTTCATTTTTATTATTTGTTACAGTGTTAGAAACTTATATCATTGTATACAAAATAAAATACACATCTATATTATAAACTTATAAGGCACATAGCAATTTTTACAATTAGAAGTATGTAATCTACACAGTATAAAGGTTTTCATGTAGTGAATGAACATTGTGGAGTGGGTCGAACAATATTATTTTCATATTAGTGAAATCGCAGCAGTAACAACCCAATAAATTCCTACATGAGTAAATGGAATTAGTTTGAAAGCGGAACTTGGATATAAAATAAGTATAAAGTAATCAAACAGCTGGGCAGATTCGTAATATATCACCACTGAAATGATAAGGAATCAGATTTTTGCAGACTTTTCACGTATGACTAGAAATTATTGATGTATTGTGAATTTCTCCTCGTAACAAAATATCGAGAAAAAGATATGATGCTTATTCTTTATCACAGCAATATTTTTTAGACAAGGCTCGAGGAACTTTAGCAGCAAACTTTTTTTTGGTAAGAATTTAGAAGCATCGAGTTAGGTAAAAAAGTAAGAAAAAGTACAAAATCAATACAATACACTCATTTTAGTCTTCATCCTTAAATCTTCGGTATATTGACTGTACGTAAGTGAACACGCATTTCCAATCCGGTCTCATTGTTTCTACCATGTCATCAACGTCCAAAAGTGGTGCAATATCTGCTTTCTCACTGCAAGAAAAAAAATAATGAAGTACCTATAGAGATTTGAACACATTACATTGGTCCAATCGAACGACGGGTCGATCAAGATCTAGCACAAAATCAGAATAGAATCTTTCCATATGCCAATGCTGGTAGCATATTAATAATTCCAGCTCATTTTGTTAACAATTTCAGTTTTTACAAATCACAACACTAACAGGTAGAGCTCTATATCTCCTCCAAATGTAGGCACATTATGGGGAATAGTTTTAGAGTTTCGCTTGGAGTTCGCCAAGAGCTCTATCCTCCAAATGTCCGCCACAGAGGATAAACCCGGTAACATAGGACTGAGAGGTCGCGAAGAGCTCTATATAAATATCCTACTAATAATGCCCATCACAGGGGATTCGCCCTGTAACACCTCAGAGATATCACATGGAGAAGTTCTGAGACTGCTTCCCTTGGGAAATATTCTGAGAAGCTCGCTGGGAGGTCGCCAAGAGCACTATATCTCCTCCAAAGTCTGGTACAGTGGTTCCCAAACTCCTCACTCTGGGGTATAATATGAGAGGTTCACTGCGAGATCACTGAGATGTCCCCAAAAGCACTACATCTCCTGCAAATGTCTACTAGAAAGGAGGAACCCAGTAACATTTCAGAGATATTACATGGGGAAGTTCACAAACTGCTGTCGGTACCAAATGGCTTTGTATCCCCTCTCCAATAACAGGGAGCAGTCTGAGAACTTCCCCTTGCGATATATCTGAGATGTTACTGGGCCCTTCCCCTGTGACGGACATTTGGAGGTGATAGAGATGTCTGGGCGACCTCCCTGCGATATCGCAGCGATCCTCTCAAAATATTGCCCAGGGTGAGCAGTTTGAGAACTTCCCCATGTAATATCTCTGGACATGTTACTGGACTCATACCGTGTAGCGGACATTTGGAGGTAATAGAGGGGCCTTGGTGACCTCACAGCAATATCGCATCAGTAATCCCCACAAAATATTGCCCAGGGTGAGCAGTTTGAGATTATCCCAAGTGATTTCATGAGATGTTACTGATGGGCTTACCCCCTGTGGCAGACATTTGCAGGTGATAGAGAGGCCTGCGATATCACAGCGAACTTCTCGAAATATTCCCCAAGGTGAGCCGTTTGAGAACTTCCCCATGTGATATCTCTGAGATGTTACTGGGCTCATCCCCTGTGGCAGACATTTCAGGTGATAGAGAGGTCTGGGCGACCTCCCAGCGATATCGCAGCAAACCTCTCAAAATATTGTCCAGGTTGAGCAGTTTGAAAACTTCCCCCTGTGATATCTCCGAGATGTTACTGGGCTCATCCCCTCTGGCAGACATTTGGAGGTGATAGGGAGCTCTTGGTGATCTCCCAGTGATATCGCAAAAGGCGTCACAATATTCTGGAAAGAGCTCGCAGAGTTATCTCTGGAATGTCCCTGTCCTAGAACTGTATCGCAGTTTGTTGTTGAATTATCAGACCAGTCCTCTGGATATTTGATGGCATTAATCTATAGGTTTCTGCTCTTTTTTGATACACTTAAGTTGTATTCTTAGTTGTAACTTTCAAACGTTACAAAATCAAGAAAGTGAGATTTTCGTTAGAAAATTACATCCATCTGTTAAGAGTGCAAGGAACCAATAGTAATATGTCACCTCAGCAACGCCACTTGTCGTCGAACAGTCATTCTCACTGATCGACCCTGGTTAGATTTTTCTCGATGGTATCTAACCTAAATATCCCAGCATGAAGATTTCAACGAGGAAACGAGTCCAATGCTTTATCAGCGGCTTTGTTGTTTACTAATTCAGAAGGGTTGTTATATTATATAAGAAAGATGATCATACTTACTCGGCCACTTTGAATGCTAGCGTAAAATTGTGTCTGCGTTCTTTTGGTGTGAGTGCATGGTAGTCAAACGCGTCTGGTAGAAAATGGTGTACTAAGGCACAGAAAGCAAGTCCGTCGGCCCAGCTGCTTGAGAAGTTATCTAGTTGGATGTTCTGAAAATAATACAGACGATTCAGCATCTCAGTAGATATCAGCTGCTTGTAACCTTCAGATAGCACCAGATATTCCTAGAATATTCTCTAAATGAGGAAATTAGAATGATAATATTCCGGATATTCCATAGTAGTTTGCTCGTCTCAACCAAGGAATATGTGAGAGATGTTTTAGTGAGTAACCAAAACACAACTAGAGTCTCATATTCTTAAGAGTGCTGACCTTCTCAGGGCCTCTCACACGGATGCACAAAACAACAAATAAAAAAAACAATAAAAATAAAAATAATAATAAAATGAAAAATCACAATATGTTAGTAAAAATTCAAAGCATAAGAAGATAATTAGGAGATCCAATCACAACATGTAAAGGTAGGACGAAGCAATGCAGAAAAACAGAGGCACCCCAAAAACACTGAACACTGATCATACCTCGTATTCCTTCGTCTTCATCCTGCACCAGTGCAAAAGTCGATCTTTGATTGTGCTGGCGCTTTGGCTCAGGGCCGCATCAGTGAATTTAAATAGGGGACTGCCACCAGGCGTTCTAGGCGTACTGCAGACCAAGCCGAAAGATGCTATTAGTTCAGGTACTTACTAGATGAGTTAGATCGAATAGTGGCATACGTGTTAGTCTAATCGACTCTACTAGAAGAGACTATGTAGACTGATAGTCTACATAAGGCAGTGTTTTTGCGCATATGTCATTTCGCCCAAATGTCTGTCGAACGATTGGGTTCGACTGCCTGATGAAGATTTAGAGGTCTGATATTATGTCTATGTCCGAGTCCCTGTCTTAATTTGGCGCACTTGGGTGTCTGATAAATAATTTAGTTATTTAAAGCTGCAGCAGAAATCAATATGTATGGTATACATGTTCGATAATGAAGTGTAATGGTGCGAGAGAGTGAAGTGTTGGTTTTGTTAAGTAGCTCTCAGCTTGTCCCAATAAGTTTACGTATACATTTGTGCATTATAGTGTGAAATATTACAATACAGCAAGTGCTTGTGAAATTGAATGGAAAATAGACTAAGAATAGATGGGTGTGAAAGTTAGATTTGAAATAGTACCTTGGGGGTGTGTTGAGACTGTTTTGCTTGTCCAGTTGGCGGAATTTGGCAAAGGGTGACATTGGTTTCTTTGAGATATGTTGTTGTGTGCTGACCCTTGTAACTGAAATAATAATAATATTCTTTATTTCCTGCAGTCATACAATCAAGAGAAGACAAAACCCTAAGGGGCTTAATTTAAATGTATTCGATTTAATGCTAAAAAAAAATTCACAATTTAATGTTGTTTAGTGCATCATTATTCATTACCTCATATGACGCAATGGCTCGGCGCATACTATAGGTGGTTTTTTTTTAAGAAATAACCCTTCCATCAAAAACAGCCGATACAAATGTTTAAAGAAGAGAAAGCGCAAAAACTCCGACTGAAATGGATTATTATACAGCCCAAGCACCTACAAAACAACTCTTATGTATATTTTACTTTGAAGTTGCTAGGTGAACAGCTTTCCGGTGAAGGACTTCGAATAGAAGTGAGAAACAAAAGCAAGTTTTACATCAGCTAGAATCGTAATTGACGCTAAAATGAGTTCGAATAACTTGAAAAGAGACTCGACTCAAAAAATCGCGCAAAAACGGCTGTATAAAAAAGTTCCATAATGATGAAATTAATAGATAAAATTGATACAAATGACGATTTGATTTATTCACAATAGTTGTTGTAACTGGACACTAGGTATTCACTCGATGTGACCACAGTCTTGACCGGCGTCACTACATGCGATAACGATATCGTTCCTACCAGGGCACTTGAGATTATCACAAATCTCACACCACTTCATCTAGTGATAGACAAAATGGACCATGAAGCTATTCTCAGAATATCTAGGAAAGGAAAAGGTAGTGAGAGTATTAAAAACCAGAAAGCCTGGTCCTCTCTTACCAGGTACATTTCATCAGCCAATCTTCCTAGTGACGAATTGATTAATAAAGTAAGCATCGAAAAGAACTTCACGACGATGCTAGGTAGGAAGAGAGGCTGGGACAGGGAATCCACCACCCAAGTTCGAAAAAAATGCAATTAAATGACACACAGACGGTTCAAAAACCAATATAGCAGCTGACGCTGGAGTATATGGGACAGGCACCAAATGCTCACTATCGCTAGGCTCCTATTTGAGCGTCTTTCAGAGAGAAAAACTTGCAATCGAAAGATGTGTGGAGATGAATTTCAGAAAGAAACTATCAGAGATGTAATACGGCAATCCATTATGACAGTCCAGCTGCTATTAAAGCTCTGAGCTCCCATGTTATGGAATCTAAGCTAATATGGGAGTGTCGAAGAAAACTTAATGAAGTAGGCAATAACAAGAGGGTCTCCTTGGTCTGGGTTCCTGGTTACTCGGGAATTAAAGGAAATGAGGAGGTCAACACACTTGCCAAGAAAGAAGCACGAACCCTTTTATTGGCCCGGGACCATACTGTGGGGTAGGTATAGATACACCTACACAAGTGAATTTCAGATAAAAGAAAAAACTAAAAGATGTATACTATGGAGATCTCTCCCAGGAATGTATCCCTCCAAAAATTTCTTCCGGAACTTTGACACTGTCAGATCCAGTAAACACACGCTGCACTACCTCAGTGGTTTCCTCACAGGGCACTGCTGTCTTAGGAAGCATATGATGAGATTGGGGCTAGCAGAAATTCACGAGTGCAAATACTGTGGGAAGGAGGATGAAACTCCTGATCGCCTGATTACCGAATGCCTCACCATCTCAAACCATCGGCAGGAATGCTTGGGGCAAGAAATCTGCAGGAGCGAAACGTATCCTCCTTGAAGCCATCCCAGATACTGGAGTTCATTAGAACTCTGGAACTGGAAGGCGAGCTGTAGATGGTGGTGACATTGACAGCTCTGATGGGGGGTCACAATAGACGTTAAGGTCGCAGTGCAACGTAACCCCCTACAATATATACATAACGATATCTTGTTATCCAAGAGGAACTTTATAATTCTTAATTTTCCCTTGATCTCACGATACAGGGCTGTCGACGTTATGGTGATATTGAAAAAAACGACTTACCTTTGGTGGTTGTAACAGGCCCCTCACTAACTACTTCCTTACTGGTTTCGACGGTTTCTGCAAAAAAAGATATATCTCAAGAACCTTCTAGTATGCACAGCATTCGAAATTAGTTGTTAAGAAGTATGATATGCAAAAACTGGTTAATCAAACAAAAAAGTGCAAGTGTGTCTGTGTATGGGAAAATAAATAACTAGGTAATTCTGGAGATGCCCGTAATTGATACGTATAAGGTGTCCCATCGTAGATAGTTTTTTTCGTAGATATTGAGTTCTCGATAATCACATGGTGAAACATTTTGAAACATTTTCAAACTATAGAAAACAACCTGGTTAAGTTTCACAATATAATAATAATAAATATGTTGGTGACTTTAGGGTTTTATCCTATTGTTAACACTGAGTGGAAAAACTTAACAATTTACATTCAGATGAAAGGAGTGGGGCTAGATTAAATTCCAGTTGATCAATAGATGTTGTCTGTGAACGTAAGATATTTTTAGGGATTCCAATATACAGGGTGAGTCTTCAAGTTGTACGTTGAATTCAATCATAGATTCGCCAATTCACTCTTTTTCATTTTCCATCTTACCAAATTCGGCTCAGCTCAAAAGTTACAAGCATTTAAAGATCTCACAATATGCTAATGTGCACAATGTGTTAATACACTACTGCATTTAAATGATCTATGACATTGATGGTCAACGAGAAAAAGGTATGGTAGCGTGTTCAGCATGATTTGCGATTCCAACGCTCAGCGGCGGATCCATAAAAGTTGTGACATTTCTGGAAGTTCTGATTTTTTCAACATTCAATGAAGAATATCTCGAAAACGGAAGAATAATTTTATTTTCTAAAACGATTTTAAATTCTTGAGATAACTCAGGAAAAATTGTATCTGCTTTCTTTATGCCAATTCCATTCAGTTTTATGAATCCACGAGTCTATAAATAGGAAACCATCGGAAGTAGGCAAAAACTGATATTTGGAGAATATGTATCATGGTTATAGGAAACTTCATAACAACATTCATTTTATTCGGAAAAAGCTACAAAATAAAAAATAATTTTTTTTAATTTCAACAGCCTGCATCTTTTTAGAGAGAGAGAGAGAGAGAGAGATAAACTTTATTGGATGGTTCCATCTTTTTACCTGAGCCGAATTTGGAGAAATGATAGATGAAAAAAAATTTAATTTGATGATGGGAATCTATGGGTAAAATTAATATACCTACAACTCACCCTGTATAAGTAAATATTTCCCGCTCATTTCATTTAGCAAACTCCTAATATTTCTCGAGTCTCTATCGCACTCTGAAATTTGCTCATCGTAAACCGGGTCACCCTGTATGATAAGTATTAATTTTTTGGAATATATAGGATGATTCGAAAGTATTGTGAAATATTTAAGGGGGTGATTATTGGGTTCATTTTAATAAAATACTTCCTATGAACGTATGTACCTACTACATTCCTTAAATTTTGAGGGGTGTTGGGATTTTCAAAATATAATCTTTTTTGACCATCATTTTGCCCAAATGTCTGTAATTTTTGAATTTTTGGCTGAAAATGAAACGTTTAGATTTAACCCACTGATGAAGAATTTTTTTCGATTATTTCAGAGATTATAAATCCAATCGAGTTTATATTTCGTATTATCTTTATATAGAATAATTTTTCATAGGTTCATACAAAATTTTGGGAGGATCATGCACAAAAAATCGCATAAATTACCCGCTAACAAGCGCACCAAAGCAGACTGACCTCGTATCAGTGCTGATCCATTTTTTTATACTAGGTATCTATGATACCTCTCTTTTTTTTGCGCGCATGTTCTGTGGAACAGTGTGCTATCATTTGGCCCAAATGTCTGTAATTTTCGATTTTTCCGCACTGATGAAGAATTCCAGGTCAAATTTGAAGGCCGTTGCCACGATAACTTTCGAACGTAAAAAGAGCGACTTTTCCAGGGTAGACTGCGCGTCTAAATACGACGGACAAGTGTACTCATTTTGTTTTCATGCAATACAGATGCGATCGAATTGAAACTAGTTTCTAGTTGTAAATTACAGACATGAGAAGAGAAATTTCGTCAGGACCATATCACTAGAAAATTAAAAAAATATATTATGTATCTCCTATGAATTGAGAACGGAAATATTTAGCGACTTGCCATTTTCAGGGTAGGTTGACATTTGAGTTGGTTAATAGGCATAATCGGCTAAACGGTTTCGGAGTTATTCCCATCTGAAATTTTGATGTTATTTCCTCAAGAACTCAGAAAATACGAATTCGATACTATTCAAACATGGTAATTAGTTGTAGAATGCCAACGCGCAAATTCTTGCAAAATTTCGTTAGGATCGTATTACTAGAACATTAAAAAAACATAATTTAAAAAATTCCAAATTTGATCACGATGGGATCTATATTGTTGGAGATCCGAGCAGCCTTGGGTCAGTTCAGTAGCTAGATGGGTGACCACTTCCACGATAACTGAAAGATATAGCGACTTGCAATTTTCAGGGTAGGTTACACATCCAAATGGGACAGTTAAGTCCGTTCTTGGGCATAATCGGCCAAACTGTTCCGGAGTTATAACCATCTTACATAATATTTTGTTGTTATTTCCTCAATAACTCAAAATATACGAATCCGATCCAATTAAAACTTTGGGCATTACTTGTAAAATACCATTCGCGAAATTTCTTGAATATAGTATCACTAAGAAAAAAAAATCTTAAAAATTTTGTTCACTTATTAACGCTTAATGGACGGGTTGAAGATTCATTGCAGTATTTCGTGAGGGTGTCTGAAGCGTGAATAGACAATAGAACATGCGCGCAAAAGTTCCTGAATTTACGTCAGCGCTTTTCTCGAACTTTTAAACAAAGTTGGGTTCGCAAATTGTTACATAAAATGTAAGTTAAATGACATTTCGACTAAATAAATGAGGAATCATTACGCTTACATTTTTCGGCCAGTAAGCGAGTTTCACTAAATTTAATACATTTAGGACATACGTTCATATAAAGTGTTATATTGAAATGAACCCAAGAGTCATTACCTTAAATATTTCACCTCTCTTTTGAAACAACCTGTATATTAATGAATAATTCGTCAGATAAAGAGCTCTATATGAAGTGATAATGTACAATTGTGAAGTAAAGTGGCTTATGTGTAAAACAGCAATCAAATGCAAGAACGGGAGGGAGAATCCCATACAAACGGACAAGATGCTATAATATGCAGTGCGGTAAATTCCTAGAATGTGTACACGAGATGCACAATTTGGGGTAGAGGTCGTTATTTTTGCGAGCGGTTATATAGCTATACAGGTGGGTGCGCACACCAAAACACCATCCTCACCCTTTTTCGAACACAACGTATTCCTTCTTCCTCTTTCCTGGTGTACGCACCACCATCCTCCTTTCCGACGTCCCATCCAACGGGTTTGCGAAAATGAATCCTTAAAAAATCTAATCAAGAATCATCTAGGTGATCAGTCAAAATATCGATCGTACTATGTCCTTATTCTAGAAACGATAAAAAATCCTCCACATACATTAATGGAATGGGTTGAATAATTGCTTCCCGGAAAGACCCATCTTGTCTCAACTGGAAGTGAAAAGATCCTCGAAGGCTTGATCCACGTTGTTCTCATCTAACAAATCCAAAGAGACGATGTCTGGAAGCGTTCTACTCCTCGCTAGACCTGTAGGCATTTCTGGAAATTGCAACTGCTTGTACTGTACATTCTTCTCAGAAGTCTTGGTACGGTTTATAGCTCTTTTCACCACTTTACTAGGCGATGGGCTCTTGGACTGTGGCATTGAGCCCGCCCCGAAAAATGCCTCCATCGTTCTCCTTTTTTCGGCAACTTCATCCCTCAACATGCCGGCTTCGTATTGTTTCGGAGGTATCACAAAATGAGTCGATTTGGACTTCATAATACTCCTAGCGTTTGGTGCAGACCTAGCTGCAGGTTTATGCTGAGGAGAAGCCTGGTTCAAAAGACATATCTGGTGCCAAGAATCAGATTTACTAAGCACTTGAGATTGAGTAGGTTTGTTGAAAGAAGGCTTGACATTGTTAGGCAGTGGCAGTTTTCCTACAACGATATGTTCTCCTCTAGCTGTAACTTCATGAGATTCCGAAAAGGGAACCTTATTTGGTATTCTTCCTCGGTCTTCTGGTCTGATGGGAACGCTTTCTTTTTGATGAACATGGTTGTGCATCACGTTACTCTTGATAGATTCCTCCAGATGACTCTTCCTGGCGGTTTCATCCGAATTTTCTCTTTCGTTTACCACTTTAGATTGTGGATTTGGACTAGGAGAATTACTGACTTTCTGTAAAGAAGTTTTCAGTGCAAATGCAGCTTGCAGATCATGTTCGTTTCTAGTCATTGGCGATTTTTGCTTGACAGTTGATGCCACTTGGGCTACTGGACCGCTCATTACTCTGCTACTGATAGCTCCATATTCCTTAAGACTTTCAACAGATGATTGAGACACGTAGCTTGGCCTCGAAGATTCATTCTCTTGCAGGGTAACTTCAATCCGAGGATTGCCATAAACTTCGGTTGTAACATGAGCTTGAGCTTCGAAGTTAGGATTTTCATATACTTCTCTTTTCACCAACGCTTGAGCCTTATAATTAGGTTTTCCTTCTGGATATGAATAATCTATAATGTGATGGCCCTCTTCGTCTTCAGATAGATCGAGTTTCTTCTGAATAGCAGCTTCCTTACGCCCTTCAAAGCGATCAGGCACACCATACTGGTTTTGACGATATTGCATCTGCTTGGGGTATTCTTGATTTCGTAATGGTTGTTGATTACTGAAGTTGTAATCATGCCTAGGTGTGGAATGTTGATTATCGTGTTTTTCATGGTGTATTTGATTGTATTTCTTCACATCCGCTGGCGTTGTGTTGTGCAAAATTTTTTGTGAGGGGGCTTTAGGTCTTTCATATTTAATCGAATAATTTTGAGGTATTGTGAATCTCGCCTGAAAACCCTCGATATGTTTTTTGTTAGTTGATGCGATGGGCTGGGGAGAATATTTCTCAAATTTGTTTTGTTGGTATCCCATGTTGTCATATTGACCGCTTAGTTTCCTCACGGTATTCGAAGATTGTTCCAGCGATTTAACCAAATAAGGTGCTGTCATTTTATCATTGGAACTTTGTTGGAAATTAGGGATTGTGCTGATTTTGTCCCTGCTCATACGTCTTGGTTGAAACGAAAGACTGGGCTGGACGCTAGGTGTTTCGAACTTTTTGGCAGCCAGTGCTAATACCCTGCTTTCCCCAGTATTACCAACCCAAGGCTTCACAAATCCTGGGGAAGTAGGAGATACACTTTCTCTATTTTGTAATGGTTTTGGACTATATAGATATAGACGCTTTGAACCCTGGTTATCGTTGACTTGCAGGACAGATTTTGTGACTGGATTTTCCAAGTTTCTATTCTGCTGAGTTGGTTTTGCGGCAATAGGTCGGAATATGGAAGATGATGCAGACGATGGATTCTGTTTTATTTTTTCATTGTGGCTATTCAAATTTCTAGCTACTGGTTGGAAGGCAGAAGATGGAGCATGCGAAAATTTATTAACAGGAAGAGGTTGAGGAACAAATCGTACATTCCTTTCTTTCTCCATCGATGGTTCGAACTCAACAGGGTTCTCAACTGTGATAGATTGACGTCGTTTCTCCTCCGTTTGTCTCTGTTTCTCTTGAAACATTTTTTTGAGATTAGTAGCGCTTTGTCTACTAATCTTAGGATCGTATTTACTTGGACCAAACCTCAATGAATCATCGGATGCTTTCCAAACCTGTCTTGCAGAGTTGTTGGAATTACTTTCCTCCTCTGTTCCCTTCTCGAAATTCGTCTTGATATGGTCGAATTTGTTGTTCCAAATAGAACTAGGGTCCGCTTTATTCGCCCACAACGAATGCCTCTGGTTCTTCTGATTGTGTTTGCTGATGAACGCCAAAAATTTCTTATCGTTCTCAGTTTTGGGTTCCAAAGTAGGCATTGAGTTTCTGTTTGCAGCGTTTCCTACCCTGATTGGCCCTCTGAGCGCTATATAATTGCTCCTTCTTCTTCTTTCCTCCTCTTCAATGTCCGTTTCCTCATCGTCATCACATTCGTAGAAATGTAAAGGTTTCGGAATGTCTATAGTGTTTGCTCTCCTCATTTTCAGTTTTTTGGTGGTAAACCTATTCTTTTTGTTGTCTAATTCTTCTTCTCTGGTTGGTTGGTAGTATATAGGGTTGCTTTGCATGGTGATATCGGGTTTGGGATAATTATCTGTTCTTACAGTACTGCTGTCATCTTCTTCTGAATCGCCGAAGTTATTCTTCGGTATATTCAGATGGAATTGGGTTTCCTGCGGCGGATGATAAGCTTCCTGAGAATTCTGACATTCAACAATTTGATTGTTGTACACCGGAGATTGTTCTAAGCTTGGGTAGTCTTTGGCTTCCTCATTGAATAAATATCCTATGCAATCCATCGATTCAGAGGGTGTCTGAACGGAAGAGGAGTTGGTAGAAGCGGTGGCGCTGTTCGAACAGCTGAAAGGTTTAGCTGTTGAATTTTTCACCGAAGATTTTTGATACACTATATTGTTGGATGAAGCGTTTTGATTCACGCTGCTTTCTGAATTTTGTTTCGGTATCAGCGACGTTTTGGAGGAGGATTGAGACGGACAACTGATTTCTTGCATGAGTTTTCTGGCGTCCGCCAACTCCTCGTTACTAACACCTATCGTATGGCGATCTGGTCGTTCTCTCCTCCTGCTGAATCTCAGTTGGCCGCTGTGTCTTCTGTCGGACGTGGCCGACGACAGTCCCGCTTGCAATTTGGTAACTAACTGTAGCAAGGAACTACGTCTTTCTGACGTTATATCAGTGACGTCGCTACGTAAACTCATCGACAACTTATCGAGGGCGTTTTGAACTTCGGCTATTAAGCCAGAACGTTGATCTTCTCCTGATTCAGTGCCAGAATCATGAGTCTGCTCGTTTTCTGGAGCATCTAATAAGCCTTGAAGTAAAGGGAGAAGAAGAGACTCACCATCGATTGATTGGCTGCTTTGGTCCTGACTTGCCTGTTTGACGAGTTCAGTACAAGCTGAAACAAATACAAAATGATGACTATTATATTATTATTATACTGATCCTCCTAGGTCTTCCCCAAGGAGACCCCTCATAAGCTCTCGAAGAGCTTGAGCGAGTAAGGAGAATCAGTTGTGTTCTGTGTAGGCTTTATTACTGTGTCCTTACGCCACCTTAGGCGCAGCTCTGTTAATTTTTGACCCAACAATGAATGCTACCAAAGTCAAATGCTCTCCCACTGAGCCAACCGCACTACTATTTGGTCTAATATCTTTTTAACATCCGTAAGATTGAAGATGAATTCAAAAACTTTTTTAAAAGTATCCCATTTTGGATTTATAACCAGTGAACGGAGAGAAGACTCGACCAATCTCCGTGTTTGGCGCGCTTGTTCACCTAAACAACCTATAACATCGTCAAAATATTCGTAATGTTCGAATATTTGGCAGAGAATGGTTTCAAACGATTAGTTTCGACTCACTGATGAAGAATCCAAGGTCAAACTTGGTTCTGTCCGGCAGTCAGGATTATTACGCTCGAACGCAATGAGTGTTGAAATTTTTAGAGGAGGTTTGGAGTCCAAATGCACCGGCTAAATTCGTTAATGGACCAAATCCGTCGAGTAGTTTCAGAATTATAGCCATCTGAAATTTTGGTTTCCCAATAACACGAAAAATGTGATTGCCTTGAAGTACGGTATTTAGTTGAAAATTACCAACCTGGAGACTGGAAAAAAGAAATATATTCTGTATTCCAGAAACTAACCGTCAGATATCGTTGCGGGTGCCTTCAAAAACTTATTTCACAGCGAAGTTCTAGATTTGAACTCGATCAGATCTATATTGGTGATATTACCGAAATATTACAACGATTGAGGTGTATTTTTTTACACTTGACAAACAAAGTAGTCAACAGTAGTTTATTTTTGACGTGTCTGGAAAGAATTCAATGAATCATGATGTGGTTAGCATAGATCGAATTAGAAATGTCAACACTCATAATGCCATTTATGTATTTGTTCATATTGTCTACTGTCAAATCAGCCAAACCAGTTGGTAGTTTTTGAGCTGTTTTCTCAATAGATATAATACTATCTAGTATGAGAAAATTTCTTGTTGTAACTACAAAATTTAGTCCCTTTGATAAGACTCTTTTGTCACTTTCATTCAAACTGCTTGAAGATTAATTTATTTATAACCGTTTTATTAATGAAGATGTTATCAAGTGATGAATTCAACTCCCAAAGTATCCTTTAATGATTCGGTTATTTATATGCATTTATATCGATGTTTGAAACCATTTGCTGGTCAAAGAGAATCAAATATGGTTATTGATCGTATTTTAAATAATTGAAACTAATATTTTCAGATCAGAAATCCAGAACTCAGTAAATTTTTTTGTCCCCTACTGAATTAAGGTTACATTTGTGAAATCGATTTGAAATCAATATATTTTATGAACGCGATTCTGGCCCGAAATGCGTGAAAAAGGATATATTGTACGTATTATAATGAATGGAACTCGGTCGGATCTATACTGTAAAATATATTAAGGAAATACAGAAAAATCATAAAAACTGAAATCAGAAATTTGAAAACAAGGTATCAAAGGTCAGTAATAAAATTCGTCCATAATTCACCTTTCACCGTAGATCGGTACGGACCCAGCATAGCTGTATAGGTTGAAATGTCGGACTTATAGAAGTCATAACTCCGAGAAAACGAAACTTCGGTTATCGAACGAATTTAGGTTGATTTTTTCTTAAAATTAGGTGGAATATGAGCATTTTCGTACATTATTAGATATTGACATTACTGCTATACAGAATGTTTCTGTGAATAGTTAACTCATAGTTTCTCATGGCACAACAGTACGATTGGACTGATTTGATTCATTGAAATTACTCTCGGAATACACTATTGCAAATAAACCTCTGATATACAAGGTGTTTTTTTATCTCATGGAACAATTGTATGATTGAATTGATTTGTGTCCTGACGCCCCACAAACAAAGCACTGTTCATTTTCGAACCAACAGTGAATGTATGTATTCGAATAGAACCTTACGCCACCGCAGACACAGTACTGTTTATTTTCGACCAAACAGTGAATGTATGTATTTGAGTCGAAACTAATCGTTTTTTAGGACGCTTTAGTCGTATTTATTTTCTTGGAAAGATTGGGAACATTATGTTTTTCCTGGAGCTAAGCAGCCTTGGGCGAGTTTAGTACTCGGATGGGTGACCGCCATGACTATAAATTTGAAAAAGCACGCCAAATTTTCTGGCTGCAGTGCTTTCCCAACTTTAAAATGATTTAGTAATCTTACAGACTTTTTCTAGATCATATGTTGTAAATCTGGACACATTCCATTTAATATTCTTCATGTTCTTGCTATAATTTGACAACAACGATCATGAATGAAGATTTATGGTTGCCGAAATAAGAAAATGCACCTACCTTCTTGTTCTGCCATTATAAGGCGTAGTCTTGCACGTAATTTCTTTCTTTCTTCGTAGTTGACACTCTGGTCCAGCTGAAATGTAGCGAAATAAAAAATAAGTTGGATCAGTGGCTTCTGGGAATTGGTCTTACCAAATATCTCAAAGTTTGTTCGTCCCAAACAGTCTCTAAAACGTCATCAGAAATAGGATGCTCAAAGGTGCGGGTTCTGGTTACTTCTTTGCCGTTTTCCTGAAAAAAATAGCGTGTTTTAGAATAAAGATATGCACATATATTGATATTTAAACAAACATTATTTTCTAGACAAGAAGTACTCCCAATATACAGGGATATTTTCACGCTATTGGTTCGTTGCTGAGTGATTTGTATCATATGCGTTAATATGATATGATAATTTTTTGAGGGGAATAGTCACGTATAAAAATAAAAATATTAATTACTTCTATGAGGGATCTATCGACGGATACAATTATTATCTAAGCTTTATTTCATCCGATTTCATGAAAGATTTTGATGAACTTAAAAATCAGCTACTTATTCAATATACATTGATACATCTGGATCGAAGATCAAGAAGCTCAAAGAAATTAAATATTTTTATATATTCAATTTCGGAAAGTCTTTATCTTTAATAAGGACCTTCATTTGAAGAATTATGTAAAAAACAGACAACAATGTTGATGTTTAAGAAATGGAAAAGAAACGAAATTATTCGGGGGTTAGAAGAAATGAAAAATTCGAATCTTTGATATGATTTTATCGCAATTTTCATTAGGCTTCCCTAGTTTTATAAATATTATGTTTGAGAATATTTATTTATTTCGAGAATTTTATTTGTTCTTAATATTTATGGCAAGAGTTGACTCTTCTTCTTGACACCTTCTCGGGGTTCTAGCTGAACAATGAATTAATTCGAGAAAAATAATTTTTCGAAAACAATTTCAACACCCTGTATATCGCAAATATAGCAAAAACCATCTTCATACGAACTTTTTGACTTCATTCATAGATTGATCTCCCTGAATATTTATATTCAATTGGAAAAACCCCTTTTTAATCCGAGTTGCATGAAAATACGTCGATAAGTTCTAGAGAATATTATTTTAAAATTTCAACCCCAAATTTTCAACCCTTAATGTCATCCTGTTAGCTTTTTTCGTAAATCAAGCAAAAATGTCCAACAGAATCAATATCGGCAAAATACATTCCCGCAGATATGTACCTCGGTTAGGAAACAACCTGTATATCAAAATGTAAACTGATTTGTCACTGCATAATTCCAAAGGATTATAATTGAAGAAAATATTAAATCAAAATGAGGGAAATTGCTGATAATAAATGAGTGTGTTAAATTTACCTTGGTTTTTTACCCAAAAAAGCTTTAGCTAACCATTATTCGATTTGAGAAAATATATATTTAACTGCAGAATATATTGAATGAGGTTCATCAACCTATAAAAAGTATAATGCATAATATAGGTCGATTATTTCGATCGCAAAGCTAAACTAGGTAACTTATAATGAACACGGATTTGTAACGAAAATAAAGCAAGTTTAAAAATATTACAGTGGGGAATGCTCATTGCAAGCTTGATAGGAACCCGGAAATATCGGCAACTTTAAAAGGTGACGAGGCGAGGAACAATTGGACCAACTACATACACTTCACTCCTCCCAGATGTGAATCTAGATTCATCGACATTGCAACGTATGAAAAATACTGCAAATTCCTCGTGGGTTCATTGGATTTGTGTGTTTATCCGAATACATGCAGGTTTTTACATTTAAACAATTGGAGGCTTCATTTTAAATATTGCTAATTTGACAGCTGCAATATTCAGAACTGTCATAAATTGGCAGGTGACAAATGGAAACTGCCATTAATAAAATTGGTTCAAGCACGGACGTAAAGTCAGTTCTATTGACTATTCTCCTGCATTGGACAGTGTTAATCGAATTCACCATGGTAAATTCGATTAAGACTGACCAATACAGGAGAATGTGACCCAATTTTTTGTTTGGTAATTTTTTTGAAATTTTCTTGGGCTATGGTTCTTACAAAATTTCAAACACGTCTTTATGTCGATATTCTACAACTAGTTACCAAGCTTCGATTCGATCGAGTCTATATTTTCTGAGTTATCGAGGAAATAATATTCCAGGTGGGTGCAACCCCGAAACCGTTCGACGGATTATACCCAAAAACGAACCTAACTCTTCCATTCGGATGCGCAACCTACCCTGAAAATTGCAAGTCCCTATCTATTTCCGTTCGAAAGTTATCGAGGCAACAGTCACCCATCTACCTACTGAACTCACGGATCTACAACAATATAGATCCGACTTGGAACTTGGCAGAAGAGTTAGGTTCTGAAGGTTCTCGCAAAATTTCAGCAATGTCGGAGGAATAGTTACTGATATATAGAATTTGTTCGATGATTTTTAATGATTTTTCTAAAGATTTTCTAGTGATTCGATCCTCACGAAATTTCACAAGAATTTTTGCGTTGATATTCTATAGGGTGACCAGAGGTCCGTCATTCGTACATATAATATAATATATGTTTTTTTTAGTGTGCACAGGTCCGTCCGTCATGGGACTTGGATTGATCTGGTCACCCTATTTTTCGAGTTATTTAGGAAATAGCAACCAAATTTGAGATGGTTATAACTCAAAAACCGTTAGATCGATTATGCCTATAAATGAACTGAAATGTCGCATTCAGATGCACAACCTAACCTGAAAATTTCAAGTCGCTATCTCTTTCCGTTCTCAGGTTATCGTGACATAAAAAATATTTTTTAATAATTTTTTTCAAATTTTATAGTGATACGAATCTCACAAAATATACAAATCTGACACAATTAAAACTCGGTGATTACTGGTAGAATGCCGACCCACTACTTTTCGCGGAATTTCGTGAATATCGTATCCTATAGAGTTACTTCATTGAGGCGTAAGTTTTTTCGTATTTCAATTTCAACAGAATACATAAATGAAAGAATTTGAAATTATGTGATCATAGATTCTCTCGTTACTGGAATATGTAATTAAAATGGTATTGAATGTATTCATATATAAAAGCACCGGTATATATCGATGGTAGATTCGATAAATAAGGTCCAACAGAGTTGAATAGACAATAGAACATGCGCGTAAAAGCTCCCGACTTCACGTCAGTGCTTGAACCAATTTTTGATCCTCCTAGGAGTCTGTTTCCTATGAAATTTTTCCTTCGGGGATATAACGCTAACCCACATTCATCATTCAATTATTATTATTCTCATGACAACTTGAGAACAGCAAGGGATAGCGATTTTCAACTTTCAGGGTAGGTTACGCATCCGAATGCAACATTTGTGTTCGTTAAAACGCATAATCGGCCAAACGTTTTTGGTGTTATACCCATATGAAAATTTGTCGTTATTAACAGTTTCATGCTTCAATAAGAATCCTATGATTCGGAGGAGTTTATAGTTTTTTTACGAGGGCAGAAAGATTAATTGTTTCTGAGTTTATTTATATGTCGATAGGGATAATTGATATGTAGACTAATTAACGAAATAAATACACTATTGATATTCCTGAATACATCGATATTCATGGATAATACAAACTCAAAATATTCGAATAAATATTCAATGAATATTCGAATGAATAGTCATGAATATTTGTTTGAATGAATTATTCGAATAATCGAATGAATATTGGTATACAAAAAGTGGGAAAGCCCGTGGGCTTTGGCGCTCTTGTTCAAACTTTGACAAATCATATCTCCGAAAGTATTGGTTCTCAGAGTTGGGAATTATATCAATGGATTCTTATGATAGAACTGCATCATGAAATGAATTAAATTCAAACACCATAAAAGAATTAAAATTCAACAAGAGAGCGAATAATTATTAATCCAAAATCAACAGACCAATTCTACCCCAATAACGAACTTATCCGAGATATTCATTCCTCAAATCTATTATGAAAATTATATTATATCTATTGAAACTTAGCCAATATTCCAGTTTTGTTCTTACTGGAGATATTCTGAACCCAATTTGATTAACTTGACAAAGTATATGTTTCCATCATCATCATCATCATCGTATGGATTAACATCATCATATGGATGATCCAAGAGCTACCTATCATAGCTGAGGTTATTCTATTGGTCATTTTGCATTCAATCATACTTTGTTTGACATGTCTTTTATCTGTAGATGAGATGACAATGATGAAATGTATGAACACAGATGAAATTCATAGATTCGGACGTTAATTTTCGATACAATATCCTGTGAAATTATGTGAGTTACGATTTAATATTGAAATTTTGAAAAATCATATCTCCGAAAGTATTAATTTTTTAGAGTAGAAAATGATATCAATGGATTCTTATGATAAAACTGCATCTTGAAAATTTTATTCGAAATTTGTAATGAAAAAAAAAACTGTTTTTTTCGTTGCTCCGAAACCATCCGGCCGATTTTGCCAAAAACGAACTTAACCGAGATATTTATCTCCCAAACCTACTCTGAAAATTCGTGTCTAAGGCCGGACAGAATCGATTTTGACCACGGATTCTTGATCAGTGAGTCGAACCAAATCGATTAAGACCATTTTCATCGAAAAATTCGAAAATTACAGACATTTGGGCAAATTGATAAGCACTCTGTTCCGAGGAACCAGAGCGCCACAAAGGGACGAAGTCTCAACCATAATGTATAGAACAAAATCACCGAAATCTATGTGAAATGTGAACCAATGATTCCAAATATAAAAAAATATAAATAAATAAATTAAGTAGTATAAAATAATATTTAATTATAACATTCATTTTATCCGATTCAAAATTCAAGTTGGACATACCTAATCGCGCGAAAACTATATTGTGTAACGCGAAAGTAATCAGACATTTTTCATCACTGTCTTTCAACTACGGAACCCTAAAAAGTACTCACAATAATGTTGTACAGAAGAACGGTCGTCCACTTCCAAATCCGGCGAAATTTCACACGACAAACTTACAACTTTCTGAACTTACGATACCGACGGTACATCACTCCACAATGGGCGGTTTTTCGGAAAAGGGGAAAAACGCGAATTCGCTTGCGGCGGTAATTGGGAAAAATCCGTCCGAGAATAAATCGCGAACGCGCACGCGCGCTTCATCCACGGAAGAACGACGGTCGAGACGCCTATTTTGGTGCGACCGGCGTCAGTCGAGTTATGTTATCTATGAGTCGAGTGCTACATGAATTGGCTCTAGGACCAACGAAAATATAAATATTTGGATGCGTCGTTATGGGGATAGTATAAATATAAATATGATAGTATTAGGAAGTTTTTCCGTAGGAACTGTCTGAACGGCGACTGGCGCGAAAGTAACTGCGATGTTTTGAATTTTTCTCAAGTTCGTTGTTGTATGGTTAATTTTCATCATTTGTTTGTACATTTTGAGAAAAATTGGTTCAAGCAATGACGTGGTAAATTCGATTAAAAGTGTCCAATACAGGAGAATGGACAATAGAACATACACGCAAAAGCTCCTGACTTCACGTCAGTGAATTTTTTTTTCGTGAAGTCAGGATAGAAAGCAATGATGAAAAAATTAACACATTATTGTCATTTTTTTTTAAGCAACAAATTTCAAATTCAATTTTTATATGAGGTGCAGTTTCACCATTAAAATCCATCGATATCATTTTCAACTCCAACAAGCTAATACTTTCGGAGATATGATTTTTCGAAATTTCAATAATTAAGCGTACCTACTTCTATGTTTTCACATAATGTTATAATTATTCTATCTAAGCTTCATTATATGATCTGTGTTCATACTCGTACATTTCATCCTGTTCTATAAGAGAGAGTCAAATTCATTTCAGCTATTTTAATTTGATTTCTTCCATGGTGCAGTTCTCATTCTCAGATTGCTCATTTAATCTTTATAAATAAACTATTATTTGAATTGAATTTCCTTTAGGATGCAGTTCTATCATACGAATACATTGATATAATTCCCAACTCTGAGAAACCAATACTTTCAGAGATATAATTTGTCTGTTTGAACTAGAGCGCCAGAAAGCTCCTGTCCACAGAGTTTGAACCCATTTATTTATAAAGGTTTTTTTGCAACAGACCAAGTAGATAGACTTTGTCCGAAAGCTCGATAGGTATATTATAATACACATAATTTTATTTCTGCGTTTTAATGTTCTACAATTGTCAAAAAGTTTTGTGCAAATGCTGCATGACGGAGGAAATCATAATAATTGAGTTAGTAAATATTTCAGTATCGTAATGAGTTCATTCCAGCACTAAAAACAGTGCTGGAATGAAATAATTCCCGCATTGTTTCTAGTTATATTTTTCGTTTAGTGGTAGTCAGCACTGACATTCGATCCTATCAAATTTCAACACACGTCAATTATTGTCAATATGAGTTAATCTGGATAAGGTGAAATAACAGTTGAGAGGAAAGGTTTTATTTTCATAAAAAAATAAGGTACTAGAGATTTCCTTCTTGCAAATTTTGAATCATTCATGATATTAGGAAACTGTTCAATCTGATCTCCATGCTCTACGTACAATTCAAATTCCATGATCTGTCAACTTCCGTAACAGTCACACCAACTGCCAAGATACAATACAAAAGTCACTACAATCCTAATTTTTCATTAAATTTCAACAGTATTTTACAAAACTTGCCTGAAATAGAGAAAATATCGTCTAATACTCGTTGCAGAAGGCATTTCCAACACTCATGCGTACGAAAACTCGCTCCTTCGTCGCTCGTTTTCGAATTTCGCATTCGTGTTTAAATATCAGCCCATTCTGCAACTTGTTTTAGAATATACTATTCTTAAACAAATACATTGAATTTCAAGCATCAGATGATACAAATTTGCTTAATACGCAATACGGATTAAATTAAGAGTTATCTGTGTTCAACCTGTGAAGGAAGTGAAAGCGTGTATCAGCACATTGTAAAATCTTTAAACGCTAACTTTTGAAAAAAGTGTTTCATTTGATGACAGGAATCTATGGTTAAAATTACTATCCAACTTAAAGAAAGTACTTGTGATTCTGGGAAGGTGAGAAGTTCGCCGGGTCAGCTGGTATTATTATGAAAAGAAAGCATCTCCGTCTTAAACTTCGAACACTACGGACATTTGGGCAAAGTTAAAGCGAGTAAAAATCTAAAAAAATTGTTTTAACAACCGCGGGCTGCGCAACAAAGCATTAGGCGTTCAATCCTGGAAATAAATTTTGGGCAGAGATCAACGATAGATAAAACAATGACCCTGCACCTTCGTCAACAGTAAACAAAACATCCATTCAGGAACGCGGAAGTTTGAATTTTCCATTTCGGACGAGCCAAAATTTGACACGAAAATTACATTTAATTACATTCATATACAAAACACACCGAAAGGTCGTTTTTGTTGTTGTGGAGAATAAAGCGGTATATGTTAGCGGCTTATTCTAAATATACCGAAAGTCTTAACCGAGTATTTTGCGCATTCTACTGTTTTTGCGACGGGGGAAACAGTACCGTCGACCCGATCTGTCAACAAGGAAAACTTACGACCTCTGTATGAACCATTGCTTAGAAATAGACTTAATAAAGAAACTGTTATGGATATGGAACCTTTGTTAATCTACTAAAGATGTTTGTTTACTGTGAGAAGGTCAATTGGTCTTGAAACAACGACGACTAGCCTCGTTAATCTAAAGTCGTCTTCAGGGTTTTACAATGGTTTCTCAGAGTTGGGAATTATATCGATGGATTCCTATGATAGAAATGCATCATGAAAGAAATTAAATTAAAAAAACGTGTCGTTAAAAAAAATGCTTAAAAAATTTAAAATTTAATAGTTCATACCACTAACACATTCTTTTCTGTATTATGAACCTTAACTCAAGAAAAAATGATTGATACACAAATGTAGATCCATATTTCAGTATTTTTTGCTAGCAATATTATGAAAATACTGTATATTGGGACATGTCTCACTACTTAAGGAAGTAAAAGGTAATATTAAGCTCAGTGGTCAACGAACAGTAATTTCTTTTGATGATTCCATTATGATCTTCTTTCCTATTGCCTCCATAAACTACATCAAAACATTCTTGTATATATTCACAAATTCAAGAATCGAATTTTTGCTTTCCAAGAGAAAATAACAACTATGATTTGACAATCTCTTATAGCTAGAAAAGATGACATTCATGAATAGTGATCACAGACAGATTCTGTGTTCACATTCTGTGAATACATAGAACTTACGATTTATTATTGAAACTTTGAAACATCATATCTCCGAAAGTATTAGCTTGTTAGAGTTGAAAATGATAACAATGGATTCTTATGATGAAACTGCATCTTAAAAGAATTTAAATTCAAAAGTTGTAATGTAATAATTAATTTTTTTTTCTATTAGACCGATTTAGCCAAATAACGAACTTAACCGAGATATTTATCCCTCAAACCTACTTTGAAAATTTCAACTGTCTAGCTCATTCCGTTCGAGAGTTATCGTGTTAACGGCCAGACGGCCGGACAGAATCGATTTCGACCACGGATTCTTGATCAGTGAGTCGAACCAAATCGTTTAAGACCATTTTCAGCCAAAAATTCGAAAATTATAGACATTTGGGCAAATTGATAAGCACTCTGTTCCGAGGAACAAGAGCGCCAAAAATAGGGTAGCGAGTATTCAATATAGATATATTTTTTTTAGCAACCCCTACTTAGATACCTACAGCTTTCTAAAGATGGCGCCAAAAAAGCAATTTTTAATTTTTGCGTGCATGTTCTGGGGAAAGCGTCCTATCATTTTGCCCGAATGTATGTAATTTTCGATTTTTTTGCCGAAAATGGTCTTAAACGATTGGGTTCGACTTACTGATGGAGAATTCGAGGTCAAATTTGATTCTGTCCGGCCGTCCGTTGCTACGATGATATACGAACCGAAAGAGATAGCGACTTGAAATTTTCAGGGTAGGTGGCGCGTATGAATGCGACGGTCAAGTTCGTTAATGGGCATCAGCTCAACGGTTTACGAGTACTAATTTCGTTTTCAACCAATACAGATCCGATCGAATGGAAACTAGCTGATAACTAGCTGTAGAATACTGACGCAAAGACGTATGTGAAATCTTGTGAGGAACATATCACTAGAAAATTGAAGAGTTCGTTAATAGGTATAATCGGCCGAACGGTTTTTCATCTGAAATTTTGTTGTTATTTCCTCAATAACTCAAAAATTACGACTCCTTTGGTGAGGATCGTATCACTAGAATATTAAACAAAATCATTTCAAAAATTCCATATATCAGAAACTATTCGTCCGACATCACTGAAATTTTGCGAGAGGCTACAAAACCTAAATTTACAGCCAAGTTCCATATTTAAATACGATTGAATTTTTATTATTGGAGATACGAGCAGCTTTGTGCGGATTCAGTAGCCGGATGGGTGACCGTTTCCACGATAACTTTCGAACGGAAAGAGACAGCGATTTTCAGGGTGGTTACGCGGCTGAAGTTGAGTTCATTCTTGGGCATAATCGGCCAAACAGTTTCGGAGTTATAGCCCTCTGGCCTATTCTTTTCTCTATAACTCAAAATGTACAGATCTGATTAAATTGAAACTCGGTAAGTAGTTGTAGAATATCGATACCGGGTCGTATGCGAAATTTCGTGAGAATCGTATCACTAGAAATTAGAAAAAAAACGACATGCAATCTTCAAAGTAGGTCTCGCATCTATTTGAGTTCGTTAATAGGCATAATCGGCCAAAAAGTTTTGGAATTTCACCGAACTGAAATTTTGTTTTCATTTCCTCTATAACTCAAAATATACAATTTCTATCCAATTAAAACTCGCTAATTACTTGTAGAATGCCGATGCGCTGATATTCTAGGAATTTCGTGAATATCGTAGGTATAACTAGAAAAAAATAATTTTTATCATTTCTCGGCTCTTCTAGCGCAGTGAACAAAGCCGATGATTTTATGATTTGAAGCTGGAAAAGAACCATTTGGAGACGACAATTAATTTTTTTTAATTTGTGTCACCTCATTATCAAAACATCTAGATTTGTCTCAAGTTAATGAGTAAATAACTTGCATGTGGAAATACATTTTGTCTTAATTATTTTTTTCTGCTCTTTCCAAATTTGGATTATTTTCTCCACCGAAACCTACTAATTGTTTATTTTAAGGCCAGGTCTGGAATAACACTTTTTTTGATATGATAATATACACCTTTGTGGACAAAGAATATATGAACCATATACAGGGTGTCCCAAAAATACCACGCGAAAGTGACACTGGAGATAGATTGGCATTAGGTCTATCAGATAGCATCAACATGACCTCAGTAAAAGTCCGCTGGTTTTCGAGATATCACCACTGTTGCGTCCCATGACTTCACATGTTGGGAAGCGCTCATTTGTATTTCTAAACAAAGCAGCTCGCTTGTAAAACTTAAATGTTTTGGGTTAACTGGTTTATTTTTGCATGGGTGGTCTCACCCTTGAAATTAATATTTTCCACGAAAAGATAATTGCAAGTAAAATATCTTGTAATACTTCAACCCTTGTAGAAGTATTTATGACCTATTTCCTGTGAAATATTGATAAAATGCATACAACAACTAACACATGCCAGAGCTGTGAGTCCTTTGTCTAGATTCTAACCCATACAAAAATCTAGAATTTTCCGATTAGATCGCCACGGCTTTGGCTGTTCACTAAATCGAGGGCGTAGATTCCGAATCTGTAATTAGTTTTTTCGTATCTCGATTAATTTTGGTAATATGGCGAAAAATCCGACTGATTAGTCCATTTTCCGGAGGTAGGGCCAGAAATTTTCTTCATTGCTCCGAAACTAATCGAGATACGGAAAATCTAATTACAGATTCGTGATCTGCGTGCCCGATTTAGTGAATAACCAAAGCCGCGTCGACCTAATCGGAAAATTGTAGATTTTTGTATGTGTTGGATACTAGAGAAAACTTTTTGGCGTTTGACGGATTCGCTCATTACCTAATATTATCCGAACGGATAGAGATACAGAAAAAATAGATACATAAATCTAAACGTCGTCCACCGACCAATAATCGAGGAAAATTTGGTTATTGAGATGTGAAAATCATAGAATTGGGACGGGAAAGAAGAATTTTCCTCCGATTCCGGGTCAAAAATATTTCTAAGTGCCGACCCAAAAAATTTTTTTCATGGTATAACGATACGGAGCTCGTGTCTAATTAAATCGAGGTCGCTGATCACGAATATGCAATTAGTTTTTCCCTAAGTGGCGTACTTTGGGAAAATTTTCACTTAATATGATATAATAAGATAAAATTGACGAAAATAGGTCAATTTTCGAACTTTCCACCACCCAAAAAAATCGGAGTAGGGTGTTGCTGATTTTTTACGTCATATTTGAATCCTTTATCTATCGAATCATCCGAACAATAAATGTCCAGGTCGTACGCTTCGGAAATTATGGTTTTTTTCCCGAGGGTCTATTTTTCGGAAAATTCTTTCCGCGATATATTCTCGGAAAATTTCTGTAATAAATATCTGATGGTAGATTCGGAATCTACGGCCCCGAATCTATAAGAATAAGTACCCGTTTCATAGTTTTGCGTCAAAAAATTTTTCTCGAAAAATGGGATTTTTTTAAGGCTAATGTATTAAAAAATTGCCAAAATTCGACCGGTCTCCGATTTCGATGCAAATTACGTCAATTACTAATTCGGGGCCGTAGATTACGAATATATGATCGGATTTTTCATTAGAGAATTTTCCGCGGAAATACCGCGAAATGAGTTTTCCGAAAAACAGACCCTTGGGAAAAAAATCATAATTTCCGAATAGTACGGCCTGGACATTTTCTGTTTGGATTATTCAGTAGATAAAGGATCCATATATGACGGCAAAAATCAACAACACCTTACTCCGATTTTTATGGGCGGTGTGAACTTCCAAAATTGACCTATTTTCGTCCATTTTTTCACTCTAAGTGAAAAATTTCATAAAGTACGCCACTTAAGGAAAAACTAATTGCATATTCGTGATCAGCGACCTCGATTTAATTAGACACGAGCTCCGTATCGATATACCATGAAAACTGGAGATTTTTAAAAAATACACAAAAGTGGTGATATCTCGAAAACCAGCGGACTTTTACTGAGGTCATGTTGATGCTATCTGATAGACCTAATGCCAATCTATCTCCAGTGTCACTTTCGCGTGGTATTTTTGGGACACCCTGTATAACAAAAATGTATAAGGTGGTTCATAAGATTTGATAACTTGAAAAAATGGGGAAAATTAATAGATCACCCTTTATCATGGTAATGAAGAACGATACACCCATAAAATATAGGTTATGTAGTAGGACCTCGGTGTCCTTCATCTACCTTTACTGTTCTCATTTTCCCAAGAATCACCCTGTATAATAATACAATAGTTCAGCTAATAAAAAAATTCATGTGTGAAATGTTTACAGTCTGGATTCTTCCAGAACTCATCTCTCCATATTCCGTAGCAACGGTATATAAAAATAGTAGAAATTTTCACTCTTACATGTGTTTTTTTTCCAATTAGAAGAAAAGGCGGGGAAGGACATTTTCAAAGTGATAGATGAGACTCTTGACACAGGGGTGTATCAAGTGCAGCTTATCACAAACATCAAATACATTCACTGGGGCAATAGAGTATAATCGAAAAATTTCTATTTCTGTTGCAGTGTCACTCTAAAATTAGACGACTTCAACATATACCGATATAATTAATGTTCATATGCGGTATTGAATTCGAGTGGAACAGACAACTATGTATTTATTGCTTTATACGTTTTCGAAATTTGATGATACTTTCGGTTTATTACCTATATTCTCGAATAATAATACAACTTCATCGTATTACGTTTCTAGGGAATGAAATTCGTAATATTTTTCGTTTTATGCTCAATTAAATTGGGAAATTTTAGCCTGGAAATGATTATTTTTGCAGTGATTTTAGATTGCAATTCTCTGGAAATCTTCATTTCTCTTTGATGTCGTGAAGTTCCTAATTTTTTGTTACGATTTAGTTGAATAATAATTAATGATTTTTGTTGATATTTACTTTACCAAAAATGGTACGCCGTACAGACAAATCGAAAAACACTTTTTTTTAACAAATTGATATTTCATTTTAATTTTATTGTGAATATCTATGCGAATTGAATACTATGCTTCATCCACAGCGATTAGTTCTTTCTTAAATAATCTCGAATAATTGTTTGAATTTGGATTGTTACCGTGGACTGCTATAAATAATAAAATTTTATCTTAATATCTCTAGTCATTTGGCAACAAATCTTCCTTGCGCGCATGTTCTGGGAAACATCGCGTTATCATTTTGCCCAAATGTCTTGAATTTTCGAATTTTTTGCTGAAAATGGTATCAAACGACTGGGTTTGACTCCCTGATGAAAAATTCGAGGTCAAATTGGATTCTGTTCGGCCGGCCGTTGCCACGATAACTTGAGATCGGAAAAAGATTGCGACTTGAAGTAGGTGGCACGTCCCAATACGACGGACAAGCAATATAAATCCTATCGAATTAAAAAAAAATAATTAAAATATACTTTTCATGTCACGATAACCTGAGAACGGAAAGAGATAGCTACTTGCAATTTTTAGGTTAGGTTGTGCATCGGAATGCGACATTTGAGTTTATTTAAAGGCATAATCGACCAAACGGTTTTGGAGTTTTCCCACCTGGAACATTATTTTCTTGATAACTCAGAAAATACAATCCCGATCGAATTGAAGCTTGCTAACTAGTTGTAGAATATCGACATAAAGACGGGTGTGAAATTTTGTGAGAACCGTACCACTAGAAAATTTTTTAAAAATTACGAAATAATATTATGTATCTCGCGATAACTTGAGAATGGAAAGAGATAGCGATACTTGCAATTTTCAGGGTAGGTTGTTCATCCGAATGCGACATTTCAGTTCGTTAATTGGCCTAATCGACCAAATTGTTTTGGAGTTATAATCATCTGAAATGTTGTTCTTATTTCCTCTATAACTCAAAATATACAAATCTGATCCAATTAAAACTCTGTGCTTACTTGTAGAATGCCGACCCAATAATTTTCACGGAATTTCGTAAATATCGTATTCTGCAGTTAATTGAAGGGTAAGTTTTTTCGTATTTCAATTCCAATAGAATACATATGTCAGAATTAAAAATTCTGTGGTCATAGACGATTCTCCACTAAAATATGCCATTAAAATTGTATTGAATGTATTCATATTTTGTATAAGCTGAGAGAACGGTATATATCATTGCTAAATTCGTAGTAGAGTGTCCAATAGAGGTGAGTAGACAATAGAACATGAGCCAAAAGCTCCTGACCTCACGTCAGTGCTTGAACCAATTTTTTCTAGTCAAAATTGAACTTCTGTATTTTTGCTTGAGAACTTACACTCTGGCAATCTCTCAGTGTGACAAATTTCAGAATAATATTCGAAAACAAATAATTCTGAGAATTTTCGCTTAGTGTCTGATGAAGAAGTCTTATTTAGGCCCACTTTGCATAAAAGTTGTTTTATGTTTGGTCTTGTTTCGTTACTATTTATTAGTCAACATTTTTCTAAGTATAGATATATTGCTTCTGACAAGTATCTAGTGTTAATTACGCAGAAATAATTTCAAAACAATTAAAATTTCGAAGAGTTTGTTAGAGAAAACCCAGAAAAATCTATTAGAAACTCCATATATCTCTAAACGAAAATCGTTTTTAATAAAATGACGATACTGCAGTTTCCTAAGAGATATAATTCGGTTCTGATATATTATTAAATTATCATTAGAAATGACAAAAGCAGAGGAATAAGTCCTATTATACTCAACATATAAATGCATACAAAAACAAAAAGTTCACTGTTAAAAAAAAATTATTTATTTTAATCAACATTAATCGAACGATGTTCGAAAAAATTCAATTCGAGCTTATCTGAGAATCAGTTTGGAATTTATTACCGCTATATTTCTTCTTATTCCATAAATACCTACACTTAATATCTATAGACAACTGTTTCGCGAATTTTGTAATCACTGCAGGTATTTTTATTTTCGGCCGGCTAGCGAAGCCAATGTAGAAATACAGAAATTCTTGGAATGTCCGTTGCATCTATTATTGTGGACTAACACACTCCCAGTCTTCCAGCTATGCTAATATGTTGAATGACATTGCGCCAGTTCGGCACTACTCCAATATAGAAGAAAAGAAATTATAAAAGCAAAAGATTCTACTTATACAGGGTGAGTCTTTGACCACTGCATTAATTTTAACCAAAGATTCCTCTCATCAAATGAAACACTTTTTTCATTTAACATTTATCCAGATTCCGCTCAGGTAAAAAGTTACAAGCGTTTAAAGATTTCACAATGTGCTAATACACTCCCGCATATAAATTATCTATGACATTGTTGGCGGACGAGAATAAGGCATGGTAACGTGGTTTACAGCTTGATTCGGGATTCCAACGCTCAGGGACGGATCCATAAAAGTAGTGAAATTTCTGGAGTTTTCCATTTTAAAACATTCAATGAAGACTATCTCGAAAACGGTGCGTTTGAGGAGAAATGATGAAGAATAATATAATGTTCTAAATCGATGGAATATTCTTGAAATGACTCAAGAAAAACTTTATATGCTTTCTTTATGCTAATTTCGATTAGTTTCATGAATCCACTAGTCCATAACTAGAAAACCAGTAGAAGTCGAAAATAACTAATATTTGGAAAATATGTATCATAGTTATAGGAAACTTTACGCCAACATTCATTTTATTCGAAAAAAGGATGTCAAAGCTACAAAATAAAAACTGATATTTTTTCAAAATTTCAACAGCCTGTATATTTTTACCTGAGCTGAATTTGGAAAAATGTTAAATGAAAAAAGTGTTTCATTTGATGAGAGGAATCTTTGGTTAAAATTAATGCAGTGGTCAAAGACTCACCCTGTATGTAAATGCATACGATATACATCAAAATTCGGAGAAAATTTGCTCTTCGGCATTCTACAAGTAATTATCGAGTTTTAATTTGATCGGATTTGTATATTTTGGACTATAGAGCCAATAACAACAAAAATATTCAGATGTGTGGGTATAACTACCAAACATTTGGCAAATTATACCTACTAACGAACTCAAATGTTGCATTCGGATGCGCAACCTACTCTGAAAATTGCAAGTCGCTATCTCTTTCCGTTCTCAAGTTATCGTGAGGTGCACAATATTTTTTCATAATTTTTTTTAAATTTTCTACTGATACGATCGTCACCAAATTTCACATAGGTCTTTATGTCGGTTTTCCATAACTAGTTACCAAGTTTTAATTCGATCGGATTTGCATTTTTTGAGGTATCGAGAAAATAATATCCCAGATGTGTATAACTCCGAAACCGTTGAGCCGATTATGCCCAACAACAAACTTAACTGTCCCATTCGGATGAGCAACCTACCCTGAAGATTAAAAGTCGTTATCTCTTTCCGTTCAAAAATTATCGTGGCAACGGTCACCCACCCAGCTATTCAACTCACACAAGGCTGCTGTTATCGCCAACAATATGAATCCGATCGTTTCTAAACTTGGAACTTGACTGTAGAAGTAAGTTTTGAAGGTTCGCGCAAAATTTCAGCGATTTTGGACGGATAGTTTCTGAGATATGGACTTTTTTTCAATGATTTTCAATAATTTTTTTTTAAATTTCTGGTGATACGATCCCCACAAAATTTCACATACGTCTTTATGTCGGTATTCTACAAAAAGTTACCAAGTTTCAATTTGATCGGATCTGTATTGGTTAAAAATAAAATTTGTACTCGGAAACCGTTGGGCAAATTGATAGCACGCTGTTCCCCAGAACATGCGCGCAAAAAGTTGGGAATGCACTGTCAGACCGCTTTAGCGGGCTTGTTCAATGTCATAGCCACCTATCCAGGTTCTGAAGCCGCCCAAGGCTGTTTGGCTTCCAAGGAAAAAATATTATTTTCACAATATTTCCAGCAATATTGATCCGATCGAGTTCAAATTCAGGATTTGGCTTCGGAAAAAGGTTCTGAAGGTGTTTCCAAAATTTCAGGAATATCTAAACTGTGCTATAAGTCAAAAAATAACCAGGAAATTCTATGAAATCATGAATGGTTGTTATTTAATTCAACCTAAGAACATAGAACTATGCTCTAAGAATTCAACTAATCAGTTATCATATTTCATTTTCTGAATTTTTAAAATATTCTCTCCAATTCATTAAAAATACGTCTAATATATCATGTTATAGGCATTTCGAGTCTGTATTGTGTTTAAATATCGATTTCAAATCAACTTTACAAATAAAAGCTTCATTCAGTCGAGGGTTTCAGGGTAGGTTGCGCATCCCCGCAAATTTTGTGAGGACGGTACCAGAAAATTTGAAAGAAATCACGAAAAAATATTTTGTATCTCACGATAACTTGAGAACGGAAAAAGATATCGACTTGCAATTTTCAGGGAACGTTGCGCATCTCAATGCGAAATTTAAGTTCGTTGATTGGCATAATCGACCAAATGGTTTTGGTGTTATACTCAACTGAAATTTTCCTCTTTAACTCTAAATATACAAATTGATCCAATTAATCCAATAGAATACGTCAGAATTCTGTGATCATAGATGATTATTTCGTAACTGAAGTCTGTCATTAAAATGGCATGAAATGTATTCACATATTATAAAAGCTGAGAAAACTGTATATATCGTTGCTAAATTCGTAGTAGAGTGTCCAATAGAGGTGAGTAGACAATAGAACATGCGCGCAAAAGCTCCTGACTTCATTTTAAACTCCTGATCACCTGACAACGGAATGCCTCGCCATCTCAAACCAACGCAAGGAATGCTTTGGGCAAGAAATCTGCAGGGGCTCCTTGAAGCCATCCCAGATACTGGAGTTCATCAGAACTCTGGAACTGGAAGGCGAGCTGTAGATGGTAATGACATCGACAGCTCTGAAGGGGGGCACAATAGACCTTAAGGTCGCAGTGCAACGTTACCCCCCTACAACAATATACAATATATACAAGCTCCTGACTTCACGTCAGTGCTTGAACTCATTTTTCTTATTAAGTTGTTCGACACTGCTATAGGTAAAAAACGTACGAATTACGAACCAAATATTACAAAAATGTATAGGGTGGTTCATGAATTATGATCCAATGAAAAAATGGGGAAAATTAATAAATCACCATGTATCTTGGTAGTGATAAAATATAGATTTCTTCCATGGTGCAGTGCTCATTTAATCTTGATAAATAAACTATTATTTGAATTGAATTTCCTTTATGATGCAGTTCTATCATAAGAATACATTGATAAAATTCTCAACTCTGAGAAACCAATACTTTCGGAGATATAATTGGTCTGTTTGAACTAGAGCGCCAGAAAGCTCCTGTACAGGGCTTGAACCAATTTTTTGGCGCTCTAGTTCCTCGGAACTGAGTGCTTATCAATTTGCCCAAATGTCTGTAATTTTCGAATTTTTCGATGAAAATGGTCTTAAACGATTTGGTTCGACTCACTGATCAAGAATCCGTGGTGGAAATTCATTCTGTCCGGCCGTCTGGCCGGCCGGCCGTAGGCACGATAACTCTCGAACGGAATGAGCTAGAGAGTTGAAATTTTCAGAGTAGGTTTAGGGGATGAATATCTCGGCTAAGTTCGTTACTGGGCAAAATCGGACAGAAGGTTTCGAGGTAATAACAAAAAAATTTTTTTTTCAAAACAAATTCCAAATTAAATTTTTTTTAATAAGCAGTTTTATCATAAGAATCCATTCATATCATTTTTAACTCTAACAAGCTAATACTTTCGAAGATATGATTTTTCAATGTAAATCGTATTTTACAGATTGATATAATTATTCTATGTATGAATTCTCATAATGTCAACTTGACAGAAGGGAATATTGTAACTTCAAAAATATTGGGGTTGAAATACTCGTATTTTAGCGATGCAACGGGGACCTCACCCGAAAATGTTTGAAAATATTATTTATTTATTACTCATCTTCTTTCATATTATTACTCATCTTCTTTCATACGAAACTTGTTTTTTTGGCGCTCTAGTTCCTCGGAACAGAGTGCTTATCAATTTGCCCAAGTGTCTGTAATTTTGGAATTTTTGGCTGAAAATGGTCTCAAACGATTTGGTTCGACTCACTGATCAAGAATCCGAGTGCGAAATCGATTCTGTCCGGCCAGCTGACTGGCCGTAGGCACGATAACTCTCGAACGAAAGGAGTTAGCGGATTGAAAATTGCAAGGTGGTTTTGGAGCGTAAATATCTCGGATAAGTTCGTTCGATCTATCTGAAATTTAGCATCAAATTGTAGAATCATGACCTTTATACGCATGTGAAGTTTTGTATTGACCAGATTACCGCAAAGTGTAAAAAAAAAAATTTTGAAAATTTAAAAAAAGTTTTTCCACAATAACTCTCGAACGGAATGAGCTAGGTAGTTGAAATTTTCAGAGTAGGTTAGGGAGATGAATATCTCGGTTAAGTTCGTTATTGGGCAAAATTGGCCAGATTTAATTTGATTTCTTCCATGGTGCAGTTCTCATTCTCATGATTGCTCATTTAATCTTGATAAATAAACTATTATTTGAATTGAGTTTCCTTTATGATGCAGCTCTATCATATGTATACATTGATATAATTCCCAACTCAGAGAAACCAATACTTTTGGAGATATAATTTGATATATAAGTTAAAATTGCATCTCATCTTCTAGGACCCTTTACTATATAAGCCGCGATAAATTCTGAATCATTTTCCTTGCTGCTGTACGTAATAAATTAAAAAGAAACCCAACAGAAATCTCGATATGAAACGGTCAACGACATCCTTTCATTAAAATCCCGGAAATGTTTACTTCAAACACGACCTCTTTTCTCCGGCATGGAAACGAAAAAAAGTAATTTCACCAAAATCTGGGTTACACCTTAAAAAAACGCCGTTTACAAAGTGCGCGTTGTATCCGCGAAATAGAGCGGTACCTCAAGCGCGCCCTTGAATATTTCGGACTTTCGTTATTTTCGTCCCGTTTTTACGCGCCTCTATTAATACCGGGGATAGTGCGTCGGATAATCCTATTTTCAAGTCTTCCATCTTTCTGTCCGTACAAATTCATGGTCATTGTTCGGACGTATGACAGTTTCGCGATATTGAAACGTCAACACGGTAGACAGGTGCTGGCTTTTTCGATGTAGTTGACGGATACGTGGTTGAAATTCGTTACGTTGTGCGGACTTTGGATCTCCGAAGGATTATCTTATATATAAAATTCTCGTCTTATATAAAATTCTCGTGTCACAATGTTCGTTCCCGTACTCCTCCGAAACGGCTTGACCGATTCTCATGAAATTTTGTGAGCATATTGAGTAGGTCTGAGAATCGGCCAACATCTATTTTTCATACCCCTAAGTGATAAGGTTCACCCTCAACAATTTTTTTTTTTAATTTTTGGACGAAATTTTTTGTTTTTATTTTTCTATAATGTGGCATTACAAAATACATACAACCCTAAATTTTCACCCTTCTATCACTAACCCCTATTTTATAATAGTCCTTTTAGTAATTAATCATTTTTCATCCCGCTCGATAACTAATCAATTATCACTTGGTAAGTTATCCCAGAGAAAGAGCTAATTAAAACCAAGTCGCCGTATTTTTTGTGAATGTTTTTCACTCTATTTCGATTAAAATTTCCCTGAGCTTATAGCAAAGCTAAAATTTTTTATTTATTTTTATTAAAGTATCAAGGCAGTTTATTCCTGCTATACTTAGTGCTAGATTTTTTAAAATTTCCGTGTCTTTCTGGATCAACACTCATTTGCCAGACTATACCGGTGTCACGTCCCAGTAAACAGCACGGAGTAGGGATGAGAATGAAGCCGGTCTCCTGTATTTCTCACCTTTTCTCACTTTTCTTAACCAGATACGTTTGAGTGGGTAGTTCGTATTCGCAATTGACCCGGTAGGTAGCGCCGCAATCGGGTTCTAGGTAGTTTTTAAAATTACGTGTTTGAGTGGGTCCCTGGATAACTTGGAAATTCAATTGTCCCGGCAGGAGGCGCTGCAATCGGGTTCTAGGTTTTTTTTAAGATTTTTCGCATTTGGAAATAAAATTGCAACCGCAATAACCGATTTGGCGCAGGCGAAGTTGCGTGGGTCAGCTAGTATAGATGTTATCTTTCGGAAAGGAGCTTTGACGCTCTTGTTCAAACTTTGACAAGTCATATCTCAGAGTTGGGAATGATATCAATGGATTCTTATGATAGAACTGCATCATAAAAGAAATTTAATTCAAATAATAGTTTATTTATCAAGATTAAATGAGCAATCTGCAATGATTTAACGTCGTGGAATGGGTTGTTGCAACTTACACTCGGTAAATAGTTTTCATAACTCGAAATACATAAGGAAAGTATAATTGAAATGTCTAGAGCAAGGCTGCAGACAATCATAGCAGATTGTCCATTTATTCCTGATATTTGAATAGGTAGAGGATTACGAACAAATTATTTTAATAGTTCAAAATATATTAATAAAATACTATCCTCTCTTCACAATTTAAAATTTAATAGTTCATACCACTAACGCATTCTTTTCTGAATTATGAACCTTAACTCAAGATAAAATGTTTGATACACAGATGTAGATCCATATTTCAGAATTTTTTTGCTACCAATATTATGAAAATACTGTATATAGGAGCATGTCTCACTACTTAAGGAAGTAAAAGGTAATATTAACCTCAGTGGTCAACGAACAGTAATTTCTTTTAATGATTGCATTATGTTCTTCTTTTCTCTTGCCTTCATAAACTACATCATTGAAATGATCCAATTCTAAATCGTCTGAAACATCATCCCCAATATTCATACATAAATTATTCAATATGTAATCAGTCAATATTATTCTCGGTTTCAAAACAGTCTTGTATACAGGGTGTCCCAAAAATACCACGCGAAAGTGACACTGGAGATAGATTGGCATTAGGTCTATCAGATAGCATCAACATGACCTCAGTAAAAGTCCGCTGGTTTTCGAGATATCACCACTTTTGTGTATTTTTTAAAAATCTCCAGTTTTCATGGTATATCGATACGGAGCTCGTGTCTAATTAAATCGAGGTCGCTGATCACGAATATGCAATTAGTTTTTCCCTAAGTGGCGTACTTTATGAAAATTTTCACTTAGAGTGAAAAAATGGACGAAAATAGGTCAATTTTGGAAGTTCACACTGCCCAAAAAAATCGGAGTAAGGTGTTGTTGATTTTTGCCGTCATATATGGATCCTTTATCTACTGAATAATCCAAACAAAAAATGTCCAGGCCGTACTATTCGGAAATTATGATTTTTTTCGAAAGGGTCTGTTTTTCGGAAAACTCATTTCGCGGTATTTCCGCGGAAAATTCTCTAATGAAAAATCCGATCATATATTCGTAATCTACGGCTCCGAATTAGTAAATGACGTAATTTGCATCGAAATCGGAGACCGGTCGAATTTTGGCAATTTTTTAATACATTAGCCTTAAAAAAATCCCATTTTTCGAGAAAATTTTTTTGACGCAAAACTATGAAACGGGTACTTATTCTTATAGATTCGGGGCCGTACATTCCGAATCAACCATCAGATATTTATTACAAAAATTTTCCGAGAAAATATCGCGGAAAGAATTTTCCGAAAAATAGACCCTCGGGAAAAAAATCATAATTTCCGAAGCGTACGACCTGGACATTTATTGTTCGGATGATTCGATAGATAAAAAATCCAAATATGACGTAAAAAATCAGCAACACCCTACTCCAATTTTTTTGAGTGGTGAAAAGTTCGAAAATTGACCTATTTTCGTCAATTTTATCACTTTAAGTGAAAATTTTCCCAAAGTACGCTACTTAGGGAAAAACTAATTGCATATTCGTGATCAGCGACCTCGATTTAATTAGACACGAGCTCCGTATCGATATACCATGAAAAAAATTTTTTGGGTCGGCACTTAGAAATATTTTTGACCCGGAATCGGAGGAAAATTCTTCTTTCCCGTCCCAAATCTATGATTTTCACATCTCAATAACCAAATTTTCCCCGATTATTTTTCGGTGGACGACGTTTACATTTATGTATCTATTTTTTCTGTATCTCTATCCGTTCGGAAAATATTAGGTAATGAGCGAATCCGTCAAACGCCAAAAAGTTTTCTCTAGTATCCAACACATACAAAAATCTACAATTTTCCGATTAGGTCGACGCGGCTTTGGTTATTCACTAAATCGGGCACGCAGATCACGAATCTGTAACTAGATTTTCGGTATCTCGATTAGTTTCGGAACAATGACGAAAAAAGTCGCAATTTCTGTCTCTACCTCCGGAAAATGGACTAATCAGTCGGATTTTTCGTCATATTACTAAAATTAATCGAGATACGGAAAAACTAATTACAGATTCGGAATCTACGCCCTCGATTTAGTGAATAGCCAAAGCGATCTAATCGGAAAATTCTAGATTTTTGTATCTGTTAGAATCTAGACAAAGGACTCACAGCTCTGGCAATGTGTTAGTTGTTGTATGCATTTTATCAATATTTCACAGGAAATAGGTCATAAATACTTCTACAAGGGTTGAAGTATTACAAGATATTTTACTTGCAATTATCTTTTCGTGGAAAATATTAATTTCAAGGGTGAGACCACCCATGCAAAAATAAACCAGTTAACCCAAAACATTTAAGTTTTACAAGCGAGCTGCTTTGTTTAGAAATACTATGAGCGCTTCCCAACATGTGAAGTCATGGGACGCAACAGTGGTGATATCTCGAAAACCAGCGGACTTTTACTGAGGTCATGTTGATGCTATCTGATAGACCTAATGCCAATCTATCTCCAGTGTCACTTTCACGTGGTATTTTTGGGACACCCTGTATATTCACAAATTCAAGAATCGGTTACTTGTTTTCCAAGAGAAAATATTTTCAAACTACGAATTGACAATCTCTAATAGCTAGAAAATATGACATTTATGAACAGTGAACACAGATTCTGTGTTCACATTATGTGAATACATAGAACTTACGATGTATTATTGAAATTTTGAAAAATCATATCTCCGAAAGTATTAGCTTCTTAGAGTTGAAAATGATAACAATGGATTCTTATGATGAAACTGCATCTTAAAAATTCAAAAGTTGTAATGTATAAAAAAATTTTTTTTTCCGTTACTCCGAAACTATTGTACCGATTTTTATCCCAATAACGAACTTATCCGAGATATTTATCCCTCAAACCTACTCTGAAAATTTCAACTGTCTAGCTCATTCCGTTCCAGAGTTATCGTGTTAATGCCCGGCCGGATGGCCAGACGGCCGGACAGAATGGATTTCGACCACGGATTCTTGATCAGTGAGTCAAACCAAATCGTTCAAGACCATTTTGAGCCAAAAATTCGTAAATTACAGACATTTGGGCAAATTGATAAGCACTCTGTTCCGAGAAACGAGAGCTCCAAAAACTAGTAATCTGTGCTGCGCATCGCTGTATATCGAAGCTCGTTGTGCTCACTAAAAATCCTCGAATCCCTCATTTATTTATGATAGATATTTATCATGAATTTCTAATACAATACAGTAGTAATATATTTATACCGAAGTAAAAAACAAATTATATGTATCCGCTATTCCACAAATGAACTGAAGAAAATCCATGTACCTAATAATGTGTTAAAAGTTGAAGGAGCGTTTAAGTTACCACACCTGGCTAGTTGACAAGAAATATGCAAATTATATTTCGAGTTCTGGCAAACTTTCGCAAAATAATTCATTTAATGAAGGCTCTTGAAATAATATACGTTATCATTTTACGTTGGCTCTAAAGAATTCATTATAACCTCCATTAATTTATTGTTCGTCATTAGAGAGCGCATTAAGAAATTGGTTCAAACCCTGTGGACAAGAGCTTTGGCGCTCTTGTTCAAACTTTGACAAATCATATCTTCGAAAGTATTGGTAAGAGTTGGGAATTATATCAATGGATTCTTATGATGAAACATCATAAAAGAAATTAAATTCAACAAGAGAGCCAAAAATTATTAATCCAAAGCCAATAGACCAATTCTACCCAACAACGAACCCATCCGAGATATTCATTCCTCAATTCTATGATGAACGATATATTCTTTCCTCAAATCCACTCTTAAAATTATATTATATCAATCGAAACTTTAGCCAATATTCCAGTTTTGTTTTTACTGGAGATATTCTGATCTCAATATTATTAACTTACCATTACCATTCCCATCATCATATGGATTAACCATGGGCCTTAAAATATCATCCAAAAAGTATGATATAATAAATATTATAATTCTCATAACTCTACGATTCCTGAAATGAATTTGACGTGTCATGTCTCAGGAAAATAAGTTGACATGTATCAACACAGATCATATTATAATAATTTATAGATAGAATAATTACAGCATTCTGTGAAAACATATAAGTACGATTTATTATTGAAATTTTGAAAAATGATATCTCTGAAAGCATTAGCATCTTGAAAAAAAATTGTTTTGAAATTTGTAATGTAAAAAAAAATTTTTTTTTACATTACGTTACTCTGAAACCATCAGTCCGATTTGCCCAATAACGAACTTAGCCGGACAGAATAAATTTCGACCACGGATTCTTGATCAGTGAGCCGAACCAAATCGTTTAAGACCATATTCATCAAAAATTTATAAAACAAACATTTGGGCAAATCGATAAGCACTCTGTTCCGAGGAACAAGAGCGCCAAAAAGAGAAGTGAGCTTTCCTCGAATGACGCAGAAGTTTCAGTATGATTATATCATATCAAAATGCTTTACAAGTTCACGCCAGGCGGCTTATTAATCATTAAAGAATCAGATCTATATATTTGGTTTCTTGGGGCTGTAGCCCAAAAATACTCCAATGGATGTACATCATGATCTCGAGACCCATCAGACTGTAGCTTGACATTCCAATCCGGAACAAAGTAGCACTAGGTAAAGGTACGAAGATTAGTACGTGATACTAAGAGATCTCGCATCTCTTAATCTAGTAATAGACAGAGTAGCTCACGAAGCCACTCTTAGAATATCTAAAGATGGGACATATCTAAAACACATCTCATCGGCAAACATTCCTAGATATTAAACTATGAAGTGATTCATTTTTGAATTCACTAAAATTCTGAGCAGGAAGGAAAAAGAATGCACCACCCCCCTTTCCAAGAGAATACCATGAAATGAGGTAATTATGGCCACACGGGCTGGAGTAGACAAACCCAAACCGAAATACACAAAATAGATGGGTTCTTACCCTAGCATCTTCCAGGTGGAAATCCACGCAATTAGGTGAGAACAACAGACTCTCCTTGATCTGGATTCTCACTCGGGAATCAGGGGTACCGGGGAGGAAAACATACTAGCCAGAAAAAGGACTCAAACTATCTTTGCAGAACCCGAGCCTTCTTGCGGCTTAAGGAAGCACACCTATGAGGAAAAGTTCAGGACAAAAGAGGAAATCAACTGAGGAGCACTCTGGTGGGATCTTCCAGGTATGGGGCACTCTGAACAGTTAGGGAGTTCACTCCGATCCTTCTGCCTCCTTGCCATTCTCGCCAGTGATGTCACCTTGTCTTGCCAAACACCTGTCACCTCTGTGCGTGGTGACTTAACACCCGAGCACCGCACTGGAGACATCACAGAAGAATTTAGATTCTGCAGGGGAGGAGAAAAATACTCCTGAACACCTGGTAACATGATGCCTTGTCAAAACTCTGGAGCTGGAGGGAGAGCTGTAGCCTGGTCACTCCCGGAAGGGCGGGGCTCAATAGATCATAGGTCACAGTGTAATCCGACCCTTTATTCAATAATCTCATTGTTTAATATGGACATCCTTCTTCACTATTATTGCTCCATTGCCATCGCTCTCCCTCTTCGGAGAAGTTCTTCAAATTCACAATTGGTGATATTGCCGATGTGGATGTATCTTTATCATCGGCATAATAATGGAAGTAAACAAAACTTACATCACCACTAATCGAAGATGACGAGGACAACAAAAATTAAAAACGTCAAGTTTTGATTTCAATACATAGGATCAGGATATCGTCCATTGCTCTTCACCGGGAATAGCTTTCAGAGAATTCATCTTATCATTGCACTTTATGTATATTTTGAGTTACTGAAGAAATAACAACACAATTTAGGACTCCGAAACCGTTAGGGTGATTATGCCCAACAACGATTTTTTATCAAGAATATCAGCCTGTATACGTTCCTTAATTATTTGCCTCGAGTTCTGAATCATCCTGTATATAATATAGAACAACAAACAATGTAAAATGGTACCTAAGTAATTTATAATCTTATTACAATTTTTGTTCTCAAAAGTAAGTCGCCGAGCATGGTGTGAAACAGTTATTTAGATGCATTGATATCTATATTTAAAATAAAGGGTTTTCCAATAAGAGGTATTTTGATATTCAAAGGAAAATGCCATTTTTCAATATAAATGATCGGATGTTTATTTCATTATGAAGAAGAAGTTATGCCGTTAATAGTGGAAATTAACATCAGGCAAATGACCACCACGACCACGCTTACAGGACCATATCCTTTTAATGAATTCCATCTTTGAGGTCTTGAATCGACGCTGGGCTATTAACGTAGACCTTCTCTTTCACGTGGCCCCAAAGGAAGAAGTTTAACACCTCTTAAACCACAAGATCTCGATGGCCAATTGTGATCACCTCTTCGAGAGATAACACGGTCCGGAAACTTTTCCTGCAAAAGATCAATGGTTTCGTTGCTTGTGTGGCACGTAGCGCCGTCTTGTTGAAAGTAAACGTTGTCCAGATCAATACCATCCAATTCCGGTCATAAAAAATAATTAATCATCTCTCGATAGCGCAATCCATTCACCGTAACTGTTGCTCCAGCCTCATTTTCGAAAATGTAAGGTCCAATGACTCCGCCGGACCATAAACCGCACCAAACAGTCACACGTTGACGATAGAGAGGCTTTTCAACAATAACTCTTGGGTTTTCCGAGTCCCAAAACCGAATTTTGCTTGTTGATGAAGCCTCCGAGGTGGAAATGGGCCTCATCACTCAAGATGATTTTTCGATGGAATTCCGGATTTTCATGCATTTCAACGACCCAATCAGCAAAGACACGACGTTGTTGATGATCGGCCGGCTTGAGTTCTTGTGTTAACTGAACTTTATAAGACCCAAATCTTTATGCAAAATACGGTGTAATGACGTTTGTGGAATGCCTAATTCCAAGGAACGACGAGGAATGGACAAACTTGGGTTTTCTTCAACACTTTCGGCTACAGCAGCAATATTCTTGGCTGTTCTTGAGCGACGTGCACGGGTTTTATTCTTCACATAACTAACTTGTCCCAACAGCTCGAATTTTTCCACGAATTTCTTTATTGCGGTCCGACAAGGTGCTTCACGACGGCCCAAAAATGTTCGAGTTTTACGAACCGTCTCTGCCAAATTTTCACCATTTTTATAGTAAATTTCAATAATTTCAATGCGTTCTTGAAGCGTGTATAGTTCCATTTTTATTAATGGCGTTTCTACTTGTCAAATGTCAAAAAATGACAGCTTCAAAAGTGATATCTACCGAAATAGCGGGCTATTCATAATAACACCTCGTATTGGAAACCCCTTTATAATCAAATTTGGACGTATTTTGATGAATTGAAGAAGACATTTTCAGATCAGAGATGCTGAATTAGATTTTTTGTTCTCTACTGAATGAAGGTTTTATTTGTAGAATGAATTTGAGAACAATATCTAAGCGAAATAATGGCACGAAATGCATGAAACGGAGTATATTGAATTCCTAGTATAATTCTATGTTCTGAGATTGAATGAATTAATAACCTGTACCGTTCATAGAAGATTCAGAATTTTCTCGATTTTTTTTGAATTGTATCACAGTTCAGATAACGTAGACATTTTGCAAAAGCCACTAGAATATCATTTTACATCCAAGTTCTAGATTCAACCTCGATCGGACCTTTATTGTTGGAAATATTGCCAAACTATTATTTTCTTTTGCTTCTTGCTATGAACAAGCGCCCCAAAGCAGACCGACCTCACGTCAGTGCTTTTACAATTTTTTTAACATTTCTCTATGCGATTACTTTGTAAAGAAAAACGGTATAATCACAGTGAAGCTTTACCTTATAAGAACAATGAAGGATGTCCCAAAATATCCTTGGTGCTCCTTGTTGTAAGCTTCGGAACTTGAAATTTCACTAGTAGTAGGAGCTAACGAACTCAACGTAGGATTCAAATGAACTGAAGGAGCCGCGCTTTGTTTTAGAGTCCATCTATCTAAGTATTTGACGTCAGCACGTCCAAATTTAGTTCTTCCCAACAAAAAGTAGCAGATGACGGGAGAAATGGCTCCTCAGACTGTTGAGGCGGTTAATCACGAACCCGAGATTCAAATCATCCAGATGTCGCAGGAGGCGGTTTCAACTTAAATATACATACATAATACATATTCAATTCTAGAAAGATTTGTTGGAGATATTAATACAAAGATTCTCATTAGAATCATTTTCGGGAACATTTGAATAGATTGTGCAACACTGGTTTCTATTTGTTGATTCTATGGTTATCAAACGTCATGCATATTTCCAATGGACATACTCAGAAAACCGTTTATTACTACGTTTACATGCATCCTCTCGAACCGTTTTAAGCCAATGCGTATTCCGAAATGCGCATTGAAAACACATGTAAACGTTTTTTCAATTCGAATTGACTACTCAAATGCGAATTAGTAAATGCGATTTGAAAAGGTGGATTGAGTTTTCCCAAACCGATTTAATGTGCATGTATACACCAAATACGCATTGAGAGTAGTTTTAAGAGAAACAAATTTCAGAATTACCAACACCAAATTTATTAGTTTGACAAATCTGATAATCTAACGAACCTGCTTTGGGGTTACGTTAATCGTAATTCCTAAGCTGGAAGATCGAAATAAATCTCTTGAGATAAAAATGATATAATATATTGTTCGAGGTAACTTTTTCTATTATCTTTAATCATTTTCTGCCAATTTTCTGGATTCATTTTCACGATTTGCTCTTTCAATCACTTGTAACCACCCAGAAAAGGTTAATTCATTGCGAAATTATGGTGTTCTTCATCATTTTTTAAGATATTTAGAATGATTTTCTTTTCTTAATTTCCATTTTTAATTTTTTTCAATCTTCCCATGTTGGCTACGCGAGCTTAGAATAAAGCCGAATTACAGAAAACTAGTTTCAGATAAGGCATGTAAACTCTCAAACCATATTTCATCTAATTCGCATTAAAACATGCGCATTGGTTCAAAACGGATCGAGAAGGTGCATGTAAACGTAGTATATGATATCGATACGGAAATCCTTTGAATCATGAACATCGCAGAAAGCGTGACTTTTTAACTCAAATCTATGAGTTTTTGATCCAATCTTGTGGATCTGTCAAAGAGCCTATAGGTATCTATGGATATTCTCCAGAGAACAATGTAAGGCTGGCCTTTTCTGGAGCTGAGCAGTCTTGGGAGAGTGCTCTGCCTATAGATTTTAGACAAATTTTGAAAACCAATTTGAAATTCCACACATTGTTCACGCATTAATTCAATTGCCACGCTAGTTACTGGTCCATATTTCAAACATTTGCCCTCGTACATATTGCATTGATACAGATAAACGCGCAAAAAACACTCGAAACATGTTTACCAGATGTTATATTCTCGTATTCCAAGTAAGAAGTCGAACTGAAATAATTTGTCCAGTTTGGAAGTTCAAAATTATGATTTTTTTCTTTAGGCTCCTTGGGGTCTGTTCTCGGTGAAATTTTGCACACCCCAAGAGAACACGCAATGGTCACCGAAGTTCCAAAATTGAACCAGTTACCATACTCACCTGAAGAAGTCGAAATGTAATTGACGAAACAATTGTAGTGACAATAAACAAATTTAAGCGGAAATAAAGTGTTTACTTCAATCGTTCATAATTAATTTCCGTCAAGTAAAGACCGAAACAATCAAACATTAGATACTGTTCCATTTCACTTAGAAGGGTGCATTCGAAGTCTTACTGACGACAGGAAAAAATTAAAATTTAATATTTGTTTAGGTGTTTGCAAGTCTTCAACTTTTCGGTCATGGTAGCGGTTATCAATATTTGGTACGTTTCCTGAAAATTGATCAATAACTCCTTACTCCATCTTGTTAGTTTCATAAATAACATAGTTAGTTTTACGCCTTCCTGACATTTTATTTTTTTGCTTAGTCTTCTTCTTCTCTTTCTCAAACAAACCGGACCCCAAATATCAGCCCTCTATTTGGGGGAGCTTGAATATGGGCTCAGCCTTGAGACTATGTATTTATTTGGTTAGGAATGACGAATAACCAACGAGGAACGGACGAAATGTTTATCAATTAAGGTTAAATTGTTCTTCTATTTCACATAAAATCAATGAATTTTGACCTACTTACTTGATAGCAATATTGCTGGGAGAAAATTGATAACCAACATTGCTATAACAGTCCAAACAGAATACTTAATACCATAGCCATATTGTTAAAAATTAGGAGGATAGCAATATGACTTGAATAGCTATGTTTATAGCAATACGCAAACATAAAAGGTCCGACTGTCAACCCATACTTGAGTGTAGAAATTGATTGCATGCTTTAGTAACGCTTCGTCTTTGAGGATGGAAACATTGTTTCCCAAACATATGTAAGACGACAAAAACTTTAGTCGACAAGAGTTTTGCTTACTTGTGTAGTGTTCATAATAAGTCCACAGTGAACTCATACTAGAATAATAAACAATCCAACCAACTGATGCATTTTTCATAGTATTTTGTATAATGACTTGTGAATATCCATAAGTTAATTTATCACTTTCCATACATTTAAATTCACTTACCGTCGTGACAGTAGTAATTTTACTCGTACTCTTATTTGACGTCGTTAGAGAGGTACCTCTTGTGGATGATGTACCTGTACTTGAGACATGTCCTTCCACACCGGATAGAATAACTTGAGTCCCCAAATATTTGTTCAAGAGATCCTTAGCTTCAATGTCCTCTGGTGTATCTCCATATTCGACATCTGTACGAAGAAATGTTTGTTGAAATTATGCGATAGGTAGGACAAGAATAGATATAATTGTAACTTACCTTCTGCTTTCATTCTTGATATTGCATCTTGTACTCCGGTAACTTTTGACTTATTTCTGAGGAAAGTACCGCCAGAAACCGTTTTCGAATGTGATGAATTTACTGATACTGACTCTTCCCTGCTTTCTTCACCTAGAATTATTAAAAACTCATGAGAAACATTGAAAGTAAAAGGGAGACTGGTATATAGTTTAATCGTTCATTAGAGTACAGACTACCAAACTTATATGGTATCATTATTATTATTATTATTAGAACGGGGTTGTGAGTCTTAGCCCATCCCTTCAGAACTACTCATTAAATCCTAAGGACATTCTCAATGCTGTTAACATACCTGATGACGTTCCTGGGGAGCCTTGTCTATCAGTTCGTAAGATTTTAGAACTGGCTCACCCCTATGTGAATTTATTTATTTATTTAAAATACAAATAAGAGTAGAGGCTTATGCCTATAAACTCCAAAAGACCTACGAAAAATGGACCAATGTACAGACTATTCATCAGTTCACAAATCATATAGAAAAGAAAATAAAAACACTGAAAACTCAATATAAACTCTAAATAATCAGCAAAAAAAAAATCAAATCGAATGCCTTCGAATCAGCTCAACTGGTGTTGAATACGACTCAGACTGTCCAAGCTATTTTTGAACGAATTTGTCGATGCGCTGTCCACAACCGAAGCCGGAAGCTCATCCTCTTCCGACACTTGAGCACAAATGTAGATAGCTTGGGTCCCTGTCCTTAGATAGAGGGTTCACTCCCAGGGGCAAAGAGATCCTCAGTCAAGGACCATATACCCCAATACCTGCACCCTTTGATTAGGAAAAAGAGGGGATACCTAATGCCATCGATCTGAAACCAAAACTTTGACAGACTTTGACACTTTGGTGGACACCAAACGATGTGGTGGACGCGTGTTTCTTGTGTTTATCTGAGCGTTTACGGACTGTTTTTTTATAAAACTGTGTTACACATCATTGTAGGATGTGCAGCTCACGACAGGACTGTTGAAGCCACAGCAGGAAAAATGAGCCTGGTTCTGTGGTCATGTGGTGCCCATTTGGTTTCAATGTCAGGGAATATGTTATCCGTCCTCTCTATTCTATAGTCTAAGCCTCCACCCTTATCTAATTTCGATCCACCCTTATAACAAATGGATGAATTTTAGACCAATCGATTAACGAGGTCCAACGAACTCAGACGGTCTTTTATGACCGTTGCAAGGGTAGTTTCGAAATCGAATATGGTTGGCATTAAACCTGAGGGCTTTACCAAGAGGTTCGAGGGTCCCCCATGTTTACCCGATATAGATTGCATTGAGCACGTCTGGTCCGAACTACCCAGGCCATTTTATCGTCTCCAGAAACCCACACAAACGTTACAGGAACTGCGAGGAATTTGGGAGGCCATACTCTCAATCTTTTGGTTAATGGTGATTACACAAGAATATTGATTGCTTCATTGATGACGATTATAAACTCACCTAACAATTCATCGTAATCATCATCGATAGCTGACTCGTTTTTGAAACTGGAGCTCCGCAAAATCAGTCCTGCCTTTGGGTAGAATGACTGCCGCTCATTTTTCGATTCTTCAACTGAAAATTAGACATTCTTTTGATATTTTTTAGGTATCTGGAAGTTATGAATTGTCAAATTAACAGGGACATACGGCCCGTGAAAGCAAGGGAAGGGCATTCCTTCCCCTAGAATCATGAACCGAATAAAAATTCCTTACTCTAGAGTAATTATATTTCGCTCAATTCGAAATATCCTCTATCAAACCACAAGTCTCCATAAAATAATGAATATTGTCAACAGCGTATGCATTTGTATTAAGAAAAGTCAACAGCGCCTTTCGACGTTTTTTCAAAGTCCCATAGTTTTGCTGCAGATTACACTGAGGGGTCCAAATTCTCAGTTATAATATCACAAGAGCATAGACAATATTCGATTATTTACCGATTCACGTGACGTTTTCGCGAAACATCACGAGAGCGTAGCTCGAGTGATGTTTCGCGAAATACGTCTAGTGAAGAGGTGAATAATCGAAACATATTGTCTTTGCTCGAGTTGGTATTCGTTACGATTATATAAAGAGTAATATTTTAATTCTTTTATTGATTAATATTAATATTGAAAGTACAATTATTATAATACATATTTGATGTATTGTTATTTTCGGAATTTGTAGTGTTGGTACTATTGCTGAAACTGGATGTGGAAGGATTAGGTATGTTTCTCATTTTCTCAATTATTTGTCTATGGTGTTCTGCAGTGAGTTTCAAATACGGTTTCAGAGATTCCGATGACGAGTGGCCTGTTATTTTGGTAATTTCTTGCAAGTTTGCCCCTGAGTGTGACAAGATACTCACAGCAGAGGAGCGATTCGAATGATTCGTAATTTTCCTTTTTTTCGTATCTAGTCCGATACTTTCAGCTGCTGTACGTGTCCATTTACTCAACTGATTTAAACCTACAGGGTAATTTTTATACCATTTTCCTGTTTTCTGCCAATCAATATTAGGTGTTAAAAAAAGACGATTGGTTGTGATATTTGGAGTCCTTTTGCTCAATAATTTATCCAAGAGACGTACTGGACACTGATTCGTGGACTCTTTATTCGTTACCAACCATTTAGAATTTGTGGTGCGTTGTTCACCACCTTGTGCTGTTTTTGAAAATACTGGATTGTATTCGATTCGTCCCGTATTTTGACCGTAATTGTCTCCGTAATTGAACTCCTTTTTGAAATAGTCAGTTAAGCAAAAGGCTGCTTCATTACCACGCCATGCCAATTCCACAGCACAAATTTGATAAAATTTTTTTTGCAAACCATCTGGTGTATTTTCATCGAAACTTGAAATAATTTTGAGTATGTCATTCTTATTAAGAGCGGCTGAGCTCTCTTTTTTCCTGTCGGGGATTGCTTGTAATTTTTTCCTCTTGGCTGTACGGGCCTTTCTCGCATTTTCGAAAATTGTATCTTTAAATGGATTTATTTCTCTGTTGAAGTCTTCATGAAACTTTTTCTGTAAGAGTTTAGCAGAAATATTCCAAATGGTTTTAACTGTACTTTCTTTATATTCTTTTCCATCTGCACGTTTCATATTGAATGCCCAATCTTTCAAAATATTCGCTACTTCATCATTTGAAATATCAGCACGAAGTTTGTAATTTCGATGTTCACAAAACACCGTGAACTGTTTCCAAACATAATTATGTGTCTTCGTGGTATTTTCTGGTGTTAAATTAACAATTTCTTGGTCAATTTCACCACTTGAACTCAAACCAAAACGATGCATCTTCAAAAATGCACTGACATTTCATTGACATTTATCGTCACTATGGAAATTTTTCCAATATGGCTGGAGGCGAATCACCAAAACGATTATATACCGTCGTCAAGCGGTATATTCAGTTATCTATACGACGTTACTAAGGGAAATTCAGGAATTCTATTGGTTCATTATAATATGAGTTATATAATCAGGATAATATGTAGTTAGTGAGCTCATAAAAAACACCAAGTTTCATTTTCCTAGCTTTCATACTTCAGCTTTTATTAACATCTGAAATACGTCGATTTTCGCCACTGACTGACTGATCAAAAAAACCTCTACAGTATATTCTTAGAAAACTAAAATTTGTAATGCAGAAAAGAAATAAGCGCACAAACAACAGAAAAATTAAGTTATGTGTAACTTTCGTCCTGCAATCCTTGAAAAGTGGGTGCAGATCTGTGTGTAAAACTAGGGTACTTCCAGAAACCCTAGAAAGCTGGGATTTGGTGTGTTGGCTAGAATAAGCAAAAAACAATAGACCACATTAGTTAGGTTAGGCGGGAAATTTGAATTACGATCCATCCGTGGATCCGAGCACTGAATTCCCCATGCATTTAGTATGGACCTAAAATTTACGCGAATTTCTCGCCTGTTTTTAGATACTTTGGCTAATTTCTTAAGGTTTATTTTGGTTGAAATAGATTCTGTGAACCTTTCTCAACCATCTAGAATCAAGTTTTCATAACAAAATTGTATATTTCCAAAATAATTGATAAAAATAAAAGTGTTCACCAAATTCGATTGACGTACCTATGTCTTAGCTCACTCGAAATCAGTCAAAAATAATAACATAACCCTAAATCGGCCTTGTAATGATGCACAACAGAAGTCATCTACGACGTACGGAAATCTTTCGAACTAGAATGGTTTCAATTTTGATTTAAGAATAAATAGAAGTATATTTTAATGTGGAAATAACATGAACACATGAACAAGGGTAGTCTCACCTCAAAGTTGAAATTCCTTGTTAAAAAATTTGAATATGGATCTCCCGCCAAGCGACTGATTCTAGCCTAACTAATGTGGTCTATAGGGAAATTATGGACGAACCCTTTTATGGGGGTGTGCAAATCTTTGTATAAACTAGGTTATTTTCCCTGAGAATTGGTATGCAGGCTAGGATAAGCATACAAACAACGACAAAATTGAGAAATCTGTAATTTTCACCCTAGAAGGTTGAGATTTGGCATCGAGAAATCTGTAACTTTGATCCTACTTGGCGGAGAGTACAATTATGAATGTGGATAAATTTCCGAAGTCCTAGAAATCTTAAATTTGGTATGCAGATTAGAATAAACAATCAACAGAAAAATTATGGAATGTTTCCACCCCCAAAACATGGAAATGGGGAGTGTAGGTCGGTATATGGAACGAGGGTAGTTCTCGAATACTAGAAAGTTGAGATTTGCCATGGAGTCTAGGATAATCATACAGACGACAACAAAATTGAGAAATCTGTAATTTTCCTTAACAAGCATTCTCAAATCATTTAGATATTTCTTGCAATTCATGGGTAAATTATTTTTTTGGTATTCTCTCTTCACTCTTATTAGGTTGGGGGGGGGTTGGTACCCTTTATCCCTCCTCTTGGTTTCGCTTGTGAATATATGAACTTACCAGCATTTTCAACGAATTTCTGTGTTAGGGCTTTAACTGAATTCCTCCTTGTTATTGTCGATGATTTGGTGCTACTCCTCCTTTTGTCAGATGATTGAGAATCACAGATTTCCTGGAAAAAGATTTAAAATAAATGTAACCTCAATTTTTTTAATTTAATATTAGTATGTATACCCCATATGTACAAGCCGAGGTGGGTGTTTGTGATTTCTTATGATGTCTGTGTGTATGTGACATCAAATCAGAATTATAGTCAATATTGATGAAATTTCCCACACGATTTCTTTGATTGAGACAAGTTTTGGACAGTTCCTGATCTGACACAGATAAGATATTTCTCTCAAATTTTTGAATAATCTTTTTATATGAATTAGATCATTGAGAAAATTCATTAATTAATTGTGCCAATTCAAATTAGGTAAAACGAAACATTATTATGACGTCAAAGTCTATGTCCGTCTTGTCATCACTATAGCGTTAGTAACCGATAGTATAGCCAATTGTTATTTGGTATTAAAGTGAAATATTTGTCTTTTTCATGATTTAGCAAATGATCTAAGGCAACATAACAAATAAGCCTAGAAACAAATAAACGATACATGCATTGGGATTTATTATATCAGTAGAATACTCACTTTTTTGGTACTTGTTAGCTGTTTTAGCGAAGGGGCATCTTCATATCCATATTTTTGAGTGGTTGTCACGCTTAAAATATCACCATTTCGCGATAAATCTTCATTGGAACCTAGATCTCTCGGATCGGAGGAGTATTTTGTGAAACTTATCTGACCCACTGGTTCTTTTCCGTTTTCTGAGTAGTACTGGCTGCTGATAACTGTGCCTTGAACTGAAACAGGAGATATTTTGATGAATTTTGCGAACACGCAACATAGCTAATGGCATTTTCACGATTGAATCAGTATAATTTTGCCCAAATGTCTGTAATTTTGGACTTTTAACCGATTCTGGCCTTCCGTCCCTCCGTAAAACGATATCATTCGACAGAAGAAACATATACAGACTTGAAGTTTGTATAGAATAGGTTTAATGTACGAATGTGCGAGTCGAATAAGTGAATGGGCAGAAACTGCTCAATAATTTGGGAGATACTCATCCAAATTAAATTTTTCCGAACTAAAGCAGGGGACACGCGAGGGCACTCAAGAAGGTGGAGGATGATGATGCATCTCTCCTCCGGAGGAGTGACCGTGCGGGCTCCTTATTCTGCTTTAACGAACCCTATAGGGTGATTGTTCCTGATAGAGACCAATGGGATACAAGGAGTGATCTCCTTAAACCAGAGGGGCCCACATGGTTCACAGATGGCTCTGTAACGACTACAGGGACAGGTGCAGGCATTGTGGGACCTCGAGTGAGCATGTCCATCCCTCTCGGGAAGAACTGCTCGATAATACAGGCAGAACTATATGCTGTTCTTGTCTGCGCGCTGGAAAACATCTGATTAGGATACTCTGGCAAGTACATATATATATGTTGTGACAGTCAAGGAACGTTAAAATCCCTATCTGATGTGAAAATAAACTCCTACTTAGTAGGCGAACGCAGGAAGGCTCTGCGAAGGCTGGGCGCTGGTAACGTTGTAAAACTCATCTGGTGTCCGGCTCACTCGGAGATTTCAGGTAATGTTAAGGCAGATAAGCAGGCGAAGCAGGGGGCTCGGATACCATATATAGGTCCTGAGACTTCGCTTCCAGTATGTCGTACCTCTGTTAAAACATTCTTCAAGAATCGTTTGGACAGGAATTTCTCCAGTATATGGAACATGGGAGTAGGACTCAGGCAGTCAAGGCTTCTCATTAAGAAACCATCGTCAAAGTCTGAAGTAAAGAAACTTCTTTCACTCGAAAGAAGAGAATTGAGCCTGGTGACTGGATTACTAACTGGTCACCAGTTCAACAAACATCTGAATAGGATGGGATTGGCCGATAGCGCTCTGTGTCGCTGGTGCAAGAGCATGGAAGAAACAGCTGAACATATTCTGTTCGACTGTAACAACATTAAAGAATTGAGGGTCATACACCTAGGCAACCCAACACCTACGATTCCTACGGTGAGAGGGACTTTTCCTTTTAAGCTCGCGGCATTCCTGTCAGCGTTTTTCTTGGACTGAGTCTCACGAGTTTGGCAAGCGGGAGAACAATGGGCCTGAAGGCCTCAGTTCAGCCTGAGACGGCACCGCGGTAGAAGAAGAGAAGAAGAACTAAAGCTCTGATCGAGTTGAAAATTGGTATTTAGGTGTAGTACGTTTCGTTTGTTATGCCATTTCATTTTAATGATAAAATTGAGGTTGCCTTGTTTCGTTTGTATGCATACAGTGTGGAAAAGCCAAATGGAATAGAATCATTATCTTATCAAATGAAACCTATCATTGGCCGAAACCTGTCATAGGTTCGAAACCATATCATAGGCCCCTTTTTCATCGAGGGTAATTTGAATGGCGATATAATTATTTAGCACTACTTCAAATGATGACGTTCCAACTTTGGCAAATGTATATCCTGATCGAGGAAATCCTCAAGTTCCACGGAATACGATATGGTTTCAACAGGATGGAGTACCACCACATTACCAACGCAATGTCCTGCAGTTCCTCGACGCAATATTTCCAAATCGGTGGATAGGAAGGCGAGGAACGATTGAATGGCCAGCGCAATGCCCTGATTTTAACCCATTACATTTCTTTTTTTAGGGATATGTGAAGAGCATTATGTACAAAACTAAACCCCGTGATTTGAATGACCTAAAGATCGAATAACGCTTGCGATTAAGTCGATCACTCCTGAGATGTTGAATAATGTTGAAAGAAATTTTTATTTGAGGTTAGGATGTTGCCAAGGCGTTCGCGGTGAACACTTTGAACATCTACTTCATTACCATTCATAATTTTTTTCTTCATTTTATATTACATTTTAGTTTTTGATATTGCACAAAGTTTCGTTAATCACTTGATTTTGTTTTTTGCGCGTATGTTCTGGGGAACATCTCGTTATCATTTTGCCCAAATGTCTGTAACTTTCGAATTTTTTGACGAAAATGGTCTCAAACGATTTAGTTCGACTCCCCAATGAAGAATTCGAGGTCAAATTTGATTCTGTCCGGCCGACCGTCCGGCCGTTGCCACGATAACTTGAGAACGAAAAGAGCTAGCCACTTGAAATTTGCAGGGTGGGTGGCGCATCCCAATATGACGGACAAGTTTGTTAATGGGCATAATCGGCCCAGTGGTTTCCGAGTAATAATTTTGTTTTCAACCAATATAAATCCGATCAAATTGAAACTTGGTGAGTAGTTGTAGAATATGAACCTTAGCACGTTCGTGAAATTTTGTCCGAATCGTATGGCTAGAAAATTAAAAAAAATTGGTTCAAGCACTGACGTGAAGTCAGAAGCTTTTGCGCGTATGTTCTATTGTCCATTCTTCTGTATTGGACACCCTTAATCGAATTTACCATGGTTAATTATGTTGTCCATTCTCCTATATTGGACACTCTTATTTCGAATTTACCATGGTAAATTCGAATTAAGTGTCCAATACAGGAGAATGGACAACATAATTAACCATGGTAAATTCGATTAAGGGTGTCCAATACAGAAGAATGGACAATAGAACATACGCGCAAAAGCTTCTGACTTCACGTCAGTGCTTGAACCAATTTTTTTTTCGTGATTTTTTTTTAATTTTCTAGGGGTGCGGTTCTTAAATTTTTTTTTTTCTTCATTTTTTTCAAATTTTCTAGGGGTACGGTTCTTACAAAATTTTGAACACGTCTTTATGCTGATCTTCTACTACTAGTTACCAAGCTTCAATTCAATCGAATCTATATTTTTTGAGTTATCAAGGAAATAATATTCCAGGTGGATATAACTCGGAAACCGTTAAACCGATTATGCCCAAAAACGAACTCAACTCTCCTTTTCGGATACGCAACCTACCCTGAAAATTGCATGTCCCTATCTTCTTTCGTCCAAAAGTTATCACGGCAACGGTCACCCATTTACTGAACTCACACAAGAATGCTCGAATCTCCAACAATATTCAACCGATTGTGTTAAAACTTGAAACTTGGCAGTAGAGTTAGGTTATGAACGCTCCTGCAGAATTTCAGCAATTTCGAACGGATAGTTACTGATATATAGAATTTTATTTTTTTATTTTCAATGATTTATTAAAAATTTTCTACAAATGCAATCCTCACCAAATTTCGCAAACGTTTTCGCGTTGGCATTCTACAACTAATAACCAAGTTTGAATTCAATCGGTTCAGTATTTTTCGAGTTAATGAGGAAAAAAAAACCACAAAATTTCAGAAAATTTCAGATGGTTATAACTCTAAAACCGTTTGGCCGATTATGCTCATAAACAAACTCAAATGTCCCATTCAGATGCACAACCTAACCTGAAATTTTCAAGCCGCTATCTCTTTCCGTTCTCAGGTTATCGTGACAACAAAAATATTTTTTAATATTTTTTTTTAAATTTTCTAGCCTCACGATTCGCCCAAAATTTCACAAACGTGCTTAGGTTCATATTCTACAACTACTCACCAAGTTTCAATTCGATCGGATTTATATTGGTTGAAAACAAAATTATTACTCGGAAACCACTGGGCCGATTATGCCCATTAACGAACTTGTCCGTCGTATTGCGATGCGCCATCCACCCTGAAAATTTCAAGTCGCTAGCTCTTTTCGTTCTCAAATTATCGTGGCAACGGACGGCCGGACGGCCGGCCGGACAGAAACAAATTTGACCTCGAATTCTTCATTGGGGAGTCGAACTGAATCGTTTGAGACCAATTTCGTCAAAAAATTCGAAAGTTACAGACAGTTGGGCAAAACTATAACGCGATGTTCCCCAGAACATACGCGCAAAAATTATCAAAAAATATTTTTGTTGTCACGATAACTTGAGAACGGAAAGAGATAGCGGCTTCAAGTTTTCAGGTTAGGATGTGCACCAGAACGCGACATTTCAGTTTATTTATGAGCATAATCGGCTGAACGGTTTTAGAGTTATAGCCATCTGAAATTTTCTGAAATTTGGTGGATTTTTGTTCCTCATTAACTCGAAAAATTCGAGCATTCTTGTGTGAGTTCAGTAGATGGGTTACCGTTGCCTCGATAAATTTCAAACGAAAGGAGATAGGGACTTGCAATTTTCAGGGTAGGTTGCGTATCCGAAAGGGAGAGTTGAGTTCGTTTTTGGGCATAATCGGTCTAACGGTTTCCGAGTTATACCCACCTGGAATATTATTTCCTTGGTAACTCAAAAAATAAATATTCGATCGAATTGGTGCTTGGTAACTAGTAGTAGAAAATCAACATAAAGACGTGTTTAAAATTTTGTAAGAACCGTACCCCTAGAAAATTTGAAAAAAATGACGAAAAAAAAATTTTAAGAACCGTACCCCTAGAAAATTTTGAAAAAATCCCAAAAAAAAAATTGGTACCATGGTAAATTCGAATTAAGAGTGTCCAATACAGGAGAATGGACAACATAATTTACCATGGTAAATTCGATTAAGGGTGTCCAATACAGAAGAATGGACAATAGAACATACGCGCAAAAGCTTCTGACTTCACGTCAGTGCTTGAACCAATTTTTTTTAATTTGATTTTTGTAATAAACATGGTAATGATAGCATTTCTGAATATAGAGTAATGGACCTTTCAAACGATGTATCATAGGCTCATACTTCCTGTTTGAAAATTTGGGAATTGTACCTGCCTTTCGAAGGGGGTTGAATGTAGGGTCGCATTTCTCCAAAGAAGGTCGACAATTTAAAACTTAAATCTGACGGGTTTCAGGATTTTCCATAAATATGTACAGTAACCAAGATAATGAATTTATTCCATTTGGCTTCTGTATATTCTGCTCGATCTAAGATAATTCTTCCCTCTTTCTTACTCACCCTTAGTAGTTCCATTCGTGTTCTGAGCTCTCAACGCTCTCAGTCCAAAAAGCGGTGCCCCATTTTCATCGGTTGGACCGATTCCATAGCTCGATGCAATCAAATCGGTAGATTCAGATTCCTTGACGCTGGAAGACCTTGTATTCTGTTTCTTAACGGTACTGCTAGAAGAAACGGAAGTTTTCTTGACGACCTCATTACTTCCTGTTTTTCTCAGATTCCTCTGAGTAACCCATTCGGGCTGAGGTGCTGAAGTAGGTGTTTTGGACTTCGTTTCGGTCTTTTTCAAACTAGACTTGAATACATTTGGTGTTATGGTCTTAGTGGGTTTGAGTGGTTCTTCTGATCTTACTTTTCCTGTGGTTCTCTGCGTGGATTCATAAGACGTGGTGTTTTCTTCTCTAACAGTATTCCTTTGAGGAGTTGGCTTCGATGAGGATCTTCGTTCTAGAGATGATCTTTCAGGAGTTGTCCTTTCGGGAGTTTTCCTATTAGATTGTCTTCTTTCTGGGTATTTCCGCTCGGGAGATGCCTTCTCAGGGGATTCACTCCTCCTTGACTCTGTGGTCCTGGACCAGGTGGACGAAGTCACAGATTCTCTCCTGTATTCTGAAATCCCATTATCTTGTTTCTCAACTAGATTTCTGTGGTCGATGTGACGCGTTTCTTGAACCTTCCTTGTTGGTGTTGCTCTTCTCACGTTTCTATCATCGTAATCTTTGGTGACTCTGGTGGATTCTGTTGTTTCTATCGACTGATTTGTGTTTTTGGACCTGTTCCTTAGATTTCTTATCGTGATTTCCAGTTTGTTTTCAGATATAAGTTTCTTCACAATTCGTATCTGGGTTCTGATTTTTCTTCGTAATTCGTAAATAGTGAATCTCAGGAGCTGGAAAGTAATTGAAATTAGAGTTAATGATTAAAGTTAATCTGACTCCACACATGTCCAGAACTGGCTGGCTTAAGAATGGTACATTTGGAAAAGCCAAATCTCGATCCTCAGCTAAGTGACAGCCAACACAGGCCAAGGATGGTGAGATCTATGAAACTTATTGATGATCTCCTTAGGATTGATTAAGTAAGGAACAAGAACAAAAGATAGAAATGGTAGCAGTCAATAATAATAATAATTGAGAATAATTTGTCAAGATGCGAGACGCTTTATTAGTTTATGTGATGAAAAACATCATGGCGCTATGGAAAACTAAGTTCCCCGTTCTATCCGAAGGTCGGACCACTTATATCGGATGGGTGAGATACGGGCGAGGCGTATTTCAAAGGGATTCGCTAAGCCCCTTACTGTTCTGCATAGCACTTCTACCATTAACAACTGAGTTGAGGGCAAGTAGAATAGGATACAAGGCCGGGCCACCAGGCAGAAGAGAACATCTGTTCTCACATCTACTGTACATGGACGACTTAAAACTGTACGATTCTTCCAAGGCAGCACTACAACAACTACTGAATATCGTTGCCGAATACACCTCAGCAATAGGAATCTCATTCAGTTCGGAAAAATGTGCTGTTTTTCATCCAAGCAAAGGAAGAACTGAAGAAACAGGAGAAGACATCCAACTAGAAGGGGGAATGTGCATTCGACACTTCGAAGAGGAAGGAACTTACAAATTTCTTGGAATGAAACAAAGGCACGCTGGAGTCAACCTAAATCAAGGATGCCTCAACAGCTAGCTACAAAAAGAAGTTCCGAGATATATGGAAATCACAGCTGTCCGGGAAAAATAAAGTGTCTGCTACGAACAGCTTGGCAGACTCTATAGTCTCCTGCTCTTTCGGGGTAGTTAACTGGCTATTGAATGAAATTCTCGAGCTCGACAGATACACACTTAAAGTGATGTAGCCTGCATCACAACTGCTCGATACAAATAGTATACTTTCCACGAACGCAAGGGTTTACAAGGTTTGGAATACCATCAACAAACGTTGGAAATGGCAATATTGAGAAGTGAAGACCCACTTCTGAAAATGGTGGCTCATCCTGAAATTAGGAACCAAGGAGCTTTCCTTTTTATGGCTGATCGGAGAGCCCTGGACAAGTTCAGTGTAACTGGCATTACCATCGACCATGAGCTTGTAGGAACACCTATCACGCCGAAAGACAAAAGAAAAGTAGGCAGAGAGATCAAACAGGCACAACTGAAGACACAACCCGAAGATCACACGAGTAAAAATCTGCACTCCATATATTTTATGAGTTTGAAAGATCCGGGTCTATCAGAAGAATTATCCTTTGCCTTTTAAAAGTCAGCTGGGCTCAAGTCAGAAACGGAGGAATTTGTTATGGTTTGTCAAGATGGAGTGATAAATACAATATGGTATACAAAGAACATCAAGAAAGTGGATATCTCAACAAAGTGCAGAGCATGCCACAGCCAGCAGGAAACTATTATGCACATTATGTCTGCTCGCAGAGTCTATTTTCCATCAGGATACGTGGAAAGATACAATGCGGCACTCCGAATTCGAGATGCTCATGGTATAGACAACGAAGCAGTGCTAATGTACCTCTGGAGATTGAAACAGTAGTTGAAAATCACAGGGTCCGCATCAACTGGAACTACGCTAATCCAACAACTCCGCAGATCCACGTCATAAAGCCAGATATAGTCATGCTGGACAAGGAACTGAAAGAATTGTTTGTCGTCGAATTTCCTTCCCCCGCTGAAAATAATGTGGTGATGGAAGAAGAACAGAAGGAGGAAAATACAAGGATTTAATATTCGAGCTGGGGATCTTGTATCCAAGGCATAAAGTTAGGATTCTCGTACTGATCATAGGATATTTAGGTGGAATGAGAGCGAACTACGTGACCAAATTGAAGATTATACCGGCCTGTAAATACCTGGCCGACGATTTGGCGAACATAATGCAGAAAACAGTGTCGCTCGGATCACTTCAAGTCATCAAGTCCCATCAACTTTGAAGACCGCTTGCAGCTAATCTCTTTTGTTAAGGGACGCTGAAGGGGCAGGACGAAGAACTAGTCCAAGGAAGGTGAGAGAGGTTTTTTAGTGAGTAACCAGTCAACAACTGGAGTCTCACACTCCTGAGAGAGCGGAACCTCTCGGGGTAAGCCAATAAAAGGTTTTTCCTCTCAAGCGAAAACGAAAGAGAATGGTAACTGTAAATAATAAGACCCTCTGTGAATTCAGTCCAGTGTCAAAGTTGCCTGAGCATAAGCTATAAAAACAGTTTTGTCCAGGTTTTCCAATCGATCAGTTAATTATAACAGGAATCATAACAGATTTCATTAAAGAATTCTTAATCACTATAAATACTAGAATACTTTTTTCCAATTATAGTATCTGCCGGAAGGTTCTCAAACGATTACATTTGACAAATGGATGAGCATCCGATAAAAAACAATCTACTTACTAATTCTTCAAGTACATCTAAGTCATAGACTTCCTCGATCTCTTCTTCTGTAACATTCTTTTTCGTCAACAGCGGATGTTTCTTCTCTGATGTAGTTGTCGCTGAAGTAATCACACCTCTGCTGGAATCTGTCCTTTTCAAAGTGACACCAAACTTAGTCGGAGTGCCCGCAGGTTCTTTAGGCATATTATCTGCAGGAATATCTTTCTTTGGGCTGAGAGACCTGTGTGCTCTATCACTTCTATCCAAGGGTTTCATGTAACCTGGAAGGTCCCCTTCGTAGACTTCAGAAGGTTCAGGCGTATTTCTGTGCATCAAATCTTCTCTTTGTCCCACATGTTTTGGATGTCTACCTGAAGTTCTCTGATTTTCAGGTGACTTGGATCTTTCTCGTTGAGGATGTTGTGGTTTCGCAAAACGATCTAGAGGTTTCATATAGCTCGGTGTATCATCTCCATTTTGAATGCGATGTTTGGAAGGAGAATCTGTTGGTTTACAACACCTTTGATAGTCTTCGTCAAGATGATAATCTGTGTGACCATGTCTGTGCTGTTGAGTTTCGAGAGTCTGTAATTTCTGTGTATGCGTGTGTTCTGGTTGTGTATATTCTAAAGGTTGCCTGTATCCAGGTACATCTGATTCAGGACCTTCATGGAAATTCCTTCGCTTATGTTCCCGTTCATGCTCTAGGAATTCGTCTGATTCGAGTGTTTGCGATTTGTGAATGTGTGAATGATTTCGTTCTGTATACTCTAAAGGCTTCATGTACCCGGGAAATTCTGATTCAGGACCTTCATGGACATTTCTTCGTTCATATTCCCGATTATGCTCTATCAAATTTTCGGATTCATGTATTTGCGATTTGTTGATATGTGAATGATTTCGTTCTGTATACTCTAAAGGCTTCATGTACCCAGGAAATTCTGATTCAGGACCTTCATGGACATTTCTTCGTTCATATTCCCGATTATGCTCTATCAAATTTTCGGATTCATGTATCTGCGATTTGTTGATATGTGAATGATTTCGTTCTGTATACTCTAAAGGCTTCATGTACCCAGGTACTTCTGATTCATGACCTTCATGGACATTTCTTTGTTTGTGTTCCCGATCATGACGTATCAAATCTTCTGATTCGTTTGTCTGCGATTTGTGGATATGTGAATGATTTCGTTCTGTATACTCCAAAGGCTTCATGTAACCAGGTACTTGTGAGTCGGGACCTTCATGGAAAATTTTTGGTTTATCTTCCCGACTGCGCCCAATTGAGTCTGGATAATGTCTCCTTGGTTGGTCTCGTTCCAACAATTCTCTATTATCCTGCGGTTCAGGTGATTGATCTCCGGGCTTTGAGTTGCGTTCCAAAGGTTTCATATATCCTGGAAGATCTCTTTCAGTACTTGGTTTCCGATTGGTCTTCATCGGACTCTGTGTTTCCACAGAACTCCTATCGATGGATCGCCTTTTAGTTTGTTGGATATCTTCAGTTTCTTTTTCAGACGTGAAATCCAGTCGTTTTGGTGTCACGTTATTTCGGTCGATATTTTTCTTCAAATTAGCTTCTTTAGCCGTTTTGCTTCTGCTCTCGAAAACTGACTGACGACTCAGAATATCTTGCTGCCTTTTCTCTTCTCTGGTGATACTTTCAGTATTCTCAAAGAGAGCTTTAGCCTTCTTAATACTCTCGTTGCTTCTGAGTCTACCAACTGAGCTCAAAATGACTTTGTCTTCTTGAGATGGTCGTCTGTTTTTAGGGGTGAATTCTTTTATAGAATTTTTCCTTTGTTTCGATGCGGTATCATCTGAGTCATCCTCAATATTTTCAATAGAGTATTTTCTCTGTGTTGACGTTTTCTCGGTTGCATCTGAACTATTTTTCCTCAACTTGAATTCGCTCGTAGTTGTGTATTCTGGTTGTGACTCAGGGCGAGTTGAAGGCTGAGAAGATAGTTTAGATGTTCTGAATAAATCTTCTTCTTTCTCGATTTCAGCACATTCAGTGGTGATGAAAACATCTTGATCCAATTTTGATTTGTCCAGTGTTGTGAGACTAACTGGTTTCTGTCGTTCTGGATGTCTTGGTTTATTTTCATCAGGTTTTGTATCGTTGTCTGATGGAAGAACATTTCTGGGAACTGAAGATTTTCTTGGTGAACTTGAATTCGTTTTTGATGGCTGGGGTATTGTGAATTGATTGATTTTGTTGGACACGTCTGATTTAACTTCTATATTAACTGATTTCCTATGCTGCGTATCATTTTGTGTTGTCAGATGTTCGGCTTCAGTTATGAACTTCTGTACTTTATCAGATACGCTCAAGAGGCAGTCATCTTCTCTCAAATCATCATTCACCACGAATTTAGGTCTTTCAACCTTGGGTGCTGGTTGACTTATATCTACAATAGATTTTTCAGTTAGTTTTCCAGCAGTGGTAAGGAATTTGTTGATTTTTCTATCAACTGTCATCAAACTATCATCATCGTTATCTACTCTGTTTATACCACTGATACTTTGATTCTCATCTTCGTTGATTTCCACGATTTTTCGAGATTGTCTATAGTCCCCATCCTCATGGATCGAGGTCTCGAATAATCGTTCGTGTCTTCTCCTGGTATAACCTTCATCTGGTTCAACTACTTTGTCCGGGTATCTTGGTGCATAACCATCATCATCGGAGGTGACTGGAAGTGGACACGCCCTATCAGGGGTAGCTTCACGTGATGACATAGATCTTTGAAGATCAACAGTTCCTCTATCATGAGTCTTCATGATTATTGATTTCGTGGATTTGCTTCCAGCTTTCGGTCTTGATACTTCACGAGGTTCATTATTGAACAACTCAGGTTTAGTTCTCGCCTCAGGTTGAAGTCTTGAAGAAATAGTTCCATGTACTGGTTTGAAATCTTTGACGGTTTCTGCAGTCGATATCTGAACTTCCCTTTCTTGCACGCTATTTCGTACGTCATTCAACGAACTATAGACACTTCCATTCAAACTGTCTGGCAGAGACTCTTCATCAGACTCCTCTGGTTCTGTGATCCTCTTGGGAACTGGTTTGGATTTTATTGTTTCTGTCTTTGATTTCAGCGTGCTTGTCCTTGATGTCTTGGATTCCATTTTCGTTTTGGATGAAACTGTTGAAGACACCACAGTTTTCTGTTGAGGTGTTGGCTTAGCAGTTTTTTGTAACGGTTTTGTTGGTTCTCTTGTTTTTGTGGTAATTTTTGTGATATTTTTCTCAACTGTATTCCTAGAAGATGGCATCTTAGGGACTAAACCATTGGAAGTTGTTGTACTAGTAACTTTGGGGAACTTAGTGGCTGGCTTACTGTCATTGGACTTCAAGATAGTTGTTTTCTTCCTATTCACTGTTTCATCTACCCTATTAGTTCTCAAATGTATTGTTTTATCTTCTGTCACATCATCGAATTTCTCAAAATCTTTCAGAGTATTCTGTTTATTCACGTTTGTATTTAATTCTCTTCTATTATATTTGTTGTCATTTGTATGTGGTTGTTTAGGTATTTCTGGCTTCTTATAGGTCTTATTCACAGACGTAGGTGTCTTCAGTGGGGATTTATTTTTTTGTGAAACGACTTCTTGTTTCTCGTTTTTGATGAGCTTTGTAGTCGTTGTTTTGGGTGATTTCACAGGCTTTGGTTTCTTCTGTTCGGTAATTGGTTGACGCTCCGTTATCTCCGATTCGATCAGTAACTGAGTCGTCTTCTTGTCATCTTCATCATCGCTTCCTAGCAGGCTTATAGTTTTCTTCATTACCATTGGTTCCTCAACAGGAGTTCTCCCTTCGTAGGTTTCTAAAATATGCTTTTTAGTATGAATTTCTTCTTCTGCTTCACTACTATAATCTGAATGAGGTTGCTCGTAAGCTGGTTTGCTGTTGCTATCAACAGGTTTCCTTGAAATAGGTTTCTCAGATGGATATGATTTGGTTGGTATTCTATTTGTTCTATTTGTTGGTACACCTTTAGTTTTGACGAAATCAGTTTCCGTTTGTTTCTGATCATTTCTTTTCTTAATTGTCAAGGTTTCATTTCTCACCCTGACATTGAAATTCTCATTTCTATCGATTCTCTGTGAACTTGTTGGTCTCTTCGGCAATGAAGAACCACTAGGAGTTCTTTGTGGAGGTTTCTGGGTATCTCTTTCATTTGGATGTTTCTGAGATAGGGTTGGTTTTTGAGGACTACTTTTGTTCGGAGTTTTTTCTATCGGTTCATTTGTTGGTCTACGAGAATCCTTATCTAGTGATGAATATTTATTTTTATGGACCTCGGTAATATCTTTATCCTGGCGCTTGACACTCTTGGTAGTTTTTTGAGAGAGTGTTGTTTGCTTCAGTTCGTTAATTTCTTCATCGCTGTCTATTTCTACATCATCAATGTTGATTTCTTCATAATTATTCGGTTTGTTAACTTCTGAGGAGGGTTTCCTGTTTGTTGGAATACTTGATATCGGAGATTTTCCGCAAACTAAATTATCATTTGTAGTTTGATTTATTGTCACAGATTCTGTCTGTGAGTTTCTGTGTTTAGATACATTTTTGACAGATGAATTGACATATTTCTTATATTCCTCCACATCAATATCTTTCACAGATCTTATGATCTCATCCGTTTCGTCAGTGGGTTTCTTGGATCGTGAAATATCCTTTGGACCTTTAAGAATTGGTCGATTAGATGGTTTGTTATAATCTGTTTCTTTCGTCACGGAAATCAATTCAACTTGGTCTCTAACCACAGTTAACTTATCTATATCTCCTTCCTCATAGGACCTTATATCTTTGCCAATTTTTTGAGTTATTGGTTTTTTAGGTGATGAAGTAGAGCTTGAATTTGGCTGAGTTGATTTTACTGGTTTTCGAAGATCTTTATCTGTTGGGGTCCTATTGAATGGTATAGTAGATTCAGTGTCTTTTGTTGACTCTTTCCTTTTTACTTCAATGTCTACACTATAAAGTTTCACGGATTCATCAGGAATTTGAGGTGTATTTGGTTTTCTAGTTGGAGAAATATTGCTTTGATTTTTCTGCGTAGGTTGAATGGTTGGTTTTTTATCAGTTGGGGTTGTCTTCTTCGTTCCGGAGGTGAAAGTAATTTCATCTGTGATAACTGTTGAATCTTCAGTATCAACTTCTTCGTACTGTCTTATGTTTTCATTGTTTTTTCTGTAAGGAGAAGAAGTATTTGGTCTTTTCTCTGTTGGTTTTCCTGTGGATTTTCGTATGTCTGCCAATGTTTTCGAGTCATTTGAAGTAAAACTTTTGACTAATTCGTCCACTGTTTTAGTTCTTGTTGTGTGTTCATCTGTCGTTTGCTCATCTGTGATTTCTATTTGTTCCACAGTATCTATTTCATACGAATCAATGGATTTTCGTTGGGTCGGGCCTCTATTTTTCAGCTGAGTTTGTTTTGGATATTTGGGATTAGAACCTTCGGTAGCATCATGAAGTGTTTTCTTATCGGGGGATTTTCTACTAACTGGACTTCTCTGAGGTGTATTATCTTTATTGGATGGTTTATTCATTGAAATAGGAGTCGATTTGGGATAATTTCTATCTATCTCTTCGGGTTCTCTTTCAATTGGATATCCATCAGTTGAAATAACTCGTTTGCTGTTTTCTCTTCTATTAGTTTCGAAATCAGTTTTCACAAGGTAATCCTCAGTTCTTTGTTCATCTTCAGATACGTAATCTGCTATTGTGGTTTTTACATTAACTGTATTCTTCAGGTTTTTCTCATCTGTATTAGATATCAATGTGGTTGTTTTTGATACTTTTGAAGTAGCTGGCTTATTAGACATTACATTTCTAGGTACATCATAAACTACTTCTTCAGTAACCCGAATCTCAGTTATTTCAGTGTTATCTTCCTCGCTAGAAGTATCTTCCTTTGGAAGATCGGAAGATGGTGCAGGTCTGTTGTAAATTGGTTTCTTACGTGTGTCTTTAATCGTTGATGGTGTTCGACCTTCAGTAGTTGGTTGCTTGTTTGGAAGATTGTCTTTTGAGGTTCTCCTGTAAAATGTTGTTTCAGAGTTGAATTCCTCTACTTCTGAGTTTTTCTGACATTTCGTGGATTTTTGAGTATCAGGGATATTCTTTTCTGGCGATTTTTCTTGGGATGGATGATTTTTCTTAGTCCTGCTTACATCGAATTCGACTGTCTGATCTGTTGTTCTCCTATCATCTTCAATTGCTGAAATTTCCTTTTGAATAAACCCGCGTACTTCATGATCGGTAAAATGTACTTGATTTTTTATTTCATGCCCAGTGGAAGTTCTTCTTTCTTGCTTGTCTTGATGTATATTTCGATTTTCATTTATGATTATTTCATCATCGAAAACGGAGCTGGTTCCAAATCTCTTAGTCACCGTTTGGTCTTGTGATACTACGTTCCTCGATACGTCATCCACTCCACTTTCAGTTGTTTTTCTTGAAGAAATCTTTTCAGGACTGCGCCTGTCATGTTTCTCTGGAGACTTGGGAATGTAAGGTGAGTATTCCCCAATTGGTTGATGCTGTATTATGTTTCTAGGTTGTTCCTGATCATGTGGAGCATTGCGAGTTTGGGATGGAAATTCTTGAATCGGTTTGTGTTCGGTAGATGGCGTGTCATGTTTCTCTGGAGACTTGTGAATGTGAGGTGAGTATTCCCTAGTTGGTTGATGCTGTATTATGTTCCTAGGTTGTTCCTGATCATGTGGAGCATTTCGAGTTTGGGATGGAAATTCTTGAATCGGTTTGTGTTCGGTAGATGGCGAGTCATGTTTCTCTGGAGACTTGTGAATGTGAGGTGAGTATTCCCTAGTTGGTTGATGCTGTATTATGTTCCTAGGTTGTTCCTGATCATGTGGAGCATTTCGAGTTTGGGACGGATATTCTTGAATCGGTTTGTGTTCGGTAGATGGCCTGTCATGTTTTTCTGGAGACTTGTGATTTGGAGATGAGTATCCCTCAAATGGTTGATGCTCTATTATGTTTCTAGGATGTTCCTTATCCTTTGGAGCAACGCGAGTTTGAGACGGAAAATCTTGACTTGGTCTGCGTTCGGTAGATGGCTTCCTATCTTGTCGGTTGTCTCTGGTTCCCTTTGGTGTGCTTCTGGTTGGACTCACCTGTTTTTCTGGTGATTTTGCCTTATTCGTAGGATATTCCTGGGTTGGCCTGCTTTCAGTAGATGGCTTCTTGTCATTTCTATTATCTATTGTGTCCCTTGGAGAGCTTCTTGTTTGACTCACCTGCTTTTCCGGTGATTTCCGGGTTTGGGAAGGAAATTCTTGTATTGGCTTGGTTTCGGTAGAAGGTTTTCTCTCTTGTCTTCTATAAATCGTATCTTTTGGAGAGCTCCTTGAGGGACTATCCTCTTTTGTTGGAGATTTGTGAATTTGAGAAGGAAATTCCTGAATTTGGTTACGTTCAGTAGAGGGTTTTCTCTCTGGTCTAGTACCTTCCGTTCCCCTTGGAGAATTTCTCGTTGGACTGTCCTGTTTTTCGGGGGATTTTCGTGTTTGCGAGGGGAATTCTTGAATTGGCTTACGTTCCACAGAAGGTTTTCTCTCTTTAGTTAAAGAAGGTTCCCTAGGAACTTTATTCTCAGGACTGTATTTCTCCGGTGATTTTCTTGTCTGGGAAGGAAACTCTCGGATAGGAGTTCCTTGTTTAGTTGGACTTTTCTGCCTGGTAGGTTCAGTAGATTTCTTCGAGGTAATCTCATCAGGCTTATCAGAAGTTTTCGGAATAGATTCAGTTAGTGATGACACAGTAGAACCTCTCTTCCTCAACTTCTCAAGACTGCTTCGACGCCTCTCAGTAGTGTCACTGGTAATGCCAAGTATTTGGCGACATCTCTCTTCATAAGTATCTGTTCGTTTCAATGGTCTGTCTATTGGTTGGTCTCTCTTCAAAGGTCCCTTAGTAGAATTGTCTGCATTTGTAGTTTTTTTCTGATCATCGATAGAGATTTCTTTGATATTTTTTATATCTATATCGGATTGAACTATATCCCTGCTGTTCTTTGTAACAGTTGTATGAGAGTAAGTCGAAACGTTATCATCTAAATCAGTAGTAATTTCATCTCTAGCGTTAGGAATTGAAGAGCGTGGCACACTCTTAGGAGTTGATTGTGGTGTTTTATATGTTGTATCAGCCGATTTGTTGGTTTTTTTCGTTAATGTATTGGTTGAATGATTCGTCGTTAATTTTAGTTCGGTGGTATGTCTACCCTTCTGATTTTTATCGAGTGAAGTCCTTTGTGTACCAGGTTTCGATGTAGTTCTGTAAGTTATTGTTTCGGTACTGGAGAATTTTTCAGGCGTTTTCTTAGTTGGAGAGTAACACCTCCCATTCGTATGTCTTTCTGGAGAACCCCTTTGTGGATGCCTCCTATCCAAGTAACTCTTCTCGGGACTACTGCTGCTCCTGAGTGAAGAGTTGCTATTTTTCAGATTTCTGCTGTTGGTTCTAGAATTCAGTCTATCAGGACTGACTGCCCTCAAAGATCTAGCAAAAGCATCATGGGTTGGACTAAGTTCTACGCTTATTTTCTTGTTGGTATAATCTGTTCTGTATGTGGTGTTGTATTGGCCATCAGTTGCCTCATTTCTTGTCTTCAATTCAGTTTCATGTTTAACTGGTTCCCTTCTCTGAGGTGTATCGTATATATTAGGAGTAGATTTCGGCGCTTTTCGATCAGTTTGAGGTTCAGAAACGCTCTGAGGTTTGAAATTTCTCTCTTGATTATCGTTAATTCTTGTTAAGTTTATTTCGATTTCGATCGGTGTTCCTAAAGGAACAGAGTTCACGTCATGCGTTGCAACCGTTCTTTGCTGTACTCTATTTTGGTCAATCACTTCTTTTCTCACATTCTCTTTCCTTTGGGTATCGATATTATCCCTCCTTCCGTCATCAATTTCAATATGTTGTACCGTTTGCTTCCTGACATTCTCAGTATTTCTTGTGTCCCCTCTGTTTTGAACTGTATCATTCGTAGTTCTGGTCTCATATCTTTGATCCACATGAGATTGGTAATTTTTGCTTGTGTCGATCTTCTTCTCCGACACATTGGATTCTCTTCGAGTATTTACATTATGGTATACACTCTCTGTACTGTCTGGAATCGTATGTGTTTTCTCCACGTAGTATCTCGATTTTGGTTGGTTCTTTCCCGAAGGTACGTTTTCGCGACCTTCGGTAACTCTGTGGGTCGAAAATTTTTCATCGTGCGATTTGGAGTTGATGACGTTGGATTTATTGTCTTGGAAAGTGCTGGAGGAAGTGGTATAGTGGTTTGAAGATGTTGATTTAGCTTCGTTTGCACCGCTCGTTTCGTATTTGGTCGTTGTCACCACTGTTCCGTCTGCTAGAGTTTTGGTTTCTCTTGTGACTTTGGTACGTCCTTCAACATAGCCTGGATGAGATTTCAGTTCTCTGGGAGCATCAGTTGTATATACTTTCGTAGTTTTATCAACGATTGATTCGTCAGATATTTGCAATGGTCTCCTAGAGTACTCCGCTGAATCCCCATAAGATTTTTGATCTGTTACTGATCTCGAAGAAGAAGACATGTTCGAGGATGTTCTGTTGTTGATATTGTCATTTCTGCCTGTAGATTCTATTATGAACTGCTTCCTGGGATAATCAACGGTATCATCATTAGATGATTTCTGTTCAGTAACTGTTTTCGAAGACGAATTGTTGGTAGTTGAAGATGTTTTAAAGTTATTGCGATCAACACCCTCTATCGGCTGTGTTGGGTAATTGATAGAATCACCGTTAGAAGACTTCATTTCGGTCACTGTTCTGGAAGAAGTGCTGGATTTAGTGGAAGACGATTTGAAACTACTGTTTTCATCGCCACCAACTGCTTCTTGGCGGATGAAGCTGTTCGAAGAAGTTCCTTGAGATTTGACGAAGTTGTTGTTGTCACCATCGTGGTATGATGTCTGTTCTTGGTTATTTTTCGCCTCGAAGTCTAATTTACCTTTTGGTATGTACTCTGTTCCAGATGTATGGGCGCTCTGCTGGTATCTGTGATTCTTTCCATCTTGACTATGTTCTTCGATCTTGGAGACGTTCCAACCTTCGTTGCTTGAAGGACCTAGAAGATTAAGAATGTCACTTGAATCAAGTTGTCTATGGTAACCTCAATTTTGAGTTGAATAGAATATATTTCGTGAATTTTATTTTATGCGTTATGGAATGAACTGGAATAATAATCTACACTGCTCAACAATTGATAGGGATCACTTACTTTTTCTAAATTTATTTCTGAATTATTCGCTCCAAGATTATAAATTTAGTCAGATATCAGAGTATTTTCAGTTGATAATATGGTTCACTTGAGAAAGGAAAGAAAAAATGGAAAGTTGGAGAGAAAAAAAGACTTTATTAGGATCACTCAAAATTCTGTGTTTGAATAACATAAAAATTTTATGATGACACCACAAGAAGGCTGAAGTTTCGGTTAAGCTAGTACCTAGTTGGCCCCCCACGAGCTCGTCTCAATCATTCTACCCTACGAGGCATACTTTCAATCAAACGATTTATATAATTTTGGGGCAAATTCGTCCAAATATCCCGTAAAGCGTTAGAAAGGTCCTCCAGGTTATTGATCGGTTGTTCTAAGGTTGACAATTGTCTAGACATCTCAGACCAGACATGTTCGATGCAATTCATGTCTGGAGAGCGAGCTGGCCAGTCCATCCTATCAATAGCATGAGTTTCTAGCGCTTCATTAACCAGACGACTACGGTGTGGACGGGCATTATCGTCAATTAAAATGAAATTCTCGCAAGGCAGCCGCAAACGGAACAATTATGGGTTCAATAATCATATCGTGATATCTCTGGCTGGTCATTGTGGTGTTCTGCAGAACAACCAACTCTGTGCGTTGGTTCAAACAAATGCCTCCCCATACACATATAGAACCTCCGCCAAAAGCTGTTGTGGGTACCATAAACTGTTCTGCATACCTTCGACCTCTTTCCCTCCAAGCAAGAATACGTCCATCGGAGTTGACCAAACGAAATCTAGACTCATCCGTAAATAAACATCGGCTCCAATCTTCAACTGTCCAATTGCGGTGCTCCTCAGCCCATTGCCGTCTATGAACCCGGTGTTCCCTATTCAAACGGGGATATTGTACCCTCCTACGTGCTCCCAAACCACGAACATGTAGTCGTCGTCTTACAGTCTGGTTCGAAATTAGAACTCCTGTTGCAACTCTCAGTGATCTATTGAGCCGCGACGCCGGGTAAGTGGGATTTCTCCTAGCATTGAGGACCAAAAGACGATCTTGGGCAGCTGTTGTACTGCGCTGCCGACCTCCCCCATGAACATAAGCTACTGAGTCGTTTTGGATGAACCTATTCCAAGCCCGACTCACGACACTTTGCGAAACATTCAACCGCCGGGACACTTCTCGCTGGGACAAACCTTCCTGTATCCACCGTATGATTTGGTCCAGTTGCACAGGAGCCAAACGTCTTCTCGGCATGACTGATAAGCTAATATTGTTCTCATTTCTTCAATTATTGTCACCTTATGTGTTTGAACGAGAGAAAAAAAACAGATTTAAAACAAATACCACATTGCTTTTCACTCCACATGTAACAGCCTACAGATAATAATCGATTTTGTGAACAAGAGCCGATGAAGTGAGGAAAAATTTGATATAATCAACTCAAAACATCTTAATTTTTCCTTAGAGAACATATAATGTACAGATATTCACGAGATAACTTGAAAAAAATACAAATGAAAAGAAGTTCATAAGTGATCCCTAGCAATTGTTGATCAGTGTAAAAGGATTCTTGCACTCTGTCACGATCTTGTTTCAAGATCTAAAAAAACTTGAAAAATATCAGTTTCTCACAATAGTCCGTTCTGAAACGATCAATTATTGTAGAAAATTCAATTGAAATCCTAGGAATGAGTTACGTTTATCCATGTATGCAATTGAGTGATATACCAATAGCCTATTATGTAGCTACTGGTTGTTGTTGGTTTATTGAAAGCTAGCATTCCTGAAATGCATGTTTGTTTATTCTGAGATTTCTGAGTTCCAAAAATTAATTTAACGAAGTTATATATCGATAAGTGGGTTTCACTTATCAGCAAGTTGGGCCTACGAATGCCTAAATGGAACGCTTGGAAGGTCCGTGAAACTGTCATCAGCTATGTTTATATTGAGCATAGGCAAATGCAACTGCAGTGATTTCTCACGCTTAAGATGTAAATTCCAGAGCTTTCGATATGCCGATTCTGCCACGTTTAAGTTAGTTGTTAGGGAACAGTTCTCGAGAAACCTTCTAAGGCCGAATTTCATTAAACGTATTAGAAAAGTAATTTGACCGTTATTTTAACATAGCCATTTCCCAATAGTTGTACCTGAAATGAGCAAAGAACAAAAAAGATTTCCTACACCTGTAAAAAATATACAGAGTGTCTTGTGACCAGTGGGACCGTAATCAGATATCTCAATCTCCAAAAGACGTGGAAATATAATATCTACTCTCCATATTGTTTCCAAAAAATTCAAATGCAGATATTGAAAGAGTGGGAAAAAACATATAGGTATAGTCGTCCGGCCATATGGCACCAATTTTTATCGTAATTTTTCAGCCATCTGGAAAATATATTTTCTTGAACTCGCATTCTTTTATTTTGATATTTTTGCGCGTATGTTCTGGCGAACAGCGTGCTATCATTTCGCCCAATTGTCCATAATTTTCGAAATTTTTGCGTTATATGGTTTGATCTATCAGGTTCAACTCACTGATGAAGAACTCGAGATCAAATTCGATTCTGTCTGGCCAAGGCTTCTTTTGCAAAGCCCTGAGGAAGACTTCAGAATGAAATAGAAACTAGTCGGCATAATTTGAAGAATTGGTTTTTGCGCGAATGTTCTGGGGAACAGCGTGCTATCATTTTGCCCAAATGTCTGTAATTTGAGAATTTTTTGCCGGAAATGGTCTCAAACTATTAGGTTCGACTCACTGAAGAAGATTTCGAGGTCAAATTTGATCCTGTCTGGCCGGCCGTTGTCACGATAACTTTTGAACGGAAAGAGATAGCAACTGGAAATTTTCATGATAGGTGGCGTGTCCAAATGTGACGGATAAATTCGTTAATGGGCAAAATCGGCACATCGGTTTCCCAGTACTAATTATGTTTTGAACCAATTCAGATTCGATCGAATTGAAACTTGGTAATTAATTTTAGAATACCTATACAAAGACGTATGTAAAATTTTATGAGGATCGTATGGGCAGAAAATTTTAAAATAATCATTAAAAAATATTATTCTCACGATAACTTGAGAACGGAAAGAGATAGCAACTTTTTAGCGTAGGTTGCCAATCTAAACGGTTCTGGAGTTATACCTATCTGAAATTCTGTTCTTATTTCCTCAATAACTCAAAAAATACGAAATCGATCCAATTCAAACATGGTGATTAGTTGTAGAATGCCAACGCGAAATTTTGTGCAAAAGTTCGTGAGGATGGTATCACTAGAAATTTTTTTAAATATCATTGAAAAAACTATTATTGTCGAAAACTTTAACTCGGATATTACAGAAATTTTGCGAGTGCCTTCAAAGCCTAACTTCACGGCGAAGTTCCAAATTTGAACACTATTAGATCCATATTGTTGGAGATCCGAGCAGCCTTGGCTGAGTTCAGTAGCTGAATGGGCGGCCGTTGCCACAATAACTTTCGAACGACAACATATAGCGACTTGCAATTTTCAGGGTAGGTTGCGCATCTGAATGTGACAGTTAAGTTCGTTGTAGGGTAGAATCGGCCGAATGATTTCGGAGTTATACCCATCTGGAATATTATTTTCTCGATAACTCAAAAAATACAAATCTGATAGAACTGACACTTGGTAACTAGTTGAAGAATACCGACATAAAGACGTTTGTGAGCATCATACCTCTAAAAAATTTTAAAAAAATATGAAAAAATATAATGTATCTCACGATAACCTGAGAACGGAAAGAGGTAACGACTTGCAATTTTCAGGGTAGGTTGCACATCTGAATGCGATAACTAAGTTCTTTAACAGGCATAATCGGTGTCCTCTAGTCACCAGACAACCTGTATATTCATTGAAATTCAAAAGTAGAGCTTCTTCATTGAAAGACATCTATTTAATGTCAAAGTCATGCTCCAACGAAAAGATTGATCCTCTATTTCTTTAAAGAATACGCTTACGCTTTTTCTTCTTGAATAATGATCTCAGGCGATATACAAACGATTTTTCACTCCTTTTCTCAGTTATTTGTTCCATTCTCAAATATTTAGGAAATGAACATTCCACCGTGAAGGATTCTTCATCGAAGAACATTTATTTTAGAATTTTATAGATATACCGTGCACGAAAACACTTTTTGACGAAATTGTTTCACTTGCGTTCACGATTTCGAGAAGTGAAAAACTAAATAAATCTATCTGGGTATAACTTAGTTGATAAAACATAATGCACTCACAAAAGGATACGGAATTGTTGACTACACTTTGGATAACCTAATTGGTGATAAAGGTGTTGAAAATACATTATATTCCACGAAGAGAGCACTGATTTGGAAACACAAGATATTCTGAAATATTTTAGTATTCGCTACTTCAAAATTATCAGTTTGTTTATTGCGTGCTCCAACCATTGCGTCCGAATATGTTGAATTTCAAGCCGAAAGTGTTCACAAACTACCACACAAGTGCTTAGAAATTGGGTTCAGTATTGTCCCTGAGTTCCTTTAACGTGGTAAGCCTGTTGTATAAGCTAAGTCACACCAAGAGAAAAAAAACTCAGAAAAAACAAATCTTATTCTGAAATACTCAAAAATCAAAAAATGGAAAAATATACTGAGCGGATTTTATCAGCTAAGCATTATTCGATGCTGTAATAGCCCTTGCTCTCTTTTCAATTTCTTGGGTAAATGGTTATAGAGTTTGGTGCCCTAATAAATAGGTGAAGATGTATATTTGGGTCCTCTATTACCTCTTCACATGTTGGGAAGCGCTGATTTGTATTTCTAAACAAAATAGCTCGCTTGCAAAACAATGTTTTGGGTTAACTGGTTTAGTTTACCATGTGTGGTCTCACCCTTGAAATTAATATTTTTCACAAAAAGATAACTGCAAGTAAAATTCTTTGTAAGCTTCGAGCCTTGTAGAGATTTATTGCATATTTCCTGGGAAATAGTGCTAAAATGCATACAACAGCTAGACACATTGCCCGGTGTGTTATTCTTTTGTCTAGACGATTCGAAAACCCATAGTCTGTGAAAGTCATTTATCAGCTTTCGATTATATCCAGCTAGTGAAAATTAGTCCAAATGGGGGGAGAAATTCGAGGATTTGAATTTCTAAGATTAAACAACCGAGAAAAGTTCACTGATTGGTGCTGGCATCGGGAATCTAGTAGGCATTCCCCCTATTTTTCGTAAACGACAAATGAGAGTATTGTTATAACATATCTGGGGCGGTTTTAAGATCGAACCGCCAATCATTGTTAATATTTCCCCTTTTTACCCAGATGCAAGAACCTCCTATTTTTCCTTCTATCTGGGCTTTTATATACATTTTACACTCAAATAATTCACAACTACTACAAATACCACTGTAACTATTACATCTCTTAGTGCAAGAGACATTACTATTCTTGATCTGTCGCGAAACAATAACATTGCCTTGTCTTCGTTGGCAACTTAGTAGTCACTTCTTCCTTGCTATAAATTTTTATATGGACGGAAGACTATAAATTGTATCACTATTGCATTGTACAATATTTCGTGCTTGTTATCACATTGTCGGTAACAAGAAAATACATTTTGTTGTTGTGTTAAAGGTGCGTTCGAATATTTCACCACTTCATATCCTCGCAATTGTTATCTTATTGCAAGTAAAAACTCACGCAGTAATCAACGAGATTACTACTGGGTGCTTACAGTTAAGTATACCCCTTTACTCATCCCCCTGATTAAACAATCAGGGTGTATAATTCTGGTACTTCGAAAATACATTATATTTAATGCTTGTGGCTTTTACTTGATGCAAATCCATATTAACTCAATGAAAAATTATATACGATTTACACTTATTTATTCAATATTGTGACGCGTTTCGTCGACACAGCGACTTCATCAGACTACATCATACTAAATTCTTAACAAGTTATTATCTCCCTATACCTAGATGGCATGGACACAGAATCATTTAAAACTAATTACAACATGAGAAACTCATTTAAAACAAATTACATATAGACTTATTTAAAACTAAGTACATGAGATTTCACTGCTGGTTTTTTTGTACACATTAACAATAATTCATTCCTAATGCTTTTATAAATTGATTATCTATTTGAATAGATTGAGTAACGGTGAAAAATTTAGATCTAATTGTTCATTAACTAAATTACCCGTATGTTTTTCCCTATTTATTTCGACCATTTCCCAGTAATTGATTTGCGCACCTTTATTCAAATTGTGTAGAATTTTTAAATCCGGGTTAAACTTATGTCCTTCTGCTAATAAATGATTCGAATAATTTGAATTAATTTTGTTGTTTTTGTAGCTGTGATGATGTCCCTTTATTCTTATGCCAAAATTTCTACCAGTTTTTCCTATATATGATTTGTCACAACTCCCGCAATTTAATTGATAAACACCGGATTTATCTTCTTTATTCCTTTTCGATTTATTGTTCTTTATGAGTTTGGCAAGGTTATTATTTGTCCGGAATGAGATATTCACCTGTTGGTTTTGAAGAAACCTTTCAAGTTGTTGACTCGGGGTACCAAAATATGTTAAGCTATTGAATATTTTATTTTTATCCTTAATTTCTGGAAATACTAAACTAATTGTTTTTCTAAATTGTTTTTTCGTCAAAATTTTTCTGATTTACTCTGTGTTATATCCATTGTTCACCGCTATTTGTTCGATAATTTCTAATTCTGTACCATAATTTTCTTCGGATAAAGGTATATTAATTAGCCGGTGTAACATACTATGAAATGCCGCGACTTTATGTTCGAATGGATGACACGAGGATCGATGAATGATTGTATCCGTATGGGATGGTTTCCTAAATATTGAAAAATCATGTTGATTGTTTTTCCGCGTTATTGTTGAATCCAAAAAATGAATTGCACCATTATTTACCATTTCTATTGTGAATTTGACATTTGGATGAATGCTATTAATAAAATCTACAAATATTTTCAGTTGCCGGTCTGTTCCTTTAAAACATTCAAATAGAGAATCAATTTATAAAAGCATTAGGAATGAATTATTGTTAATGTGTACAAAAAAAACCAGCAGTGAAATCTCATGTAATTAGTTTTAAATAAGTCTATATGTAAATTGTTTTAAATAAGTTTCTCATGTTGTAATTAGTTTTAAATGATTCTGTGTCCATGTCATCTAGGTATAGGGAGATAATAACTTGTTAAGAATTTAGTATGATGTAGACTGATGAAGTCGCTGTGTCGACGAAACTCGTCACAATATTGAATAAATAAGTGTAAATCGTATATAATTTTTCATTGAGATACATTATATCCTGATAAAAGCATCAGGACTCAACATATGACCCTTCGAAACCATAACATCCTGATAAACCAATCAGTATTCAACAATAAACATAATAGCTCCTACCTTTTATTCTGTAGCTGACTTCTTTCGTTGGCGACTCAGAATCTCTAATCTCCTTCCTTTTCAAACTGGCGAAACTATGATCAGCCAAGGCATCGGCATGCATAGACTGGTTGAAGGATGTCTTCTTATTGGTTATCAGGTGTACATCTTTGACGTCCGAATTGCAATAGAGATCCTTTAATCTCTCCTCCCTCAATTTATACATGTGAGCTCTTATTTCTTTCTTCTTGCCAAAATCTTCGGTGTCTTGCCACTGTAAAATATAATATAATAGGAATTATTTTGATAGTGCAATTAAAATTGCAGGAGCTTTAAAGTGCTGCTCGTTCATCAACTGATCAAGTGATACTTTTCTGCACGAAACTTTGCAGTTTTGCAAAATTTAAATCTTATCGAAAGTAATCGTGTTAACGGACAGACGAACATAATTGTGAATTGTATTGTAAGTTATTATACTGATCCTCCTAGGTCTTCTCCAAGGAGACCCCTCATGAGCTCTCGAAGAGCTTGAGCGAGTAAGGAGAACCAGTTGTGTTTTGAGTAGGCTTTGTTACTGTGTCCTTACGCCACCATAGGCACAGCATTGTTAATTTTTTATCCAACAGTGAATGGTGGCGATTACCGTGAATAGAAAATTTATTTCCTAGCCTTGGAATTGAACTTGGGGCTTCCGCTCCCAAGTCAATTACTCTCCCACTGAGCCAACCGCACTACATCTTGAATTACAATACGGATATTTTATGAGTTGATGAAATGGAATCGTTTGAGTACATTTTCGGATGAAAACTCAAACTCAGGCAGAATGATAGAGCTCTAATATCAGCGCGCAAAAAAAGACACAGTTCAATCATAATTTCGACATTTTAAACGTTTGGTTCAAGCCCTGTGGACAGAAGCCGGCTGCCGGACCGGCCGGACAGAATCGATTTCGACCTCGGATTCTTGATCAGTGAGTCGAACCAAATCGTTTGAGACCATTTTCAGCCAAAAATTCGAAAATTACAGACATTTGGGCAAATTGATAAGCACTCAGTTCCGAGGAACTAGAGCGCCAAAAAATAGGCAAAATGCAATCTAACTATTATTGATTGAAGATTTTTTGGTTTATTGAATTTTTACCTGGCCCTCCAAAGAGAGCTTTCCGGATAGCGAAACAATTGATGTACTATTTAAAATGAATATACAGGGTGGTACAACGAACCATCAACCATCAAGCTACTTCCGACCATCACCGACATCATCAGTTGCATCAAACATCTAATTCATCGAAGTATACACCAGTTGCCAATACAAGTGAGAACAACAAAATTAATTTTCTTGATCTTTGGCATCTATTTATTCAATTTATATAATTATCACCTAACGTGGTGTTAATTTCCTAAACGAGTGGAAAGACATACAAAGTAGTATGTTAATTTACACTAATTTATTGAGCAATGCGACTTAATCCCACAACATTATTTTGAAACAATTGTCACCTGCTTATATCAACCTATTCGAAAAACGAGAGGAGGGGATAGAAATCCCTCAGATTTTTTCTCTTCCTTATGAACTATCAACATTCTTTTCACATTATTGGAATACCATTGCATACAATTAGGGTAATTCATTCTTACATTGATAGCTAGATGCTTGTTTCTATTCTATTCATCTCTACAATCATGGAAAAATTCAGAGCTCTACCTACATTATAAATCATTTTGAACTCCGCGTCACTTATTCTTCTGCGATAATGAATTAGATATTAGAATATATTTCATTATTGATGTAATCTATGTTTTTATTCTTTGATTGTAATACCTAAATTTCTACCTATTTTACCTATGTATACCTTATCACAACTTCCACAATTCAACTGATGATCCACGGATTTGTTTTCTTCATTTAATTAGAACGTGTTATTGTGCGCGCATGTTCTAGGGAACAGCGTGCTATCGTTTTGTTCAAATTTCTGTAATTTTCGAATTGTTTGCTGAAAATAGTCTCAAGACAATTAGGATCGGCCTACAGATGATGAATTGGAGATCTAGGAAACAGCGTTCCATCGTTTTGCCCAAATGTCTGTAATTTACAAATGCCAAGAAGCAAATTTTTGAGAGATTTCGTGAGGATGGCATCAAGAAAAATTTTGAAAAATTCCATATCTCAGAAACTATCCGTGCTATATCGCTGAAAACACCAAATTCTAAATTTATTTGAACAAGAACGGATCTACATTGTTGAAGATATTAAAAAAATATTCGAAGCCAATCAGCCTTGGGCGAGTTCAGTAGCTGGATAGGAGACCATTGCCACGATAAGCCTCGTATAGGAATAGATAGCAGTTTGCAATTTTCAGGGTAGGCTACAGTTTGGTTCATTAATGGGCAGAGTTATACCGATTTATACAGGGTGTCCCAAAAATACCACGCGAAAGTGACACTGGAGATAGATTGGCATTAGGTCTATCAGATAGCATCAACATGACCTCAGTAAAAGTCCGCTGGTTTTCGAGATATCACCACTGTTGCGTCCCATGACTTCACATGTTGGGAAGCGCTCATTTGTATTTCTAAACAAAGCAGCTCGCTTGTAAAACTTAAATGTTTTGGGTTAACTGGTTTATTTTTGCATGGGAGGTCCCACCCTTGAAATTAATATTTTCCACGGAAAGATAATTGCAAGTAAAATATCTAGTAATACTTCAACCCTTGTAGAAGTATTTATAACCTATTTCCTGTGAAATATTGATAAAATGCCTACAACAACTAACACATTGCCAGAGCTGTGAGTCCTTTGCCTAGATTCTAACCCATTAAAAATCTAGAATTTTCCGATTAGATCGCCACGGCTTTGGCTATTCTCTAAATCGAGGGCGTAGATTCCGAATCTGTAATTAGTTTTTCCGTATCTCGATTAATTTTGGTAATATGGCGAAAAATCCGACTGATTAGTCCATTTTCCGGAGGTAGAGCCAGAAATTGCGACTTTCTTCGTCATTGCTCCGAAACTAATCGAGATACGGAAAATCTAATTACAGATTCATGATCTGCGTACCCGATTTAGTGAATAACCAAAGCCGCGTCGACCTAATCAGAAAATTGTAGATTTTTGTATGTGTTGGATACTAGAGAAAACTTTTTGGCGTTTGACGGATTCGCTCATTACCTGATATTTTTCGAACGGATAGAGATACCGAAAAAATAGATACATAAATCTAAACGTCGTCCACCGACCAATCATCGGGGAAAATTTGGATATCGAGATGTGAAAATCATAGATTTCGGACGGGAAAGAAGAATTTTTCTTCGATTCCGGGTCAAAAATATTTCTAAGTGCCGACCCAAAAAATTTTTTTCATGGTATATCAATACGGAGCTCCTGTCTAGTTAAATCGAGGTCGCTGATCACGAATATGTAATTAGTTTTTCCCTAAGTGGCGTACTTTGGGAAAATTTTCACTTAAAGTGAAAAAATTGACGAAAATAGGTCAATTTTGGAACTTTCCACCGCCCAAAAAAATCGGAGTAGGGTGTTGCTGATTTTTTACGTCATATTTGGATCCTTTATCTATCGAATCATCCGAACAATAAATGTCCAGGTCGTACGCTTCGGAAATTATGATTTTTTATCCCGAGGGTCTATTTTTCGGAAAATTCTTTCCACGATATTTCCTCGGAAAATTTTTGTAATAAATATCTGATGCTAGATTCGGAATCTACGGCCCCGAATCTATAAGAATAAGTACCCGTTTCATAGTTTTGCGTCAAAAAATTTTTCTCGAAAAATGGGATTTTTTTAAGGCTAATGTATTAAAAAATTGCCAAAATTCGACCGGTCTCCGATTTCGATGCAAATTACGTCATCTACTAATTCGGGACCGTAGATTACGAATATATGATCGGATTTTTCATTAGAGAATTTTCCGCGGAAATACCGCCAAATGAATTTTCCGAAAAACAGACCCTTGGGAAAAAAATCATAATTTCCGAATAGTACGGCCTGGACATTTTCTGTTTGGATTATTCATTAGATAAAGGATCCATATATGAGGGCAAAAATCAACAACACCTTACTCCGATTTTTTTGGGCGGTGTGAACTTCCAAAATTGACCTATTTTTGTCCATTTTTTCACTCTAAGTGAAAATTTTCCCAAAGTACGCCACTTAGGGAAAAACTAATTGCATATTCGTGATCAGCAACCTCGATTTAACTAGACACGAGCTCCGTATCGATATACCATGAAAAAAATTTTTTGGGTCGGCACTTAGAAATATTTCTGACCCGGAATCGAAGGAAAATTCTTCTTTCCCGTCCGAAATCTATGATTTTCCCCGATGATTGATCGGTGGACGACGTTTAGATTTATGTATCTATTTCCTCTGTATCTCTATCCGTTCGGAAAATATTAGGAAATGAGTAAATCCGTCAAACGCCAAAAAGTTTTCTCTAGTATCTAACCCAGGGGTCACCAATTAGTTTCATTGGAGGTCCGTTCACAAAATCTGTATATCTGTCGCGGGTCGTTGATAGCATTATGATGGCATAAGAATTTGACTAGCAGTTAATCTAAATCCAATATCTATAATTAGTAAATAAAACGAAAAGTTATCTGAATTTTTTTAATCAAGAATACATGTTTTCTGGAAAAATGGTCCGCAAAAAAAAGGTTCGCGATCCGCATCCGGACCGCGGTCCGCCATTTGGTGACCCCTGGTCTAGACTATTCGAAGACCCCTAGTCTGTGAAAGTCGGACCGGTTTCCATGTTACAAAACAATGAATGTGGGAGCGAGATAGTCGATAAGGGTTTTGGTTTTTTTTAATAAGTAGCAATTCTGGTTCTGATTTAAAAAAAATGGTAGTGTTGTATCATTTTGAAAAGGGCATGAAATGGACCAGTTTTTGCGATTATTTGTCAATTCAGTTTGATATATTTTTTTTTTCACAGCAGTCAGTCAAACTTAAGTTAACGTTTTAACTTCGGCATAAAATACAACAAGTTAGACATTTTTTGAAGGATTTTGTTCTAGTTGTCGGTGAAGTTATTACTTCATTGTTTAAAGCAACTATTCAGGATAGCCTAGGTAAAAAAAACATGAGTTTGAAGTAATTTCTAGCAATGCTAGGCGATAAAAGACCGAAAACTGGAGATTTTTAAAAAATACACAAAAGTGGTGATATCTCGAAAACCAGCGGACTTTTACTGAGGTCATGTTGATGCTATCTGATAGACCTAATGCCAATCTATCTCCAGTGTCACTTTCGCGTGGTATTTTTGGGACACCCTGTATATTAATTTATTATACCGATTTATATAGAATGACGAGATACTAATTTTTGAGAAATTTCGTGAGGATCATATCACTAAAAATTGGTTCAAGCCCTGTGGACAGCAGCTTTGGCGCTCTTGTTCAAACTTTGACTCATCATATCTCCGAAAGAATTGGTTTCTCATGTATTCTTATGATAGAACTGCACCATGAAAGAAATCAAATTAAATTATTTTTTTTCGTTACTCCTAAACCATCTGGCCTATTTTGCCCAATATCGAACTTAACCGAGATATTTATTTCTCAAACCTATCTGAGAATTTCAACTGATGCCTAGCTCATTCTGTTCAGGAGTTATTGTAGAAACAAAATTAGAAAATAAAATTTTTTTTTTTTACACTTTATGGCAACCCGATCAATGCAAAAATTCGCATGCGTATAAAGGTCATCATTCTAGTATCTGATGCTAAATTTCAGATGGATCGAGTGATCGGTTTCGGAAATATTCATTAAAAATGTTTTTAATAAAAAACGGTCATAACTTCCAAACCGCTAGGTGGATTTCGCTTGTTAACGAACTCGTCGGAGATATTTACGCTACAAACCTACCCTGCAAATTCAAATCCTCTAGCTCCTTTCGTTCGAGAGTTGAGTGTTCGAGTTCGAGTGTTAACGGCCGGCCGGACAGAATCGATTTCAACCACGGATTCTTGATCAGTGAGTCGAACCAAATCGTTCAAGATCATTTTCAGCCAAAATTCGAAAATTACAGACATTTGGGCAAATTGATAAGCACTCTGTTCCGAAAATTAAGAACTCCAAAAAAATAATAAAATATTTCTTCAAAAGTCTTATATTTCAGAAACTATTTGTGATTCCGCTGAAATTCGCACAAACTTTCGGGCCGAATTTTATTTTCCCAATATTTTCGAATAGAACAGATCCGAGATGGAATTTAAATATAGTACTCGGTTGAAAAAATACCGCTTGAAGGTTCATGCAGTATTACGTGAGGGTGTGTGAGGCATAAATAGGCAGACGAGCATGCGCACAAAAGCTCCTGACTTCACGTCAGTGCTTTTATAGAATTTTTCCTTTTTCAATCTCACCATAATACGACGTTTTTACGTATTTTGGCCGCTTAAATCTAAGAAACTAAGCATGTAAAACCTCCAATCCCAGTACAACATTTTTCAGCATTCTTATAGATATATAAATCGATTCCAATAATAAAAAAAAATACGTTGGAAATGGCAATAAGGATATTGAGAAGCGAAGACCCGCTTCTGCAAATGGTAGATAATCATTAAATAAGGAACCAAGGAGCTTTCCTATTTAGGGCTGGTAAGTGAGCTTTGGAGAAGCTCAGTATAACTGGCATATCCACCGATCATGAGCTAACAGGAACACCTATCACGCCAACAGACCAAAGAAGAGCTGGCAGAGAGATAAGAAAGGCACAGCTGAAGACACTACTCGAAGATCACATGAGTAAACACCTGCACTCTATATTTTTCAGCAGTTTGAAAGATCAGGGAAAGATGTCGGAAGAATTATCTTTCGCCTTTTTGAAGTCCGCTGGGCTCAAGTCAGAAACGGAGTAATTCGTTATGGCTTATCAAGATGGGGTGATAAATACAAGATGGTATAGAAAGAACATCATGAAAGGGAACACCCCAACAACGTGCAGTGCATGCCACAGCCAGCAGGAAACTGTTATGCACATTCTGTCTGCTTGCATAGTCCATGCTCCAACAGGATATGTGGAAAGACACAATGCAGCCCTTCGAATTATCTACTTCCATCTGAGAGAGGTTTATGGTATAGCCAACCAACCAGTGCTACCATATGTGCCTCTGGAGATTGAAGCAGTTTTTGAAAATGACAAAGCTCGCATCTACTGGAACTATGCGATTCCAACAACTCGGCAGATCCACGCAATAAAGCCAGATATACTCTTGGTCGACATAGAACTGAAGGAATTGTTTGTCGTCGAATTTTCCTCCCCTGCAGAAAATAATGTGGGGATGAAAGAACAACAGAATAGGGAAAAATACAAGGTTTTAATGTTCGAACTGGGGATCCTGTATCCAGGGCACAAGAACTACTACAAGGAACGTGCGAGAGGTTTTTTAGTGAGTAACCAATCAACATCTGGAGTCTCACACTCCTGAGAGAAGGGATTCTCTCAGGGCGGGATATAAAAGGTTTTTTTCTCCTCCGGGATGAAAAGTTCACTTTTAGTCCCTGTCACACGGGAGAAAAGTACCCGATTCTCTCCCGGTGAGATGGCAAATGTGCGCATGCGGGTACTTTCCTTTATCTCCCGGTTACCTAGCAACCGCGTGTTTATATCTCAAGTTGATGACAGCTGAGTCAAAAAAAGGTTAATTATTTCAGTGAATACCGACAAATATAATAAAAAATGGATTTGATTAACTCTGATGAAAGTGAATTAGACGGAGAAGAAAAAAATCGTATACGCACCTAGGGAGAAAAGTAGGACATCCTCACCCGCGATTGTCACCCTCGCCTCCGGCTCGGGAGACAATCATTCGCGGGCGTGAAATGTCCTACTTTTCTCCCTCGGTGCGTAATATACTATTTTCTACAAACGTCAAAAAATGACAAGGTTCGCGCATTGAAAACAATATGCGAAGTGACCCTTTTTTTCATTTTCCTTCGTTACCATGACACCGTGCGCGAAGTAGTGTGCGAAGTACTTACTTCGCACACTGCATGTAAACTATATGGAGTTTTTATATTTTAACCTTTATGTTCCTCAATCAAACAAACAAATGCCATTTTATTTTCATAGTTACAGTATTTACTTGATTTGGAAAAACATTTTAAGCCAGTTCAATACTATTTTTCATATTAAGCTATGCATGTTACTTATTTTAGAACAATATTTTTGGCGTTTGTAGAAAAAATTGTGTTTGCATCTCATGCGCGAAATACTTTGGTGATCTCGACTATTTTTTTAACTCGGCTGCGCCTCGTTAAAAAAATCAGTTCTCGATCACCAAAGTAGCATTTCGCGCACTAGATACAAAAAATTGTGTTTGCATCTCATGCGCGAAATACTTTGGTGATCTCGACTATTTTTTTAACTCGGCTGCGCCTCGTTAAAAAAATCAGTTCTCGATCACCAAAGTAGCATTTCGCGCACTAGATACAAAAATAACTATTTCCTCTCGAGCGGAAAAAAAAATATGCAAGAGACCTATTCGACCGTTTTCAATCGAGGTCCGTCTTTCGATTTGAACTTCTCACTCGTCAACTGTTTTGAACTTACCATTTTTTTGAGCACATCTTCGTCTTGGATGCGTGATATCTCTCTTTCATTCACGGCCGACATGGCCTTCTAGTTAAATCTGAAACGAAAAGAAAATTTTAAATCAACTGTTTATCGTTATTGAAGTTTCATTCAATTCGACCCACATATAATCACGTCCGATTGCTTTCAAGGTTTGCTCCAAAAAGTTGGTCAAAAACAAATTATTTCCTTTTGGGGAATTGCCATATTTGGATAATGACTTCCAATTCGTATTTCTAATGATTGTTGAATATAAAGTGTAATTTGTTCGATATTTTTCATTGATAATTGCAATTTAATGTCGAGCGCTTTGGGGCGTAATGGCTGATGAAACTGCGCTAAGCTTTAAATAATTAGGTTTATTAATTCAATATATTCATTTGGCTGCTCCAAAAAAATCGACTATTTTTGTTTTCTTAAAATCTGCACTGAAATATCTTCAGAGTGTTAAAAAAATATTCCCGTGGAAACAAGTCGCGCACCAGGGATTTCTAATTTAAATAACACAGGGAAAAAAATGTTTTTCAGAATTTTGTAGCTTACATATTAATCAATATCTACAAAAAATTAATCTTATCATTTTTCGATAAACCGACTCGTTCAAAAAGCAATTCAAACTGAAAGTTAAATTTATTTCACATTTTACTTCAACATTGTGCAAAATGATTAAAATTATCATAAAATATTCAAGAATTTCCTGACTAACTAAATATCTAACAAAATGAATGGAAGGACTTCCCCCTATTTTTTTTAGTTTACTCAAAACTTCAACACAAAATAATGCGAATTTAAAGAAATTAAAAATCTAGAAATTATGAGTAATCATTAAAGGATACTGTGGGAGTTATACTAATTATTAAAAGGTTTCTTTCTGGGGTTTCTCTCCCAAACTCTGAAAAATATCTATAAAATAAAAGTTAATTATTCTGCGATTTGCTTCTGCGTAAGAAACACAAGATATTTGTCAGAAGCAATCAATTGAACAATGTTGCCTAATTAATTTTTATTTTATAGATATTTTTCAGAGTTTGGGAGAGAAAACCCAGAAAGAAACCTTTTAATAATCATTAATGGGTACTTTGGGAGGTACATTAATTATTAAATCATTCCTTTCTGGGTTTTCTCTCCCAAACTCTGAAAAATATCTATAAAATAAAAATTAATTAGGCAGTGTGTTAAAAAAATATTCCCGTGAAACAAGAGCTCTTAAATTAATATTCAGATGTCGCGCACCAGGGATTTCTAATTTAAATAACACAGGAAAGAAAAAATGCTTTTCAGAATTTTGTAGCTTACATATTAATAAATCTCTACAAAAAATTCATGTTATCATTTTTCGATAAACCGACTCGTTCAAAAGCAATTCAAACTGAAAGTTAAATATATTTCATACTTTACTTCAACATTGTGCAAAATGATTAAAATTATCATAAAATATTCAAGAATTTCCTGACTAACTAAATATCTAACAAAATGAATGGAAGGACTTCGCCCTATTTTTTTTAGTTTACTCAGTACTTCAACACAAAATAAGGCGAATTTGAAGAAATTAAAAATCTAGAAATTATAAGTAATCATTGAAGGATACTGTGGGAGGTATACTCATTACTAAAAGGTTTCTTTCTGGGTTTTCTCTCCCAAACTCTGAAAAATATCTATCAAATAGAAATTAATTTTTTTGTGATTTGCTTCTGCGTAAGAAACACAAGATATTTGTCAGAAGCAATCAATTGAACAATGTTGACTAATTAATTTTTAAAAATACTGGATTCTTTCATGGTAATGATGAGGTAGCTTTGGCCAACTCGTACCAGAAAGCCAATTATCTATATTTTGCAAATTTTATACTAGAATCACTGAAGAAAAAAAATTGGTTCAAGCCCTGTGGACAGGAGCTATTGGGCGCATGTTCATCTTCCTTGTGGCCCGTACTGACCAGTAAAGAAAAAAAGCAGTATCATGTTGAATACCTTAATATTATTCTGGAACAAAAATTTTCCATTACAATAATCTTCATCTAGCTTCTATTTTTTAGTATCAATTCCTGTAGAACGTGATCATAATAAGTGTTTTCCATATAACTTGGTATGTAGGAAATCTGACATCAATTATTGGAATTAATTGATTTGACAAACAGCCGTCAAATGAGGTAAATAGATTTTTGTGACGATTTTCTGTGACCATAGAACGTCAAAACACGCTGGAATGTGAATTTTAAGCAATATCTTCTGGAATTGAGATCGTATCGAACTGAAATTTTGCACACTCGTGTAGAATGCTTGATTTAACGTCGGTACAAATTTTTTTATTAAAAAATTTTCCAACTGCCCGATCCCAACAATACTTAGATAATATTATATCCATAAATTAAGCATTTCATTATTGCATTTCTTGAAATAGGTACCTTTTCAAGTCGATCAACATCGTCCTTCTTTCGACGTCTAAACTATGACTTGATTCTTTATGTTTATGTCTTTGAATTTGTTTTCGGTGGAATTCAAAGAGTTCATAGAATAATCGATGAAAATACTGAGAGAGACCCAGGAAATTTGACACATTTTGTCTTATATCTCCAGAAATTGAAATCGTATAGAGCCAAAATTTTGCACAATGTTGCAAAATACTACAATTGACGTTAGTACAAGTTTTTGTTGCAATCTGATGAATAGTTCACGAAAAAAACATTTCGATCATAACAGAATTTTGCCAAAAGTTGCGCGTTTATATCCTCGAACTGACTACCAAGTTTCGATTCAACATCTTCTTTAGTTCCTGAAATATCAGGGAAATAACCTCAAAATTTGAAATGTCTATAACTTCTAAACCGTCCGGCCGATTTTGCCCGTTAACGAACTTAACCGTCGCATTTTGATCAGAAACCTACCCTGAAAGTTTGAAGTCGATAGGACCTTCGGTGCTCCTGTTATCGTGCCTACGGCCGGAAGGCCGGACGGCACCCAAAAATCTGACACCGGATTCGTGATCAGGGAGTCCGAATTAGTCTATTAACCAATTTTCAGCTCGAAATTCGAAAATTACAGACATTTGAACGAAATGATAGGACGATGTTCCCCTAGAACATGCGCCCAAAAACAAACTGACTTTCTTCGCATAAATTCTCAGACGTTATAATAGGTCGAAATTATTAGATAGGCCGATGTCAAATGTATTCATATCAATTAATATCAAGAAGGCTGGTATCAAATAAAGTGTTAAATACATGATATTTTTACTGTTCAAATTTCCATAATGTCTAAGGGGGTTTCCCCAATTTCAAAGGAGGGCAATAACTTTGAAGGAAAGGGACTAAACATGTATATGAAAAACCCCTCTTAGTATCAAGTTTCATCACCTAAAACTTTTTGCATCAATTAAGAAACACCTGTATGCATACATTTGAGCTGATTCTGGAGATGAGTTTTCGAGATATTGGAGTTTTCTTTCTATGTATTTTGAAAACGCAAATCATCTGGTTTCTTCTTTCGAAAGTTATCAACAGAATCGAATTTGACTTTACGTCAAATGGAATCGTCCTAGACCATTCAAGACTCAAAATTCGAAAATTACAGGTAATTGTGCAAAATGAAAACGCGTTAATACGAGCGCGCAATAATCACGTGACAATCAAGACCTGCCATGGAAACATCTGTATCAATTTATTCAGAAACGACAAGGTCTCGTGCAGATGATTGCAATCAGACTGATTGTGATTGAAGATATGCCTAATAGGATCTAATTTGGATAACTGAAAATAGAATAATTCGAGCGAATTTTAAAATGATCGACCTTGCTCTATGAATTCTGTTGGGATTGAAAAATTATCACCTTCGTTGCGCTGGTCTTGATTGTTGTTCTTATCGCCCACCTCTCTGACATCACTTCTGCATTCGGCGCTGCCTTATTCGGACATTTATTTGTTTGACCTGCTGTCGGTGTTTTAATACAATTGCGAAATATGCTAAGTTCACAAGGCATATTTATTTATTTGTGGCTCGATGAATCATTTGTGGAATGAATTGAATAGTAATGATTTGAATAGTATTGATTTCGAACGCAATTCCGGAAAATTTATATTATTCATAATATTGTATTATTCAAGAGAACTGGCAGTACTGCAATATTATACAAGAGGTTTCCAATTGACGCAAGAGGTTTTAGGAGGTGATACTTTGACGAATATTAAGGGAGGACGTTCTTATCATTTTTTGTTCAAACCCCATTCATATTGTAGCATCAGAAATTTGTGATGCCAAAAAGTAGGGGTTCGTTTTTCCATCCCTTTATGATTAAATTCTGGAATGGATAAGACAGTCAAAAAGTGATATTTAATTAGCGATAGCTGACTGCCAAATTCCATTCTACTAAATTGTTCCATATAGAAGATATTCAATAAAACCAAAATTTTCCCCTAATTTTTAAGGGCAGCAGCTTGTAAGGGAAGCAATTATATGAACTTATACAGGGTGAGTCTTTGACCACTGTATTAATTTTAACCAAAGATTCCTCTCATCAAATGAAACACTTTTTTCATTTAACATTTTTCCAAATTCAGCTCAGGCAAAAAGATACAGGCTGTTGAAATTTTGAAAAAAAATACAGTTCTTATTTTGTAGCTTGGACATCCTTTTTTCGAATAAAATGAATGTTGGCGTAAAGTTTCCTATAACTATGATACATATTTTCCAAATATTAGTTATTTTCTACTTCTACTGGTTTTCTAGTTATGGACTCGTGGATTCATAAAACTAAACGAAATTAGCATAAAGAAAGCATATAAAGTTTTTCTTGAGTCATTTCAAGAATATTTCATCGTTTTAGAACATTATATTATTCTTCATCATTTCTCCTTAAACGCACCGTTTTCGAGATATTCTTCATTGAATGTTTTAAAATGGAAGACTCCAGAAATTTCACTAATTTTATGGATCCATCCCTGAGCGTTGGAATCCCGAATCAAGCTGTAAACCACGTTACCATGCCTTATTCTCGTCCGCCAACAATGTCATAGATAATTTATATGCGGGAGTGTATTAGCACATTGTGAAATCTTTAAACGCTTGTAACATTTTACCTGAGCCGAATCTGGAAAAAGGGCAAATGAAAAAAGTGTTTCATTAGATGAGAGGAATCTTTGGTTAAAATTAATGCAGTGGTCAAAGACTCACCCTGTATAGGCAAGCAACTATATGAATATATATGAACATAACTTTCATCGGAGTATCACCTCCTAAAATATTTTGCATCAAATCTGTATATCGGTTCTTGCAAATCACTGGGTGAAAAAGCCCGGTATAGAGGGTGAGTCTTCGGGTTGTACAATAATTTTAACCAAAGATTCCCCTAATAAAATCATCTCTATCGTATCTCCAGAAAATTTGGAAAAAATTATTGAAAAATATTCTGTATCTCAATAACTATCCGTCCGATATCGCAGAAATTTTGCGAGAGCCTTCAAAACCTAATTCTACAGTTCCAAATTTTAACACGGTCGGATCTATATTGTTGGAGATATTGCAAGAATATTGGAAACCGAGCAGCGTTGGGCGAGTTAAATAGCTGGATGGGTGACTGTTGCCAAGATAACTTTCGAACGGAAACGGATAGTAGCGACTGGCAATTTTCAGTGTAGGTTGTGCTTCCGAATGCGACAGTTGAGATTGTTAATGGGCATAATCGGCCAAACGGTTTCGGAGTTATAACCATCTGAAATGTTCTTGTTATTTCCTCAATAACTCAAAAAATACAAATCCGATCCAATTAAAACTTGGTAACTACTTGCCGAAGTACTAATTCTTGGGTAATTTCGTGAATATTGCATCACTACAAAAAAATTAAGATTTGTTTTTCTATTCTATATATTTTTTTTCTATTTTATATTTCAGAAACTCCCTGTTATAATATATTCCTGCTGTCTCTGTCTTCTATAGTGTTTACGGCTGGCCGGGCAGAATCGATTTTGACCACGGATTCTTGATAAGTGAGTCGAACCAAATCTAACCAAAGACCATTTTCATCCAAAAATTTGAAAATAACAGACATTTGGGCAAATTGATAAGCACTCTGTTTCGAGGAACAGGAGCGCCAAAAATAGGGGTTAATAGATAGATACCTGATACATAGATAGATTTATCCATGTTTCCACAAAACTTTTGTTTACATACATTAAGTTAGAAGTAATATTAAAATTTACAACATAAACACAAGCAGACATGAATAAAATTCGTTACATATCTGACAAAATTCCCTTGTGGAGTAAACTGCTCTCAAAAACAGCTTTTTATTTAAAACATGCTTACAATCCAAAACAGGCAAAGAACTTAATTTCTCAAGAAGTCTGTTGTATAAATCAACTTCAAAACTATGTATAGATCTCTGTGATCTGCTCAGTCTGAAAAAGTTCTTCATAATTAACCCTTTGTTCTTTGTATCATTATTGATCATTAGATGAACGTGCGCACTAAAGCTTCTGATGTCACGAGAGTAATTTTACATTTTTTTTATGACGACTTCCATTAATAATAATACCTAATCATGAATTTAGATCATTAGAACTAAGGAATCAAATTGTTCATTTCAGACAGTGAAATCATATTATTGCGCGTATGTTCTGGGGAACATCGCGTTATAGTTTTGCCCAAATATCTGTAACTTTCGAATTTTTTGACAAAAATGGTCTCAAACGATTAAGTTCGACTCCCCAATGAAGAATTCGAGGTCAAATTTGATTCTGTCCGGCCGGCCGTCCGGCCGTCCGGCCGTTGCCACGATAACTTGAGAACGAAAAGAGCTAGCGACTTGAAATTTTCAGGGTAGGTGGCCCATCCCAATACGACGGACAAGTTCGTTAATGGGCATAATCGGCCTAGTGGTTTCCGAGTAATAATTTTGTTTTCAACCAATATAAATCCGATCGAATTGAAACTTAGTGGGTAATTGTAGAATATGAACTTAAGCACGTTTGTGAAATTTTATGCGAATCGTATGGCTATAAAATTAAAAAAAATATATAAAAAAATATTTTTGTTGTCACGATAACTTGAGAACGGAATGAGATAGCGGCTTGACGTTTTCAGGTTAGGATGTGCACCAGAACGCGACATTTCAGTTAGTTTATGAGCATAATCGGCCAAACGGTTTTAGAGTTATAGCCATCTGAAATTTTCTGAAATTTGGTGGTTTTTGTTCCTCATTAACTCGAAAAATACTGAACCGATTGAATTCAAACATGGTTATTAGTTGTAGAATGCCAACGCAAAAATGTTTGCAAAATTTGGTGAGGATAGCATTTGTAGAAAATTTTTAATAAATCATTGAAAATAAAAAAAAATTCTATATATCAGTAACTGTTCGTTTGAAATTGCTGAAATTTTGCAAGAGGCTTCATAACCTAACTCTACTGTCAAGTTTCAAGTTTTAATGCGATCGGTTAAATATTGTTGGAGATTCGAGCATTCTTGTGTGAGTTCAGTAGATGGGTGACCGTTGCCTCGATAACTTTTGAACGAAAGGAGATAGGGACTTGCAATTTTCAGGGTAGGTTGTGTATCCGAAAGGGAGAGTTGAGTTCGTTTTTGGGCATAATCGGTCTAACGGTTTCCGAGTTATACCCACCTGGAATATTATTTCCTTAATAACTCAAAAAATAAATATTCGATCGAATTGGTGCTTGGTAGAAAATCAACATAAAGACGTGTTTGAAAGGTTGTAACAACTGTACCCCTAGAAAATTTGGAAAAAATGACGAAAAAAAGATTTTAAGAACCGTACCCCTAGAAAATTTAAAAAAAATCACGAAAAATTGGTTCAAGCACTGACGTGAAGTCAGAAGCTTTTGCGCGTATGTTCTATTGTCCATTCTTCTGTATTGGACACTTAATCGAATTTACCATGGTAAATTCGATTAAGGGTGTCCAATACAGAAGAATGGACAATAGAACATACGCGCAAAAGCTTCTGACTTCACGTCAGTTCTTGTACCAATTTCTTACTACTCTTTTTGGCACGTGTAGTAACATTCATTCATATCAATTCCAACATTTTTCGGAAATATCCATATTATAAATTTATGAACATCACAGAAGTTGATGTATAGTCAGACAGTCCGAGAAAACTTCAAATGCTGTCAAAAAATGTTCAAGAAGCGTCAAAAGAGTTCGAATGATTAGATATACAATAATCGTGAATTCATATTTTAAAGAAGATGTCATCATCATCGTGCTACGACGACTCGCCTACAGAACTCTCGGATAATGAGCCCACCGCGAAAATCGAAGAAAATTCCAGTGACGATGACAAAACAGTAGTGATCACCCAAACCAAAGTGATAGCTCGTCGTTTCGAATTTTGGCACGAGAAATTCCTGAATTACCAAGAGATACTCGATTATTTGAGAAAATTGGGAGAATTGTACGAGCATAGGTGTAACATAGAGGTAAAACATAATATTCGGAGGGGTTTCACAATGCTTTGACTGCTCCCAATTGTCAAATCACTGTGATTCTATGTCAATTCCCAGCAGGGGAAATCCACGAATATTTTTGCCTGAACAAGTATTGGAGTATTTCTCCAAAGAGCAATTCCGTTATACAGCGAGTTCCTTAAAGACATGCTAATATTTAAGGGAGTGATTCTTTGACTCATTCTCAGAAAAAAACGTATGTTCTAAAAGTCTTAACAGAGCATCTGACAAGAACACATATTTGTTGGATTCTCCTTCATTTTGGAACAAATCTGATCTCTTAATTCGCTTTCAGTCGATGCACTAACATTCCGACACCGCATCAAATTTTTGAGAAAATGATCCTGAAGTAAAAGGAATTTTATTTTCTAAGCGGAAACCGCACGTCTGAAAAAGAAAAACCATGAGAACAAATTTGTTCAAAAATGAATGAGGATCTCGAAAGTATTTTTGATTTCAAAAGTACGCAGTAGCGTAGTATTTTTTCTTCAAAAATATTCAATGCAAAACCCGTATGGATGCCACTGGTAGAGAAAATGAAAATTTTTGTTTATCACAAAATTAACCTTGATGCCAAAAAGAGATGTACCAATTTTTATAAATATGTCTACAATATTATCTCAGTTAGTATTAAAAAACTGATTTTTTTTCAAAATGTTATCACCTCGTATCCCAAAAGTTATAAGTCAAAAAATCACCGCCTCAAATATTAGTCTCCAAGGGACACCCTGTATAGCTCCCATTGTTGGACCGCTGATCGTTAGTGATCTTTTTCAAGCCCACAGAAGCGTTCTAGTAGAGCAGATTGTACCCTGGAGGCCCTTTTCACAAGTTAATCGGCCTTTTCATTTCCTTCAATACCATATACTGGTACTCACAGAAGAGTCCCCTTATTGCCTCTAGCCAGTTGATTTATGGTATTCCGACATTCCCAGGACAGTAGGGAACCACCTTGCATGGGTGATTCCAGGTCTTCCAGTGTGGCCTGGATGTCCATTATAATATAGATGTTCGCCCCATTGAGGTTCTTTTTCAGACACTCTTGAGCACAAATGAAGACCTAGAGATAGAGGGCTCATGCCCCAGGTGTACAAAGATTCCTCAGTTTTGGATCACATAACTCAATAACTTCACCCTTATAAGATTTTGCTCCATTCGTAAGAAATTCTTATTGCATCTAGCAGGCTACATTTCCCATATGAGTGCCAGAGAGGCATATTATGAGGTATGACCTCAAGCGCTGCTGTGGGATTAATACCAAAAACTTGGTTCCGCCCGGGATCGAACCGGGGACCTTCTGCGTGTAAAGCAGACGTGATAACCGCTACACTACGGAACCTACTGGCAACAGTCCCTCAGCTTTACTATTAATACAAGTATAACGTCCTATCTGTGAAAGTAAACTTCAACAAATAACAAAGAAGTATAAGTAGTTCAATACCTCGATAGGCAGAGAGTTATGGATGATATAACTATTTCTGCATTATTATTTTCGGTTAATATTGGACCGTGAAACAACTATGTCTACCGTAAATCGGTATCATATAGTAGGTTGACGTTGTGTCTATAAATTGACTTGTCCCAATCGCATTGTCTATGGCATAGATAGAATATCCCGAAACTTCAAAATTTTAATCAATGAACATATTATCTTATTTCCCGTTAGACTCGCCACGGAGCAGAATAACTTTCCTATTTTTGTTCACACACCATAATGCAGACAGACCTCAACAACGTTTCCAGTTATGCCGTTATCGGTAAATACCGCTTAACATAGTCAAGTGTATGGTATGTTACATATAAGAAAAAAAAACAACCCAAAACGCAGCTACGCAAAAGGCAGATTTAATACCTACAACCGGTTCAGAAGCATTGTGATCTTAGCCTGACAGTGTAGTTCCATCTTAGGACAAGACAAATGACATAAATGTAAGGTTTTTGGATCAATTGCCTAGGGGTTGATTGAATTACGCTCCACACATTTCGTCTTTAACGACTTTCAAAACACTGGTTCTGATATTTACACACTTTATTTATAATACAACTCGATGAAAATATGTATAACTTTGAGAGTATTTACTTCTGAGATTACTGAAGTTCGCCAACTTCCCCGATGACCTCGAAGTACCTACCCTCATTAACTCGCCTTAGAGGTTAGCGGTTCAAGGCAATTCCAGGAATATTATAGTCGTTGTTAATGTTGCACCACAATTTATGAGAGCACTTTGAGTATTATCAACTCCAGATGCAGATATTCGATTAACACCAACCTTCTTGGAAACGCCAAAGAGTCGGGGTTTGGTATTTAATTCTTCATTTGTTGTTGGGTGATACATGGTCTTTAGGATCTGTCTAATATCGCTAACGATATGCTAATGGGTATGAGGCGCCTGAGAGTCCAGTGAACGTCTGATGTGTCGAAAAAGCGTCGTTTGCACCCTTCAAATTTAATCTTAACTATCTACAAGTAGAATTTCAATTCTAATATGGTATTTTCTTCGAAAACCTACGAACGGGACATCATTGAAAATACCGATCCGACCCCAGTCCCTAGTGTTGTTTGATGAGGAACTTAGTGATCCGATCAATTTAGAACAAAAAATAGTGATCAAATAATCTAAATTCGAACAGAGCTAAATTTTGGTCGAGACCTTGGGTAGACCAGTAGAAATAAAGTGCCAAATGTCCCCATTGATTCCATGAGTGCTAAAAAAGTTATTCAAGGTCAAAATCAAAATTTTTGATTTTTTGGACTTTTCGAAATCTCTCAGTTCTTCCTTTCGAAAGCTATCGCGGAACGCACAGGATTGTATATTGTATATTGTTGTGGGGGGTAACGTTGCACTGCGACCTTAAGGTCTATTGCGCCCCCCTTCAGAGCTGTCGATGTCATTACCATCAACAGCTCGCCTTCCAGTTCCAGAGTTCTAATGAACTCCGGTATCTGGGATGGCTTCAAGGAGGCTACGTCTTCGTCCTGCAGATTTCTTGCCCAATGCAGTCCTTGCGTTGATTTGAGATGGCGTGGCATTCCGTTATCAGGTGATCACGAGTTTCATCCTCCTCCCAACAGAATCTGCACTTGTCAGTTTCTGCTAGCCGTAATCTCATCATATGCTGCCTGAGGCATAAGTGCCCTGTGAGAAAGCCAGTGAGGAGGTGCAGCGTATTCTTACTGAGGTCCATGTATTTCTTGGACCTGACAGTATCAAAGTTCCGGAGGAATTTCTTGGAGTAATACATGCCGGGGATAGATCTCTAGAAAATACCTCTCTCAATTTCTTCTTCCGTTCGGAATTCACTCCTGTAGGTGTGTCTACCAACCTCACAATAAGGTTCCGGGCCAATAAAGGGGGTTTGTGCTCCTTTCTTGGCAAGTGTGTTGGCCTCCTAATTTCCTATGATTCCCGCGTGACCACGAACCCAGACCAAGGAGACACTGTTGTTCTTGCCTACTTCATTGAGTTTTCTTCAGCAGTCCCATAGTAGTTTGGATTCGATAACATGGGAGCTCAGAGCTTCAATAGCAGCTTGAATGTCAAAGTGGATGCTATATCAAATCTCTGATAGTTTCTTTATAGGTTCATTTCCACGCATTTTTCTTTTGCAAGTAGAATAGGAGCCTAGCGAGCCAAGCATTTGGTGCCTGGCCGATATACTTCAGCGCCATCTCCTGTAGTGGTTTTTGAACACTCTGTGTACCATTTGGTGGCATTTCTTTTGAGAACTTGGGTGGTGGATCCACGAAATCTCTCAGTTCTTTTTTTCGATAGTTATCGCGGAGGACATATGATAGAAATGGTACAAGCACGCGAAAACACATCTAAAGTCCTTATGAGATTTCCGTTCACAGATTAATAACCATTTGCATGTTTTCAGCACTTAGGATATTCGAAGGAAAAACGACCTATATGTTTGGTCAGGATACGCTCCAATAATATCAAGCGTCCCATCCTCAGTGTATTCATTGAAGCTGGATCAAATGGCAGGGAGAAAATGACAGTTTCCTCGGCATTATATCTGATCGATTACCTCGTCAAAAATGATATCAAACTCGTTGTGGAATTTCTCATCATACCATGTTTGAATCCTGATGGATACGATAAATGTCTGAAGAGGAAGAAGCTGGCGAAGAAGGATCAGACTGACATTGATTTAACCAAGAGTTTTCCTCTTAGGAGTTCAGATTCACCAGGTTTTTTCAGCAAGATGTTGTGTACTACTTCAGAAGTACCTTCAAATTGTTTGCTTCTATCAAATGCTGTCGAAAAGTACAGAATGAACGTTAAGCTGTTCATATCGTTGCAAGCTTCAGAGAGTACCATTACATATCCCCTGGATCATTACTTCAAGGATGTTTATGACTCTGCATTGGCTTGTAGAAGGTCCATGGGATGGGACTCCTTGGATATTAAGCCTATAGTACCATCTTTGAATCAGGATAAAGGTACTGCTGTAGAACACGTGATAAATAAGTATCACCAGAGTCTGAAGTTCGCATATCTCCTGAACGTGCACAATAAAAGCTTTGTTCCGGATGAAAAATTTATTTTAACGAAGGGTGAACAAACGTTGACTGGTATATTGACATTGACAAAAAGGGTGGTGAGATATTACTATAGGCAGAAAGCTAGATATGACGTGAAAACTGTTGTTAAGCTGCTGGATTCTAATGAATAAAATTCAAAGATAACATTGTTCTTCATTTTGATTCATCAACAATACAAGTCTGTTTAGGATGATGATGAACGGGCAAGCGAAGCTGAGGATGAAGTCTATTTCATGATGTGGTGAGGATGGGGATATTTTTGGTAATGACTCAAATAAGATAGGACCGAAATAAGGTTGAATTCATTGAAAACTAAAGTAATCATAGAATAAAAGTGTAAAGAAATCAAGAGTATGGACAGAAGGGGACACTTTGAAGACATATTACAAATAGCCAATTTAAAGCACCAACGTGGCATGTGGCATCAGAGGATTCAGCTCGCTCATTCATTATATAATGAATAGATTAACGTTTCAGTTATGATAGAGATCCGTCAAAAAACTTTTCGCAGAGGCGCGAAATCAAATTTATAGATTTGCTTAGGTCATTGAGTACCCAGAGAAACCTTACCGTTGAGAACGCCATCTATCGATTTTTTATACAAGATTTCAATGAAATACCATGGAGGTAGGAGGAAGTGGAGGGAGCATGTGCTATGTTTCCCTTGTAACGAAAGTGTCACATAAAATCGGCCATATTGGTATGGGCAAATCCTTTGTTATAAACATGAAATTGTGAATTTTCTATGGTTGGAATTCCGGATTCCTATAGAAAATTCGGACACACCAATATGGCGGAGTACGTGACAAGTTTCGATCTTTATGCCCCCTCCACTTCCTTCTACCTCCATGTAAAATACCTTCATTACATAGTAGTACGCGCTAGAGGACCATAAAATAATAACGAAAGCTCGTATGAACTTAGTTCGGAAGGCCTTTGTTTAAAATATGGAGGGAGGGTGTTAAAATTATTAATAGGCGCTCTTGTTCCTCGACACAGAGTGATTTTCAATTTGCCCAAATGTCTGTAATTTCGAATTTTGGGATGAAAATGGTATCAAACGATTAGGTCGACTAACCGATCAAGAACCGTGGTCGAAATCAATTCTATTCGGCCGGCCGTAAGCACGATAACTCTCGAACGAAAGGATTTAGAGGATTGAGATTTGCGGGGTAGGTTAGGAGCGTAAATATCTCCGTAAAGTTCGTTAACGAGCGAAATCACACAGTGGTTTCGGAGTTATGGCCGTTTTTAGTCAAAACCTTTTTGCGCGTATGTTCTGGGGAACATACGCGTTATAGTTTTGCCCAAATGTCTGTAACTTTCGAATTTTTTGAAAAAAATGGTCTCAAACGATTAAGTTCGACTCCCCAATGAAGAATTCGAGGTCAAATTTGATTCTGTCCGGCCGGCCGTCCGGCCGTCCGGCCGTTGCCACGATAACTTGAGAACGAAAAGAGCTAGCGACTTGAAATTTTCAGGGTAGGTGGCGCATCCCAATACGACGGACAAGTTCGTTAATGGGCATAATCGGCCCAGTGGTTTCCGAGTAATAATTTTGTTTTCAACCAATATGAATCCGATCGAATTGAAACTTGGTGAGTAGTTGTAGAATATGAACCTAAGCACGTTTGTGGAATTTTGTGCGAATCGTATGGCTACAAAATTATTAAAAAATTATTAAAAAATATTTTTGTTGTCACGATAACTTGAGAACTGAGAGAGATAGCGGCCTCAAGTTTTCAGGTTAGGATGTACACCACAACTCGACATTTCAGTTTGATTATGAGCCTAATCGGCCAAACGGTTTTAGAGTTATAGCCATCTGAAATTTTATGAAATTTTGTGGTTTTTGTTCCTCATTAACTCGAAAAATACTGAACCGATTAAATTCAAACATGGTTGTTAGTTGTAGAATGCCAATGCGGAAACGTTTGCAAAATTTGGTGAGGATAGCATTTGTAGAAAATTTTAAATAAATCTTTGAAAATAAAAAAAAAAAGTTCTATATATCAGTAACTAATCGTTCGAAATTGCTGAAATTTCGCAAGAACCTTCATAACCTAACTATACTGACAATTTTCAAGTTTTAATACGATCGGTTAAATATTGTTGGAGATTCGAGCATTCTTGTGTGAGTTCAGTAGATGGGTGACCGTTGCCTCGATAACTTTCGAACGAAAGGAGATAGGGACTTGCAAATTTTCAGGGAAGGTTGCGTATCCGAAAGGGAGAGTTGAGTTCAATTGTGGGCATAATCGGTCTAACGGTTTCCGAGTTATACCCATCTGGAATATTGTTTCCTTGATAACTCAAAAAATAAATATTCGATCGAATTGAAGTTTGGTAACTAGTAGTAGAAAATCAACATAAAGACGTGTTTAAATTTTTTTTATTAAATATTTAAAACTGTAATTAGTTCTTTGAAATACCATTGAATGAAGAAATTCTTGTAAGTTAACAAAATATCTTTATTTGAACAATAAAAAAATATCATTTTATTAAAATGATATTTAGACTATCCAATTGCTTATTTTTTTTATAATATTTTTGCTGTAAGTCAGTATAGCTTAGAACTTTCAAAGTTTCAATGTTTCTTGAATTATAGACTTTACAGAATAAAATAGGTAGGTATACTTCTAATAGCTTAGAACTTTCAAAGTAACTTCCAACAATATTAATTTGTGATATTATAAATAAAAAAAAATTGGTTCAAGCACTGACGTGAAGTCAGAAGCTTTTGCGCGTATGTTCTATTGTCCATTCTCCTGTATTGGACACTCTTCTTAATCGAATTTACCATGATGAATTCTATTGTCTATTCTCCTGTATTGGACACTCTTCTCAATCGAATTCACCATGATGAATTCTATTGTCCATTCTCCTGTATTGGAGACTCTTCTTAATCGAATTTGCCATGATGAATTCTATTGTCCATTCTGGACAATAGAATTCATCCATGATGAATTCTATTGTCCATTCTGGACAATAGAATTCATCATGGCAAATTCGATTAAGAAGAGTCTCCAATACAGGAGAATGGACAATAGAATTCATCATGGTGAATTCGATTGAGAAGAGTGTCCAATACAGGAGAATAGACAATAGAATTCATCATGGTAAATTCGATTAAGAAGAGTGTCCAATACAGGAGAATGGACAATAGAACATACGCGCAAAAGCTTCTGACTTCACGTCAGTGCTTGAACCAATTTTTATGAATATTTCTGGGTCCGATCACTCGATCTATCTGAAATTTAGCATCAAATTGTAGAATCAAGACCTTTATATGCATGGGAAGTTTTGTGTGCCCAAAAAGTGCCCAAAAAAAATTTCAAACATTTTAAAATTAAGTTTCTACAATAACTCTCGAACAGAATGAGCTAGGCAGTTGAAATCTTCAGAGTAGGTTTGGGAGATAAATATCACGGTTGAGTGCGTTATCGGGCAAAATCAGTGGTTTCGGAGTAACGAAAAAAAAAATTTTTTTTTACATTACAAATTACAAATTATATTTTTTTAAGATGCAGTTCACCATTAAAATCCATTGATATAATTTTAAACTCTAACAAGCTAATACTTTCGGAGAGGTGATTTTTCAAAATTCCGATAATGAATCGTACTTCTATGTTTTCACGGAATTAATTATTATATCTATGAATTATTATATGATCTGTGTTCATACTCGTACATGTCATCTTGTTTTTCTATAAGAGAGAGTCAAATTCATTTCAGCTATCGTAGAATTATGAGGATTATAATGTGATGTTATACTTTTTGGTGATATTTTAATGCCCAGGATAATCCATATGATGATGGAAATATATAGGTACTTTTGTAAGTTCATCAGAATGGGTTCATAATAGCTCCAGTCAAAACAAAACTCAAAGTTTCAATTGATATAATTTTCAGGGTGGATATGATGAATAAATATCTCGGGTATGTTCGTGTTTCTTGGCCCTCTTGTTTGAATTAATTTTTTGGCGCTCTTGTTCCTCGGAACATAGTGCTTATCAATTTGCCCAAATGTCTGTAATTTTCGAATTCTTGGCTGAAAATGGAATACGATTTGGTTCGACTCACTGATCAAGAATCCGTGGTCGAAATCGATTCTGTCCGACCGTCCGACCGGCCGTCCGTTAACATGATAACTCTCGAACTAAAGGAGTTAGAGGATTGAAATTTGCAGGGTAGGTTTGGAGCGTAAATATCTCGGACGCGTTCGTTAATGGGCGAAATCCATCAAGCGGTTTCGGAGTTATGGCCGTTTTTACTAAAAAAGTTTTTTATGAATATTTCCGAAACCGATTACTCGATCTTTCTGAAATTTAGCATCAAATTGTAGAATCATGACCTTTAGACGCATGTGAAGTTTTGAATTGATCGGGTTACCGTAAAGTGTAAAAAAAATATTTTGCAAATTTTTAAATTTTGTTTCTACAATAACTCTCGAACGAAATGAACTAGACAGTTAAAATTTTCAGAGTAGGTTAGGGAGATAAATATCTCAGTCAAATTTGCCACTGGGCAGAATAGGCAAGATGGTTTCGGAGTAACGAAAAATAATTTTTTTTAACTTACAAATTTCGAAATAATTTTTTTTAAGATGCAGTTTCACCCTAAAAATCCATTGATATCATTTTCAACTCCAACAAGCTAATACTTTCGGAGTAATGATTTTTCGAAATTTCAATAATGAATCAAACTTCTATGTTTTCACAGAATGCTATAATTATTCTATCTATGATTTATTATATGATCTGTGTTCATACTCGTATATGTCATCCTGTTCTTTAAGAGAGAGTCAAATTCATTTCAGGTATTTTAATTGGATTTATGGACCTAAAATTTACGCGAATTTCTCGCCTATTTTTAGATACTTTGGCTAATTTCTTAAGGTTTATTGTGGTTGAAATAGATTCTGTGAACCTTTCTCAACCATCTAGAATCAAGTTTTCATAACAAAATAGTATAATTCCAAAATAATTAATAAATATAAAAGTGGTCACCAAATTCGATTGACGTATGTCTTAGCTCACTCGAAATCAGTCAAAAATAATAACATAACCCTAAATCGGCCTTGTAATGACGCACAACAGAAGTCATCTACGACATACGGAAATCTTTCGAACTAGAATGGTTTCAATTTTGATTTAAGAATAAATAGAAGTAGATTTTGATGTGGAAATAACATGAAAACATGCACTTATGATGAAGGTACCCAATACTTGTTGTCTCTGTACTAACATTCTCTTTTAAATAGGGTGGTTTCATCTCAAAGTTGAAATTCCTTGTTCAAAAATTTGAATATGGATCTCCCGCCAAGCGACTGATTCTAACCTAACTAATGTGGTCTATAGATCAAACGAAGTCCGGCGGAATACACGTCTACAGCAGGCCCTTTACCAAGCTGTAATGAAAAGTTCGAAGGTGGGGGAGGGCTGGAACGAAACGATAAGCGTCAATCACAATGGAAATCAATTTGTAATATGGTACCTTTAGACCAAGTGTCGAAAATCCTCGATAACAATGTCACAAATAGAATTCCAGGGTGAGATTTAATTTACGCAATCTCAGGTCTTAAAATATGAATACTATAGTTTGATCAAAGTTTTGAAACTGCGTGATTAACGAAAAATTCTTGCTTCTTATAACATTATCAAAATACATAAATTATTATTATATTGCTCATTAATTCTGATATTCACCTCCAAAAAATATCGAATTAATCGTCCATAAAATCATTGAAACACATTGCTCATTCTAAAATCAATGTATAAATAAGATCTACGTCATTTTAACAATGTTTGTAAATAAACAAATAACCATGATCGATAACGTGTGGACAAATAGCCTGCAGCTTCAACTATTTACATACCGGTATACTCAAAAAACGATAAATTCTCGGAGTGAATTCTTTATTTTGCCGCGTAATCATTGCTGTATACTCGTGAGAGCAATAAAATCCGTTCTAAATAACTTACTAATGCACGGATTTTTCAGATCAAAATGGTTCAGTTATTAATGATCGATAGCAGTCTTGAGATTTATTCAAGATTTACAACATAGCGCTCGGAACGCAGCGTATGCGTTGCAAACTACACTGTCCAATTTTTTGCGCGCATGTTCTGGGGAAGGGCGTTCTGCCCAAATGTCTGTAACTACTGTAGTTCGCTATTTCTTTCCGTTCTCAAGGAATCATGAGATACATAATATTTTTTCGTAATTTCTTAAGAATTTTCTAGTGGTGCGGTCCTCACAAAATTTTACACACGTCTTCATGTAAATATTCTACAACCAGTTACCAAGCTTCAATTCGATCGAGTCTATATTTGTTGAGTTATCGAGGAAATAATATTTCAGATGGGTATAACTCCGAAACCATTGGGCCGATTATTTTATTTTATAGATAATATTCATCTACAAAATAAAGATGAGTGGGCGATTTACTTCACAGTTGCCGGTCCGATGAGGCTTGTGGAAAAGCGAAATAAAAAATTTGCCGATTTATTGTAACCAACCTTGATTGAGACTTACATGAACAACCACACCCAAATAAATGGTTTCAAGTAATTCTTCAATGTTTTTCCACGAGGCTTCGTGAATCATACCTATGTCCTTATTCCGACATATCCAGAATGCAGCTTTTAATACGGGTCAATGTCAAAGTCACTGTTATTTTTTATTGATCGGCGAATTATCGGAGTATTTTTATTGAACAAGAACGTCAAGAATGGTAATTACAACCTGTTCGTATATGAAGATTGTCCATATTTGAATTTTTTAATCGTTGCACAACATAATTATATTTGAGTTGTATAGAGATATTACCTATTGTACATAATGTACCTAATCTTGCTGATTTCGTTTAGCTCCTACCAGGGATCAATCATTTCTGCAAAATTTCTGTTTTGCGAATTCGAAGATGGTATCAAACGATTACATTTCACTGAGAGCCGGTTCTGAGGAAAATTACATGTGCTTTATCTTCAGAGTATCTGACCAATTCCTAGAATTCAGCAGATAAACTGTAGATTCGAGAATTACAGATATTTGGGTAGAATGATATGTTCGCTTCAAATAATGTGTATTCTTGGAAACTTAAGTGATTAATTCGTTGCTATGAATTTTATATGATTTCTATTAATAAAGGGTCCGCCATCTAACGTTTTTTTTCAACTAGTGCTTATTTCGTGAATGGTAACACTTAGCTCATGTCTGACTTGACAGATAATTAGATTTATCCTTCCGCTGAACGAATATGGTTGTGTATACGCTTGAACAACGCTGGGAAATATTGTGACATTACTTTTAAAATCATGTTAATGTTGCAGAATGTGTGCGAAAATTGCGTACGGATTTTGGAAGGAGAGAAGCACCGTCAGCTCCGTATGTTCGTTATCTTGTGAAAAAGTGAAAGAAACTGGCATCCTCATCGATAAACCAAAGCGTGAAAAGCCAAAAACAGTGCGTACTCCCGTGAATATTGCTGCTGTGGCAGAAAGTGTGCGTGAAGCGCCATCAACATCAATTCACCGTCGTTCTCAAGAATTAAACATTTCGGAGACATTCATGAGACGAATTTTGCATAAAGACCTTGGTATGACGCCATACAAAGTCCAATTGGTTCAGGAGTTGAAGCCAACTGACCATCCAATGCGTTTTCGCTTCGCTAAGGGCGCGTTCCACTAAGGTCTCACAACGATCACGCGCACGTTCGCAGAACTGCGCAGACGACTCTACGAACGTTGCGATCGCCTAGTGGAACTTGGCCTAAGTGGGCCTGCGATCGACTTACAGAAGATGCCGATTTCGCCAAAAAAAGCATCTTTTCAGATGAAGCTCATTTTGATCTTGGCGGGTATAAAACAAGCAGAATTGTCGCATTTGGGGCACAGAAAACCCGCACGCATACATTGAAAAGCCGATACACCCAAAACGAGTCACTGTTTGGTGCGGATTTTGGTCCAGAGGCATAAGTGGGCCATTTTTCTTTGAAAATGAGCAAGGAGTGGCCGTTACAGTCAATGGCGATCGTTAACGGGCCATGTTGAACGAATTTTTGTTCACAAACATTGAATAGGAGGATATTGGCAACATTTGGTTTCAACAGCACGGCGCTACGTGGCACACAGCCGAAGCTACACTCGATGTTTTGCGCCCTGTTTTTGAAGATCGCATTATCAGCCGCAGAGCTGATGTCGTTTGGCCACCTCGGAGCTGCGATTTGACACCGTTGGACTATTATTTGTGGGGTGCCGTCAAAGATAAGTGTTACGCCGATAAGCCAGAGACAATTGACGCTTCAAAGGACAATATTCGTGAAGCCATTGGTGAAATACAGCTGCACACAATCGATAATGTGATTAAAAATTGGACAGATCGTGTAGGCTACTGCATGGCCAGCCGAGGCAGCCATTTGAATGAAATTATTTTCCATTATTAACCGGAAGGATTGTTCTTTCAAATAAAAAAAGGAATCAGAGCAAATGTTCAGTAGTTTTTTTATTGCATTTAAAAAACAAGTTATTTGGCGGACCCGTTATTATATTGAGTCAACGAAAAATATTATCATCATGATATCATGAAATAAGAAACCAAAGAGCTCTGATATTTGGGGCTGGACAGAGAGCCTTGAAGAAGCTCAGTATAGCTGACAGACGAATTTATTTTTCGTATTGGGTGTTTCATTAGAACCGAAAGTCAGAATCAAAATATCTGAGTCCTGGTCAGTACTATTTCAGTATGATTTATATGAATGTTTCAATGGCTTGGGATGATAATACGACTAAAATTTGAAAAGAATTTGTTACACGGTTCGCTAGTTATTGCTGACCAAATGTTCAGCCAAAATCAATAAATAACCCTGTATCTCAGAAACGAACAGCCTTAGCCCATATTTAATTATTGTAACTATGTACACTTACTCGTGGAACACTATGTACACATCTTTCTAATATACCGTCAAATGGGGTGAAATTAATTTTGTGGGGGGCCTTTGATAAAGAGTAATATTTCTTTAAATTAATTTGAATTTTCCGCAATTATAAGCCGACAACATCCGCGCGATCGTCAGTGGAAAGATTGAAGTTCCGCCATTATTGTGCGGTGCCAGCATAGAGGTAAGATGTTTTTGCGCGTATGTTCTCAACATCGCGTTATCATTTTGCCCAAATGTCTGTAACTTCCGAATTTTTTGACGAAAATGGTCTCAAACGATTTGGTTCGACTCCCCAATGAAGAATTCGAGGTCAAAAGAGCTAGCGACTTGAAATTTTCAGGGTAGGTGGCGCATCCCAATACGACGGACAAGTTCGTTAATGGGCATAATCGGCCCAATGGTTTCCGAGTAATAATTTTGTTTTCAACCAATATGAATCCGATCGAATTGAAACTTGGTGAATAGTTGTAGAATATAAACCTAAGCGCGTTTGTGAGATTTTGTGAGAATCGTTTCGCTAGAAAATTATTAAAAAATCTTTTTGTTGTCACGATAACCTGAGAACGGAAAGAGATAGCGGCTTGAAGTTTTCAGGTTAGGTTGTGCATATGAACGCGACATTTGAGTTTGTTTATAAACATAATCGACCAAACGGTTTTAGAGTTATAGCCGTCTGAAATTTGGTTGTTTTTTTTCCTCATCAACTCGAAAAATAAATATCCGATTGAATTCAAACATGGTTATTAGTTGTAGAATGCCAACGCGAAAATTCTTGCAAAATTTCGTGAGGGTAGTATTTGTAGAAAAGTTTCAAGAAATCATTAAAAAAAAATAAATCTATATATCTATAACTATTCGTCTGAAATTGCTGTAATTTTGCAAGAGCTTTAAGAACCTAACTGTACTGCCATGTTTCAAGTTTTAACACGATCGGTTAAATATTGTTGGAGATTCGAGCAGCCTTGTGTGAGTTCAGTCAGATGGGTGACCGTTGCCTCGATAACTTTCGAACGAAAGCAGATAGGGACTTGCAATTTTCAGGGTAGGTTGCGTATCTGAATGGGAGAGTTAAGTTCGCTCTTGGCCATAATCGGTCCAACGGTTTCGGAGTTATACACATCTGGAATATTATTTCCTCGATGACTCAAAAAATATAGACTCGATCGAATTGAAGCTTGCTAACTAGTTGGGTCATAATCGGTCTAACGGTTTCCGAGTTATACCCACTTGGAATATGATTTCCTCGATAACTCAGAAAATAAAGATTCGATCGGATTGAAGCTTGGTAACTGGTAATAGAAAATCAACATAAAAACGTGTTTAAAATTTTGTAAGAACCGTACCCCTAGAAAATTTGAAAAAAACGAAGAAAAAAAAAAATTTTTAAGAACCGTACCTACCCCTAGAAAATGTCAAAAAAATTATGAAAAAAAAAATTGGTCCAAGCCGTGAAGTCAGGAGCATTTGCGCGTATGTTCTATATTCCATTATCCTGTATTGGACACCCTTAATCGAATATGGGTGTCCAATACAGGATAATGGACAATAGAACATACGCGCAAAAGCTCCTGACTTCACGTCAGTGCTTGAACCAATTTTGTATTATATTCCATTAGAATACGTCAAATTGAGGGTAAAGTGACCCCCTTCAAAATTATGAAGTATTTCATGAGTGTTTTAATTTTTGTTAACATCGGTTATTTAAGATGGAGTGATTTCTACATAACCTCAGCAAATTTGAAATTCGACAAAAAATACGTTCGGTTGAAACTTATTAAGGGATAGGTACATCATGCGGGGTCACTTTGATAACACTTCTGGGGTCAGATTGATAGTTCCCAAAGTCACCCCATAGTTTAAAAACAATAACATTTTTGCTATTTTCCATTGTTTGTTTATATAGACCAACGAATTTTTCAAATTTCAGGTCTGTTCCGTTCGAAAGGTTGAAGTTCCGCCATTATTGTGTCGCCATTCAAAAGTGTTGCGAACGACAAGTTTAAGGTGAGCTTGGAGGACATCATAGCCATTTTAGAACCTCCAGCAGGCACTTCTGGAGAGCGCGGAACAAAATAATATATGTGTTTTCGAAACAAGTTGACGTTTTGGAACGTTAAAATTTGTTCATTAGGTTTTGTACTTTTTCGGTGCATTTAAGTTGAGTTTAAACATGTTATTTTATCTTGTAAAGCCAAATTTGACATTGTTATTTTTATAGGAAATATAGTTCAATTTTGATATCAATAGAATTTTCATTTTCATTTTTGCGAACAAAGTTCATTGAAATCCAATTCTTATGACAAATGATAGTATGGGTGACTTTGATAATCTATGTAAACTTATGCTTATCAAAGTAACCCCAAGTACATATAAAATTGATAACGTAAAAATATTGAGAATGAAGGAATATGGGTTGCATTGATAACTCTCAGATCCGAAGCAATCGTAGTAATGCAAAAGCGCACTGCCTATCAAAGTCACCCCAATTTGAGTATAACTTTGATAACGAAGTTTTTATTGATTTGGAGCCGGCAAACAATTATTTAAACCTTTTTTTATACCCTAGATGTCTTTATTAGGCATAGTGCGATTTCTTATTTTATTTCTAAAACAATACTATAGGTAGTTTGAGTTTAATTCACGATTAATTAAAAATAACTATCAATTTCACCCCATTTGACCGGTACCCAAAAACTCTGGGAAGAATGGTATCGAAAGGTTCCGATGTAAGGTTTTCCGATGTTTGAAATGATTGAGTAATGCTCACTCCTTCTTAACAATTTTGGCTTGCAAACCAACCAGGGTATCTCATTCAGTTTCTGAAAGTCTCCAATTATACCGTAATCAGGATATTCAGTTTAATCAAATGTAGAAGAAAATGATAATCTTACTTAATAGCCATTCTAGCCTTGCTATATAATTCATAATTTATTTGCCGACAAATTAGTGTGTAGTTAATAGTGATTTGAGCTTCGAAATAGAAATGATGGCATATTATTTTTATTGCATTGTTAACTTGTTGGTTGCACTCAAATATCTGAAATACTAGTTAACAATGGAATAGCACTGGATAAATGTATAATATTTTTATTTTAATTCTATAATCTCATGGATAGATTGAAAGAATATCTACCCCATTCTTGTAAGTATATTAAAAAGGAGAAACTAAGGTAGGTATATAGAAATAATTTTTTGCAGTCAAACGAATGATTAATTAAATCAATTTTTAGTAAATTACCAAATATAGAAGTAACTTATGTATCGAGATTATAAGGTCAATATTTAGAATGACGCCAATATTTAGAATAAGGTCATTGTTAGCATATAAAGATGAATGATCTCGATATTCAATTTCTTATAAAGGATGATAATTTGATCTTTTGCGCGTATGTTCTGGGGAATATCGCGTATCATTTAGCCCAAATGTCTGTAATTTTCGAATTTTTCGCCGAAAATGTTCACAAACGATTGGGTTCGACTCCCTGATGAAGAATTCGAGTTCAAATTTGATTCTATCCGTCCGGTCGGCCGGCCGTCAGTCTGACCGTTGCCACGATAACTTGAGAACGGAAAGAGCTAGTGACTTGAAATTTTCAGGGTAGGTGGTGCATCCGAATACGACGGACAAGTTCGTTAATGGACATAATCGGCCTAACGGTTTCCGAGTAATAATTTCATTTTCAACCAATATAAATCCAATCAAATTGAAACTTGGTGAATAGTTGTACTTAGGATATAAACCTTAGCACGTTTGTGAAATTTTGTGAGCATCGTATTACTCAAAAATTTTAAAAAAATTATTAAAATATATTTTTTATGTCACGATAACCTGAGAACGGAAAGAGATAGCGACTCGAAATTTTCAGGTTAGGTTGTGCATCTGAATGTGAATCTGCATTTGAGTTTGTTTATAAGCATAATCGGCTAAACGGTTTTGGAATTATACCCATCTGAAATTTGGTTGTTATTTCCTCCAATAACTTGAAAAATACAAAACCAATCCAATTCACATATGGAGTTGAAGAATGCCAACACGAAAATTCTTGCGAAATTTTGTGAGGATCGTATCACTAGAAATTTTTTTAAAAATCACTGAAAATTATTGAAAAAATTCCATATATCAGAAACTATTCGACATTGCTGAAATTTTGCGAGAGCTTTCAGAACCTAAGTCTACTAACAAGTTCCAAGTTTGAACACGATCGGATCTATATTGTTGGAGATCTGAGCAGCCTTTTGTGAGTTCAGTAGCTGGATGGACGACCGTTGCCTCGATAACTCGATAACTGGATGGACGACCGTTGCCTCGTTGCCTCCGATAGGGACTTGCAATTTTCAGGGTAGGTTGCGCATCTGAAAGGGAGAGTTAAGTTCGCTGTTAGCCATAATCGGCCAAACGGTTTCGGATTTATACACATCTGGAATATTATTTACTCGATGACTCAAAAAATATAGACTCGATCAAATTGAAGCTTGCTTACTAGTTGTAGAATATCGACATAAAGAACTGTGTAAAATTTTGTGAGAACCGTATCCTTAGAAAATAAAAAAAAAATTGGTTCTAACACTGACGTGAAGCCAGGAGCTGTATTATCTAATACAGGAGAACGGACAATAGAATTCACCATGGTAAATTCGATTAAGAGTGTCCAATACAGAAGAATGGACAATAGAAAATATGCGCAAAAGCTCCTGACCTCACGTCAGTGCTTGAACCAATTTTCATTAAAATAGATTCACTATAAGGGAACAACATCGGGGGTAGTGACCTAAGAAAACACTTTTCTTGAAAATCAATCGAAATGTTGACATACAATTCGGAACATACAGGCTGTTTATAAATTGAAGCTGAAAATTTCAAAAATGTTTCTCTAGTAGCAACAATTGGGCTCTTTCATGTAACTTTTTGTTCCAAGCCTTCCCTCTAAGTTACAGCCCTTTGAAAATTTCATAAAAATCTTGTTTTCAGTACAAAATCTTCTCTATGGAACAATATGGAAGAATTAAATCTAGCAGATCGCTAACGATAATTTAATGTCACTTTTTCTAATTTCGAAAGGGATGATCACAAGGTCATAAACCGATTAGTGAGAATAATGGGTTGTTAATAGGGGTTAGATCATTATTGAGTGAAATATCCTTTCTCTTATACATTTCGATACCTTCAAGTGTTCCTAACTAAACTTTATTGGAATTTTTTAACAGTTTGACGGAATTTTCTGGAATTGAATGACCAGTTGTGAAAACATAATTAGCAAAAGCAGATTAATTGATCTTGTTGTTCTGAATGTGTCTCGTATGCTCTTTATAACGTGTGAGAATGTTTCTGGTTGTTTGCCCAACGTAACACTTGTTGCAATCTAAACATTTAATTTCATATACACCCTATTTTAAGATGTCCGTCTAGAAACAAAATTTTAAAATAAAAAAAAATTTTTTTTCGAAACTTTACGGCAATCCGATCAATACAAAACTTCGCATGCATATAAAGGTCATTATTCTACAATTTGATGCTAAATTTGAGATAGATCGAGTAGCCGGTTTCGGAAATATTCCAAAAAAATATTTTTACTAAAAAACATATCACCGAAACCGCTCGGTGGATTTCACGAACTCGTCCGAGATATTTACGCTTCAAACTCACCCTGCAACTTTCAATCCTCTAGCCCCTTTCGTTCGAGAGTTATCGTGTTAACGGCCGGACAGAATCGATTTTGACCACAGATTATTGATCAGTGAGTCGAACCAAATCGTTTAATTAAGACCATTTTCAGCCAAAATTAGAAAATTACAGAAATTTGAGCAAATTGATAAGCACTCTGTTCCGAGGAACAAGAGCGCCAAAAGCCATAATTCAGCATATTTACCCTATCGCACTATAGGAATTCCATAAAAAATACTTACGTTTACTCGCGATAATTTCCACTGGATATAAAGTTGTTAATCGAAGCACTTTTATTCAAATGCAAACTAGGAACCTACTCAAAGCGATGATCATTCATAAAGTCACAGGATTCTCGGTTAAAAACAAGGGGATATAGTTCTGTATAACGTGTGGAGTTTTGCGCGTCTTCAGTATCGAAAAATACAGCTGCGATCGCGAACGCCGGTGGTCGACTAGATGTCGGATCCCGGGCGGCCATGAGTTGGGCTCCAGCCTCGCGAAGGAGCCCCCCAGGTGCTCCCCTGACCCCCGCTCACGATGAGTTGGTGTCATCAATTTTATTAGTCTACACTTGCAGTTTTGTGAATTGTTATGTATCGAGGAAGGTTATGTTCCTCTTGGACTTGGTTTACCTGGCGGTGTTGGTCGTGGTCGATTTTGGGAGAGTGTTTCTAAACGATTATAATGATAGACCTCGAAGATCGAACCTTTTGAACAGGAAACTTTCCTTGAAATTTTCACTGTCATCATTTCGGAATACGTAGAATCGAAAAAAAATATATAGAGTGTATATGAATAGTCGCGAAAAAACTTAGGGGGTGGTTCCTTGTCAAAAAATAGGGTGGGTCTTTCATATAAACGTTTCTTTTTTGAGCCCTCCCTGCTTAGTTACAGTCCCCGAAAGATGGCGCCTGAAAAGCAGTTTTTAATTTTTTTCCTAAAAACCAAAAACTAAGAAGAATAAAATTTATCAGAGCCAGAAGGTACTAAAAAAAAAATTGGTGGTATTCCTCTATGATTGAATGGGGTAGAAAAAGCCACTCCTAAACCTTGTTTCACAAGAAACTTTCTGTGCCATATTCATATTCTACAATAGTGATGTACCCCGCTAGGGTAGGTTCGCTCAATCGTTATACAGTAGAGGGATGGCGAATAATACACAGCAGACTCATCGAAGGGTGTTTATTTCTTAAGCCATACTGAACGGATCACAACAGACTCGACTACTATGATGTAAGTTTAATAATCAATGAAGTATCAATCAATACTGAATTCATCTTCTTCCAGCCAAATGTTATGTATATATATATAATATTGTTTGCTTATTGTATTGATAAACATGAACGACAATGGTTACAAACAAACGTGTCTTCTCAATATCCCTTGGATCTATCTGAGGCACGTTTTTAAGATGATGTAAGGTTATACATCTTACGTATGAAAATATACAGCTTGTTCCTACTGATACATACTACACCTTCCCTCCTTGAGAGAAAAAAAAAATTTCTACACAATTATAATTTTTTTTTTTTTTTGACTTATCTATCATATACTTAATATCACAGAATCACTTAAGCCTATACATATATACAATTAATTGTCTCTATTTAGAAAACTAAAATTAAAATAAATTCACTACATTCCTTAATTCTAAGCACTGTTAAGAGTTATAAATTTTCACCCTATTTTTATGAACCGTTTTCAGTTTACGGTTGTCTAGTTTCACGACCACGTTTGGATTGTCCACTTTCACTATTTCGTAGGGACCGTGAAACAAAGGGTCCAGTTTACTTTCACTATTTTTATTGTCCATAAGTACCTTATCTCCTACTTTATAGTCACTCTTAACACATTTTTTATCAAAAGTATCTTTCCTTTTGCATTTATTCTTTTCCAAATTTTCTCTTGCGTCTTGCCATGCTCTTTGCAATCTATATTTTAATTCTATAGGATAGTTGTCGAAATTGTAAATAGGATCGATCTGTTTCTGAATATTTTGGGGAATTCTACTGGGCATACCAAAAACAAGTTCATAAGGAGTATAGCGAGTTGAAGAATTTACGGTATTATTGTATGAAAAACACCAGTACGGAACCCAATTACTCCAACTGTTACTTTCCTTAGCTGCGTGCATACGAAGAAAAGCTCCCAAATGTTTATGAGAATTTTCAAGTGCACCTAGTGTTTCGTGATGATAAGCGGTTGAATTGAAATGATTAATTTTGAGCAGATCACACGATTCACTAAATATTTTTGATAAAAATTCGGTGCCTTGGTCGGTAACAATTTCAGAAGGTATACCATACCTTAATACAAAATTTTGAACAAAAGCTTTAGCGACTGTTTCGGCTTCTTTATTCGGCAGAGCATATCCCTCGACAAATTTGGAAAGATCACATTGAATTGTGAGTATGTATTTATTTTCTTGGATATCGACAGGTAAAGGACCTACTAGATCTAAAAAAATTCTTTGAAAAGCAAAAGAAGCGGTTGTAGTGATTGTCATCGGTTCTTTCCGCGGTAAAGAATGTTTATGCCTTTGACAATCATCACATTTCTTGACGAATTTTTGAACGTCTGCTTTCAAATTGTTCCAGAAATATTCTCTTTTAATATTATTATACATGCGTTCTATACCCGCATGTCCACCTGTAGGTAACATGTGGAAATCATTAAGAATAATTTGTCTCAATTCCTTATCTTCTATATGTCTTGCGTCTCTAACAACGTTTATCTTCAATGATTTTCCTAAAATTTCATTTTTATATTTCATCAACACGTTCAGAAATTCAATATTGCTAGCTAGCTTCATTAAATATACTTCTTGTATATCATTTTCTGTGCACAAGTTTTCCAGAGTCCTCAACGTTATACCTAAGTCGTGCGCCGATCGGATTGTCTGGTTAATAAAAATGATTTGTGAATTCACATCGTATATCATATTATTATTATACTGAACTGTGTGTTGATTCGTTTTTAAATTGGAAAATTCTATTTCATGAAGTGGCCTCAACTCAACACTTTCTGTTGGACGTTTCAACACTTCGACAACTACAGGGTGATCAATCCTCTTGCTATCGGAGGTATTCGTCTCGTGTTGTTGGGAACCTACCTCGGTTTTTGCTCGAGACCGCGTTAGAACGTTAATTTTTCCTACATGATTTTTCATCTCTTTTAGTTCGTCAGATTCTAACCTAATACGCGATAAGGCATCCGCTGTAACGTTTTCTGAACCTTTCACATAATGAACAGTGAAATCATATTCTTCCAAAATCAAGCGAAACTTAGTTAATCTACTAGATGGATTTGTCATACTGAACTGAAACGTAATTTAAAGCATTTACATGATTATTGGCCACGAAAAAATTTTTCAGGCTGGGGATTTTGTTCCTCGACCGAGTTTGAAAAGTTTTCGGTGAAATAAGCTCTACGCGAGTTCGAATAATTGTTGTTATTATTTATGGGACCACAATTGAATGGACGAGCGCGACCTTGACCATGATTTCTTTCTGCTGAATTGAAATATTGTTTGTTATTCGGATTTCCTTTGTGGTAACGACCTCGTTTCGGATAGTTGAAATTTTTCCCACGACTAAATGATTTACCATTTTGATTATTATTTTTCATGTGAAACATTTTCTGGCTAGTTGGTTGGGCTGAATTTTTCATGAGTTCTCTAGAATAAAGTATATCTTCAATTAATTTATATCTATCGAGAAGCAATTTACTAGCTTCTGCAAGTGAATTCTCTATAACTGTTTGGTGAGGACTTGATGCTTCGAGAAAATTTGGATCCGACTTGACAATTTCATTTAGCTACATTTCACACTACTCAACTCACTTAACTCTGCAATTAGTTCATCACTTTCCATGGACAATCAGACATAACACGGAAGAGGAAAAATTCTTACGGTTTCATACCAAATCCTGGTGGCTTCTTCTCTGACCTCGAGCTGCACCTTCTTTCCAATTGCTTCCTTGATTCTCCCATGAAGATATATGAAGATAGGGACCTTGCTGCAACTGATGAAGTGGCTGCACTATTCCCTGTCTGACGGGCCATGATCACCTCTTCTTGATTGGATGGCCCCGATCCCATCTTGGTTTGGCGGTCGAACTATGAACTTCAAGTGGGATCACATAACCATATCCTGATGAATACCATCTGGACCTCTAACTGCATAGGACTGGCAGGATCGCCATGTGATGTATCCCGCTAGGGTAGGTTCGCTCAATCGTTATACAGTAGAGGGATGGCGAATAATACACAGCAGACTCATCGAAGGGTGTTTATTTCTTAAGCCATACTGAACGGATCACAACAGACTCGACTACTATGATGTAAGTTTAATAATCAATGAAGTATCAATCAATACTGAATTCATCTTCTTCCAGCCAAATGTTATGTATATATATATAATATTGTTTGCTTATTGTATTGATAAACATGAACGACAATGGTTACAAACAAACGTGTCTTCTCAATATCCCTTGGATCTATCTGAGGCACGTTTTTAAGATGATGTAAGGTTATACATCTTACGTATGAAAATATACAGCTTGTTCCTACTGATACATACTACACCTTGTCAAAAAATAGGGTGGGTCTTTCATATAAACGTTTCTTTTTTGAGCCCTCCCTGCTTAGTTACAGTCCCCGAAAGATGGCGCCTGAAAAGCAGTTTTTAATTTTTTTCCTAAAAACCAAAAACTAAGAAGAATAAAATTTATCAGAGCCAGAAGGTACTAAAAAAAAAATTGGTGGTATTCCTCTATGATTGAATGGGGTAGAAAAAGCCACTCCTAAACCTTGTTTCACAAGAAACTTTCTGTGCCATATTCATATTCTACAATAGAAAAATTAATTTTGGATAGCTTGTTCCATTCTGAACGAACTTTTATTTTTTGAGCCCCCCCTGCTTAGTTGAAGCCCCCTAAAGATGACGCTCGAAAAGCAGTTTTTAATTTTTTCTTGAAAACCAAGAAACTTACGAGAATAAAATTAAGCAGACATTTCATTCGAACGAGAAGGCACTCAAAAAAAATGTTGGTGTTGTTCCTCTATGATTGAAAGGGGTAGAAAAAGCCACCCATATACCTTGTTTTACAAGAAACTTGTTGCCATAATCATATAATCATATAATCATATTTTACAATAGACAAATTAATTTTGGATAGCTTGTTCCATTCTGAACAAACTTTTCTCTTTTGAGCCCCCCCCCTGCTTAGTTGAAGCCCCCTAAAGATGGCGCCCGATAAGCAGTTTTTAATTTTTTTCTTAAAACCCAAGAAACTTACGAGAATAAAATTAGGCAGAAATTTTATTCGAGCGAGAAGGCACTCAAAAAAAAAGTTGCTGTTGTTCCTCTATAATTGAAAGGCGTAGAAAAAACCACCCATACACCTTGTTTTACAAGAAACATTTTGCCCTATTCATATTTTACAATAGACAATTTAATTTTGGATAGCTTGTTCCATTCTGAACAAACTTTTCTCTTTTGAGCCCCCCCTGCTTAGTTGAAGCCCCCTAAAGATGGCGCCCGAAAAGCAGTTTTTAATTTTTTTCTTAAAACCCAAGAAACTTACGAGAATAAAATTGAGCATACATTTTATTCGAGCGTGAAGGCACTCGAAACACATTTTTGGTGGTGTTCCTCTATGATTGAAAGGGATAGAAAAAGCTCCCCCTACACCTTGTTTCCAAGAACCTTTTTTCCATATTCATATTTTTCAATAAAAAAAAACTTAGATAGCTTGTTCCATTCTCCACCTCAATGAAAAGTGACATTTTACGTACTAATTTGCGACCGTAAAATCGACTATTATTGAAGGCAAGTACTTTGCGGACGAGAATAGTATATTCTGAAACAAGTTGCAGAATGGCTGATATTTAAACACGAATGCGAAATTCGAAAACGAGCGACGAAGGAGCGAGTTTTCGTACGCATGAGTGTTGGGATTGACTTCTGCAACGAGTATTAGACGATATTTTCTCTATTTCAGGCAAATTTTGTAAAATACTGTTGAAATTTAATGAAAAATTAGGATTATACATCCTAGGTTGTGTTCGAAAATTAACTCCATAGAGTAGACTAGAGTTTTTGAAGGTTTGACAGATTTACTCTGGAGTTAACTCTGACACTGACACTGACAGTGACAGAAGGTGCCAATATCGGAAAATAGGTTATGTTGGTTTAAGAAAGATCCTATTATTATTGTTTTCTTCACATATATGTAACTCTAATCGTAAATATATATTGTGAGCAGTATTAAAACTATTAAATTACCTCATAAAACATTCATAAAACAGTGAGACAAAGATACTAGATTTTCCGTCCCATGAGTTAAGTCAATTTTTGACAGGAGTAAAATGAACACCGATTCGAATACTCCGACTGTTGGGACGACAGTCACAGAGTAAAATTTTCTCAACCTTTCAGTTTTCGAACGCAATGGAGTAAATATTACTCTACGGAGTTAATATTCAAACACAAACCTAGTGACTTTTGTATTGTATCCTGGCAAGTGATGTGACTGTTACGAAAGTTGACAGATCATGGAATTTGAATTGTACGTAGAGCATGGAGATCAGATTTAACAGTTTCCCAATATCATGAATGATTCAAAATTAGCAAGAAGGAAATCTCTAGTACCTTATTTTTCAAGGAAAATAAAACTTTTCCTCTCAACAATTATTTCACTATATCCAGATTATCTTATATTGACAATAATTGACGTGTGTTAAGAATTGATAGGATAGAATGTCAGTGCTGACTACAACAAAACGAAAAATATAACTAGAAACAATGCGGGAATGAGTTCATTCCAGCACTATTTTTAGTGCTGGAATGAACTCATTACGATACTGAATTAGATAAAGTACTTTCTCGTCCGCAAAATTACTTTCTCGTCCGCTGTAGTCACTATGAATACGGCATGATATGGTTCCATACAAACAAGTGTCTGTAACTTTCAGTCGCTGTGGTCACTATGGATACGGTTCAATACAAACATAAGCATGTCATTTGCTTTCGTGAAATTATTTAAGAGGTCCGAAATTCATAAGAATATGTAAAGGTCGACGAAAAAATGTAATATGCACGACGTCGAAAAACTGTCTATTGCCTCGCCAGCTTGTTATCCTCGGCTCCGCCCCGGATATCAATTTGGATCGTGGGCCTTGGTTCAGCCCTTCAGAACTGCGACTGATACAATCTTCTGTTCTATCACCCTACTTATTCATTCCTAAGGACATTGTCAATGGTGTTAACACACCTGATGTCTTCCTTAGGAGCCTTGACTATCACGTCAAGAGGATTTAGAACTGGCCCACCCATAGGTAAGTCTCTTAGGCTGGCCAGCTCTGGACATTTGCCAACTATGTGTTTAGCAGTTTCCTTTTCTCATCCAGAGAGCCTGCATGTTCCGTCTGCTGCCTTTCCCTTGCCCATGTGGTACAATTATTGGTATTTGTATCGGCAGTACCCTGTCAGCAGTCCTACCATTACCCTAAGCTCAGCTCTTGGCTGCTGTACGAGCTTTCTAGTATAGAATGGTGACAAATCCACTAATCGTTTTTCCTGTGCTAGTCTTGGAGTATTTCTCCAAATAGCTTTTCTGTTATTTAGCACCCATTGTTTGACCGCTGCCCCGTACTGGTCTATTCCAAGCCCATAGAAGGGTTCTGGTCCAGCAAGTGTTACCCTGGAGCAGAGCTGAGCCGAAGCATTGTGCTTAGTGCTCGTGAATATGCTTGAAGCCTTTTTGTACTCCCGAGTACTGTGCTCCCGAGCACTATTTGAAACCAGTGCTTAGTGCTTAGTAATTCAAGCACTTCATGAAAAGGCTTAGTGCTTAGTAATCCCTTAAGTGCTCCCGAGCACTTCCGAGGATTACTATATAAGCACTAAGCCTTTCCAAAATCTTGTCGTAACACGAATAGACGCTGACGCGCTGTGGTCGGAGGAGCTATAATGAGTACCAGATTTATTCGATTTATGCATTTAAATTTATATCTTATTCACAATGCTAACTTGCTTATGAATACAATCACAATATAAAATAATGCTATCTGATTTCTGCCGATTATATTTCTGACATTTTGAGAAATTAAAAAAAAACTGACTTCATGTTGATCGATTCGAATTATAGTTATTTATACAACAAGTGAGTTAAATGAATGTTTATTCATGAGAAGAAAGTTTAACCCACGAGCCCGTAGGGCGAGTGGGTTAACTTCTTCGAGTGAATAAACATTTTTAACTCACGTGTCGTATACAAAATTTTATCCCATTTTGATGAAATTTCAAATAATGAATACTTTTTAGAGGAAATATTAGGTATAATTCAAATTCATAACGAGATTTCCCTTCGATCGATGGTTGCTAGGGCACTATGTAATTAATTGTTTGCAAGTGTCAATGAAAATTATAGAACCGTCAAAGAATTTTTATTTCGAAAAAATGTTGAGCGGTGACGACGAGGTTGTAGTTTTTGAGTGCATTATACAAGAAGCAAATGAGGCAGCAGAAGCAGTAATTCCATTAAAATCAAAAATATTGTACGAAAAGCAATATACCTACGGCATTTTGTGCCTGGAGAAATAATAAAAAAGCCAAAGGTGTCAACGAAAAGACATGGTGGATGGCGCTTAAGTTCTGTTGCAGAAGGATATATTGAAGATTCACTACAAAACAAAATAAATATTTCTGAACAAATAATTGGTGGGGTCACAAAAACCGGAGTTCCTGATGCAAAAATGGATATTCCAGCAGGGCCTGAGAAGTCCTCAAACACATGTGCTATAACGACTGAGCGTGTTTCCTTTGGAGGAGGTGCAGGTTTCCAGTTCCATTTTCAAAATCTTAATAATTGTAATTTTTACTTTAATGATAGAAATGACTGTTAATGTAGAATTTTTGAAAAATTTTAATAAACATACTTTAAAATGAGTTTTAGGTGCATTGTGTGTGGAAAGAATAATTTCCAGAAAGTGAGTGGTGAACATTTTATTCCACTAGTGAATTAAAAAAAATTTTTCTACAAACGTCAAAAAATGGCAATGTTCGCGCATTGACAACAATATGCGAAGTGACCCTTTTTTTCATTTTCCCTCGTTACCATGACACCGTGCGCGAAGTAGTGTGCGAAATACTTACTTCGCACACTGCATGTAAACTATATGGAATTTAAAATTGCTGATATGCATTGTCATACTGGCGCCTCGATTTATCCGGTAAAAGATTTGAAATTACTGAATTGGCCACATCTGTCAAGTTAGGTGGGGTACTGCTTACTTCATCGTCGCTCGAAATTTCCATTATTTTACAGTTATAAATATCACGCACGAAATTGACGCGAATAAAAAGTCACTCCAAAATAATTATCAAGAACTGTCACTTTGAAATAATTGTCAACAAATGCCATTTTATTTCCATAGTTACAGTAATTAATTGATTTGGAAAAACAGTTTAAGCCAGTTCAATACCATTTTTCATATTAAGCTAAGCATGTTACTTATTTTAGAACAATATTTTTGACGTTTGTAGAAAAAATTTTGTTTGCATCTCATGCGCGAAATACTTTGGTGATCTCGACTATTTTTTTCAACTCGGCTGCGCCTCGTTAAAAAAATCAGTTCTCGATCACCAAAGTAGCATTTCGCGCACTAGATACAAAAATAACTATTAATTCACTCAGTGGATAAACGTCAACTTACCCTTGTTACCATGGGTTGAATATTGTCGTCTTTAAACGTCAAAATGGGATAAAATTATGTATTAATGAACAAATGCCTCAAAGAGCACTGAATTCACGTCAATGCTTTTTTTATTATTAAGGGAGTGTAATACTTGGCCTAAGTTTCATAATATAATACTATGTTGTTGTCATATACCTATGTTCAGGTTTTGTCCCATTTTTAAATAGGGAAATACATTTTACATGTGCAGAAAAAACTGAGACGCTTATGGAATTCATATTTCCATTCAATATATCATTTCCTTGAATAATACCTAAAGACCTTTTCAATCTCTGTGAGAATAGAACGAATTTTGAGATCGTTAGTTTTCTAGAAATTTGTTTCGCTGCACTCTATTTCTTATCCTCCAATGATGCATATGAGGAATGCAGGTTTGCTAGTTTTCATGTTTCTCCAATTGAATACAATTTTATATAACAATTCGCAGAGAATATCCTCATTTCCAACTAAATGTGCTTAGTGCTTAGTGCTCGAAAAATCGAATTACTTTTATAAAGTGCTTAGTAATCACAAGCCTTTTGTGAAAACGCGGTGCTTTGTGCCCGAGGCACGGGATCATTTTTATTGAGTGCTTAGTGCTTAGGGCACGAAGCACTTTTTTTCAGTGCTCGGCACCTGCCCTGGAGGCCCTTTTCGCAAGTTCATCGTCCTTCTCAAATCTTTCAATACCACAGTGTCCTGGCACCCACAGAAGAGTCATCTTATTGCATGTAGCCAGGTGCTTTATGGTAAACAGTATAGTAGGGAACCTTGGATGAGCATTCCAATAAACATGGTATCGAAAAGTTATCGTTTGGCTGATTGAATCGCCTTAGATGGAAATTATACCGATGAAAGAAACGAATTTTCTGAAAATATTGTGATTTTCTTACTTAGTCCGGAATTTTTTGATCCATATTTTGAATACATATAAGTTTTTAAGTTGACAAAAACGAAGCGTACCCCAAGGAGGCAATTACCGCTCGGTTAGTCGATGATTTGTACAATTTTCTTACACCTTCGCAAGTAATTTGAGTGGCAGCCACCAATTCAAAGCTTATTATGAATTCCAACTGTTAAACCAGCAATTATCTGTATTTATTTCAACCACACTCCTGAATGAAGGCAACAATAAAATGGTGGTACAAAAAAATGGTGAATGAAGTCAGTGACGTACGAATATACTTATCAGCTTATCAACATTTGAATTTGTTTATAGGCCAAACCGTTTTGGATTTATACCCATCTGAAATTTGGTTGTGATTTTCTCAATAACTCGAAGAATACAAAACCGATCCAATTCAAACATGCTTATTAGTTGTAAAATGACAACGCAGAAATTCTTGCGAAATTTCGTGAGGATCATGTCACTAAAACATTTTTCAAAAATCATTAAAAAAATGGTATATATTAGAAACTATCCGTCCTACGCAGCTGTCATTTAGCAAGAGCCTTCAGAACCTTACTCTACTTCAAAGTTCCAAGTTTGAACACGGTCGAATCTATATTGTTGGAGATCCGAGCAGCCTTGTGAGAGTTCATTAGCTGGATGGGTGACCGTTGCCTCGATACCGTCGAACGAAATGAGATAGGAACTTGTAATTTTCAGGGTTGGTTGCGCATCCGAATGGAAGAGTTTAATTCGTTTTTGGACATAATCGGTACTACGGTTTCGGAGTTATACCTGGAATATTATTTCCTTGATAACGCAAAAAATATGGACTCTATCGAATTGAAGCCTGGTAACTAGTTGTAGAATATCAACATAAAGTCGTTTGTAAAATTTTGTGAGAACCGTACTCCTTGAAAATTGAAAAAAAAATACGAAAAAAAATTGCTTCAAGCACTGACGTATCAGGAGCTTTTGCGCTCCTGATACGTTTATCCTGCTATGATTATCTCCAGCCTTGCTCTCGACATTTCGATGATACTTTCCTTAGGTATTTCGAGTTGTGAAAACTACGCACCGAGTCTAAGTTGCAACAACCCATTCCACGAGGTTGAATCATTGCAGATTGCTCATTTAATCTTGATATATAAATTTAATGACAATTTTTGAAGCATTGCAGATGGCTCTTTTTTTTTAATGATAAATATATAAGCATTTTTTTGTAAACGACACTTTTTTTTAATTTAATTTCTTTCTTGATGCAGTTCTACCATAAGAATCCATTGATATAATTCCCAACTCTGAGAAACCAATACTTTCGGAGATATAATTATTCAACGAACTAGTATTTCGAGTTGTGAAAACCGAGTGTAAGTTGCAACAACCCATTCCACGAGGTTGAATCATTGCAGACTGCTCATTTAATATTGATAAATAAATTTAATGACAATTTTTGAAGCATTAAAGCATTGGAGCATTGTAGATTGCTCTGTTATTTTTTGAAGCATTTTTTTTAGCGACACTTTTTTTAAATTCAATTTCTTTCATGATGCATTTCTATCATAGGAATCCATTGATATAATTCCCAACTCTGAGAAACCAATACTTTCGGAGATATAATTTGTCTGTTTGAACAAGAGCGCCAAAAAGCTCCTGTCCACAGGGCTTGAACCAATTTATGTTATGTTAAAGTAGCATATTCTTTAATTGGTTATAGTATTTATAATATAATATCATCATCTTAATGGCACCATACATGTATAAAAGGAAAAGTGAGATGCTCATTCCAAATTTTACAGATAGTCAATAGTCGATAGATCTCTACGCCACTGTTGATCTATGAATCGAAACAAAAACTCCGATAACACATTGGCGTTGGCAACTATTCCAGTGGGAAGGATCCTAAAAAGGACATTTGTCCTGATACAACTTACTCATGTGGGAAGAAACCAGGTGACGTCAGGAGTGGAGCATAAGAATGTGACATTTTGGTTTATATTTTCTCGGTCAATATAACTTTGGAAACTCGCTGCTAAAGCTGACTTTCAACCCCTCTGCAATTGTCACACTTCGAAAACCCAAAGTTTCACTGGATAGGTATTTTTTGGGATTTTCATAATTGTGGTAGTTCGTATCCTGAGTTACTTTAGGCGTTAATTTTTTCGTATTGCAATTCCAATAGAATACATATGTAAGAATTAAAAATTCTGCGATCATAGACGATTCTCTACCGAAGTCTCTCAATAAAATGTATTCAAATATTATAAAAGCTGAGAAAACGGTACATATCGATGTACCGTATCGATGATTCGTGACTAGACAATAGAACATGCGTGCAAAAGCTCTTGACTTCACGTCAGTGCTTGAACCATTTTTTTTCAAAACAAATAGAACATTACTCAATATAGCTGTAGGGAATGCTATAAAAAATAAACGTAAAATATAAAAATAAATTCGGAAATTTAATAATATACAGAATGTTCCATTTGAAAAAGCTAAATTCGTTAATTTACTAAGATATAATAAATCGATTCTGTCCGGCCGTCCATCCGGCCGTCCGTCCGTATCTTTCAATGATTATTCATTCATTGTTACATAAAAAAATTGGTTCAAGCCCTGTGGACAGGAGCTTTGGCGCTCTTACTCAAACTTTGACACATCATATCGCCGAAAGTATTGGTTTCTCAGAGTTGGGAATGATATCAATGTATTCTTATGATAAAACTGCATCATAAAGGAAATTCAATTCAACTAATAGTTTATTTATCAAGATTAAATGAGCAATCTGAGAATGAGAAGTACACCATGGAAGAAATCAAATTAAAATAGCTGAAATGAATTTGACTCTCTCTTATAGAACAGGATGACAGGTACGAGTATGAACACAGATCATATGATATAATTCATAGATAGAATAATTATAGCATTCTGTGAAAACATAGAAGTACGATTCATTATTGAAATTTCGAAAAATTATATCTCCGAAAGTATTAGGTTGTTGGAGTTGAAAATTATATCAATGGATTTTTATGGTGAAACTGCATCTTAAAAAAAAAATGAATTTGAAATTTGTAGGTTAAAAAAAATATTTTTTTCGTTACTCCGAAACCATCTGGCCTATTTTGCCGGATAACGAACTCAACTGAGATATTTATCTCTCAAACATCCTCTGAAAATTTCAATTGCCTAGCTCATTCTGTCCGAGAGTTATTGTAGAAACAAAATTTGAAAATTTTTTTTTGACACTTTACGGCAACCTGATCAATACAAAACTTCGCATGCGCATAAAGGTCATTATTCTACAATTTGATGCTAAATTTCAGACATATGGAGTGATTGGTTTCGGAAATATTAATAAAAAATGTTTTCACTAAAAACGGCTATATCTCCGAGTGGATTTTGCCCGTTAACGAACTCGTCCGAGATATTTACGTTCCAAACCTGCCCTTCAAATTTCAATCCGCTAACTCCTTTCGTTCGAGAGTTATCGTGTTAACGGACGGACGACCGGACAGAATCGATTTCGACCACGGATTCTTGATCAGTGAGTCGAACCAAATCGTTTGAGACCATTTTCAGCCAAAAATTAGAAAATTATAGACATTTGGGTAAATTGATAAACACTCTGTTCCGAGGAACAAGAACGCCAAAAAATTGTGTACAATGAGTATTCAAAAAAAAAAAAATTCTCGTTTTTCTTGTGTGGTTCAGGGATATTCAATTAAGTGAATTTCATTTATTTCCCCGAAAACTCGACAAGAAACGACAAAAACTCAACAACCAAAAAAGTTTAATTTTCAGTTTATTTATTGAAATTTTTTTTTAAATATAACATAAAAGTTCTTAGGGTAAATATTTTCATTAGAATTGCACATAATTTATCAAGCATAGTACTATTTTCGTCATTAAAAGACAAAGGCTAACATTATATCTACCCTTTTTCTCATCATATCCTACCGAATCCGAATATCCTACTAGACTATGGCAGCTTGCGAACATTATACCAGGATTAATCATCACGATCAGAAGAAATGTCATGAGAAGTATTCATCTGTCTGGTACCCATATTTGGAAAGTCGTTCCTTTAAATGACAATAAAAATAATGAATTTGAAAACTTAGAAATTCAAATAACCTACGGTGACAAATGTCTTACTCGTAAACATTATGTAGGTGAAAAAATAACACCCCCATAATGAAAGTTATTTTTGGAATCTCGTTAATGATGATGAAACGATTTATCAATGCAGTTGGAGTAAACAATCCGAATAATATTGAAGCGTACTTGAAGGTTCAAGTTTTCCATGCAAATGTGAATGTGCTAGTCGAACAATTCAATACAAAATATGTAGGTATATTATTGCTTTCAAAGTTGGCCACTTGCCAGTCTTCTTGGTCAATCTTTTGTGGGAGATCCACAAACATTTTTTCACTTCATTACGCCAATACCTTATTCAGAGTTCCAAAATGGTAGTTATGGTGGGATAGCCACATTTCCCAGCATCCTAGTTTGGAACCTAAATTTAGTTTTAATTGAAATACGAGTATACAGAGTCATTTCTGACCAATGACCCATCGGACAGAAATAGAGGACCATACGAGAAGTCTGAAATGGTCACTCAAAGATCTCTTATGCCTACTTGTACTAAGATACGGGGTGTTTTTTCCCGAAATTGACATAATTTTCTAGCCCATATAAGTTCTAAACTGTTGAATCGATTTTGATAATATTTTGCAAGTCTTTGAAGAACTTAAAGGAAACCGAAAGTGAAAATGAAAAAAAATAGGGCCGTACGAGAACATAATTTTTCACGTCTGGGTACCAAAACATCACTCTGTACATGAACAAAAGATTTTTTGTTCTCAGTTTCGTGAAGAGAAATGCTATTGAAATCATTGATCAATTCGATTGGCACAATTTTTTTCTACGGAGTAGAACCACCTGAAAAACAAAATATCTAGAATACTCCATTAAAAAATTGGTTCAAGGACTGACGTGAAGTCAGGAGCTTTCGCGCGTATGTTCTATTGTCCATTCTTCTGTATTGGACATTAATAAATAAATAATTTTTTAATAATTTTCTAGCGATACGATTCACACAAAATTTCACAAACGTTCTTAGGTTTATATTCTACAACTATTCACCAAGTTTCAATTTGATCGGATCTATATTGGTTGAAAACAAAATTATTACTCGGAAACCATTGTGCCGATTATGCCCATTAACGAACTTGTCCGTCGTATTGAGATGCGCCACCTACCCTGAAAATTTCAAGTCGCTAGCTCTTTCCGTTCTCAAGTTATCGTGGCAACGGCCGGACTGCCGGACGGCCGGCCGGCTGGACAGAATCAAATTTGACCTTGAATTCTTCATTGGGGAGTCGAACCGAATCGTTTGAGACCATTTTCGTAAAAAAATTCGAAAGTTACAGACATTTGGGTAAAATGATAACGCGATGTTCCCCAGAACATACGCGCAAAAATCAATGACATTATTCTCGAAATAATTGACCTATTTCAATGAAAACTATGATTATGAATATGCAAGGTGCTAAAAAATTGTTTATCTGAGCCTTTGTTTTGATGATCTGGTATGAAAAACATCACTCTGTATATGATCAACATTTTTCTCAATAAGATATATTCGTGAAGGGGAGAATAATCTTCAATTATGTCACGTAGTTCGACCTCCTTCCGCCTACACATCCTATGTTTAGTACAACCATCTCAACTTTATTCCTTTTGAATATAGAGTCCCCAGTTCGAACATTAAATTCTTGTATTTTTTCCCTCTTCTGTTCTTCTTTAATCACTGCATTACTTTGACAGGGAAGGAAAATTCGAAACAAATAATTCCTTGAGCATTTTGTCCAACAGAACTATATGTGGCTTTATGGCGTGGATCTGCCGACCTGTTGGAATAACATAATTCTAGAAGATGCAAGCTCTATCATTTCAACAAGTGTTTCGATCTTCAGTGGTACATGTTGCAGCACTGGTTCGTTGTCTGTACCATACAACTATACAACTTTCCTCAGATGGAAGTGGAGAATTCGGAGAACCACACTGTGTTTTTCTATATGTTCTGATGGAGCATGGACTCTGCAAGCAGACAGGATATACATAACAGTTCCCTGCTCTCTGTGGCATGATCTGCAAGTTGTCGGACTGTCCACTTTCATGATGTTCTTTTTGTACCATCTTGTATCTATCATTCCATCTTGACAAGTCATAACAAATACCTCCGTTTCCGACTTGAGTCCAGCTGACTTCAAAAAGGCAAAGGATAATTCTGACAGGCCCTGGTCTTTCAAACTCCTGAAATGTATGGAGTGTAGTTGTTTACTCATGTGATCTACGAGTAGTGTCTTCAGTTGTGCCTGTCTTATCGGTCTACCTACTCTTCTTTGGTCTGTTGGAGTGATAGGTGTTCCTGTTAGCTCAGGATAGATGAATATGCCCGTTCTACAGAGCTTCTCCAAGGCTCTGCATCCAGCCCTAAATAGGAAGGCTCCTTGATATCTAATTTCATGATGAGCTATCAAGTTCAGAAGCAGATCTTCACTTCTCAATATCCTTATAGCAATTTCCAACGTTGCAACCCCCTGGTTTCCTTCGTTCGTGGAAGGTATATTCTCTGTATCGAGCAGTTGGGAGCAGGCAATGATTCACGATCATCACCTTTCTTGTGGATCTGTCGATCTCGAGAATTTCATTCACTGTCCAGTTAACCCCGAAGGAGCAGGTGACTATCGGGACTACTAAGCTCTTCGTAGCATAAACTTTGTTTTTACTAGACATATGTGATTTCTATATATCTCGGCGCTTTTTTGTAGCTAGATGTGAAGGCCCAAGATCTACCACTCCTGCACAAGATCGGTTTCTGACTGTGTCTACCCGTAAAGAGCCTTTGAGTACTCGTTGAATCAGGTCAGCGGCATAGTGAGTTAATGATGGGACAGCCCTGTCTCTCACTAACTAAGGAATTCTTACTACAGAGCATCCTTAATTTGGATTCGCACAATACGGTATCTTCAATTTTTCTAAACTAATATCGAATCATATCTGCATGATCTCCAAATGGCGATTTATTATTTCCATAGTTTATGTTGTGTCGCCATGAAATACCAATAAATCAAAATAAACATACTGCAACAAACACACCTGCATGACTTAACAAATCAATCTATTTTTCGAGAAGAATCATTTTAATTAATTCACCGAAGAGAACGCCCGCGATAGCTGCTGATGTATTCGACATCCTCAAACTGGGCGTTGAATTTGGTCCTTCGCATCAAATCTGTTTCCGAGGGAAAAACTGAAGGTGGTAATTAAGAAATCTGTAATAGCTCGTAGGTGATTCTATGTCTGCCGTATAATCTCCGATATTTTTGTGATTCATTCGTGGGCGTTGATGAATAGGAGACGGCCACCGTAAGATCGATGCTAGCAAACATAAATGAGAGCCTTTCACCATACTAAGGAGTATTTCGACACAAATTGTGGAAGAAATGACATTCAAGTGGCAATCAATAGATCTTAAATGAGATGAATAATTCTATTTAAGCTGCTATGTCTAAATATTCAGTGGTTGAAAAGCTTGCGAAAGAATTCGTGGGAGTCGAACATTACTTACTGATTTTTCGTTGTTCAAATCCAAAGGTTTGGATTTGGAAATATTCTTATAGTAACTTAGAAGCTTTAGACCTAGAAGGATTAATTTTATCTACTTGATTTTTCAATGTTTCTGTGGTCGAGGAACTGTTGACATAAACTTGTGGCCTCCAAAATATTGAGTTTTAGCAGTGGCAGAAGGATTCCAACGAAATATTCTACTGTAATATCAAACGTATACAGTGTGGAAAAGCCAAATGAATAATGTTATTGATTTCATGTTTATTGCAAAAATTAAATTAGAAAAAAATTTAATTCAGTTGATTAGCGAAATCTGGTACAATATTAAAAACTAAAATGTGATACAAAATTTAGCAGTAAAATTAAGAATGCTAATGAAGTAGATATTAACCGCGAACTCCTTGGCAACAATCTCAAATAAAAAAATTTTCCAACGTTATGCCACATCTCAGGAGTGATCGGCCTAATCACAAGCGTTATTCGATCTTTTTGGTTATTCAAATCATAGGGTTTAGTTTAGTAGACAATACCCTTCACGTATCCCCAGAAAAAGATATCTTATTGTAGGTGCTCCATCCTGTTGGAACCATATCGTATTCCGTGCAACTTGAGGATTTCCTTGATCAGGATATAAATGTGCCAAAGTTGTAACCACATCATTTTGAAGTAGTGCTAAATATTTATCGCCATTCAAATTGCCCTCAATGAAAAAGGGGCCTATGATATGGTTTCGAACCTTTCCTGCCCAAAACATTAACCTTTTGAGGGAATTGCGTTTGTTCCTCTCTCATCCCGTGTGAATTTTCGGTAGACTAGTAACGGCAGTTTTGACGATTATCATGACCGTTGGGAGAAAAAGTACACTCATCAGAAAACAAAACGTCTACTAATTGGATAATATTGTTATTCAGCATGTCGATCATTTGATCCCAAAAATAAGTTCTCCTATCAAAATCATCTTCTAAGAGCTCCTGGTAGGTATCATTTTATAGGGATGCATTTCATTTTATTTTAATATGTTTAGAATCGATGTATGGCTGACATTGAATGTTGTGCATCTCTACTCGATTTATGTGGATTTTCTTCAAAGTCAAGCATCAAATCTAGTTTCACATCCTTACGCAGTTATTAGCAGCTGCTTATTTTATCTGCCTTACATGCCCAAATTCAACTGGAGGTTTTCAGTATGTGCACTTTGTCATGGCTCATTTACTTTGAGACGATGGTACCTGATGAAATTTGTCACCGAATGAAATTGACCATTACAGTTTTGTTCATGCACTACTTTCAACCCCTTTCAACCCCCTCACGCCCCCCTCATTTTTTTCTCTATTAAAGGGTTCGTTGGGGTTGAAAGTTATGCATGAACAAAACTGTAATGGTCGACTTTTATTCGGTGACAAATTTAATCAGGTACCATCGTCTCAAAGTAAATAAGCGACGACAAAGTGCACATACTGAAAACCTCTTTTAGCTAACTATTATTCAAAAAAGAAACATTTTTTCTTGAAAATTTCTGCACGCCTGTGAAGAAGATACAAAGACCTTGCCAAAAAAGTACCACATGACCCACTTTCCCTATTCAAAAAATTTAGAGGGTTAATGCGGATGGCTCAGGGTGCAACAAAAATCCTTCAAAAATGCATAAAAATAGGGTAAAAGTGAAACAAAAATTGACCTGTTTCAGGATTTTGTTGCCAAATATTTTTCTTTTGAGAAAATGAATTTGTTCCATAATTTTGACGCGCACTGTATATTACAAGGGCGTAGCCAGGAATTAATTTCGGGGGGGGTTTTGAAATAGGAATTAATTTCGGAGGGGGTTTTGGGGGTGTAAGGGTCACTTTCTGCAGCAAAAATTTTTTTTTTAAGAGAAAAAATAAGATTTCGGAGGGGGATTGAACCCCCAAAACCCCCCTCCTGGCTACGCCCTTGGTATATTATTTATGTCCAGCATTTCAGATGGAATACTTAATTGTCTCGCGAATTTATTTTTAATTCTAAAGTAGCAATCGAATGATTTTCAGGCATATTTTGGACTACCTCTGTACCTCTAAGAAAGTCTTGTTATTAACAGTTGCATAACATTACCAGTAGCTTGTGACTTTTCACCACTCAGCTTAATTCCGCACGCCTCTTAATACACCTCCAACGCAATAAAATATATCTCTTTACGGCACATATCGGAATCAGATGAAGTCATTTATATTCCGAGAATAATAAGAAATCTGCAATAACTCACATCCAATACAATGTAACAATGTTACTGTCACAACGGCGCAACAGTTCGCGTTATTAGTAATCATGGTCAACTATGGCCATGGTTGCCCTCAACCGTGACGTAACGTAAAAAAAAATAAGCGCATCGGGCCACGGTCAACCCGGTCCGGTCCAGACATTCGACCTAACAATCACTTGTCTTAAAGATACTCTATATGGGCATATGTCAATGTCGTATGGAGGTAAGGAGATAAGGTTCTAATTGCTGTTGGGGCGATCTGCAATTCAGATTGATCGAGAATGCGTTTTAGGTCGTTGAGAAACGCATATGGAATAATTCGGTTCAAAAATGCGGCGAGGAAAAATGAGTTCGGAATTCGATCCTTCAGAATTGGAATATTGGCGCTCTTGTTCCTCGGAACAGAGCACTTATCAATTTGCCCAAATGTCTGTATTTTTCGATGAATGTTTGTTACTGGGCAGAATCGGACAGATGGTTTCGGAGTAAAAACAAAAAAAAATTTTTTTTTTCGGCAACCGTCCGGGAAGTGCCCACTTCCCGGACGCTTTTTCTTTGAGAAAGAAGCATTTCCCGGCCTAGTCCGGGAAGTACGTACTTCCCGGACTAGGCCGGCAAGAATCACGTCGTTTTGGTCATTGTAAATACATTATGAAAACCTCGTTCGGAACGACGGTATTTGCGGGAACGCGAAGACGAGATTCGAAATTAGTCCGTAGCTGAGCCCTTTTTTCGATTCACTCTTTCGTTTTCCCGGAAGAACGATAGGAAAATGTGACTTTTCGGCGAAAATCGACGAACTTCTGACGTTTCACGTATTTCTGTGGCGAATTTTAACGCGGCTCCTTCACGGTCGACGTTTTCGGTCAGAACGAGCGATTAGAAATGTCAAATCGAATTTGAATTTCGAACCGAATCGGTCGAAAACCTTCGAATAGTCTAGAAAAACACGGTTGCCGAAAAAATATTGTACGCAACACGCCCGAAAAAGGTTTTTTTGGACTCATAGACTTCCAGGACTCGCTTACGCTCGTCCTAGAATTTTGTCTATTCGTCCAAAAAAACCCTATTTTCCGGACTTGTTACGTAAATTACTATTTTCGGCAACCGTCCGGGAAGTGCCCACTTCCCGGACGCTTTTTCTTTGAGAAAGAAGCATTTCCCGGCCTAGTCCGGGAAGTACGTACTTCCCGGACTAGGCCGGAAGAATCACGTCGTTTTGGTCATTGTAAATATGAAAATCTTGGTAGGTATATTTTTGATAAATGAAGTTACCATAGCACTGAGAAAATGGCTGACAGTTCATATAAAATAGTTAACATGTTATATTTTCTGTTCTGTTTAATTTGAATAAGAATCAAAATATATAAAAAAGAAATGTGTCGTCTCATTGATTTGTTATTCTACACGGTTGCCGAAAAAATATTTTACGCAACACGCCCGAAAAAGGTTTTTTTGGACTCATAGACTTCTAGGACTCGCTTACGCTCGTCCTAGAATTTTGTCTATTCGTCCAAAAAAAACCCTATTTTCCGGACTTGTTACGTAAATTACTATTACATGACAAATTCCAAATTAAATTTTTTCAATAAACAATTTTACCATAAGAATCCATTGATATCATTTTGAATTCTAACAAGCTAATACTTTCGGAGAAATGATTATTTCACTATATCCAGATTATATTGTATTGTCAATTGACGTGTGTTGAAATTTGATAGGATCGAATGTCAGTGCTGACTACCACAAAACGAAAAATATAACTAGAAACAATGCGGGAATGAGTTCATTCCAGCACTGTTTTCAGTGCTGGAATGGACTCATTACGATACTGAAATAGAGAACAGCTTTATTTCATTAAAAAATATGCTAATTTTGAATCATTCTTGCTATTAGGAAACTGTTTTAAATCTGATCTCCATGCCCTACATACGTTTCAAATTCAAATTCCGTAATCTGTCAACTGTCGTAACAGTCACACCAACAACCAAGAGTTACTAGGATGTATAATTTTTCATTAAATTTCAACAGTATATTATAAACCTGAAATAGAGATAATATCGTCTAATACTCGTTGCAGAAAGCAATTCCAACATTCATGCAATTTCGCATTCGTGTTTTAATTGGAGCCCATTCTGCAACTTTTTTTAGAATATACTATTTTGGCACGCTGTTCAGGTATGCAAAACAGAGTACCTATCAATACATCCAAATGTCTGAAATTTTCGAATTTTTGGCCGAGCATAGACTCAAACGATTAGTTTCGACTCACTGATTCAAGATCAAAATTGAAATTTTGTTTTCCCAATAAATAGAATAATACTGATCTCATCGAATTAAATCGCGATAGTTAATTGAAAAATAACGATACGAAGACTTTAGCAAAATTTTGTGACGATCGTACCACTGGAAAATATATCATCGTCATAAAGACGTATGTAAATTTTTGTGGGAACCATACCCTAGAACATTTTTGAAATATTACGAAAAAAATTGATTCAAGCACTGACGTGAAGTCAGGAGCTTTTGCGCGTATGTTCTATTGTACATTCTCCTCAAGGGGTTAGGTGTAGCCAGCTTTTTCAAAAAATCTTTTTTTTTTTGCATTTTCGTAAAACATAATATCTCAGAATTATTGTCTGAAAATTTGAAGTAAATCCGACGAATACTTTTCGAGTAATTCGATCATTAGCAACGGGCTCTCGGACGCTGTGGGCGAGAGCTGGTAGCTAGCAGCAGGTAGCTAGTAGCTAACGTGCTAACGACAACACTCCAGAATGTAGAATGATATGTAGACAACATCAAATAGATATTTTGGAGGCTGCCACAACGGTTGAAGAAAGTAAATTGAGTGTAAAACTTCAAATGCGTTTTTCTCATAACTACGTTCTTTGAATTGGTGACCACTCTAGCTCGAAAACCGCTTGGTAAATTCTATTGAAATTTATACAGCTTTTCGCAAACATGATACCCTGATGCCTGATCAATGGGTTTTCTTTTTGGCGCTCTAGTTCCTCGGAACTGAGTGCTTATCAATTTGCCCAAATGTCTGTAATTTTCGAATTTTTCGATGAAAATGGTCTTAAACGATTTGGTTCGACTCACTGATCAAGAATCCGAGGTCGAATTCGATTCTGTTCGGCCGACCGACCGTAGGCAAGATAACTCTCGAGCGAAAGGAGTTAGCGGATTGAAATTTGCAAGGTGGGTTTGGAGCGTAAATATCTCGGACGAGCTCGTCAATGGGCGAAATCCATCAAGCGGTTTCGGAGTTATGGCCGATTTTAGTAAAAATATTTTTTTATGAATATTTCCGAAACCTATCACTCGATCTATCTAAAATTTGGCATCAAATCGTAGAATCACGACCTTTATACGCATGTGAAGTTTTGTATTGACCAGATTACCGCAAAGTGTCAAAAAAAATTTTTGAAAATTTAAAAAAAGTTTTTCTACAATAACTCTCGAACGGAATGAGCTAGGTAGTTGAAATTTTCAGAGTAGGTTAGGGAGATGAATATCTCGGTTAAGTTCGTTATTGGGCAAAATTGGGCAGATTTAATTGGATTTCTTCCATGGTGCAGTTCTCATTCTCAGTATGCTCATTTAATCTTGATAAATAAACTATTATTTGAATTGAATTTCCTTTATGATGCAGTTCTATCATAAGAATACATTGATATAATTCCCAACTCTTAGAAACCAATACTTTCGGAGATATAATTTGTCTGTTTGAACTAGAGCGCCAGAAAGCTCCTGTCCACAGGGCTTGAACCCATTTTTCTTTTAATTCCGAATTTTTATAAATAATTAACTTAGGAATAAGGAAAAAATTCTCCTGAGGCCACCATTTAGTTAATTTAAAATAAAAAGAAAAAAGCTTCGACAAGGCACGAGATTATCTATGATAAATCTCCAAGGATACCTAAGTGATGGTCACCGCAAAGCTTCGGTCGGAACTGGAGCAACACAAACAGCCTTTACTTTCAAAATTCTTAATATTTTTTTCTGAAATTTCTGTTAAATTAAGTCGAAACCTTATTTGATGATACCATATTTTTGCTATTATAAAATAAAATAATTTACTGGCAAAAAAATATTATTTAAAATTGTCATGTTTTGACGCTTCTGACTACACCTAACCCCTTAAGATTGTCCAATACAGGAGAATGGACAATAGAACATACGCGCAGAAGCTCCTGCCTACACGTCAGTGCTTGCTTATAGAAGAATCAGTTCCATATAATTGAAATTTTGGCGAAAAAATTAATTCAGTCCCTAATGGGCTTTTAATACCTCAAAATTCGAAAATCAGGGAGAAATTTGGGTAAAATGATATACCTAACTCCCTGGTTCGAGAGAGCAGAAATAAATCCCAAACAAATAATTAAACACAAGTAGGCTTCTCGTATTGAATAGTAATGAACCACTCAATATCAAATCCGACTTTCAATCGAAGGTTGTCCCGATCAATTCCAATAAATCTCGAAACCTCTTAGCATCTGGACCACAAATTCACGATATCTTATTAATCATCGCCCTTAATACGAATAAGTCGAGAAATTCACATTTGTAGGTAGATAGCGGATGCCATGGCGAAAGAAAATTGTACAAGGCTTTGCGTCAACCCCCGCAAAATCAAGCGACCCAAGACATCTGTAACGGCACTCTCCCAAAGTGGAGTTAAGTGAGGTTGGTGAGGTGGCCACGAATAGATTGTGAAGTCATATTCAGCTCGATGCGGTTGAGGGTCAAGTCTAAATATTGCTAAATATGGAGGATTTGAATGATTTATTTATCGGGATAGAATGGTTGGTGTTCCTTTTTGGGAGTGCTTGTTTTTGAGGTTGTTAGCGGGGAATTTGTTCGGTAATTTTCGTACCTGATGAATATTGAAACAGGATTATAATTGCTCGTTCGATACCTTTCCTTTTATCGAGATTCTTCGAATGCGATCTGTCGTAAGAAATCAGTGTGACATCAATCATGTTTATAAGTACGTATCGTCCTCATAATTTTTTGAATAAATGAATATATTACTTGACTATAATAAAGAGTGTTTTTTTTATTATTTTTGCCTATTCATTTGTCCAAATGTCTGTAATTTTAGAATTTTCGGCCGAAAATGGTCTCATACTTGAATGCGACAGTTATAAGTTTGTTGTTGGGAATAATCGGCCAAACGGTTTCGGAGTTATACCTACCCATCTGGAATATTGTTTTCTTTATAACTCGAAAAATAAAGATCCGATCAAATTGAAACTTGGCTACTAGTTGTAAAATACCAACGTCAAAACGTAAACCAGGCGCAATTTGAAAACTTGCAAGGCCATTTATGTCACGATGGGGATGTTTAGAGAGAAAATGCCAGAACAGATCAATTTTTATTCGGAAGGGGACATACGAACATTTGAGAAGAGACTGTATTACTGTTTGGCTAGTAATGTAAATCATTTCGAGCATCTCATCACTTGTTTCGGAGGTACACTACGTATGAACACCCTGTAACTACTTCAAGGACTCAATAAAAATTAAGAAATGTATTCATGTAGAGGGACAAGTTGTCTTTCAATTGAGGTACAAATCACCCTCTATTTCCTATTGAGAATTTAGGGGGGCAACCCCTACAACTAGGCTTGAGAAGATTTTGACTTAAAATTGTGCTCAAAATATGTCCACTCCTGAATAAAAATTGACCTGTTTCAGCATTTTCTCTCGAAACATCCCCATCGTGACATAATTGGCCTGGCAAGTTTTCAAATTGACCCTGTACGATATTTCTTGAGGATCGTATCACAAGAAAATTTTGAAAAAATTCTATGTATCACATGAAAAGTTGAGAACGGAAAGCGATAGAGACTTGCAACGTTCAGGGTAGGTTGTGCATCCGAATACGACATTTAAGTTTGTTAATAGGCATAATCGGCCAAATGGTTTTGGAGTTATACCCATCTGATATTTTTTTGTTATTTCCTCTATAACTCAAAATATACAAATTCGATCCGATTAAAACTCGGTAATTACTTCTTATAGAATACCGACGAGCTAATTTTCGCTAAATTTCGTGGATTTGGTATCACTAAAAAAAATACAATTATTTTTTTCAAAAATTCTATGTTTCAGAAGCTATGTGTCAGAATCAGCTAAAATTCCGCACATAACATCAAGCCAAGCAGGCCCGGTAGTCTAGCGGTAGAAATACTAGCTAGGGTGCCGGAGTCGCGGGTTCGAATCCCGCTCAGGGCATGGATGTAGAATGGATGGTTGTAATGTCACTATAATCTGTGCACATGGCTCACACCGAGCACAATAAAAGAGAAGCTTTAAGCTTTTTAACATCAAGGCAACATTTTACAATAGACCACCGAATTTCAGCTCGAATGACTTGAATGACTATGAAGCGTGAATAGACAATGGAACATACGCGATTACGCGCAAAAGTTCCCGACTTCTTGTCAGTGCTTTTCTCAATTTTATTTTTGTATAAGTTACTTTCACTATACTTACAAGAATGACGCAGATATTCCTTCAATATTTTCATGAGAATTCAGAATTAAAATCGATATATCAACTTTTCCAATGTTATCCCATTAGTTAATACTTGGGATGTCCTCCAAATATTCTCGGTAAATCTTTTTCAGAGGATTCACCTTGTGGCAAACCTAAATCAGATCAAACTCTATAATATTACCAATACAATTTCCAAGAATATAAATTCGACTGTAAGAAAAATCTGGGAAAGCCCTGTGGATAGGGGCTTTGTCAAACTACTAGCGAGTAATTATTCAAACTTTGACAAATCATATATCTCAATGTAACATTGGTTTCTCAGAGTTGGGAATGATATCAATGGATTATTAGGATAGAAATGCATCATAAGAAATTGAATTCAAAACGTAGGTCTATGACTCACCTCATATGTTGGATTTACATCAACAAATTATAATTCGAGCATTCTATGAAATCATAACATTACGATTAATTTTTTTTGCGCTCTTGTTCCTCGGAACAGAGTGCTTATTAATTTGCCCAAATGTCTGTAATTTTCGAATTTTTGGCTGAAAATGGTCTCAAACGATTTGGTTCGACTCACTGATCAAGAATCCGTGTTCGAAATCGATTCTGTCCGGCCGGCCGTTAACAACATGATAACTCTCGAACGAAAGGAGTTAGAGGATTGAAATTTTCAAGATAGATTTGGAGCGTAAATATCTCAGACGAGTTCGTTAACGGGCGAAATCCACCAAGCGGTTTCGGAATTATGGCCGTTTTTAGTAAAAACATTTCTTATGAAAATTTCCGAAACCGATTACTCGGTCTATCTGAAATTTAGCGTCAAATTGTAGAATATAATGAGCTTTATATGCATGCGAAGTTTTGTATTGATCGAATTGCCGTAAAGTGTCAAAAAAAAATTTTAATTTTGTTTCTACAATAACTCTCGAACAAAATGAGCTAGGCAGTTGAAATTTTCAGAGTAGGTTTGGGAGATAAATATCTCGGTTGAGCTCGTTATTGGGCAATATAGATTCGATCGAGTTCAAATTTAGAACTTCACTGTAGTATAAGGTTTTGAAAGCTCTCGCAGAATTTCAACGATATCTGACGGATAGTTTCTGAGACATATAATTATTTTATAATTACAGATTATAATTACAGATGTAATTATTTCATTTGAGTTTATTTCAATATGTCGATTAAAATTAATGTAGTTACCAGCAAATTCAAATAACCCTCCCAATATTAGAGAACACAGAAATGCATGATGCGTCTTTCAATGAGCTTCAAGGTTTGTTCCAACTGAAGTTTCAACTATACGCAGAACTTGTATGCTCAATGGGTTACAGCCGGTTTTCTCAGAAATAGCTGGTCGTAGAACTCATTGAATTCGAGCGTAATTGTGCTGATGGCCGGATGGACGGTGAGTTCAAACTAACCCTTTGTGATCATTCCCGGCCAAAAATTGGAAAAATTACAGACATTTGGACGAATCGATTGGCACTCTGTTCACCTGAACAGCGCACCTAAAATCATAGAACTTTGCTGCAACACGATCTATCGGGTCCAGTTGTGAATCAAAACTATCCGGGGCCCCACCCGAACACACACCAAATTCATTAAAATGGGCCCAGCCGTTTAGGAGGAGTTTAGTGGCAAACACACATAGGTACTCCGGATTACCGGTCTAAAACCAATAAATCTTTTTAAATGACTTATTACATTGCATTCTGAACCCGCCTGTACAAAACTACTCATTTTCGGGTGAAGACAACAGTGAATGATGGCTGCTACCATCTCAGGAAATTTCTTTCTTAGCACAGAATTGAACTCGAAACCTTACGCTTCCCATAGTCCAATCCTCTACTCTGAGCTAGAAGCACTACAAGAGAAAAATATAACTGTTTTTCCAATGTTACTTCCAAGATAGGAACATTGCATTGATAATAGATCAAATAAATTAGGATTTTTTTGTAATTTACGTACTTACAACGAATGCAAAAATAAAAATAATCATCTTGTCCAAAATGTTCACATTCAACGCCAACACGTTTTGTTAGATTTTAAATGATTACCAATTGAATGTGATAAAAATCTCTGAACTTTTATTATACGTGGGATTTCATTCAAATCGGTCTATTAAATAATCATTGTTATTATGGCAGTAGTAGGATAGAACGCATAAGCGACAAATTTAGATCAAATAACTATGTAGATCCCTACATTTTATGTTAGAATCACCATTTCGAAGGCCACAGTTTTCAATGAAATGCCGCTGATTATTGAGTACCATCTATTTGAAAATGGATAGGATTGAAAATTTGCATTTATTCTCATAATTGATGCGGATATAAAACGTTTCTAACTTCGTTGTCCCATCAAGGTCAATTCAACAATATAGAATATTCGAGCAAAATTATTATTTACACTGACTTTGATCAATTATATAATTATTATATTTCATTAACTGAAGTCGAATATAAGGGAACTTGGAGTTAAATGTTCTCGTACCTTCAACTTGCTGAAGAAAGACATACGGGGAAATATTTATTGATTTTAACCATCAACAAATATTCCGCGTGGCCGGGCCAGATCACCTCATCCCCCAAAGGGAAAAGCGTCATTCAAGGACAGACACCAACCAAGGGTTTCATGGTTATTACCATCAGTGTGAATTAGCCAACACTGAATGACACCGAAGTCGTTCTATGAAACTTAAATCCATCGGTCACGAACTGGTAGGGAAAGAATCCCAGCAGTGGCACCTATTGAAATAGGTACCTTCTTTATTATATTGATTCTAACAAGAGGCTTCATTACTTAAGAATAAATATTAATTTTCCTCTAGATAAGATCCCAACGCCAATTTTATATTTGAGTTTGAGGCAGCACTTAGTCCGAAACATATATTGCGAAAATTGGTGGGTGGATTTAACATTCCTTTTGCTGTTCGATTCTTAGGGTTTATTAATTGGGTCACATAGGCGGGTTTCTCAATCACGAGTTAATTCGATGTTGCGAGTAAACCGCATTCATGAAGGTAGCTACACTCATGCCTGTTCTGACTGTACATCCACAGATTAATCTGTGGTACTTCTATTCCATCACAGTAATCTGTGATTGTACCAATGTTTAAGGAACCCACCCATTATCCATTTATACCAGTTATACAATTCTGTGAGCTGTCAGTGTCACAACATTTCTATGGATTAACCTAGAAAAATGTTGAACAGAAATATTTTAAAATGCCGCAATATATCATTTTCCCAATATCGAAAAAAATGTTCCAACAGAAATATTTTGAACCTAAGAGAAAGAGGAATGTTTCACGATTTGTTTCCAGATAATGCAGCGTAAGATGAGGATAATTCAATATAGGAAACCATTAGAAACTTCTTCGTATTGTTACAGGAATCCTATAGTTGATCTTCTGAATGCAACACCTCAATGTGTTTATGGGGGATTTGATCCTACAGCAGATAGTTTACATGTTGGCAATCTACTTATACTGACCAATTTGATTCATTGGCAACGGGGTGGTCATCAAGTGATAGCCTTGGTATGCACTACGATATCATTATCGCCCCATAGAAACATTAAACACCCATAACAAAGTATAAACAGATCAGTAATTTAACTGTTGTTTCTCTGGAGGCTCGAATATGTAGTGCGAGAATCCACTTGTGGTCAATGTGCAATCCATTTTTGAGAATTGCTGCGTGCTATATCTTCTGGATTTCTTAGCGAAAAATTTATGAGTATTTTAGACTTCAATAATTATTGTCAAATTTTAATGTTGTGAACTCTCACGGACAAAAATATTGCCATTTTTTTCATTATGTAAAAAAGTGGCATTTTTTAGTTCTCCTTCTCCATCAATATAAATATGTTGTAGGTTGGAGGTGCTACAGCTAAAATTGGAGATCCAAGTGGGAGAACAACAGAAAGAGATCCTTTAGCAACTAAATTTGTAGACGATAATGTGAAAGGCATTTATAGAGATATAGAAAAAATATTTGAAAACCATAAGAAACATATTTGGAATGGAGATAATAAATTAACGCCAATAAAGTAAGTTCCTGTATCTACTTGAATGATATTAGAAGTAATTCAAGACCATGTTTCTCATAGACAAATGAAGATCAAGACAATCTAAAGTTTGAATTGTATTGTATTATTTGAGCAGCAAAATATTCTATGTTTGTTTCCAGAATATTGAATAATGAAGATTGGTATAATAAAACTTCAGCAGTTGACTTGATCGGGGGTGCAGGAAGACATTTGAGAATGGGGACGTTGATATCTAGAACAAGTGTGCAAACAAGACTTCAATCAGCTGCAGGAATGAGCTTCACCGAGTTCAGCTACCAACTCTTCCAGGCGTACGATTGGTTACATTTGTTTCAAAAGTACAACTGTTCATTCCAGGTGAGTCGTTGTGTTAATTGTGTTGTAAAAAATAACGATAACTGTTGTATTTAAGATTGGAGGAAGTGATCAGATGGGAAACATTATGTCAGGGCACGAATTGATTAGTAAAGTGTGCAAGAAACCAGTATACGGTGAGTTGAACCTATTCAAAACATTTTTTTTTAATTTAACTTACTGTAGTTATTTCTTAGGTTCTTTGTTTTTCTGATACTCCCATTCTTGTGTTATAGGCTTAACTCTTCCCATCATAATCTCCGAAATGGGTGACAAATTTGGAAAATCGGCCGGAAATGCTGTGTGGCTAACCCCAGAAAAAACTTCACCGTTCACCTTTTATCAATTCTGGATGAGACAGACGGACGCTGAAGTGGAAAAAATGCTCAAACTTTTTAGCTTCCTTTCACTCGGAGAAATTAACGACCTGATGAGACAGCATGGGGAAAAACCTGAACTGCGTAAACCACAGAAGGTTTTAGCAAACCAGGTTACTTTGTTGGTGCATGGAGAAGAAGGTAAGATCATGATGTAAGTGAAAGTTATACAGAAGATGGAGGGGAAAACTAATTTTTTAGGGTTGAATACAGCGAAGACAACAACTAAAGTGCTTTATGAAGGCAGTGTAGCTTCAATGGGTACTTTAAAAGTTGAGCAAATTTCAGAGATATTCCAGGGAGCCACCATAGTTGAAATATTGCCAGAGCCAGGTCTGAGTATTTTGGATTTAGCAATGAAAGCACAGTGCTTCCCAAGAATAGGTAATATGCAGTAATATAATAGTATCAAACATTTAAACAAAATCATTTTGTCAGCGTAATAATATTGTCACAATTCTTGATAAACACATTAGTTTTAAAACCAATTTGCACTAATCAAACTGAATAATAACAGGTAATATATCCAAAAATCCTTAATTTTTATTTGGGTTGCACTATGTAATAGGAAATGGTCTAGAGTGCTGATTGGCTGAATATATGATGACATCACACCTCAGTAAATATGTCTGTCATAAATTGCTGTTCCTTGGTCTTTTGCGAATTTAATTTGTTTATTAGGCCTTTCATCATTCTACCTAAAATGTCAGATAGAGATTCCTTGCATTTACTTGGGAAAAATTCACATGCGAAAATGTCCCCCTACATCTAGGTTATTTCATATTTTAGGTTAATCTTATCAGTTATTTTTCCAAAGGGAATAGCAAATTGATTAATGTCAATTGCTGAATTTAAGCGAGAAACCAAAACAGACTGGTCAAGATCAATCCCTTTCTATCATGACCAATCAATTGACCAAAGGGCCACTCTGTTTTGGTCACTCAATTCGACTAATGTTATTCAACAGGTTATAATATAACATTTTTTTCTTCAGAGGATGCAGTGAGAATTATATCAGCTGGAGGTTTCTACATCAATCAACAGAAGGCCAACAATCCTAATGAAATTCTGAATATTAACGTACATCGATTAGCCAATAATGTATCCTTGCTCAGGGTAGGAAAAAGGAATTATTATATAGTAAAATGGATTTAGTGATACATAAAATATTATTTTTGCAATATTATTCTTTCTTTCGAAGTTTCTCATTTTCATATTTCTCATTAATATAACACTCTTGTTCTGGAAACATGTAAAAAAACATTAGTCGACTGACGACTTTTGGAATATATACCCAGTTGCCAACGTGAAGATATGTGGCACCTCTATTTGCATACCTCAGTAGAAGTTCACTGCTATACTAGCCAACACAGAACACTAATATAGCTAGCCAATTTTTCTGTGATTTGGCAACCCTGTCATACGAATCGATTTTATCAGCTAGGAGTGCTAGGACACAACCAATCATAATTAATCATCGTAACTAACGTCACACGATCTGAATTTTATACTTTATCTCGGCATTTTTATTCATTATATTATTAATAATATATGAAATAAAATTTCCCAAAATGAATAACTCTAATGTGAGAATCCTTTATTTTTAATATGTTTCTTCTAAAAATTACTAGAAAGACCCATTTACATGTTTTGGCAATCGTGATAACGGGTCTGTGTCTTGGAAACAAACCCTATTTTCTCGGTTTAGGAATGTGGATGCGCAAAACTATTGAGAAACATTATGAAATGGGGAGAATTACTATATTACTTTCAGAGCTCATTACATTTTTTATTATGCGGAAAAAAATCAATTTTCGAAAATATAACCTAAAAGATGCCCGCTCTAAACATGATAATTTAAAGTAGGGTGCGTTTTTATTTTAATCGAAATTTCTAATCGACTAAATCGAGTAAATGAATCGGTGTATTTTTATTTTCAAGTATTCATTCACTTTACGAAAATAAAAACCTAAAAACACACCGATTCTTTTACGATTAATCGATTAGAAATTTCGATTAAAATGAAAACGCACCCTTATATTCTATGGTCGCAATGACCTAATGTCAAGTTCTCAAATTTATAATATAAAATACGTCGAATTTGAACGTACCGTATTTTTTTAACGAAGAACTGAAAGTTAAAAAACCTAATACATATCTCTCCCAACAATATACAAATGCTGCTGATTTAAGAAAAAATGCTGTAAAATTGGGACATCAGGTGTATTCCAAGTTACAATATATCTGGATATATATATTTAAATATCCATGTGTTTGACATTTGAAGAAACAACAATTTTAACTTTTATTTATAAATATTCCTAGTGGAATTTTAACTTTTTAGAATGTTAACATATCATATTCAACATAAAAACAAAGATTCTGAGAGAATCTGACAAAATCTACTTGCTTTGAATCAAGTTAATGATAATACCTGCACAAACACTCAAGTGATCACTATGTATTTTAGTCATATCAGTTATATCATTTATTATAGATCCTATATCTAGAATATGCTTGTAATTAGTCAAATGCAAAGAAGTTATTAAAATTACAACAGGTAAGTATAGTCTATTTGCCATTAAAAATCTCAAAACTAGAAGAGATTCCTGATTTTGACTGTATATGTTTTTTAGTTCAGAAAACCATTTTTTCCTGCAGACATACATTAATTCCACTATTTCCATACAAAGAGGCCTTACATTCGCCTTTAATCTAGTTTCTTTCACATGTAACTCAATTATAGTATTAACATCATCAACTATTGTAGACATTGGCAAATAACCATCTATAGTCCTCAATATTTCAACTTCAGCAGCAATAACTTCTTTGAAATTATACTGCGTATTTGTTATTCTTTGTAGAAATTTGACTATGTATTTGGCTTTTAAATCGATTTGTTCTCCTGTGTATTTACTACTTATGAAGATACTTGTTGCAAGTATAAGAATCTCATCATAGGTTTTGTCTTTTCGTCTTATGTATTCTTCCAGAATCTCAATGGAAGTTACGAAAACATGTAAATCTTGATTGAAAGTATCACAGGCTATTTTCAGAACTTTCACTACTTCTTCATCCAAAATGGGTTCTTTGTATTGTTGTAAATGCTGAACCATCTCGTTAAGCCATGTTTGAAGCAACTCTACGTCATTTTCGTGTAGTTGAGACATAATTCAGAATTGCTTATTGAAATTATATGAATATAAACCGATTAATCTAGTTACCAGCAAATTCAAATAACCCTCCCATCCCAATATGAGAGAGCACAGAAATACTTGATGGGTCTTTTATAGAGAAATAGGTTTCCCTGGTCTTTTAATGCGTATTAGGGCTTGTTCCAACTGAAGTTTTAACTGGACGGAGTACTTGTATGCACAATGGGTTAAATTGTAACTATTTACTGCCGGTTTTCTCGGAAATAGCTGGTCGTAGAAACTCAAATTATGATTAGTGGTTATGGTGATCACCACAAACTATGTTAGGTAAGGGATCAAAAATTAAAAAAAAAATAATTTTGAAAATACTCATTTTATTTCGTAGTAACTGCATTTTGACAACGAAAAGAACACTCTGTAACTTGGCAACATTTTTTGTCGCCTGGACATTCGTAGTCGAAATGGCACTCTTGGTCTATTCCAATCATGCATCCCAAATCAATTATCATATTTTTTTTATGTGGACATTTTCCTGGTTTAACTGAAAATCATTTGCACTAGTACTATGATTATTTACCACTTATATCGGCCCCTGACTGTAACAAGCTCTTGGATGAGACTCAAAGTCAGGAAAATCAATTATATCAAAATTAAACAATTTACACTTACTTTCTCTAGACCAACATTTTTCTATCAGAACACATTTGAGAAATCTGGTATGGGTGCAGGTACAGTTGAAACAATTGTCTGTTATGCTTTCGCCTTCATTACAAATACCTAGAAGTGAAAATATTCTTAATAAAAATATCATATTGGCCTGTAGAAGGTTGAATTAAATTCATTCTGGCTGGAGTTACCTTAGACTATATAGTCTAATACCCCGCCTTGAAACACTCGAAAGCTTTCATTGAGGGTGCATCGAACCATTATTTGACCAGTAGTAATTTGGCTAGTACCTACTTCGATTGGAGAAACCAAAATAAAATCTCCTTTTGGCATTTCGAATTGTCAGTGCAGGCTGAAGGCTTATATGTTCAAAATAGTCTTGTGATTGCAAGATCACCGTATTCAATTAACGGGATATCTGTATCTGGAGTTCATAAATGCTCGAAGGTCTCTTGTGGTGCGTCAACGACTATATTCCTGGAAATGCCTTAAACAGACGTGCAATAAGCCTCTCTAGGCTGCAGCACGGGCTACTTGCTCAAACGGTATTGGTCTAACACATACAAACAAAATTGTGTGAGCCAGTTCTGGATCCTCACAAAGTGACGGCCAAGGCTGCCAAGGCTCCCAGGAATGTTTTCAGGTTTGCAGAAGCCGTGGACAACATTATTCTAGGGATTCCATTTGATCTTTTGTTCTATTAACAAAAGCTCAAATTTGTCGTATTTCTAAGAACGGCATAATAGCCAAATGACCCCAGCTCACTATCTTATCTGCTCTTATCAATGCTGAACCAAAGTTCACATTTACCAATTACCAATAGAGCATTTATGGATCGTGGAAGGGCTAGTCCCACGAAATAGTTACGAAGGTCTGAAACAAGCTCAATTATTCCTTCAAAATTAATGCTAGTTTGTTCTTTATAACGTGTGAATAGGTACATCGAATAATCTTACCTCCTCTTGGATTGAAACAGTGGGAGTAGGCTACACAGGCTGTTCGTCCTCCTTGACAAATACACAGCGTGCATGAATCATATAAGAATGTATCTTGAATGCAGGCATGATCTCGCATTTCTGAAAATTTGAATTTGAAACAGAGTCAAATGTTTGAGTTAATTGTTAACATCGGCTGTTAAAAGGATAATCATTGAAACACTTAGCGAAAACGAAAACAGTTTTATTTCGAGTAGATCTGTTTAAGTTACAAACGGCAACTTGCTAAATTGTTACTAACTACCCTTCTTGGGTGATCCTGCTTTATACCTGCCCAATGGGTTCATGCATGGACCTGCGCCTGCTATGGTTTCTACTTGACAGGGAAAGTTATTTTCCCTGGTTCTGTTACCGGGAATTTTCTGTCGCTAGAGAAAGTTGATGATCCACGAATGCAATTGTTACAATGTGCAGGTATCTTTCCCCTGAGTCATGGGATGACAAATGATTGTAAGGTTCTGTAAATAAACCTTTACATATCTGCATACAGCGTTCTGTTTATTAATCTATACCCTGAGACAACGATAAAAATCCTACATTAATTTTCATTTTGCCTTGCTTAGCCCAAGAGAAATGTAGGACTGATTATGTCGATGAATAAAAACTTATTATTGCGAAAATATGTGTTTGTCTTACGTAGTCCGGAAACTGTTTGATCCATGTGAAAATAAATAAATCTAACGGAAAATATTAAATCATGAATTTAAAGGTTAGAAAAGATGACGAGGAGCATCCTATCTTAATGTTAAGCAATTAAAGTCTTACCTTTTTGGAATTCTATATCCACACAAACAGAGTGTTGTAATGGTCTGTCACAATAACAACGTTGTTTCTTAGTCATCCAAATCATTCGTGTGGGACAAACAACTGAAAACTTACGTATGCTATACATAAATATACTTTATTGCAGTCTGGTACTTCAACGAAAATCCTGTTCCAGCAAAACTACTTTTAAATAAACAAGTCCAGAGCGTTCTGCCATTAAAACGAAAAAAGCTTCGACAATGAATCTTACAGCTTGATTCGAGGATTCCAAAGCTCAGGGACGGGTCCATCAAAGCAGTAAAAATATGGAATTCCACATTGTTTAAGGGGAAATGAAAAAAATTAAATTTTCAAAAATGATTTCATATTCTCGAAATGACTCAAGATAAAGTTTATAATATGCTTTCTTTATGGGTATTCCATTTAACTTTATGAGTCTATGACTAGGATACCAGTGGAAGTAGGAAAAATGTGTTCCATTTGATGAGAGGAATCCATGGTGAAAATTAATGTAAAACTTAAAGACTCACCCTGTATATAAAGCAAATAGAATTAAAATGAAAACATGCACGAACCTATTGAGTTACAGGGATGCACCTCGCATTTGGGTTTCTGGTTGTTATTACATCTGCATTTTCTACACTTTTCATACCATGTTTCACCAATTATACAATCTGAAATAGAACGAGGATTTAAAAAAAAATCCGCATAATCCAAGGGAATTGACCTATTTAACAATATTTTATAACAAAAGATGAGAATTCTGCCTCCAAAAAAAATAATTTCCTTGTCACTACTTTCACTATTGTTTCATTGAAGTATTCTTTGGGAGGTGCCATTCAATATTTTTCAATCATTTCAAATTCTATCTATTCTCCTGTATTGGACACTCTCAATCGAATTTACCATAGTGAATTCGATTAAGAGTGTTCAGGAGAATGGATAATAGAACATACGCGCAAAAGCTCCTGACTGAACGTATCTGCTTGAGGAAGCTATTGTGTTAGCGAAACATTAGTTGTATTAAAAATAAATAGGTGGCAATTTCATTTATCTTTATTTATCATTTATTATAATCATCCACCCCAAATTACTTTAATTAAATAGAGTATCCCACATAACGGAAAACATTTTGCCTTATTAAATTGAGTTGGTTGTAGTTTGTTAGTATAAGACAAAATGAGTTCAAAGAATTATAGATTTTTGATAGAAAATTAATGTCGGTTGCAAAGATACAGTCTCGTAACTTGATGTATGTATGTAATTCATCGTACACACCTTCAAAAAGGGGGATATTTTCGACGTAAGAGTCTTGAATGGTTCAATTAAAGCTTGGTTAGGCATTAATTTTCCTTATTTTTAAGATTATCGAATCAAAACATTAATAATTTACCTGGAAAAATATTCTGCATCAACTGGAATATCAGCAAAGCCAGCAAAAAGTGTCTCATGATTCTCCATGAAACCACAATATAACTGTAACGATAGCTTGCGACATACAACTAACGCACCTATTGTTCTTGTGTTAATAATAATTTTTTCTGATATGATATCGAAAACCATTAGGAGAAATGAATCACAGGGTAAATTCTATTCAATGTGAGTACTCGTAATGAGAAAATGGACGATAGCTCATAATCATATTTTCTTGGAATTTCAATATACCAAAATTTTTTCGCTGAAGTACTATACTGCTAGTGAAACTTTCTATTGGAGAAATACATTTCTAAGAATTAAACAACTAAAACTGTTTGAGCAGACTATGTTATCTTTAAAAATGAAAATAAATTAACAAAAGTAATGTGCACTTGAAAAGAAAAAAAAATGCATGGACTTCCATTTTTGGCGCACTAGTTCCTCGGAACAGTGCTTATCAATTTGCCCAAATGTCTGTAATTTTCGAATTTTTCGATGAAAATGGTCTTAATCGATTTGGTTCGACTCACTGATCAAGAATACGAGGTCGAAATCGATTATGTCCGGCCGGCCGGCCGTAGGCACGATAACTCTCGAACGAAAGGAGTTAGCGGATTGAAATTAGCAAGGTGGGTTTGGAGCGTAAATATCTCGGACGAGCTCGTTAATGGGAGAAATCCATCAAGTGGTTTCGGAGTTATGGCCGATTTTAGTAAAAATATTTTTTATGAATATTTCCGAAACCGATCACTCGATCTATCTAAAATTTAGCATCAAATTGTAGAATCATGACCTTTATACGCATGTGAAGTTTTGTATTGACCAGATTACCGCAAAGTATCAAAAAAAAAATACAAAATTTAAAAAAAGTTTTTCTACAATAACTCTCGAACGGAATGAGCTAGGTAGTTGAAATTTTCAGAGTAGGTTGGGGAGATGAATATCTCGGTTAAGTTCATTATTGGGCAAAATTGGCCAGATTGGTCATTTAATCTTGATAAATAAACTATTATTTGAATTGAATTTCCTTTATGATGCAGTTCTATCATAAGAATACATTGATATAATTCCCAACTCTGAGAAACCAATACTTTCGGAGATATAATTTGTCTGTTTGAACTAGAGCGCCAGAAAGCTCCTGTCCACAGGGCTTGAACCCATTTTATGTATATGCAAATAAAATTGTACTAGATTTCACTAATTATTTTCGTAGATTTCTTTATCAGAGCCTCAGTACCAGTTATTATATCTGAGTTGAGGTCTGAAATAAATTATTCAAAAAAATATTCCAATGTTATATATTTCCTATTTTTGGTCAATTACATAATATAAATAACAATATCCATCCTTGTGATCTCGATGAGCACTAATAAGTATCCTTCCAGGATCCACTCAAACAGCCCAATCACTTCATATATTTTCTATTTTTAGTTCACACAGCATCAGGTAGGGTAAGAACATCCCTGCAGTCGTAACTCAAGACATCAAAATCATTCATGATTTTAGTCGCTTGAACTCCGTCCATTATGTGTACACCTTGGGTAACCTTTCCCAAGTATACTCTCCCAATGTGGTTGACTCCATTCACCATACCCTTACCAATATAAAACTTGAATTTTTTGCCAGTGTAGAAGGCAATACCTCCTTCAACAGGGCAGCATCGCGATTGGATCTCGTCTACATTGTTTTTCACTCTTTCCCAACTCAGCTGTTCTGGTTCGTCAGAGCACAGTATCTGAAAAAGTAACAGATCTTTCAAAGAGGAGTTTCACGCATTATTGGCGTGCTTTTTCTCCTGAAGTAACTGCCTATCAATTTGCCCAAGTGTCTGTAGTTTTCAATTTTTGGCGCTCTAGTTCCTCGGAACTGAGTGCTTATCAATTTGCCCAAATGTCTGTAATTTTCGAATTTTTGGCTGAAAATGGTCTCAAACGATTTGGTTCGACTCACTGAACAAGAATCCGAGGTCGAAATCGATTCTGTCCGGCCGGCCGGCCGGCCTACGGAACGATAACTCTCGAACGAAAGGAGTTAGAGGATTGAAATTTTAAAGGTGGGTTCGGAGCGTAAATATCTCGGACAAGTTCGTTAATGGGCGAAATCCATAAAGCGGTTTCGGAGTTATGGCCAATTTTAGTAAAAATATTTTTTATGAATATTTCCGAAACCGACCACACGATCTATCTGAAATTTAGCATCAAATTGTAGAATCATGACCTTCATACGCATGTGAAGTTTTGTATTGACCAGGTCACCGCAAAGTGTCAAAAAAAATTTTTGAAAATTTTTGAATTTTTTTCTACAATAACTCTCGAACGGAATTAGCTAGGCAGTTGAAATTTTCAGAGTAGGTTAGGGAGATGAATATCTCGGTTAAGTTCGTTATTGGGCAAAATAGGCCAGATGGTTTCGCAGTAACGAAAAAAAAAATTTTTTTTTAAGTAACAAATTTCAAATTCAATTTTTATTTAAGATGTATGGACGTATTTAAATAATCGTAAATTTTTTATCAAACTTCACCAGGCGCTTTGAAGATTTTTACTATCCGAAAGGAAGGGAGTTAATCTAGCCTTACTGCTGAACTGTTTTACCCACCAATAATATACTTAACAACTCATTAATTTATGAAACAGAAAAGTTCAAAACTAAAATTTTATCAATAATAAAACACTGTGGCCAGGAGCTTTGGCGTGCTGTTCAATTTTCTAGCCAGAGCGGTCACCCATCCAGGTACTGTACTCAGAGCTGCTTAGCTTCGGAAAAAAAAATAATATTCTCAATATTTCTAAGAATATAAATCCGACTGTAAAAACAAGCTTCCAAAAAATACTGGTCCACTTTTTGACCGAGAATGGTCTCAAATGATTAGTTTCGTCTCAAATACACACATTCGCTGTTGGGTCGAAAATTTACAGTGCTGTGTTTGTGGTGACGTGAAGACCCATTCGAATACATACATTTACTGTTGGGTCGAAAATAAACAGTGCTTTATTTGTGACAGCGTAAGTTGAAAATTTGAACCCTCAAGTTTAACTTCAGATTCTTCATCAGTGAGTCGAAACTAATCATTTGAGACCATTCTCGGCCTAATATTAAAAAAATATAGACGTTTGGACGCGTTGATAGGAACTCTGTTCACCTTGACAGCGCGCCAAAAAAAACAAAAAATCTCACTGCGAAAACATATAACTGAAAAAGTGGAAATGCCCTGTGGACAGAAGCTTTGGCGCTCTTGTTCAAACTTTGACAAATCATCTCCAAAAGTATTGGTTTCTCAGATTGAGTTGGGAATGATATCAATGGATTCTTGTGATACAACTGCATCATCAAAAATTAAATTACGTAGGTCAAGGGTGCCAAAGCTCCTGTAAACAGGGCTGTCCCATATTTGTTATTTTACATAAGTACCTCAATGAAGTTGTCAACCCTTATGGTATGATTCGTGTTACAGCACCAAGAAAAGTCAACGTGGGACCAACCTTCTCTGAATTCGGCTGGTATTGTCTGAAACAAATTATTTTCAAAATTAAAAATCATAATTGTTTCCAATTATTTCTATATTAATGACTACAAATTATGAACCGATGCGGAGTAATTGCACTAGTTCGTTGAATAATTATATCTCCGAAAGTATTGGTTTCTCAGAGTTGGGAATTATATCAATGGATTCCTATGGTAGAACTGCATCATGAAAGAAATTAAATTAAAAAAAGTGTCGTTTACAAAAAATGCTTATAAATTTATCATTTATGAAAAAAGAGCAATCTGCAATGCTTCAAAAATTGTCATTAAATTTATTTATCAAGATTAAATGAGCAATCTGAAATGATTCAACCTCGTGGAATGGGTTGTTGCAACTTAGACTCGGTGCATAGTTTTCACAACTCGAATACCTAAGGAAAGTATCATCGAAGGCTGGAGACAAAATAGCAGATTGTCCATTTATTCCTGATATTTGAGTAGGTAGTGGATTACGAACAAATTATTTTAATAGTTCAAAATATATTAATATAATACTATCCTCTTTTCATAATTTAAAATTTAATAGTCCATACCACTAACACATTATTTTCTGTCTTATGAACCTTAACTCAAGAAAAAATGATTGATACACAAATATAGATCCATATTTCAGTATTTTTTTGCTAGCAACATTATGAAAATACTGTATATAGGAACATGTCTCACTACTTAAGGAAGTAAAAGGTAATATTAACTTCAGTGGTCAAGGAACAGTAATTTCTTTTGATGATTGCATTATGTTGTTTTTTCCTATTGCCTTCATAAACTACATCGTTGAAATGATCCAATTCTAAATCTTCTGAAACATCATCCCCAATATTTATACATAAATTATTCAATATGTAATGAGTCATAATGATTTTCGGTTTCAAAACAGTCTTGTATATATTCACAAATTCAAGAATCGTATACTTGTTTTTCAACAGACATTTATGACATTTATGAACAGTGAACACAGACAGATTCTGTGTTCACATTCTGTGAATACATAGAACTACGATGAATTATTGAAATTTTGAAACATCATACCTCTGAAAGTATTTGCTTGTTAGAGTTGAAAATGATATCGATGGATTCTTATGATAAAACTGCATTTAAAAAAATTTTTTTTTTCGAAATTTGTAATGTAAAAAAGGTTTTTTTTTCATTGCTCCGAAATCATCAGACCGATTCTGCCCAATAACGAATTTAACCGAGATATTTATCCCCTAAACCTAATATGAAAATTTCAACTGCCTAGCTCATTCCGTTCGAGAGTTATCGTGTTAACGGAGGGCCGGCCGGACAGATTCGATTTTGACCACGGATTCTTGATCAGTGAGTCGAACCAAATCGTTCAAGACCATTTTCATAAAAAAAATCGAAAATAACAGACATTTGGGCAAATTGATAAGCACTCTGTTCCGAGGAACAAGAGCGCCAAAAATGATATTCTAATCTAATTGATTGAAATTGAATCAATCAATTTCTCAAACAGATTGAGCTTCGAACAAATTATTCTGCCGGTTTCCGGAATTTGTAAGTTTTTACTCACCATTTGTGATCCAAGCAGAGTAATTTCTCCGGTAGATATTTATCAGATATCACGAGACTTAATAATATAGACATATACGCATACAATCTATGCATATTTTTGCGCGTATGTTCTGGGGAACATCGCGTTATAGTTTTGCCCAAATGTCTGTAACTTTCGAATTTTTTGAAAAAAAATGGTCTCAAACGATTAAGTTCGACTCCCCAATGAAGAATTCGAGGTCAAATTTGATTCTGTCCGGCCAGCCGTCCGGCCGTTGCCACGATAACTTGAGAACGAAAAGAGCTAGCGACTTGAAATTTTCAGGGTAGGTGGCGCATCCCAATGCGACGGACAAGTTCGTTAATGGGAATAATCGGCCCAGCGGTTTCCAAGTAATAATTTTGTTTTAAACCAATATAAATCCGATCGAATTGAAACTTGGTGAGTAGTTGTAGAATATGAACTTAAGCACGTTTGTGAAATTTTGTGCGAATCATATGGCTAGAAAATTTTAAAAAAATTAATAAAAAATATTTTTGTTGTCACGATAACTTGAGAACGGAATGAGATCGCGGCTTGAAATTTTCAGGTTAGGATGAGCACCAGAACGCGACATTTCAGTTTGTTTATGAGCATAATCAGCCAAACGGTTTTAGAGTTATAGCCATCTGAAATTTTCTGAAATTTCGTGGTTTTATTCCTCATTAACTCGAAAAGTACTGAACCGATTGAATTCAAACATGGTTATTAGTTGTAGAATGCCAACGCGGAAATGTTTGCAAAATTTGGTGAGGATAGCATTTGTAGAAAATTTTTAATAAATCATTGAAAATAAAAAAAAAATTCTATATATCAGTAACTAATCGTTAGAAATTGATGAAATTTTGCAAGAGCTTTCATAACCTAACTCTATCGCTAAGTTTCAAGTTTTAATACGATCGGTTTAATATTGTTGGAGATTGGAGCATTCTTGTGTGAATTCAGTAGATGGGTGACCGTTGCCTCGATAACTTTCGAACGAAAGGAGATAGGGACTTGCAATTTTCAGGGTAGGTTGCGTATCCGAAAGGGAGAGTTGAGTTCGTTTTTGGGCATAATCGGTCTAACGGTTTCCGAGTTATACCCACCTGGAATATTATTTTCTTGATAACTGAAAAAATAAATATTCGATCGAATTGAAGCTTGGTAACTAGTAGTAGAAAATCAACATAAAGACGTGTTCCAAATTTTGTAAGAACCATACCACTAGAAAATTCGAAAAAAATGACGAAAAAAAAAATTTTAATAACCATACCCCTAGAATATTTCAAAATTTTATCGGACACCCGATTAAGGGTGTCCAATACAGAAGAATGGACAATAGAACATACGCGCAAAAGCTTCTGACTTCACGTCAGTGCTTGAACCAATTTTTTTTTTTCGTGATTTTTTTTGAAATTTTCTAGGGGTACGGTTATTAAAATTTTTTTTTGATAGATTCGTTCTTTACTTCATGGAAATTCATTTTATCGTCGACCTCTATGAAAAGTGACATTTTACGTACTAATTTGTGGCCGTAAGATCGATCATTAATGAAGGCAGGTACTTTGCGGATGAGAAAGTACTTTCTCGTCCGCAGAATATTTTTCTCGTCCGCTGTGGTCAGTATGAATACGGCATGATTCGGTTCAATACAAAAGTGTATGTGTCAGTTGCTAGTGTGAAGGTCAGAAATTCATTGAAATATGTGGAGTTCGACGAAAAAATGTAATATGAACCTAGGCAAAAAACTGTCTATTGTTTCGCCTGGCTTGCTATCCGAGGTGGAGCCGAGGATAACAATTTGTAGACTCGACTATAATAGACAGTTTTTCGTCCTTGATACATAAATAACTATTCAATTAATAATGATTCAAATTTCCACGAACTCCCATATTTGAGAAAGAAAATTGATTTCCCAGAAAGTGGGTTTTTCTGGTTTCTGCATTTGAACGATTCTATATAAGAGGAGCACTCACACAATCTTCTTGAAAGTAGATATTGATTACATTTCCTCCAAAAATTTTATATGTCAGAAACTATTTGTCAGATTTCGCTAGAATTTCGCACAAACCTTCAAGCCACATTTTATATTCCCATTATTTCCAAAAATACAGATCGTTGTAATATTTCGATAATTCGGCAATATCTTCGCCAATATAGATCCGTTCGAGTTCAAACCTAGAACTTTACTGCAAAATAAGGTCTTGAAGCCTGTCGCAAAATTTCAACGATATCTGACGGATAGTTTCTGAGATATAGAATTTTCCAAATATATATATTTTTTTTTATTTTCAAGTCATGCGATCCTCACACTTACATAAGTCTTCGTGTCAGTATTTTTGGGAGCATGTTCTGGGGAACATCGCGTTATCATTTTGCCCAAATGTCTGTAACTTTCGCATTTTTGCCGAAAATGTTCTCAAACGGTTGGGGTCGACTCCATGATGAAGAATTCAAGGTCAAATTTGATTCTGTCCTGCCTGTCCGACTTGAAATTTTCAGGATAGGTGATAATAATACGGACAAGTTCGTTAATGGGCATAATCGGCTCATTGATTTCCGAGTAATCATTTTGTTTTCAACCAATACAAATCTGATCAAATTGAAACTTGGTGAGTAGTTGTAGAATACAAACCTTAAGACGATTATGAGATTTTGTGAGAATCGTATCACTAGAAAATATTTAAAAAAATATAAAAAAATATTATTTATGACACGATATCCTAAGAACGGAAAGATATAGCGACTTGCAATTTTTAGATTAAAATGTGCATCTGAATGTGGCATTTGAGTTTGTTAATAGGCATAATCGGCCAACCGATTTTGGAGTTATACACATCTGAAATTTGTGTATTTCTTCAATAACTCGAAAACTACGGAAGCGATCCAATTCAAACATGTCTATTGTAGAATGCAGACGCGAAATTTCTTGCTAAATTTCGTGAGGATCGTATCACCAGAAAATTAAAAAAAATCAACGAAAAAAATTCTATATATCAGAGACCATTCGTCCTTCAAAACCTAGCTCTTCTGCCAAGTCCCAAGTTTGAACACGATCGGATATATATTTTTGAAGATCTGAGAAGCTTTGGGTTAATTCAGTAGCTGGATAGGTCACCGTTGCCTCGATAACTTTCGAAAGAAAAAAGATAGGGATCGGGGTAGGTTGCGCATCTAAATGTGAGAGTTAGGTTCGTTGTTGGGCATAATCGCCCCAATGGTTTCGGATTTGTACCCATCTGGATTATTATTTCTTCGATAACTCAAAAAATTCAGACCCGATCGAATTGATGTTTGGTAACTAGTTGTATAATATCGACATAAAGACATGTGTGGAATTTTGTGAGGACGTACCACTAGAAAATTAAAATCAAAGTTTGAGAAAGCACTGTGGACAGGAGCTTTGGCACTTATGTTCAAATTTTGACAAATCATATCTCCGAAAGTATTGGTTTCTCAGAGGTGGGAATGATATCAACGGATCCTTAGGATAGAACTGCATCATAAAAGAAATTAAAAAAGTGTCATTTGAAGAAACAAGATTGCCAGATATTATCAATGCGAAACCACCAGACCGATTCTACCCAATAACGAACTTATCCAAGATATTCATTCCTCAAATGTATCAATTGAAACTTACACAATATTCCAGTTTGGTTTTTACTGAAGATATTCTCAACCCAATTCCAATTACTTAACAAAATATATATTTCCATCATCATATGGATTATCCCAGGTCATTATATTATCACCCAAAAATTATAATATCCTATAATCCACATAACTCTACCATAGCTGAGGTTATTTTATTGATCATTTTGCATTCAATCATGTACTTAATTTTCTCGAACAGGAGGTATTTTATATAATGAGTCGTAAAGAATTTTGAATGGAAGCAGAAATAAATATGGCATTTCTCTTATCTTTGAAATGTTCAACTGTCTAGCTCATTCCCGTCCGCACAGAATCGATTTTGACCACGGATTCTTGATCAGTGAGTTGAACCAAATCATTCAGGTCCATTTTCATCCAAAAATTTGAAAATTACAGATATTTGGACGAACTGATGGGCACTCTGCTTCAGGGCCGAAAATATCTCATACCGTTGTTAATAAATCAACAAGTCCAAGGCGTTCAACCAATAAGGTCTCGGAATGGATTCCTATAATTATGGAGACCTTATTTGTGGAACGCTGTGGACGATATCAGCCCTTTTTCAATATTATTATACAGTGTTGTTGTACCAATGGACGGAGGAAGGATCAAAACGTTTACTATAGTTGAGTATTAATTTATTCAGAATAGTACAAATAATTCTAACAATTTTTATAGTAAATATTGGCAGCAGAGAGATCTAAGATTTTCGCAATTCACAATAATATTAAAATTGATTCTCGTTACAGTCGTATGTTAAAACTTCGAAGTTATTATGTATTTTTGTAGATGTTGAACCATCCATGATGTGAACACCTTCCCAGTCATGTTCCAAATATGCTCTGCCTATAAAGTTGCGCTCATTTTTAATTCCCTTACCGATATATGCCTTGTAGACGTGGTTACTAAACCAGCCTATTCCACCCTGGACCAGGCAACATTGTTCAGAAACTTCAGTAGCGAATGCATCGACTTTCCTCCACGCCAAATTTGTTGCGTTTTCAGTGCACAAGATCTGAAAATAAGCAAATCGTCAATAATTACACAAGTACAAAAAATTGTGAAAGCTCTGACGTGGCATCAAGAGCTTCAGCGCTCTTTGATTTAACGATCCATAATATCAATATAACTTATAACACCCCAAATTACTGAAATTTATGGTTTACTAGCTGACCCACGCAACTTCGCCTGCGCCAAATCGGTTATTGCGGTTGCAATTTTATTTCCAAATGCGAACAATCTTAAAAAAAAACCTAGAACCCGATTTCGGCGCCACCTACCGGGTTCAATTGCAAATACGAACTACCCACTCAAACGTATCTGGTTAAGAAAAGTGAGAAAAGGTGAGAAAGACAGGAGACCGGCTTCGTTCTCATCCCTACTCCGTGCTGTTTACTGGGACGTGACACCGGTATAGTCTGACAAATGAGTGTTGATCCAGAAACACGCGGAAATTTTAAAAAATCTAGCACTAAGTATAGCAGGAATAAACTGCCTTGATACTTTAATAAAAATAAATATTTTTTTTGTACAAAAATTTTAGTTTTGCCATCAGCTCAGGGAAATTTTAATCGAAATAGAGTGAAAAACATTCACATTGGTTTTAATTAGCTCTTTCTCTGGTGTAACTTACCAAGTGATAATCGATCAGTTATCGAGCGGGATGAAAAACGATTAATTACTAAAATGACTATTACAAAATAGGGGTTGGTGATAGAAGGGTGAAAATTTAGGGTTGTATGTATTTTGTAATGCCACATTATAAAAAAATAAAAACAAAAAATTTCGTCCAAAAATTAAAAAAAAATTTTAGGGGTGAGCAACCCTCATCACTTAGGGGAATGAAAAATAGATAGTAGCCGATTCTCAGACCTACTGAATACGCATATAAAATTTGGTAAAAATCGATAAAGCCGTTTCGGAGGAGTACGGTAACTAACATTGTGATATGCAAATTTTATATATTAGATAAAGATCCTACATCCAGAAAACAAAATTGCAAGTAGGCATACTGTGGAAATTATTTAGAATACGCTTTCGGATAAATATGGAATAAATTTCGAAGCAAATCTACACAGGGTGGTCCACTTTATTGTGGAATATCTCCAACAGTCGATAAAATGCTAAGTTTCAAGAGGAGAAATACCAGTTTGTTTGTTTGTTTGTGTTAGACCGATGCCGGCGATTGATAGAGTAGCCCATGCTGCAGCCTAGAGAGGCTTACTGCACCCCAGTTGGTCTCCTATTAGCTGACAGGGACTCATGGTTGATCCCCCTGAGCTCGAGTTGCTAGCTGCCATAAGGTCGATCCTCTGCAGCTCAGGTTTACTTAACCGAGATAAGTCCTGCTGATATTATATGGGTCACATGTAACGTCCCCACTGTCTTGTCGGTGTGTTACCTACATAAGGTGCATTTCCCTAACAAGTAGGATTAGGCCCTTGACTAGTTTCCTCGTATGATTTCTGGCACTCAGGGTAGTGCCGTCGCCCCCATAGTGAAGTCTCCATCATGTGTGGACTGGACAGTCAAATATGACATGTGAGGCAGTTTCGGCTGCCTCCTCACATTTCCTACAACAGGGTCTTCTGGGAGAATCCCCATGTTGTGCAGGTGCTTTCTCAGAGTACAGTGTGCGGTTAGTAGGTCAGTTACTGCCCGGAGCTTACTCCTACTCAGTAGTAAGACTTCTTTAGTTAGTGACTGGCAGGGCTGCCGCATCATTAACTTACTACGCCACTGGCTCGACGTTTCGTTGCAGTACCGAGTGTGCTGTGAAAAGATCCATTTTTTTAATGACGCCTTTCACAGCTGATTTGATCAACCTTACTCCCGACTATGGCCCGAAGAAGGGAATAGCCGAGCCGTCTCTAGCGAGTGCTTCAGCTCTTTCATTCGCTTCAACCCCTGTGTGCCCCGGCACCCACCCGAGCTCAACTCGGTTTCTGGCAGCCAAGGTTTCCAGGTGCTGACGGCATTTCAACACAAACCTGGAGTTAATTATTCAGCTGGCTATTGCCTTAAGTGCTGCCTGACTGTTAGAGAGAATTCGTATGTTCATAAGTCCCAGACTCTTAAGCCCCGCAAAAGCTACAGGTTGTTCCAGATTCTTTTAAATTTGTCTGAATAAGTCTTGTGTCACATGCATACGATTCCATTCGGTTCGGTTCGATTTCTGTTCCGTTTCGGTCGCTGGCGACATGTGTGAAACGGTGCTTCGGTTCAGATTCGGTACCGAATAGAAACCGTACTGCACCGAATACTCCCTCTACACGAATAGGTTTCATTCAGGTTTGGATTCGTGTGTAGGGAATACAGATCAACCGGGGCGTTCACGCAAACATTAGTTTGCGTTTAGTTTCGGTTTCAACCATAAAGTAATAAATATTTACATATGTTTTCAGTCACGTAGTTTTAATCTCAAAAAGAGCAGATAACCTTCAATATTTCCCAAATTGTTTAAATATAGAACTATAAACATAAATAGGTACATATTTTCATGAGAAAATTATGGTTTACCAACTGTGGATCGACTGATTTCTGCAGTAAATCTAAACCAGTGCTGTGGGACAAAACTACCGAAAAATATAAAGATAAATTGAAGACGCAGGAAGCATGCAAAGAGTTTGGTGTTCAAATTTTGAATGACTTTGATGAATCTGATGTCGCGAAAAAATGGAACTATGATTGAGCCTGTGTTTCAGGAGAAAACATAAAACCTAATATGAACCGTATATGTGTGAAGACGCTTCATTCGTTTTCGGTTAACACCGAAAACGAAACGAGCCGAATGGAACCGTATGTATTTGAAACAAGCCTAACTCTTGTAGTCTCAAAGGGCTATGATTATAGGACATGTCTGTCTTGGCATTCAACATTCTATCGAATGTTGAAGTTATTCTACGAAAAAGTGGAGCACCCTATAGATTTTAAATCCAGTTTATCGAATCGGTAAAATATCGTCGTATTTTAAATACTTTCCACATAAACAAGGAAATATCAATAATGAATCAAATGCTTGGAAATGGATGGGGCTTCAAACCGCAAATTATACATTGGTTGTATATTGTGGTGGTAATCCACAGCGTTGCCTTATGAGTACCTATTACATGTAAAATTTCAGCGAATTCTGGCAATAAGTTTCAGAGATATTGATATTTTCTTGAATTTTTTGCATTCTTTTAGCTCGTCACAAAACTCTGCATGAGCAATGAGGTCGTTATTCTATATCTAAATTTTATAACTCAACTCGATCAGATATTTAATTCAGAAAGCATTTTGAAAATTTTAAATCAAATCATTAGGTGGATTTTGACTTTTAATACTTCCTCCTAACAGTGTATTATATTGTATATTATTATACTGATCCTCCTGGGTCTTCCACAAGGAGACCCCTCATAAGCTCTAAGAGCTTGAGCGAGTAAGGAGAACCAGTTGTGTTCTGTGTAGGCTTTGTTACTGTGTCCTTACGCCACCTTAGGCACAGCACTGTTAATTTTTAACCCAACAGCGAATGGTATTAGTCCATTATTTGGAATATCCAAGTTTGATCGGATAAAATTCCAAAAACAAAATATGATAAATCATCATTAAGATCAACACCAGGCTTTCAACTTACTTCAATGAATTCGTCCACCCTCATAGCACAGTTGGCTTTGCAACACCATGAGAAGTCTATGTGGTCACATGATCCCTCTTTGAATTGAGTTGGTACTGTCTGAAAAAAATAATTATCATAAAAAATTAAAATAAATAATAAAATATAAAATTATAAAAAAAAATTTTGAGTTCATATGTTTATTCCTCAGTTACTTAATGAACTAAAAATAATGAATTGTTACACTCGTCTGAAGAAATACAGCATAATGGCATGTCTAGTATATTCCCTCTAATTTTGAATAATATTTAATCAGTCGTTCTGAAATTTGAAAGATCTTTGTTTATCCTAAGTTACAAACTTGACAAGGAATTGTAAAACATCTTCAGCAAAAACAGGAGAATTTCAAGAAACAAAAAAGTGGGAAAGCTCTGTGTACAGGGCGCTTTGTCAAACTAATAACGAGTATGTATTCAAACTTTGACATATCTCCGAAAGTATTAATTTGTTATAGTTGACAATGATATTAATGGATTGTTATGGTGAAACTGCATAAAAAAAATTGAATTTGAAATTTGTAATTGAACGAAATTCTGTTTTCGTTACTCCAAAACCGCCTGGCTGATTTAGTCCAATAACAAATTCAACCGAGATATATATCTCCCAAACCTACTCAAAAAATTTCAACTGTCTACCTCATTCCATTCGAGAGTTATCATATTTATGGCCGGACAGCCGGACAGAATCGATTTTGACACCGGATTCTTAATCAGTGAGCCGAACCAAATCGTTTAAGACCATTTTCAGCCAAACATTCGAAAATTACAGACATTTGGGCCAATTGATAAGCACTCTGTTCCGAGAGCGGCAAATAAGGAGTGCGATCACCTGATCGCACTCCTTACACCTTTTTTCAAATCCTAATATAATTTAATATATGTAATTTAAATAGTTATTCCAACAACAAACAGCCTGTCCTTAACTGCAAAAGTATGACCAAATTATTAATTCGAAATTGATAAAGAAATTCTAAGTGAGCGTGTTTAAAACACGGAATTCCCTTGGACCTAGAGTGCCCTCTTTATGCTACCTGCCACCCAAAACCACGATCCTGTAACACCACCGGTTCAGGAGATATCGACAGGATTCTATGGTGGGACAGCATCCCTACGAATAAAACCTCAGCCCTTCCAAACTGAAACTCCAAGAGTTAACGTTTTCCCTCTGCTCATGCGCAGACGGCCAAAGAGCCATGGTATGGTCACTATACCTCGGAAACAACGCCTTTTCCTCGAAACTGACTTGCATACGCACAGAATTGTCATGAGGTTGCAATATGGCCTTCCACTCCGTACTGGCTGCTCACACAGGTCTTTCCCAGTGGTCCAACTTTCAGAAATGTTGAAACTTTTTTTTCATATTCCATTCACTGTTCATCCACTTATCCAAACAAAGATTTTTACTATCTAATATTGCCACCTCTGGCTCCAATAATGACAGCTCTCATGCGTTGTGGAGGGCTTCTCACGGAATGCCGAATGAATTAACGATATCGGTCGAAAAATATAGCTTTGAGACTTGAAATTTGCAGGGTAGGTTTGAGGCCTTAACGCACCAGTCGAATTCGCGAATGGGCAAAATCTGCCAAATGGTTTCGGAGATATACCCGATTGAAATTTCAGTTTCCCAATATCTCCAAATTTACAGACTTGATCGATTGTAAATTTGCCATTTAGGTGTGAAAGGTTATCCCATGTTGATTTGAAGAAAAAAAGTTTTATTCTTATTAAAAATAATTTAATTTTTGTTTCATTCAATAGGAGAAATCCCTTCAATATTTGATTTCAAAAAGGAAAATGTTGTAGCTCCTAAGACCAGGAGGATCTCTTTCAAAACGATGATTATTCAGAACTTCAGATGTTCGAAGACCGCTACAGGACCCTAATGTAGGGATAACATCTCCTATAGATTTGTGTTATGAAGAAATCGGCCCGAAAATTTATACTATAATTTAATATGTCATCATGACATTCATGGTTTCGAAGGTTCTCGCAAAATTTCAGCGATGTCGGGCAACTGCTTTATGATATTTTTTTTTTAATTTCTGGTAATACGATCCTCACGAAATTTTGTTTGCGTCAGCATTCTAGAACTAATCACCATGTTTGAATTGAATCGGCATTGAATTTTTTGGGTTATTGAAGAAATAATAGCCAAATTTCAGATTGATATAACTGCAAAACCATTCGGCCGATTGTGCTAATTAACGAAATATTGCATTCAGATGCGCAATATACCCTGAAAACTTGCAAGTCGCCTTTTTTCCGTTCTTAAGGTAACGTGAGATACATAATATTCATGGTAATTTTTTAGAAATGACAAAATCACAAAATTTTACACACGTCTTCATATCGATATTCTACAACTAGTGAGCAAGCTTCAATTCGATCGAGTCTATATTTTTCGAGTTATCGAGTTATCCAGGTAGGTATAACTCCGAAACCGTTGGGCCGATTATGGCGAACAGCGAACCTAACTCTCCCATTCAGATGCGCAACTTACCCTGAAAATTGCAAGTCCCTATCTCCTTTCGTTCGAGAGTTATCTAGCCAGCGGTCACCAATCCAGCTACTGAACTCACACAAGGCTGCTGGGATCTCCAATAATATAGATCCGATCATAACTTGGAACTTGGTAGTAGAGTTAGGTTCTGAAGGCTTTCGCAAAATTTAAGCCATGTCGGATGAATAGTTTCTGATATAATAATTTTCAATGATTTTTTAAAAATTTTCTAGAGATACGATCCTCACAAAATTTCGCAAGAATTTTTGTGTTGGCATTCTACAACTAATAACCATGTTTGAATTGGATCGGTTTAGAATTTTTCGAGTTATTGATGAAATAACAACTAAATTTCAGATGGGTATCACTCCAAGACCGTTAGAGCGATTATGTCTATATATAAACTCAAATGTCGCATTCAGATGCAAAACCTAACCTAAAAATTTCAACTCATTATCTCTTTCCGCTCCAAGGTTATCGTGACATAAATAATATTATTTAATAATTTTTTTTTTAATTTTCCAGCTATACGATTCTCACAAAATTTCACAAACGTGTTAAGGATTCCATTCTACAACTACTCAACAAGTTTCAATTTGATCAGATTAGTAATGGTTGAGCACAATATTATTACTCGTACTCGGAAACCGTTGGGGCCATTATTCCCATTAACGAACTTGTCCGTGGTTTTGGGACGCGCCACTTACCATGAAAATTTCAAATCGCTATCTCTTTCCGTTCTCTTGTTATCGTGGCAACAGACGGTCGGGCATAATCAAATTTGACCTCGAATTCTTCATCAGTGAGTTGAACCTAGTCGTTTGAGACCATTCTCGGCAAAAAATTCGAAAATTACAAACATATGGGCAAAATGATAACGCGATGTTCCCCAGAACATACGCGCAAAAACTTAAGAAAGTTTGGTGATAGAATTGAATAATTTTTTTATTATTGGAATCGGTTATTATATGCATAAGAATACTGAAAAAGTTCAACCGCCGTCAAAAAATTCAATTTTCAACGAGAAAACGATCATTCAAATTTGGTTGCACATAGTGCCTGTTCACACGATTGAAACTTGGCGCCAGTCCGTGACGTAACCCGTCATATCTACTCTCACTCTCTTCTCGTCTCCGTTTCACTCTTTATTCCAGGGTAACACAGCTCCCTATAAAGGGCTCGAAGTCAGCATTGGCAGTAGCAAGCAGATGGTAAATTTTGATTACGTCATCCGTCATAGCAACGATTCAGAAGCGTTTCACCTCATTTGAAATTGCTTCTTGATTTACCGGTTTTCAATACGGAAATATTCAAATTTTATAAATTATGAAAGTGTATGAGGTATACATGATGATCTGGTATGAAGTAGATTCAGAAAAACATATACATATGGTATTTCGTGTTACATGCAAGAGTCCTATTATCATCGAAAAAACGCAACCTCGGGAAATACCCTCCGATTACCAATTAGTCAAGAATTTCTTTGAACTATGCATTGAACAATTTGTTGATTACTGCTCCTATGTTGGTAAGTCCAAGAAATCATAGAATGAAAGAAAATTCATCACGAAGGTCAGCTAGTTCTGCGTTTGTTTGTTTCTATTTTAGATTAATCGGAATAATTAGAAGGGATTATCTAATCGCATAACAATTTCAATCGATAATCCTATTATTGGGAATTTTCGTCCCTACTTCATTATATTTTCGATAATAATTAATAGACCTACTGACCCTTGAGGCTGACCTTATACAGTCGGAACGTCTCTCTAAATTTCTACTCTTAATTCATATCATTGATTCAGAAAACAGGAGAATAATTAATTATTATACAATTCAATGTTTTCTGAATCAATGATATGAATTAAGAGTAGAAATTTAGAGAGACGTTCCGACTGTATAAGGTCAGCCTCAAGGGTCAGTAGGTCTATTAATTATTATCGAAAATATAATGAAGTAGGGACGAAAATTCCCAATAATAGGATTATCGATTGAAATTGTTATGCGATTAGATAATCCCTTCTAATTATTCCGATTAATCTAAAATAGAAACAAACAAACGCAGAACTAGCTGACCTTCGTGATGAATTTTCTTTCATTCTATGATTTCTTGGACTTACCAACATAGGAGCAGTAATCAACAAATTGTTTAATTTATTGATTTATTATCACATTCTGATTTATGGCGCTCTTGTTCCTCGGAACAAAGTGTTTATCAATTTACCCTAATGCCTGTAATTTCCGAATGTTTGGATGAAAAATTGGTTCAAGCCCTGTGCATGGACAGGGGCTTTGTCGCTCTTGTTCAAACTTTGACAAATCATATCTCCAAAAGTGGTTTCTCACAGTTGGGAATTATATCAATGGATTCTTATGATATAACTGCATCATAAAATGAAACAAATTGAATAAGAATCCATTGATATCATTCACAACTCTGAAAAACCAATACTTTCGGAGTTATGATTTGTCAAAGTTTGAACAAGAACGTCAAAGCTCCTGTCCACAGGACTTTCTCACTTTTTCAATTTGGCCTCTGTGCGTCAGTTATCAAGAATTTTCGTAATTAAATTCAGAACGTAGGTCTGTGAATCATCTCATGTTGGATTTACATACATCACCAAATTATAATTAGAGTATGCTATGAAATCATATAGAATTATTGAGAATAATTATTGAAATTTTGAAAAATCATGTCTCCGAAAGTATAAGTTTGTTAGAGTTGAGAATGATATAAATGGACTCTTATGATACAACTGTATCTTAAAAAAAAATTGTGCTTGAAATTTGTATTGTAAAAAACGTTACTTCGAAACCACCTGGCCAATTTTGCCCAATAACGAACTCAACCAAGATATTTATCTCCCAAACCTACTCTGAAAATTTCAAATATCTAGCTCATTCCGTTCGAGAGTTATCGTGTTAACGGCCTGCCGAACGGACGGCCGGACAGAATCGATTTTGACCACGGATTCTTGATCAGTGAGTCGAACCAAATCGTTTAAGACCATGTTTAGCCAAAAATTCGAAAATTACAGACATTTGGGCAAATTGATAAGCACTCTGTTCCGAGTAACAAGAGCGTCAAAAAAGGTCTTAAACGATTTGGTTCCATTGATATCATTCCCAACCCTGAGAAACCAATACTTTCGGAGATTTGATTTGTCAAAGCTTGAACATGAGCGCCAAAAGGCTCCTGTCGACAGGGCTTTCCGACTATTTGCGCGCATTTTCTGGGGAAAAATGTGCTATCATTTTGAACAAATGTCTGTAGTTTTCGTATTTCTTGCCGAAAATGGTCTCAAACGACTAGGTTCCACTCACTGATGAAGAATTCGAGATCAAATTGGATTTCGTCCGGCCGGCCGGGTGGTGGTAGTCACGATAACTTTTGAACAAACTGAAATAGTGACTTGAAATTTTCAGGGTAGGTTGCGCATCCAAATGCATCAGTTAAGATGGTTAATGGGCATAATCGGCCTAATGGTTCCCGAGTACTAATCAGATCCCATCGAATGGAAACTTGGTAGAATACCATTAAACACGGCGTAAGTATGTGAAATTTCTTGAAGTTCCTATCATTAGAAAATTTCAAAGAAATCATTAAAAAATATTTTGTATCTCACGATACCTTTAGAACTGAAAGATATACCGACTTGCAATTTTCATTGTATGTTGCGCATCTAAAAGCGACAGTTAAGTTAGTTGTTGGCCATAATCAGCCAAACGGTTTTGGAGTGATACCATCTTACATTTTGTTGATATTTCGTCGATAACTCAAAATATACGTAGACATCTGATCCAATTAAAACTTGATTATTACTTGAAGAATGGCAACGAGCTAATTTTCGGGAAATTTCGTGGAAATAAAGAAAATAAAAATCATTACAAATTTTATATTTCAGAAACTATTCGTCAGAATCCGCTGAAATTCTGCACATACCATAGAGCCACCATCTTACTTTCGAGTACCGAATTTCAGCTCGACTGACTTTGTATGAGCAGTGAATAAACAATGGAACGTGCGTGCAAACGCTCCAGACTTCACGACCGTGCTTTTTAAGAATTTTCTTCATTACACTGAGAACTTATCAGCTGATGTGTTAGTGTGAATTTGACATGCAAATTGATTATAATGATTTATTTTTGATCCAGTGTATTCGTAATATAGAAATTGTTCAATGAAGTTATATTTAAGTAGGCAGAAACAATGAATACTTACCTTTTGTACTGTGATTAGGATCGATTCGGGTAATCGATGAATAATCATGTAAATCGCATATAACTCACGAATTTTTTGAATTATGTAGTATACTTTTGAATGCACAATTTTTTAAGCCATCGATAAATGAGTCATCACTATTTTCATATGAGTACGACCTCCCCCCCAAATTTGATTGTAATTTGATCACAGTAGACAGTCCTGACACTTTCGTTGCTAGGTAAATCATGTCTAACATAATAGTTTACCCATGGTCAAAATGAATACTCCTCTTGAAAATCTCAACAAAAATTGGAAAAGCACTGACGAGAGGTCAGTCCGCTTTGGCGCGTTAGCTGGGTGGGTAACTTATGAGATATTAATTTTATTTTGTGCTTCTAGTGGCACGATCCTCAAGAAACTTTGTATAAACCTAAAGAACATTATTCTAACGAGTGATTTTTTAACAACTTTCTTTTTGGCAACCCTGTTTTTTACAGCTGACGGGGGTTTCGTGCCTTGTGTGACTGTCAAACTTGTTCAGTGTGGTCTATAATTCAACTATGAATCGACTTACAAACGAACAACGCTTGCAAATTATTGAATTTTATTATCAAAATTTATGCTCGGTTAAAAAAGTGTATAGTGCATTTCTTCCATTTTATGGTCAGTTTGGTCGACCTTCTCAGGCGGCTATTCGGAATCTTGTGACTTAATTTCACACCAAATTTACATTATTGGGTATTAAACCACCAACACGCATACGTAGAGTGCGGACAGAGGAAAATATCGCAGCTGTATCCGCCAGTGTTAGTGATGACATTAAATTGTCGATTCGGCACCATTCGCAGCAATTGGGCATTTGTTACTCCACTACGTGGAAAATTTTGCGGAAGGATTCAGCTGTGAAACCTTTTAAAATACAGCTGGGGCAAGAATTGAAGCAGCATGACCTACCACAACGGATAACTTTTAATGAATGAGCGCTGGCAAAGTTGGATGAAGATCCACTTTTTTATCGCTAAATTATGTAGCGGTATAGATCGTGTGATTTAACGCCTCTAAATTATTTTTTGTAGGGCTATGTTAAGGCTCATGTCTATAGCGAGAAGCCCGCAACGATTGACGTACTGGAAGCCAATATTGAAGAATTTAATCGTGAGATACCGACCGATATGTTGGAGAGAGCATGCCAAAATTGGACCTGGCGTATGGACCATTTGAAGCGCAGCCGCGGCCAACATTTACATGAAATTATCTTCAAACATTAAATTATATCAATTGTTCTTCGACTCAAATAAAGATTTCATATATTTTTCTTAATTAAATGTGTTTTTTTCTCAAATCAAATCCGAAAGCTCTCAAAAAATCACCCGTTACATCTAAATTCTCAATTGAAACTGGATCCTATTTATAATATGTAAGAAATATTAGGAGCCTCACACAACCTCACGAAATGGCCCATGAACCTTCGAGCCGTCTTTTTGGCGCTCTTGCTCCTCGCAACAGAGTGCTTATCAATTTGCCTAAATGTCTTTAATTTTCGAATATTTGGATGAAAATGGTCTTGAACGATTTGGTTCGACCCACCGATTGAAATTTGCAGGGTAGGTTCAGAGCATAAATATCTCGAACGAGTTCGTTAACAGGCGAAATCCAACGTATGGTTTCGGAGTTGTAGTCGTTTTTAGTCAAAACATTTTTTATGAATATTTCCGGAACCGATCACTCGATCTATCTGAAATTGTGCATCAAATTGAAGAATCATGACCTCCACATATATGCGAAGTTTTGTATTGATCAAATTGCCGTAAAGTATAAAAAAAAATTCAAAAATTTTTGAATTTCGTTTCCACAATAACTCTCGAACAGAATCAGCTAGGCAGTTGAAATGTTCAAAGTAGATTTGAGAGATAAATATCTCGGTTGAAATCGTTATTGGGCAAAATCGGAGTAACAAAAAAAACATTTTTTTTCACATTACAAATTTTAAACTCAATTTGTTTTAAGGTGCAGTTCCATTATAAGAAGCCTTACATGTCATTTTCAACTATAACTAGCTAATACTTCGGAGATATGATTTTTCAAAATTTCAATAATAAATCGTAGTTCTATGTTTTCACAGAATGCTATAATTATTATATCTATGAATTATTATATGATCTGTATTTATACTCGTACATGTCATCTTGTTTTCCTATAAAAGAGAGTCAAATTCATTTCAGCTATCGTCGAATTATGAGGATTATAATATGGTGTTATACTTTTGGTGACATTTTAATGCCCATGGTTAATCCATATGATAATGGAAATATTTACTTTGGTAAGTTTATCAGAATGGGTTCAGAATAGCTCCAGTAAAAACAAAACTCAAATATTATTTAAGTCTCAATTGATATAATATAATTTTCCGTGGTTTTTGGCGCTCTTGTTTGGGGGTTCAACCCCCCACCCCGAAATATTTCAGAGTTATTTTTGCTGCAGAAGAAATTCCTTACAACCCCTTGCACTTATAAAGTCAAATACCAAAATTTCAAAACCCCCCAAAATAAATTCCTGGCTACGCCCTTGGGATAAACAAGTACCCATACGTTGATCACATATTGTTCTGTACATAATGAACATTTTTTGCTTTGCTAAAATGGCGTAGGTCTGGGGGCTCTCAGCTACCACCTTAGTTGAAATCACTTAGTGAAATCATAAGAGGATATGAATGGTGGGGTAACCAGACAGGTTCAGATTTTTTTGTCCCGGGTCAATCGTGAGCGACTCAAAAGAAAGAAGTACTCATAAAGGATAATGCCTGAACACACACGGCAAGATCAACTGAAAAAAAAGTCACAAGGATGAATAAAATAAGTGTCACTCACCCACGAGTATTGATCCATAGGAACTATCTTCGCTACGAAGCTTCTAGTACCATCTGGATCGGTAGCGGCTACGAAGGCATCATTAGGAATAGTGCCATTGTAGGGCCTCCAAAAGTGATATTCTGGAAAATTAACGTTGGATTGAAAAACTGCCATCCGAATCCGAAATTGCTTATGTTTGTAAATTTAATTTTCACATTGCAGGAGGTAATTTTATAATGTATTTTGGCAGTATCATGTTATGCTTCAAAATACTCAATTTCACGAAAAATCGTTTGTATAAAGTTCCAAATTTAAAAATAACTGCGAGAAAAAATTATTCTGAAGATGTTCGCTTGGTGTCTGATGAAGGAGTCTGATCTCCGAAACGTTACAAAATAGTTGTTTTATCGTTGATTTTATTCATTAGGCAACATTGTTCTTCTACATATTGCTTCTGACACTTATCTTGCGTTTCTAACGCAGAAGCAATTTTCAAAATAATATTTTTTTAATTTTAGAAATGTTTTTCAGAGTTTGGGAGAGAAAACCATTTAGTAATGAATTTAACTCCCAAAATATCCTTTAATGATTACTCTATCCTAAGTTGAATGGTGTTATCCTTTGATGATTTAGAAAAGAACTTCATATTTAACTTTTCGTATGTAGAAAGATATGTGTAATAAATAAATACCATTTATTGAATGAATTTACCTCTTGAAGTATTCTCTAATGAGCACCCTATACTCAATGAATTCATCTCTTGATGTTCTAGAGAAGAACTTCATATTTACCTTGTCGTTTGTAGAAAGATATGTATAATACATAAATACCATTTATTGAATGAATTTACCTCTTGAGGTATTCTCTAATGAGCACCCTATACTAAGTTCAATGAATTTATCTCTTGATGTTTCAGAGAAGAGCTTCATATTTACCTTGTCGTATGTAGAAAGATATGTATAATAAATAAATACCATTTATTGAATGAGTTTACCTCTTAAAGTATTCTCTAATGAGCACCCTATACTAAGTTCAATGAATTTATCTCTTGATGTTTCAGAGAAGAACTTCATATTCACCTTGTCGTATGTAGAAAGATATGTAAAATAAATAAATACCATTTATTGAATGAATTTACACGAAATTGATCAATAATGACCCATTCAAATCTATGATTTCTCCTATTTTAATGTAAGATTTTCATGGGCAACCGAACATAAATTGTAAGTAATGATATCAATATGAACTATTCAGAGTGTCACATGTCTAATATTCCCTCTATGAATTTATCGAATTGTTCTATCGGGAGCATAAATATAAATATATCGAAATGAACATAGAAATTTATATTATGATAATTGTATCTATTATGCAAAATAAATAATTATTTTAATCAAGTATGTGTTCTCAATTCATAAGAAGGTCGACGGATAAATCTTCTAATCAACTCGTTTATTAATCCTGCGATTGGTCTCGAACTATGAACTATTAATTAAAATATCTCGACCATTAATCGCTGTCATTAATAAACTAGTTGATTAAATAACTATTAGTAACGAATTTACCTCCCAAAGTATCCTTTAACTACCCTATACTAAATTTAATGTATTTATTTTTTGCTGTTTCAGAGAAGAACGCCATATTAACGTTGTTGTATGTAGAAAGACATAATAAATAAAATATTTTGAAATGAAAAATATGGATTTGACAGTTATTATGAAATATATATCGTCATATCTTCTCCTTGAGGTCCCAGTATGTTTCACTCTCATTCAAAAAAAAATAACTCAAAACAAATCTACCTAGAGTTTTTCCAACTTTCTATTATTCATGGATTTTATCTATTGCTTACTTCAAGAATACCCAGATGGTATATCACCTATAGGTTGTTCTGTTCATTAAGACTGTATAATAAATTAAACAGAAGATTCTTTGAGTCATTTCAAGAGGAAAATTTTAATATGATCCTGCTAAAAATCCATTTTCAAAATACATTACAAATTTCAAATTCTATTTTTTTAAGATGTAGTTTTATCATAAGAAGCCATTGATATCATTCTCAACTCTAACTAACAAATACTTTCGGAGATATGATTTTTCACAATTTCAATAATTAATCGTAATTTTATGATTTCATAGAATGCTCTAATTATAATATGCTGATGTATGTAATTCTAACATTTGAGGTGAGTTTAATTTTGAATTTAATTTTTTATGATGCAGTTCTATCATAAGAATCTATTGATATCGTTCTCAACTCCGAGAAACCAATACTTTTGGAGATATGATTTGTCAAAGTTTGAACAAGAGCGCCAAAGCTCCTGTCCACAAGGCTTTCTCTCATTTTATTATGTAACAGCAACAATTAAAGAATATAATTCATAATATCTAAGGAAAGAAAAAACCCTTGATTATTTCCTGTTTTTGGCGCTCTAGTTCCTCGGAACTGAGCGCTTATCAATTTGCCCAAATGTCTGTAATTTTCGAATTTTTGGCTGAAAATGATCTCGAACGATTTGGTTCGACTCACTGATTAAGAATCCGAGGTCGAAATCGATTCTGTCCGACCAGCCGGCCGTGGCACGATAACTCTCGAACGAATGGAGTTAGAGGATTGAAATTTGCAAGGTGGGTTTGGAGCGTAAATATCTCGGACAAGTTCGTTAATGGGCGAAATCCATAAAGCGGTTTCGGAGTTATGGCCGATTTTAGTAAATATGTAGAATCATGACCTTTAGATGCATGTGAAGTTTTGTATTGATCGGATTACCGTAAAGTGTAAAAAAAATTTTTGAAAATTTTATATTTTGTTTCTACAATAACTCTCGAACGGCATGAGCTAGGAAGTTGACATTTTCAGAGAAGGTTAGGTAGATGAATATCTCGGTTAAGTTCGTTATTGGGCAACATAGGCCAGATGGCTTCGGAGTAAGGACAAAAATTTTTTTTTTTAAGTAACAAATTTCAAATTCAATTTTTATTTAAGAGGCAGTTTCACCATAAAAATCCATTGGTATCATTTTCAACTCCAACAAGCTAGTACTTTCGGAGATAGGATTTCTCGAAATTTCAATAATGAATCGTATTTCTATGTTTTCACAGAATGTTATAATTATTCTATCTAAGCTTTACTATATGATCTGTGTTCATACTCGTACATGTCATCCTGTTCTATAAGAGAGTCAAATTCATTTCAGCTATTTTAATTTGATTTCTTCAATGGTGCAGTTTTCATTCTCAGATTGCTCATTTAATCTTGATAAATAAACTATTATCTGAATTGAATTTCCTTTATGATGTAGTTCTATCATAGGAATCCATTGATATAATTCCCAACTCTGAGAAACCAATACTTTCGGAGATATAATTTGTCTGTTTGAACTAGAGAGCCAGAAAGCTCCTGTCCACAGGGCTTTCTCACATTTAATTATGAAACAACAACAATTAAAGAATATAATTCATAATATCTAAGGAAAGAAAAAACCCTTGATTATTTCCTGTTTTTCCCCATGATTCTGTCTGTCGTTAAATGTATCATTTTCCGTCTTACCGACCCATGTTGATATGAATTTTCGTCTTATAATCACTCAAAGAAATTTCTGTTAATTTTATTGTACATAATTAATTAACACCCTGTATAGAAATTCACGCTTTAACTCCACATTATTGCAGACATAATTACCAATTAATATGTGTTAAATATTTTCCTCTGCAATTATAATTTCATCTTGTACACAAAAAATCATTCAAAATATCAAACTCACTTGGTTTACATCTCTGCGCAGATACAGCAATCAATGCGATAGAAAACAAGAAGAGGACCTTCATCATGCGTATCACAGCTCAACTAAGACTGTGCTGACTGTTGAGCGACTACTCTTATCAGAAACAGAAGGTCGAAACTTGTAGCATCATATCCAGTTGAACGTCTTCTTTTTTATCTGTTCCTTGGGTTTATAATTATGCAGGGGAAATCCAGCAATCATGTTTTTGACCCATCGGGAGCTGCGTAGGATTTCTATTCGGAGAATTTGGGTGTGGTAATTCCATGTTTATGGGATTAATCGAGTTATTGGTTTTAGCCGAGAGATAAAACAAACTTATACTACGAAAAAAATGACATTTACGATAATAATGACTGGATCGGGGACGAACGGGTATTCTATTATTATCTTTTCAAATAATAAAACCTTAAGATGAGCTTCACAAAACTTTGGTCAACTTTATTATGGATTCAATTCTATGGTTGACTCACAAAAAACAGAAATCCTACATACAGTGTGGAAAAGCCAAATTGAATAAATTCATTATCTTGGTAATTTGTCGGCAGCATATGACACGGTATGGAAAGATGGTTTGATTTTTAAACTTTATACTCATTTAAAGTGTGGCAAAATGGTTCGATTACTCGAAAAATATGCTCTCGGATAGAAGGTTTCGTGTTTTTATTGATAATAATAGTAGTAAATTCAAGAATTTGAATAATGGTCTCCCACAAGGTTCAGTTTTAGCACCTCTTCTTTTCAATTTATATCTGTGTGATATTCCTGCTACTTCGTCTGAGAAATTCATATACGCTGATGACATTGCCCTTGCATTTCGTCATTCTGATTTCGAAAGTATAGAAAATAATCTCTCTGCAGATTTAGATATTCTGAAAAAGTACCTATTTCAGTGGCGTTTGTGTCCGAATCCAAATAAAACTGAGGTTTCTTGCTTTCATTTGAACAATCACCAAAAATATAGAACATTGAGTGTAACTTTCGGTGATTCTTTCTTGAGACATAATTTTTATCCTAAATATCTAGGAGTGAAACTAGATTCATCTTTGAATTTCAAAGCCCATTTAGATGACTTGCGTCTGAAGTTGAAAACGAGAAATAATATTCTACAGAAATTAGCTGGTACTTCATGGGGTGCTGATGCAGCTACTCTTCGAACGGCTGCCTTAGCCTTGGTTTTTTCTGCCGCTGAATATTGTTGCCCTGTCTGGTTTAATAGTGCTCATACTCAAAAAATTGATGCACAGTTGAATTCATCACTGGAACTATTAGATCTACACCTATTCATTGGTTGCCAGTTCTTTCAAACATTGTCCCGCCCCACATTCGCAGGCAGACTGCTGTTTCAAATTCTTGGAATAAATTTCATTCTTTTCCGAATTCATTTCCGATTATCTCCTACATTCCAGGCAATAAGATTCCGAGATTGAAGTCACGAAACCCTTTATGGTCCAACTGTTTTCTTAATTCGAATAAAAGTGACAAGGAAGTTTGGCGGTCTGAATGGATTTCTTGCAATTTATTCAACAAAGATTTAATTTCTGGTCCTTCAGATAGAGTTCCGGGGTTTGATCTTCCAAGGAGAATATGGTCTATTCTGAATCGTCTAAGAACCGGTCATGGTCGTTGCAACAGCATGCTTTTCAGGTGGAACTCAGTTGAGAGTCCTAGTTGTGAATGCGGGGAAGCAGAGGAAACCATAGATCATTTAGTTAATAATTGTCGCATATATAGATTCAAAGATGGTTTTAGGGCTATTCATAATGTTTCTGAATCTTTTTTAGAATGGGTAGCGAGTTTCAAATCTATTTAATGAAATATAGAATATTCCATTTTAATTTGTACGTTTTCTCCCTTTGTTTTTTCCTTTTCCAGATTGGGTTTCGGACCTTGGAGAATCTTCTCTGCTCATTGAAGGAAGAAGCGATAATGAAGAAAAAGATGCCCTTCAATATTTAATATTTCAGCATATTTTGTTAACAAAATCAATTTTCATAAATCACAACACTAACGGGGAGATAGGGTTTTTTTGCTGAGGTTTTTTCCCTAAGCTCTAGTATCATATTATATCAAATAATATGGTACCCCGTTACTCTAACCTCTGCTAACACTTCTTTCATACACATGCTTTATTGTTAGATACAAAACAAATTGTAATGCTCAAGTTCAAAAGAATATATATATATATCTTGGTAACTGTACTTAATTATGGAAAATCCCGAAACACGTCAAATTTAAATTTTAAATTGTCATTCTTCTTCGTACAAATGCGGACACTACCTTCAACTCCCTTCGAAGGACAGGTACAACCCCCAATTTTTCAAATAGGAAGTAAGGGCTTGTGATACATCGTTTGAAAGGTCAAGGCATTCTCTATTCAGAAATGTTATCACTTTCATGTTTATTGCAAAATTTAAAATAGATAACAATAAAAACAAGTGATTACTGAAATTCATTATAAAATTCCCTGGAATATTCCCAAATCTTATTACAATAATATTAAACCTATTTGCCTCCAAGATTAAGGGTGTCCAATACAGAAGAATTTCCAATAGAACATACGCGCAAAAGCTTCTGACTTCACGTCAGTGCTTGAACCAATTTTAGTTTTCGTGATTTTTTTGAAATTTTCTAGGGTTACGGTTCTAAAAATTTTTTTTTTCGTCATTTTTTTCGATTTTCTAGGGGTACGGTTCTTACAAAATTTCAAACACGTCTTTATGTTGATTTTCTACTACTAGTTACCAACCTTCAATTCGATCGAATATTCAGTTTTTGAGTTATCAAGGAAATAATATTCCAGGTGGGTATAACTCGGAAACCGTTCGACCAATTATGCCCAAAAACGAACTCAACTCTCCCATTCGGATACGCAACCTACCCTGAAAATTGCAAGTCCCTATCTCCTTTAGTTCGAAAGTTATCGAGGCAACGGTCACCCATTTACTGAACTCACACAAGGCTGCTCGAATCTCCAACAATATTTAACCGATCATGTTAAAACTTGAAACTTCAGCAATTTCAGACGAATGGTTACTGATATATAGATTTTTTTTTCAATTTTCAATGATTTTTTAAAAATTTTCTACAAACACTATCCTCACGAAATTTTACAAGAATTTTCGCGTTGGCATTCTACAACTAATAACCATGTTCGAATTCAATCGGTTTAGTATTTTACGAGTTAATGAGGAACAAAAAACAACCAAATTTCAGATGGCTATAACTCTAAAACCGTTTGGCCTATTATGCTCATAAACAAACTGAAATGTCGCATTCAGATGCACAACCTAACCTGAAATCTTCAAGCCGCTATCTCTTTCCGTTCTCAGGTTATCGTGACAACAAAAATATTTTTTAATAATTTTCTAGCGATACATTCAAATAATTGGGGGTTGTACCTGTCTTTCGAAGGGAGTTGAAGGTATGGTTCGCATTTTTACGAAAAAGAATGACAATTTAAAATTTGAGTTTGACGTATTTCGGGATTTTCCATAAATATATGCCTTATATTTTAAGTTTAATTTTATTTTTGCAAAGTTGGCTATATACCGACAGTACGAATGGGAACTGTTGACAACGGTATATCTCCTCCGGTTGCGACGGTTGCAGTCGTCTGGCGTGCGTTGAATGGAGTGCTGCGCTATGTTATATGAGTGGGTAAGTTGTTAACATAATCATTAAAGGGTACTGTGGGAGGTATATTCATTATTAAATGGTTTCTTCCTGGGTTTTCTCTCCCAAACTCTAAAAACTATCTATCAAATAAAAAATTTGTTATTTTGTGATTTACTTCTGCGTAAGGAACACAATATATTTGTTAGAAGCAATCTATCAAACAATGTTGCCTAACAAACAATTACGAAACAACATCAATGATGAAAATAATATTTCGTAACGTTTCGGAGTCTATATCTGACTCCTTCGTCAGATGAGGAGTCAGATGAAGGACTCCGAAACGTTACGATATAGTTGTTTCTTCGTTGATGTTGTTTCGTTGTTTGTTAGGCAACATTCTTCGATTGATAGCTTCTGACAAATATCTTGAGTTCCTTACGCAGAAACAAATCACAAAATAATAAATTTTTTATTTTATAGATATTTCTCAGAGTTTGGGAGAGAAAACCCAGAAAGAAACCATTCAATAAGTTGTTAACGTGTTTATGAATGTGAAATACTAAGGGTTGTGTACAAAATATGACAAGTGTTACATCAAAATACATTTAGCAGCTTACTTTACATGTATTTAGGGTCAAGAAAAAAAAACTTAAAGCATTTGGTTGAGAGGGTTTCTATGTTTCGGGAGATTTTTCTATTCTTGCACTTTTGCAGAGGCCTTTGTCATATACCAAAATTTATTTTATTTTTAGACACAGCTATGGGTCGTCAAAACAAAACGAAATTGGGTGCAAGGAAATATTGTAATTATACACAATAAACCGATAGTAACGTTCCCTGCTAAGAAAATTGTTAAACATTATGTTGGAGAAGTTAAAGAAACAGATGATGATGGGTTTGTAGTAAATTAGTTGAAGAAAAAGAAAAATGGATATGTCTATCCCAATGCTGCGAATACATCATACGTCATACGTCAAGGAAATGGATGTTGTCACAACATTTGAAAAACAAACGTCTTCCAGGGGACATTATTATTTCCATAGAGACTTAAGGTCGATATAATATTAATTAGCTTGCGTTTTTTGGACGCGTTTGCAAATGTTTATTTCATCTCGCAGAGCCGTTTTTAAGTTTATCTATTGTTTATTTAGAAAGAGACTGATTTTTTGTATTTTATGAAGAATAATAGATTTTATTTTCCTATAATTTGTATTTTAATTCGCATCTAATAGCAACCTTGTCTTAAATGAATATTTAATAGTTATTTACGATACGAGTTGGATACAGATATCATTAAAGCACGAATGTCAAAATTGAACAACGAGGCCGTAGGCCGAGTTGTTTGATTTAACATGAGTGCTTTAATGATATAGTATCCTACGAGTTACGTACAAAATTTTATCTACAACTGCTTGTTTTCATCCTTTCGAGAAATATTCTGAAATGATCAATTAATTCGTACTCTCAATTAAACATTCAACATGAAGCCATAGATAAAACGTTCAGTTTGTCTATGCATGGAGCAAGTCGCGTTGTGCGTTGCTATGGCTACACACATGTAACAATAACAACAGATATAAATGCCGCTTCTTCAAATTTTCATTTTATCTGAATTATATATTAAGTTTCAAAATGAGTTCAAGTGATGAACTTCCTTCTGTTATAGAAAACGAAGCGCATAATGTCATAACGGATCTGGTGCCATCTACAACAAAAAAGAAATATGAAGATGCATTTGATCGATATGAAAAATGGTGTAGTGAGAAGAATGTCAAACATATAACAAGCGAAAAGGTTTTGTTGGTTTATTTCAAGGAAATGAGCGAAACACAAAAGCCCACATCACTTTGGTGTTATAATTCAATGTTGAGGACAATAATATCGATAAAAAAGAATGTCGATATCAAGAAATATTTCAATTTAATTGCATTCTTAAAACGAAAATCAGAAGGGTACAAGCCTAGAAAATCCAGGGTATTTATCAAGGAGGAAATAGCAAGATTTTTATTGGAGGCTCCTGACGAGAGATTTCTATGCATGAAGGTAACTTATCGACATTCTTCCGAGAAAAGAATTATGATGCAATAATTATTTCAGGTCATTTTGATTATTGGTCTGGCAGGGGCGTGTCGGCGGGCCGAAATCACAAACTTACTTGTAGAAAATGTAAAAGACGAAGGATCATGTTTTCATATCATCATCCCAACTTGCAAGACAAAGACGAGAAGAGAGTTTTTTGTAACGTCAGGGAACAATGAAGGGTTGAATCACGTGGAAACTATCCGAAAATATATCAAATTGAGACCAGAAAATTGCGATCATGAACGATTTTTCATTTTTTATAAAGCAGGAAAATGCACGAAGCAGCCCGTTGGTGTGAATACCATAGGTAGTGTTCCAAGCCTAATCGCACAATTTCTGCAATTGCCTAATTCAAAGGAATATACTGGGCATTGCTTTCGGAGGTCCTCAAGTTCTCTCTTGGCTGATACAGGAGCTGATCTTTTAACAGTGAAACGACACGGTGGATGGAAATCAAATACTGTCGCTGAAGGGTATATTGAAACTTCTGAAGCAAACAAAAAACGTACCGCAACGGCAATTCTAGGTCTTAACAAGAAAGTCTTTCTTGAACCAAAGAATATTGCCTCTACTTCTAAGGACATAAGTCCAGCGACATGCACAGATGATGTTTATACTCAAAATATTTCTAGTGGAGTGTTAGGCTAGTCATCGTTCCCTATTTCGATTTCAAATTGCAAAGATTTTGTTATTAATGTGTATAATAATAATGATAATAAATAATTCCAATAATCGTAACCTGGATAATTTTCGTTTTGCAATTCTGATATACTTTGATAGGATTGTTATTTCTGAGGTTCTCATTACAGTACAAGAGTTGTAATGAATTCATTACAGCACTAGTGTGTTAATGAAGAATGTTATGAGATTTTTATGAGTGTCAAATCACAGTCATTATCTGACAGTTGTAGATAAAAAATTTTTTTTTGGCAAACACACCCCTTACACTTCATAAAATTGCCAGCAAATGAATTTCAAAGGCATTGGCAAACCCGCACCGATGTGCGGGTGACTTTGCCATATTTTTAAAAATAAAAAAAAATGTTGCGCACCGTTTCTTATGTTTCTAACGTCAGCAGTAGATAGCTAAAATGTTGAAATTATACATAGTTTACAAAGGACTCATTTAACGTAAAAATAAAAAAGTTACAACAGGAAAACTATGAAAAGTAGTGTAAAGTCACACCGCTCTCCGTAACCAAGATAATGAATTTATTCCATTTGTCTTTTCCACACTGTATAACATATTATTCGCAGTAGGTAAAATACCAGCAGACTGTACAGTTGCACCTACGTATAAGTCTCAAGATATTCCAAAGCGTATCGTTGATGAAATGTCACTTCAAGTTGAAGTGTAAACAGAGCAACTTCTGCACTCCTTATGATAGGGTTGTTATTTGCTGCGACATCTATATAAACAGACTAACAACCATGCGCCAATAGTTTCATTCATAAATCTTCATTTTCACTAGAAGGAAACTCTCAGTTTTCCAATGGTCTTTTCCACGGAAACATCCACCTGATATTGCGTTTCAGCCGCCCAGCACGTGGAAAATATCGGGCGTGAAAGTGGTATTTTATTAACGGGGTAGTGAAAACTTGGTAACTTATTTTCAGGAATTGACAATATTTTTGCGCGTATGTTCTGGGGAACATCGCGTTATCATTTTGCCCAAATGTCTGTAACTTTCGAATTTATTGACGAAAATGGTCTCAAACGATTTAGTTCGACTCCCCAATGAAGAATTCGAGGTCAAATTTTATTCTGTCCGGCCGGCCGTCCGGCCGTTGCCACGATAACTTGAGAACGGAAAGAGCTAGCGGCTTGAAATTTTCAGGGTAGGTGGCGCATCCAAATACGACGGAGAAGTTCGTTAATGGGCATAATCGGCCCAATGGTTTCCGAGTAATAATTTTGTTTTCAACCAATATAAATCCGATAGAATTGAAACTTGGTGAGTAGTTGTAGAATATGAACCTAAGCACGTTTGTGAAATTTTGTGAGAATCGTATGACTAGAAAATTATTAAAAAATATTTTTGTTGTCACGATAACTTGAGAACCGAAAGAGATAGCGGTTTGAAATTTTCAGGTTAGGATGTGCATCTGAACACGACATTTGAATTTGTTTAAAAGCATAATCGGCCGAACGGTTTTAGAGTTATAGCCATCCGAAATTTGGTTGTTTTTTTCTCCTCATTAACTCGAAAAATACTAAACCGATCGAATTCAAACATGGTTATTAGTTGTAGAATGTCAACAGGAATATTCTTGCAAGATTTCGTGAGGATTGTATTTGTAGAAAATTTTTAAGAAATCATTGAAAATAAAAAAAAAAATTCTTTATATCAGTAACTATTCGTCTGAAATTGCTGAAATTTTGCAAGAGCCTTCAGAACCTAACTATACTGCCAAGTTTTAAGACGATCGGTTAAATATTGTGGGAGATTCGAGCAGCGTTGTGCGTGTTCAGTAGATGGGTGACCGTTGCCTCGATAACTTTCGAACGAAAGTAGATAGGGACTTGCAATTTTCAGGGTGGGTTGCGTATCCGAATGGGAGAGTTAAGTTCGTTTTTGGGCATAATCGGTCTAACGGTTTCCGAGTTATACCCACCTGGAATATTATTTCCTCGATAACTCAAAAAATAAGGATTCGATCGAATTGAAGCTTGGTAACTAGTAGTAGAAAATCAACATAAAGACATGTTTGAGATTTTGTAAGAACTGTACCCCTAGAAAATAAAAAAAAATGACGAAAAAAAAATTTTTGTAAGGACCGTACCTACCTACCCCTAGAAAATTTGAAAAAAAAATAGGAAAAAAAATTGGTTCAAGCACTGACGTGAAGTCAGAAGCATTTGCGCGTATGTTCTATTGTCCATTCTTTTGCATTGGACACCCTTAATCGAATTTACCATGGTAAATTATGTTGTCCATTCTCTTGTATTGTACACTCTTAATTCGAATTTACCAATGTAAATTCGAATTAAGTGTCCAATACAGGAGAATGGACAACATAATCCAATTCAAACATGTTAATTAGTTGTAGAATGCCAACGTGCAAATTTTTACGGAAATTCGTGAGGATCGTATCCTTAGAATATTCAAAAAGTCATTGAAAATCTTTGAAAAAAATTATATCTCTAAAACTATCCGTCTGACATCGCTAACCTAACCTAACCTAAACTAACTATACAGCCAAGTTTCATATTTGAACACGATCGAGTCTATATTGTTGGAGATCTGAGCAGAATTGAGTATGAGTTCAGTAGCTGGATGGGTGACCGTTGCCACGAAAACTTTCGAAAGGGAAGTTTAGCCACTTGCAATTTACAGGGTAGGTTGCGTATACGAATGGACAGCTGTGTTTATTGAGTATAATCGGCCAAACGGTTTCAGAGTTATACCCATCTGGAATATTGTTATCTCGATAACTCAAAAAATATATCTCTGATCAAATTGAAACTTGGTAAGTGGTTGTAGAATACCGTCGCAAGAAAAATAGTGACATTTTGTGAGGATCGTATAACGAGTAAATTTAAAAAAAATTATTATTTATCTCACGATTACTTAAGAACGCAAAGACATGGCAATTTGCAATTTTTAGGGTAGGTTGTGCATCCTAATGCGATAACAGAACATGCGTGCAAAAGATCCTGGCTTCACGGCAGTGCTCGAAAAAATTTTTTAATTAGCTGGATTGATTTTTTATCCTATAGGGCCTGATATACAAATTCTTACATCCTATAACTAATCAGACAAAGGAAGACATAACCTCAAGCAATTTTTCAACTAAAAATAATTTTGATTTTTCACATTATGTTTGTTTGTGTTCTAATGTTCCATTAATTCTAGTAATTTTTTAACATTGCATATAATTATCGTCATTATTTAATGAGGAAATACAATTAAAGGAAACTCAATAATTTTTATTAGTGTGTGAAAATTTCCTGACATTTCAATACCTTCAAAACAGATTTGGTTATTCCCAATTCTCAATAAAAAGTGATATAAATTTTGGATTGTGAATTGAGGAGAAAAATAATTCAAAATACACGGTGTGGGCCACGGTCGGACTTTTACGGAGAACAAGAGGTACGATTTTATTGGAAATTTGGTTCCTTGGCTAGGAACCACTGCTCCATCGATCCAGAATATTTTCAGCACTGCGATGTTGCCGCTTATATCAAAAAGTACTAACAACTTTGATATTCCAATTGGAACACCCTATATATTATTACTTTTCTCGATCCTTCGTAGCCTTCTGATTAATTCAGTATCAACTTCATCATCCCTATGACTAGCAGTTTTCGAGTAATTAATTGATTTATTTACTTTTTTGTGCAGAACATAGCTTCAATACAACATTCATTTATTTGTTATTTGGAATCATAGAAAGCAAAAATTTCCGGTACGGATTATCCCGTGTATCATTTACGTATAATGACATACGTCCCTAATCATACAGAGTGGTTCAAATCCAAGGCTTTTCCGAGACATACTTAAACGATGAAAATTAATTTTTTTCAAATCGAATGACGATGTATTGAAAGAAAATTGCCTTTCAAACGATATAACATGTTCCTATATCTAAATTGTAAGGTTTTCGAATTAAAAGTAAGTTATCATGCCAATGAAATTGGATATATTGAACTATAATTTGAATTTTTGCTATCCATGAAATGTTATGGAACATGTAAATTATAATAATTCAACAATTGGCATCGATTGTGAAGTATTGTTGAATTTAATAACGGAGATTTTATCAAAAATCATTCAAATAGAGGGCAATAATTATTCAATAATTGAAGTTTTGTTGATATTGTTTATTCTTCAAGGTCAATGCAATCAAATTGCAGCAAGATAATGCAGATATTCTGGTTAGGCCCAAATCTTATTCAGCACTTCTGGCGAAAGCATGAGGATTTGCATTAAAAAAAGTTAATTCATTTAAAATGTTTTCTTCGTTTCGGCATTGTTCGTTTTAGTATTTCTCGGAACAGCCTCGGATTTTGAACAACCCAGTATGATTAGAGACGTATTTCAATAAACTTAAATGATACAGGGGATATTGGTAATCCAATCCCGAAATTTCAGCCCCCTAGGATTCCAAGTACCGAAGTAATGAATGTTTAATTGGAACTATATTTTGCACAAAAAAAGACGTAAATCAATCAATTACTCGAAAACTGATTGAAATAGGGATGATACAGAAATTATTAGGAGGCTACTTTGAATCGAAAAAAGCAAAAAAATACAGGGTGTTCTTTTTGAAATATCAAAATTGTTAGTACTTTTTATATAAGCGGCAACCCAGCACGAAATTTTAATAAAATCGTACATCCCGTTCTACGTTAAGACCAGGGTACCATCGACCGTGACCGTGATATTTCGATTGTGTAGAAGTTACTAATAAGGATGATTAAAATGTCAAACAGTTCATTAAGTATTATTATCTACAATGTACAAACATGCATGAATTTAACAAAAAATTAGAACACAAACAAACAAAATAATTTTCATTTAAAATATTCTAAATAGTTATAGAATATAAGAATTGGTATATCGTTACCATACAGTTTGAATTAACAATATAAATAGTTGAAAAATTGGAGTCGAAATCTACTTATTCAATAATGAAATTTATTAATCACCCTGTATAACAGTCACTTGATTGGTTAAAGATTTACTGAAATTAGAAATGTTTATCAATATCCGAAAAACACCCTGTATATCCAAAACCAAGGACCTCAGGCTATTAAAATCACTCAATATGAGTCCACCTAGAAACAGTCCTTGATATGACAGCTGTCAAAATAGCGGGCAACTCAAAATGAAACCTCTAATTGCAAAACCCTGTAGCGCGCACCCTGCACACAACGGGGATGAAATGTTTCCTCGATTATTTGTCGAAAATTGAGTCCTATATAGAGAGAAAGGTTCCACTGTGCTGGCAGATAATAAACATTTGAATCTCGAATTAGTCGTAAAAAATTCCATGCACGTCTGCCTCTTTTCGGCGAATTTAAATGATTCAATTAGTAGAGGATCACCTCATGTGAAAATTTTTGTATGGAAATGACTGGGAGAAGTTTTTCATTACCAAATATCTGTTGAATAAAATTTGAGCCATTTGATTCAGAGGGAGAGACGAGTAAGTACAGGGGGATGCGGGTGAAAGTGAAATACTGTGGAATGCAGTCAACTGGGTATACGTGTTTTTGCGCGCATGTTCCGGGGAATTTCGCGTTATTTTTTTGCCTAAATGTACGTACTTTTCGAATTTTTCGACTAATATTTCCCACATACATAGAATTTCTCATTATAATAATAAAATTATCGAAAAAATACAGCGGTAATTGCATGGCAGAGCGAAAATTGCATCGCGAAAACATCTCGTTGCCTTGACAACTGCAAAGTGTCAAACAATGTCGCGTTTCGGTGAACGCTCAACACGGTTGGTCGAGGAAAACATAATGAAAAATTAGCCAAAAAATACCAATTGTAACAGACAGTATATATGGCGACAGTACATGGATTTTGTGAGGCCAAAGGATATATTCTGGACAAAGAGACGTCCGTAAGCGTTCTGGCGAAAATATTAAGGGACTGGGTATTCAATATATGCAAGAAGAATGGTGAGGAATATAAGGTCTTCACAGTGAAGACAATCTGGAATGTCACTGCAAAGTTACTGATGGAGAAAAATTACATTCGTGAAATATTCCAATGAATTACACTCGTGCGTAATAAGGACCAGATAATGGCTGCCTCGGCTGGCCATGCAGTAGCCTACACGATCGGTCCAATTTTTAAGTACATTATCGATTGTGTGCAGCTGTATTTCACCAATGGCTTCACGAATATTGTCCTTTAAAGCGTCAATTGTCTCTGGCTTGTTGGCGTAACACTTATCTTTGCGGCACCCCACAAATAATAGTCCAACGGTGTCAAATCGCAGCTCCGAGGTGGCCAAACGACATCAGCTCTGCGGCTGATAATGCGATCTTCAAAAACAGGGCAACTCCTGAACCAATTGGACTTTGTATGGCGCCATACCAAGGTCTTTGTGCAAAATTAATCTCAATGATGTCTCCGAAATGTTCAATTCTTGAGAACGACGGTGAATTGATGTTGATGGCGCTTCACGAACACTTTCTGCCACAGCAGTAATATTCTCGGGTGTACGCACTGTTTTTGGCTTTTCACGCTTTGGTTTATCGATGAGGATGCCAGTTTCTTTCACTTTTTTCACAAGATAACGAACATACGGAGCTGACGGTGCTTCTCTTCTTTCAAAATCCGTACGCAGTTTTCGCACACATTCTGCAACATTGCCATGATTTTCAAAGTATAGTCGCAATATTTCCCAGAGTTGTTCAAGCATATACACAACCATATTCGTTCAGCGGAAGGATAAAACTAATTATCTGTCAAATCAGACTTGAGCTAAGTGTTACCATTCACGAAATAAGCACTAGTTGAAAAAAAAAACCTTAGATGGCGGACCCTTTAGATACGGCAAGAGGATTCATTCAGTATTTTTTTTTCGCATATTATTAGATACCGTAACCAGGGGTTACTCTGAACACAAGGGGTTACTTTGAACGGATACGTTGTAAAATCAGAAATCCCCATAGCGGGCTTAGTTCACAAGCTAGCGACCTCTAGTTGGTACTCAACATTCAATGATTACATGTAGACGGCGCTGCGATCGCGAAACGTTGTCAGGTTGGCTAACCTGAGCCGCTGCGTGCCTTTTCATCGGAATGGTGAAATCAGCTGTTCTGAGAACAATCCTCAAACCTCCTCTGCCGCAGTGATCGTGTTGTGAAATACCGTTTCAGGTAAGTTATATATTTGTTATCAATCTATTGGCAGCATTTTCTTTTTTGTTTCATATATCTAACTCATTTCGTTGATTTTATATGGCTAATCGAGTAAAAAGTAGGAACTTTGAGGGGTTACTTTGAACATCGCGCTTTCGTCTACTTTTTGTTCATTAGAGGCAAGCCAACATGCCGCGAACTTATATTCTTAAGTTGGGAGCTCGGATGTACCGAAATTATTCACCAGAAATCCTTGCCAAGGCAGTAGAAAAGTGTTTAGCTGGAAAATCAACTATCAGGGCTGCTTCTACTGCGTGAGTTTTTTTTTCTGTTTACTTAGGTACCTAATAGAGCACAATGAAATCCATTGTTGTTCCTAGTAACGAATATTTTCTTGTTTTAGATTCAACATTCCCACTGGAACGATTAGCATATACATGAAGGCGGCGAAGGTATACACAGTAGCTGCTAACCTCTCAATTGTAGCGAAATCGCCAGGACATCCAACCGTATTTTCGGCTGAAGAGGAAAAACTTATGTGCGCGCACATAGTGGCAGTTGGTATCTGCGGCTTCCCATGCTCCTTGAGAGATGTAAATGTTTTCAATAAAGTTAAAATTTTTTTGTTTATTTGTGCATTCTTGAGTAAACTCAGCGAACAAAAAACTGAATTTACAATTGTATAGGACCATTTCGATGAAAAAATAAACATTTCCAGGGGTTCACGAGCTAAACCGTGAAGGAAAACCTTATTATCAGGCGACATTATTCTTTTAAAAACTCATACTTGCATATTCAAGGGGTTTCTATGAATAGGGCGCCCAAAACTGGCGTTTTCTACGGTAAACGCACTCTTGTACAAAGTAACCCCTTCTTAAGGGGTTAATTCTGAACAAGAAAAAATATGCTCTCACCAACTTCTATTGAAGATAATGGAGTCGTACAAACGGGAAATTGAAGCTGAGATGATAAGCCATCGATTGGTTAAATTTTTTTCAAATATCTGCAGAAATGTTTGCGCTGCAGTGAAATTGATGCAAAACTTGTTCAAAGTAACCCCCGGCTACGGTACCTATTTAATTAATTTCAATTCTGATGGAATACAAAATATGTCAGAATTAAGTGAAAATTCTCTGATCTTAGAAGCTTCTCTCATTACTCAAATCCTTAAAATGGTACGAAATGTATTCATATCTTATAAAAACTGAGAAAACGGCCTATATCGATGGTAAAATCGATTAAGAGTGTCCAATAGAGGTGCATGGACAATAGAACATGCGCGCAAAAGCTCCTAGAGTCAGGTCAGCGCTTTTCTCAATATTTTTATTCTGCAGTCATGTGATCGTCACGAAATTTTCGCATTTCGTTCTACAGTTATACGTGCTTACGGCCGGACAGAATTAAGTTTGAACTTGGATCGTTCATCAGTGAGTCAAAACTAAACATTTGAGACCATTTTCGACTAAAAATTCGAAAATTACAGACATTTGTGCAAATTGAAAGACACTCTATTCGGGGGGAACAAACGCACCAAAAATAAACCTTACCGTGAGATTCCCAGCGTTTATGTGGTTCCAAAAAATCGTTTCGGAGATTGAATTTTCTTTGTTGATTGAGTGGAATCGATTCTGTAGAGCGCACTGACAAAGACCTTCCAAGGAATGCATACACAAACAATCGTGACTTCGCCCGAGTTTAAATATTAGATCCTGCCTTGTACGCAGCTCGAAATGAAAAACAAATATTTATTAAACTTGTAGAGATTTCTGATATTCATAAATTCAATCATTTTCGATGAAATTCCGAACGAATTCTTGAGCCGCTGAAGATGTTCCAGCATATTATTTATTCTGTTCAACAACAATAAATCTTAAAAGTTCAGATCCAAAACTATTCGATGAGTATAAATGGAAACAATCGTAAAATACATAGATTTTCCATATCAATAAAAAAGAATGGTTCAAGCACTGACGTGAAGTCAGAAGCTTTTGCGCGTATGTTCTATTGTCCATTCTTCTGTATTGGACTCCCTTAATCGAATTTACCATGGTAAATTATGTTGTCCATTCTCCTGTATTGGACACTCTTAATTCGAATTTACCATGGTAAATTCGAATTAAGGAGGATGGACAACATAATTTACCATGGTAAATTCGATTAAGGGAGTCGAATTCGGACCAAGGGTGGATTTCGCCCGTTACAGAACTCGTCCGAGATATTTACCCTACAAACCTACCCTGAAAATTCATATCTTCTAACTCCTTTCGTTCGAGAGTTATCGTGCCTACGGCCAGCCGGCCGGAACGGCTGGACATAATTGATTTCGACCACGGATTCTTGATATCTTGAGTGAGTCGAACCAAATCGTTTAAGACCATTTTCAGCCAAAAATTCGAAAATTACAGACATTTGGGCAAATTGATAAGCACTCTGTTCCGAGGAACAAGAGCGCCAAAAAGTCAAAATTCTATGGACATTATGTGATCGACTAGAAACAATTGGTCCACTATATTTAATTTCAACAGCGTAGTTTTGAAGACCAAAACATGAAGGAGCACGTAAAATTTGATTGACTTCCAGTCAGTGCTTTTTATAATTTTTTTTAAATCTTCTACTATCAAAGGTGTGTAATTAGGAGTGTCAAAAACAGGACTGTTGCGGCTTTTAGCGATTCAATGACAACCACGACTGTTGGCGATAAACCATTCTCCTTTTTGATAGGCGTATAACTCAACTGAGGAATCGATACCTATTATTATTATTAATTGAATGGAAATGGGGAAGCCAAGAGCGAATTTAATGCGAGTGCAAAATTCCTCAGGGGTGCCCGACAGGTAGAAAACAGAAACAAAAATTGTAAATGAATTAAATTAAAATCAATTAATAATGATTATTATGTTTGGCTAATTTAACCCACTTCAAATACAGTTTGTGGATAATGTAAGGAACAAAATTCATAACTGCTTTATTTAAAGTTTTCGAGCTTGGACAGGTCAATTTTATTTTTGGCGCTCTCGTTCCTCGGAACAGAGTGCTTATCAATTTGCCCAAATTTCTGTAATTTTCGAATTTTTGGATGAAAATGGTCTTAAACGATTCGGTTCGACTCTCGAACGAAAGGAGTTAGAGGATTGAAATTTGCAGGGTAGGTTTGGAGCGTAAATATCTCGGACGAGTTCATTAATGGGCGAAATCAACCAAGCGGTTTCGAAGTTATGGTCGTTTTTAGTAAAAACATTTTTTATGAATATTCCCGGACCAGATCACTCGATCTATCTGAAATTTTGCATCAAATTCTAGAATCACCTTTATATACATGCGAAGTTTTGTATTGACCAGATTGCCGTAAAATGGCAAAAAAAATTAAAAAATTTTTAAATTTTGTTTCTACTATAACTCTCAAACAGAATGAGCTAGGCAGTTGAAATTTTCAGAGTAGGTTTGGGAGATAAAAATCTCGGCAAAGTTCGTTATTGGGCAAAATTGGCCTGATGGTTTCAGATAACGAAAACAAATTTTTTCTTTCATTACAAATTTCAAATTCCATTTTTTTAAATGCAGTTTCACCATAAAAAACCATTGATGTCATTTTCAACTCTAACAAGCTAATACTTTCGGATATATGATTTTTCAAAATCTCAATTATAAATCGTTTTTCTATGTTTTCACAGAATGCTTAAATTATTCTATCTATATGAATTATTATATGATCTGTGTTCATACTCGTACATGTCATCTTGTTTTCCTATAGGAGATATACAACATCATTTTAGCTATCGTATAATTATGAGGATTATAATATGATATAATACTTCTTGGTGATATTTTAATACCCGTGGATAATATGATGATGGAAATATATACTTTCGTAATTTCATCAGAATGGGTTCAGAATAGCTGCAGAAAAAAAAACTCAAATATTGGCTAAGTTTCAATTGATATAATATAATTGTCAGAGTGGCTTCGAGGAATAAATATCTCGCGTAAGTCCGTTGTTTTTGGCGCTCTTGTTTGAATTTAATTTCTTTCATGATGCAGTTCTATCATGAGAATCCATTGATATCATTCCCAACTCTGAGAAATCAATACTTTCGGAGATATTATTTGTCAAAGATTGAACACGAGCACCAAAGCTCCTGTCCACAGGGCTTTCCCACTTATTTAATTAACCACCATATGGCATAAAAATTTTACTTATGACTTCTTTCATTTTTAATAGGCATAATCGGCCAAACGTAGGGCTTCACACGAGGCGAGAGTAGGCGAGAGTATAAAAAATCTCGTCTCAGTCTCGCCAATTCCCAAAAAATTAAGTCTCGTTCTCGTATCGTTATCAGATAGGGACTTGCCATATTCAGGATTGGTTGCGTATCCGAATGGGAGACTTAAGCTCGTTTTTGGGCATAATCGGTCCAACGGTTTCGGGGTTATACCCACTGGAATCTTATTTCCTCGATAACTCAAAACATATAGACCCGATCGAATTGAAGCTGGGTTAATATAGATGTAGAATATCGACGTAAAGACGTGTGTGAAATTTTGTGAGAACCGTAGGTACCCCTAGAAAATTAAAAAAAAATACGAAAAAATAAATTGGTTCAAATTCGAAATTTACCAGGATAAATTCAATTAAGAGTGTCCAATGCAGGAGAATGGGCAGAAGAAACTACGCGCAAAAACTCCTGACTTCACGTGAGTGCTTGAACCATTTTTTTTAATGATTTTTTTTTTAATTTCTAGTGATACGATTCTCACAAAATTGCAGATACGTCTTTAAGTCCGTATTCTACAACTACTCACCAAGTTTCAATTCGATCGGATCTGTATTGGTTGGAAACAAAATTATTACTCGGAAACCGTTGGGCCGACTAGGCCCATTAACGAACTTGTTTGTCGTATTGTAACGCGCCCCCCACCCTATCTCTTTCTTTTCCCAAGTTATCATGGCAACGGCCGGACGGACAGAATAAAATTTGAGCTCGAATTCTTCATCAGGGAGTCGAACCCAATAGTTTGAGACCATTTTTGGCAAAAATTCGTAATCTACTTACAGACATTTGGCCAAAATGATAACGCGATGTTCACCAAAACATACGCGCTTTTTTTATGAGAGGAATCTATGGTTAAAATTCATGTAAAACTTGAAGACTCATCCTGAATTTGCAGTAATAATTCGTTATAAACAACTATTATTATAGAGGATTTCCATCAGGGTAAGACCGATATAAAATTGAAACATCCAATAGAAGAACATTTATACGAAGTGCGGAATAAATACATAAAAGGGATAAACTGACTGTGAAATGGAGACAATTCTCAACCTGATTTTACTAAGTGGGATAAGCATTTCCGTGAAAGGACTCTCTGAAAGCCCCAATCCCCCTATCTCCTCTTCATTTTCCTATAATTTCGCTAGTGACTTGCAGTTCCGCAAAGAATTTGCCCAGTTTCCCGGACTCGATAGAACTTGTAGTAATGAGAGTGAAAGTGCGCTGTACAACCATTTGACGAGGGACGAAGGAGCTCAGAACAACGGAATCGATTCAATTACAATTGGTTTCCTGGGAGCTTATGGATCTACGCAGGTTGTGCTTGGGGCTTTACCCTTAGCAGTTGAAGCTGTGAATGAAGACTCAGGTATTATCTTAGTGAAAAGAGATTACATCTAAATTACTAAAAATTCTATTGAACAACAATTTGTTTGCTACATTGTGACTTATTCTATGTTCATAATTTTTAACGTTTGATTGAAATTCAAATAATCAATTATGAGAAGGAACTGTGCTGAAAATTCATCGTACAGTGTAGTCAACAAGTGCTTTCTAGGTCGAAATTTTTGCGTATTCTCCGAAAATTATGATTGAGGATATAGTTTTTGAGAAAATGCTTAGGCTTGTCGCAAAAATTGTAATAGTTATACCGCCGTATTCACAAAGCATTCAAGTCCTAACTGAGATCCTCAGTTAAGGGTAAATTGGAATCGCAACCTGAGTTATTGTGAAAATTAAGTCGAAACATGCCTGTTTCACTACCGTTAGATACGTTAACTGAGGTAGCGATTCCAATTTATCCTCAACTGAGGACCTCAGTTAGGACTAAACGGAGAATTAATGCTTTGTGAATACGGCTGATAAACAATTAACTGAAAAAAGAGAAGGGGGTTTGGTTTTTCGCCAATATCTCCAGAACTATCTGACATAATTCAAATTAGAAAAAATATTCGAGAAGAAGGTGAAATTTCCCAAAAAAAGTCATAACTCCCGGAACTGTAGGACCAATATTTATAATTTTCTCAGAGGGTTGAAAGTACTCCCGAAAACGGGAACTCCGGCTTGAGAAAGCCTCGCCCCCTTCATAATAAATATTATTTAAATTATTAAATATGAAAATGAAAAATTGAAAAAATTCAGGCGTCTGAAGAATATTCAACGGTTTTTTTCTGGGTTTTCTCTCCCAAACTCTGAAAAATATCTATAAAATAAAAATTAATTATTTTGTGATTTGCTTCTGCGTAAGAAACACAAGATATTTGTCAGAAGCAATCAATTGAACAATGTTGCCTAACAAACAACAACGAAACAACATCAACGAAGAAACAACTATTTTATAGATATTTTTCAGAGTTTGGGAGAGAAAACCCAGAAAAAAACCGTTGAATAATGAGTATACCTCCCACAGTATCCTTTAATGATTGTCTGAAGAATAGATCAATGAATAATAATCCGTGGTCCAAAAATGTTTATCGCAACTCTTCAATTAGTTATCCAATAGTTAATTAACAATTGTTTGTAGCACGAACATTAACATTGCAAGTGTGATAATTGTTAAACTATTAATCTGACAATTTTTTTCTTTAAGGAGCAATCTGTCGGAGGTCTTGGAATAGATTCCAGTTGGAAAATTTGAAAAATTGTCAACTATTGTTTTGTTATTAACAATTTACTTAATTCAAAAATTATAAAGCTTCATTTATGTTTTCAAACGAAAATTTTAAATTATCTCATTAACAACGCATTAGATTATAGCAATGTTTTGAACAATAGTAGATAATAATTATTAAAAATAATTTTAAGTAGTTTCTGATCATAAGTAAACGGATCAATAGTAATACTATAAGTTGAAGCTTTATAATTTTTCACTTAAGTAAATTGTTCATAACAAAACGAAAATTAACAATTTTTAAAACTTTCTAATAGTAATCTATTAGATAGTTCCACCGAAGGAAAAAATTATCAAATTAATATTTTAACTATGACCGTACTTGCAATGTTAATGTTCGTGCTACAAAAAATTGCTAATCAACTAATGGATAATTCATTGAAAAATCGCGATAAACATTTTTGGACCGCGGATTATTGTTCATTGATCCATCTTACAGGCGCCTGAATTTTTTCAATTTTTTATTTTCATATTTAATAAGTTTAAATAATAATTATTCATCAAAGGTACGAAGGGGGCGAGGCTTGCGGAAGCCAAAGTACCCATTTTCGGGCTTATTTTCAACCCTCTAGGAAAATTATAAATATTGGTCCTATAGTTCCGGTAGTTGAGACTTTTTTTTAGGAAATTTCCTCCTCTAAGCATTTTCTCAAAAACTATCTACATGCCATTCCGAATCGAATGACACCTCAATCATAATTTTCGGAGAATACGCGAAAATTTTTACCTAAAAAGCCTTGTTGACTAGACTATTCATACCCTGATTGAAATTCGGTATAAAGTTCTTCGGATCGAAGTATAGTCCATCAAGTTAATCATTAATATCAATGAAGACAAGGTAAATCCACAACTTCTTCGTACTTCCCAATTTGTAATCCCGAGGGATGAAAATTTTGGTTAGATAGCGGCAAAAGGGACGTTCCGAAGTCTGGGATAAATCTAATTTCACCTTAAATGACTTCAAGGACTGGTTAAATTGAGTTTCAACGCATAAAAAAGTTTGTCTTCTACAGATGTGATTAGGAAGGGAAAGAAACTGGAATAAGTGGCGACATCATTCATCCTTGCGTCATTACTTTTTTGAAGATCCATCGAAAATGATTAGGTAGTGCTTTAATTGTTAATCATATTATCATTCATTATAAATTTTATTAAGTTATTCGCAAAACATCGATGGGTACCTACAGTCAAACTTATCTCATACTTTACTTGTCTCAAAATTACATGATTTTGGTGAGTCCTTTTGTCTAGGTAGAATAAGAATGAACTACTTGACAGAATTAAATATTATTCCGTCCTGTAAACCCCTGGCTGAGGACAATGGATGCAGAAAAACACTAATAATAATAATAAAGGACTTACCACCACGTGCCTTCTATCTATCGGTAATTAGCTACTACACCTTTTTCTACAGGGTCTTCATAAATGATTGTAACATCATAGTTGCTTCCAAAACCCTCTCATTTTGCAGCTTCATATAAATGCTGTTCAAATTTGCAATACCACCCACAGAAGTTATAATATACGCATAGCCTCACTTTCTCTCCAGGTAACACAGACCTCGCATAGAGGTATCTGAGAGGTTACAATGTGGATGAAAATGCGAGCTCCTAATGTGAGATCCTCAAGATATCACACAGATAACCAGACTAAGACATCCTGTTGCGAGATCCTCAAGATATTACATATGTTACCAGAATCAGACATTCCCACTGCGAGCTCCTAAAGATATCACACAGATAACCAGAATAAGATATTTCTATTGCGAGCTCCTAAAGATATCCCACAGGTAACCAGAATAAGACATTCCTATTGCGAGCTCCTTAAGTCATCGCAAGTATAACAAGAATAAGATATTCCTATTGAGGAGATCCTCAAGATATTACATATGTCACCAGAATACGATATTACTATTACGAGCTCCTAAAGGTATCACACAGATAACAAGACTGAGATATTCCCATTGCGAGCTCCTAAAGATATCCCAAAGATAACCAGAAAAAGACATTCCCATTGCGAGCTTCTAAAGATATCACACAGATAACAAGAATAAGATATTCTCATTGCGAGCTCCTAAAGATATCCCAAAGATAACCAGACTAAGACATCCTGTTGCGAGATCCTCAAGATATTACATATGTTACCAGAATCAGACATTCCCACTGCGAGCTCCTAAAGATATCACACAGATAACCAGAATAAGATATTTCTATTGCGAGCTCCTAAAGATATCCCACAGGTAACCAGAATAAGACATTCCTATTGCGAGCTCCTTAAGTCATCGCAAGTATAACAAGAATAAGATATTCCTATTGAGGAGATCCTCAAGATATTACATATGTCACCAGAATACGATATTACTATTACGAGCTCCTAAAGGTATCACACAGATAACAAGACTGAGATATTCCCATTGCGAGCTCCTAAAGATATCCCAAAGATAACCAGAAAAAGACATTCCCATTGCGAGCTTCTAAAGATATCACACAGATAACAAGAATAAGATATTCTCATTGCGAGCTCCTAAAGATATCCCAAAGATAACCAGAATAAGACATTCCTGTTGCGAGATCCTCAAGATATTACATATGTTACCAGAATAAGACATTCCCATTGCGAGATATCACATATGTAACCAGAATACGATATTACTATTGCGAGCTCCTAAATACATTATATCACACAGATAACAAGAATAAGATATCCCCATTGCGAGCTCCTAAAGATATCACGCAGATAACTAGAAAAAGACATTCCTATTGCGAGCTCCTCAAGATATGACAAGTGTAACAAGAATAACACATTCCATTGCGAGGTCCTAAAATCCTCGCAAATTCAACAAGAATAGGAAATCAGGTGGCGTCTTGCAGGAATCTACTCCATCCCTACTCTGCACTTCTCGTTTCCACCGGTAGATGTCGCAATCGTCTACTCTGTACCCGGAAGAACAATCCCATCGCTAATAACGCGAGTGGAATATCGATCTACGCATCGAAGTAATGTATTCGGCATTTCGTCGCCATACATGTACTGCACATTTGGAGGATATATAGATTATAGATCCATATCGCAGCCATCTTCTCTCAGTACTGCCCCGGATAAGCAGCCTGAGAACTTCCCCATGTGATATCTCTGAGATGTTACTGGGCTCATCCCCTGCGGCGGACATTTGGAGGTGATAGGGGGCTTTTGGGGACCTCCCAGTGATATCGCAATAGGCGTCACATTATCCCGGCAAGAGCTGGCCGAGACATCTCTGGGGGGTCCCTGTGTTACCTGGGTCCTGGGTCCTTTGTTTACATTGGCATTGATAAATGATTGTTACTGGGAGATTACATTTCCTCCCGTCCCAGTTTGGCCAAGAATATTAATTATACAAAATAAATTGAATTAATAGTTGTATAAAATGAAATTTTCAAATACATGAATTTTCGGATTTTATTACTCGTGATTTTGGGTCTCTAGGTTTACAACAGACCTTTTGATGACCAGAGTAGGGTAATTTGATTGAAATAATGATGAATGATAAATGATATTGGAATTTTACTCCGCTTTATTTCAGAAAATATCAAGCTGTTATTATTATATGATCTGTGTTCAAACATGTCAACATATTTTCCTATAAGAGAGATGACATGTCAAATTCATTTCAGCTATCGCAGAATTAAATCAACAAGTCCAGAGCGTTCCTGCCAATAGGGTCCTACATAATGGCTTCGTATAATTAATATACTTATGCATATATTTCACAAATCGAATAGACCCCAGAGGGTTCATTGATTTGCCGAGAAAGCAAGAGCAGACGCGTTTCTGGCTTTTTGGCCTTCATCAGTACTCTGTAGCTTCTCAACAAATTCAACTAAACTGACCCGGGTTAAGCCTCTCAGAGCCGGCTTGGTCGATCATACCTAATCGCCCACGCCACCTATGAGACAAAACACGGAAATCAGCCTCTCCCTTCCAGTGAATATTTGAAGCGTGAAATCATATGCCACCATCCACTAGATATTAATCGAGAAACGAACCCGCAGAGCTCAGACAGTATCTTCCCAATGGCCATGAACGCTGTTTAGCGTTTTCAAAAATAATAATGAAAAATGGCGATACCGTTGTTAATAAATCAACAAGTCCAGAGCGTTCCTGCCAATAGGGTCCTTCATAAATGGCTTCGTATAATAAATATACTTATGCATATATTTCACAAATCAAATAGACCCCAAGGGGTTCATTGATTTGCCGAGAAAGCAAGAGCAGACGCGTTTCTGGCTTCTTGGCCGTCATCAGTACTCTGTAGCTTCTCAACAAATTCAACTAAACTGACCCGGGTTAAGCCTCTCAGAGCAGGCTTGGTCGATCATACCTAATCGCCCACGCCACCTATGAGACAAAACACGGAAATCAGCCTCTCCCCACCAGTGAATATTTGAAGCGTGAAATCATATGCCACCATTCACTCGATATTAATCGAGAAACGAGTCCCGCAGAGCTCAGACAGTATCTTCCCAATGGCCATGAACGCTGTTTAGCGTTTTCAAAAATAATAATGAAAAATGGCGATAACGTTGTTAATAAATCAACAAGTCCAGAGCGTTCCTGCCAATAGGGTCCTTCATAAATGGCTTCGTATAATTAATATACATATGCATATATTTCACAAGTCAAATAGACCCCAGGGGGTTCATTGATTTGCCGAGAAAGCAAGCTACAGAGTACTGATGAAGGCCAAGAAGCCAGAAACGCGTCTGCTCTTGCTCTCTCGGCAAATCAATGAACCCCCTGGGGTCTATTTCACTTGTGAAATATATGCATAAGTATATTAATTATACGAAGCCATTTATGAAGGACCCTATTGGCAGGAACGCTCTGGATTCGTTGATTTATTAACAACGGTATCGCCATTTTTCATTATTATGATAAATTTAGGATTCACCACACAGTTGTTGAATAAATCATTCATAATCGAAAATTCAATTTATACTTTCAGCTTTGTTGCCTGGCCGACGTCTCAATTTCGTTGCAGGAGACATAGGGACCAACGCTCCCAGTTCCAGCCTGGCCAGGAGCAAATCATCCCTTGCAGCTCAAGCTATCAAATTCATGACAGATATGCGAGACAACGGCACCCTGGCTTTCATCGGACCAGACGACACGTGCTTTTCCGAAGCTTTGGTTGCTGCAGCTTGGAATCTGCCGATGATATCTTACGTGAGTAGAAATATGTCGATGTGATAATGTGAATTCCTTTTCAGACCGGAAAGCTCCGAACGGGGCGTTATGTTGCTTACGCAACTTAAGGGTGGAAATGGGAATTATCCCTTCTTTATGCAGAGTGTTCCAGCGGAAGCGATTTCAAATCCATCAACATAAATTTTCAATCGGAATAAAAAAAATGGTTCAAGTACTGAGGTGAAGTGAGGAGCTTTTGCGCGTATGTTCTATTGTCCATTGTCCTGTATTGGACACTCTTAATCGAATTCACCATGGTGAATTCTGTTCTATCATTCTATCAAGACACAAGAGTGTCTAATACTGGAGAACAGACAATAGAACATACGCGCAAAAGCTCCTGACTTCACATCAGTGCTTGAACCAATTTTTTTTTTCGTAATTTTTTTGGAATTTTTCTAGGGATACGGTTCTTACAATATTTTAAACACGTCTTTATAACGATATTCCACAACCAAGCTTCAATTCGATCGAGTCTATATTTTTTGAGTTATCGAGGAAATAATATTCCAGGTGGGTATAACTCCGGAACCATTGGACCGATTATGCCCGTAAACGAACTTAATTCTCCCATTCGGATACGCAACATACTCTGAAAATTTCGAGTCCCTATCTCCTTTCGTTCGAAGGTTATCGAGGCAACGGTCACACATCCATCTACTGAACTCACACAAGGTTGCTCGAATCTCAAACAATATATATCCGATCGTGTTCAAACTTGGAACATTGCAGAAGAGTTAGGTTAGGTTAGGTTTCAATAATTTTCAATGATTTTTTGAAAATGTTCTAATGATACGATCCTCACGAAATTTTGCAAGAATTTTCGCTTTGGCATTCTAAAACTCATAACCTAGTTTGAATTCAATCAGTTTCGTATTTTTCGAGTTATTGAGGAAGTAACAACCAAATTCCGATGGGTATAAATCCAAAACCGTTTGACCGATTACGCCTAAAAAAACTCAAATGTCGCTTTTGGATGCACAATTAACCTGAAAATTCCAAGTCGCTATCTATTTCCGTTCTCTGGTTATCGTGACATAAAAAATATTGTTTTATGATATTTTTTTAAATTATCTAGTGATACGATTCTCACAAAATTTTCAAAAGTGCTTGGGTTCATATTCTTCAACTATTCACCAAGTTTCAATTCGATCGATTTTGTATTGGTTGAAAACTAGGAAACCATTGGGCGCTTATTAACTAAATGATCTATGGTTTCCTTTGCTTCCCCGCATTCACAACTAGGGATCTCAACTGAGTTCCATCTGAAAATCATGCTGTTGCAACAACCATGACCGGTTGTATAGACGATTCAGAATAGATCATATTTTCCTTGGAAGATCAAACCCTGGAACTCTAAATCGCAAGAAATCCATTCAGACCGCCAAACTTCCTTGTCACTTTTATCCAATAAAGCACTTATACGAAATATTAATTCCTCAAATCTACTATGAAAATGTGCTTAACCATTTTTTTTTCGTAATTTTGTTGAAAATTTTTTAGGGGTACGGTTCTCACAAAATTTTACACACATTTTCATGTCGATATTCTACAACTAGTTACCAAGCCTCAATTCGATTGAGTCAATTATTTTTGAGTTATCGAGGAAATAATATTCCAGGTGGGTATAGCTCCGAAACCGTTAGACCGATTATGCTCAAAAACGAACTTAACCCTTCCATTTGGATGCTCAACCTACCCTGAAAATTGCAAATCCCTATCTCCTTTCGTTCGAAAGTTATCGAGGCAACAGTCACCCATCCATCTACTGAACTCACACAAGGCTGCTCGGATCTCCAACAATATAGATCCGATCGTGTTCAAACTTGAAACTTGGTAGTAGAGTTAGGTTCTGAAGGCTCTCGCAAAATTTCAGCGATTTCGGATGAATAGTCTCTGATATATAGAAATTGCTTTAGTGATACGATCCTCACGAAATTCTGCAAGAATTTTTGCGTTGGCATTCTACAACTAATAACCATGTTTGAATAAGATCGGTTTTGTATTTTTCGAGTTATTGAGGAAATAAAAACCAAATTTCAGATGGGTATAACTAACTCCAAAACCGTTTGATCGATTATGCCTATAATGGAGCCCATTCTGCAACTTGTTTCAGAATATTGTATTAGGTACTGAATTTATTCCAAGTTAGATTCGCGCACTATATAACTTCTATTCACGATAGCAATATAATTTGTTGGATATCACCTTATCACTCCTCCAAGTTTTCACATATTCCTCATCAAGAAAAGCATCATTAATCATTCTTTCTGAGTTTTCTCTCCCAAACTCCGAAAAATATCTATAAAATACAAAATTATTTTTTTGTGAATTGCTTCTGCGTAAGATATTTTTCAGAGTTTGGTAGAGAAAACCCAGCAATAAACCATTTAATGAGAAAAGCATATTGATTTATTGGAATCATCGGCTTGGCTGGAATGAAATGTTACGAATCGTACGTATAAGTTTCGAAATAACATACCCGATGCTAAATTAAATTCCACCCCACGTGGTCGAACAAAAATAACATAATCTGAACTAATCCTTTTCGAATGAAAAACTCTTGATCGTGTGAAAATACGGTTGTTTTTATCGTTCCAGGGTAAAAAACGAACTGGGAAAAATTGCTTTATCGAAAACGCTCAACAAACAAGTGTGGATCAAGTTAGTTCATTAATGTATTTTCAGCAGGAGATTTTAGTTTTCCGGTTAAGGCGGGTTTATACAGCAAATAAGATAAAATAAGAAACAAATTAAAATAAAATAAGAATTAAGGGTTAAACGGATCGGTTTATACAGATAATCTAAAACAAAATAAGAAATAAGAATGAGCTAATCAAATCGCAGCTTTTTGACAATTTTATGCAAGTTCTATGAATTTCACTCTTCGAGCATGCGCATTGTCATTTTCCAAACAAAATAACATAAAATAAGAAATAAAGATGAGAGTTGGCCAACTTTAATTCTTATTCTTATTTCTTATTTTATCTTATTTCGTGTATAAACGCTCTCATAGAAATGTACATGTTTAACTTTCTTATTTTATTTCTTGTTTTATTTTATCTTATCTTATTTGCTGTATAAACCCGCCTTGATAGTTATTAATTTGTTTTCAAGTAAATGAACATTGGTTTCTTGGGATTCGCTAATTCGATTTTAGACAATATGAATATTGAGATATAATGAACCGGGAAATACAAGTCCAAGCAATCATTAAATCACTACTGACAAACACTATGATAGTCGATATGATTATCTTACCAGTAGAAACTCGTGGTGGTATTTTAAGCGATTTATTTCGCTGAGATTAGAAATGAACTGCCCAGGTCGTGAAAAAAAGGTACCGTCACCCATTGAGATCTATGGTTCCGTAGGGGTGGGGGGGGCCTTCGACTTCTTCTTCTAGTTTGGCTGAAGTCTGGCATAATCGATCTCTATGCGCAGAGCCAGTGATATATTGTTAGAATATACAGGCTCTATCGGGAAGAACTATTCCACGTATCATACAATTACATTGCCGCAAATCAATATAATTTCATTTGAAGACAGGAAAAAATATAAAGACAAAATGGGAACAGAACAGTTATATACAAATATAGATGATGAATTGAAGATTTACCCACAATAAGCATCATTAATCAAAAACGTTTAAAATTTCACATGAAGGATTAATTTTCGTATTCGATTATCAATATTTAATACTTCAGCATACTTTGTTTCAATTTTTGTGCGCATGTTCTGGCGAACAGCGTGCTATCATTTTGCCTGAATGTCTGTAATATTCGACCTAAAATGGTCTCAAACGATTAAGTTCGACTCGAAGAATTCGAGGTCAAATTTTATTCTCTCCGGCTGACCGTTACCACGATAACTTTCAAACGGAAAGAAATAGTGTCTTGAAATTTTCAGGGTAGGTGGCGCGTCCAAATCCGAATATGATATTTGAGTTTATTGATAGGCATAATCGGCCAAACGACTTCAGAGTTATACCTATCTGAAATTTTGTTATTATTTCATCATTAACTCAAAACATTCGGATCCGATCCAATTCAAGCATAGTAATTAGTTGTAGAATACTGATGCGCAAATGTTTGAAGAATTTCGTGAGAATCGTATAACTAGAAAATTCAAAAAAAATTGTTTGTACACTATCGGATTCATATTGTTAGAGATATGAGTCTTGGGTGAGTTCAGTAGCTGGATGGGTGATCATTGCCGCGATAGCTTTCGAACAAAAAGGCTTTTCAGGGTAGGTTGCGCGTCCGATTGGGACTGTTGAGTTTGTTGTTGGGCATAATCGGTCCAATGGTTTTGGGGTTATACCCATCGGGAATTTTATTTTCTCGATAACTCAAAAAATACAAATTCCTTAGAATTGAAACTTGGTAACTAGTTGTGAAATTCCGACATAAAGACGTATGTAAAATTTTGTCATGATTGTATCTCTATCTCAGGATAACTTGAGAACGGAAAGAGATAGCGACTTTTCAAGTTAGCTTACGCATCCGAATGCAACATTTGAGTTCGATAACAGGCATAATCGGCCAAAATGGCCAAATTCAACAAAATGAAAATATTCCTTAAAAAAAAAATATCCTCAAAAATTATATATTTCGGGAACTATTTGGCAGTTTCGGCTGAAATTCCGCACAAATCCTCAAGCCGAATTTTATTTTTCCAATATCATCTTTTTTGGGGATAGTTATCTTATGTTTTTAATAACTATTTCAATGTTCCTTTCTCTTCTCACTTCCTTCAATCATGATTGAACTTTTGAACTTGAAAAAATTATATAATTGATATAATGTGGGTAAACATCATGACCCAAGTGTTCATCATTTGGGAAATGCTAATACTAGTTTTTTTTTCAGAAATGTAGTGACACAAGAGTGAGTGATAAACGTGTCTTCTATACATTTGCCCGAACACTGCCTCCATCTAGCAAAGTATCAAAGAGTGTTGTCGCCCTACTCCGAGCTTTCAAATGGCACCGATTTGTTGTAGTTTCCGGAAAGCATCCAGCCTCCGGAAGCGAAGTAAAAGAAGCTATTGAGGTGAGAATGATCTCAGATCTGTATGATATACTGCATTATCTACGTTTATATTTAAAATATCGCAATATCACATACTTAGATAGTAGGTGTAGTAAAAAAGAAATACATTATTTTACAATAGATGGCGTTGTATAAGTCCGATCGGGTTCCACTGGATGCCGTAAGAAAGATAAGATATTGTACTATAAAAACTTTCCTGGCAGTTTATGACCAGTTGACTCAGTTTAGTTTGAGTGTGCGTCAAAGATGGGTATTTTACAGTTTTCCTTCGATAAAGGCGAAAATGCAAGCAGGCGGCTGAAAATTTAAATAGTGTTATAGTCCTGATACTGTAACAGCTAATCACGCTGGTTTCGTCGATTCCGTCTCGGTAATTTCGATGTCAAAGATGCACCACGCACTGGAAGGCTAATTGTCGAAAATTTCGATAAAATCATGGACATTCTCGATTCCGACTGTCATGTAAGCACTGTTTCGGTTGCCCAAGACCTAAAGATGGCACAAAAAAATCGTTTGTAACCACTTGAATAAGGCTGGACTCAAGAGGAAGTTTGATGTAAGGGTGCCTCACGAGTTATCGCAAAAAAAACTCATTGACTGAATTTCCATCTGCGAAACGCTGCTGAATCGCAACAAAATTGACCCATTTCTGAAGCGGTTGGTGACTGGTGATGAAAACTGGACCACTTACGACAACGTCATGCAAAAACAGTATTGGTAGAAACGCTGTGAACCGGCGGAAATGGTGCCCAAGCTAGGATTAACGGCCAGGAAGGTTATGCTGTGTGTTTGGTGGGATTGGTAGGGAATTATCTACTATGAGCTGCTCTCCTGCGGCACAACTGTCAACTCGGAACTGTACTGTCAACAATCAGACCGTCTGAAGGAAGCAATCGCCCAGAAGCCGTCTGCTTCGGCCAATAGGAGTGGAATTGTGTTCCATCAGAACAACGCCAGGCCACATACATCGATAGTGACTCGCCACAAGCTCTGCCAGCTTGGTTGGGACGTTCTTATGCATCCACCTTAAAGTCCAGACCTGGCACCAAGTGATTACCATATGTTCCTGTCCATGGTGAACAATTCTGCTGGTGAAAAATTCAATTCAACAGAGACTTGAGAACTGACTCAATTTTTTGCCAAGAGGGACGAGGGCAACAAGATAAAGAACAAAACGGCGCATATTTGATCCAAATCAGATCATTCTAACTATAGTAATTAAAGCCTTCAATTCAATGCAAAAATGATGGATTTTTTTTACTACACTTTATATATTTTTTAATTTGGATTTAAAAGTAAAAGAAAATTAAGAGTGCAGCTGAAAGCATCATATTAAATTTTTGTTTATAAAAATAAATTTTATGTACTGATTCTCTTATCTATAATGTTATTGAATTCATTAGGTGGAAAGTCTTCAGGAGGTTGATCCAATCAGTGCTTTGAGGTTTTAATTTTGAATAAATATCAAACATTTCTGCGGAGTCAAAATAATTTTTCGCACGAGCATATTTTAAATTAGACAATCCTGAGCAGTATACTGTCGCTTACAGTTTTATCCGAACTCCTCTTCGCGTCGTTCGTCTAACTATAAATGCGTGCGAAAAATCACTAGTTAGGAAAATAACTATTATTTTCAAACGTGCAATAATGACGTCAGTTTCCAATTGAGGGGATCATCTAAATCATCTAAAAGGTCTATTTCTCTGCCAAGGAGGAAAAGTCTATGCAACACTTTTCCGGTCGCTGGCAGGAAAAGTGTTACTATGCAAAAGATGAATTGGTTACCATGAACAAAAAATTCTCTAATTCAAACGTCATTTTTATTCGTTAAAGTTACATTGAATGTACACTTGGTCAATTTTGCATTTTGAAAATTAAAACCATGTAATAAAAAACTGGTAGGATTCTGTCTCGGATTCTGTTCAAAAGCTGATGCCTCATAAGAGTCATCTGAGTTGCTGGTTCCAGGGAATTCGTTGACGCTCAATATCCTACCAGCAATCTCATTCTTATTTTGCAGCGAATCCTCGATGTACCCTTCTGCTACACTACTTGACTTCCAACCTCCGTGTCGTTTCAAAGACTGAGTGCAGAGTACGCCTCAATGAACGGACCTGTGTTTGGATGATTCAATTGCAAAAAAGTGGCAACCTTTCTTGGAACACTTCCTATACTATGTATTCGCATCACAGCTCTGTAGCATTTTCCAGATTGATATTTAAAAAAAAATCTATTTTCAACTAAATTGTTTGGTCTTAACGCAGTGTATCTCCGATAAATATTTAGATTATTCTCCCTAATAACTGTGAATGACTATTATAATATTTCCCTTGTCCTCGATATCCGTAGTTTTCATTTTCACCATTTCGTCACATCTGCATCAGGCACCAGCTACTCCGAATAATAGAACAATCTGAAACAACCACGTGGTCACCAGCTTGTAAATGATAACTATTAATTATTTTACTTTATATCTGTCAGAATGAATTTTACGCGGCAACCGTAACTAGGCAAATGTTCCATAATTCACTCGATTATAAAACGATCGTAAATGGATAGAATTATTTATGTAAATTCATCCAAAGTGGATATTCAGATTTTTATGAATTTCAAAACGTTTGAAAATAAAATAACATATTTCATTCGGAGTAGAAGTGACTTTTCATGGCTCGCTTTCAATTACCCGCCTCACTCCGTTCGGCAGGTAAACTCAAGCTACCCATGAAAAGTGACACTTCTCCTCCTTATGAAATAATATACTATTAATTACTTTGCTGGAAAATCAACTAATTACAATTGTTGTTGCCATGACGGCAAATCTGATCAGTAAAATTTATAATGACGTTTTAACACACTTTGGCCGTTATTTAACGATTAAAATCTCTAATGTTGCTTGTTAGATTACGAATACCTACTTCTTAAATTATTAGCTTATACATTAGACATAGATGCATAGAATACATGGTGAAGACACTCTTTCACATATTTTCGGCCGAATTGCGGTCCAAATACTGTCAAAATAAAAGGATTTTGTTATACTTCAGTTTTCGCCGATAGATGCCGGCAGTAGAAATTTTATGGACAAAATGATCGACATGTCAAATTAAATTTGAATCTTTGTTTATCTAGTTTCTTGTGGAAAGTCGTACCGTTTACTGAAATTTAGTATTTTGAGTATTTTGTTCAACGTCCTTGTTTTGCGCGCCGAAAGTAAGCCGAATGTTTGCTGTGTGAACTCTGAACGAGTATCCAGAACCATTTTAATCAAATACTATTTTCATTTCGAAAATACTTCGTTTTTATGCGTATATAGTTTTTTTTAACAATTGTTTATTCTTACCGGATCAGGGGCAGATTTCTAGTATCAAGATAGGTATTAAATATAATATTAATAAAATTGAAAGATCGCTGATATCGTTAATTGTTGACAAATCAACATTCATAGGAGCACGCTAAGACTTGTTGAATTACTATAATCTTGCCGGTTGATGAACATAAACTTTTTTAACAGTTGAAACATTAAGGTATAACTCTATTAATTAATAATTATATTCATTATACAATTCAGTTATATATTTAGAAGGAATGAAATGACATGTTACGAAAACTAACAATATTATTTGTAAACGATGAAAGGCCTAGCAGAGAACAAAGTTCAGAGCAACCACGCAGTGTGATTTCATCAAAGTTGAATAGCTTTCCTAAAGCGTCATTCTTTTTGGCGCTCTTATACTATAATCAGACCTATTCTGTTCGTGCATAGCAATATTGCTAAGAAAAAGATATTGCTACCACAGCAAGATCCGAAATATTGCTATTCTGATCATCGATTTTGAGCAATATGATCTGTCATTTTTACAAACATATTGTTATCCACATTGCTATTTCAGCAACCTCAAAATAGTACTTGCTAAGAGCATAACAAGATTTGGAATATGGCTAAAAACCACTTTTCTCTTCCAAGAAATCGAAAATATTGAAAATAGGTAGGTACTTTGATAAATATAGGTATAAATAATCGTATATATTTATTAAAGGTACTTTAAAATACTTAATTTCAAGGGAATTGCTAAGACTTAGATCTGACACTACAATCCCTTCTATTTGTGAACAGAAAAGATCATAAACTATTCAACCTCAATAATAACAGGCTGAGAGAATTTTATTCATATATTTATTAGTTCATGAGCAAACTAGGATAGATACTGTTTCTTTTAAGTTAGAGATATGCATTCGAAGACTGACCGACTGGATGAAAAACATTAAATAAACTAATAATTCAGTCTTAGTAAAAAGATGACTGCCTTTGATTTCATTGAAGAGCCGAGGGTATTTTATTCATATATTTATTTGTTCATGAGCAAACTATGAGATATACTGCTTCTTTTGTTAGATATGCATTCGAAGACTGACTCACTGACTGACTGGGTGGAAAAAGTTAAATAAACTATTAATTCAGCCTTAATACGAAGATGACTTCTTTTGATTCAATTGAAGAACTGAGGGAATTTGTTCAGGACAAAACTATACTACATACTGTTCCGTTCAACTTGTGCATTCGAAGTCTGAATGAAGACAGAAAAAATCAAAATTTAATATTTGTTTAGGTGTTTGCAAGACTTCAATTTTTCGGTCATGGTAGCGGTTACCAATATTCGATGTGTTTCCTGAAAATTGATCAATAACTCCATCTTGTTAGTTTCATAAATAAAATAGTTCGTTTTTCGCTTTCGTGACATTTTATTGATGTGGTTAGGAATTACGGATAACCACCGAAAAACAGACGAAATGTTTATCAATTAAGGTTAAATTCTTCTTCTATTTCACATAAAAGTCATGAAATACAGTGTTGTCAGCTCTAAAATCAATGAATTTTGACCTACTTGATAGCAATATTGCTGGGAGAAAATTGATAACCAACATTGCTATAACAGTCCGAACAGAATACGTAATACCATAGTCATATTGTTAAAAATTAGGAGGATAGCAATATGACTTGAATAGCAATGTTTATAGCAATACGCAAACAGAATAGGTCTGAATATTATTTTTTTCAAGGATATTGTTACGCCGCAAGATGGCAACTGGCTTGTGGTAGAGGTAGGGTATTGAAAATTAGAACATTTGTTTGTTCAAAATCTTTTTCTAGCGAATATATATTGAATAAAATATTGAAACGTGGTACACTACCCTCTATTTGGTTAGTTTATCAATTTAATGATTCATTTATCGATATTTCATCAGAATACTTAGTTCTGAATAATAGCTATCGAATCAAATATACTTTGCAATCTAATTGCTGAGAACATAAAAAGTTGTCAAGGGGTATGTGGCGACTGAAAAAATGCTGTATAAAGCAGAATGTTTTGATGAAGTTTCAAATTATACATCGAAAATAATAAGTAAAATGCTGAATTTAAATAAGCCGTACATGATAAAGGTAATTAATACATTTGAATAATAATATGATATCGAAAGATATAATGTAGAGGTATTACAAACAAATCTGTATTATTCAATGTATTTCAAAATACATACCTACATAAATTAAATGCTTATATTCCAATGACATTGGATGTGATCTTTTGTAATGGAAAAATAATGATTTCTCTAATTTCTTCATTTACAATTCCATTAAAAATGTTCCAAAGAATCTCCTTTACTGATAAATCCCTTATTTGACAAGATGAAATTTCTGTTCCAAACAAATGGGGTTCACATATAATGTCCGAACAGATGTCTGATTAATAAAAAAGTGAATTGATTTTTCAATAAACTGCTCCATTATATTCTTTTAATTTGGATTAACGAACAAGCAACGGTGGAAAGTGAACTTTGTCGCTTGTCAGAATCTTCGAAATCGACTCTAGCGGCACCATCGTTAATAAAGTGAAGTGGTACATAAAGTACGTGATTTGACAGTTCTAGGTCCGTTTTTCGGCCGAAAATTTTAACAGGAATTAGCATGGAGTGTCGACACCTTGTTAGTCTATGCATCTTGAATTAGACAATCCTTCGCAAAAGCAGCAGGATCACAACTTGATCATTGGATTATTATTCTTGAACGAGTTGAACTGATCCTTGGGCTTTACCTAGTTCTTGATCCAGTTGTAATTATATGAGTGGCAACCTAAATCCTTTGAATTGATCCTTGAGCTTTACCTATTTCTTGATCCAGTTGTAATTATATGAGTGGCAACCTAAATACTTCTTCAGAAATCAGAATCCTCCACGTTGATCCACATGTTATAACGAAAAATTTATCCGTTAACCGTTTTCCCTATGACGTTCAGCAAAATTCAATTTCGACATCAAATATATTAAAATATAGTATTTCATTTTGGTTCTAGCTTCAGAGTGAAAGAGTAGGCATCAAAAATTCTCCACACAATAGATCTTTTGAACCGTTGCGTGCAGGCTGACGAAGCGCCGGAATAAAGCGGGACGAGGGGAAATAAAGGGGTTGGAAGTACTTTGATGCTGATAAAAAACTAGTGGAAGTTGGTTGGAGTTCGAACTCCAGGTTGGATTGTTCTGCGTACCTGGATGTTCGCAATTCGTTTATTCGAATTTGTGTTCAGAATATTCTGAATTAAATATGAAATTGGTTTTTGTAAGTTTTGTAGGTCGAGAAAGCCGTCATAGGGTTAGGCCCAGATCTGCGATTGAATATTATGGTTAGGCTCTGATTGACCTTTACCTGCGAATTCTAAGCTGGAAATGTAAACTTACTGTTCCTGTATTGCTAGTTGTTTTCCTGCCTCGAAAGAAAGGAAGTTTTGAAGAGGATTCTATCAGAATCCTGAAGAGAACACGACCTGAATGTTCCATTGAATTTAAGATACGTTTTTGCTAAGTTAAATTTTTATAATTTGAGCTCGAATTTTTTATTGGAGGCATTTTTGCGCGTATGTTCTGGAGAATATTGCGTTATCATTTTGCCCAAATGTCTGTAATTTTCGAATTTTTTGCCAAAAATGGTCTGAAAAGATTGGGTTCGACTCCCCGATTAAGGAATCTAGGTCAAATTTGATTATGTCCGTCCGGCCGTTGCCACGATAACTTGAGAACGAAAAGAGCTAGCGACTTGAAATTTTCAGGGTGCGTAGCGCATCCCAATATGACGGACAGTCATTAATGGGCATAATCGGCCCAATGGTTTCCGAGTAATAATTTTGTTTTCTAATTCTAATCTAATTGAAACTTGGTGAGTAGTTGTAGAATATAAACCTTTTGTGAAATTTTGTGAGAATCGTATCACTAGAAAATTTAAAAAATATTTTATGTCACGATAACCTGAGAACAGAAAGAGATCGCGACTTGAAATTTTCAGGTTAGGTTGTGCATCTGAAAGTGACATTTGTATTTGTTTATTAGTATAATCGGCCTAACGGTTTTGGAGTTATACCCATCTGAAATTTGGTTGTTATTTCCTCAATATCTCGGAAAATTCACAACTGATTGAATTCAAATATGGTTATTAGTTGTAGAATACCAACGCAAAAATTCCTGGAAAATTCTGTGAGGATCGTATGAATAAAAAATTTTTCAGTAGTTGAATGAGTGACCGTTGCCTCGATAACTTCTGAACGAAAGGAGATAGGGTATGTTGCGTATCCGAATGGGTGAGTTGAGGTCGTTTACGGGCACAATCGGTCCAACGGTTCCCGAGTTACACCCACCTGTATTATTATTTCCTCGATAAATTGAAGCGTGGTAACTAGTTGTAGAATATCGATATAAAGACGTGTTTAAAATTTTGTAAGAACCATACCCCTAGAAAATTTCGTTTTTGACATATAACAATGTTGCCTGTATTTTATTTGAAATCCTGAAGCACTAATTGGATTATCCTTTACAACCTAAAGGTGCGGGACATAGACGTTCTATAGGAAAAATTTTGTTTTATTCTTTTGTAAATATCATGCTGAAGTCCAATTTCAACAAAAGTATTTGGGAAAAATTGATTTAAACTTTTCATTCGGTAATATCTTTCATTTACAGGAACTTTCCCATCTGCATGGACTTATTGTTACAGACACCAAGCAGTATACAAATTATATTCCTAGATACATCGAACAAATGGACAATATTGTAGCCGATACTTATAAGAGGACTAGAGGTGAGTTCCTGCATCGCACTAGAGATGGGACTTGATGATCAATGTTACGAATACACTGATGGTTGATGATTTTTCATCGAGTGTCGACAATTTTGAGCGTTTGTTTCAGAATGCTATAATTTCTTCTGTTTGGAGCTCTTGTTCCTCGGAACAGAGTGCTTATCAATTTGACCAAATGTCTGTAATTTTAGAATTATTTGATCAAAATGGTCTTAAGGGATTTGGTTCGACTCACTGCTCAAGAATCCGGGGTCAAAATCGATTCTGTCCGGCCGGTCCAGCCGGTCGTAGACACGATAACTCTCGAACTGAATGAGTTAGACCGTTTCAGTTTTCAGAGTAGGTTTGGGGGATAAATATCTCGGTTAAATTCGTTATTGGGTAAAATTATTCAAAATTTCAATAATAAATCGTATTTCACAGAATGCTATAATTATTCTGTCCATGAATTATTATATGCTCTGTGTTCATACTCATATCGTAGAATTATGAGGATTAGATGATATTATACTTTTTGGTGATATTTTAATGCCCGTGGATAATTCATATGATGATGGAAATATATACTTTGGTGAGTTAATCAGATTGGGTTCAGAATATCCCAGTAAAAACAAAACTCAAATATTGGGTAAGTTTCAATTGATATAATATAATTTTCAGAGTGGATTGAGGAATGAATTTCTTTGATAAGTTCGTGGTTTCGGATGAATACATTTTGACATTATTACATGTTTTTTTAATTTAATTTTTTGCGCGTATGTTCTGGGGAACATCGCGTTATCATTTTGCCCAAATGTCGAATTTTTTTACGAAAATGGTCTCAAACGATTCGGTTCGACTCCCCAATGAAGAATTCGAGGTCAAATTTGATTCTGTCCGGCCGGCCGTCAGGCCGTTGCCACGATAACTTGAGAACGGAAAGAGCTAGCAATTTGAAATTTTCAGGGTGGGTGGCGCATCTCAATACGGCGGACAAGTTCTTTAATGGGCATAATCGGCCCAATGGTTTCCGAGTAATCATTTTGTTTTCAACCAATATAGATCCGATCGAATTGAAACTGGGTCATAGATGTAGAATATAAACCTAAGCACGTTTATGAAATTTCATGAGAATCGTATTGCTAGAAAATTATTAAAAAATCATTAAAAAATATTTTTGTTGTCACGATAACCTGAGAACGAAAAGAGATAGCGGCTTGAAGATTTCAGGTTAGGTTGTGCATCTAAATGCGACATTCGAGTTTGTTTATAAGCATAATCGGCCAAACGGTTTTAGCAATCTGAAATTCGGTTGTTTTTTGTTCCTCATTAACTCAAAAAATACTAAACCGATCGAATTCAAACATGGTTATTAGTTGAAGAATGCCAACGCGAAAATTCTTGCAGAATTTCGTGAGAATGGTATTTGTAGAAAATTTTTAATAAATCATTGAAAAATGAAAAAAAAAATTCTATATATCAGTAACTATTCGTCTGAAATTGCTGAAAATTTGCAAGAGCCTTTAGAACCTAACTCTTCTGTCAAGTTTCAAGTTTTAACACGATCGGTTAAATATTGTTGGAGATTCGAGCAGCCTTGTGTGAGTTCAGTAGATGGGTGACCGTTGCCTCGATAACTTTCGAACGAAAGGAGATAGGACTTGCAATTTTCAGGGTAGGTTGCGTATCCGAATGGGAGAGTTGAGTTCGTTTTTGGGCATAATCGGTCAAACGGTTTCCGAGTTATACCCGGACCTGGAATATTATTTCCTTGATAACTCAAAAAATTAATATTCGATCGAATTGAAGCTTGGTAAGTAGTTGTAGAAAATCAACATAAAGACGTGTTTAAAATTTTGCAAGAGCCGTACCCCTAGAAAATTTGAAAAAAATGACGGAAAAAAAAATTTTAAGAACCGTATCCCTAGAAAATTTCAAAAAAAACACGAAAAAAAAATTGGTTCAAGCACTGACGTGAAGTCAGAAGCTTTTGCGCGTATGTTCTATTGTCCATTCTTCTGTATTGGACACCCTTAATCGAATTTACCATGGTAAATTATGCAAAAGCTTCTGACTTCACGTCAGTGCTTGAACCAATTTTTTTTTCAAACGGTTGTATAATATACTATTCCAAAACAACAGATCAGATTGAAACTACAGATCCGATGTGAATAGAATCAGGTACTATAATAAAATGAGTTACTGAATTCGCAGAGTTTCAGTCACATCCCACGAAGTTTAGCAAAATTTCCAAACCGAAAATAATATCCTTTGTTGTAGAATTTGCATATTTTCTTTCCAATAAGGATCACTGTATGAATTCGTGACAATTGAATTGAATCATCTCTCTCCATAATGAGCAAATAATTGTAATCATGGCCGCCAATATTGACTCAGCACTTGCTGCATTTCGCTCATCTTCAATTTCACCTGTGAGTCATTCTTTATCTACTCCAACTAATGATGTTTGAATTATTGGAAATAGTTCATATTTGTTTCTCATTTCTATTGTAAACATTGTTTACATACAATACTAGCGGACCGATACGCGTTTCGCTACGTATAAAGTGAAATAATAAAAAATTTTTATGGAACATCAAATTCATTTATTCAAACAAAAAAATATTTTATTGATTGCTAGCTATTTTAAAACTTAATCCAAAACATTTGGATAAATAATATTTTTTGTTTTTCCATTTTGAGCATGAATAAACAAACTGCTGGGGGTTTTTCATGTTCGACCGTTAATTGTCTGCTTAATGTTTGAATATTTTGAGTAATTTTAATGCAAAAATCCGTCCGATCGAACGGATATTCATTATAGATTTCGTAACTTAACGAAAAGATCCAAATCCCAATATACATTTACTGGAGTAACGCTCCTTTAAGTTTTTCATTGGGTAACAATGGAAAAAAATTAAGAGAAAGCTATTTCGGACGCTCCGAGATTCGAGCCCGCTGCCCCGCTAGGCTCGGAAGCTATAAATCCCAAATCCAACGCCTCAGCTCACTCGGCCACGTTGCCCACGTGAAACAACTCCAATTATGTACCAAATAAAGATTTTTAGTACTCGGATGATTTCCGTCTTTCGATTTTCAGAATGTCGTCAATCCTGTCAAGCGATCGATCGAAATCGGTTACTCGGCGGCTCTGATACATGAACTACAGGAAGCTTGGGATAGTATCCCTCAAGAAGAAATAGACCATCTTATTGCATCAATGTATTGGGGAGTGTATAGATAATCAGGGTGGACAAACACATTATTAACAAATTTATATAAAAAAATTGTAAACACTTCGTTTTTTTTCTTCAAATTTCAATCATTTACTCCTTTCTATACTATCTATGTTTTACCGAAAAAAAATTAATTTGAGAACTGAATTTTCACGAATTTCAAAAGGAATCCTAAGAATTGACAGTAATTCAATATTGGCTGTCAGTTTAGAAATTCTATGATAACAAGAAGTGAGAAGTGACAAGCCCTGTGGACAGAAGCTTTCTGGCGCTCTAGTTCAAACAGACAAATTATATCTCCGTATTGGTTTCTCAGAGTTGGGAATTATATCAATGTATTCATATGATAGAACTGCATCATAAAGGAAATTCAATTCAAATAATAGTTTATTTATCAAGATTAAATGAGCAATCTGAGAATGAGAACTGCACCATGGAAGACATCAAATTAAAATAGCTGAAATGAATTTGACTCTCTCTTATAGAACAGGATGGAATGTACGAGTATGAACACAGATCATATAATAAAGCTTAGATAGAATAATTATAGCATTCTGTGAAAACATAGAAGTAGGATTAATTATTGAAATTTAGAAAAATCATATCTCCGAAAGTATTAGCTTGTTGGAGTTGAAAATGATATCCATGGATTTAAATGGTGAAACTGCATCTTAAATAAAATTGAATTTGAAATTTGTTGATTAAAACAAAATTTTTTTTTTCGTTACTCCGGAATCATATGGCCTATTTTGCCGAATAACGAACTTAACCGAGATATTTATCTGCCTAGCCTACTCTGAAAATTTCAACTGCCTAGCTCATTCCGTTCGAGAGTTATTGTAGAAAATTTTTTTAAATTTTGAAATTTTTTTTTTACACTTTGCGGTAACCTGGTCAATACAAAACTTCACATGCGTATAAAGGTCATGATTCTACAATTTGATGCTAAATTTCAGTTAGATCAAGTGATCGGTTTCGGAAATATTCATAAAAAATGTATTTACTAAAATCGGCCATAACTCCGAAACCGCTCGATGGATTTTACCCATTAATGAACTTGCCCGAGATATTTACGCTCCAAACCCACCTTGAAAATTTGAATCCTCTAACTCCTTTCGTTCGAGAGTTATCGTGCCTTCGGCCGGCTGGCCGGACCGACCGGACAGAATCGATTTCGACCTCGGATTCTTGATCATTGAGTCGAACCAAATCGTTTAAGACCATTTTCATAGAAAAATTCGAAAATCACAGACATTTGGGCAAATTGGGCACTCAGTTCCGAGGAACTAGAGCGCCAAAAATCCAAAACCAACTGCGAAGTAACAAACATTTATAAAGACCCTGTATCAATCTCAAGAGCAATCCACTACCCTCACGGGTTAGAAAACAGGCTTTAATTAACGAACAGTCAAGGGAATATTTCAGGATATTCGCCAATTTTTTATCCACGTGGAGTAAATTCTATATCTACAGTTCCGATTCGTGTGTGTAGTCTCGTACGTGTTTGTTCCGTAAACAATGATTAAGTAGAACAACGAGAAATGCCTAAAACTAATTGGACTATATGCTGAAGCCACAATTATGTCAACATCAAAACAGGGCGATGAAACTTAATGCTCAAGGAGATATCTCCAATGAAATGGATGTTGATTATGTATCTACTATAGGAACATGTTGCCACAAGATTTTGATTGCTCTTGAATGACGAATCAATGAGATTATATGTGGATTGCCAATTCAATTTTGGCTTGTTTGTTCTCCTGAACAGAGTGCTCACCAATTTTCCGAAATGTATACACATAGACATGACATTTCTAATTTTATCAACTCAAACTGCATCGGATATCCTCTGCAACTACTTCGGATATCCTCCAATAAGAGGTGTTATTTTGATATTCAAAGAAAAATGCCATTTTTCAATACAAATGATCGGATGTTTATTTCATTATAAAGAAGAAGCTATGCCGTTAATAGTGGAAAATAACATCAGGCAAATGACCACCACGAACACGCTTACAGGACCATATCCTTTTAATGAAATTTTCCATAACCAAATCGCAAAGTGGCTGCCCTATGTCCTCGATAGCCTCACGAATTCCATCTTTGAGGTCTTGAATCGACGCTGGGCTATTGGCGTAGACCTTCTCTTTCACGTGGCCCCAAAGGAAGAAGTCGCAAGGTGTTAAATCACAAGATCTCGCTGGCCAATTGTGATCGCCTCTTAGAGAGATAACACGGTCCGGAAACTTTTCCCGCAAAAGATCAATGGTTTCGTTGCTTGTGTGGCACGTAGCGCCGTCTTGTTGCAAGTAAACGTTGTCCAGATCAATACCATCCAATTCCGGCCATTAAACATCATTTATCATCTCTCGATAGCGCAATCCATTCACCGTAACTGTTGCTCCAGCCTCATTTTCGAAAATCACACATCACAAAATTCTCTACAAAAAATGTACCAATAATTTTTTTCCCAAAAGCCACCACTTTGGAGATATAACGCTTTGAAAAGTTGTATCAGTCGTAATCCCCTTATTTTGCACACGTTTCCACGCCACCTGTGAGGTAGTGTACTTAGCGCGTTTTTTTTAACGTGGTTTCCCCAGTAGGCCTATTCCACGGGTCTGCTGAGATTTTGTATGTTTTAAAACTATTGGAAAATAATATTGTACATAATAGTTGGTAAAAATAACGGCGGTGTAATAAAAATAAAATAGTTAAAATAAAAAGCTACTCGTCTGATTCATAATTTTCTAAGATTACTGTTTCTTCTTCTTCTTGTTCTTCTTCTCGTTCTTCTTCCTGTTCGTCCTCTTGTTCTTCTTCTTCTTCTTCTTCTTCTTCCATTTCACAAGTAAACTGTCCCGATAGCGATTCCTGATCGGTATCAAATGAATCTTCGAGAGTTGGTGACTCAATATTCGAGCATGATCGGCCTTGACAGTGTGTGCATGCCAGGGAACAAAACAGTCCAACTTTTTTGCAACCACATTTTGCACTACATCCTTTTTTGCAGTTGCAAAATATTGTGTTGAGAAGTTTCTCAGGTGCTGGTGGAAGTAAAGTTTGAACTGGCTCTAGTGTATTGTCGACCAACTTCCAACCTCAGCCTTTAGGGTCCAGCTGATTACCAAGCCACACTTGAACTTGATAATATACCCGCAACAGATGTTGGTGAGCAGCTACTGAGGTTGGAGGAAGAGAAGCTAAGTTGACTTGTTTTTTGTTACGCGTATTTTTAACGAAAGATGCGTATCGCAACTTATCTAAACAAGTCGTTTTTTTAGGAGCTCCGTACATAGCAAGAAGAAATTGAACTCCATTGGTGATTACGTGTTGTTGAGTTAAATTACAATTTTTAAAAACTTCAGCACATTGTAGTAAATCTTTTTTGGCGCTCTAGTTCCTCGGAACTGAGTGCTTATCAATTTGCCCAAATGTCTGTAATTTTCGAATATTTCGATGAAAATGGTCTTTAACGATTTGGTTCGACTCACTGATCAAGAATCCGTGGTCGAAATTCATTCCGGCCGTAGGCACGATAACTCTCGAACGGAATGAGCTAGAGAGTTGAAATTTTCAGAGTGGGTTTGGGGGATAAATATCTCGGCTAAGTTCGTTATTGGGCAAAATCGGACAAATGGTTTCGGAGTAACAAAAAAAAATTTTTTTTTTCACAAAACAAATTCCAAATTTAATTTTTTTTAATAAGCAGTTTTATCATAAGAATCCATTCATATCATTTTTAACTCTAACAAGCTAATACTTTCGGAGATATGATTTTTCAAAATTTCAATGTAAATCGTATTTCTACGTTTTCACAGAATGATACAATTATTATGTGGGTATTCTATGAATTGTTATAATGTCAACTTATTCTCTTGAGACATGACGTTGTTTCATTCGAGCAATCGTATAAATATGAGAATGATAATATAATATCATACTTTTTGTTGGTTGATATTTTCATGCCGATGGTCAATTCATATGATGATGGGAATGGTAATGGTAAGTTAATAATATTGAGTTCAGAATATCTCCACTAAAAACAAAACTGGAATATTGTAGATTTGAGGAAAGATATATATTATCGTTCATCATATAATTGTGGAATGAATATCTCGGATGAGTTCGTTGTTGGGTAGAATTCGTCTATTGGTTTTGGATTGATAATTTTTGGCACTCTTGTTGAATTTAAATTCTTCTATGATGTTTGAACTCAATTTCTGCTAAGATGAAGTTCTAAATTTCAATAATGAATCGTACTTCTATGTTTTCACTGAATGCTATAATTATTCTATCTAAGCTTTATTATATGATCTGTGTACTCGTACATTTCATCCTGTTTTATATGAGAGAGTCAAATTCATTTCAGCTATTTTAATTTGGTTTCTTCCATGGTGCAGTTCTCATTCTCAGATTGCTCATTTAATCTAGATAAATGAACTATTATTTGAATTGAATTTCCTTTATGATGCAGTTCTATCATAAGAACAAATTGATATAATTCTCAATTCTGAGATTCAATACTTTCGGAGATATAATTTGTCTGTTTGAACTAGAGCGCCAGAAAGCTCCTGTCCACAGGGCTTGAACCAATTATTTCAAACATTTTGAAAACCGTAGTTTTTCCTCTCCTGTAAAAAGAAGATGTCCTATCGCAGCCAGTTATTGCGTGTAGAAATAATATATGATCCTGACATTTAGGAAAAGTAAGACAATTAAATGAAAGACAGATGTTGTCCCAAGGTTATACTGACGTACAAATTTACGAACAAGGTTTCATTATACCTAAGATTCTCATAGTTTAACTTATATTTTACATAGGCAAGTTACAATCACTAATAGCAAACTTATTTTGGTTCTATAACACCTTTAGTGACGTTCATATGTGGCGTACGTGTGCAAAATAAGGGGATTACGACTGATCCAACTTTTCAAAGCGTTATATCTCCAAAATGGTGGCTTTTGGGAAAAAAATTATTGGTACATTTTTTGTAGAGAATTTCGTGATCTACAATTTTGTACTGGGGTAATTTTGCGTTTTTTTGACCTTTGACCCCGTGCCAAATTTTTAGCACACCTCGAAACGATGAGGACTTTTGAGGTTTTCTTTATAATGATATTTAGAACAACTATGCCAATTTTCAGCTTGTTGCGAATTTATGTAACCTTCCTCCTTATTTTAGGCTTAAATTGACCGGACTATAACATGGATGGTACTCGTATAAGATTAAGTTGTGCGGATAATATTTATTTGAAACGAACAATACGGCCTCAAATCAGGATTAGATAAAGTCCTTCTTCTGATTATATACGTGGCAGATGAAGTAATGTTTATTCGTAGAAGAAAATAATGATATGTTCATGAAAGCAAGAATTTATGACCTTGTTCATTTTATGTTCTAGTTTACGTGTTCGTCGGTGAGCATATCGCCCTAATCGACTTTGTGAAATGCCTCCAAAGGAGAGGATTGCTAGACTCCGGAGATTATGTTATTATCTCGGTCGACGATGAGATATACGACCCCAATAGACGCATCAATATCGTGAGGCGAGGTGAGTATGGTGAAATTCTGGAAATGTTTGATACCAGGTCATTGAACAATAAGTAACACTTAAGAATTTCGACCTACAGGGAGTATGGTAGGGGTTAGAGCTGTGCCGAGCACTGAAGAAAAGTGCTTCAAGCCCTAAGCACTAAGCACTCAATAAAAATGATCACGAGCCTCGAGCACAAAGCACCGCGTTTTCACAAAAGGCTTGCGATTACTAAGCACTTTATAAAAGTAATTCGATTTTTAGAGCACTAAGCACTCAGCACTTTTAGAAATGTGTTGGAAATGAGGATATTTACTCCGAATGGTTATATAATAATAATAATAATAATAATAAGGTCTTTATTTCACAAGAAATCTCAAGGGAGAAAAGTAGGACATTCACGTGCGCGAATGATTGTCACCGTCTAATTCACTTTCATCAGAGTTAATCAAATTCATTTTTTATTATATTTGTCGGTATTCACTGAAATGATTAATCTTTTTTTGACTCAGCTGTCATCAACTTGAGATATAAACACGCGGTTGCTAGTTAACCGGGAGATAAAGTAAAGTACCCGCATGCGCACATTTGCCATCTCACCGGGAGAGAATCGGGTACTTTTGTCCCGTGTGACAGGGACTAAACATGAACTTTTCATCCCGGAGGAGAAAAAAATGCTTTTTCAAATTTTTCAAAATGTCTAAAATATAATCGGCATAAACCGGATAACATTATTTTCTATTGTGAATGTATTAATAAGCAATTTACCATTGAAAATTTGAATATAAATATATCGGATGAATCTGTGAATTCACACGACAATTTTCTAAAATAATTCACTTATTTCTTCTTGATATACGATCCACCTAATAATGCTTTGATACTGAATAATTTTCAGGAGTTGGTAATATTGACATATCCACTTCCCATTCCATGAATCAATAACCAACAACTGATAAATTACAAGATTTACAAGTTCCGTTCATGCCTCAATATATCTCTCTGGTACACATTACTCCTCCGACCTCCGCGCGTCAGCGTCTATTCGTGTTACGACATGATTTCGGAAAGGCTTAGTGCTTAGTAATCCTCGGAAGTGCTCGGGAGCACTTAAGGGATTACTAAGCACTAAGCCTTTTCATGAAGTGCTCGAATTACTAAGCACTAAGCACTGGTTTTAAAAAATGCTCGGGAGCACAGTACTCGGGAGCACAAAAAGGCTTCAAGCACTATGCACAATGCAGCACAATGCTTTGGCCCAGCTCTGGTAGGGGTACGGACGAAATTTGGCTTCAGAAAGTTTCTCGAGTAGGGTTCCCTAACAATTGATATAAATCAATAATTCTTGTACGAAGAATTATTAAGGAAAATCCTCGCACCCGTTTATTTTTAATTTCAAAAGCAATTTATCCTGTGCTTCTTTGATATGATATTTCTCACCCCCTAAACCCGCTCACCCCACTACTTTATTTTTTCAAATAGGACTATATAGATTGTGATACATCAAATGGAAGGTATCTAATTTGATTACCTACTCAACGGTGCGAATGAAAGGAAAATTGGTTGTGTCGTTTTTAGCGCTCTAGTTCCTCGGAACTGAGTGCTTATCAATTTGCCCAAATGTCTGTAATATTCGAATTTTTGGCTGAAAATGGTCTTAAACGATTTGGTTCGAGTCACTGATCAAGAATCCAAGGTCGAAATCGATTGTGTCCGGCCGGTCAGGCCGGTCCGACCGGCCATAGACACGATAACTCTCGAACGAAAGGAGTTAGAGCACTGAAATTTGCAAGGTAGGTTTGAAGCGTAAATATCTCGGACAATTTCGTTAATGGGCGAAATCCATAAAGCGATTTAGCATCAAATTGTAGAATCATGATCTTCATACGCATGTGAAGTTTTGTATTGACCACGTGTAAAAAAAAATTTTTGAAAATAAAAAAAAAATTTTTCTACAATAATTATTGACGAGTTACAATACTTTTTTGGCACGCTGTATATTGTTGGAGATCCGAGCAACCTTGGGTGAGTTCAGATGCTAGATGGCTGACCGTTGTCTCGATAACTTTCGAACGAAAATAGATAGGGACTTGCACTTTTCAGGGTAGGTTAGGTTAGGTTAGGTTAGGCATCCGAATGGCAGAGTTGAGTTTGTTGTTGGACATTATCGGCCCAACGGTTTCGGAGCTATACACATCTGGTTTATTATTTTCTCGATTTCTCGAAAACACAAACTCGATCGAATTGAAACTTGGTTTAGTTATAGAATATCGACATAAAGACGGGTGTGAAATTTTGTGAGGCTCGTACCACTAGCTAATTCCAAAATATTACGAAAACATGTTATGTATCTCACGATAACTTGAGAGAGGAAAAAGATAGCAATTTTCAAGGTAGGTTGCGCATCCAAATGTGACTTTTATGTTCGTTGATTAGTATAATCGGCCTAATGGTTTTACCAAGGACGTCGAGTCTGCAAATTGCTATCCGAGGCGAGGTCGACAATATACAGTTTTCGCCGAGGTGCATATTACATTTTTTCGTCGACCTCTACATACTTTTATGAATTTTCGACTTCTTAAATTATTTCACAACAGCAAATGACAGTTATTGCTATAGTCGCTTGTTTGTATTGAACAGTATCATGCCGTATCCATAGCAACCACAGCGGACGAAAAGTGTTTGCGGACGAAAACGTTATTTTGCGACCGAAAAGTATTTGTCTTGAAAAATCGTCGATTTCTCAGTCGGAAATTCGTACGTAAAATGTCATTCTTCAGAAAGGCAGACGAGAAAAGATATTTTCTCTACTTCAGTATCGTAATGAGTTCATTACAACACTGAAGGCCGTGCTGTAATGAACTCATTCCCGCATTGTTTCTAGTTATAATTTTCGTTTAGTGGTAGTCAGCACTGACATTCGATCCTATCAAATTTCAACACGTCAATTGTTAATGTAATATAATCTGGATATAGTAAAATAATTGTTGAGAAGAAAAGTATTATTTTCATCAAAAAATAAGTTACTAGAAATTTCTTTCTTACTAATTGCGAATCATTCATGCTATTAGAAAACTGTTTTAAATCTGATCTCTATGCCCTACATACGATTCAAATTCAAATTCCGTGATCTGTCAATTTTCGTAACAGTCACACCAACTGCCAAGAAACAATACAAAAGTCACTAGGAAGTATAATCCGAATTTTTCATTAAATTTCAACAGTATTTTATAAAATTTGACTGAAATAGAGAAAAAAACATTGAATTAAGACCTCACAGAAAGACTCCTCTAAACACCATTTGGGAAGTGTTGCAGAATAAATGTTCATAATTTCATTACTATCTACTTAACCAATATTATTTGTTTTTTTTTTTTTTTTTTTTTTTTTTGCTGTATGATTGTGTTTCTCCAATTGTTTATCATTCTATCATGTATCAATCCATATTCTTTATCATTTGTTATACAAACAGGCTGAAGGACTTCGGTCGATGGCCTTTTGGAATGTTTTTCCAATAAAGTACTGTTATTATTATTATTATTAAACATTGAATGATGAATGTTTATCCCAGCCCAGATTACTTACTACTACTAGTAACAGACACGGATCTTCAAATCATAGCATAGAAAATCATGATTGTGAAATAAGGAATCCACGTATTAAATTGGCGCCCTTTATGATCACTTTTTCGATCTCCGGAATCCGATAATCAGACATAGGCGTTCCCATATATTTTTTGGTGGCTGTATCATGAATTATTTAGGGGAATATTTATTTCGAGCTGCTCGTATTTGAACGATAGTTGGGGAAAAACACGAGATGAATAAAATCTTTTCACGAATAAGGTTCACTACATGAAAAGACTCTCTTGATAACCTAAGTTCCGGCACGAGGAACGTGATGCTCATAATATACACTGCTATTCATAAGTTTCCCGCTCTACAATGTGCGAGTACATGGTATTAACATTTAGGGCCGATTTATTCAACCTCTCAGTTAAGTATTCGTTAACTACGTGCTCGTTAAATTTACTGACCCCCTTTAAAGTAATAAAATCTATTCATGTTTCACAGATGTTTCATATATTTGCAGATCACTTCGTATAACTGAGAGGTGAATAAACATTTACAGAATACTCAGGGCCGTCGCTACCGGGGGGGGAGGGAGGGGAGCCTCCCCCCCCGGATCATATCTCAAAGGGCGCCAAATTGACCGCGGATATTTGAAAAACTATAGCAAAATGACATAATGAAAATAGATTTTTTTGAACTACTACTTGCATAAGATGATTATTATTATACATAAGTGTAGTGACTGTATCGAATGATTGCCTACCCTACCATTTACTCAATTTATTTGTACAAGACCGACAGCATTGTAGAAAGCTTTGTTGCTGCTAGAGACTAGATGGCAGGAGTGGGGAATTCCAAGCCTTCCCCGGCTATACATAAAAATCGTTCAATAGAAAGAAACTAACCTTCTTCTTCTTATATACATTATTCGTGAATAGTGAATATGAATATTGATTGAAATTTAAAATCGAAAACCGAATATTGATATGGGTCCTTGTCAAAATAAGTTCAAACCGTCTGGAGCGGAATTCAGAAGGACAGCCCAGAAAAGAAAAATTGAAACGGGAAAAGGCGCAAATGTCATGAATACATGGCGAGTTGTTCAAGCACTGACGCGAAGTCAGGAGCTTTTGGCGCATGTTCTATTGTCCATTCTCCTTAATCGAATATACCGATTAAGAACCATTTTTTTTTAATTTCTACGGTTCCCACTAAATTTTACACACGTCTTTATGTCGATATTCCGCAACTAGTACAAGCTTCAATTCAATCAGGTCAAAATTTTTTGAGTTATCGAGGAAATAATATTCCAGGTGGTTATAACTCCGAAACCGTTGGGCCGATTATGCCCAAAAACGAACTCTACTCTCCCATTCGGATGCGTGACCTACCCTGAAAATTGCAAGTGCTTATCTCCTTTCGTTCCAAAGTTATCGAGTCAGTTAACAGTCAGCCATCCATCTACTGAACTCAAACAAGGCTGCTCGAATATCCAACAATATCTATCTGATCGTGTTCAAACTTGGAACTTGGCAGTACAGTTAGTTCTGAAGGCTCTGGCAAAATTTCAGCGATATCGAACGAATAGTTTAGGACATATAGAACTTTTTTAAATGATTTTTTTTTAAATTACTAGTGATACGATCCTCACGAAATTTCGCAAGATTTCGCGTTGGTATTCTACAACTAATAACCACGTTTGAATTGGATCGGTTTTGTATTTTTCGAGTTATTGAGGAAATAACAACCAAATTTCAGATAGGTATACCTATGAACAAACTAGCATTAAGATGCACAACCTACCCTGAAAATTTCAAGGCGCTATATCTTTACGTTTTCTAGTTATCGTGGCAACGGCCGGCCGGTCGGACAGAATCAAATTTGACCTCGAATTCTTCATTAGAGAGTTGAACTAAATGGTTTGCGACAATTTTCGGCAAAAAATCGAAAATTACAGACATTTGGGCAAAATGATAACGTGTGATGTTACCTAGAACATGCGTTCTAAAAAGAGGACTGTATTTTCGAATAGAGCGAAAAGTTTTGGCCATTGCTGACACATAGTTTTTAAGGGAAGTAGCACCTTGTGAACCTTTATTTAACAACTGCACCTACAGGTTGATTTTCAGTGTCTATAAAATAACATTTTTTTTTTTCGTGATATTTCGGTAAAATATTCGATTGAGTGACATCGAAGATTTAATTTTCTATATGCAAACTATAAAAATTTTCAGGGTGATGAGTACAAAAACATTGCTTAAATTCAGGAATTACAAAAAACTCATTCAATATTCCAAATAGCAGATATTTTCGAAGAATTGTTGGAACATTCCACTCTAGATAGCAGGGTAACGTGAAATTATTGTTATATCATTTTTCGAAAGTTTTCTTTTTCATATCTATAAAATCTTCAGATTATTCTTATCATCTCGAAAGCTTGGTATATATATTTATTTTTGTCAAATATAATTATTTTTTGGCCCTGGATATGTTGAGAGATGCAAACAATTTTTTTCACTCAAAAACACAAATTCAGAACGCGGTATTCTTTGTAAAATAATTTTCATTGATAGTTATATTAATTTATAATTCATTCTTTATTAAGAAACTATGTAGTATTTATCAATATATGTACACTTCATCCATATGTGTGTTTTTCGATTTTTGTCTATTTTTCCAAATTAGGGGCGCCAAAAGACGTTTCTCCCCCCCTCGGAATAGCTCTTCGCTACGGCCCTGAGAATACTCTCCTTTCGGTAAGGCTACTTGACAGTTTACAGATAGGTGAATATATCGGCCCTTAAACTAATCGGTTTAAAATTTGGCATACTGAAATAGGATCAAAAATACATTCTCCTGACGAAAAAACCATATTAAACGAATAGTCTAAGAGCCAGTCGCCGGCAGACAACACATATTTCAGGAAAGCCTGAAATATCCGCAGTTAGTCTATTGTACTTATCTTTTTGCGCAAACGCCGGTCGGCCGGCCTTTGCCACGATAAATTTCGCACGGAAAGAGATAGCGACTTGAAACTTTCAGGGTAGGTTGCAAATACAAATGTGACGGACAAGTTCGACCTGAGGGTTGTTGCCACCCTCAGGTATTTTTTCCAGAACAATGTTGTCATAGGAATTCTTCCTCCCTAATACAGAACTTGAAAATTATTTTTAGATTCTTCAAAACTAAAAGGTTCTTGAGTTTTAGCGGTTCAACTGTCTGTTCAACATCACCTTTTGACGGACGTTCAATTATTACATTGTTTCGTGAATAATGAACTGATTTTGAAAATTTTAACTTGGTTGTGTACAGAACATAAATGACTTTCCAACTAACCTGTTGATCTGTTTTTTTAAAATCCGCGAAAATTCTGCGTTTCTGAGTTCTTGGGAGGGGGTCAAATATTCGTTGGGACACCCTGTATAATAATAAGTACGACATGGAAAGGTTGATTTCATTATACAGGGTGAGTCTTTGACCACTGCATTAATTTTAACCAAAGATTCCACTCATCAAATGAAACACTTTTTTCATTGAACATTTTTCCAAATTCAGCTCAGGAAAAAAGATACAGGCTGTTGAAATTTTGAAAAAAAATCAGTTTCTATTTTGTAGCTTTGCCATCCTTTTTTCGAATAAAATGAATATTGGTGTAAAGTTTCCTATAACTATGATACATATTTTCCAAATATTATTTATTTTCTACTTCTACTGGTTTTCTAGTTATTGACTCGTGGATTAATAAAACTAAACGAAATTAGCAAAAAGAAAGCATATAAAGTTCTTCTTGAGTAATTTCAAGAATATTCCATCGTTTTAGAACATTATATTATTCTTCATCATTTCTCCTTAAACGCACCGTTTTCGAGATATTCTTCATTGAATGTTTTAAAATGGAAAACTCCAGAAATTTCACTACTTTTATGGATCCGTCCCTGAGCGTTGGAATCCCGAATCAAGCTGTAAACCACGTTACCATGCCTTATTCTCGTCCGCCAACAATGTCATAGATAATTTATATGCGGGAGTGTATTAGCACATTGTGAAATCTTTAAACGCTTGTAACTTTTTACCTGAGCCGAAACTGGAAAAATGGTAAATGAAAAAAGTGTTTCATTTGATGAGAGAAATCTTTGGTTAAAATTAATGCAGTGGTCAAAGACTCACCCTGTATAGGGTAACTCCATAAAATCTTCGTCATCAGGAATATATTATCAAAAGCATTCGCTATAAAATCTTGTATGTTTCGAGCACTTTCGATTTTTTTGGGAGATATTCCATTTTCTGTCGCTTGATGAACATCACAAGTTTAATATATCTGCTAATATCAATATTACTTTTCACCTTTAAAGTTACGTTCAGCATAAACCATTTTAGCCATAAACTTGCATAGAAATTTTATGGAAACTAGATACACAGTCCTAAGATTGAATATTTGAAACATATACTGACTGACAAAGAAACTGCAACGCCCAGAAAGAGCTGTTTAAATTTTTTTTTTGTAAAACATAGATAGTATGGCCAGGAGTAAATGATTGAAATTTGAAGAAAAAAAACGAAGGGTTTACAATTTTTTTTAAATAAATTTGTTAATAATGTGTTTGTCCACCGTTATCTATACACTCCCCAACACGTCTTGGCATTGATGCAATAAGATGGTCTATTTCTTCTTGAGGGATACTATCCCAAGCTACCTGTAGTTCATGAATGAGAGCCGCCAAAGTACGTGGGGGCTGGGGTAAATTTCCAAGCCTTCTACCCATGATGTGCCAAACATGCTCTATGGGCGAAAGATCGGGGGATCTGGGCGGCCATGGCAAAGGATTCGCATGGGTTGCTTCAAAAAAGTTTAAACTAACTCTGGCAACATGAGATCGAGCATTATCTTGCTGACATATTGGATTCTCGAGCCGGTTAAGGCAAGGGAAAACATATGGCTCCACTATTTCTTGAAGGTAACGCAGCGCTTTCATGTTTCCTCGAATGAAGACTATAGGTGACGTACTTGCATGTGCAATGGCACCCCATACCATATCGCCTACTGTCCAGTGTACATTACGCTCAATATCAAACTGTGGTTCAAGTCTTTCTCCTCGACGTCGTCTAACCCTTCTTCGGCCTTCATGTGCACCCAAGGAGAATCGAGATTCATCAGAAAAAACGACCTGATGCAATTCTGCATTCCAATGTTGACGTTCTCTGCGCCACTGTAATTGTTGCCGGCTATGCTCAACCGTCAGAGGTAACACAAGATGGGGTCGATAATGCTGCAGTCCTAAAGACCTTTTCAGGCGGTAAACCGTTCGGACAGTTACAGGATGGCCTTGATTGCCAAAGATCGAGTTGTCGCAAATCGGTCTCTAATAGCCATAAGTCTTAGACGTCGATTTTGAACTTCATTTCTGCCCCTTCGACGTCCGGTGCTTACAGTTCTTCGATTTTGGGCATTATCAAACCATGCTTGACAACATCTAATAACAGTAGTTGGATTTCTCTTCGTACGGTTAGTGATTTCTCGAAATGACAACACCCGCCTCCCGTAGACCAATATTTCGACCTCTTTCAAACTCACTCAGCTGGCGATATTTTCCGCGTACACGTGCTCTAGGCATTTTAACAACAACTAAACATTGACTTTGGATCTCCTCGAACAGCTGGTTTGTTGTAAAATTTAAAAAAATTGCAAAAAACGACTACAATATGTAAGTAACAAAAAGTGTATACATGAAAAAACCTGATTTTTTTCTCCAAATTTTAATCATTTACTCCTTGCTATACTATCAATTTTTTACCAAAAAAAAATTAAAATTTAAACAGCTCCTTCTGGGTATTGCAGTTTCTTTGTCAGTTAGTATATTTCAGTGAATTTGTGGCATTATTCAGATCGTTTGTGACTAGCTTTTTCGTGTGGTTGCCATGACACTATGCATTAATAGGATAGAAATTAAGCGTTAAAAGGGACCATTGATATATGATTTTGGGAACATTGAACATTGTCATTATTGCGAGCTCGACGGAAAAAATATTTTCTCTCACGAATGTTACGCTTTTATAAGTATACCTACAACGTATCTAATGCTGAAATTGGATCAAGTTCATCGTTGATTTTTTGTACGACTTTTAAACAGGCAATTTTGTCTACAGCCCGCATCATCAAAGAACCATTCAGATCCTAATACTTGTTGATTTTTTATGTAAATTACCCCTCATTTGAATGCAGGATGGAAACTCAATTTTTGTTCCATGTGCCTGAGTTATCCTAGCCTTAGGCTGTTTCTTGTTTCATAAGTTATTTCTGATAAAATTTCGCAGTAAATGCTAAATTGCTATATGTTAATTTTCTTAAACAGATTACCTGGACCCATTCCTTAATGAGACATGGGGGAATGGTACAGATTTCTTGGGCTTCAGATCTGTCCTGAAGCTCACTCCTTCGCATCCAAGGAATCCAAAATACAGGTGAGTTTCTAGGCAATTATATACAGGGTGAGTCTTTGACCACTGCATTAATTTAAACCAAAGATTCCACTCATAAAATGAAACAGTTTTTTCATTTAACATTTTTCCAAATTCAGCTCAGGTAAAAAGATACAGGCTGTTGAAATTTTGAAAAAAAATCAGTTTTTATTTTGTAGCTTTGACATCCTTTTTTCGAATGAAATGAATGTTGGCGTAAAGTTTCCTATAACTATGATACATATTTTCCAAAAATTAGTTATTTTCTACTTCTACTGGTTTTCTAGTTATGGACTCGTGGATTCATAAAACTAAACGAAATTAGCATAAAGAAAGCATATAAAGTTCTTCTTGAGTAATTTCAAGAATATTCCATCGTTTTAGAACATTATATTATTCTTCATCATTTCTCATTAAACGCACCGTTTTCGAGATATTCTTCATTGAATGTTTTAAAATGGAAAACTCCAGAAATTTCACTACTTTTATGGATCCGTCCCTGAGCGTTGGAATCCCGAATCAAGCTGTAAACCACGTTACCATGCCTTATTCTCGTCTGCGAACAATGTCATAGATAATTTATATGCGGGAGTGTATTAGCACATTGTGAAATCTTTAAACGCTTGTAACTTTTTACCTGAGCCGAATCTGGAAAGATGGTAAATGAAAAAAGTGTTTCATTTGATGAGAGGAATCTTTGGTTAAAATTAATGCAGTGGTCAAAGACTCACCCTGTATATAGGGTAACTCCATAAAATCTTTCGATAGGAATAACTTATGAATGACGTTTATCGAAATGAAATTTCTTCGAGATTTGTCTTCAGCAAGGTCTCCCATTCTAATAACGAACAGATTGACACTTGAAGAATGCTACCAAATTGTGAAAATTTATTTTCAAAATCAGGATTCAGAACGCGAAGCTCATAGGACTCTTCGATCATTTTATGTTGGAAATAATAGTTTTTGCTTCCGAAAATGCAGAAATTGGACATCGACAACCTATGGTTTCAACATGAAGGTGCTACGTCTCACACAACCAACGAAACTACCGATTAATTGAAGGGACATATTAGAGAAAACATTATTCCAAGAAATGGTCCTGTCTAGGGCTCAGAATTATATTCGAATATTTGACTATTCTAGATTCGAATATTGAGTTAGAAAAAAATCTCATAATTTGTGTCAGGCAAAAAATTCAACTATTCGAATATAAGACTGCTCGGCTATTTGGCTATTCTAATATTTGACAATTCGAATATTTGACTATTCGATTATTCGACTATTCGATTATTCGAATATTCGACCATTCTATTATTCGAATATGCGCCTATTCGAATAAAATACAAAACTACTTTTCGAATATTTTTAATTTGAAAATTCTGAGCCCTTATAGCCTGCAAGAACGTGTGATTTAACGCCCCTCGATCATTTCTTTTTGGGTATGTTAAATCAACAACTCTGGTGGCATTGAAGAATAATATTGAAGAAATAAGGCCACAATCATTACCAAAAGACGGCAGAAATTTGACTGTTCGGATAGGCTTCGTAACTATTTCTCGTGGTGACATTGAATTTACTTAAAAAAATTAAACATTTTGGACTCCCTGTATAATCTTCATTGAAAATCTACTGAACATATCACAATCATCATTAATACCTATAGTATTATTTGTTTGTTTCAGATATTTGTGTGAGAGAATAAAAGCTACGTCAATCAAATCACCTTTTTGCGTGCCTTACCATCCAAAAATTTTCGACAGTATTTCTGTAAGTATACCCCTCATACAGTGTATTTTCAAATTGAAAGAAGACGTTTGGGTGAATTAATTTTTTGCGTGATTTATACAGGGTGTCCCAAAAATACCACGCAGAAGTGACCCTGGAGATAGATTGGCATTAGGTCTATCAGAGAGCATCAACATGACCTCAGTAAAAGTCCTCTGGTTTTCGAGATATCACCACTGTTGCGTCCCATGACTTCACATGTTGGGAAGCGCTCATTTGTATTTCTAAACAAAGCAGCTCGCTTGTAAAACTTAAATGTTTTGGGTTAACTGGTTTATTTTTGCATGGGTGGTCTCACCCTTGAAATTAATATTTTCCACGAAAAGATAATTGCAAGTAAAATATCTTGTAATAATTCAACCCTTGTAGAAGTATTTATGACCTATTTCCTGTGAAATATTGATAAAATGCATACAACAACTAACACATTGCCAGAGCTGTGAGTCCTTTGTCTAGATTCTAACCCATACAAAAATCTAGAATTTTCCGATTAGATCGCGCCACGGCTTTGGCTATTCACTAAATCGAGGGCGTAGATTCCGAATCTGTAATTAGTTTTTCCGTATCTCGATTAATTTTGGTAATATGGCGAAAAATCCGACTGATTAGTCCATTTTCCGGAGGTAGAGCCAGAAATTGCACCATTGCTCCGAAACTAATCGAGATACGGAAAATCTAATTACAGATTCGTGATCTGCGTGCCCGATTTAGTGAATAACCAAAGCCGCGTCGACCTAATCGGAAAATTGTAGATTTTTGTATGTGTTGGATACTAGAGAAAACTTTTTGGCGTTTGACGGATTCGATCATTACCTAATATTTTCCGAACGGATAGAGATACAGAAAAAATAGATACATAAATCTAAACGTCGTCCACCGACCAATAATCGGGAAAAATTTGGTATTTGAGATATGAAAATCATAGATTTGGGACGGGAAAGAAGTATTTTCCTCCGATTCCGGGTCAAAAATTTTTCTAAGTGCCGACCCAAAAAATTTTTTTCATGGTATATCGATACGGAGCTCGTGTCTAATTAAATCGAGGTCGCTGATCACGAATATGCAATTAGTTTTTCCCTAAGTGGCGTACTTTGGGAAAATTTTCACTTAAAGTGATAAAATTGACGAAAATAGGTCAATTTTCGAACTTTCCACCACCCAAAAAAATCGGAGTAGGGTGTTGCTGATTTTTTACGTCATATTTGGATCCTTTATCTATCGAACCATCCGAACAATGAATGTCCAGGTCGTACGCTTCGGAAATTATGATTTTTTCCCCGAGGGTCTATTTTTCGGAAAATTCTTTCCGCGATATTTTCTCGGAAAATTTTTGTAATAAATATCTGATGGTATTTTCAGAATCTACGGCCCCAAATCTATAAGAATAAGTACCCGTTTCATAGTTTTGCGTCAAAAAATTTTTCTCGAAAAATGGGATTTTTTTAAGGCTAATGTATTAAAAAATTGCCAAAATTCGACCGGTCTCCGATTTCGATGCAAATTACGTCATTTACTAATTCGGGGCCGTAGATTACGAATATATGATCGGATTTTTCATCAGAGAATTTTCCGCGGAAATACCGCGAAATGAGTTTTCCGAAAAACAGATCCTTGGGAAAAAAATCATAATTTCCGAATAGTACGGCCTGGACATTTTCTGTTTGGATTATTCAGTAGATAAAGGATCCATATATGACGGCAAAAATCAACAACACCTTACTCCGATTTTTTTGGGCGGTGTGAACTTCCAAAATTGACCTATTTTCGTCCATTTTTTCGCTCTAAGTGAAAATTTTCATAAAGTACGCCACTTAGGGAAAAACTAATTGCATATTCGTGATCAGCGACCTCGATTTAATTAGACACGAGCTCCGTATCGATATACCATGATACTGGAGATTTTTAAAAAATACACAAAAGTGGTGATATCTCGAAAACCAGCGGACTTTTACTGAGGTCATGTTGATGCTATCTGATAGACCTAATGCCAATCTATCTCCAGTGTCACTTTCGCGTGGTATTTTTGGGACACCCTGTATAAACATAGTTCCGTTTTCGCTTATTTTTGACTACCTACAAGATATTGATTATTTCGGAAAATTGTTCGTAATATTTTATGTACTGGCGTAAAGAAATCGAATGAAAAATTATATATGATTTAGGTACACTTGTTTATTGAATATGTGACGCTTTTCATCGACATATATTTTGGCAAGCCGAGACCAAATTAAAAGGTTTCTTCAAAACCAACTGTAAATATCTCATTCCGGACAAACAATAGCCTGGCAAATCAAAAAGCCATGAAGAAGATAAATCCAGTGTTTATCAGTTAATAAATCCAGAGCGTTCTGCCTATAGGGTGTTCAAAATGGGTTCGTATAATTGATATACTCATACATATATTCCACAAATCAAATTAACCCAAAGATATGTAATTGATATGTCGAGAAGCAAGAACACACGCGTTTCTAGTTTCTTCATGACATTTAAAAAAAAATATTTAATATGGATTTTCGTCCAGTGAAATCCAAAAGCATAGAATTCATAGAAGAATTGGGATTCGAAATATTCAATAATCAAATAGTAAATATTTTTCAGGTACCCATACAAGCGGCCTACTTATATGACGCGGTTATGATATACGCCAGAGCGTTAACTGAAGTTCTGGAACGCAATGAAGATCCACGAAATGGTACAGCACTCCTGAAAAGAATTGTCAATAGATCATATCATTCAATCCAGGGATATGATGTGAGTTAATCACCAAAAGAATTTTGCTACAAAATTGTTGGCAACACTCAATTCCCAGGCGGTGTTATATCAGGTTTCAGTTTCAACTCCTTCATTGGTTGAAACCTTTGAAACGGCAAGTTGCGCAACAGATTTGGGATTTACTACAGCGCGGCAGATTAATATATAGGGGGATACCTTGTACCTGGTTAAGTTTTTCCACGAAACATGAGCCATATATATATGGCCACCCGTCAAGGATAAAGCATCAGATTAGTAAATAAAAGTTGATCATCGGAAATTCTCGAGCGCGTCAGATTAAGGTAGGGTGAGTTAGTTACATGCTAAAAAGTGTATATTCCATTAATCTGACAATTTGAGAGTGACGTTAAGAAGGGGGAGGGTTACAAAGTTGTTAAAAAAACGACATCTTGACATTCTCGAGCGTGGTAATTTTTTTTTTTATTTTGAAGGGAATAATGCAAGAATTACGAAAAATATATAATCTGACGATTTTAACAAGCCGAAGTAATAAAAATTAATTGATAAAGTTGAATGCGTGCAGCTATGCCATGCCTATATTCCCCTCTACGTGTTTCTATTCTCCTCTCACTCTTTCTCTATCTATTGCTCTCTCACTCCGTCCCACTCCGGTTTCTGTTGCCATGACTCCATAACAGCTGGTCACGCAGAATCGTTCGGGGTATGATCTTGTTTACAGCGTATTTCCAACGTATTAGGTTATTTTGCGATTTTAATAAAAGTTATGTGAATTAAAGTTAATAAATAATTTCTATGAGTGATTGAGTGATATTAATATTAATTGTGTATTTTGTGGTGAAAGTACTTTAAAAAACACAATCAAATTTTCATTAGAAACTTCACAAAAATGTATCATTACTTTAGAATATCGTCGGAGCAAACCGATTCTTCGAAAATCACGAAAAAATTAAAAATTAGATTTTGTATAATTATTATTTGTATAAATATTCTCCTCAAAACAATATAAGCTTTTTCATTTGCACGCTATTTCCTGAGCTTTTCGATTAATTGAGTTCAATGATTTAAAAAAATTAAAAAAAAATAAATTTTATTGTCAGATTTAGCGAATCCCTCCAGACAATCGTCAGATTAGGAGACAGCACGTCTAGGCCATATTGATGAACCACATATATCTTAATCTGACGCGCTTGAGTATTTCTAAATGGCGATTTTTTTTTTGCATATTCTAATAATGACCACGAGTTTGCGTTACATCCCAATCGTCAGATTATTATACAAGAGCATCTTTTAAGGTTCACTTAACACCCCCTTAGAAAATCTGACGAGCTCGATAAAAAAATTTCATTTTCAACCCTTACGTATGATCACCCCCATCATGGAAACGATCAGATTAACATCTGTACATTTTTTAAAATACGTAGGACACAGATGCTATCAATATCTGACGCGCTCGAGTATGTCCACGTAACGGTTTTTTTTACATTTTTGAAAATTGATATCTGCTCACCCCACCGATGAACAGGTATATATTATATAACATTTTTTTCTTCTTATCATCTAAGCTTGACAACCCAATAGCTCTCTATGACGCTCGAGTAAATCCCGAATTAGCCTTGTGGGCTCCCCTACTACAACTGCTACAACTGTTGCCCACTATTTATAAACCCAACAAAGACTACACGAGAATTAACTAGGTAAAAAAAAAGGAAATTGGGATAATCCTGCCATTTTGTGCTTTTGTGCATGAGCGTTCATAGGGTTCCAATAGCTTAGGAGTAAAGTCACACATTTCCTTTTTGTTTCGGCAGTCATTCCCAGGTAGCTATAACAGTGTGGATTTGAGGGGCAACTATACAATCCTGATATCCAAGGTCTCATTTCAGGCAATATAAATCGGTGTACATCAAACGTTCATACTAATAACTGGAGCATAGGATAATTATTCAGTTCTTGTAGTACCTTAACTCTGATGAACGAATAAAGTTGCACAATAAAACAAAGGTCATATACGCAAAATAAAATGGGTTGGAGGAATTACCAAATTCCAGCAATAAAGTATAACTGATCTTGTAAACAACCATGCAATGAAAGCAGGGTTACCTAATATTTCTATCCATGAGGAGACTTACATGAAATCGGTTGGTCAAACTTAGAACTACAATTCAGAGAATAACCTGTCGGACCGTATGGGGCGGTAGTCAGGTACCTATACAAAAATAAGCCAGAATAGTATGGGGAAAGCCCACGACAAAGTACAAAGGCTTGCCTGTGTGTGTATTACTGGAGCTATGGGAACCTGTCCTACCAGGCGAGATTATCACAAATTTCAAGATCTCTAGATGAAAGGGTGAATCTTCATCTAGTGATAGACAAAATGGCCCATGAAGCCATTCTCAGAATATCTATCAGAGGCCAATCTTGCTAGTGACCAAATGATTGAGACAGTAAGCATCGAAAAGACTGGGACAGGGAATCCATGACCCAAGTTCCTAAAAAATACCATTAAATGGTACACAGATGATTCAAAACCAATATGTGAGCTGGTGCTGCAGTATTTGGAGCAGGCACCAAATGCTCACTATCACTATGCTCTTATTTCAGAGTCTTTCAGGCAGGAATACTCGCAATAGAAATATGCGTGGAAATGAACTAAGAATGGAATTATCAGAGGTGTGATTAGCAATCCATTCTTACAGTCAAGCTGGTTTTAAAGCTCGGAGGTCCCATGTTATTGAGTTATAGGAGTGCCGAAGAAAACTTAATGAAGTAGGCAAAAACAACAGGGTCTCCTTGTCCTGGGTTCCTGGTCAATCGGCAATTAAAAGAAATGAGGAGGGAAACACACTTGCCAAGAAAGGAGCACGAACCTCTTTTATCGGCCCGGAATAAAAGTGAATTTCGGGTGAAAAAAAAAATTTACAGAGATATACTCTGGAGATCTCTCTCAGGAATGTACCACTCCAAAAAGTCCCTCCGGAACTTTGACACTGTCAGATCCAAGAAATATATGGATCTCAGTAAAAACACGATGCACCTCCTCACTAGTTTCCTCACAGGATACTGCTGTTTTAGCAAACATAAAATGAGATTAGAAGAAACTGAAGAGTGCAGATTCTATGGGGAGGAAGATGATGTCCTGATCACCTACCTACAGAATACCTTGCCATGTCACACCAACGCCAACGCAAGGAAAGCTTTGGGCAAGAAATGTGCACGAGCGATGACGTAGCCTCCTTGAAGCCATTCCAGATACTGGAGTTCATCAGAACTCTGGAATTGGAAGGAGAACTGTAGATGGTAATGACATCGACAGCTCTGATGGGGGCACTACAGACCATAAGGTCACAGTGCAACATTATCCCCTACAACAATATACAATATATAACCTATGGGACGAATATTTTGTGCCTTGCACACCCAAACAGCACTTGAGTTGATAATCAATGTCTTTTTTAACTTCACCAAAGCAAGCCAAGCTACTTGAGGTACTTGAACCACTTGACAGTCAGGTTCCTTTCAACCGGGACCATAGAACTTAGAAACCCATACAAGCACATAGCGAACCTTTAGTTATGACTATTATGTAAAATAGAAAGTATTGCTATTTAAATCACAGGATATTAAAAAGTATTTCGTATCTTCATTTTTGGAAGGTGCTTTTGACGGCGTGTGGTTGCAGCAAGACTATACCATCTTTCATTGAACCTTTTCATATTGCTCTCTTATTGAAACGTCCTTCAATATTATAAGTGTTGATTAATTTCGTCGAATTATTCGTTTTAGGTATTCATCGATGGCAATGGAGATGCTGAAGGGAATTTCACAGTTGTGGCACTGTTGGATGATAGGGATATCAATGGGTCAGTTTTCCCGATGAGTATGCAACCCGTAGGTTATTTTCAGTACAATCCCAATAGTAGTAGCACCCCTCATGCTGTACCAGTAAGTCCAATTGACGTATAAGTGTCACAAGTGGTTGTACTTCTATCCATAAATGAACAAGTATGATTTATTCTGATTATTATTTATTATTAACAAAATAGAATAATTTCTTGTGCGTTAAATGACCGGACTATCTCGGCAGTTGAGTTTCAAGCGATAATGCATGAATTTTGAGAGTATACCTATCTTTTCACCTCTTTATAATCCAACAAGTCCGGAGCGTTATGCCAATAGGGTATTCAAAATGGGTTCCTATAATTAATATACTTATGCATAAATTTTACAAATCATATTAACCCTAGGGGATTTCTTCAATTTATCGAGAAGCAAGGGCAGACACGTTTCTGGCTTCTTGGCCTTCATCCCTTCATCAGTACTCTGTAGCTCTCAACAAATTCAACTAAACTGATAAGTATTAAGCCTCCCATAGCCGGCCTGAGCGGATATATATATAAACGCCCACTAATTTGTTTTGTGAAATATACAGTGTGGAAAAGCGAAATGGAATAGATTCATTATCTTGTTCACTGTACATATTTATGGAAAATCACGAAACACGTCATATTCAAATTTTAAGTTGTCATTCTTCTTCGAGAAAATGCGAACCGTACCTTCAACGGACATGGTTGACATGTTGATTGTAATTCTGAGATTCGAGAATCTCAGAATAGCAATCAACAAAATAGTTCTGAAGATTTTTTCGTTGAGCGTCTGAAGAAGGAGTCTGATATAGACTCCGAAACGTTACGATATACAGGGTGAGTCTTTGACAACTGCATTAATTTTAACCAAAGATTCCTCTCATCAAATGAAACACTTTTTTCATTTACCATTTTTCCAGATTCGGCTCAGGTAAAAAGTTACAAGCGTTTAAAGATTTCACAATGTGCTAATACACTCCCGCATATAAATTATCTATGACATTGTTGGTGGACGAGAATAAGGCATGGTAACGTGGTTTACAGCTTGATTCGGGATTCCAACGCTCAGAGACGGATCCATAAAAGTAGTGAAATTTCTGGAGGTTTCCATTTTAAAACATTCAATGAAGAATATCTCGAAAACGGTGCGTTTAAGGAGAAATGATGAAGAATAATATAATGTTTTAAAACGATGAAATATTCTTGAAATGACTCAAGAAAAACTTTATATGCTTTCTTTATGCTAATTTCGTTTAGTTTTATGAATCCACGAGTCCATAACTAGAAAACCAGTAGAAGTAGAAAATAACTAATATTTGGAAAATATGTATCATAGTTATAGGAAACTTTATGCCAACATTCAATTTATTCGAAAAAAGGATGTCAAAGCTACTAAATAAAAACTGATTTTTTTTCAAAATTTCAACAGCCTGTATCTTTTCACCTGAGCTGAATTTGGAAAAATGTTAAAGGAAAAAAGTGTTTCATTTGATGAGAGGAATCTTTGGTTAAAATTAATGCAGTGGTCAAAGACTCACCCTGTATAGTTATATATAGTTTATAGTTGTTTCTTCGTTGATATTGTTTCGTTGTTATTTGTTAGGCAACATTGTTCGATTGATTGCTTCTGACAAATATCATCATATCACAAAATAATTAATTTTTTATTTTATAGATATTTTTCAGAGTTTGGGAGAGAAAACCCAGAAAGAAACCATTCAATGATACCTAATTTTTTTCTACATTTTGTATTACATTTTAGTTTTTGATATTGTACCAAATTTCACTAATCACTTGATTTTATTTTTTTTCTAATTTGATTTCTGCAATAAACATTTAATTTATAACATTTCAGAATAGAGAATGATGAGACCTTTAAAACGATGTATCACAAGCCCATACTTCCTATTTGAAAAATTGGGGGTTGTACCTGTCGTTCGAAGAGGGTTGAAGGTAGGGTTCGCATTTTTACGAAGAAGAACGACAATTTGAAATTTGAATTTGACATGTTTCGGGATTTACCATAAATATGTATGTATAGTAACCAAGATAATGACTTTATTCCATTAAGCTTTTCCACACTGTATACATATACTAGTCGGCTCTCATATACTAGTTTTTTCATCACCAAGCGCACCGAAAAATAAGAGATAGAATTTTGTTGTCGTTTTTGTTGACATTGATACCAGAGCAGAATTTATTATAGTTAACTTCTTGTCAAAAAGCAAGCTAAAAAAAATTATTCCTTGTGGGTCAACACTCCTGAAGTCACTGAGTTTATTATTGTCAGTTCTTCTATTGAAACAGTTTGAAATTTGAGTTGACGAAAAAAATATTCTCACGTTTCATTCGTAACATAATTCCTTGAAATAGCAGACTTTATTATAGTTAACTTCTTGTCAATAAAGCAAGTTATAAAAATTATTCCTTGTTGGTTCAACACTTCTGAAGTCACTGAGTTCATTATTGTCAGTTCTTCAATTGAAACAGTTTGAAATTTGAGTTGACGAAAAAATATTCTCACGTTTCATTCGTAACATAATTCCTTGAAATAGCAGACTTTATTATAGTTAACTTCTTGTCAAAAAAGCAAGCTAAAAAAATTATTCCTTGTGGGTTCAACACTTCTGAAGTCACTGAGTTTATTATTGTCAGTTCTTCAATTGAAACAGTTTGAAATTTGAGTTGACGAAAAAAATATTCTCACGTTCCATTCGTAACATAATTCCTTGAAATAGCAGACTTTATTATAGTTAAATTCTTGTCAAAAAAGCAAGCTAAAAAAATTATTCCTTGTGGGTTCAACACTTCTGAAGTCACTGAGTTTATTATTGTCAGTTCTTCAATTGAAACAGTTTGAAATTTGAGTTGACGAAAAAAATATTCTCACGTTTCATTCGTAACATAATTCCTTGGAATAGCAGACTTTATTATAGTTAACTTCTTGTCAAAAAAGCAAGCTAAAAAAAATTATTCCTTGTGGGTCAACACTTCTGAAGTCACTGAGTTTATTATTGTCAGTTCTTCAATTGAAACAGTTTGAAATTTGAGTTGACGAAAAAAATATTCTCACGTTTCATTCGTAACATAATTCCTTGAAATAGCAGACTTTATTATAGTTAAATTCTTGTCAAAAAAGCAAGCTAAAAAAATTATTCCTTGTGGGTTCAACACTTCTGAAGTCACTGAGTTTATTATTGTCAGTTCTTCAATTGAAACAGTTTGAAATTTGAGTTGACGAAAAACATATTCTCACGTTTCATTCGTAACATAATTCCTTGAAATAGCAGACTTCATTATAGTTAAATTCTTGTCAAAAAAGCAAGCTAAAAAAATTATTCCTTGTAGGTTCAACACTTCTGAAGTCACTGAGTTTATTATTGTCAGTTCTTCAATTGAAACAGTTTGAAATTTGAGTTGACGAAAAACATATTCTCACGTTTCATTCGTAACATAATTCCTTGAAATAGCAGACTTTATTATAGTTAACTTCTTGTCAAAAAAGCAACCTAAAAAAATTATTCCTTGTGGGTTCACCACTTCTGAAGTCACTGAGTTTATTATTGTCAAATTGAAACAGTTTGAAATTTGAGTTGACGAAAAAAATATTGTCACGTTCCATTCGTAACATAATTCCTTGAAATAGCAGACTTTATCATAGTTAACTTCTTGTCAAAAAAGCAAGCTAAAAAAAATTATTCCTTGTGGGTTCAACACTTCTGAAGTCACTGAGTTTATTATTGGCAGTTCTTTAATTGAAACAGTTTGAAATTTGAGTTGACGAAAAAAATATTCTCACGTTTCATTCGTAACATAATTCCTTGAAATAGCAGACTTTATTATAGTTAACTTCTTGTCAAAAAACAAGCTAAAAAAAATTATTCCTTGTAGGTTCAACACTTCTGAAGTCACTGAGTTTATTATTGTCAGTTCTTCAATTGAAACAGTTTGAAAATTGAGTTGACGAAAAAAATATTCTCACGTTTCATTCGTAACATAATTCCTTGAAATGTAAAAAAATATCGAGATCTTTCCGATCAAAAGAACAAATGAAGGAGAGTTTTGTGAATTTGTTTTCCAGGAATTCAGATATCTTGACTCCGACCGTACGATAAAGTGGGTTGGTGGAAAACTTCCAAGGGCTGAACCAATTTGCGGATTCAACGGAGAAAAATGTATCTATAAACCAGACTGGAGGATGATAGCGGGCATTTCTTGCTTGTCATCCATTTTACTTGTAATACTCCTACTTGTTATAAAGTAAGTACAATATTGAAATTCGTAAATTTTATTCTAGCTCGCCTGTGAGTCCAGTAATTTAATTGTGAATATTTTTTTCGTCGACCTCTATGAAAAGTGACATTATACGTACTAATTTGCGACCGCAAAATCCACTATTATGGAAGGCAAGTACTTTGCGGACGAGAAAGCACTTTCTCTTTCTGTATCGTAATGAGTCCATTCCAGCACTGAAAATAGTACTGGAATGAACTCATTCCCGCATTGTTTCTAGTTATATTTTTCGTTTTGTTGTAGTCAGCACTGACATTCAATCCTATCAAATTTCAACACACGTCAATTTTCAATATAATATAATATGGATATAGTGAAAGAATTGTTCAGAGGAAAAGTTTTATTTTCATTAAAAAATAAGGTACTAGAGATTTCCTTCTTGTTAAATTTGATTCATTCTTGCTTTTAGAAAACTGTTTCGAATCTGATCTCCATGCCCTACGTACGATTCAAATTCAAATTCCGTAATCTGTCAACTTTCGTAACAGTAACACCAACTGCCAAGATACAATACAAAAGTCACTAGGATGTATAATCCGAATTTTTCATTGAATATCAACAGTATTTTATAAAACTTGCCTTAAATAGAGAAAATATCGTCTAATACAACTTGCTCCTTCGTCGCTCGTTTTCGAATTTCGCATTCGTGTTTGAATAGGAGCCCATTCTGCAACTTGTTTTAGAATATACTATTCTCGTCCGCAAAATTACTTTTTCGTCCGCTGTAGTAACTATGAATACAGAATGATACGGTTTAATACAAACATGTGTCTGTAAGAATAACTGTCAGTGCTTTGGTTACGATGGATACGGTTCAACACAAACCTAAGTGTATGGGTCATTTGCTATTGTCAAATTATTTAAGAGGTGCGAAATTCATAAAAATATGTGGAGGTCGACGAAAAAATGTAATATGCACCTCGGCGAAAAACTGTATATTGTCTCGCCTGCTTGCTATCCTCGGCTCCGCCTCGGATAGCAAATTGCAGACTCGACTATAATAGACAGTTTTCCGTCCTTGGTACATAAATAATATTTTAAATATGATTGCTTGTTTTGGTCTCATCCTTATATCGATTAAAGTGAAACACTTTATTTACGCGAATTTTTATTGAAATTACATAACAATCGTTTCGTCTTTTACAATATCACTCCATCAGGTGAGTATGGAAACTGTAACGGTATAAAACCCCGATACTCTCTATAACATTTTACCTTTCAACCTTTTAAGTTTATTTATATCACAGATATAGAATATTCGGCATTCATTGTTTATCTCTAGCTTCGTGGTTCATCATACCTTTTGTTACCTACTAAAGGGTTCACCATCTAACGTTTTTTTTCAACTAGTGCTTATTTCGTGAATGGTAACACTTAGCTCATGTCTGATTTGACAGATAATAAGTTTTATCCTTCCGCTGAACGAATATGGTTGTGTATACGCTTGAAAAACGCTGGGAAATATTGCGACATTACTTTGAAAATCATGGTAATGTTGCAGAATGTGTGCGAAAATTGCGTACGGATTTTGGAAGAAGAGAAGCACCGTCAGCTCCGTATGTTCGTTAACTTGTGAAAAAAGTGAAAGAAACTGGCATCCTCATCGATAAACCAAAGCGTGAAAAGCCAAAAACAGTGCGTACACCCGAGAAAATTGCTGCTGTGGCAGAAAGTGTGCGTGAAGCGCCATCAACAGAAATCATTTCAGTATAATTTTGTTCAATACCGTGAATATATCGTTTCAATTATGTGCGGTCAGAATTTTCTGTGGTCATACGGGTATTCCCTGGTCTCGGGGATTTATTCCTTCTTAATGGTCGAATGTCTCGAGCGAGGCACTCCTTTTAACGCTTCTCGTAAGATTCCTTTGTTCTCAAGTTGAGATGAAAAATATGGTGGTCTGAATATCTCTTAATAGTTTATGTGATTATTTCTAAAGATATACGTCTAGTTTGAATGTGAGTAATATTTGAATATGTTTTTGTGATGTTGAAATTGGTTTTGGTAAATTAACGTACGTGATGATTTCAGCTTGAAATTAATATAGTTTTGCACACCATTTTTGTTAGAAAATAATTTAGAGTACCCCTACTTTGTGTTTCGATTCTTATATTCCTACATTCCTACATTTTTCTGGTATATGTGAATTTTATACTGATGTTGCTCTGAACGAGTCAAGGGAGAGTTTCTTCAATTTTCGAGGGATTTTGTGCCTCGTGTTTATCTAGGCTTGAATGAATTCCGATGAATAAATTTTGTGTACTTATAACTTATATCCTCAGATTCATACAGAGAAATAATGTATTTTGCAAAGTAGTATGGTGTAACACTGGTTTCATTATTCGCAGTTTTTGGCTGAGGTGAGAAACTCGCCGCTACTTTTTTTTTGGGTAAGGCTGAAGGCCTGCTTGCATAACATATCTTAAGTTGAAGCTATTGTTGGATTGACGTGATAATCAACCTTACTGAACCCTTTGAATATTTTGATGTTTGATTTTGAACTGGGACTGATCTGTACATTATCTACACCGTGTCTGGGGAGATCGTGAGTTCCACTTGGAAGATCCCATATTCCTCACCTGGAAGGATCCTGATCATACATCAGGAAGAATACCTTAAATATTACCTCTAAAATCTATACTAAGTATAATCCTTGTGATCAAAGAAATTTCTTTTATTAAACCTTCAAAACCCAGTTTTATCAATTATCACCCTATATCCCAGGAAGCACAAGTGTATCGTTGACCTCTCAGCTAGTCGGACCCTAGTGTAGCGAAGAGCATCACAATAAACAACAATAATACCATTATCGACCAAAAAGCAATCCAAGGTGTTCCTCAAATTAATTAGCAACTCCGATACCATTATACTGATGAGAAAACTCAGCTTCTGGTAATTCGTTCATTTCCAGGCATTACAGATATGAACAGAAGCTAGCCTGTTTATTGTGGAAGATTGAAATGAAGGACGTTACCATAATCCCTACTGAGACAACCGAAATGTCCAGCAAGAGTATGGTGAATATAAGATTCATATTCAAGGAATCGAATATTCATTTTTCCGTTTTCAGATACAAACTTGTAGATACAGCCTGTTTCAAGCACCTGCCAGCAGCATAGCCGATATGTCGGACGCATCGCCAAAACGCGCCTATACAAGAATCGGTCTGTATAAAGGAAACATTGTTGCTATTAAGTTCATCAATAGAAGAACTATTGACTTAACTAGGTCAATCAGAAAAGAACTGAAACAGGTAAGAGTGCAGTTCAATCAGAGTGCCAAATTTGAGTGATCATAGAACTGGGAAATATTGAATTGAACAATTTCTCATAGTTGCGAACTTCTATCCATGATTTGTAAATTTTTCAACTTTGGAGCTTCCTGGAGAGGGATGTGTCCCTCCGTTGTATCTCACCTTCATAGATGCAAGTAAATCAATTACGAAGATCTCAAAAGCGCAAACGAATGAGGCCAACGGAATTCGGGGGAAGGTAATGCTTCGAAAACCCAATTGGTGACTGTCTTTTCTTGGGTCTGCTGGGAGGAACACATGGCTGACAATACGGAGTCCATTGCATTTAAGCTGGGATTTGTTCATGGCTAGGAAATATTTCCTGGCAGACCAGGATATTCTACTCTATAAATCCCAGATCAGACCAAGAATTGAATACGGCTCTCATGCTTGGATCTAAGCACCAAAAGCTTCTTTGCAACTTTGGGTTCCGTCCAGAAAAAAACAATATGGCTGATTATAATAATATAATAATAATAATAATAATAATTTATTTCCAAAATCCACATGCCACATTGACTGTCCAACTACCAGTCTCCAGCCGTTCTTCTATAGATAATATCATATCTATGATCCACGCATCTAGAAGAAGTGATGCTAACTGCTGCCCAATTCGTACGCAATACCCGGGCTGCACAGTGTATACCCCTCCTATGCAGTCCAATCAACAACTCCAAGAACTTCTAAGATATAAAAAAATAACGCAATCAAATTGATTTTTATCTTGCAGATCCGAGAAATAAGACATGAAAATCTCATACCTTTCATCGGAGCCAGCGTGGATCATAGCAATATAGCAATATTCACAGCGTATTTTGCTAGAGGAAGCCTTGAAGATGTGCTAGCAAATGAAGATATGAGACTTGACAATATGTTTATTTCGTCTCTGGTTACGGATATATTGAAGGTAAGTCCGACACACCAACACACGAAGGCCACTGGGTGAATGTTTTCTTATCGCACAAACAGCTACTTTGCATTCCTTCCACAAAGGTTGCTTAGACTTTGATTCTTCACACCTCCTTCTATTTCATTTCCTTCTACCATGGGACTCTTCTTAGGCTATTTGATCCTCGATGATATTTGACCTGATAGGTACATATACAGGTGTAATTATGTCGTGAATTATTCATACAGCAATTTCCTCCCTGAGTATTTCTTCCACACTCAGCAAGACACTCCTTGTATATTTGTAACTTGATTGGCCATCGGAAAACTTATGGCTGATTGAATAGAAAAGGCAGGGTTTATGTTCTGCTTACTTCAAGGCCTTTCTAGATCAAATGGCTTGTTCAGTATAGGATCAAACAACGGATACTCCTTGAGACGTACTACTTTTCCCGCTACACAATTTAACCCTGAATTCTATCCTGGCATAGCATAATGGCTTCACCGCGATGATTATCTCTGAACTAGCCTAACTGACACGAATATAGACATAAAGCTGTTGAAATTAACATATACAAGATTTACGTTTCTTTTGGTTGGTACCTAATACGACAACAAGTAGAATGATCGTAATAGCAATGGCAACAAGTTTTGGAATTCTGCGTCCGTTATACTTCGGCATGTCTGATGAATGGTTTACTGGCACTTCTTCTCACAAGGGCATCAGCCCTTTTGTTTCCCTCGTAAACAGATACCCAAACTACAACTAGTTTTTACTTTTAGTAATTGTTGAGATTTCCTACCATTCCAAAATAGCTTCAGCTTTCAATTGGTGGCTTCTAAATGCCCCAAGCCATTTGATTATCTGCCTCGATACAGATTCTTGTAAGCCTGTTCTGTCTAGACAGACAGCTAACCACCCCATACATCTGACTGTATAACCTTACTAAACTGACACTGAAGCGTTTTCAAAGCTATTCTGCCTTTCTAGAACGAGCCACAAGAAACAATATTAATCAAGTACCTTGAATGAGTAAGATCATTTCAATGAAGATATTGTTGAAACAGGTAGCCACAGTCTCATTCCAACATACTTTTCTTTCAGGGTATGATTTATCTCCACGACAGTGAAATTATTTCTCACGGAAACTTGAGGCCCAGCAACTGCCTGATAGACAGTAGGTGGGTCTTGCAGATCTCCGATTTTGGGATGCACGAGTTCAAAGGCAATAGTTACGAATCAGATGCCAAGGAGCTGAAGAGGGCTTTATACAGGGCTCCGGAACTCCTACGTCATCCATCCCCGCCAGCCAGAGGGACTCAGAAAGGAGATATATATTCGTTTGGAATAGTTTTATACGAGATGCTTGGACGCTCTGGACCCTGGGGTTCTCCGGATTTATTGCCATTAGGTAGGAATTTCTCTGCCTGTTCGATATTGACAATTCACGCAAATTGAACCAATCTTCCATTAAATTTTGTGGTTCTTGCACGTCGAATGCACTATATCCAAATTGAATTGAGACCTTGGAATATTCAAGATATATTAGGTGGTTGTTGTCCAACATCAGCTAGTTCTGGAATCGTGACACATGGTTTTAAATTGCAGATATAATCAACCAAGTGAAAAGGACTGACTCTGAGATACCATACAGACCACCCATAGAGCAATTGGAAGCAGCTGAATACATAATCAAATGTATCAAAGCCTGCTGGCATGAAGAGTCAGATCAAAGGCCAGATATTAGATATGTTAGAGTCAGATTGAAGGAAATGCAGGTGAGGAACTATGATCCAAGCGATGGAACTATGCGAAAACAAATATAAATGTTAACGGTCTGAGTTTCGTGTAATTTTCAATGTCATCTAATTCTGTACAAGGCGAGTGGAATATTCAATTTTGACTGGTTTAAAGAATTCCATTTACTATCAACTACCTAAAATCAAGGAATAGATAGGTTAATCTACTTTTTGTAGAGCCCACTGTGAACCTTTCGAAGTTAAGCCTTCAGATATATATGAAACATACTTTACATAATATTGTAGGTTGCGTAGGGAATCAATGACAGACAACGAGATGATTTTGTCTTATTTCAGGCTGGATTAAAACCAAATATTTTCGATAATATGCTAGCAATAATGGAAAAGTATGCTTATAACTTAGAAGGCTTAGTTCAGGAGAGGACGAATCAGTTGACCGAAGAAAAGAAAAAAACCGATGCACTTCTTCACAGAATGCTGCCAAAGTAAGTGGTAATTTTCTGGATTCTTAATTTATAATCAGCGAGCTATTCTGACATTCAAGCGGCAATGAAAACCCTGAACTCCAACTTAATCAGTTCAAAGTTGGTGTGGAATTCTGTGAAATTAACGAACTAGGTAAGAACCACAGGATCTCTTGGTCTGGATTTCCAGACCTTCGGGAAACAGGGGTAACGAGGATCCCACCATAATTTCTAGCTTTGTAACTCCCTTTATAAGACACAAACCTTTCTTTGGCTTAAGGAAATACATCTATTGTACTGAATTCGGGTTTTAATTGCATAGGTACTCTAATAACCGTTCAGTATCACAGGTACTTATACTATTGAAGTCTACGATCTAATTTGTATAACCTTAGCTGTATTGTGATCGTCTAGATCTAGAGAATTGGCAGGACTAATCTCTTGCAGTCACTCAGGAGGTGATTAAAAGGCAGTGCTGGACCTCAATATTTCTTCCTCAAGCCAGTGCTTGACGGGAGCTATCGGGAGGCTCATATAATATATACAGAGGATGCGCTAATCGTTGTAGTGCACTATATCATTCTGCAATCGATATAAACTTTGATATAATATGATTAGCCATTTTTACTCAGGAAAATATGTATTATTCAGATTAATTTATTTCAGACCAGTTGCTGAAGCACTCAAAAGAGGTGACCAAGTGGAAGCTGAAATATTCGATTGTGTCACCATATATTTCAGCGATATAGTCGGATTCACAGAATTATCTGCTAACAGCACGCCACTGCAAGTTATCGACCTACTAAATGACTTGTACACGTGCTTTGATTCGATCATATCCCACTATGACGTTTACAAGGTAAGAATTATCAACTCTGAAATATGAGCTTATTCTTATAATTTCGCCATTTTCAGGTCGAAACCATTGGCGACGCTTATATGGTTGCTAGTGGCCTACCAATCAGGCATGGGGACAAACATGCGGGAGAAATTGCTTCAATGGCTCTCCACCTTTTGAGCAAAATTAAGAAGTTTAAAATAAAGCATATGGAAGGTGAAGTACTACAACTCAGAATTGGAATTCACTCAGGTAACGTTATTAAAAGAATATCGGTTTCTTGCGGGCCACATGTGATATTTCACGAAATCAATGCACCCTTCCGTAAGTATTTGACTACGATAGCACATTCGAATTCATTCCGCACTTACCCTATTCTCCTGTGGAGCCTGATCATGAATGAACTTCTGGAAAGGCTTTCCGTGGGTTGTTTTAATGGCCAGGCATAGGCTGATGACATAGTGATAAATGTTAGAGGCAAGCATGAATGCACACTGAGTAGCCGAATGCAAACCTTCCTCAGTATCACCGAAAATTGGTGTGGGGAAGAAGGAGTTAACGTCAATCTCTCTAAGACCACCTGGATTCCCTTTACTAGAAGGAGGAATTCGATTCTCAGAGCTCAGATCCAAAATGCCCAGACTTTGAACTTCTCCAGTGAGTGCAAATATCTAGGACAAATACTAGATAATAAGCTCAACTGGAGAACATTGACAATTTTTTTCTAAAGCCACATCGGCTATATGGACCTGCCACAGGATGTTTGGGAAGACATGGGAGCTGAAACTGGAAATGGCAATGGGGTTATAGACTGCAGTAGTGCGCCCCATTCTCATTCATCTACGCATCCTTAGCATGGTGGACAAAAACTGATGAGGCCACCACACGCAGTTAGTTGCAGAATCTACAACGACGTGCCTGTGTTGGTGTCATAGGAGCTAGCTATACTACTCCCAAAGCAGCGCATTAGGTTATACTTAATCTGCCTCCTTTGCACTTGCATGTAAGAAAATGTAGCCTACTGGATGCAATAAGAATTTCTCGTGGAGGGAAACCCCTACCTGCTAATTGGGTAGGGCATATGAGGTTACTGGACCAACTGGAGTCAAACCTCTCCTTAGATGTAATGCCAACCATATTCGATTTCGAAACACCCTTTGCAACGGTCATAAGAGACCGTCTAAGTGATGTGGTCTTCCTTAATCGATTGGACAAAAAGTCATACAGTTGATATACGGATGGATCAAAATCAGATTAGGATGCATTGGGATATATGGTCTGAAATTGAGGATCTCTGTGCTCCTGGCAAATGGCATCTCTAGAGGTTACAGGCAGAGACAGGAGCTGTCTATATTTGTGATCAAGAGTGTCTGAAAAGGAACCTCAAGGGGGCGCACATCTATATCATAAAGGACTGCCATACTGAGAGACCTGGAATTCCCCATCCAAGCTCCCCTACTGCCCTGGGAATGCCAGAGAATACCATAAAGCAACTGCCTATAGGCAATAAGATTACTCTATAGGTGCTAGGGCACTGTGGCATTGAAGAAAGTGAGGAGGCCGTTGAACTTCAGGAAAATTTTCCATTGTTGGAGACATTCACAGAAAACTCAATGAAACCCCAAAAAATAGAGAAATGATCTGATTCAAAATAACCTAATGAATAGAATGATAATTGTACACTATATTTTCCAGGTCACTGTGTGGCTGGTGTTGTTGGTTTGAAAATGCCTCGTTATTGCCTTTTCGGTGACACCGTCAACACGGCATCACGGATGGAAAGTTCTGGAGAAGCATTCAAAATTCACATATCATATGCAACGTATGCTCTTCTGCAGAAACTTGGAGGTTATAAGTGCGAAGAGAGAGGTGTCATCCCTATAAAGGTGAGTTTGTTTTGAAGCCAACTTATACAAGAGAAAGGTGGAAGAAATCAAAAGGACACTGCAATTTTGCAGTGCTTCCATTTCGAAAGCCACCAAACTATTGAGTCACCTCTACTCCACCACTGCTACTCTACACTGAAATTAAATATCTCTTAATGTTCTGGACCTTTTATCCACAGGGAAAGGGTGAAATGAGGACATTCTGGCTCATAAGTGAGGAACCCGCCAAGCGACTTGCTCGTATAAGGGATGAAATAGTAGGATCTTCCTTATTCAGTAGCTTCAGCTCAGAAAGTAAGTATTTGAAAAGTGATTTCTACAATCTCAACAGTCGCTAAACCACTTGTGTCACAAAGAACGTAACTAAGTGTAAGTGCTTAAGGATTTTAAAGTGAAATATAAGTAAACAGTTTGTATATTGTGGCAAACTAATTATTTGTTAGGTCTGTAGTATATTACAAAACAGCATGTTACAATAAACACCACAAAACATTGTGAAATTATTAAAATTAACTATCAAACCAAAGCTCTATTAAGGCAACTTGGCGCTGATTAAATGCAGGTTATGGTACCCATGATCACCAAGTGAACAATTCGTAATGTTCTGATGAACCCTATTCATTCACTCAGAAGGTGATTCAAGAGCAGTGCCAGACCTACACACTTTCTTGCTCAAGCCAGTACCAAACCTCCAGCTATCGGGAGGCGCAGGATATGTACAGGGTATACGGTAATCGTAGTAGTGGTCGGTGTATCAATAGAAGGAGTCCAACATGCTCAATGAATCTGAACAAAATATCAGAGAACCTGCTTCATCGGTGCGGGTAAAGCTGATGAAAATGCAGGAAAACGTTAGTGATGTTATAGAACTAATTCAGGGTCCACTCTTGGTACACCTGGGAAGACAAATTAATCATTCACAATCTACCGTATTAACATTCCTGCTTTCCGATGCTTACTTCCAATTTCTGCACTATTAAGAAGTTACCCTTTTCTATATACCGATCCCATCATCCCATCAACATACCTACTAATAGTTACGTACGTGAACCTAGTTAACTTAAGTGTGGTAGAGTTTCCCCTTTACACAGATGGTATCATATTAATTACATCAATAATTATACACAAGCTTAAATACAGAGAGTCGTTAATAATTCAGATCCTAATACCACTAGGTTGATCACTCAGAAGTAGACTCACCAAAAGATATACAAAGGAGGGACTAAACCATGAGATGTATTCAAAAAGTTAAAGATAAGGAAAAACGATCAGGTACTGACAACGGAAAACACCAGACAGGATTTACATTCTTAAATATTGAATGACTTTTAACTTGTGGAACACTAATAATATTTGTATTCATAAATTGTTGAACGTTCAGGAACAAAAAAACGAATGGATCCAAGGTTCGAGCTTCTATATCACTTCAACCTCAAGTAGCTCAAGTGGTTGGCTCCGCTTTGGGTAAACATCAAAGAATACCAATATATCAGCATAAGCGACCCTTCACCAGAAATTCGAGGTGGATTAATGGTTAACAATAAAAATAATAGATCTCCTTACAACTTACAACACTATACAACATCATTATTAAAGTTGTTTTTGTTTCAATGAGAGAGCAATATTTGAACTGGGCATTCATTATAACCTTTCAAAGTTTTGGACAAATTTTATTTAGCATCCGGTATATTTTTCTGAAAATCTCTCGCATATTCATTTTCAAATACCATTCGATCTCAGGACTAAGTGAAACTCCTGACCTTTTACGAGGACCTGATGGCGTCAGTTTGGGACATAGCGTGGAGAAAGACATACCTAGTAGATCCGTTTGCCCCATATTTTCCCTGCATCAGCGGGCCAAATTGGCATGGACCATGCATCAGAGTCAGGTGAGAAATTGATGATTATTTATGCATGTTTCTTACGTGGTCAGTTTGGTTGTGTTTTGTTTACATTTTTTTGTCTTTTTTGGGGGGATATTTGGGTTGTAGTTATTCATTATGCTTGTGAAAAGAGTATATTTTATTGTGAGTGTAAGAAAATGAACCAGTACACCTCGATTGTTGAAACCTGATTAGTTAATCAGGATGTTATGATATTTCGAAGGACCAGAACTATACACCCTGATTATTTTATCTGGAGGATGAGTAAGGGGGTATATTTAACTTTAAGCACCCATCAGTAGTTATCTCGTTGATTACTGCGTAAGTTGCTACTTGCAATAAAATAACAGTTACGAGGATAGGAAGTGGTGAAATATTCGAACGCACTTTTAACACAACAATAAAATGTATTTTCTAGTTACCGACAATGTGATAACAAACACGAAGTATTGTACAATGCAATATTGATACGATTCAAAGTCTTCCTTCTATATAAAAATGTATAGCAAGGAAGAAGTGACTACTAAGTTGCTACGAAGACAAGGCAATGGTATTGTTTCGTGACAGATCAAGAATATTAATGTCTCTTGCACTAAGAGATCTAGTAGTTACAGGGGTATTTGTAGTAGTCGTTACAATGGTATTTTTAGTAGTGAGTTATTTCAGTGTAAAATGTATATAAAAGCCCAGATAGAAGGAAAATAGGTTCCTTCATCTGGGTAAAAATGGGGGTAATATTAACAATGATTGGGGTTTCAATCATAAAAACGCCCTATAATATGTGACAACAATACTCTCATTTGTCGTTTACGAAAAATAGTGGGACTGCCTACTAGATTCCCGATGCCAGCACCAATCAGAGAACTTCTAGCGGGTTTAATTCTTAGGAATTCGAAATCTCGAATTTCTCCCAGTATCGGGAACAAACTTCACTCGTTTTCTGCATATAATCTATCAACGAAGGATGATAGATAAGTTTTCACAGACTAGGGGTTTTCAAATCGTCTAGACAAAAAGAATGACACACTGGGCAATGTGTCTAGAAACTGATACGTTTCATAGCACTTCAGTTGTTAAATGCATTTCTATCATTCATTCACAGGCAATAGGCATAAATCGCTCAACAAGATTCGAAGCTCAACAAGATATTCTACTTGCAGTTATCTTTTCGTGAAAATATTAATTTCAAGGGTGAGACCACACATGGTAAACTAAAACCCAGGTAACCCAATAGAAAAATATTCACGCCAGCTCCTTTGTTTAGAAAAACAAATCAGCGCTTCCCAAAATGTGACGTCATGAGACGTAACATCGATCTTTGAAATATTTCGATATTTCGGCAATATCTCCCCTAATATTGATAGGGTTTTGAAGGCCCTCGCAGAATTCTGACGGATAGTTTCTGAGGAATGTTTTAATTTTTTTTCTTTTAATTTTTCAGTAATAATATCTTCAAAAAAATTTGCATAAGTCTTCGTGTCGGTATTTTTCAACTAACTGCTGCGCTTTAATTCGATCAGATTAATATTTTTCGAGTTATTGGGAAACAAAATTTTAGATGGCTATTACTCTGAAACCACTCTGGATTTTGCCCATTGACGAACTTAGCCGGCGTAGTTGGACTCCAAACCTACTCTGAAAATTTCAACTCTCTAACTCATTGCATTTGACCTTGGATTCTTGATCGGTGAGTCTAAACTAATCGTTTGGGACCGTTCTCGGCCAAAAATTCGAAAATTACAGGCATTTGGACGAATTTATAGGCACTCTGTTCACCTGAACAGGGCGCCAAAAAACACTGGTCCATTTTTCAACTGAGAATGGTCTCAAACAATTAGTTTCCACTCACTGTTTTTTCGAAAATGAACAGTGCTGTGGCGTTAGGTCTCATTCGAATACATACATCCACTGTTGGTTCGAAAATGAACAGTGCTGTGTTTGTAGTAGCGTAAGGTCTCTGTTCAAATAAATACTTCACAGTTGGGTCGAAAATAACCAATGCCAGTGTCTGTGGTGGCGTAAGGACTCATCCGGATACATATATTTTCTGTTGGTCGAAAATAAACAGTACTTTGTTTGTCATATCATATAATTTTGACATGAGATAAAAACACCCTGCATAGCAGTGGTTAATTTTCAATTGTGTATTCCGAGAGTCATTGGTATGAAACAAATACTCTCGTTTCCCGTAATTTTGTGAAAAATCGACCTAAATTCGTTCGATTACCGTTTCATCGGAGCTATTTCTTCAATAGAATTGAAAAAAACGAAAAAGAGCAATTTTGGCTCCGGTACTCGACCCCGGTACCTTCTGTCTATGACTTCTATGAGCCCGACGCATCAACCATCAGAGCTATGCTTGGTCTTTACGGTGAAAGGTGGATTATGAACGAATTTTATAACTAACCTTTGATACCTTGTTTCTTAATTTCGGTTTTTGTGGTGTTTCTATATTTCCCTAATATATCTTCTACAATACATATAAATCCGATCAAGTTCAAATCTTGAGTTTTACTGTAAAATAATGGTTTGAAGGCTCTTGCAACATTTCAACGATATCGGACGGATAGTTTGTGAGATACAGAATTTTTAAATTGTTTAGTCACAGGCTCCTTATGAATTTCTCCATAAGTCTTCGTGTCACTATTTTTCAAATAACTACAGGGCTTTAATTCGATCAGATCAATATTTTCGAGCCATTGGGAAATGAGTATAGAAGCCTCTATTCATACCACTGTTTTTTTTTAGGGTGACTTCCACAAGAATGAACTGTATTGCTGTCAGGATGTATCTTCAAGTCAAGGATTTCCTCAGAAACATTGTCAGCATACTTGGAGATCAAGAAATCCAAGATCCGCTCCAGTGATCAAATTTTCCGCTGACTCAAAGTCATACATCTAGACCTAGAGAAAATTTAAATGTGAATTTTCAACGAACCATATCAAAAAAAAAAAACATCGATCAATATCAAACATTTGTTTTGCCACTGCGTTGTCACCCTAAAAACTATAATGCTATCTAAAAAATATCAGAATACTATCATATTTGAAAAATGAGGCACTGCCGAATTCAGTAATTATGTATTTGTATTATAATTTCTCATGTAATAAAAACAAAAGAAAGTGTATTACTTTCATCGTTTTTGACTTTCAACAGACTCATATTCAATAATTAATATTATTCATTATTTATTATCATTAAAATGTTCCGCAGGCCCAAATATTAAAAAAATTTAAACTAAAATAAAAAATTCAACAAACCATAAACAAAATCATTCATATATTGAGAGGCAAGTAGCAAAGCTCTAACATTATGAAGGTGAATTATGAAAATTGGTAACAACTTAAATATTTTTCCTATCTTTGAACATTCGCTGTGAAATAAAATCAGTTCAGTACAATCAATCAATTAACATGTGGGAAATATTGAAATGTTCATCACAAAATATTTGTTTAGATTAGAAGTACAACTTAATGTCAATTAATCATTGGATTGGATTGAAATTCAATGACATTTTACCTGTGTGAGATATATAATAATATTTATCATTTTTATCATTGTTGACAATAGAACCATACATTTTTGTTAATAAATGTTGAGAAAAAATCTATTTGATAATTTTATACGACCTCTCTATTTACCTACTTTTTGCGCGGTCGAATAAGTGCCTAATCATTTCGTCTATATCTCTGTATTCTGCAGATTTTTACCACAAAATGATATCAATATTACATCGGTCCCACTGTTGAATAGTTCGATAACTTTTGAAATAAATTGATTTCAATAGATGAAACACATTTTTCTTTTACCATGTATTTCTGATGTTTGAAATTTAATGAATTTGTTGGAGGAAACTTATTTACTCACTCAATTATTATGATATTGCCCTCAAAGCAGCATTTGCAACAAAATTTTTTCACAATTCTTAAATATTAAAACACTGAACTTATGTACTATGTTCTATACATGCTTTATCCAATTGTTTCCACTATAATATTATACACAATTTCATCATTGTCTATTGAGGAAAATCCTTAAATATCCTACTATCTTCAAATTTAGAAATGAAAACAGTTATATCGTACCAACTTTAATATAAAATCTTTTATCGAACTCCACAGGCATGGAGTCTCGAACAGATCAACGTCTGAAGGCATCGTGGCATTATTCACTTTTAATCGAAGGTTCTTGTTCAGGACCGGATTTACAAATGTAGCTTAATTTCTGGATTTTTCATCAAACTTTACATCATTCAAAGAAGAATATCTCGAGAACGGTACATTTTAGGAGAAATGATGAAGAATAATTTAACTTTCTATAATAATTATAGATTCTTATAATAACTTGAGCTTTACTTGATCTGCTTTCTTTTTGCTAATTTCTCATAGTTTTTTGAATTGCTGGATATTTAACTAGGAAACCATTGGAATTAGGAAAAAACTGTTAATTGGATAATATGTATCATAGTTAGGTATAGAAAAATTCAGCCCAAAACTCATTTCATTTGGAGAAACCATGTCAAAGCTACAAAGGAAAAATTGATGTTTTTTTTTTCAATTTGAACAGCTTGTATCTCTTCCACCTGCGCCGAACTTGGAAAAATGGTAAAGGAAAAAAATGTTTTATTTGATGAGAGGAAACTATCGTCCAAATTACCCTGTATACAGGATGACTGGCGACCACTGGGAGAAAGTTCAGGGGAAGACAGATGGTTGTAAGAGTCAGTAACAAGTATTGAAAATAGTTCAACGGCTTTTGTTTTCAAAATACAGAATGTTTCGGGAATAATGGTAAGATTTCAAACAGCTGTATCTTCTAAGCTATTGAAACGATTAATTTCGATACGATTGATTATATAATGTATCAGAAACCGTGAAGTAATCTTCATTTCGAGATCAATTTTGAACTTATTTGGAGTTATGTGGAAGATCTAATCCTTCTTAACTTCAAATTGGCTCTAATCAGAATAAACACGGCAATTGTAAAATCAAATTAGCAACACCAATTATTCCAAACTGTCATTAATCAAATGAAAATTAGCAATACTCAAAATCATTCAGGCGATTGTCAATATTGTAAATCGACAATAAATAGAATCAAATGGGCCACTACTGTAAAATTTAAGTTGGCATTAAATAAAATAAATCATATCGGTACAGTGGCGCATCCAGAGGGAGCCATGGGGCTGCAGCAGTCTGAACAAACCCCAAATCTTCCCCATGGCATGTAAATATTAACTCTGGAGGCCATTAAGTCTTCTAGAGTCACTTAACACTTTTTTTCTGAAAAGGAAATTGCTACGAAAATATTAATGTGATTTGTCTCATACATTTTAGAACAACACGTCTTGCTTCGTGAGACATAGTCCCAGGGAAGTATCGCTGGTTTAAATGCAGAATCATTATAACCTACACAACTATAAAAATCCTACATATACATGGACGACAAGAGCTTTAATTTGTTCATATCGTGGACCAAATTTATTCCCAGCTGCTACTCTGGGGGTTAGCATTACGTGAATTGTTTGAGGAACTCTCCATAATGTATATACACATCCAGAGCTTTCTCCCAAAATGTTTCCATATTCTCCATATGGAAACCAAACAGGCCATCGAAATCTACCCCTTTTTCAGCCAGTTTACCCAGATCTGGAGCCTCGTCTGGATCACACAGCGCAATTCTGAGGTACACGAAAAGGCATAGAAGACTGTACAAGCCATGTTTTTTCCACTGCTTTCTGAGGTCATCCATTGTGAAAAGTTCTGGCTTACTTCCTAGAGAGGTCAAAGTTCTTGATAACGACTCATGGTAGATTGCTAATAGATGGTCGAATTCTTCAAAGGTATGTTTATCTCCCATATTGTATAAAGTACTGCTGAGTTCTAAAGCTGGTGAGTCCAACCTGGCTAATTGAAAATCTATTAGGTAGACTTGATTTGGGTTTGAATTTTCAGGACTGTGCTGAAATGAGAAGAACTGTTTAGGGATAACATCGAATAATCAGTATTTTTGGCGCTCTTGTTCCTCGGAACAAAGTGCTTATCAATTTGACCAATTGTCTGTAATTTTCGAATTTTTGGTTGAAAATGGTCTCAAACGTTTTGTTTCGACTAACTGATCACCTGTGGTCAAAATCGATTCTGTCCGGCCGGCCGGTCGTCCGTTCATACGATAACTATCGAACGGGATGAGCTAGACAATTGAAATGATCAGGGTAAGTTTGGTAGATAAATATCTCGGCTAAGTTCGTTATTGGGCAAAATCGGCCGTTGGTTCCGGAGTAACGAAAACATTTTTTTTTTAAATTACAATTTAAATTTTTTTATTTGTAAATATCTAAGAAAAACTCGGTTTTGCGCGTGGTACAATATTTGACATTTTGACAAATCTATTCAGAGAATGAGGTTGTTCCTATATAACAGATTTGGCTGTTCTTTAGCACAAAAAGGTGATTTTTTTGAACTATTGATTAGATTTGTAATGCCTAAATCTTCTGGTTCATTCATCATAATTTCACATTATGTTTTTCAATTCCATCCTCGGAGCTTGTGCGAGTTAGGTAAGTCAGTTGCGTTCTGTGTACCTTTACGCCAGCTTAGGCACAGCATTCATCCTTCATATAAAATTGGTCAACGTGAACAAGTGCGCCAAAGATTACTAGTTTCACGTCAGTGCTTTTTTCATTTTTTTCAAATAGTTGATGAATCGTTACAAATAGGGCTTCACACGAGAGCGAGATATTTCTCGTCTCGTCTCGTTCTCGTCTCGTTCTCGTCTCGTTCTCGTCTCGTTCTCGTCTCGTTCTCGTCTCGTTCTCGTCTCGTTCTCGTCTCGTTCTCGTCTCGTTCTCGTCTCGTTCTCGTCTCGTTCTCGTCTCGTTCTCGTCTCGTTCTCGTCTCGTTCTCGTCTCGTTCTCGTCTCGTTCTCGTCTCGTTCTCGTCTCGGAAAAGCGAGACGAGACGGGACCACATACAGCGCAACCCGATAGTCTTGGTCTTGGTCTCAACTTTTATTGCCCCTAAATCCCTATGCTTTTAGAATTCTTCTCCATTTAAACATCTGGAGAAATTTATTATTTTTTATTGTGCTTATTCTTGTAGTGAAGATGTGAACAATTATCGTATACATCTGTGGAAGTACATAGATATAATGAAACTGGTAAAGAAATGAAAAATTAAGCTTCAATGTTTCGAAAAGTGTTAGGAATACTCCAAGAACACCCTCAATGATCTGGGAAGGTATTCATTGAAAACGATACCAATTTGTCCAAATGTATTAAAAAATGTATAGACATCGATAGCCTCTTTAAAACATCAACAAAACCTTCGAAACATTGGAAAGCTGAGTTTGAAGAACATTTGCTGTTAGAAAGAGCAAATAAGAATTAAAAATCTATTCTAGAGTGGTGCATGAAAAAGTTCCTCCACTTTCCAAGATGGTCGATGATTTGTTAATGGCTACATCCTTACCTGTTAAAAAAATATTTTCAACGGCAGGTATTATTATGGAAAAAACACGTACATCATTGAAAGATGATGGGATGTAAGCGTGATTATGTTTGAATTCTTGGTTATCAAGTAATTTGAAAGATGAAATTAACAGTGTTTAAAATTTTAAAGGAATATGTACATGTAGAAATATTTTTGTATAAAAGCGTAATAAATAGAGCTCTACAAAATTATTCATTGTTATCTACCATTTCGTTTATGTATAATAATATTTATTATTAATTAATTAAGCGAGATGAGACCGAGACGAGATTTTTCATATTCTCGCCTACTCTCGTCTCGTGTGTGAAGCCCTAGTTACAAAAAATGTGTTTAATCGTTGGTGTTGTTTCGTTACTGTTTATTAGGCAACATTTTTCCAAATATTCCTTCAGCCAAATATCTAGTGATTCATACGCAGAAGCTATTTCAAAACTATTAAATTTTTTTATAATAAAAAAATGTAATAGTTTTGAAATAGCTTCTGCGTATGATGATATCTAAGCATATAATATGCTTAGGTATTTCTCAGAAGAAAACATTGAATTATGAATTCATCTCCCATAGTATCCTTCAATGATTATTTAACTAACCTTATACTTGAAGAAGTAATTAGTACTCCAGTTATCACCATGGCTGATAATTAACAAATCTTTTCCATCCAAATGTTTCCTGCATAAAACTTGTTCGATTTGATCTTCAACGCCTTCATATATCTTTACCAGATCTAATCTACCCCGTGTAACCAACAGTTTCTTCATCGTAGCAAATTCTCTCCTAGATTGTTCCACCAAGCCAAAATTCTGAATCATCTTCAGTCTTGGATCAGCCCAACTTTCCACCAGTTTGGAAAATTTCTCGGGATGCTGATCTTTGAATGCCATAGAAATTCCGTGCCATTTTCCATACGTTTCGAACAGTATTCTCATATGGGAAAAATCCAGGGGTTTCCCCCTCTCATGAGTATGACAATTCTGCAACTTTAAATTCTCCAGAACAATATTCACTTGGTTGAGATGTTTCTCTGCGAACCAAACTTTTGGTATGAACGTAGATAGTTCTATCCCATTTTTAACGTTTGTGAATTCTTCAAATGCTGGTATCACCAGAGTATACCTACATATCGAGTTCTCTATTATTCAGAATATCCGAACCGATGTTTTTCAGATATTCTTGTGTCTTTTCCGATTTCAAAATGAAATTTAGTCTCTGATTGTTCATTAACACATGAAAGAACAATATTTCTCCGATATAACCATCTGAATTATCTGTACCTCCATCGATTTCGAATTTGTAATCCTCATTGTTTCTCTCTTTCATCATTCTTTTTACAATCTGTTGAAGCACTGACTGTGAGTTAGCGACAGACATATTGAGACGAATATGCGACAACCGGTAACTCAAGTATAACTTTAAATTAGATACATAATAATACGTTTAAATACTTATTTCCAACACGAATAGCGTAATAAGTGGGGCGATTATTTAATGTAAACTTGAATAGATATGTACAAATCAAACGACTAATTTTAAATTCGAAATTCTTTGTTAACGAATTGAATGTATATGAATTGTAATTGTCATAGTGTTTTAGTTAATCTCTTAATGCTGCAACAAATAATTGAGGATACCATATTTATTCTACTTCCAGATTTTTATGAACTGGTTATAAACATGAACTACAATCTTGCCTACAACAAATATCGTCGTATGGCGTAATAAAGAGAAATCCATTATTTTTACAATAGATGGCTTTAGTTATATGCAGAGCTGTGCTGAGCACTCAATGAAAATGATCCCGAGCCTCGAGCACAAAGCACCGCGGTTTCACAGAAGTCTTGCGATTACTAAGCACTTTATAAAAGTATTTCGATTTTTCGAGCACTAAGCACTTTTAGAGGGAAATGAGGATATTCTCTGCGAATTGTTATATAAAATCGTATTCAATTGGAGAAACATGTAAACCTGCATTCCTCATATGCATCATTGGAGGATGAGAAAGAGAGTGCAGCGAAACAAATTACTATAAAACTAACGATCTCAAAATTTGTTCTATTCTCACACATATTTTAAAGGTCTTTATTATTTAACGAAATGATACAATGAATGGAAATATGAATTTCATAAGCGTCTCAGTTTCTGCACATGTAAAATGTATTTCCCTATTTAAAAATAGGACAAAACCCGAAACATCTATGACAACAACATAGGATTATATTATGAAACTTAGCCCAAATATTTTCTTTCCCTTAATAAGAAATAAAGCACTGACGTGAATTCAGTGGTCTTTGGGGCATTTTTTCATTGGATTTAATTCGAATTGATCAACATGAAGTCAGTTTTTTTCAATTTCTCAAAATGTCAAAAATATAATCCGCAGAAATCGGATAGCATTATGTTCTATGATTATAATCATAAGCAATTTAGCATTGTAAACTAGTACTTAAATTGGTATATATTTTTGGGGACTGAGTTAAGGGGCGTCGTACAAAAATGGGAAAGCCCCAATGGCGTCACAGTAAAAATAAGTTTGGGAAGCACTGTTCTAGCCTATTCCTTTAAAAAAATTAGAGATGTGCAAGTGGGATTTTGTCCATTAATTACTTCGTAAGGTAAATCAGAACGCCACCTTCAACCCAAATTCTTGGGGTCGGTCGACTTCGGCTGTACTCGGGTCGTTTTATTTCTATAGTCCCATAAAAACGGTCGATTTTCCGCATTATGGCGATTTTCAAACGCTCGTAGAAAACGAACGGAAAAAAAATCGGAAAAAGTGTCTCGCTATTCTATCCTTCTATATTCGGTCTTTCGACCGGTACCGTTAGATACGGTCGGGCGAGAGGAACGAAAAAGCCTTTGGGTTTCGGGCGAGGCCGCTTTTCGCCATTTCGACGATTTCGCGACTATTCTGGAATTTTTTTAAAATACTCGCGACTTCCCCATCTCGACGAAAATCGCCTTCGGCGATACGTCGGTCCTTGCCCTCGCAATTTTGGGAATTTTTGGCGCTCTCTAATCGGAATTATCGGAAATTGAGTGGCCGATTGTTAAAACATGATTTGCAACAGAAGATTAATCGATATTGTAGTTTCGAATGTGTCCCATATGCTCTGGTGAGAATTGGGGTTGGGGTTGGGGTTGGGGTTGGAGTTGGAGTTGGAGTTGGAGTTGGAGTTGGAGTTGGAGTTGGAGTTGGAGTTGGAGTTGGAGTTGGAGTTGGAGTTGGGTGTTGGGGTTGGGGTTGGGGTTGGGGTTGGGGTTGGGGTTGGGGTTGGGGTTGGGGTTTGGGGTTGGAGCTGGAGTTGGAGTTGGAGTTGGAGTTGGAGTTGGAGTTGGAGTTGGAGTTGGAGTTGGAGTTGGAGTTGGAGTTGGAGTTGGAGTTGGAGTTGGAGTTGGAGTTGGAGTTGGAGTTGGAGTTGGAGTTGGAGTTGGAGTTGGAGTTGGAGTTGGAGTTGGAGTTGGAGTTGGAGTTGGAGTTGGAGTTGGAGTTGGAGTTGGAGTTGGAGTTGGAGTTGGAGTTGGAGTTGGAGTTGGAGTTGGAGTTGGAGTTGGAGTTGGAGTTGGAGTTGGAGTTGGAGTTGGAGTTGGAGTTGGAGTTGGAGTTGGAGTTGGAGTTGGAGTTGGAGTTGGAGTTGGAGTTGGAGTTGGAGTTGGAGTTGGAGTTGGAGTTGGAGTTGGAGTTGGAGTTGGAGTTGGAGTTGGAGTTGGAGTTGGAGTTGGAGTTGGAGTTGAAGTTGAAGTTGGAGTTGGAGTTGGAGTTGGAGTTGGAGTTGGAGTTGGAGTTGGAGTTGGAGTTGGAGTTGGAGTTGGAGTTGGAGTTGGAGTTGGAGTTGGAGTTGGAGTTGGAGTTGGAGTTGGAGTTGGAGTTGGAGTTGGAGTTGGAGTTGGAGTTGGAGTTGGAGTTGGAGTTGGAGTTGGAGTTGGAGTTGTAGTTGGAGTTGGAGTTGGAGTTGGAGGGCAGTACGAAGTCTGCCGGGCCAGCTATATATAATATAATAATATATAATTAGGGAAACGAACTTAGAATAAAAACCCCTCTCTTTACAAATATTAGATCATTTCAAGTAGATATTCATTGGTAGGTACATGTAAAATGATTAGCTCGACAGTATACAGGGTGAGTCTTTGACCACTGCATTAATTTTAACCAAAGATTCCTTTCATCAAATGAAACACTTTTTTCATTTACCATTGTTCCAGATTCGGCTCAGGTAAAAAGTTACAAGCGTTTAAAGATTTCACAATGTGCTAATACACTCCCGCATATAAATTATCTATGACATTGTTGGCGGACGAGAATAAGGCATGGTAACGTGGTTTACATTTGATTCGGGATTCCAACGCTCAGGGACGCATCCATAAAAGTAGTGAAATCAAAATCAAATTTATTCAAAAAGGTTATTGAAATATACACATGTTATACACTTATGACATGGGAGTAATATGCGAAATTTTACAAGTAATGCACCTAGGTGAGTTAACTCCTGTTTGTGCATCAATAGCAAGTATTCTATGAACTGTAGAACAATGTAATGTGCTAGCCACCACTGACATGTAATGAAGAAAAAAGATGAATCAAAGTCAAAAAGAAACTGGGAACAATACAAATAGCGGCTACAACGGCAAGGTACTGATAACATAAATGGCAGCTATAGTATATATATTTAGCATTGCCAAATTATGCTTGTTCACAAGATCTTACGTATGTTATCCACATTTAAACTGATGAAGTAGGTATTTGCATTTCTTAACGAAGAGTTTATACTCAGTTGTTTCTCTAATTTCATTAGGTAGAATATTATAGATCTTTGGCGATATAGCTGTAACAAACCTTTGATTCCCGTCATATTTTCTGAATGGTACAACCATTTGTTTCTTAGTATGCTGCCTGGTTTGGTAGCAATGGTTAATAAAATGTTTTGTTTGTTTTTGTTGATTTAAAACAGAATTTCTGGAGTTTTCCATTTTAAAACATTCAATGAAGAAAATTCTTGCGAAATTTCGTGAGGATCGTACCACTAGAAAACCTTCAAAAAATCATTTGATTAAAAAATTGTTTCAAGCACTGACGGTGAAGTCTGAAGCTTTTGCGCGTATGTTCTCTTGTCCATTCTCCTGTATTGGATACTCTTAATGGAATTTACCATAGTGAATTCTATTGTCTGTTCTCCTGTATTGGACACGACAGACAGATAATCAAATTCAACTATACGGAATCTTCATCAATAAGTCAAATGGAATCGCTTGGGAGTATTTTCCGCAAAAAATTCGTAAATTACGGACAATAAACGTAAACTACGTAATTACGTAAAATAATTGACTTGGGAGCGGAAGCCCCAAGTTCAATTCCGAGGCTAGGAAAGAAATTTTCTAGTCACGGTAATCGCCACCATTCGCTGTTGAATCAAAAATTAACAGTGCTGTGTCTAAGGTGGCGTAAGGACACAGTAACAAAGCCTACACAGAACACAACTGGTTCTCCTAACTCAGGGCAAGCTCTTAGAGCTTATGAGGGGTCTCCTTGTGGAAGACCCAGGAGGATCAGTATAATAATAATAATATAATAATATAATAATATAATATATAATTGATAATACACACTTTTGGTTTTGATTAATTTCTCATTTAAATCATGTATTCACAAAAATTAACTGGACCTCCAATATTTGCGAGAAAAAACACACACAATTTGAAACCATTTGATGCTGTATTAAGGGATTTTCTAAAATATCACAGAAATATCTTTTCAGATAACGCTTACATCAACTGAGACGTTATTTTTTAGTTTCCTAACAATGAGCTTGAACATATAATCATGAATGCTAATAATTCCTATTCAAATATCATGCAATATCGTTATTTTTATGTTGATAATTGGTAAACATATATAATATCCTATCTTCTAACTGAAAATTCACTCATTAATGTTCCTACTTGTGTATTGCTGAATATACCCAAAATGTCTATCATTAAACAAGAATCAATGTTGGATAGTATTGTGAAACAAATGATGAAAGAAAGAAATATTGAGGACTTCGAGGTTAACATTGATGGAGGCACAGGCAATGACGATGGATATATCGGAGATATAGTGTTCTTCCATGTGATAATAAACAAGGATAAAAGACTGAATCTTGTTTTGAAAGCTGAAAAAACACAGGAAAAACTAAAAGCTTTACTGGATTCACATATTATGTGTGACATAGAACTCAACATGTATACTTTGGTGATTCCAGCATTGGAAAATTTCGCAAATTCCAAGAAGTATACAGAATTATCAAAATTCATACCTAAACTCTGGTTTGGCGGTAAACATTTCGACCGAGTAAACATCGTTTTGGAAAATTTGAAACTGAAGAATTTTCACATTCGAGACAGAACAAAACCAATGAACTTTTCCCATATGAGACTTCTGTTTGAAACCTTCGGAAAATGGCACGGAATTTCGATGGCTTTTAAGGACCAGCATCCAGAAAAATTCTTCAAATTAGTTGGAAGTAGGCCCGACCCCAGATCCAAGTTGATCCACAGTTTCGGCTTTGTGGAACAGTATAAAAAGGAGTTGAGTATAATACAGAGAATGTTGGTTGGACGTGGAAGATCAGATTTGGCGAAAATCTATGAGGGTGTGAAGGATAAAATTCTGCAAGTTTTGTTGAGGAAAAATATGAATGAAAAGGATTTGCTGATTATCAGTCATGGAGATAATTGGAGTACTAATTACATGTTCAAATATAAGGTCAGTTGAGCCCATTTACATTCTTTTTGCGCGCTTGTTCCGCCAGGAACAGCATGCTATTATTTTGCCCAGATGTCTGTATTTTCACGCGTATGTTCTGGGGAACATCGCGTTATCATTTTGCCCAAATGTCTGTAACTTTCGAATTTTTTGACGAAAATGGTCTCAAAAGATTTAGTTCGACTCCCCAATGAAGAATTCGAGGTCAAATTTGATTCTGTCCGGCCGGCCGTCCGGCCGTTGCCAGTATAACTTGAGAACGAAAAGAGCTAGCGACTTGAAATTTTCAGGGAGGGTGGCGCATCCCAATACGACGAACAAGTTTGTTAATGGGCATAATCGGCCCAGTGGTTTCCGAGTAATACTTTTGTTTTCAACCAATGTAAATCCGATCGAATTGAAACTTGGTGAGTAGATGTAGAATATGAACCTAAGCACGCTTGTGAAATTTTGTGCGAATCGTATGGCTAGAAAATTATTAAAAAATATTTTTGTTGTCACGATAACTTGAGAACGGAAAGAGATAGCGGCTTGAAGTTTTCAGGTTAGGGTGTGCATCAGAACGCAACATTTTAGTTTTCTTATGAGCATAATCGGCCAAACGGTTTTAGAGTTATAGCCATCTGAAATTTGGTTGTTTTTTGTTCCTCATTTACTCGAAAAATACTAAACCGATTGAATTCAAACATGGTTATTAGTTGTAGAATGCCAACGCGAAAATTTTTGAAAAATTTCGTGAGGGTAGTATTTGTAGAAAATTTTTAAAAAATCATTGAAAATTGAAAAAAAAAATTCTATATATCAGTAACTATTCGTTTGAAATTGCTGAAATTTTGCAAGAGCCTTCATAACCTAACTCTACTGCCAAGTTTCAAGTTTTAACACGATCGGTTAAATATTGTTGCAGATTCGAGCATTCTTGTGTGAGTTCAGTAGATGGGTGACCGTTGCCTCGATAACTTTCGAACGATAGGAGATAGGGACTTGCAATTTTCAGGGTAGGTTGCGTATCCGAAAGGGAGAGTTGAGTTCGTTTTTGGGCATAATCCGTCTAACGGTTTCTGAGTTATACCCACCTGGAATATTATTTCCTTGATAATCCTTGATAATCAACGACGTAATATTCATGTACAACTTAGTTAATTAATGGCATACTATGACGTAGAGTTCATCCTGCGGGAGATTGCTTTTAACGCTCCAATAAGGCAATTGCGCCAACGAAACGTGTTTGGATTATCAGTTAAGAACACCAACTGTGCCAAAAATTCCCCACTTTGCCGAGTCGCTGAAATTTGCAATGAGTGTAGTGACGTTGATTTGTTTTATGAATCTCGCGAGGCATTAAAGAGAAATTTGAGAAAAATGTTAATTTAGTTCAAGTATGATTTACTATTGTATGGTTTTATGTAAATTATAAAAATAAATACTCGATCGAATTGAAGCTTGGTAACTAGTAGTAGAAAATCAACATAAAGACGTGTTTAAAATTTTGTAAGAACCGTACCCCTAGAAAATTTGAAAAAACGACGAAAAAAAAAATTTAAGAACCGTACCCCTAGAAAATTTCAAAAAAATCACGAAAAAAAAATTGGTTCAAGCACTGACGTGAAGTCAGAATTTACCATGGTAAATTATGTATTGGACACTTAATTCGAATTTACCATGGTAAATTCGAATTAAGAGTGTCCAATACAGGAGAATGGACCACATAATTAACCATGGTAAATTCGATTAAGGGTATCCAATACAGAAAAATGGACAATAGAACATACGCGCAAAAGCTTCTGACTTCACGTCAGTGCTTGAACCAATTTTTTGAATTTTTTGTCGAAAATGGTCCCTAACCAGAACCTCCTGAAACCTTCCGCAGGAATTATTGAATTTGTATATAATATGCACTGATAACGTCATATTAATTATCGATTTTACATTACAGGACAGCGTCGAAAACTCCCCCCCAAATCAAGTAATATTCATAGATTTCCAAGTGTCCAGATTAGAATCGCCAGCATTCGAACTTAGCAGTTCTCTTTACAACATGGGCGACAAAGAAAGCTTAGATAAGTTCGTCGATCTTTTATCTATCTACCACGAGTCATTATCCAGAACTTTGAAGTTATTAGGTAGCAATCCTGACGAACTCTTCACAATGGATGATCTGAAAAGGCACTGGAGAGAATATTCTCTAGGCACCGTATTGAACGTTTTAGGATATCTAAGAATAGCGTTGTGTGATCCAACTGAAGCTCCAGACCTTGGAAAAATGGCAGAAAATGGAGAAGACTTCACTGGAGCTTTCGGTTTTCAAATGAAGAAAATGGATATTTTCTGGGAAAGAGCACTTGATGTGTTTATACGATACGGAGAATTTCTTCAAACATTTTCAACTTATTGATTTTAGAATAGTGAATAATGATTATAATTCAATATTGATTTTTATACAAAACTAGCTGACCCACGCAACTTCGCCTGCGCCAAATCGGTTATTGCGGTTGCAATTTCATTTCCAAATGAGAAAAATCTTAAAAAAAAAAACCTAGAACCCGATTGCAGCGCCTCCTACCGGGACAGTTGAATTTCCAAGTTATCCAGGGACCCACTCAAACACGTAATTCTAAAAAATACCTAGAACCCGATTTCGGCGCCACCTACCCGGTTCAATTGCGAATACGAACTACCCACTCAAACGTATCTGGTTAAGAAAAGTGAGAAAAGGTGAGAAAGACAGGAGACCGGCTTCGTTTTCATCCCTACTCCGTGCTGTTTACTGGGACGTGACACCGGTATAGTCTGGCAAATGAGTGTTGATCCAGAAAGACGCGGAAATTTAAAAAAATTTAGCACTAAGTATAGCAGGAATAAACTGCCTTGATACTTTAATAAAAATAAATTTTTTTTTGTACAAAAATTTAAGCTCAGGGAAATTTTAATCGAAATAGAGTGAAAAACATTCACAAAAAATACGGCGACTTGGTTTTAATTAGCTCTATCTCTGGGATAACTTACCAGGTGATAATTGATCACGAGCGGGATGAAAAATGATTAATTACTAAAATGACTATTAAAAAATAGGGGTTGGTGATAGAAGGGTGAAAATTTAGGGTTGTATGTATTTTGTAAGCATTAGGAATGAATTCTTACTATGAATTCATTCCTAATGCTTAAAAGCATTAGGAATGAATTAAAATTTAAAAAATTAAAATTAATTAAAATCAAAATATACACGAACACGGTGAGATGTGTCAAAATTTCATGGCCAACCGGGAGACTTTATAAAAGTGAATGGAGTATATTTGCCGACACGTGTTTCTGCTAACTAGCTACTTCAGGGCAAGGCAACCAAGAAATCAAGGGAAATATGGCAAGAAAACTGAAAACATAGGTGGCACCACAACAGGGGCGTGGAACCAATTCGTGTCCTCATCTCTAGGACCTCCATTTAGGAGAAAAACTAAGCATCGACACGGCGGAAGCATAAGCAACTTGTGCGATGCAACCTTAACCCGAGGATATAACAATAATAGAATTGGATAACGGGATATTAAAGCGAAAAGAAATGATGAAATCAGGATATTTTTCACATATCGGCAACCTTGGTTACTGAACATACGAACAGAATAATTCTATACATTCATTCCTGCTTTATCTGCTCCCACGGGTGTGTGTGCAATATTCGAATATCTTTATGTGAGTAATACTATAATACCTATAAAACACCTATACTTGTTACTTGTTATATGCCGAAATTAATGTCAAATCGATTAATATTCCAGCGGTGCCGAACTTTCAGGTATCAGCATAGTTGCCAGACTCGGTAGTAAGTTATCAGAAATGAGAAATTACGTTTCGAAAAAAAGGAGTAATTTATAGATGAATGAATTATTGCTTGAAATATAACAACAAAGAATAATATGACAATCTACTCGACACGAAAATGATACAGTTATACAAAAACACAGACAAATTAAATCTTCGAAAGTATTGGTTTCTCAGTGTTGGGAATTATATCAATGTATTCTTATGATAGAACTGCATCATAAAGGAAATTCAATTAAAATAATAGTTTATTTATCAAGATTAAATGAGCAATCTGAGAATGAGAACTGCACTATGGAAGAAATCAAATTAAAATAGCTGAAATGAATTTGACTCTCTCTTATATATCGGGATGACATGTACGAGTATGAACACAGATCATATAATAAAGCTTAGATAGAATAATTATAACATTCTGTGAAATCACAGAAGTACGATTCATTATTGAAATTTCGAAAAATCATATCTCTGAAAGTATTAGCTTGTTGAAGTTGAAAATGATATCAATGAATTTTTATGGTGAAACTGCATCTTAACTAAAAATTGAATTTGAAATTTGTTACTTAAAAAAAATTTTTTTTTCGTTACTCCGAAATCATCTGGCCTATTTTGCCCAATAACGAACTTAACCGAGTTATTCATGTCCCTAACCTACTCTGAAAATTTCAACTGCCTAGCTCATTCCGTTCCAGAGTTATTGTAGAAAAATTTTTTTTAAATTTTCAAAATTTTTTTTTTGGCACTTTGCGGTAACCTGGTCAATACAAAACTTCACATGCGTATAAAGGTCATGATGCTACAATTTGATGCTAAATTTCAGATAGATCGAGTAATCGGTTTCGGAAATATTCATAAAAAATGTTTTTACTAAAAATGGCCATAACTCCGAAACCGCTTGATGGATTTCGCCCATTAACGAACTCGTCCGAGATATTTACGCTCCGAACCCACCTTGCAAATTTCAATCCTCTGACTCCTTTCGTTCGAGAGTTATCGAGTATATTTTGGTCGTTTTTATTTTTAACCACTCTACTCTTATTCGTAAAGGGAATGTATAGAGCACATGATATAAAATCATTTTAATGATTATTTCCGAAATAATTTATTGTTTGTTCTAATAGTAATATAAAAGTGAGGCGGGATTCTTAAAAAATAAAGTAATAATTTTTTTATTAATAAAAAGTTATCTATGAAACCAGCGAATCAAAGCATGAATGTACTTAAGGTAGGTAAAAAATACTCAATTTTATTTTGACATTTGTAATTTATGCATTTACATAATGAAATACAAAATGATTCAGATTTTTTGCAACTACAAGACATTGTGCGACAATTTGGAGTACATTTACATGGTAGAATTAATGACTCTGGTAAAGACGGCTTCGTCATTTGTCGTGGATGTAAGTCATCGTTCAGCTATTCATAACCAAATGAACAATAATCAATGGGTGGTAATTGTGTTTGATAAGAATTTTACTATATAAATGTTTGTACTGTAGCCTTTAATAAATGCAAATGCAAAGCATCTGAAGTGCATATCAATTTAATAAAATTGAAATTGAAACCTATTCATTTATTTATTATAGGTCTTCCCCAAGTAGACCCCTCATAAGCTCTCGAAGAGCTTGAGCGAGTAAGAAGAATCAGTTGTGTTATGTGTAGGCTGTTACTGTGTCCTTACGCCACCATAGGCACAGCACTGTTAATTTTTTATCCAACAGTGAATGGTGGCGATTACCGTGAATAGATAATATCTTTCCTAGCCTCGGAATTGAACTTGAGGTTTCCGCTTCCAAATCAAATGCTCTCCCACTGAGCCAACCGCTTGAGATATCAGTTTATATCTGAGTTCATAGGCAGATAATTTTTTCTTTGAAAATAAATATGCGCAAACTATTCTAACTGTTTGAATTGCTCATTCTTTAGGTCAATGTTTCCCTAAGGCATGAGAGCTGTTTGTACAAATTCTTCAGACGCAGCTTTCAAACATTGCATTTTACTACCAAATCTGCTATTAGTGTCGTAACCACTTACAGCATGTTATGCTGGCAAAATATTGCATATGCTTTCACCCAGGGATTCAGTAGGAAAATGGCATCCTAGAAACTATTTCTTTGTGTGAGAACCGTCAAACCACATACCGGAAATATTCCAACTCCATTTAGGGTTTCTCCAACTGCTTCGAAATTTTTGCGCGTATGTTCTGGGGAACATCGCGTTATCATTTTGCCCAAATGTCTTTAACTTTCGAATTTTTCGACGAAAATGGTCTTAAACGATTCAGTTCGACTCCCCAATGAAAAATTCGAGGTCAAATTTGACCATGTCCGGCCGGCCGTGCGGCCGTCCGACCGTTGCCACGATAACTTGAGAACGGAAAGAGCTAGCGACTTGAAATTTTCAGGGTAGGTGGCGCATCCCAATAAGACAGACAAGTTCGTTAATGGGCATAATCGGCCCAATGGTTTCCGAGTAATAATTTTGTTTTCAACCAATATAAATCCGATCGAATTGAAACTTGGTGAGTAGTTGTAGAATATGAACCTAAGCACGTTTGTGAAATTATGTACGAATCGTATGGCTAGAAAATTATTAAAAAATTATTAAAAAACATTTTTGTTGTCACGATAACTTGAGAACGGAAAGAGATAGCGGCTTCAAGTTTTCAGGTTAGGATGTGCATCAGAACGCGACATTTGAGTTTGTTTATAAGCATAATCGGCCAAACGGTTTTAGAGTTATAGCCATCTGAAATGTGTTCGTTTTTTCTCCTCATTAACTCGAAAAATACTAAACCGATTGAATTGAAACATGAGTTGTAGAATGCCAACGCGAAAATTCTTGCAAAATTTCGTGAGGATAGTATTTGTAGAAAATTTTTAATAAATGATTGAAAATTAAAAAAAATTCTATATATCAGTAACTATTCGTCTGAAATTGCTGAAATTTTGCAAGAGCCTTTAGAACCCAATTGTACTGCCAAGTTTTAATTTTTAAAACGATCGGTTAAATATTGTTGGAGATTCGAGCAGCCTTGTGTGAGTTCAGTAGATGGTTGACCGTTGCCTCGATAACTTTCGAACAAAAGGAGATCGGGACTTGCAATTTTCAGGGTAGGTTGCGTATCCAAATGGGAGAGTTAAGTTCGTTTTTGGGCATAATCGGTTTAACGGTTTCCGAGTTATACCCACCTGGAATATTATTTCCTCGATAAATCAAAAATTAAAGATTCGATCGAATTGAAGCGTGGTAACTATTAGTAGAAAATCAACATAAATACGTGTTTAAAATTTTTTGAGAACCGTACCCCTAGAAAATGTGCCTGAGAACATGTGCGCAAAAACGAAAATTCCAAACCTTATCCTATATTCGACCTATGAATTATTCAAATATTGTGTGTTGAAAAAAGAGAATAATTATTACTCGAAAATCAATGGGATGGAGTAAGTGCCTGCTATCAAACTTGATTTCCCTTCAATTAGGTATGTACTCAAGTGAAGTGGAATTAATGGTGAACCAGAGTCTAGAGATAATATATATATCTCTCTTTCTCCATTAAACTAACACCAATATGTGCCGTCAAATCACTAGATCTTCACAGCGTTGCCAGTCCTTGTAACATTTTCTTGACTTTTTGTAGTGTCCGACCGAAACTGGTTTTTCAGCCGAAACCGAAACCGAAACCGAACTTTGGCCAAGGTCTCAGTTTCGGCCGAAACCGAAACCGAAACTTTATATTTCATACTGAAATCTACTGTATTTTTTACAATTTTATTTGCATATACATAAAAACAGTTAAGCAGTGTTAAATAAAATAAAAAGAAAACTTTTTTGATATCTTTATTTATTATTTTGGTAATACCAAGTTAAAAAAATCAGTCGAAGTATACAGGGTAATTCCAAATAAGACGTCAACCTTGGAGGAGGATGGATAATTTGCTGTGGTTTGAGCCATTTTTATTGATGACGAAAAATCAACAGTTTCCAAGATATTTGAGTTCTGGTTCTGATGAAAAAGAATTAGTATGATTCGAAAGGGAATGTGAGAAGCAAATAGAGAAAAATAACGAATTCAATATTTTTTTGTTGCAAATGAGCTCGAAATTTCTTTAGAAAATGTATTCATTAATTATGTTCCACCATTCCATATAGGCAAGCACATGCCGTCTTTCTGATATCTTCAGTTGTTATTTTCCACCTGAAATTTACTTACGCTGTCTTTTGGTACACATTCACTATTTTATATGCCGGACATTCAAAAGGTTGCTTACTTAAAATCTGCTGAAACGAAACTAGTTATGCAATCTAACGAAATCTTTTATAGAATGAAGAAGGAATTTGGCAAGTTTTTAAAATAATTTTGGCATACAAAGTTGTGAAATTCGAAAGTTGCAGACAATTTGATATTAGAAATTGATTTTTCATTTATTCATATAACACATTTCAAACCATACTAATTCTTTTTCAACCTCCTATACAGCATAGTTTCGATTTTTTCGTACATATCATATCCTTTTCTGATGAAAATAAACCAAAATTATCATCAAATTTGGTCAACGTAGAAAAAATGGACGAAATATGAACTAAGTTCTGAAATCTTTTAAAAATCACCTGAACTCCAAAAACTGTTGATTTTCGGATATTAATAAATATGTATTAAACAACAGCTAATGAGACATACTAACTCCTCCTCCAAGTTACACGTCTTATTTGGAATCACCCTATGTAATTTAATTAATAATCATTAAAGTGAATTCTCATGAATTCTCAGTCTTAACAAAGATAGATTACAATAACTTGTACGACAATTATATATACCTAGTTTTAACTCCTGGCCAAACGACCAGGATAATTCAAGAACAGTCAAGTTTCGGCCCGGCCGAAAGTTTCGGCCATTTTGGGCCGAAACCGAAACTAAGGCCGAAACTAGATTTCTTGGCCGAAACTGGCCGAAACCGAAACCGAAACCGAACTTTCGGTCGGTCACTACTTTTTGGCGCGCTCGTTCACCTGAGCAGAGTGTCTATCAATAAGCCAAATTTCCTTTTATTTTCGAATTTTTGGCCGAGAATGGTCTCAAACGATTAGTTTCGACCCACTGATGAAGAATCCTAGGTCAAACTCAAATCTGTCCGTCCGGCCAACCGTCAACACGATTACTCTCGAACGCATTCAGTTAGAGAGTTGAAATTTGTAGGTATGTTTGGAAAAATTTAATGCTTGTGGCTTTTACTTGATGCAAATCCATATTAACTCAATGAAAAATTATATACGCGTCACAATATTGAATAAATAAGTGTAAATCGTATATAATTTTTCATTGCGTATGTTTGGAGTTCAAATGCTCGGGTTGAGGACATTTGAAATTTAGTTCTCCAAATAAATCGAAAAATAACGGACTGGATCAAGGTCCGATAGTTAGGAGAAAAATACCAAACGGAGACTTAATTGCTAAAATGTAACCTCATGATACGTTACAGATGCAATCATATTTTTCATTATTTGGGAAAGGAAACCCTGAAAAAAAACATTGAACCTGTATTTTATTAAATGTTTACGTTTCACAGACAAATGCTCGATATGCAAATTCCTCAAATCCTCTCCATTACTACGAAAATGAAAGTTCAAACCGGTGTATATTGCGAGCAAACAACCCGAACAATAATTATTTTGTATTTATTTTGTACTCAAATGATTACGAAAATGTGCATATTATTCTTTCATTTTTATCAGAAAGAATTAAAAACTGGTTCTGAGATGACGGACGTAGTGATTCTGGATAATTTCAAAAGTCTCGTATCTCGCATGCTGAAGGAAAAGGGAATGGATGAAAGCGATATAGATCTTACAGGAAATTCTGGTATTGGAGATGGATATATGGGCGATATACTCTTCTTTAAGGTAAATATTATTCAGGATCTCAGTTCACTTAATTATACTACATTGATCAAAAAGTTGCCACAAATGGATAATCCAATATGGCATACGATAATAATTACTTATGTACCAAGAACTTTAAACCGGTCTATTATAGTCGAGTTTGCAAATTGCTATACTCGGCTTCGCCTCGGATAGCAAGCAGGCGAGACAATGGACAATTTTTCGGCGAGGTGCGTATTACATTTTTTCACTGACTCTACATATTTTTATGAATTTCAGACCTCTTAAATAATTTCACAATAGCAAATGACACATACACTTATGTTTGTATTCAACCGTATCCATAGTGACCACAGCACTGACAGTTATTCTTACAGACAGTTATGTTTGTATTGAACCGTATCATGCCGTATTCATAGTGACCACAACGGACGAGAAAGTACTTTCTCATCCGCAAAGTACTTGCCTTCAATAATAGTCGATTTTACGGCTGCAAATTAATATGTAAAATGTCACTTTTTATATAGAGGTCGAAGAAAAAAAATGGGTTCAAGCCCTGTGGACAGGAGCTTTTGGGCGCATGTTCCTTGTGGCCCGTACTGACCAGTAAAGAAAAAAAGCAGTATCATGTTGAATACCTTAATATTATTCTGGAACACAAATTTTCCATTACAATAATCTTCATCTAGCTTCTATTTAGTATCAATTCCTGTAGAACGTGATCATAATAAGTGTTTTCCATATAATAAAATGTGTTTGAACTTGGTATGTAGGAAATCTGACATCAATTATTGGAATTAATTGATTTGACAAACAGCCGTCAAATGAGGTAAATATATTTTTGTGACGAATTTCTGTGACCATAGAACGTCAAAACACGCTGGAATGTGAATTTTAAGCAATATCTTCTGGAATTGAGATCGTATCGAACTGAAATTTTGCACACTCGTGTAGAATGCTTGATTTAACGTCGGTACAAATTTTTTTATTAAAAAATTTTCCAACTGCCCGATCCCAACAATACTTAGATAATATTATATCCATAAATTAAGCATTTCATTATTGCATTTCTTGAAATAGGTACCTTTTCAAGTCGATCAACATCGTCCTTCTTTCGACGTCTAAACTATGACTTGATTCTTTATGTTTATGTCTTTGAATTTGTTTTCGGTGGAATTCAAAGAGTTCATAGAATAATCGATGAAAATACTGAGAGAGACCCAGGAAATTTGACACATTTTGTCTTATATCTCCAGAAATTGAAATCGTATAGAGCCAAAATTTTGCACAATGTTGCAAAATACTACAATTGACGTTAGTACAAGTTTTTGTTGCAATCTGATGAATAGTTCACGAAAAAAAAATTTTTTTTTCGAAAAAATTAAAAGAAATATTTTTTTAAAAATTACCAACATTTTGATCATAACAGAATTTTGCCAAAAGTTGCGCGTTTATATCCTCGAACTGACTACCAAGTTTCGATTCAACATCTTCTTTAGTTCCTGAAATATCAGGGAAATAACCTCAAAATTTTAAATGTCTATAACTCCTAAACCGTCCGGCCGATTTTGCTCGTTAACGAACTTAACCGTCGCATTTTGATCAGAAACCTACCCTGAAAGTTTGAAGTCGATAGGACCTTCGGTGCTCCTGTTATCGTGCCTACGGCCGGCCGGCCGGCCGGCCATACGGCACCCAAAAATCTGACACCGGATTCGTAATCAGGGAGTCCGAATTAGTCTATTAGCCAATTTTCAGCTCGAAATTCGAAAATTACAGACATTTGGACGAAATGATAGGACGATGTTCCCCTAGAACATACGCCCAAAAAATGATTTGTCAAAATGCTATAGATAGCTGAGTGCTTCAGGTCTTCTTCGAAAAAATATTCCGTTTCTTCAGAAAAGGATTGTGAAAAGTGACATTTTTTCGGTAATTCGAAAAATTACAATTTGTCATTTCACGACCTTCTGCGGTGATCAACGGACACTCTTCAAATTATAAATATCAATGAATAATAAGAAGCATCGTAGTTTATGTCGAAAACAGTGAAAATTATTTGAATAAGTAATCATTAAAGGATACTGTGGGAGGTATAAAAGAAAGTCAGAGCATAAGAATAACTTGAGAAATAGAGACATTCTGTTGAATGTGATCCCTTATGTTCGTGGCCTTTCTGAAAAAATTAGAAGAATCGGTTCTAAGTTCAATATAAGAACCGTCTTCAAAACACAGAATGATCTTAGGTCTTTATTAACGAAAACAAAACCCATAAATGAAAAACAAAAATCAAAAAACTGTGTATATAGTATTCCTTGTATTTGTGGTAAATCATACACAGGAGAAAAATCAAGACCACTAGAAGTAAGAAAGTCAGAGCATAAGAATAAGTTGAGAAATAGAGACATTAAGGAGATCACATGATGGATTGGAGTAATACAAAGATTCTATTGACAGAACCTGATTTTATGAAAAGGAAACTTAAGTAGTCAACTTGTATTTTATTGAACAGAGAATGCAATTTTGCAAATTGCTCAATTGGTATTGACCATATTTGGCTATAAATTTATTGAAAAAGGAGTTGGAACTTGGAAATTTCTATGCGAAGTAAAACTATGTTAGCTATGATTTTTAAATACTGTCAATGTGACAATTCTTGAATTTCACAAAGTAACTATCAACAAAATAATTCTAACGATTTTCATTGAGCGTCTGACGAAGGAGTCTGATATAGACTCCGAAACGTTACGATATAGTTGTTTCTTCGTTGATGTTGTTTCGTTGTTGTTTGTTAGGCAACATTGTTCAATTGATTGCTTCTGACAAATATCCTGTGTTTCTTACGCAGAAGCAAATCACAAAATAATTAATTTTTATTTTATAGATATTTTTCAGAGTTTGGGAGAGAAACCCAAAAAAACCTTTCAATAATTATTTGAATATTAATATGAACAATATGCACAGAAACTCCTCAATTTCCTTGATTTTTTTTTACACTCGACGTTTTCAGGTAATTTCGAAAAAAGACGGCAAGACACTTGATCTCGTCATGAAAATTGCCAGGAATGATGAAACCCTCAGAAACACTACCAACTTAGAGGAGAATTTCGCCAGAGAAATTTTTATTTACAATACAGTCTTCAAATCGATTCAATCTTATTTCGCTGAGAAGAAACCAACCGTCAAAGTACTCGAGTATGTGCCGAAGATATTCTGGTCGTGTGGGGAACGGAGATGTGAAGCACTAGTGCTTGAGAACCTCAAAGCTGATGGTTTTACTAGTTGGAAAAAGGGCGAACCTCTGGACTTTGAACATACCAAACAGGTTCTGAGGAATTTGGCGAAATGGCATGGGGAACTTATGGCGTTCAGGGATCAAAATCCTGATCAATTTGAAAGCTGGGTACCTAAACTTCAGAATATAAGGTAGTTTTTCTTTTTTCAAGAGTCTTTTTTTCATCTGTCAATATCCACTAAAATAAGGGACATAAAACAAAATTCCCAATTTTTTGGGTGATTTTCAACAGTCTGTATTTCGGTGGAAAATAATCATAAAGCAAAAAAAAAACAAATGTAGCTCCAGTCTAGTTTTCAGATCATGCCTTAATTATTTTTTGTCAGGTATAGTTCCGGAGTAATCCTAGTAAACAAACCGGAAAATAATTTAATTTTAACTCATCTTGAAAAAAGTCTGCGGGCATCAAACATTTTTTTTAAAATACTACAATGTTTTTTTTATTTTAATGCCCTTCAATTCGACTTAACTAAAAAGCCTGTACGATTATTTGCCACGGAGTTATCGTCAATCAAAGTAAAAAGTCCTTTTTGACTTTGATAATCCATAAGTCGAATTGATAATTTCGTCTGAAAATAAGATATAACTTCGCATGATCAAGGATATTTGGATAACTTGGCATAACCTTGGATATAATGAATGAAGGAAGGATATCTTGGGTGTCTCGGAAAAACTTTGGAAATTTCAAAGCACAGCGATTTTTTTTTAGTACTCCGGAGCATTAAAATATATATTTTTCGCCAAAAATCAGCGTTATAATGAGCTCAAATTCTTATTCATTTTTCAGATACAAATTTTGTATTTTTGTCGATAATCCTCATTTCTCCCTTCAAAAAGATTAATTATTGTCCGTTGTACACAATGTAATTTCGATAAATTTGATCCAATCATGAAACACCGCATAGAATCGATTATGTATTGTAATAAGCTTTCGAATGAGGTACAGCATCACCTACATCCCTGATCATAATTTGAAAAGATTAGCCACTTTCTTCAGGGGTTGACATTTTGAAGGAAATTTATACTCTGGAAGATGTCCCCTTCGAAGTATTAAAATTATTCGCAACTTGTTTTGATAAATCCGATAATTCCCTATTTTTTGACGTACACCATTAAATTTTCTTAAGTTAATTTCGGGAGCACCTGTAATTTTTTATTGTACAGGAATATTAATGCAAATAAAATGACAAAAACATATTTCCCAGGTTCGAGCTTTTGGTACAGTTGGGTCTTATGGATCATGCCATCAGGAATTATAGACGGGTGATTCAACTGTTGGAAGAAAGGGGTAAGCATGCATTAGCTGCGAAATTCAAAGCTGAAGAAGTAAATCTTGATCGACATGCGCACCCAGCCAATAAAGAGGAAGATAGGCTTGTAATAACACATGCAGATTTATGGATTAACAATGTTCTGTTTAAATTTTCAGTGAGTATAACATATTAATACCTATCTATCTATACTATATATTTATGCGCGTATGTTCTGGGGAACATCGCGTTATCATTTAGCCTATAAATGTCCGTAATTTTCGATTTTTTTGCGGAAAATGGTCTCAAACGATAACTTGAGAACGGAAAGAGATGGCGACTTGAAATTTTCAGGATAGGTGGCGCATCCTAATACGACGGACAAGGTCGTTAATGGGCATAATCGGCCCAATTTAATAATTTTTAATAATTTTGTTTCAACCAATACAAATCCGATCGAATTGAAACTTGGTAAGTGGATGCAGAATATAAACCTTAGGACGTTTGTGAAATTTTGTGAGAATCGTATCACTAGAAAATTAAAAAAAAATTATTAAAAAGTATTTTGAGTTGGTTTATTATAGTTTAGGCATAATCGGTCGAACGGTTTTGGAGTTATACCCATCTGATATTTGGTTGTTATTTCCCCAATAACTCGAAAAATGTAAATGCGCAACCCGCCCTGAAAAATGCAGCTTGCTATCTCCTTCCGTTCGAAAGCATCGCTCACCCAACCAGCTACTGATCTCGTCCAAGGCTGCTCGGCTTCCAATATTTTTTCAATATCTCCAACAATATAGATCCGATCGTATTCAAAGGAATTGGCCGTTAAATTAGGTTTAAGACGCTCTCAAAAATTTCAGCGATATCGGATAGTTTCTGAGATGCAGAATTTGTTTTATTGATTTTTTTAAAATTGAAATCGAAATTTCGTGTAAGTCTTTGTGTCGGCATTCTACAACTATTTCTACTATAAGCAAGTTCAAATTCGATCGGAACTGTATTGTTTGAAAACAAATAAATCTCAACTACGAAACCGTTTGGCTGATTATGCCCATTTACGAACTTAACCGTCTCATTCGGATGCGAAACATACCCTGAAAATTTCAAGCCGCTATCTCATTCCGTTAGAATGTTATCGTTTGATTTCTTCATCAGTGAGTCGAACCTAATCATTTAAGACCATTTTCGGCAAAAAATTCGAATCTTACACACATTTGGGCAATATGATAGCACGCTGTTCTCTGGAACATGCGCGCAAAAACAATAAATGTTGTCCTCACGATCAAATGTTAACCGTTTTGAAATCAAATTCGAGAATAAGAATCATCCACTTCAATCGTTGTATATGTATATGTAATCAAGGGCGTAGCCAGGTAGGGGAGGGGGTTTGGGGGTTCAACCTCCCCCCCCCCCCCCCCGAAATGTTATTTTTTTCTTAAAAACAAATTTTTGTTGCAGAAAGTGACCCTTACACCCCCAAAACCCTCCCCGAAATTAATTCCTGCCTACGCCCTTGCCCTTGTATGTAATACTTTTGTTTTCTCTTTCAGAATAACAACACAATAGCTAGTTCAAACAAATTTTTCGACTTCCAAGTAGCAAATATAAACACTCCTATAGAAGATCTTTCCTTCTTCATTTACGGCCACTGCGACAAAGATGTTTTGGATAAGATGGATATCCTAATGAAAGATTATTACTCCACCCTTTCGGATACTATGAAGGAGCTTGGTAGCGACCTAGAAAATATGTTCACTTATGCTCAATTAGAAGGACATTGGAGGAGGTATGGTATGTTTGGAGTGGTATCTTCCATTGAAATAATTAAGCTTCAATTACTGCTGGAGGACGAAGTACAAAAGTGTGTAGAAGATATTTACAATTATGTGATAAAGAATGAAGATGTCTATTTGGAGAGACTTGTTACAGTTTTCTCACATTTTGGAGAAAGATTTTTATAGCGATATTCAAACATGAGCTAGGTACATATTCGATTAATTAAAATACAATCAAATTCTTCAAAAATGATGTATTATACACCTATGGATGAATGTATTTAAACAACAATAAACTACTTCTTACTTCTTGATAATAGATTATATGTCGATAATTTTTTACGATAATTAGATTCGTTTCATCATCTATATCCACCTCACTCTGTGTAAATCAAAAATATTCAGAAACTTCAAATAGTTATTACCCAAGATTTTATAGTTTTTGGAAACCCACTGTGTATTTTCTTATGAAACTCTCTGTCGGCAACGACTTTATCTTTGCATCCTATAATGCTATCGGGTTCCCTTACAACTCCTACTACTCATATAATGACTTGACCGATTTTGATGATATTCTGTTTGTGGGCCAATAATAGTAGCTATTATATAAATCAATATCGTTTTGAAGTAATTCAGAATCAGAATCTTTCGAATCCAGTTTTTGAGACGGTATAAAAGAGTCCTTCGGAAATTTAAAAATTGACACATACTCAACTCATGAGTCGTACTTCGACTTACATTCTTTTACGCAGCATGCATGGGGCACTGTAAATGATCTTGTGTAAGAACTGCGACAGCAAGTAAATTATTAACCAGATATACTTATTCACCGAATTTGCACTGAAACAACGAATAACAAAAACTGACCACTTTTATACTCTTAAATTCTTCCATTTCATCAGCGGTTGTGAGGAATCTTAATCGATTTGGAAGGTTCAGAGAGCATCATTGAACTACAAATGCGCCGAGTGATTGTTTTCATGGAGGACTCTGTGAGTTGAATTGAGAGAATTTTGCAACCTTTGTCGAGTTTCAGGTGATCAAATTCAGTGAATATCAACCAACAATACGCTCCGTAAACACTTATTTCCTGTTCCCAAACCAGAAACTTTTTTCATTGAACAGATACAATATAAAAATCACATAAGTTTAATGAAAGAGATATGATAGATAAATGGATTACATATATTGAATTCAGAAAGTATATTGTCTCATTGCAAATGCCAGCAATGATTTTTTTATTCAATTAACAGTAAGTATAGACAAAATATAATTTAACATGATATTCTGCATAATGCATGTTGTATCTTCCTAAATTAAATCCAAATATAAAATAAATAATACTAAGGATATAAATAAATCTTCCTATGTATATTCAGTAAAATCTTCCATTTGCTTTTGTCTAGACTTGGGGTTGGTATTGACAGGGTCCGTCTGTGGAGGGTTATCCATAGCTTCAATAACCCTTGTCCTAATCTTCTTAATTTGTCTCAGTCTTTCCAGCCAATTGGAGGCATATGGGCTTTGGGAATTTGCATGGAGTGATCTATGGACTAGAGATGCCAACTGAAATAAACCAATTGAAATGAATATGAGAAAATTAACAGGATTATTGCATTTAGATTACTATTATAAGAAAGCCATTTAAAATGAAAAATAGCTTTGTACTGTTAGTATTCGAGAGTAAATTTACATTCAAACGTACGATCAAGAAAGAACTAAGCACGTATTCAACCGATTGAAAGCAATAAAATATAGTAAAAAACTAAATTCTGAGCAATATGTCAGTTCAAATATTTATTAATTGGCTGCATAAAAGGTATACAAAATTGTACAGAGAATGAACTGCATAGCTCACAAATCTCGAGTTCATAATAGGATGAAACACCACAAAAAGGGGCGCCCAACATGAGGCACAATTCACGATGGCGCCCAACTTGGGGCACGCACTGAAGGGAATGTGGGAAAATTGACAGGATTATTGCATTGAGATAACTATTGTAAGAAAGCCAGTTAAATTGTAAAATGATAAATAGCTTTGTACTGTTAGTATTAAAAAGTAAATTTTCATTCAAACGTACGATCTGGAAATAATTAAGCACGGATTCAACCGATTGAAATGAATTAAAAAAAGTATAATACTGAATTCTGAACATATATCAGTATAAATATTGATTAATTGGCTACATAAAAGGCATACAAAATTGTATAAAACTGAATTCTGAAAAATATGTCTTTTTGATAATTAGCATAAAATGTAAACCAAATTGTAGAGAAAATTAACTGCATTGCTCACAAATCTCAAGATTCATAGTGGGAAATAAAACCCCAAAAAGGGGCGCCCAATATGGGACACAATTCACGATGGTGCCCAACATGGGGCATTGAAAGGAGCATGAGACAATTAACAGGATTATTGCATTTAGAAACTTATAAAAAGAAAGTCGGTTGAAAATTGTGAAATGATAAATAGCTTTGTACTGCATAGCTCCAGAATCTCAAGATTCATAGTAGGATGTAAAACAACAAAAAGGGGCTTCCAACATGGGGAATTGATATGTTTTTGGGATCAATTTATACTGAGAATTATAATAAGCCTATTTCCAACTAAAAATTAACCTACGATTAATTCACCAATACCCATCGAGTATACATTAGATAATTAAATTCATAAATAATTGATAGAATTTTGGAATCTCACATTAGCATGCAGGGCTAGCTGTCTGGCCAATATAGCTACGCTTTGATCAGAGACGATTTTCGTTTCTTGGCAACCAGCTCCCATGAGATTGGCTAATTCCTCTTTGCACTTCACGGTCACTCTGTTCAGATTTTGATCCATTGGATGTATAATAACAGAAGCGAAATTAAACTGACTCTGAAAACAAAAGGTAATGTAGTAAAATGTGCGGATTTATAGCTCCATAAAAACACCTTTACTAACTGATACATGAAATAGAGATCGCTGGACTTACCCTGATCGTATTTATATTATACTCTTCACCACTCTCGTTGTATACGATCGTCACATTATCATTGCCAATATGAAGTTTTTTGGAGATACAATTCGGATCAGATTCTTTGTTAGGCATCAGAGTGGCTACGTGGAAGATCATCTTCACCAAATCATCTTGCCACATGTAACTGAACTTGCCATCGTCTCCGTTTTGAGATAACCCCCCGAGGAAGTGGAGTTGGGGATCTACATCTTGAAGTTTGAAAAGTGTGCCTAGCCTGCGCAGGAATTCGCCGTATCTTATGGAGCCGAAAGCATTTTTCAAAATTTCACTTTCCTTGTTTGTCTGAAAAAAAAAATTGAGGAAAATTTCATCTTGGAGGCTTCATAAAAAATTTCTATAAAATTTTTTATTTATTTTTTTTATAATTTTTTTTTTTCATTTTTTTTATTTTCTCATTATTTTTTTCTATAAGTAAGCACTTGAATCAGTATGAAACTTCCAATTGAATAAACCGATATCAAATATTTTTCGTAAGAATACATCACCTGTCCTTCCCGAATATAAATGACTCCAATTTTATGAGTCTCATAAGGTGGAATACGATCCAAATTCGAAATAGCTCTTCTTATTGGCTCATCAGTCCCTATCAGAATTGGCCTCTCTTTAGAATCAGCGAAGTCAACCTTTTGGTATATCTGCAAGAAAACAAAACTGGGATTGATCCCACTCTTCGGCGCTTCCCTAGGTCTTGTCAGCTGTTTGAGTTGTTCACTTCTGGGTTTTCTGACACCGTGACTGGTTCCCGCCACGGTATGTGTGCGATCTCTCTTCTGCGGATCGAAGTCGCTCAGTTTATCGATGTTGCCGGTGCTCTTGCGGTCTCTGCTCGTATCTCTGTTGCTCGATGAATTTCTGTCTAGAACGGATGCTGAAGCGCTTTTTTGTATTTCGTTTCCTGAAAATTGAATCGATGAAGCATTATCGCAATAATATGCCATATTTAGAGCTGTCAAAGTTAACGGATCTTTCATTAAGAGCACCCCATTTTGTTTTGTAAATAAAACGCAGTATTTATTAGAAAATTATTGAAATTTGTATTTCATTATAAAATACCATAATGTTATATAATTATAATAACCAAATGGATACCATAAGTTATGAAACAAAACATCATTTAAATGTCCACCACGGAAACGCTGGCAGGAATGAAGTCGTTGAACCCAATTTTTCATGACTATCTCACACAAATCAGGTCGTATGTTAGCAATTACTCGTTCAATATTGATCTGTAAATCGTCTAAATTTGCTGGATGATTGATGTAAACCAATAACTCATTGTGACCCAAAAGGAAGAAGTCCATTGGAGTTAAATCGCACGAACGAGGCGGATAATTGATCGGTCCATTTCTTGAAATAATCGAATCACCGAATTTTGTGTTCAATAAAGTCATTGTGTTATTGGCAGTATGACAAGTGGCAATGTCCTGTTGATACAACATGTTCTACAAATCAAGGCGAAGCAATTCAGGCCATAAAAAATCACCCAGCATTGAACGATAACGATGAAAATAAAATAAGGTCCAATGACTCCTCCAGCATAAAATCCGCACCAAAAAGTAAGGTTATCAGGATGTAAAGACCAATTACTGACTACACGACGACGCTTTAAATGATCAGTTGGTTTGAGTTCTTGGGTTAAAACAATTTTGTATGGACATAAACCAAGGTATGTTCGTGAAATACGCCACAGAGACGTCTGGAAGAGCCTAGTTCTAGTGAACGAAGAGAAATCGATAAATTTCACATACTGCAGCAATATTCTTTTCACTTCTTATTTATTTGTCTCACTAGCACTGTAACATCACATATCGATATTGCACGTCTATGGAGAAATCAAGGGGACGATACGCCTCTGTTTTGATCATTTGCGTGAATTACAACGCGTCGTACACCAGCGCAAGGCTGCGCGTGAACCAGAGTGTCGGCATCTTTATGTTTCATGGAAATGCTGGAACTTCTTGCTTCTTGTATCCCGGAAGATTTCGGAAGAATCAGCGAGAATTATGCTGAAATAATCGGTAAGTGCTTAATTTGATATTATAATAATTCAGAATCCTCACCACGGAAGAACATGTTAATTTTAAGATTATAGTTTTTTCAGTGTCATCCATTTTGTGGAAGCAACCTCAGATTTGGTAAATTCCGTAGAAGTTGTTTGATGCTCTGAGCAGGGCTCCTTCTCAGGTTTAATTTGTGATATATTATGTGAATGATTATTTGTAAATTTATGTTCAGAAAACCGAGAAGGAGTTGTAAAAGTTTTTCGTATTATAATTCCTTTGTTCGTTTTCCCCAATAGCACCTTGGCTGGGATCGAATGTGTACCGAAAAATCACCCAGAAATATCTACTTTCCTTGGAATTGGGAAATCAACGTGGTACTTCTTTTGGATGGGAAAATAACCAGAGGATATTTCCTTGGAATATGAACACCATCAGGAAGTAGTTTCTTTGGGATTGGAAAATCATCGAGATATACTTTCATTGGATTCAGAACATCGAATTGGAAATTGCAGTGCCGAAGTTCCCACTGGGACAGTTCTAGATCCATCTACAGGGTGTTCATAATATCGTACTCCTAGGAAGCCACGACATTCCTTGTTTTCTGTTAAGTTAAGTAGTATGAGACTGTGTAGACAAAAAAAGAGTCGACCTATTGTAATTTTTCAATTTTAACATACATATTTTGGAAACCTGGGAGGGAGTTGTGTTACCGAATCAAGCCAGCTTAGCCTCCCACCTAGGTAATTAGAAGTAGAATCTCATGCTCGACAATCGTCCATAAGTGGACAATTGGCACATTACAAAGTATCAAATTTGTGTCTAACTAATTCACTAAACGTTCTTTTATCAGGACGATTATAACAACCATAAATTGGAGTTGAAGCACATAAAGTTAGGGTAACAGATATTTGAGAATGGGGCGTTCCCTTTGAAAGACCCGTTACCACGCAAAAGTATCTGATACTAGATAAGTTACCGTTTGAAAGAGTAACAGAAGTTACTTTGGGTATTAAAGGAATTCGTAAATGTATCACTCTAATTCTAATCTAACCATTACTCTTATCATGGGCCTACAGCATCGCAGGGGCATTTCTACTATCATAGAGGGGAAAGCACACCACTCAGGTGATGTGTCCATAGAACAGCGTACAGAAAATATTACAGAGAATCTGTGAGCCAATGAAGGAACGTTTATCCGAAGGACGCCAACCACTTGAGACACTTATATGATACGATGTGTGTAAAGGGGAAAACCCAGCCGGAGTTGAGTTCACTAGGTTCATGTACGCATTTAAAGTGTGGAAAAATGGTTCGTTTACTCGAAAATATGCTGACGGATAGAAGGTTTCGTGTCTTTCTTGATAATAATAGTAGTAAATTAAAAAATTTGAATAATGGTCTCCCACAAGGTTCAGATCTAGCACCTCTTCTTTTCAATTTATATCTGTGTGATATTCCTGCTACTACCTCTAAGAAATTTATATATTATGCTGAACACATTGCCCTTGCATTTCGTCATTCTGATTTTCAAAGTAGAGAAAATAATCTATCTACAGATTTAGAAATCTTGAAAAAGTACCTATTTGAGTGGCGTTTGTGTCCGAATCCTAATAAAACTGAGGTTTCTTGCTTTCATTTGAACAATCTTCAAAAATATAGAACATTGAGTGTAACTTTCGGTGATTCTTTCTTGAGACATAATTTTTATCCTAAATATCTAGGAGTGAAACTAGATTCCTCTTTGAATTTCAAAGCCCATTTGGATGACTTGCGTCTGAAGGTGAAAACAAGAAATAATATTCTGCTAAATTAGCTGGTACTTCATGGGGTGCTGATGCAGCTACTCTTCGAACGGCAGCCTTAGCCTTGGTTTTTTTCTGCCGCTGAATATTGTTGCCCCGTCTGGTTTAATAGTGCTCATACACAAAAAATTGATGAACAGCTGAATTAATCTATGAGGTTCATCACTGGAACTATTAGATCTACACCCATTCATTGGTTGCCATTTCTTTCAAACATTGTCCCGCCCCACATTCGCAGGCAGACTGCTGTTTCAAATTCTTGGAATAAATTTCATTCTTTTCCGAATTCATTTCCAATTCTCTCCTACATTCCAGAAAATAAGATTCCCAGATTGAAGTAACGAAACCCCTTATGGTCCAACTGTTTTCTTAATTCGAATAAAAGTGACAAGGAAGTTTGGCGGTCTGAATGGATTTCTTGCAATTTATTCAACAAAGATTTAATTTCTGATCCCTCAAATAGAGTTCCGGGGTTTGATCTTCCAAGGAAAATATGGTCTATTCTGAATCGTCTAAGAACCGGTCATGGTCAATGCAACAGCATGCTTTTCAGGTGGAATTCAGTTGAGAGCCCTAGTTGTGAATGCGGGGAAGCAGAGGAAACCAGAGATCATTAGTTAATAATTGTCGCATATATTGATTTGAAGATGGTTTTAGGGCTATTCATAATGTTTCTGAATCTTTTTTAGAATGGGTAGCGAGTTTCAAATCTATTTGATTAAATATAGAATATTCCATTTTTAATTTGTTCGTTTTCTCCTTTTGTCTTTTCCTTTTCCAGATTGAGGTTCGGGTACCTTGGAGAAACTTCTCTGCTTGTTGAAGGAAGAAGCGATAGTGAAGAAAAAGATGCCCTTCAATAATTAATATTTCAGCATATTTTGTTAATAATTTCCTTTTTCATAAATCACAACACTAACGGGGTTTTTTTTTGCTGAGGTTTTTCCCGAATCTTTAGTATCATATATCAAATTATATGGTACCCCGTTACTCTAACCTCTGCTAACACTTTTTTCATATACATGCTTTATTGGTAGATAAAAAACAAATGTAATGCTTGAAGGTCAAAAGAATGCAAGGATAAGTAAGTTTTTTTTTTTTTGCTTTTTGTGTCGTTGAGCTTTGTAGAGATATCTTAGAGTACGGCGGGACCGGTACACACAAAAGGGAAATTCAAAATCATTCATTAACTGAAGCTCTCCTCGTAATATGAAATGTAAACGGAGCAGGAAGCGAATATTACCTATGGAACACAACAAAAAAATACATACCTTCCTTGTCTTTCAGAATCCAAACTTTGGAAGACGTCTGGGTAGGACTTTGTGGTGGTTTTGTCGAAACAGACTGTAATTTTGAATGTGCAGGATTACTTGTCTTCTCCATATCCTTGTCGGATTTGATACTTTCCACAGAAAGATCACTAGAGGAGTTTTTCGACAAGTTTGCCTTCTGCAAAAGTATATGGTTTGCTGTAGATGTTACGTTCGGAGTAACAGGCACTGTTTGACATGCTTTCGGTGCAATATTACTTTCTTTTGGAGGAGAGGAACCGGGATAACTATGACAGCTGAGGAGAGACGGGTGATGCTGAGTTGGATTATTAGGTTTCTTTCCCGGTAATGACAATTCGGTCAGTAAAAGAACTTCGTTGGATGGGGGGGTGGTACCTGAAAGAAATCAGTACGTTTATGGATGCTCTTTTATGCAAAACTAATCATAATTTTATGGTTTTACGGTGCAAAATCAAATGAGTAAATGACGTTTCTGGAGGGGATTTTAAAGGGTGTTTTTTTCAAGAGCTTTTTAGGGATTTTATCCAATTGTTAAAGCAAGACCTACTATCGGACGGGATATTTAATAGATGACATTAGTGGATAGTTTAAGTCATAGGGACTTTAACAACTTATACCGCCGTATTCACAAAGCATTAAATCTCCGTTAAGTCCTAACTGAGGTCCTCAGCTAAGGATAAATTTGAATCGCAACCTCAGTTAACTTAAAACAGGCCTATTTCACCACCGTTAAATACGTTAACTGAGGTAGCGATTCAAAATTATCCTTAACTGAGGACCTCAGGACGCAGATTAAATGCGTTGTGGATACGGCGGATAGTCGCTGTAACTTTTACAGGGTTAACAAGACGTTAGAGTCACTGTAATACTTTTTCATTTGATTAATTTGATTGTGAGTTTGATTATCACCTACACGTCTTTATGTCGATATTCTACAGCTAGTTACCAAGCTTCAATTCGATCGAGTCTATATTTATTGAGATATCGAGGAAACAATATTCCTGGTGGGTATCACTCCGAAACCGTTGGACCGATTACGCCCAAAAACGAACTTATCTCTCACATTCAGATGCGCAACCTACCCTGAGAATTGCAAGTCCGTATCTCCTTTCGTTCGAATGTTATCGGTACTTAGTGCTCACGACTCGGGAAAATTGTTTTAAGTGCTTAGTGCTAGAAGCTCTTCCACTTCAGCTCTGATTGCGACAAACTTCCACAAACCCGACATACATCTTTATCTCTAAATCACGACTTACCGGCCATTTCCTCAGGAATAGCTTCGCAACTCACTCTCATATCCTTCGAATACAATTTTCCCTTTTTGCTGCCGTCCTCATCCAGGTTTTTCTCGTCGTCGTGTTTGGAATGCAAGAAGGGATTTTTCCAGTTGGACATTTCCGGGCTCGAATTCGACCGTCTGACAGGATTCCTAGTTTTCGTACCATCGTCATAGATGTATTCCATATCTTCGTCCCCGCTATCACGAGAACTTTGTCGGGATGGTGAGTTTCTTGTACTGGAACCTGTAATCGAACCAAGTTGACATTTGTTTAATTGACTTCCAAAATCAGTCCCAAGGGCTAGCCAGAGCATGTTGTGTTTTTTTATATTTGTCATCACCGTTGTTAAGATTTGTTTTTCTCAATAAAGGAGCCCGCTTTTAAAAACGTGAATATTTGTCTATTGAGTTAACTGGATTTTAGTTTACCATGTGTTGTCTCACCCTTGAAAATAATACTTTTACGAAAAGATAACTGCGACTAGAATTTCTTGTTGAGCTTCGACCTTTATAGAGCGATTTATTGCCTATTTCCTGTAAAAGAATGCTAAAATGCATTCAACAACTAAAGTGGTAAGAAAACTTATCAGGTTTCTAACACATTGCCCAGTGCTGGTATTCTTTTTGTCTAGACGCTATGGAAACACCTAATCTGTGAAAGTTATTTATCAGCTTTTTGCTGATAGATTATATTCAGAAAGCAAGTAAAGTTAGTCCAGATGGGAGAAATTCGAGATTTCGAATTCCTAAGATTAAACACCCTAGAAGTTCACTCATTGGTGCTGGCATCGGAAATTTAGTATGCATTCCCACTCTTTTTCGTAAACTTCAAATGAGAGTATTGTTGTAACTTAGCAGGGGCGGTTTTGAGATCGAAACTCCAATCAATGTTTATATTACCCCCGTTCTCTACCCAGATGAAGGAACCTCCTATTTTCCTTCTATCTGGTCTTTTTATATACATTTTACACTGAAATTAATTTCACTACGACAGTTCTACTACTACTACTACTACATCTCTTAGTGCAAGAGACATTCTTGATCTGTCGTGAAACAATAGAATTGCCCTGTTGTCGTAGCAACTAAGTAGTCACTTCTTCCTTGCTATACATTTTCATATAGAAGGAAGACAAATTGTATAAATATTACATTTGTATAATTACTTGGTGCTTGTTATCACATTTTCGGTAACAAGAAAATACAGTTTGTTGTTGTGTTTTAAGTGCGTTCGAATCTTTCACCACTACCTATCCTCGTAATTGTTATCTTATTGCAAGTAACAACTTATGCAGTAATCAACGAGATTACTAATGGGTGCTTAAAGTTAAGTATACTCCTTTACTCCTCCCGATGATAAGACAAGCAGGGTGTATAATTCTGGTCCTTCGAAATAACATAATATCCTGATAAAAGAATCAGGACTCTACATATGATCCTTCGAACCGTAACATCCCGATAAATCAATCAGGATCCAACAACCGTTTAGGGATTTCAAAGATACATATTCTTCTTATATGTAGTTTCAATGACTATAGAATATTTGTATTTCCAATCTTTTACTTAAAATCAATCGAACAATAATGGTGGATCAATCCTTACTACTTACCAGCAATACGAATGTGCAAATTCGGGGGATCGTCCTCTTTCTCTTTTTCTTGGCTGCCACTGTCCGTTCCAGCTTCTTCAGACGAGTTGACTCGTGATCCAGTAGGTTTACTAACATTTGAAGAACTGGGTGTAACAGATGGCATGAATAAGTGCGTAAGTTCTTTCAGAGGAAATTCATTGATTGAAGATTTCGAGGATATCGTATTTTGTATCCTCATCACCCAGGACATGTCACCTGGAATTCAAAATTTCCGAGTTTTTAGAGCGAGAATATAGGAAAAAAAATACAGATATAATCCTGAGAGATATAACAACCTGAATAATATTATGTAAAAAATATTTCAATATGGACGAAATTTGAGAGGTTATAGCGGTCATATTGTTAAAGGAACAACTGTGAAATTTGTAGTGTATAGCAAATCATCGACGAAGGTAAAAGCGTTGGACAACTTGTGCAAATCATTAAATTTCATTGTCATCTCCATTCGAAATTATATAAAGTGAGAAAGACGGTCAACTCAACATTATTATTGTTGAAAAGGAATGACGCTAACCTACTAGTATAATTTAAGTATGTAGATTGCTCTGAACATTGATCTCTGCTAGACTTTTCATCGTTGAATTATTATTGTTATTGGAGTGGTTACAATTCGTATTGTATATAAATATTGATGTAATAAATATGATACCATCGGTGTATGGGGAAACCCCTGCCGCATTAAAGTTCACTGGGTTCATGTACTTCAAGCTTTGCGGAGATATTGTAGAGCATTTATGGTGGGACTGGTACATATAAAAGGGTAACTTCTTAGTTATTGTTGGAATTGAAAGCTCCGTAGCACCAGTAAGCAGGAATGTTGATACAGCTACATTTTCATCAGCTTTGGCCCCACAGATGAAGCAGGAACACAGCTTCGTTACTCAGGGCTAAACGCTCTGGTAGATTGTTCAAATTCATCGACTCCTTATGGCGAAGCTAAACGACACCGACCATCTCTGCGGTTAGCTCATCCCCTGTACATATCCTGCGCCTCCTGATAGCTGTAGGTAGGGCACTGGCTTGAGGAAGAAAGAGTGAGGTCTGGCACTGCTCTTAAATCACCGCCTGAGTGAATGAATAAGGTAGAACGAGTGTAGGTCTGGCGCTGGTGAATATTCCAATGTCATATTACAGGTACTGAGACCGTGCGACCCACCAGGTACTCTCTTCATCGTTCTCAAATATTGTAGAAATGTGAACAGATGGTTAATATATCTTTGTCTGATCATGATGATCGCGGAGCTTTTTCTAAACGTTCTTTTTTTTATCAGTTCCCACCCATTTTCCTTGTTTCATTGAGTATAACTTGGGTTGCCTACATAACGTCCTACCAATTCACTTAGACGATCACGATATAGCCAAGGTTAGAAAAATTAGGTCTTAGACGGAGGTTACACGGTCAATCTGCCATCAATCTCGCATCAGTTCAGTCGTGACCTTGATCACGATGAGACTGATGCGGATTGATGGACTGATGAAGCCCATTAATATTCCATCAATCCGGACCATCAGCTTCCCGTCAATCTGATACCATTTCATGACTGATGTGATGCGAGACTGATACCAGATTGACTGTGTAACCTCCGCCATAGATTTCAATGTCCTTGTGATGCTGAAAAGTTATTAAAGGAATTGAATATCGGAATCAGTGAAAATGTAGTAGATCCGGTACAACGCATCAGACTTTGAATAAGAGATTCATTGTCAATCAGACTTAGATGTATCTATATTACCTGTAGGTCTTCGTACGAATATTTCCGCCCACGCTTGGCACCAGCAAGAGCATAAAGGTTTCTCGTACTTATCCGGATACGGAGTGACCATTCCCTCCAACTTCTTCTGAACCTCATCGTTCTTTCCTTCGTCGATTTTATCATCGACTGGAGAAACTGTTTCGGGATTCATTTTGTCGTTGGAATTCTGTCGGGTCAACGAAGCCGCCTCTGGATTTTCGATACTGCTCCTAGCCGATTTTTGTCCCTGATGTTCGTTCGAGCACACATGCCAGCACTTGTCGCAAAGTCCATGCTTCAGGACTTTTTGGGAACAGCCGCTCGTGGTGATTGTTATCATTTTGTTGCCAAGGAGCCAGCTCATGCTCTGGCCGCCATTCAGAAGGAATTCAGCGGTAGGAGTTCTGAAACAAATTACAAATATCATGTATGCTAAATGGATTTTTTTTTTATTAGTTAATTCTTAAAGAGCACTGGCGTGAAGTCAGGAGCTTTTGCACGCATGTTCATCAGTATATTCACGTCTCACAAACCCTCACGAAGTACGATAGGTGGCCTTTTATATTTCGGAGATGGACAACCCTAGTGTTGCAAAATGGACACTGACAGCTCTATCGTATAGTTTGTCTACGATAGGCTTGGGTCGATTGGTTGAAAGAAATGCCCAAAAAAAATACGAGACACAAGATATAAGTGATAAAATTGAAACCCGAAAAGAAGAAGAGACCCCACGTAGCCAATCAAAATCGGGCAAGAGTTTTTTCTACATTTCGGGTTCCTCTCTCGATTTTTTTTGTTCCTCATTTGCGGAGCCTCACGCCATCTTAACAAAAATAACGTCCCTGAAAAAATTGCGATGTTGCCACGTCTATGGGAAATACGGAACAATCACGAATGAGGAACAAAACATCTGTATTCCTACCTACCGTCGGGGCAATGCACTGGAGGGAGAAAACGCATATCGAGCCATCAGATCTATGCAAGTCTCGGTAAGTTCTTCATAGAACGTCAACACCGATGCGTTCGCAGCTGTCAACGGTATCGGTAGAGGGATAGGGCTCTTATGGATCAAAAGCTGATTTTCTTGGGATCCTGACGATGTTGCAGCGCTTCCAGAACCTCCAGAAACCGTGGCCGCCCTTCTTCGCGGAGCTTGTTCCGTTAGACTCGAACTTCTTTTTCTGTCAGAGCTGTCTAGATTGAGCTTACTAAGATCGACCTTATTGAAGAAATTCGTCTCTTCGAAGGGAGTGAGTACGTTAGTTTGAAGGGCCTGAAATGTTGATATTTTTTTTGAATAATAATACGTACCTTCAGGGTGAGGCAGCACGACTTGTTTGAAACTTTAATAAAACCCATTGTATTAATTAGTAAAAAAATAAAGAAAATAAATCTTTATTTAATTCGAGAAATACAACAATATTGCTTTGTAAAACTTGAAATTTGCGGGTATTTTCATCTCCCTACATGGTTGCGTTCGAATATCAACTCCGTAAAGTATTATTTACTAAACTTCGTGCGAAAACCAAAGAGTTGTGTATATTTTACTCTAAGACTGTCGTTCGAAAATATCACTACTTCTGTACTTCCAGTATAACTGGAATCTCCATCGATCATGAGCTAGCAGGAACACCTATAACGCCAACAGACCAAAGAAGAGTTGGCAGAGAGATAAGACAGGCACAACTGAAGACACTACTCGAAGCTCACATGAGTAAACACCTGCACTCCATTTATTTCAGGGGTTTGAAAGATCAGGGCATGTCGGAAGAATTATCCTTCACCTTTTTGAAGTCCGTTGGCTCAGGTCGGAAACGGAGGGATTTGTTATGGCTTGCTAAGATGTGGTGATAAATACCAGTAAAAAGAACATCATGAAAGTGGATACCCCCACAAAGTGCAGAGCATGTCACATGCAGCAAGAAACTATTATGCACATTATGGCTGCTTGCAGAGTCCATGCTCCATCAGGATACGAGGAAAGACACAATGCAGCACTCAAAATACTCCACCTGTATCTGAGAGAAGTTTATGGTATAGACAACGAACCAGTGCTACCATATGTGACTCTAGAATTTGAAGCAGTTGTTGAAAATGACAGAACGGCAGATCCACGCCATAAAGCCAAATATAGTCCTGCTGGAAAAAGAACTCAAGGAATTGTTTGTCGTCGAATTTTCCTCCCCCACCGGAAGTAATGTGGTGATGAAAGAAGAACAGAATGGGAGAAATACAAGGATTTAATGTTCGAACTGGGGATCCTGTACCCAAGGCATAAAGTTACGATGGTCGTACTAATCATAGGATGTCTGGGAGGAATTAGAGCAAACTACGGTACAGAGTTGCGGATTATTCCGGCTTGTAGATGCCTGGCCGAGGAATTGGTACACAGAATGCAGTGTTGGATCACTTTGAGCCATCAGGTCCCATCAACTGTGAATGCCGCTTGCAGCTCATCTCTTTTATTAAGGGACGCTGTAAGGGCAGGACGAAGAACTACTCCAAGGAACATGCGAGAGGTTTTTTAGTGAGTAACCAATCAACAACTGCAGTCTCACACTCCTGAGAGAAGCGGTCCCTCCCAGGGCGGGCCTATAAAAGGTTTTTCTTCTCGAGCGGACAAAAAAAATAGGTTCTTTCTTAATACCAACATAACCTATTCCGATATCGACATCTTCTGTCGCTCGAACTTCAAATGAAAACCAGAACCGTTCGAATATTACATGAAGTGTACAAAACTCCATAGTAAATTCGTCAAATCTTCAAAAACTCTTCACTACTCGTCGTAGTTAATATTCGAACGCAACCCAGAGGATGAATTTTTACTCACAATCTCGTTTTTTAGCAACAGCTAAAAAGAGGTTATAGAAACCCTTCACAACACTTTAGAATGATTTGCGGAAAAGGCCATTTAAATTTGAGCTACCAAATGACAATTATTGGTTATCTATCATATATCTCCTCCCCAATTATATTAAATTGAATATCAACGATAAGATACATACGCTTGTTATAAATTTAACGAAGTTTATGCGGATTGGCAATCTACATTTCAAGAACCATACTCCAATCACATAATGTGCCAAAGATACAGTGTAATGGTTATACTTGAAGGGATTCGTAAATGGTGATGTTATCGCAAAGACAGCCAAGTACTGTTTATCCACAAAACTTGCATAAACCATGGGGAGCTGTGTAAGAGCTGAAAACGTTTTCAATCATAATAGACAAATCAATATTAACAATATGCAAAACAAGATAATATACATGGTATACTCAAAGTCATTATTTGTGGATGTTACAAGCCCTTTTCACTGAGTTACTTGGATATGTTATTATTATTATTAAGATTGGAATCGATTAGCTAATGATGTAATATATAAGATGTGTTGTGTCGGGCAGACGAACCTCACCCAGCCACTGCGACCAAGCTCAATTCTTCTGATAAGGTAGTTGAGCTTAGAAGATGAAAACTTGTCCAGTTCCCTGCGTCTCAGCTTGTGGACTCCTAGTTCCTCAAATCTGATCATGTCCCCTGCGGGGCAGTCACATATAATGTGCTGGGTAGACTCGTCGTCCTCCAGACATAGTCTGCACTCAGAGTCCTCAACCAACCCTAACGTATTTAGGTGTTTTCTGAGGACACATTGCACGCAGCTGTACGCAACGCTCAGAAGTGAAGAGTTTAAAGAGCTATCATCTGGCTCTTTCAGCTGAGGGACCAATAATTGTTGAGCGAGCATGTCTGAGACCAGATAGGCTGCTCCAGAGTTCTTGGACCCTTTGGTCCAACCATCTGTTGTTCTCCCACCTTGCTTCCTGGAGAGAGTTGCCACAGGCTGGTTCAGATGCAATGAGTCCTGTGGAAGTCCCCCGCGTCCCCAATGAGTCCACCACCTCATTGCCTTCTATATCCGAGTGGCCCGGAACCCAGATGCAACCTTAGAGCTCCCCCAGTTCAGAAAGAGTAGTCCGGTAATCCTGCAAGTATGAGCTTTGCGCAGTGATCAATTAGCAAAAATATATGCTTCAAAGACAGTCGAAAATCCTTTCAGGCTGAAGGAATCTTCATTCAAAATTTTACAACCACTGAATCCCGCTACCACCCCATTAGGTGGTAACGGAGCCATCTGTGAAGCAGTGGGGTCCCAAACATTGTCCAATCGTCTCTGCTGGGAAAGACGTTAAGCTAGGGCCACTCTGTATTAGGTCGGACCGCATGCTCATTATCTCGTTGTCCTCAAATTCGGCTGGATGTTACCAGGATGATACTGTAGCAGGCCCATTACGAGCCATATGTAGCTAAGGATACTTGATTTATGAACAACGGTATCATCCATTTTTCAATATTATTAGCAGGCCATCTTGGAGGACAATTGTCAGGGCCATTTATTGAAACAATGTTTTCACCATTTTGTCCTTCAATAAAACGATATATTCGTTGGCTGTGTGGCACCTAACACCATCCTGTTGGAACCATAGGATGTCGACACATCATGAAATGAATGGGTGGTAGGAAATGTATCAATTAAAGGATGACATCTTAGAAGGACGGCGGATGTGGACCATGAAATGGGCGAAGACCTCTATAAGTTTAGCGAATATAATAAAACAATGAAACATACACTTACTTGATAAAAATTCTAAAACAGGTATAGCTATAAGAACAGTTGGTGAGATTTTGGATACAGTTAATAGAATCTCAGGTAACATTTTAACCATAACGTCTCTCATTTCCAAACAGCATATCGTCAGGGCTTCAATAAGTTGCTTAGGACTGGTTCGCAAGGAATTGCCAATGCTCCGCGACAAACACCTAACAAGAAACTGTTGATGTTTCTGATCCAAACACGCATGGTAGGAAGGTAAGGTCACCAAAACCATGAAGAACAAGTGAAGATATTCTTGCCTGTTCGTTATCTTGTTGAAATGCTCGGGTAACGTGAACTGCTTGTCAAGAATCTAGAAATATTTGTCCCTACTTCAAACTTGACAGGAAAATTACAGTGGCACAAAGCCAATAAGCTAATCATTTCCTCATACAGCCATGAACTGTACATAAAAAGTTAAAAATAGTAAAACTAATTTATATTCTATCACGTTGTGAGGATTTTGAACCGGCTCATCGGTATGTAAAATTCTTAGGCTGGCGAGCTCTGGATATTTGCAAACTGTATATTCGTGATCCACAGAGCCTGCATGTTTCGTTTGCTGACTTGCTCATGATGTACAAGTACAAGTGGTATTTAAACCGGTAGTGTTGTCCATTCCAGAAGAATGGACAATAGAACATACGCGCAAAAGCTTCAGACTTCACGCCAGTGCTTGAACCAATCTTTTTATTTCCATTATTCTAATTACAATGTTGCAATGTGAAAGGAAAATTGGATGACTTATTTGTTTATTTTATTTTATTTATTCGTACGGACTATTGGTTTTAGATGAATTTAGTGAGAAACTAATGTTCATTTGATAGTATGAATAATAAAGTGTGAATAAAACTTTAACGATATATTTTTTGTTTGTGTTAGACCGACGGCGATTGAGCGAGTAGCTCGTGCTGCAACCTAGAGTGGCTTGTTGCACCTCGGCGGTCTTCTATTAGCTGACAGTGACAGGGTCTCATGGTTGATCAAGGCACTCAAGGGCGTGTCGTCGCCCTCAAGTCTCCATCTTGCGTGAGCTGGACAGACAGGGTGGGCCATCTATTGGTACGTTTTTAAAAATGCGATCAAAAGAGTATGCTTTGATATTTTTTATTAATTTTTTTGTTGTTGTAAAGCTAAAAGTATCCCCGTCAAGAATGAAAAACGATTTCGTTCATGTGGCTCCCTCTACTGGCCTTACAGTATGCCGTTCGGTCACCCCAATTAGTGATGACATTTTGAACTACCTCGGCGCCAATTTCACTCAAAACAGTCGTAATGTTGTTTTTCAAAGCTGAATTGTCTCTGGATTATCCGCATAACATCGGTCTTTAACGGCACCCCACAGGAAGAAGTCCAGCGGTGTTTAATCGCAGCTACGCGCAGGCCAACTGACATCTCCTGAACGGCTGATTATGCGGTTGTTAAACTTGGTGCGCGGAAGGTCGACCGTAAGTCGGCTTGTATGGCATGTGGCGCCATCTTGTTGAAACCAAAGGTCGTCCACATTCATAGCGTCGATTTTAGGCCATAAAAAGTTGGTCAACATGGCTCTGTAGCGTTCGCCATTGACGGTAACGGCGTTGCCAGCATCATTTTCGAAGAAAAATGGGCCAATTATGCCACCACTCCAAAATCCACACCAAACTGTGACTCTTGGAGAGGATGCTTTGGTCTCGCTACGATTGCGTGTAGCTGTTCCGAACCCCAAATCCGGCAGTTTTGCTTGTTCACATATCCGCCGAGATGGAAATGCGCTTCGTCCGAAAAGATGATTTTTCGACCAAAACTGACGTCATTATTGAGCTGGTCTATGGCCCACACAGCGAACTGATATCGAAGCGGATGGTCATTTGCTTTCAACTCCTGATTCACCTCGATCTTGTAGGCGAATAATCCTCAGGCTGGTGCGACTAATGCTCAGTTGCTGCGATCGGCGTCGAGTTGAGGTCGTCGGATTCTGTCTCACACTTTGGGCCACAGCCTCAATATTCTCGGGTGTGCGCACTGTCCGAGCTCTGGGACCACTTCTGTCATCCACTAACATCCCTTTCTCACGAACTTTCTTCACCAATTTGCGTATAGCGCCTTCGGTGGGTGCTTTATCACGACCCATATTTCTTTACAAAATTCGCACAGTTTCGGCGACACACCACTGACTTTGAAAATTTCAAAACACTCTTCAAGAGAAAACATGTTGTTTCGTGCCGCGGACGGTATGGCTAATGAACTGTAAAAATTTCGGGTCTGTAGCTCGTTTGCCGTTGTCATACGACGAAATTCAAGAACGTACCAACAGATGGCCCACCCGTTACAAATATTTTGTGACAGTTTCATCTGCCTTCCCACAATTCCTTCAAGCAGGGTTTTCTCGGAGAATTCCCATGTTGTGAAGGTGCTTTCTAAGGACACAGTGTCCGTTTAGTAGGCCAGTTACTGTCCTGAGCTTACTCCTACTCAGTAGTAGAACTTCTTTAGTTAGTGAGGGACAGGCAGCCCCATCATTAATTGTCACATCAACCTATCATATACAAGAATACACCGACGTCACAGCTGATTTATATAATTTACATGTATTTGTCTCACGTTTTCAATAACAAATAATTAATCGGTTTCTCATAATTAAGAGTGAATCAATGGTCGAGTCTGTCAAACAATATTGTCACATTGGCACCTGATTATGGTATGTTCAATATAGTTTGCGAGTACGACTGCGTATATTTGAAACTGTTTATGTGCAAACTTTTTATAGAAATAATGGCTCTGCACTTACCGTTGGACTTAGAACATCTACCAGTAAGTCCAGTTGGATGTTACCATGTTTAGAAAGTATGAGAGTTTTATTTCTCATCACTTTTGGCAGTTCCTGGAGAACTAATCGTAGAACATTCCAATCTAAAAATATGTGATCAAAATTAGAGTATTCAACAATTATATGAGCGAAGATATTGCTTATATCGCTACTAGGAAAGTGTTTTGAAGAATGTATCATTTAAATTCTATTTCAGAGTAGCCATCTGAAATATTATTTTCCAAATAACCCTAAAAATACTGATCCGATCGAACTGAAACTTTTTTTGCGAGAAACCCATAGGCCTTCAGTGTTCAATAAATTAAACTTCTGAGAACTGCGAATCGAATGGCATAATCACGTTTTGTTGATACTAACCTTTTTCATGATTTAAACAATTTATAAACACCTTGAAAGCTTGTTTGATGGAAACGTAAGTGATACTGCACTGAAAACCATGCTGCCCTATAGCTGGAGATTGAGGAAGGGGTGAACCTACAACCCCCTTCTCCCTTGAATGGCTTGTAACGCACAAATAAGGACTGTAATTGATGTTTCTTTCGTCTTTCAAGTATCCCAATCGATATTGGTCATCTGCTCGCATTTTGAGGAAACACTCAAAAATCTGCAAGAAATGATTACTGTCCAAAATATCCATTCTAATTGTATAATATTGTGGGTCGTACTACTCGTACTATGAATGAGATATTCTTACCAGGTATCTTATTCTATAACAATTGACAAAGACAGAAGGCTTCTTATAATGAGTTTCCAAGAAAAGCACCATTATTTTGTATATTTTAACTGCATGACTAGAGGGTAAACGCTCCAATTTGTATACAAAAACGTCTATCAACCCCTCTACTAGACTTAAGACATCTTTGAGTTCAGCTTCTGATGGAGCATGGTCAGTATAAACTTCGAAAGGGCGAAATATCAACTGAAAATAGACAGGAGTAGTATAAGTTTTTTTTGTAAATATTTTTTTATTTCGTTCCTATGCACTGTAAATGTCATACAGGTTAAATAATAAAAAAATCATTACACTTGTTTCGAATTAAGCGATTTGTGGTGATCTCTCAGAGAATGGAACGGTCCAATTTGATTGTTAGACACCATTTTTAGCTAAATATTCGCAAAACCCATTTGGACAAAAGGATAGCACCTATTCAAACGGTGTTAAGTAGAAAATATCGAAATCTGACTTACTTTTTCTAGGATATCCAACATTTCCACACACCTCTTGGTTTCACAGGCAACACATAAACTTAATAAACATTTAGCCACCGCTGATCGAACTGTAATATTTGGATCATTAACTATGTTAGTACAGTGAGGAATAACAATGTGTTCGATCAATTCTTCTTCATAATTTCTCCTAGAAAAACGATTATTATTTATTAAATTATCGAATGCTAATATTTAGTATCATAAGTAATAAGAAGAAATGGCATAATTGCGAGAATATATTCGTATCCCACCTAAAGTAAAGGGTCATCCAAACGATGATTTAGGATTTTAATTAATAATAAGTATAAAAATAATAATAGGTGTGGTCAGAGAGCTTTCGAGAAGCTCAGTATAACTGGCAAATCCATCGATCATGAGCTAGCAGGAACACCTATAACGCCAACAGACCAAAGAAGAGTTGGCAGAGAGACAAGACAGGCACAAATGAAGACACTACTCGAAGATCACATGAGTAAACACCTGCACTCCATATATTTCAGGGACGCTGTAAAGGCCGGACGAAGAACTACTCCAAGGAGCGTGCGAGAGGTTTTTTAGTGAGTAGCCAATCAACAACTGGAGTCTCATACTCCTGAGAGAAGCGTACCCTCTCAGGGCGGGCCTATAAAAGGTTTTTCCTCTCAAGAAGAAAAAATAATGATATCACTTACCTATTCAGGTGCGCAACTCCTGAGAGAACATTCAATGCTGCCAATCTGATATCAGTCCTCACCTCGTCGCATTTAAAAAATTTATTCAGTAAATGGTTCAAGTTAGTTAGCCAGCATTGTTCCGTAGAAATGATGTCTCTAGACATGTATTCGATCAACCTTAGCACGCTGCTCTCCGGACGACTGTTTGCGCATGCTTTGATGATCTCGAAGAATTGCGCCAGCGAGCCGCTGAAGTAGCCATTGTCGATCAGATTCTCGATGATATCCAGAGTTTCATGCATCGGTTGAACTATCAGGTTGCTGGTCGGTTGGCCCATGTTACTTTCTGTTAATGAAAGTGTAGCAGCAATTATTGAAATAGGTAATGGTGAGTCCATGTAAAGTCAATTATCAATATCAATCAAATATTGATCCTACATTAATACATGAATGGAACTCACCAACACTGCTATGGACGTGTTGAATAATTTCCAGGATAATACCCCATGCTGGTTTCGATAAATCCAAACCTAGTTTTTGTACAAGAGCATAAATGCCCAAAATGACCTCATAGCATATGAAGGGATGATTGGTCTTAACCACCTAAAACAAGTTTGTTATTTATAATGGAATTATGATATCGAATTGCAGATTTTTCCTAATCTCAACCAATAGCTGCAGATGAGGACAAAATAGCAGAAATGCTTTTGTCTAACCTTCACCAAAGCATTTGATACTGCATATTTATAGATATTAAATCGTTTCTCGCAATTCTACATTATGAAGGTCTCTGCATAAACCTGTAAATCTTAGGCGAGGCATTCCTCAGGGACCTGTTCTGCGCCAATACTGTTTAGCAGTATTCCTGAGGTTAATTACAACAAAATACAACCTAAAAAAACGCGATACGCGGGCCGTTCTGTCTCCGCGAGTTTTTTTCACAAGTTGTTGTATTTTTCACTCGTTCTAACAACACAAAAAAAAAGGCAGCGCGATTTTCGACGCTATTTGATCTCGAATGTTTTGGAAGGTTCCAGAAATCCGAAAATCTGTGATCGGCCAATGAGTGGTCTCGATCTCCTCCATCCAACATTTCCGGAAACTGCCGAAACGTGACTTCCTTTTGCAGGAAGTCTATAAATGGCTGTGCGCAGCCATTTCATGAATTCTCCAAATAGTTTTCAAAAGCGCACGTTAATTCTTTCGATAGTTTTTGTAGACCTGATTTTCCACGTAGTTTCAATGTTTAGATTTCCGAATCATAGTTTTGAGTTTCATTGAAGAAACCCGTTTTTCGAGTGTGACATTCAGTTTAGAACATTCATTTTTAGTTACATTAATTTTGGATAATTTTGTCAATTTTGCTTTTATTTTACTCCTTTTCGAGAAAAAACTCGAGTTGGCCTTCTCCGACCGGCCGGTACCACATCTTCCCTGTACGCTGATTAGAATTTGTAGTTTGTTCTATTTCGATTAAAATCTACGTGAAAACACACCGCACAACTTATTTCTGTTTTCAAATGCTTACACTGATGGGCGACCTCGCTTTGTGAGCGTTTGAGACAAAGGTAAGTGCGAGACTGAGTGCCTTTCAGTGAATTGAGTCAGGGTGAGAATCCTTTGGGATCCCGACTGGTTGTTACTTGACTTCCTTACTGGGGTGAATTGACGTGCCGTGGGTCATACCGTATCCGTCGGGTTCGACACTTATATTTCTGTTTTAAACTTCTTACACCGATGGGCGGCCTCACTTTGTGAGCGTGAGACAGAGTTAGGTGCGAGTCTGAGTGAATTTTTGTGAATTGAGTCAGGGTGAGCATCCTTTCGGATCCCGACTGGTTGTTACCTGACTTCGTTGCTGAGATGCTGTTTCTGATTAAAGGGTCCTGATTCAAGTGTAGTAATTTTGGTTGTGATATTTCTGATTGATACAGTGTGGATCCGTATACACGTGCCAACACATCTCATTCTTATTTTCTATTCACTGGTGATTCTGTGTATGCTCCCATAGTCCGATATTAACCGCCCCATCTCCACACCTCCGCTTTCCCCTGTATTCACTAGTAGTATAAATCGGAAGTCTTAGAATTAATCCGACATCTTTCACAAGTTGTTGTATTTTTCACTCGTTCTAACACAAAAAAAGGCAGCGCGATTTTCGACGCTATTTGATCTCGAATGTTTTGGAAGGTTTCTGAAAACCGGAAATCTGTGATCGGCCAATGAGTGGTCTCGACCTCCTCCATCCAACATTTCCGGAAACTGCCGACACGTGACTTCCTTTTGCAGGAAGTCTATAAATGGCTGTGCGCAGCCATTTCATGAATTCTCCAAATAGTTTTCAAAAGCGCACGTTAATTCTTCCGATAGTTTTTGTAGACCTGATTTTTCACGTAGTTTCAATGTTTAGATTTCCGAATCATAGTTTTGAGTTTCATTGAAGAAACCGGTTTTTCGAGTGCGACATTATTCAGTTTAGAACATACATTTTTAGTTGGATTAATTTTGGACAATTTTGTCAATTTTGCTTTTATTTTATTCATTTTCGAGAAAAAACTCGAGTTGGCCGTCTCCGACCGGCCGGTACCACATCTTCCCTGTACGCTGATTAGAATTTGAAGTTAGTTCTATTTCGATTAAAATCTACGTGAAAACACACCACACAACTTATTTCTGTTTAACTGCTTACACCGATGGGAGCCTCGCTTTGTGAGCGTTTGAGACAGAGTTAGGTGCGAGTCTGAGTGCCTTCCTGTGAATTGAGTCAGGGTGAGCATCCTTTCGGATGCCCGACTGGTTGCTACTCGACTTCGTTACTGGGGTTCATTGACGTGCCGTGGGTCAAACCGTCTACGTCGGGTTCGCCACTTATATTTCTGTTTTCAACCGCTTACACCGAAGGGCGGCCTCGCTATGTGAGCGTTTGAGACAGAGTTAGGTGCGAGTCTGAGCGCCTTTCAGTGAATTGAGTCAGGGTGAGCATCCTTTCGGATACCGACTGGTTGTTACCCGACTTCGTTGCTGTTTCTGATTAAAGGGTCCTGATTCAAGTGTAGTAATTTTGGTTGTGCTATTTCTGATTGATACAGTGTGAATCCGTATACACGTGCCAACACATCTCATTCTTATTTTCTATTCACTGGTAATTCTGTGTATGCTCTCATAGTCCAATATTAACCGCCCCATCTCCGCACCTCCGCTTTCCCCTGTATTCACTAGTAGTATAAATCGGAAGTCTGCGAATTAATCCGACATCTTTCGATGCGTAGGCTTAGGTTTAGTGTTGCACATCCAAGAGTTTAGTTCACTTAACATTATTGTTCATTAGATGGTCTGTACTAACAAGCCTTTTTTATTCATCACATTACTGGACATTGCATTCATTTTGGTACACAGGGTGGACATTAGATCGCAGTCCACCCAGCATAATTTGATTGAACATTGAACTTTTGTACATGACACTGTACCTGACATTGTAAATTACTGCCGATTAACTGTGTGAATATTGTAAATAAAACTGTGTATAATTTCTGAGTTTTACTGATAACACCCTGCAGATTCTGTCATCTGAAAGAGACTAATATCCATTAATCGCTAACATCTCAGAACAAATCAGTGATCGAATCTATCAAGGAGTTGAAACCTTGCTAAACCAATTGCAACTGGCGCCCGAGCAAGTAGTGGAAAGTTAGGTTACAGTAAGCCCCAGAAAAGGTCATCACAGTACCTACCTCTAGAAGTGACGGCAACACAGCGCTGGGGGGCACACATAAATTCGCAACAGGTTTAGCACTCCACAATGACATATGGACGAAGAACACAGCGCCTCTCAACAAATAAATCTGACTCTTTAAACCCTGTTCTTGTAGAATCAAGCACAAGGTATACATCGAAGCATGTCCCATATGCGTGCCTAATAGGTTCTTTCCCACCTGTAACACAATATCAGATCAACATACAATACAGCTAGCTATCTTTGAAGAGGAAAACAATAAAAATACTAAATGCAGCTTAAAGAGCTGAAACACGAATTTAAAAAAACACAAGTATGCTTTAGACAAGATGCATGTCGAAACGAATTAATGAATACAGCAATATCAAAATGGATATGCAAGAAATAGTCAATTACCCTCTGAGAATTGAAGAGTATTGTATAGCTTCAGCATATGGTTGGAAATATCTATGAATTTTCTAAAGTTTTCATTTATGCATTGATTCCCAGATAGGTACAAAGGGATATCCATAGCATTCTTGAGTCACGTATTATTATATTAAATAGCTTGTTAGATGGGATAGGATTTCTACTGAATATAGAACTACGGACATTACCTTCCAACTCTGTGTACAGAAATCTTCATTATTGACAGTTCGACATAATGCACCAATCAATCTTGGCAATGCATCTGCAGGCATATTGCTGTAAGCTATAACTGTTTCCAATATCTGAAGACAGCAGCTGATCGTTTTCGGTTCGTATGTACCACAGCATAATATACATATGAGACTATAAAAAATTTAAATTAAAAAAATGGGTTCAAGCCCTGTGGACAGGAGCTTTCTGGCGCTCTAGTTCAAACAGACAAATTATATCTCCGAAAGTATTGGTTTCTCAGAGTTGAGAATTATATAAATTTATTCTTATGATAGAACTGCATCATAAAGGAAATTCAATTCAAATAATAGTTCATTTATCTAGATTAAATGAGCAATCTGAGAATGAGAACTGCACCATGGAAGAAACCAAATTAAAATAGCTGAAATGAATTTGACTCTCTCATATAAAACAGGATGAAATGTACGAGTACACAGATCATATAATAAAGCTTAGATAGAATAATTATAGCATTCTGTGAAAACATAGAAGTACGATTCATTATTGAAATTTAGAACTTCATCTTAGCAGAAATTGAAATCAAACATCATAGAAGAATTTAAATTCAACAAGAGTGCCAAAAATTATCAATCCAAAACCAATAGACGAATTCTACCCAACAACGAACTCATCCGAGATATTCATTCCTCAATTATATGATGAACGATAATATACAGGGTGTCCCAAAAATACCACGCGAAAGTGACACTGGAGATAGATTGGCATTAGGTCTATCAGATAGCATCAACATGACCTCAGTAAAAGTCCGCTGGTTTTCGAGATATCACCACTGTTGCGTCCCATGACTTCACATGTTGGGAAGCGCTCATGTGTATTTCTAAACAAAGCAGCTCGCTTGTAAAACTTAAATGTTTTGGGTTAACTGGTTTATTTTTGCATGGGTGGTCTCACCCTTGAAATTAATATTTTCCACGAAAAGATAATTGCAAGTAAAATATCTTGTAATACTTCAACCCTTGTAGAAGTATTTATGACCTATTTCCTGTGAAATATTGATAAAATGCATACAACAACTAACACATTGCCAGAGCTGTGAGTCCTTTGTCTAGATTCTAACCCATACAAAAATCTAGAATTTTCCGATTAGATCGCGCCACGGCTTTGGCTATTCACTAAATCGAGGGCGTAGATTCCGAATCTGTAATTAGTTTTTCCGTATCTCGATTAATTTTGGTAATATGAAGGCGAAAAATCCGACTGATTAGTCCATTTTCCGGAGGTAGAGCCAGATATTGCGACTTTTTTCGTCATTGCTCCGAAACTAATCGAGATACGGAAAATCTAATTACAGATTCGTGATCTGCGTGCCCGATTTAGTGAATAACCAAAGCCGCGTCGACCTAATCGGAAAATTGTAGATTTTTGTATGTGTTGGATACTAGAGAAAACTTTTTGGCGTTTGACGGATTCGCTCATTACCTAATATTTTCCGAACGGATAGAGATACAGAAAAAATAGATACATAAATCTAAACGTCGTCCACCGACCAATCATCGGGGAAAATTTGGATATCGAGATGTGAAAATCATAGATTTCGGACGGGAAAGAAGAATTTTCCTTCGATTCCGGGTCAAAAATATTTCTAAGTGCCGACCCAAAAAATTTTTTTCATGGTATATCGATACGGAGCTCTTGTCTAATTAAATCGAGGTCGCTGATCACGAATATGTAATTAGTTTTTCCCTAAGTGGCGTACTTTGGGAAAATTTTCACTTAAAGTGATTAAATTGACGAAAATAGGTCAATTTTCAAACTTTCCACCACCCAAAAAAATTTGAGTAGGGTGTTGCTGATTTTGTACGTCATATTTGGATCCTTTATCTATCGAATCATCCGAACAATAAATGTCCAGGTCGTACGCTTCGGAAATTATGATTTTTTTCCCGAGGGTCTATTTTTCGGAAAATTCTTTCCGCGATATTTTCTCGGAAAATTTTTGTAATAAATATCTGATGGTAGATTCGGAATCTACGGCCCCAAATCTATAAGAATAAGTACCCGTTTCATAGTTTTGCGTCAAAAAATTTTTCTCGAAAAATGGGATTTTTTTAAGGCTAATGTATTAAAAAATTGCCAAAATTCGACCGGTCTCCGATTTCGATGCAAATTACGTCATTTACTAATTCGGGACCGTAGATTACGAATATATGATCGGATTTTTCATTAGAGAATTTTCCGCGGAAATACCGCCAAATGAATTTTCCGAAAAACAGACCCTTGGGAAAAAAATCATAATTTCCGAATAGTACGGCCTGGACATTTTCTGTTTGGATTATTCAGTAGATAAAGGATCCATATATGAGGGCAAAAATCAACAACACCTTACTCCGATTTTTTTGGGCGGTGTGAACTTCCAACATTGACCTATTTTCGTCCATTTTTTCACTCTAAGTGAAAATTTTCCCAAAGTACGCCACTTAGGGAAAAACTAATTGCATATTCGTGATCAGCGACCTCGATTTAACTAGACACGAGCTCCGTATCGATATACCATGAAAAAAATTTTTTAGGTCGGCACTCAGAAATATTTTTGACCCGGAATCGAAGGAAAATTCTTCTTTCCCGTCCGAAATCTATGATCATCTCGATATCTCGATAATTTTCCCCGATGATTGGTCGGTGGACGACGTTTAGATTTATGTATCTATTTCCTCTGTATCTCTATCCGTTCGGAAAATATTAGGAAATGAGTAAATCCGTCAAACGCCAAAAAGTTTTCTCTAGTATCTAACCCAGGGGTCACCAATTAGTTTCATTGGAGGTCTGTTCACAAAATCTGTGTATCTGTCGCGGGTCGTTGATAGCATTATGATGGCATAAGAATTTGACTAGCAGTTAATCTAAATCCAATATCTATAATTAGTAAATAAAACGAAAAGTTATCTGAATTTTTTTAATCAAGAATACATGTTTTCTGGAAAAATGGTCCGCGAAAAAAAGGGTCGCGATCCGCATCCGGACCGCGGTCCGCCATTTGGTGACCCCTGGTCTAGACTATTCGAAGACCCCTAGTCTGTGAAAGTCGGACCGGTTTCCATGTTACAAAACAATGAATGTGGGAGCGAGATAGTCGATAAGGGTTTTGGTTTTTTTTTAATAAGTAGCAATTCTGGTTCTGATTAAAAAAAATTGGTAGTGTTGTATCATTTTGAAAAGGGCATGAAATGGACCAGTTTTTGCGATTATTTGTCAATTCAGTCTGATATAATTTTTTTTCACAGCAGTCAGTCAAACTTAATTTAACGTTTTAACTTCGGCATAAAATACAACAAGTTAGACATTTTTTGAAGGATTTTGTTCTAGTTGTCGGTGAAGTTATTACTTCATTGTTTAAAGCAACTATTCAGGATAGCCTAGGTAAAAAAAAACATGAGTTTGAAGTAATTTCTAGCAATGCTAGGCGATAAAAGACCGAAAACTGGAGATTTTTAAAAAATACACAAAAGTGGTGATATCTTGAAAACCAGCGGACTTTTACTGAGGTCATGTTGATGCTATCTGATAGACCTAATGCCAATCTATCTCCAGTGTCACTTTCGCGTGGTATTTTTGGGACACCATGTATATCTTTCCTCAAATCTACAATATTCCAGTTTTGTTTTTAGTGGAGATATTCTGAACTCAATATTATTAACTTACCATTACCATTCCCATCATCATATGGATTGACCATCGGCATAAAAATATCAACCAACAAAAAGTATGATATTATATTATCATTCTCATATTTATACGATTGCTCGAATGAAACAACGTCATGTCTCAAGAGAATAAGTTGACATTATAACAATTCATAGAATACCCACATAATAATTCTATCATTCTGTGAAAACGTAGAAATACGATTTACATTGAAATTTTGAACAATCATATCTCCGAAAGTATTAGCTTGTTAGAGTTAAAAATGATATGAATGGATTCTTATGATAAAACTGCCTATTAAAAAAAAATTAATTTGGAATTTGTTTTGTAAAAAAAAAATTTTTTTTTGTTACTCCGAAACCATCTGTCCGATTTTGCCCAATAACGAACTTAGCCGAGATATTTATCCCCCAAACCTACTCTGAAAATTTCAACTCTCTAGCTCATTCCGTTCGAGAGTTATCGTGCCTACGATCGGACCGGCCGGACGGACCGGCCGGCCGTACAGAATGAATTTCGAGCACGGATTCTTGATCAGTGAGTCGAACCAAATCGTTTAAGACCATTTTCATCGAAATATTCGAAAATTACAGACATTTGGGCAAATTGATAAGCACTCAGTTCCGAGGAACTAGAGCGCCAAAAACATATGTTGAAACCGTCATGTCATTACTTGATAATTCGTGCAGATCAAGGAAATATATTATATTGCAGTAGGCATGTACCAGCTGGCATAATGTTATCAATCCTACTGTATATTAATGAAAAAATATATGAATATTCCATGCTGGAGGTCAAAGGTGACATAAAATAGAATGATTTCAAATTTTTTGGTTGGTTGTTTGGCTTAGTGCATTGTCTCGGCAATTGGCATATTAATCTGTATAATCTAATGGAGTGGTAGTTTGCAGTACACATCCCCTCTCCTTTCATAATAACTCTTCAGAGACACCGAATTTGAAGAGTTAAATATGGTTAAATTCAAATATAATATTATATACTTACTCAACAAGTCCAGAAAGTATAAAGCTGTTCAAGCAAACTGCGTTGAATTTTATTATGTTCAATATCAACTCTAAATATTCCACAACATTATTAATATGTTGAATATCTGAATACCATCCAAGAAGAAATGGACCAATCTGGAAAATAATTGAATTATTTACACCACATATACAGGTAATGATTCACAAAGCAACATTCAGGAACTTATTATCTTCAATGTAGTGAGGCCATGTTATGGTAAAAATATTTGAAATATAGTCAGATTATATGGCCTGAAAGTGTGATTTTGGTAATGAAATGAAATTGATTAAAATATAGCTGTTTGAATGTTACTTGGTTAATAAGGAAAGCTGTGTACCTTATAATGTCATGAGCATGCATCAAAATGCATAATTTTAGGTCTAAATTATTAACTGGAATAGCGATTTGAGCGATAAATGTAGACCGGTTCAATACAAATGATTCAATACTTACATCTTCTTCGAAATGTTGTACATTTTTACCATTATATGTCAAGGCAATCAAAAGTTGTAATCTCTGTCCCACATCTTGAGGATTGTTGTGAGTTCTGATGAAACGAAAGAATTCCGCTCTTGAAATCTTGAGCTCTTCATTTTGGCGTTTCATCAGATTTATGAGGAAGTTAAATCCAGTGTTTCTCAGTTCAAAGTTATCAATGGAAAATATATCCTCTATGCTTTTCCATAATTTAGCAATAGTGTCCTACAAAATCAGTTTCAATTAAAATAATTCATTCTTCGGCCTATGACAACTGTTCAAATATCAGGAATAAATGAACAATCTGCAATGATAGAACTTCGCAACATTCACTCGGAACATTTGCCATTTGCCATCGCCAAGGAGCATTATAAGCGATGTAAAAATCACAAACGCCATCTATGTGGGAAGATATGAAATACAGCATATGATTTCGTGACTGGAAATACTAAGGGGGTGAACGCTGGGTTTCATATCTTCCCACGTAGATGGCGTTTAAGATTTTTACATCGCTCATAACGCTCCTACGCAAAGGCATATATGGAGCTCAGTTTAGTTGAATGAACGACTGAACTACAGGTTTCTGACGATGGACAAATAAGTCCGAAAAACGTGTTCAACCTCGTATATTGTTGTAGGGGGTAATGTTGCAATGCGACCTTAAGGTCTATTGTCATTTCCACGCATCTTTCATTTGCGAGTATTTCTGCCTGAAAGACGCTCGGATAGGAGCCTAGCGACAGTGAGCATTTGGTGCCTGTCCCATATTGGTTTTTGAACCGCCTGTGTACCATTTAATGGCACTTTTTTAAGAAGTTGAGTGGTGAATTCCTTGTCCCAGTCTTTCTTACTACCTAGCATCGTAGTGAAGTTTTTTTTTCGATGCTTACTTTCTTAATAATTTCGTCAGTAGGAGGATTGGATGATGAAATGTACCTGGTAAGCGAGAACCAGGCTTTCTGGTTTTCAATACACTCTCATTACCTGTTCCTTTCCTAGATATCCTGAGAATGGCTTCATGGGCCAGTTTGTCTATCAATAAATAGATGAAGGGGTGTGAGATTTGGGATAATCTCAAGTACCCTGGTAGAACAGGTTTCCTCGTACTATTCTGGCTTATTTTTGTATACCATACTGCTGTCCCATAAGGGATTACGGGTCTCACAATCATGACCAAGGGCGTAGCCAGGGGGGGGGGGGATTTTGGGGGTTCAAACCCCCCCCCCCCCGAAATGTTATTTTTCTCTTAAAAAAAATGTTTTGCTGCAGAAAGTGACACCCCCAAAACCCCCCCGAAATTAATTCCTGGCTACGCCCTTGATCATGACATACATCCATTACAGTATGTTGGGGTTGCAGGCTGCCAAAAATAAGCCAGAAGTTAGTATAGATCATTTTGTATTCAATGGCTTGTATATCTTTTGCATGCTACCCCTGTATAGAATTATCCTAAATAAACTTCGGCAATAAAATACTTTTATGTTTTATTTGTTAATTGTGTATTTCAATCAAAGAACAGTTCACACCATTCTAGATATTGGATATACTACTCACCTCTGCATTTTTTATGTAGGATAAAAAGTAAAACTAATATATTGTTTTAAATATCTTTATTCTATAAATATAATATTCAGTTGAATGTATTACAGTAGTAGATAATCATTCTTTTCACATTCCAATTCGCAAGTGTTTTAACTTCGGATATCTCAAAGATACTCATCAGGGTTACGATGTGTTATGAGGACTATACCTCTAATCGTACAATTCTGCAGCAGCGCATCATAGTGACAGGTTTATGAAAAGAACTGCACACCTTGAATGTTTTTATGCATTTAGCAAACTTCACACGAGACTTACCGTGTTGATGTTCAATGAAGCAGCATTAACTTCAGTTGGGATGTTACTGTCAGGAAGGGATAGATGAATGAGGAAAAGAGCATAAATATGTTTACTGCATTATCACTCCAGAGCAAAGAGAATCACTTCTAATCTAATATTGTATTGACTAAGGCATCCATTTTACGAATTCGATTTAGCATCTTCTCACAAGTTCACTTGTAATTGATTCTGATACAAAATGGCAATACAGAGGTTCTACAAGATCATATTACCACATTCATACGTGGACTCAGCTTTTCCATGAAAGATAATTGGCAAGGCCAAAAATACAGGAAATTAGGCATCCTGAAAAATGTATTATTCTATTCATTTTTCTGTGATTCTATAATCTCTCAAAATCCGGCTCGCAGGACCAATCATTCGGTGACCAAAGCGAATATGCTGCTATGATCTTTGATAAACTCAATTGGTTACTGATTAATGTATCAGTAACCAAGTTAAAGATAAAGCAATGTAGTAAATAATCTTCCTCCGAATCTATCTCAGAATGAAACATTTTGTGAACCAATATGCAATAATCACGTACATTCTAGAAAACTAGTGCTATCCAGTATCTTTAGAATTGAAACCCAATAAGTATGTACTCATCAACTCAAGAATGTAACTTTTAAATCTCCACTGAACTAGAAAATGGGTCTATGACTATTTTACTCGGTAGTACTAACATAATATTAGGAGTTACCTTACTTGCAATAGACTATACCAACGATTCTGAATAACATTTCAAGTTGATGTCCAATTTTTGAGGTGGACCACAGGTGGACTACGAAATAATTCGGGAATGCTAATTATTCTCTGTTTGTATATTATGGCTTTTATCAACAATGATTAACCACATTGTCATATTTGTCAGAGATTCTTTCAATTAGGTGTGGACCGAATAGTTTGTCAAGCCAACTGTTATTATTATTATTATTATATGGATTGTGTCAGGCAGACGAAATCCGACCCTCCACTGCGACCAATCAGTCTATTATGGCACACCTATAGTATATAACCTATACTTCACCCACAAGCTCAAGTCTCTTGATGATAGATGCGAGTCTGGCGGGGGATAACTTGACCAGTTCCCTCAGTGTCAGTTTGTGGACTCCTAGTTCCTCCAATCTGATCCTGTCCCCAGGGGGGCACTCACACATGATGTGTTCAATAGACTCGTCGTCCTCCAGGCATAGTCTGCACTCAGAGTCCTCAGTCAACCCCATCGTATTGAGGTGTTTCCTGAGGCCACAATGGCCTGTGTATACAGATGTAAGGATTCTCAGGTCTACCCTAGAGAATTTAAGGCATTTTTTGGCTCTTTCAGCTGATGGGCCAGTATTTTTTGAGCGAGAATGTCTGTGTCCAGGTATGCTGCTCCAGATTTCTTGGACCTTTTGGTCCACCCATCTGTTGTTTTCCTTCGCTGCTACTCTCAGAGAGATACCACAGGCCGGTTCAGGTCCAATGAGCCCCATGGAAGGCCCCTGTGCCGCCAATGAGTCCGCCATCTCATTACCTTTTATGCCCGAGTGGCCCAGGACCCACAAGAGCTTCAGCCTGCAACGCTCTCCAAATTCAGCAAGTGTGGTCCGGCAATCCGCAAAACTACCCAGACTGATGGATTTAAGCCAGCTGTTAGTCCTGTCATGAAGCCCATTGAATAAGTGAATAACATAATTTTTTCGCTCATTTCACGGCAAATGCAATGAAAGCCGATGGGCTTTCAACTTAACTATCTACTTTTCAACTACATACCAAATATAAAATAAAGAGAATATTGTTTCAACAAAGTCTTAAATTTTATTGGCTAATCTGCGGCTATACAAAACTGAAAATTATCTCATTTATGAGTTTGAATATTTCTTCATTGGTGGACTGGTTTGTAAAATTGAAATTTTTACAAAATTCATTAAACCTATTGCTATCACCGGGACTTTCTTCAACCTAAAATTTAATTCAATTGAAATAATATTGGAAAATAGGCTACAGCAAAATACAGAAGTCAAAAAAAAATACTACATGGTATCAAACAAGTGCGAAAAATTTGGTGGAGTCCCTCATAAAAAAATGTGACTCCATCCCTATAGATGTAAAAATCTTCCAAAAAATTTCTGATCATATCAATATATGATAGAATACTAGTAATTTTTTCCTTACTAAATCAGGCTTTATCTAGTGCAGAAGTTATAATAAAATAAATATCATGTGAAAGCTTGTAGAAAAAATATTCAGAAATATTCAATTGTTTTTTCGATATAAAAACCATCCTATTTCTTTCTATCTATTAAATAAAATTGTTTCAACATAATCATCTTCGACATTGTTCTTTCTCTTTGTCAAAAGCAGCAATTATCCTACTGTTTTGAATGTTCAAGATTAGTTTTGTCTTCACTTATTTTATTTATGCCTGATTGCTAATGAGGAAACACTGTTATATGTGAGTAGAGAGAATATATTTTTGGAGAATAATACTACCGAAGAGCACAAACTTCAATCCACAGAATTCATTACACCTAACTGTATTATGTATACCAATAATTATAGTAAGTATATGTGTTAATTTTATATCACTGATGACCAGAAATTGAGCAGTAAATGATTCCTAAAACTATTCTTACAGTATCCAAGTTGCTGCACGATACTCTCTCATTAAGATCCTTCAGTCTTTTGATTCTCTGGTGTGTAGGAGTTTCCTTTCCGATATCTCTCAGTATATCGTCACTAAGCTCAAAAGAACCTCTACTTCTAGTGCCTATAAATTTAAACATTTAATATCGGACATCTCTGTAAACCAAAAAAACAAACCTTGATTTCGACGAAAAAATTGCCTAAATTTATCTTGGAAACTCTTGTTATCTTTGTCTCTCGAAGACATCGTGAAATTGTGTTCAATATTACTGTTCAAAAATATTGTCACTAACAATATCCCATCACTTTACACATTTATTTACAAAGGTTCACTACAAAATCGAAACCGACTAACCTAAAAAAATTTTTTTGACATCTTCAAAATCCACAGATTAGTTAGCACACAGAAAAGTGTAGTTTTTCTCAACTTTTTGGTCTCTATAATTTCTACGCGGTATCAGGAAAATGATTATCAAGAAAGTACAATTTTCCAAAAAGTAACTTAGATAGAATTCAACTCTTTTCTCTTGGAACTTGACTCTAAGAACGAGCTCTCCTATTGGTTGTGCCTGGAACTAAAATTAAAGACTCTAGTAGCTGTGCTATCATTTGCAGGAAATTACTTCCCGAAACAGCAACTAATATTCAATTCTCCACAAATCTCCGTGGAAATTCGAATATTTCATTATATATTATATAATATAATGTATAATATATCAATAAAATGAATATTTACCAACTATAGATCGATTAAACAAAACTAAACTGAAAGATTTACTAACGAATAATGATATATCTTTATGAGGCATTCAGGGTTTCTTTGATTTTATATTATCTGGATTGAATTGTCCGAATTTGGTGAAGATAAAGAGATAAGAATAGTATTAATATTTTTTAAAATCGTTTATTGAAATACATATATTCCAAATACAGGTTTCTATTCCATCATCAGTCAACTAAATCAAACAACATTCAGATAAATGAGAATACTTGAGTATAAGAAAATTGTTAAATATAAACTTTCCCAAAAAGGAATATTGGTGAAGTATGAGCAGTAAATTATTATTTACTATGTAAAATGAAATGTATACAAAAATTATAAATGTGTCAGGGCTAGTCTGAATAGATCATAAGAATTTATAGATATTTTCATTCAATCGGCCAAATTTAAAGAAGGATATCGTGTTATGTAATAAGAAAGAATGTATAATTACATCAAGATAATGCATGAACTGCCAATAATTTCTCTAATGTTTTCCGTCAAATTTTCAGAATAATAATTATTTCCTACTGAAAAAATTCGACAGACAAGAAATAAATAAATACTTTCGTATTTTACAAATATAACAATATCCTTGTGTTTCTAATTTAGGCTCAATGTTTGTTAGCAAAGACTTCAAGTGTTCAATCTCCTGTGGACACTAACAATAGAATGAATTGAAACACTTTAAGTACAATATATAAAAATATCTATATTACAACTAAGTTGTTATAAAGCAAGGCAAAAATCAATAAATTTACAGATTTGTTGAACCATTTGTAACATAGTTAACAAATGCTCTGCTTCTGATTGTCATTAATTGTGAAATTGAAAGCATCCCGCATGAACGGAAACAATTATAGAGTTGAGTGTGTCTTGTGCTTAAGTATGGAAAGGGTACAGCAAAATCTGAAAAATTTTAACATCCAAACCAGACTATCTCAAACCTGACATTGCATCTTGTATTTTTTTAGAAACGGCTAGTCGTGAAAAAGAACACATAAATAGGATATACTTGGAGCATAGACCTAATATCCCATGAACGGAGCATCAGCTGACTTTTACACAGAATCGATTGAAAGTTTAATGTGAAAGAAATGAAAGACCCTAAAGAGGGTTGAAAAGAGACTGGAGCTATTGTAGGATCAGAATCATTAAATTAGCTCCATTTCTCTCACATGTATCTTTCAATCCTCTTTTTCTAACGCTTCGTCCATAGGATCTTAGGTCTATGACTCGGAGGGATAACCTTAATTCATTATGTATAAGTTTAAGTTGTCTAGTGTTGCATAATTAGTCATCATACAGGCTTGCTGAGTGTGATATGTTGACAGAAAATAGTATGGAGGCTCTGAAGAGCTTGTATGATTTTTTCTATAGAGGCATCAGAGGTATTGTTATCTGTTCTGTGTAGGCTTTGTTACTGTATCCTTACGCCACCTTAGGTGGAAGGAGTGCATTGGAAACATGTTCGCCTCGAGCTCAATGTATAGTCCAAAAATTAACACATGGCTGGCTTAAGCCGTATTGAGGACAAATTAACAAGTCTAAACAGAAACCAACTCATCCTCCTAACCTGTACAAGTTCTTTTTAGGTAGTTAGGTTGGTTATTAGCAGTTTCGTTTTCAATTCATTCCATTCTTTCGAAAAGCTTGAATATCGAAAATGGCATGCACAAAAAGTATACCATTTACAGAATACTATATATTGTTCACATATCCCTACTATTCAGACAATCACCCTGTATGTATATTTCATTTTACATTCAACAAATTATGTCTTAGGTACCTACATTCGATACGATATAAAGGGACGGCATAATTTATGAAAATTATCTGGATAAACTTGATTAACTCGGCTTTCGAATAAGACAACTACTCTAAATCTACATAAATATACTGAATGGTTCAATCAAATTTGAGGGTGATCTTCAGGCGTAATTGGATTGGAATTAATCGTATTCCGTTCGAAGTAAATTTTTATGAAAATGTTAATAATCTTGGATTCGTTGTTTTTTGTAGTTATGTAAAAAATATCTTTTAAAATAGATTTCTGTCTCAAAATGATCTCTTTTGAATTTCATTAGGCACTTCGAATGGTTCTTAGAATTATTCAATTTTGAATAATTGTTAGACAGTATTGAACATTTTCTAGATGGCAGAGTGAATTAATAGTATCTAGAATAGAAATTTTTGGAATAACTTTCAACAGTCGATAAGATGTTCAATTTCAAGATAGATTTCCCTATAAAAATAGGTCAGCAAACACATAACCAAGCTAGAGGGTGTTCAAAATTCCATTTTTTGTTTTGTTTGTTCTTAATAAACTTCTTGTTTCCGAAATATTTGGATCAGGATCAGACTTCACGGTTACTCTCCCTTTATTTTGTACGCCAATGACCATTATCCATAGTATGGTTTTGATTTTTCATTTATTTTAAAAACTGTTTTGTATCTTGAGTTTTTTCATACTCGCGAATATTCACGAGAAAGAAAAAACAGGAACTCTGCGGAAGCATCCATATAATATAGGAAGTCTCTTGGCCTGCACGTTCCACATTAGATTTTTTCATTTTGGGTTATTTGAAATAAAAGGCCTATACCATAGCTATGGAAACAAGGGAAGAACTTGTTGATCACATTCAAAATGCATGTGCTATGCCTAAGTTAGCGTAAGGATACAGTAACAAAGCCTACACAGAACACAACTGATTCTCCCAACTCACACAAGCCCTTAGGAGCTTATGAGAGGTTTCCTCGAAAGACCTAGAAGGGTCAGTTTATAATATTATGTATTATGTTTATAATACATGATAATAATAATAATATTAACAAGTATTCAATGTTCGAACTGGGAATCCTGTATTCAAGCAATGAAGTTAGGATAGTCGTACTAATCATAGGATGCCTAGGCGGAATGAGAGCGAACTACGAGGCAGAGTTGCGGATGATTCCGACCTGTAGATGCCTGGCAGAGGAATTTGGCACACATAATGCAGAAAGCAGTGTTGCTTGGATCACTTCGAGTCATCAGGTCCCATCACCTGTGAAGGCCGCTTGCAGCTCATCTCTTTTGTTGAGGGACGCTGTAAGGGCAGGACGAAGAACTACGCCAAGAAACGAGCGAAAGATTTGTTAGTGAGTAACCAATCAACAGTTGGAGTCTCACACTCCTGAGAGAAGCGGACCCACTCAGGGCGGGCCTATAAAAGGATTTTCCTCACGAGCGGAAAAAAAAATTAAGAAGGATTTAATGTTAGAACTGGGAATCCTGTATCCAAGGCATATCGTACTAATCATAATCACAAAAATTCTGATTATCATTCCATTTATATTCCAAAAATTATCTCATTCTAGAAGTTACATTTAAATAACTCCAAAATTTATTGAGAAAAAACAAAAAAAATCCTAGAAGCTTGAACATAATGTAGCTTAGTTATAAAGCATTTGCGGATCTATGTTGAGGAAATTTTTGTCGTGAAATTGAACATTTTATTGACTTTTAAAGTCATTCTACATCCAAACGTAGCCATCTTGAATACTTTCCAAATAATTAGATAAGTTCTTTACATTGTAGAAATGTAATTCAATTTATTCCTTCAAGTGAATTTTCTCAAAATCAATAAGCAACTCAATCCATTCAGTACAATCCCATTCCATTGAAGCACCATTCAGTTTCGTTCGATGTAACTTACTAAAACAAGCAACCTGTTTTATCTATCTGATCTCTTTCATCTACATCATATAAAACTTTGAAAATGGAAAATTTATTCACATCTCTAAACCTTTCGGTCGATTTTTTATACATGCTATATAAAGATGGCGTCTAGAATCCTTAAATACTCTTATCCATAAGTCCATAAGATTAGTATTTTCATCATGTTTCTTCGAGTTCTTCTTTCTTTGGCTGCAGTACATTTCGCATAAAAGCAGCGTAGACACATTCACACACAAACCTATATTGACTCTGTAAAAAATATTTAAATTATTAATAACTTGTAGCACTGTATCAGCTTTTACTTTTGTGATAGCCGAAAAGAAATGTTAATAGACAAAGATGCTGTACATCCGCATGACAGAATACAAGAGATAAAATCCTTCTTATCTTCAATTAGTAATTAGGAAAATTAAACAAAATGAACGGTAGACGAAACCGGTCTGCTACTATTCAGCTTTGATGACGACACACTCTGTGGTTCATTTTTAACATTAGCCTCACTTTCGTTCAACTAACTGGTTGCTGTTTGCGTTTGCTGTCATTTGGTCCAGTTTGAAAGATAAACGTCATTAATGTCAAACGGAATTGAAAGTGTATTTCTGAACAGTTCGGTTGATGTAAGCATGTAAACAATTTGAAATTTCTATTCGCTAAGTTCATAGGCAGAGTTTTTTGGTTACTGAGTCGAAAATGAATAGAGCAAGGAGGTCGAGCATAATTTACGAGTCATTCTCTGATTATGGAACATGAACTTATATTATTAAGTAATATTTTGGACAATAATTATGAAACTCCAGCGAAAACAAAAGTTCACTTCTGATGTGGAGCGGAGAAAGATTGACCAACTTTAGGCCTCCATTCATGGAAGAATAGTTATCCAATTATTTAGAACGGGTTTTAGGGTGCTATAATAATGGTAGGAAGAATTTAGTTTTAGTATTCACAAGTATAAGCCTCCTTGTTTATTATTCTTTATTTTATGATTGTAACAAAAAAAAATTATAACTGAACCATTATACTCACAGCATTTTGAATCATCATCGCTCTCTGTTCTCTCATCGTTTTAACAATTTCCAACGGATACACTGGTTCTTCGTTTTCGATGAGGCACATGGCAGTCTCCATCAGGATCAGGACGCCTGTGCGTCCGATTCCGGCACTGCAATGCACGACAACGGGCGCTTCATCCTTTCTGGCCTCCCTCACTTGATCGGTGAAAGATAGAAACTGAGCTGGAGAGGACGGTACCCCATGGTCGGGCCATACCACATACTGGATATGCTTGATTTCTCCCAATTCTTCTGCCTTCAAAAAGTGATCATTCGTTGACAAATCAAATGCAAATAATGATTTTCATATTATATATTAGTTATTAGTTTTCTTTTGGTTTGTATTGGTATACTTTCACAGCCCAATTAATGTGATATAAGAAACAACAACATAAAAATACTACCTACTTCGCTGTTTGTCAGAACGAAATCCCTGAAGACAACACTTCCAGTAAGATCGGTTTCCTCTTTTATACACTTGATTGTAGTGTCCTGCACCGTCAGGCACTCACCCACGCTCGGCCAATACTTGTGACATTTCGTTCTGCCCCTTTCGACAAGAGTGGTCAGCATGATGATCAGGGTGCATCTTTCTTCCAGGATCATCTGCCAAAAGTCTTCGGTTGTCGACTGGAGGGGACCCTGAGTAGCGATGTATCTGTTAACGGTATCAGTACTGTTGATCGCCATATTAACATAGTTTGCGTTGATGTAGTCCCCACTACTGCTATTTTTTAGAACAACCCTGGTTTCATCGTCTGCAAGAAGTGAAAGGACATCGAATTGGTATGGTGAAGATATATTAGATTAGATGAGTAGTGACGAAAAGAGCTTTTTATAAAGCAGAGGGAATTTCAATACTGGTAGCGCCATCTATGGAGGGGAATCTCCGGGTCGTATATATGTGTAGGATAATACATTCAACAAGGATTAGAATTCTACACTTGTGTAATGTGAGAATAAGGATTACATTTTAAGGGTGCAAGCAACGTGTTATCAGACGTTCTCTGCGCCCTCGGGCACTCCAAATCCATTAGCAAACCGTTAGCGATCCTAGACAGATTCCAAAGACGATGTACCACCGACAGGAGATGAAGAATTTAATACCAAACCCCGACTCTCTGGCGTCTCCAAGGAGGTTAACGGAATATCTATATCTGGGTTTTCTAATACTCTTGTAGTGCAACATTAACAACGACTATATTCCTGGAATTGCCTTAAAACCGTGGGATCGTTCACATGGAATCCTATTGGTCGAAGGCGGGGTAGTTTCAGCCAGGGAATTACCAATCGTTGGGCAACACCTTGGGCGTACTACCCTGTTCGAGTTCGATGGCAAGCCGAATTGCGGGGAAGGTAAACAGAGTAGGTACCTAGGGTATGAGGAATCGTGGCAAAAGAGCAGTGAGCTCGGAGCAGGGATAAGAAGAAGACGGTTAGCAAATACGAGTTTTTATCCCAGAGACTTGGACGATTTTGTATATATTGTATATTGCTGTAGTGGGTAACTTTGCACTGCGACCTTAAGGTCTATTGTGCCCCCCGTCAGAGCTGTCGATGTCATCACCATCTACAGATCGCCTTACAGTTCCAGAGTTCTGGAATGGTTTCAAGGAGGCTACGTCTTCGCTCCTGCAGATTTCTTGCCCAGAGCATTCCGTTATCAGGTGATCAGGAGTTTCATCTTCCTCCCAACAGATTCTGCACTCGTCAGTTTCTGCTAGCCCTAATCTCATCATATGCATTCTTGGATCTAACATTATCAAAGTTCCTGAGGAATTTCTTGGAGTGAAACATTCCGGGGAGAGAACTCCAGAAAATACCTCTTTCAGTTTCTTCTTTCATCCGAAATTAACTTTTGTAGGTGTATCTAACAACCCCACAGTAGGCTTCCTGGCCAATAAAGGGGGTTTGTGCTCCTTTCTTGGCAAGTGTGTTGGCCTCCTCATTTCCTGTGATTCCCCCGTGACCAGGAACCCAGATCAAGGAGACCCTGTGGTTTTTGCCTACTTCATTGAGTTTTCTTCGATATTATGGGAACTCAGAGCTTTAATAGCAGCTTGACTGTCAGAGTGGATTGCTATATCACATCTCTGATAGTTTCTTTTTAGGTTCATTTCCACGCATCTTTCTATTGCAAGTACTTCTACCTGAAAGATGCTCTGATAGGAGCCTAGCGATGGTGAGCATTTGCTGCCTGACCCATATACTCCAGCGCCAGCTCCTGTAGTGGTTTTTGAACCGTCTGTGTACTATTTAATGGCATTTCTTTTAAGAACTTGGGTGGTGGATTCCCTGTCCCAGTCTTTTTTCCTACCGAGCATCGTAGTGAAGTTCTTTTCGATGGACGATTTTACTGAACATTGAATTCATACTTAGACGAATTTAGAGTATATTGCGGTAGTTGGCGAACTTCAGTGATTGGAAAAGTAAATACTGTCAAAGTTGTGAATATTTCTTCGAGTATAGTAAATAAAGTGTGTAAATATCAGTTTTTGAAGACCAAAGACGTGAAAGAAGAAAATTATGAGCGTAATTCAATCAGCCCCTAGGCGATATAAAAATCCTACATTTATACCTTGAAGAATCATTGTATTACATAGTAGCATTTCATTCCAATATCCCCATATACCTGAAAATAATGAGTAAATACACTTACACGGTGATATATCCCTGTATCTATTCTTATTAACATTCTTTGGTTTCGAAGACTCATCGCAGGTCATATCTGGATGCTTCCTATAGAGCGTTTCGAATCTCACAACCACAGCACCGCTGGCTAGCCCATCGGCCAATAGCAACATACTCTGTTCCAGGGGATTCCCGGATTGGACGGTTTGCACATCACCTATGGGAACGTACTGATAAGGCGGTTCTTCGTATTCATCTAGGCCACTGTAAAGGACGTTTGGTTTCACTTGCAGGACGAGTTTACCTGGAAACAAACTCTAAAATCAGCTAACCGAATATCGAAAGTAGCAGGTGATAAAAATTAAAAATCATTCCATATACATATACGTTCCTTACCGTCATCTGCCGTTCTGGCGTCTTGAATAAGCCTAACGGCTTCCTCATAGGTGGAACTGATCATATCTTTGCCATTGATCTGAAGGATTTGATCTCCTTCTGATAATCGAGGTGTACAAGTATCAGCAGGAGTGTTAGGGGCTACTTTCATTACTACGATAGGAATTCCTTTTGTAATTCCACCTGAAAAATACTTGATATTTGTAGGAATTATATTTTCACCCTTGTAAATAGTAGTTAAGATTAGCTTTAAGGTACCGAAGTTCGTATGACGACAATGCCCATTTCTGACGCCTACCCCTACCTGAGGAAATCCCAAACCGCCCCGAATCCTGAAGATTCTTTGGAGACGCCTCGAAGCCGATTAATCAATCTAGAGACACATAATACCTTTTCCCAGAACAGGAAATACTGGAACATAATCATGTTTCGCGTCTCATAAATTCTGGTTATCTCACGGTCTAAGCGAAGTACCTATTTCAGACAGGGGATTCACCACTTAGCGTCGTACACCACCTTGGGAGAATAACTGTAACGTTCCTTTTTGATCCAGGCAGAGGTTTGTTTATGTTTTGCTTGCGATAAATTTGTCAATTGTATTGTCAGTGAAATTGAGGTTGAGTCTCGGTATTGCCAATCGACGTATAGGGAATTGTGTTCAAGGGACCGGATGAATTGGCAATATTGTTTCGTTTTGACGGTCAGAAATTATGTCAGAGTCGGCGTCGGTGAGATAAGATCTTCCATTTTGTGGAGGTTCAACGGAGGAAGCACTTGGTTATTCGAAAATTTGTAAGAATTATTGGAATCTTCTTAGTTGTATATAGTTTCGAAAATCGAATTAAGTTAGTGAGGGTTATATTGGTTTGATTTTGGTAACCTTCACTCATCTCGAAAGAGTATTTAAAGACCTTTTGCAAATCCAAGTTGACCACGTGAATGATCTTGGCGACTTTGACAGGTATGTGTTAAATGTTCTATTCTCGTCATTTCTAGTAGAAACAATTCATGTTGTAATTATTCTTCTGTATCCAGAACGTTGCTATGTATCTGTGAATTATTTGGTGGAGGCACGGCCAGATTTAGTTTTGAAGCAAGCTAATACAAGATAACCCCGACTACCAGGGTATGTACGAAGTATATAAATATTAAATAACAACGAATAACTTGTTTGTTTGATATTCTGATAACCGAAATTATTATGCATTGGGGAGATTCATTTATTTCTTCTGAGAGGACTCACTTATGGTTTCTTTTCTGTCATCAGGGTTTTTATGTTAGGAAGAGTAGAACTGAGGCTTTGGATTGTATACAAGGTGTTCCATAAGTAACGCTGTGAGACAGCCAACGCAGGGTTGCAGATCCCGAGTATATACCGGTTGGTCAGTAGACATCGCTGTGGGACATCCAATCCAGGTTTGCAGATTACGAGCACCGAGGGAAAGAGGACAGTATTGCGAGACCATCGACTTAATACTACGTTCAGGAATATGAATAGCCAGCATGCAAATTGGAAATAAATCTCGAAATATATCTTATATCTGTTATATACGACCTGAACATATTATCATCAATTATATAAATTATTATTGTTGTAAAGCGGAAATTGGGGAAAGATAGGTAAGAAAATTGGATTCGTCTGAGCTCAAGCGACTCGTATTCGAATCAAGGAAGAATATCTACGTACAATTTCCGCCGCACCCTATTCAGGGTTTCACAGTAGTTTTTTGTATTGAATCTAAAGATCTGGGTTGTAAGCTACTGGAATAAATTGTTTGTTTTTAGCGTGAATATTCTTTTGGTAAATTTAGGAATTATTACATTACGCTGGGGTATCTGGGAGAATTAAATTTGCCTGGCGGTTCCCTTTTGGAATCTACTCCCATCTTCACTGAAGCTAGACCGCAGATCCCCGAGTTCTAGTAGCTCCGAGTTTAACCGCTGCGACTTGGGAACAGTCGTAGAGGTTATACAACCCTACGAGAGCGGTGTAAAGTAGTAGCCCTGATCGCGGCGTGGGCATCGGACAGTCGGGTTGGGATGAAGTTCGGAAATTAAATCCCTTTAAAACATCGATAGAAGGAGTTGGTTCGGTAGAAAACTTTCCGCCGGGAAGATCAAACATACTGTCCAAAATGACCAATTCAATTTGTTGTCGATACGCGCACAATGACAGCCTTTCACGAATTTCTCGTAGAAGGAAACTCCTACCTGGTAACTGAGTAGGACATATGAGGTTACTGGACCAGCTGGACTCAAACCTCTTGGAAAAGCCCACAGATGTGGTGGACCTCGTTAATCGATTGGACAAAAAGTCACCAATTTGGTACATGGATGGATCAAAATTAGATAAGGATGAAGGTACTGCGGATATCTGTACCCCTGGGACATGATCCCTCTATCTTACAGGCAGAGACACTAGTGTCTACATTTGAGCTCAAGAGTGTCTGAAAAGGAACTTCAAGGAGGCGCACATCTACATTATGCCTATCCAAGGTTCTCTACTGTCCTTGGAATGTCGGAATAACATTAAGCAACTGGCTAGAGGTAATAAGGTGACTCTTCTATGGCTACCAGGGCACTGTGACATGGAAGGAAATTAGAAGGCCGATAAACTTGCGAAATTGGCCTCAAGGGTAACACCTACTGGACCAGAACCCTTTTGTGGGCTTGGAAAAGACCACTACAGGCAGCGGTCCAACACTGGGAGCTAAATAACAGAATAGCGCTTTGGATAAATACTCCAGGAATTGCACAGGAAAAACACTTCGTGGATTTGTCACCATCCTATAGACCATATTAGTTAGGTTAGAATCATTCGCTTGGCGGGAGATCCATATTCAAATGTTTTAACAAGGAATTTCTTGAGATGAAACCACCCTATTTAAAAGAGAATGTTAGTACAGAGACAACAAGTATTGGATACCTTCCTCATTAGTGCATGTTTTCATGTTATTTCCACATTAAAATCTACTTCTATTTATTCTTAAATCAAAATTGAAACCATTCTAGTTCGAAAGATTTCCGTATGTCGTAGATGACTTCTATTGTGCGTCATTACAAGGCCGATTTAGGGTTATGTTATTATTTTTGACTGATTTCGAGTGAGCTAAGACATACGTCAATCGAATTTTGTGAACACTTTTATATTTATTAATTATTTTGGAAATATACAATTTTGTTATGAAAACTTGATTCTAGATGGTTGAGAAAGGTTCACAGAATCTATTTCAACCAAAATAAACCTTAAGAAATGAGCCAAAGTATCTAAAAACAGGCGAGGAATTCGTAAATTTTAGGTCCATAAGAAATGCATGGGGAATTCAGTGCTCGGATCCACGGATGGATCGTAATTCAAATTTCCCGCCTAACCTAACTAATGTGGTCTATACTAGGAAGCTGCTGCAGCTGCCACGAGCTGAGGTTTGGATAACAGTGAGACTGCTGACATGACACTGTGTGTACAAATATCAATTGTACGCATTGGCAAGTCAGCAAACGAAACATACAGGCTCAGTGGATCGGAAAAGGAAACTGCCGAACACATAGTTTTCAAATGCCACCTAAGGACGTCATCAGGTGTGTTAACACCATTGACAATGTCTTTAGGATTGAATAAGTAGGGTAATAGGACAAAAGATAGTATCGGTCGCAGTTCTGAAGGGCTCGTACCATGCCTCACTACCTCGTTCTAATAATAATAATAATCAGAGACAGCGCTGTATAATCAAAAAGACGGTAAATCTGCTAAATACACTCAATATCCGTATATGTACTGTACCTTTCACATTGAATCCGTATTTTCCTTCTTCGTCCGGGAAAAGGGTGATGGTAACAGATCCCTCATCAACAATTTGAGACACTGGTGAATGGCTAGCACTATACGGAGGAGTATCATACAAGCCATTGGAAGTGGGGGACGGTATATCATCATCGGCGTAACTTAGGATTTTACCAGGTGAAAACGGCACATCCATAGGCTTTTCTATAATGTCTCCGTCGCTGTGAACAGAATCGTTGGATTGGATTGATGGCAGTGTGATAAATCATGTCATAATCATTGATATCTGAATAGGTTATGGGCTTCGAATACGACCTGCATTGATCTGATTGAAAAATATTATATTATTTATAGTAAAAACGACGGAAAGACTATACTATTATTTGGCATAACAAACTATAGTGCCTACTTGATACTTACTCGCTGGAAATCTGCGAATCGGCACCCCAAGCTTTTCTGGGCCCCTTGGATCCTAAAGAGGTGACTTTATTATCGTAAGGCCTAGGGGGTCTGCTAGGTGCTATATGAGATTTTCCCTTTTCTTCCAAGGAAGGCGCCGGCGATATGATATGTTTGATCTGTAACGTAAAAAATTGATCAAGGCTATTGAAATTAGCTGATAAGCTATCATTCATTCAGTAGATTCTTTCCAAATCTTTCCTGCTTAGGTACTTATGATGAAATTCTATACTCACTATTTGTCGACTGGGCGATCTGACGAACTTGTGTTCAACCTTCCCCTTTTGCTGGACATCGGTCACTGTTTGAAACTCTGTTCGTCCAGAATACGAAAATTTGGAGCCGAGCGAAAACGGAAATTTCCTCTTGACCTTAGGCGAATGCAGACGGAAGAAAGTGTGATGTTCCACGCAGCTTTTCCAGAGCTTTTTGGCGGATTTGTATGATTCCATGTTGAATACCAGTATGGTGTCGTAATCTTCGGACTGAAACAGAGGATGAAGTAAATAAATGATTCAAACATGTTGTTGGTGAAGATTACACTGACAGTGATTCAATTGTCTTTACGTTCAGTGTCTGTAAATTTGTTGAACAATGGCAGAGATTTAGAATAATACTGAAATGATTTTGGTTTATAGCGAGGCAAGGTTTGAATATCCTCAGCGGGGATTTGAAAAATCTACCGATTCCAGAAATGTTCTAGTTAATTTGTTAAACAAAGCTGTGAATGTTCTAGATGTTGGTGTGCAAATAGTAAAGATAGACAATACTGTGGAGATGTGAGAACAGCTGTAACAACCGAAATAGCTGATATTGACGAAGAAATTTTGAAAATCGTTGAGGTGACTTTCACATTGATCAAATATATTTTGCACTCACCGGTTCTCTTCTTAATTGTATGAAGAATTGTTTCCTCTTGAATGAAATCTTCATTATTTTCGACCACGAGAAAGTGTTGAATTTTATATGGTTCCTAAATATGACTAGACCTATATGTGTTACACCCAACTGAATATTTTTATTTGCGTTGTCCTGGAAAAAATTAATAATATATATATAAGAATGCGAATCATTCCTGGGATTATGCGAGTTGAAAATTGGTATTTAGGTGTGAAATGACGATTTCAAGGATTGTACAAAATTTTATGAGAATCGTAACACTAACACATGGAGCAAAAAGTAAGAACACAATATTTTGGGAAAATTCGTTTTTATTCATCGATGTAATTTCTACCTAAGGCGCTACAATCTGAGCATACTTTTCAGGTCTGCAAACAGCCAGTAGTCGCTGGGGGCCAAATCTGGCGAATAAGGGGGGTGAGGCAGCAATTCGAAGTGCAATTCATACAATTTGACCATCGTATCGGTTGACTTGTGATATGGTGCATTTTCTCATTGGAACAGTGGTTTTTCTTTGCCATGTGGGACCGTTTTTGACGCTCTTGTTCCTCGGAACAGGGTGCCTATCAATTTGCCCAAATGTCTGTGATTTTCGAATTTTTGGCTGTAGATGGTCTTAAACGTTTTGGTTCGACTCATTGATCGAGAATCCGTTATCAAAATCGATTCTGTCCGGCCGGGTCGGTCGTTAACACGATAACTCTCGAACGAATATAGCTTATCAAGGGACTTCACTTCTTCCGCATTTTTTTCCGATCAAAAAATAATGTTTCATCAAGTCACGAAATTCTATCTTATTCATTACTAGCTGACCCACGCAACTTCGCCTGCTTCAAATCGGTTATTGCGGTTGCAATTTTATTTCCAAATGCGAAAAATCTTTAAAAACAAACCTATAACCCGACTGCAGCGCCTCCTACCGGGACAATTGAATTTCCAAGTTATCCAGGGACCCACTCAAAAACGTAATTCTAACAAAAGAATCCTAGAACCCGATTGCGGCGCCACCTACCGGGTTCAATTGCGAATACGAACTACCCACCACAGAACCCACTCAAACGTATCTGGTTAAGAAAAGTGAGAAAAGGTGAGAAAGACAGGAGACCGGCTTCGTTCTCATCCCTACTCCGTGCTGTTTACTGGGACGTGACACCGGTATAGTCTGGCAAATGAGTGTTGATCCAGAAAGACGCGGAAATTTTAAAAAATCTAGCACTAAGTATAGCAGGAATAAACTGCCTTGATACTTTAATAAAAGTAATTTTTTTTTTGTACAAAAATTTTAGCTTTGCCATAAGCTCAGGGAAATTTTAATTGAAATAGAGTGAAAAACGTTCACAAAAAATACGGCGACTTGGTTTTAATTAGCTCTATCTCTGGGATAACTTTCCAAGTGATAATTGATGAGTTATCGTGCGGGATGAAAAATGATTAATTACTAAAATTACTATTAAAAAATAGGGGTTGGTGATAGAAGGGTGAAAATTAAGGGTTGTATGTATTTTGTAATGCCACATTATAAAACAATAAAAAAAAAAATTTCGTCCAAAAACTAAAAAAAAATTTTTAAGGGTGAACAACCCTTATCACTTAGGGGTATGAAAAATAGATAGTAGCCGATTCTCAGACCTACTGAATACGCATATAAAATTTGGTAAAAATCGGTAAAGCCGTTTCGGAGGAGTACGGTAACTAACATTGTGACAGGGAAATTTTATATATTAGAAGATTTAACAAAAATGGGTTCAAGCCCTGTGGACAGGAGCTTTCTGGCGCTCTAGTTCAAACAGACAAATTATATCTCCGAAAGTATTGGTTTCTCAGAGTTGAGAATTATATAAATTTATTCTTATGATAGAACTGCATCATAAAGGAAATTCAATTCAAATAATAGTTCATTTATCTAGATTAAATGAGCAATCTGAGAATGAGAACTGCACCATGGAAGAAACCAAATTAAAATAGCTGAAATGAATTTGACTCTCTCATATAAAACAGGATGAAATGTACGAGTACACAGATCATATAATAAAGCTTAGATAGAATAATTATAGCATTCTGTGAAAACATAGAAGTACGATTCATTATTGAAATTTAGAACTTCATCTTAGCAGAAATTGAAATCAAACATCATAGAAGAATTTAAATTCAACAAGAGTGCCAAAAATTATCAATCCAAAACCAATAGACGAATTCTACCCAACAACGAACTCATCCGAGATATTCATTCCTCAATTATATGATGAACGATAATATACAGGGTGTCCCAAAAATACCACGCGAAAGTGACACTGGAGATAGATTGGCATTAGGTCTATCAGATAGCATCAACATGACCTCAGTAAAAGTCCGCTGGTTTTCGAGATATCACCACTGTTGCGTCCCATGACTTCACATGTTGGGAAGCGCTCATGTGTATTTCTAAACAAAGCAGCTCGCTTGTAAAACTTAAATGTTTTGGGTTAACTGGTTTATTTTTGCATGGGTGGTCTCACCCTTGAAATTAATATTTTCCACGAAAAGATAATTGCAAGTAAAATATCTTGTAATACTTCAACCCTTGTAGAAGTATTTATGACCTATTTCCTGTGAAATATTGATAAAATGCATACAACAACTAACACATTGCCAGAGCTGTGAGTCCTTTGTCTAGATTCTAACCCATACAAAAATCTAGAATTTTCCGATTAGATCGCGCCACGGCTTTGGCTATTCACTAAATCGAGGGCGTAGATTCCGAATCTGTAATTAGTTTTTCCGTATCTCGATTAATTTTGGTAATATGGCGAAAAATCCGACTGATTAGTCCATTTTCCGGAGGTAGAGCCAGAAATTGCGACTTTTTTCGTCATTGCTCCGAAACTAATCGAGATACGGATAATCTAATTACAGATTCGTGATCTGCGTGCCCGATTTAGTGAATAACCAAGACCTAATCGGAATATTGTAGATTTTTGTATGTGTTGGATACTAGAGAAAACTTTTTGGCGTTTGACGGATTCGCTCATTACCTAATATTTTCCGAACGGATAGAGATACAGAAAAAATAGATACATAAATCTAAACGTCGTCCACCGACCAATCATCGGGGAAAATTTGGATATCGAGATGTGAAAATCATAGATTTCGGACGGGAAAGAAGAATTTTTCTTCGATTCCGGGTCAAAAATATTTCTAAGTGCCGACCCAAAAAATTTTTTTGATGGTATATCGATACGGAGCTCTTGTCTAATTAAATCGAGGTCGCTGATCACGAATATGTAATTAGTTTTTCCCTAAGTGGCGTACTTTGGGAAAATTTTCACTTAAAGTGATAAAATTGACGAAAATAGGTCAATTTTCAAACTTTCCACCACCCAAAAAAATTGGAGTAGGGTGTTGCTGATTTTGTACGTCATATTTGGATCCTTTATCTATCGAATCATCCGAACAATAAATGTCTAGGTCGTACGCTTCGGAAATTATGATTTTTTTCCCGAGGGTCTATTTTTCGGAAAATTCTTTCCGCGATATTTTCTCGGAAAATTTTTGTAATAAATATCTGATGGTAGATTCGGAATCTACGGCCCCAAATCTATAAGAATAAGTACCCGTTTCATAGTTTTGCGTCAAAAAATTTTTCTCGAAAAATGGGATTTTTTTAAGGCTAATGTATTAAAAAATTGCCAAAATTCGACCGGTCTCCGATTTCGATGCAAATTACGTCATTTACTAATTCGGGAGCGTAGATTACGAATACATGATCGGATTTTTCATTAGAGAATTTTCCGCGGAAATACCGCCAAATGAATTTTCCGAAAAACAGACCCTTGGGAAAAAAATCATAATTTCCGAATAGTACGGCCTGGACATTTTCTGTTTGGATTATTCAGTAGATAAAGGATCCATATATGAGGGCAAAAATCAACAACACCTTACTCCGATTTTTTTGGGCGGTGTGAACTTCCAACATTGACCTATTTTCGTCCATTTTTTCACTCTAAGTGAAAATTTTCCCAAAGTACGCCACTTAGGGAAAAACTAATTGCATATTCGTGATCAGCGACCTCGATTTAACTAGACACGAGCTCCGTATCGATATACCATGAAAAAAATTTTTTGGGTCGGCACTTAGAAATATTTTTGACCCGGAATCGAAGGAAAATTCTTCTTTCCCGTCCGAAATCTATGATTTTCACATCTCGATATCTCGATAATTTTCCCCGATGATTGGTCGGTGGACGACATTTAGATTTATGTATCTATTTCCTCTGTATCTCTATCCGTTCGGAAAATATTAGGAAATGAGTAAATCCGTCAAACGCCAAAAAGTTTTCTCTAGTATCTAACCCAGGGGTCACCAATTAGTTTCATTGGAGGTCCGTTCACAAAATCTGTGTATCTGTCGCGGGTCGTTGATAGCATTATGATGGCATAAGAATTTGACTAGCAGTTAATCTAAATCCAATATCTATAATTAGTAAATAAAACGAAAAGTTATCTGATTTTTTTTAATCAAGAATACATGTTTTCTGGAAAAATGGTCCGCAAAAAAAAGGTTCGCGATCCGCATCCGGACCGCGGTCCGCCATTTGGTGACCCCTGGTCTAGACTATTCGAAGACCCCTAGTCTGTGAAAGTCGGACCGGTTTCCATGTTACAAAACAATGAATGTGGGAGCGAGATAGCCGATAAGGGTTTTGGTTTTTTTTAATAAGTAGCAATTCTGGTTCTGATTAAAAAAAATTGGTAGTGTTGTATCATTTTGAAAAGGGCATGAAATGGACCAGTTTTTGCGATTATTTGTCAATTCAGTCTGATATAATTTTTTTTCACAGCAGTCAGTCAAACTTAATTTAACGTTTAACTTCGGCATAAAATACAACAAGTTAGACATTTTTTGAAGGATTTTGTTCTAGTTGTCGGTGAAGTTATTACTTCATTGTTTAAAGCAACTATTCAGGATAGCCTAGGTAAAAAAAAACATGAGTTTGAAGTAATTTCTAGCAATGCTAGGCGATAAAAGACCGAAAACTGGAGATTTTTAAAAAATACACAAAAGTGGTGATATCTTGAAAACCAGCGGACTTTTACTGAGGTCATGTTGATGCTATCTGATAGACCTAATGCCAATCTAACTCCAGTGTCACTTTCGAGTGGTATTTTTGGGACACCATGTATATCTTTCCTCAAATCTACAATATTCCAGTTTTGTTTTTAGTGGAGATATTCTGAACTCAATATTATTAACTTACCATTACCATTCCCATCATCATATGGATTGACCATCGGCATAAAAATATCAACCAACAAAAAGTATGATATTATATTATCATTCTCATATTTATACGATTGGTCGAATGAAACAACGTCATGTCTCAAGAGAATAAGTTGACATTATAACAATTCATAGAATACCCACATAATAATTCTATCATTCTGTGAAAACGTAGAAATACGATTAACATTGAAATTTTGAAAAACCATATCTCCGAAAGTATTAGCTTGTTAGAGTTAAAAATGATATGAATGTATTCTTATGATAAAACTGCCTATTAAAAAAAAATTAATTTGGAATTTGTTTTGTAAAAAAAAAATTTTTTTTTGTTACTCCGAAACCATCTGTCCGATTTTGCCCAATAACGAACTTAGCCGAGATATTTATCCCCCAAACCTACTCTGAAAATTTCAACTCTCTAGCTCATTCCGTTCGAGAGTTATCGTGCCTACGGCCGGACCGGCCGGACGGACCGGCCGGCCGGACAGAATGAATTTCGAGCACGGATTCTTGATCAGTGAGTCGAACCAAATCGTTTAAGACCATTTTCATCGAAATATTCGAAAATTACAGACATTTGGGCAAATTGATAAGCACTCAGTTCCGAGGAACTAGAGCGCCAAAAACACCAAAGTTGTTTGACACAAAAATCTATAACTTGAGTTCTTGGTCCTAACCTAACCTAACCTAACCTTTAAAGGATGGCGCTATCCAATGTCGTAATTGATTTTGTATTTGTGCCGCCATCTATATGCTAGTCCGGAACTTTTTGCTCAATGTAGTAGAAGGTAAAAAAGATATTTTCGAGAAAAATTGAATTTCACAGAAACTTTGCTGACATTTTAATTACCTATGCTAAGTTCGAAAAGTCCACATTTTTTACATCTGACATAAAAGTCATTTATGTACGACTTTTATGTCAGATGTAAAAAGTGTGGACTCTTCGCGCTTAGCACTAATATTCAAAAATGCTTCCAAAAGTATTTAAGATTCTCACTTTGTACTGTATTCTAATTAATTGTATGTGGTGAACTATCTTCATGGTGAAATAGTAGAATGTACTTACCAGTGCATTGTGTAAATCTACTCCGTACATATCAATTTTTTTGGCATGATCTAAAAAGTGGAACTCAGCATCGGCAGGTAGTTTTCCTCTGAAAAATGGTAATAAAGAAATGTTTACGATAACCAGGGTGTCAACCAGGGGCGGGCAGTCTATGAGAGCAAGGCAACCATCGCTGCCCTTAAAATTATTAACCAAACAAAAATTCTAGCAGATTTAAATCTTTATTTTACTAAAAATAAATTAATTGAAAAAGCATCATATTAATCGATTAATCGTTTTAAATCAATTGATTTAAATCATGCCAACCCTGGTTACTTTACTTATACATATAGTCCATTCACTTTTATAAAGTCTCCCAGTTGGCCATGATTTAGGTCTATCACGTTTTTGTAACTAAAACAGAGTCAGGTTGGCACTGCTGAAATATCGTCAAGGTCAAAACAATTCGCTGAGATGTTGCCAATTTCTACTCTCAACATAATCTTCAATCTTAGACAAGATATTATCACAGACCATTATCTTCGAATATAATAAAGAACTCTTCGGTTTGAAATTGAAAGTAGTTTTGAAGAAGCAGAGACAAGGTATCAGGAAGTGGTATACAGAACCGAAATCTGCAATAGGAAAACTTCATTCTGACATGTTGAACTCTCGAATTAAATTACTTAGTATCATTATATTTTTTTAAGGTATAAGAATGACTCGGGTTTCGTAGTGCCACTACATTTTGAAACTGGTGTATTTCAAGTAGTGCAACAAGTTATTTAAATGTCTTCTGTAGGCTTATTTCTTGAGAATTTTGAAAAGTGGGGAATTCCATAGGTACGTTTGTTTGTATAGAAGTTTTCCTGCCGGGTTATTCAGGTACTTTAATTATTTTTTCAAATGAACTATCACAAAGTAACGGACTACTCTATCCATTATTTTTCAATAAAATTCCAACAATATAAATGTTAAAATATTAAATAAAATAAATAATATTAAATATTAATTGAATCTTCCAACCAGTTTATATACGTGAAATATCTCCACTAACAACAGAGGAAAAATTTTCTTCTACAGTTGCCAGGACTGTGGAATTATTGAATTCACATAATATCTTCCCAAATTAATTATTTTTCCGAAATAAATTCACATTGTGAAAATACGAGATTACTAGGACTTCTATGTAGAGAGGACAACGTTGCGTAGTTATCTGACAGGAAAATGACTATAACCTAACATTTTCAAAATATACATGGTGAGATATGTCAAATTTTCATGGCCAACCGGGAGACTTTATAAAAGTGAATGGAGTATAAGTCAAAATTCTGGTGCAGTATGCTAGATATGGAACCAAACAATGTAGACAAATATTCCTCCTAGAAATGTGATGTAGTTAATACAGCCATTCTGTCAGAACTCAGATAAAAATGAAGCTGATAGATAAATAGATAAATGTGTGTTGTATCAGGCAGACCAACTGCTCCCCGCCACTTCCACCAGATGGCCTATTATGGCACATATGAAGCTGAACAACCGCTTGTAAAATATTCCTGATAAAATTATAATCTGTCAAAAATAATACATACTTATGTAATTTGTGAAGTTCCAAAATATTTTTTTCCAATTCCGGAGTCTGTCCTGGGATGAGATGCAAGTGTGACAAATATCCTTCATCATGTTCTTCGGGGCAGTAATCTCCAAGTTCAGCTGCAAAGTAAGAGTTAGATGAATTAATTTTTTTCAGTTTGGACGATTAGACTAATTGTGAATAGTGCTGGGGCTGGATTGATTCTAGAACACATTCACAAGAGTCTGTACATGAAGAAAATGGATTAAATTGCTAATGTGAATCGAATTCATAGCAACGAACAAATCTTTTACTTAGATAATATCCATATTGGATTCTTCTGAAGAAAAATTATCATCAAAATCATAATAACATTAAAATATTCAATATTTGTAAACTAACTGTATAAAGAATATTTTACTTACATTGGACCATATAACTTGCTAACAGGATGGCAGTACTAGGGGGAACTACCAATTTTTCTTCAAAAATATCCTTTTTTATTTGAAGGTAAAATTGATACCTAGTGTATTCCTGTTGAAGCTTGCTTGGGTCAGATACATAGAACTTGACTTTGAAATGGAGATCTGTCTGGCAGTTTGTAAGTTGTTTTTTCAACGGTTTTGATGGATCTAGCCACACCTAAGCGAGAACAATTGATTTTAGTTATTTAGACAGTCAATCACTGACTGTACAAGATCTTTAAACGACAAATTGAAGTAAATTAATATTCTGATAAAAACCTACCATGCATTCTGTCGTAGTGCCTGATTTATCTTCAGGATACTGAAGGCCAAAGTAATCTTTCTCAACCAACTCAAGGTGCTGGTAAACCAGATCCAATAATACTGAACCTTTTAAACGTTTATCAACATGAAATACATGTTCTGTATGATCTAGGAAATGTACAGTCAATTCTAGACCTTTTAACTTTCGTAATGTTGAGGCAGCCAGCTCTAAAGCGTATACGTTATATGTTCCACTGGAACCACGGAATATTCTTCTCGAAAAATTTTCTATCATAGCTTGAATCTAATAACACCTCAAATAATTTTTGATAGTGCCTTAGAGCTTATTTAACAACTTCTCTGAATACTCTGATACGAACATATTGTGTTCTAGTGATAAAGTTTTGAATCTATATTCAATTCCTGCTGTAGAATATTATTTAGCAGTAGGGAGTCTTTCAAATTCTGGATTTCCTTTTATGATTCATGCCAATTGAAGTTGCATTCCACATTGAATTAGAAGTGTTGCAGTAAGATGTGCGACGTGAAGAAAGTAACATTCAAATACTCAAAAGCAAATTATTTCACTAACAAATTAACATGAAGTATGATTACATTAAATGATCCAAAACAGAAAAATAAGATAAAATACTTGTTGACAATTATAAACAGAAGCGTATAGACTGACAATTGACACTGACACTGACAGTTTTATCACAGAAGTCAAAAGAACTAACCTCAACAATGAACTATCACAGAACTATACAACGTGTCTATTGTAGCTGTGATTGTAGTAACAAATAATATGCAAAACACAATACATTTAACTGTCAGTTTGTCAGCAAGATGGTACGCTTCATTAGGAATCTAGAGACTGAAAAAAAGGTATAAATTGTATTTGCAGTATTCAAGAGACATCATCTTTTCCAAATTCAAAATAAAGTACTCTCAAAAGATGTAAACTGTTTGTTGCAAACTATCTTAACAGATATTTGAGCATTGTGAATGAAACATTTCAGTTTGTTTCAGATGAGCGCCACCTATTTTTCAAAAGTAGCGTTATAGTTGTCAAAAGTAGAACACTACATACAAACAAATGTCTGATACTGCCGAATTTTTTCCAAGGATTTTCGTCTGAAGGTGTCGCATTTGTTTACATTAATTTACAAATGGCCATCTCACGTGTTTACCAACATTGTACCGACAGAGCTGCTGTCGTCCTGTTATGAAATCGTGGTAATATTGATAAAGGTTACCTATATGTATCACTAACTTTCATTCGAAATTCGGATTTCGAGGAAAACAAATCATAGTGACCGGGTTCGTTGATGTTTCCCTCAATTACGTAGTGGTATCTGAAATATCGGAGTGAGCACGATGTCGTCAGGTTTCGCCCGTACTACGGAGAGCGATGCATGGGCCCTACTTTCGCTAAAATCGGCCCCTGCGAGCCCCAAAGTGCAGTGGAACCCAGGTGAAATATGTGAACCTATAGCTAGGATCGAAGGACGGGGTTTTGAGTATTTAGTGAGAAAAAAACAGATTGTTATTGGCCGAAATAGTTCACGCGGAGACGTGGACGTTAACATGGGGCATTCTAGTTTTATTTCTAGGAAACATTTGGAAATATTTTTCGATCACCCGTTTTTCTACATGCAGTGCAACGGAAAAAACGGGGTTTTCATAGACGGAGTGTTCCAAAGGAAGAGCGCTCCATCAATTCAGTTACCCAGATCGTAAGTCCATGTTATGTAAACAAAAACACTGTCTAATCACCTTCAATGTGTATTTGTATTCACTGTCGGTGGGCCTTGAGAGGTTAAATTCTGACACATGGTCCTAATCACGTGATTTTCCACTTTTTCAATTTCCAGCATGTCGGAAAAATCAATATAAAGTGGTTTTTATGACGAGGTCACCGGGTATCTGTGCATAACGGCTTCAGACGGTCCTAGGATTACGACAGAAAACGTGGTGATGTACGTGACGTCATTCAATTTTCCGCCGCGATTAGAATCAATTTTCGGAAAGGGGCACGGATAAATTGTATCAAATTACAGTTTTGGTTACATCCTCCGTTTCACCAAACGGTGAAACGTTGACCTCTTTGTTTGTATTCCTACATTTTAGTTTGTTTATTCAAATCGTTTTCCTCCACTGTAATTTTCTCATAGTGGACATTTTCAGACACAATTCAATAATTCATAACGAATTCATTATTTTCCTCAGATTGCTCTCAATAATCCCTGCCCGTAATATCAAGATGATAATTGTAGTATTCTATAGTGTAGCATAGAAATTTCATTCTTATAAGAATATTATTCTCTGAGTTCTAGTGGATGATTTTAGTTAAATTCATTGATCTAAAATACATCGATCAAGGCCAGCCGCCGTCGTACTTTCATAGTACTTTTTCACCGTGATAGATGAAAAGAAGTAACCTCTAGCTCTAACCGCATTACGCATTCCTGAAGTCAATGTTTGCAGCCAACATCACATGTGTTTATTTACCTTATTTTCAAAGGTTTGTTTATCATTCTCCACTGGGACCATAGAGATCTACGCATATTATGAAATAATCTCGAGGAGAAAAGTAAATATAAAGATAGATGTTTACCACGTTACTCTTTTTTGTTTACTATATCGTCCCTTTCCTCTATATCTAAATTTCACCTAATGTGGAATCATTGACCTGTAAAACTTCTATAAAGGGTTTAATATGTCAACAAAATTTTTGAAATGGAAACATAACCTCAAAGTATTATTTACATTTGGCAGATTGCTTCTCGATGGTTTTTCACCATTTGACATAACCTAACTTTATTTCAACAATTTCCCTTATACCTACAAAATATCCTGCGTTTTCACGATTCGGAGAATGGTTACTCAACCAATTATGACACCGTCTATTGAAGTGAAAAAAAATCAGTTTAGGTTTTGTCGAATACCTAAAAATTTTTGTACAACACCCTGTATCTTGAATACGGATGCCTTTATGAAAATGTTTCACCACGCGAACATTGCTTATTTTTTGCGCTCGGGGGGGCAAGCAGGGGTACTCCCCAGGGGCATCCACAATAGATACTTCGGAGAAAAAAATTCAATCGTAGCCTTGTCTGAGTTCAGTAGGTGGATGGGTGACCTTTGCCTCGATATCTGTCGAACTGAATAGGTAGGTAGGGTAGGTTGCGCATCCGAATGGGAGAGTTAAGTTCGTTGTTGGACATAATCGGCCCAACGGTTTCGGAGTTATACCCATCTGGAATATTATTTTCTCGATAACTCAAAAAATACAGACCCGATCTAATTGAAACTTGGTAACTGGTTGTAGAATATCGACATAAAGATGTATGTGAAATTTTGTGAGGACCGTTCCACTAGTAAAATTTAAATAAATTATGAAATATTATTATCTATCTCACGATAACTTCACAACGGAAATAGATAGCGACTTTTCAGGGCAGGTTGCGCATCCGAATGCGACATTTAAGTTCGTTAATTGGCATATCGGCCAAGCGGTTTTGGCGTTATACTCATCTTAAAATTTGTTGTTATTTCGTCTATAACTCGAAATATACAAATCTGATCCAATTAAAACTCAGTAATTACTTGTACAATGCCGACTCACTAATTTTCGCGGATTTTCGTGAATATTTAATCCTGAAGTTACTTGAGGCGTAAGTTTTATCGTATATTATTAGATATTCAACGAAATTCAATTCCAATAGAATACATATGCCAGTATTAAATTATCCCATTACCCAAGTCCGTCATTAAAATGGTATGAAATGTATTAATATCTTATAAAAGCTGAGAAATCGGTATATGTATATCGATGCTAAATTCGATTAAGAGTTGAATAGACAATAGAACATGCGCGCAAAAGCTCCTGACTTCACGTCAGTGCTTGTACCGATTTTAGTTTTTGGCGCTCTAGTTCCTCGGAACTGAGTGCTTATCAATATGCCCAAATGTCTGTAATTTTCGAATTTTTCGATGAAAATGGTCTTAAACGATTTGGTTCGACTCACTGATCAAGAATCCGTGGTCTAAATTCATTCTGTCCGGCCGGTCCGGCCGGCTGGCCGTAGGCACGATAACTCTCGAACGGAATGAGCTAGAGAGTTGAAATTTTCAGAGTACGTTTGGCAGATAAATATCTCGGCTAAGCTCGTTATTGGGCATAATCGGACAGATGGTTTCGGAGTAACGAAAAAAATTTTTTTTTTTTTCACTTAACAAATTCCAAATTAAATTTTTTTCAATAATCAGTTTTACCATAAGAATCCAATGATATCATTTTTAACTCTAAGAAGCTAATACTTTCGGATATATGATTGTTCAAAATTTCAATAATAAATCGTATTTCAACTTTCAACGTTTTCACAGAATTATATAATTATTCTATGTATGAATTGTCATAATGTCAACTTATTTTCCTGAGACATGACATTGTCTAATTCCTTGCTAATAGTTGGTTCGAGAAACGTCAAAATCGACTTGGAGAGACAAGGGTAAAAAAACGTCAAATAAACCCCCATGTGGCGATTTTATGCCGAAAAGTGAAAATTAAGAATATACATATATCCCAGGTAAGTACCGACGTTTTATTCTAATACCGGAGATCGACAAGATCGTACGAGGAGCCCGATAGCCGGTGTGTGTACGCAGTCGGGTTTTCGGTTTCGGAACGAGAGAAGGCGGGCTCAAATCCCGGAAAGGGAATTACTCTTTTTGGCGCTCTAGTTCCTCGGAACTGAGTGCTTATCAATTTGCCCAAATGTCTGTAATTTTTATTTAAGATGCAGTTTCACCATTAAAATCCATCGATATCATTTTCAACTCCAACAAGCTAATACTTTCGGAGATATGATTTTTCTAAATTTCAATAATGAATCGTACGTACTTCTATGTTTTCAAAGAATGCTATAATTATTCTATCTAAGCTTTATTATATGATCTGTGTTCATACTCGTACATTTCATCCTGTTTTATAAGAAAGAGTCAAATTCATTTCAGCTATTTTAATTTGATTTCTTCCATGGTGCAGTTCTCATTCTCAGATTGCTCATTTAATCTTGATAAATAAACTATGATTTGAATTTAATTTCCTTTATGATGCAGTTCTTTCATAAGAATACATTGATTTAATTCCCAACTCTGAGGAACCAATACTTTCGGAGATATTATTTGTCTGTTTGAACTAGAGCGCCAGAATGCTCCTGTCCACAGGGCTTGAACCCATTTTTAAATCTTTCCTTACACATTGCTTTTATTGATTGAATATTTCTCTGCTTGGCGAATTTGGTAACTTAATCCTATTTAGTATACCTAGACTAGACATTTCAGTAATTAAGGTCATTGGCTTTTATGTAGTGTCATGTAATCGAATTTCTGGGTGTTACAGATTTAAACAGAATATAAATGTAAAATCATGTAGAAATCGTGGAAAAATATTATTAAAACGTCTTCCTCTGTTGATTATTTCCAGGGTTCTGATGAACTCCAGTCTTTAGTATGTGGGATGGTTTCAATGAGGCTATTATATTTCAATATAGCCGTTTCATTTTCTTAAATCAACCGGATCAATACAAAACTTTGCATGCGCATAAAGGTCATTATTCTACAATCTGATGCTAAATTTCAGATAGATCGAGTGATCGGTTTCGGAAATATTCATAAAAACTACCATAACTCCGAAACCGCTTTGTGGATTCCTCCCGTTATCGAACTAGTCCGAGATATTTACGCTCCAAACCTACCCTGCAAATTTCAATCCTCTAGCTCCTTTCGTTCGAGAGTTATCGTGTTAACGGCCAGGCGGACGGCCGGACAGAATCGTTTTCGACCACGGATTCTTGATCAATGAGTCGAACCAAATCGTTCAAGACCATTTTCAGCCATTTACAGACATTTGGGCAAATTGATAAGAACTCTGTTCGGAGGAACGAGAGCACCAAAAATCAGTATTTATAGATCTTAATAGGGATAATCGGTATATTTTGATTAAGATAAATAACGATGAACTCTGAGTACAGTTTGCAGCTTGTTTCCTATCACTGAGTTGATGAATTATGCAACGAATCATGTTCTTAAATGTTGTACCTTTTCTGAGAATGGATTGAAAGTGCGTATCTTTATCCGAAAAATACGCCTCTCCGAATCTTTCGTATCTGTTCACACTATCATAAATATGGGTTCTATTATTATCCACTTCGCAATGAACCTTTATCGTTTCCTAAACATAAATAATTATTAAAGTTGAAACATATTATCGTTTCAAGGTTAATCGCTCTTGTTGCTTGGAAGGAGCAAGAAAATCGTCTTGTAGTTTTTCTTCTAAAAAAATTGAATCGACGCTGGGCTATTGGCGTAGACCTTCTCTTTCACGTGGCCCCAAAGGAAGAAGTCGCAAGATGTTAAATCACAAGATCTCGGTGGTCAATTGTAATCACCTCTTCGAGAGATAACACGGTCCGGACACTTTTCCCGCAAAAGATCAATGGTTTCGTTGCTTGTGTGGCACGTAGCGCCGTCTTGTTGAAAGTAAACGTTGTTCAGATCAATACCACCCAATTCCGGCCATAAAAATCATTAATCATCTCTCGATAGCGCAATCCATTCACCGTAACTGTTGCTCCAGCCTCATTTTCGAACAAGTAAGTTCCAATGACTCCGCCGGAGCAGAAACCGCACCAAACAGTCACACGTTGAGGATAGAGAGGCTTTTCAACAATAACTCTTGGTTTTCCGAGCCCCAGATGCGACAATTTTGCTTGTTGACGAAGCCACCTAGGTGGAAATGGGCCTCATCACTCAAGATGATTTTTCGATGGAATTTCGGATCATTTTCATGCATTTCAACGAGCCTATCAGCAAAGACCCGACGTTGTTGATAATCGGCCGGCTTGAGTTCTTGTGTTAACTGAACTTTATAAGCCTTAAGAGCCAAATCTTTACGCAAAATACGGTGTAATGACGTTTGTGAAATGCCTAATTCCAAAGAACGACGAGGAATGGACAAACCTGGGTTTTCTTCAACACTTTCGGCTACAGCAGCAATATTCTCGGCTGTTCTTGAGCGACGTGAACGGGTTTTATTCTTCACATAACTAACTTGTCCCAACAGCTCGAATTTTTCCACCAATTTGTTTATTGCGGTCCGACAAGGTGCTTCACGACGACCCGAAAATGTTCGAGTTTTACGAACCGTCTCTGCCAAATTTTCACCATTTTTATAGTGAATTTTAATAATTTCAATGCGTTCTTGAAGCGTGTATCGTTCCATTTTTATTAATGGCGTAGTTTCTACTTGTCAAATATCAAAAAATGACAGCTTCAAAAGTGACATCTACCGAAATAGCGGGCTATTCAAAATAACACAAAATAAATGTTGAACATGATGACATGCAGAAACTTTGAAGTCTGATACCTATCTCGGTAATAAAGCCAAAAATCCAAAAATTTAATTCTACATTTTTATCAAGAATATTAGCCTGTATACGTTTCTCTTTTTTATCGCCTCGAGTTTTGAATCACCCTGTATGTTGATGCTATACGTACCTCGGAAATTAAGGCTATACAAATATCAAGAAGGGTTTAAATAAATTTTAGGGTGTATAAATAATAATACAATAATCAATCAGTCAATAATCCAATATGACCTTTGAACGAATGGAGTTTTTGCTGGGAACGAGTTTCTGTATTATAAAGGGAAATTTCCGATAACTGGATGCCTCGGAAATTGTTATCGACCTCGCGGGAACGACAAGGGATGAATAGTTGAAAAGGTAATAAACGTCGGTTTCCGTGCTTCTCTCGATTGACCTTGGAACGATAATACTGGGGTGAACTGATAATATTAAATGATTATTATCGATGTCTTTCGTGAAACGTTCGGACGTTTTAAAAATAGATTTCGCAGTTTACTACATGAAAAATTCCATCTTTTCTCTTTTTACCCGAATGCCCGATTCCAAAATATACCGGGTGGCCCATCACAGACGCGGAGCTCGTTTTGAGGGAGTAATTGAAGATATTTTGAGAATATTTTCTTGTGATGTGTGTAGGGTGTTCAAAAGCACAATTTAAAATTATTTTCATATATACAGGATGTTCGAAAACAAAGATATAGACCAAAGTTAATTTTTTAAATGTGACACCCTGTATTTGACCTAAAAAATGGAATGGGAAGCTCAAATTATGACGAGTTTCTTCAGATCACTTTATATCTTAGAGGCGCCATTTACGAGAAAATGGCGAAAATATGGAGTTTTTTAAATAGTAATTAATGGAGAAACCAGTTACGCCGGCAATACAGACAGACATATTTGCTACTCCTATACAGAAAAAAAAACTCTGGAATATACAGAGTGATCATAATTAATTTTCAAAAATCAACTACAAATATTGGACGAAAATTGCTTTGAAACTATCAGGTTTAGGTGTAGGAAAATCTTATGAAGACAGTTTCGAAATTAATCTTTACGTTCAACGAGATATAGAAATACCGGGTGTCTCATTTGAAATAAGAAAGTTTGTGACCATTATTTGTAGATGATGTTTGAAAATTAATTATGATCACTCTGTATATTCCAGAGTTAATTTTTTTTTCTGTATAGGAGTAGCCAATATGTCTACTCGAAAAATACTGTCTGTATCGCTGGCATAACTGGTTTCTTCATTAATAGCTATTTAAAGAAAGTCCATATCTTCAATTTTTCACCATTTTCTCGTAAATGGTGCTTCTGAGGTAGAAAGCGATCTGATTAAACTCATCATAATTTGGGCTTGCCATTCCATTTTTAAGATCAAATACAGGGCGTTACATTTAAAAAATGTAACTTTGGTCTATATCTTTGTTTCGAACACCCTGTACATATGAAAACAATTTTAAATTGTGCTCTTGAACACCCTACACACATCACAAAATATCTTCATTTACTCCCTCAAAACGAGCTCCGCGTGTGGTGGGCCACCCAGTATAATGCATTATACTACTACACATTTGGCAAAAATCAGGAAACATTGAGTTCGACCAATTTGAAGAGCTTTTCTGTGGAATTACGGGGGACAAATTAATGAAATTAGATATGGAAAAAATCGTGAAAAGGACTGACGCGTAGCCAGGAGCTTTTGCGCGCATATTCTATTGTCTATTCACCTCTATTGGACACTCGAATTTAACATCCATATAGACCGTTTTCTCTGCTTTTGGAAGATATGAATACATTTCGTACCATTTTAATGACAGACTTGAGTAATTATAGAATTGTCTAAGATCACAGAATTTTTATTTATGATAAATGTGTTCTATCGGAATTGAAATTTGTTAAATATCTAATAATATACGAGAAATCTTACGTCCCAAGTAATTTTAGGATACGATATTCACGAAATTAAACATTCTACAAGTAATTACCGAGTTTTGATTGGATCGGATTTAAATATTTTGAGTTATAGCGGAAATAACAACAAAATTTCGGTTGTGTGTAACTCCAAAGTTCGTCCCATTCGGATTCGCAACCTACCCTGAAAATTGCTAGTCCTTATCTCTTTCCGTTCGAAAGTTATCGTGGCTCTCGCAAATTTTTAGTGATGTCGGACTAATAGTTTCTGATTTATAGAATTTGTTTCAATATTTTTCAATGATTTTTTGCGTGTATGTTCTGTGGACCATCGCGTTATCATTTTGCCCAAATGTTTGTAATTTTCGAATTATTGGCCGATAATTGTCTCAAACGATTGGGTCCGACTCCCTGATGAAGTCAAATTTGATTCTGTACGGCCGGCCGTCCGTTGCCACGATAACCTGAGAACGGAAAGAGATAGCGATTTGAAATTTTCGGGGTAGGCCTCTGAATTCGACATTTGAATTTGTTTATAGGCATAATCGGCCAAACGGTTTTGGAGTTATACCCTTCTGTTTGGTTGTTAATAACTCAATAACTCGAAAACTACAGAACCGATCCAATTCAAACATGACTATCAATTGTAGAATGCCAACGCGAAAACTCTTGATCACTAGAAACACTAGAATCACTAGAAATCTTAGAATCCTAGAAATCTTTTAAAAATTCATTGAAAAAAAGTCTATATATCAGAAACTATTCGTCCGACATCGCTGAGACCGAGAGCCTCCAAAACATAACTCTACTGCCAAGTTCCAAGTTTGAACACGATCTGATGTATATTTTTGAAGATCCTAGTAGCCTTGTATAAGTTCAGTAGCTGGATGGGTGACCTGTTCCTCGATAACTTTCGAACGAAAGGAGATAGGGACTTGCAATTTTAAGGGTGGGTTGCACATCCGATTGGGAGAGTTAAGTTCGTGTTTGGGCATAATCGGTCCATCGGTTTCGGAGTTATACCCACCTGGAATATTAATACCTCCATAACTCAAAAAATATAGACTCGATCGAATTGAATCTTGGTAACTAGTTGTAGAATATCGACATAAAGACGTGTGTAAAATTTTGTAAGAACCGTACGCCTAGAAAATAAAAAAAAATACGAAAAAAAGAATTGATTCAAGCACTGACGTGAAGTCGGGAGCTTTTGCGGGTATGTTTCAACAATAGAATATCTCAAGGAAGTTTAAGTTTAAATTTAAAACTATTCCGTACGACCCCGCAACTAGCGCCCTCTGTGAGAGTCAAATTTAAAAATAAATAAATGGGATGTGTCGGCTTCCAAAACACCCTGTATCTTGAATACGGATGGCATTACGAAAATTGTTCACTGAGAAAACTCTAATTATTTTTTTGTGTTAAACCCATCCTAGCAACAAGGTCACCTTTTTTAAACTCCCTGTATACAGGGTGAGTCTTTGACCACTGCATTAATTTTAACCAAAGATTCCTCTCATCAAATGAAGCACTTTTTTCATTTACCATTTTTCCAGATTCGGCTCAGGTAAAATGTTACAAGCGTTTAAAGATTTCACAATGTGCTAATACACTCCCGCATATAAATTATCTATGACATTGTTGGCGGACGAGAATAAGGCATGGTGACGTGGTTTACAGCTTGATTCGGGATTCCAACGCTCAGGGACGGATCCATAAAAGTAGTGAAATTTCTGGAGTTTTCCATTTTAAAACATTCAATGAAGAATATCTCGAAAACGGTGCGTTTAAGGAGAAATGATGAAGAATAATATAATGTTCTAAAACGATGGAATATTCTTGAAATGACTCAAGAAAAACTTTATATGCTTTCTTTATGCTAATTCCGTTTAGTTTTATGAATCCACCAGTAGAAGTAGAAAATAACTAATATTTGGAAAATATGTATCATAGTTATAGGAAACTTTACGCCTACATTCATTTTATTCGAAAAAAAGATGTCAAAGCTACAAAATAAAAACTGATTTTTTTCAAAACTTCAACAGCCTGTATCTTTTTACCTGAGCTGAATTTGGAAAAATGTTAAATGAAAAAAGTGTTTCATTTGATGAGTGGAATCTTTGGTTAAAATTAATGCAGTGGTCAAAGACTCACCCTGTATATCCTTAAATTTTCCAAGGAATCAAACAACTGAATATTCGTATTTATTTTTCAGGTGTATGTTCAGGTTCCCCAGTACAAACATTCGTCTATCATTCTATTCATTGATCGACGAAAACTCTGAGCCCTCCGCCAAGATGGCTGAAACGGGCCCGCCTCTACTACGAATAAGAGATCGAGCGGGCGGCAGCGGACAACAGACCGCCGCTCTGCCCCCATTAAAGATCAAAATACCGGAGCAGGACATCTATGGAAGTCCCTTCCCCTCACCCACGGGCACTATTAGCGCTGCTAATAGCTGTCCAACTAGTCCTAGAGGTATGCAATTTATCAGTTTCAAGGTATATGGACTTTTTTCGAAAATACGCACATCGCCGAAATTTTTGGACCACCCCGTAAATTTTGAAACGAAATATTCATCATGGTCGGTTTTTTTGTACATTTATCGCTCAATATACAATCTACACATATAGGTATTAAGTAAGTGTGCTGGCTATAATAAAAGGGGAGACAAAATAAAAAAAAAGAGAGAGAAGATGAGATTGAAATGTCCAGTGATATTTCTACTCCATTGCTATTTCAGAGCGGGAGGTCTTCAGGCCACGTCTTTTTTAGTCGTCTGATGCTTGATCCATTCTTATAAAGGTTTTCTATCAACTGATTCGAGTGAGCTTGTAGTCTTTCCTGGTAGATGGTGGATTGTATGACTTCTGATATGTATGTCTTAATGAATTCTTTGGTTTGTGACATACCATGGAGCATTGGCTATCAACCGAAGGGTTTTGGAATGAAACCTTTGGATGGAGTTTCTTAAGGATGGTTTTGCACAGCCCCACTGCTGTATACCGTAAGTCCAGACATGTTTAAGCACCACCTTTTACAGCAGCAGTTTGTGCATTTTCCGAACTTTCATATCTAGCTGTTTCTTTTAAGCTTCTATATGTTTTTGCCATGTGAGTCGCTGGTCCAGGTGCAGTCCGAGGTATTTGAATTTTGCCATGTGGGTATAAAAATGTCGTTCAGCGTTAAGCTGGGACAGGTGTTGATGCGATGGGTGAAGACAACTTGTGTCGATTTGTTGTGATTTAATGTCATCCTCCAGGTTTTATACCAATTGTTCAATTTGTAAAGTTGTTCTTGGACTTTTCTACATGAGATATCCGGATTGTCATCGGAAGCTAATATTGCGACGTCATCTGCAAATGCAGCCATGGTTCTATCATGATCTTCTGGCCATATAAGCAGTCTAAAGTAAATACAGGTATGGTCCCAGTACACTACCTTGGGGTACACCGGATTTAATACAATAATAATTTGACAATGTGTCATTGCATCTGACTTGGAAGTTTCTGTCAAAGAGGTATGATTTCAGGATCAGGTAGTACTTGTCGAAGTTTTTTTTGATCTTATATGACAACCCCATAGACATAAAATAACATGGACTGGTTGTGAGAAAGAGACCATTGAAATCAGCATTGAAAAAAGACAGAATAGTTAAAGGCATACCACGGTATATGAATATTTTCTTATAATTTGGCGTTTGGCAAAACCACAGAATACAAAACATTGGTTTCCTTTATTCTCTGACCTTTCTTGTTACTGTATTGTTTGGTTTCGTGTATTGTGTATGTGTTTTGTTGATTTGTAGACAGAAATTTTAAAGGCAAAACATTTTCATTTAAATCCGACACTCGTTTCTGAATATTCTGATACTTATAAAAAAACATCATTATTTTTATACCATTATTTGCCTTTAAGTATTCTATCCTTCATAACATCTCTCTCTCTAATGTATTCCGCAACGAACTGTGTGATAAGTTACGTGAGGGCCAGTCCATGTTATTCTATGTCTATGGACAACCCCGCTTGTCATACCTTGTCAAATGCCTGGGAGATATCCAGGAAGAAACCGTTACAGAACTGCTTTTTTCCCAGTGAACTTGCAATTGCATTGACTATTCTGTGAGTCTGGTGGAGTGTAGACAAATGTTGGCGAAAGCCAAATTGGTAATGGGGAATGACACTTGTTGATTCATAATCGTCTTGAATTCTTTTGAGGAGTATTCTCTCGAAGATTTATCCAGGGAGAGGGAGGAGACTTATTGTTCTATATGATGCTGGTCGGTTTTTTGTACATTTTATATAAGGTGTAGTAAAAAGAAATCCATTATTTTCACATGAAATTGAAGGCCATAATTACCATAGTTAGAATGATCCTATTTAGATCAAATATGCGCCGTTTTGTTATATAACTTGTTGCCATTTTGGAGATAACATCATTGTGCCTCTCTCATAGATGCCCTCGTCCCTATTGGCAAAAAATTGAGGCAGTTGATTTTCACAAGCCTCTGTTCACCATGGACAGGAACAGATGGTAATAACTTGGTGCCAGGTCTGGACTATAAGGTGGATGCATAAGAACCTCCCAACCAAGTTCCCAGAGCTTCTGGCGAGTTACTATCGATGTATGTGGCCTGGCGTTGCCCTGATGGAACACAATTCCTCTCCTATTGGCCAAAGCAAACCGCTTCTGGGCGATTGCTTCCTTCAGATGGTCCAATTGTTGACAGTACGGTTCCGAGTTAACAGTTGTGCCGTAGGAGAGCAGCTCATAGTAGATAATTCCCTGCCAATCCCACCAAACATACAGCATTACCTTCCTGACCGTCAATCCTGGCTTGGCAACGTTTTCGCTGGTTCACCGCATTTCTACCACGACCGTTTTTGCTTGACGTTGTCGTAAGTGGTCCACCTTTCATCACCAGTCACCAACCAAAGTCATGAGGCACCCTTACATCGAGCTTCTTCTTGAGTCCAGCCTCATTCAAATGGTTCCAAACGGTTTTTTGTGCAATCTTTAGGTCTTGGGCAATCGAAACAGTGCTTACATGACGGTGGGACTCGACAATGTCCATGATTTTATCGACATTTTCGACAAATGGCCTTCCAGTGCGTGGTGCATCTTTGACATCGAAATTAACGGAACTGAATCGACGAAACCAAAATTGCGCGTGATCGGCTGTTACAGTATTAGGACCATAAACACTATTCACATTTTCAGCCGCCTGGCTTGCATTTTCGCCTTTATCGAAGAAAAACTGTAAAATATTGCGTATTTTCTCTTTGCTTGCGTCCATTATTGACGCACGCTCAAACTAAACTGAGTCAACTGGTCATAAAACTGTCAGGAAAGTTTTTGTAGTACAAAATCTCATCTTTCTAACGCCATCCAGTGGAACCCGATCGGAGTTATACAACGCGAGATACATATAACTAAAGCCATCTATTGTAACATTAATAGATTTCTTTTTACTACACCTCATCTTTGTTTATTTCTCCGCTACTAAGCACTCAAGAATTATTTCAAAAACAAATCGACGTATTTTCAAACCCTCATAGTTTCGGTCTGGATAATATTAGAGGGCCCAAATTTTCAGGATAAGATGTACTTAGTAGACTCATAAAACACACTGAGTTTCATTTTCATCGGTATTCATTTCCAATGGTGAATCAAGTACAACTGCTGAAACTATCCATCTGTGCTGACACCTTTTGTGCAGAAAATGTTATCTAATTACAGATAACAATTTGTACAGTAATCAACGAGATTATTACAGGGTGCTTAAGGTTAAGTATACCCCTTTTTCATCGGTTGTGCCTTCACAATTACATTAATCATCTAGATTAATTAATAATCTTCGCCAGTTGTTTCTCAAAATAGAAACAACGAAAACTCATCACCCTAATAAATCGATTCAACATTACCTGGGTAAAACAATCAGGATACCGAACAATCATTATTTATTGAAGTTTCGTGAAATAATATAATTTTTCCCATCATAGGTGGTCATGGCAGAAGGAATGTATCAGCAGATTTACAAATGGCTGCCTCATACGCAGCTCAAGTCGCACATAGAGAAGATCAGTATGTACCTGCTAGCCATAGTCCCGAAAATTTTAGGCAATCTACTTCTAATGGAAATTCTGTAAGTAGATTTGCCAATATATTCATCATGAACTATTTTTGGAGCGCTTATTCCCCGGAACTATTACTTTTCTACAATGATTCAGTGCAAACCCGCACGAACGCCACTGACAAGCATAGAAAATGCCTACTACGTTTCACAAAAAATTTTCAGCGTCATACCAAATTAATCATAATAAAATTCTTAAAATGCACTGACGTCAAGTCCGGTTTTTGCGCGTATGTTCTGGGGAACATCGCGTTATCATTTTGCACAAATGTATGTAATTTTCGAATTTTTTGCCGAAAAATGACGGACAAGTTCGTTAATGGGCATAATCGGCCCAACGATTTCCGAGTGATAGTTTTGTTTTCAATCAATACAAATCCGATCGAATTGAAACCTGGTTAGTAGTTGTATAATACAAACCTAATGACATTTTTGAAATTTTGTGAGAATCGTAACAATAGAAAATTTTATAAAAATATTATTTGGCACGATAACCCGAGCGATAACCTGAGAATGGAAAGAGATAGCGACTTTGAATTTTCAGGTTATGTTGTACATTTTAATGCGACATATGAGTTTGTTTATAGGCATTATCGGCCTAACGTTTTTGGAGTTATACCCATCTGAAATTTGGTTGTTATTTACTCAATAACTCGAAAATTACAAAACCGATCCAATTCAAACATGGTTATTATTTGTAGAATGCCATCCCGAAAATTCTAGCGAAATTTCGTGAGCATCGTATATTTTTAAAAATTCATTGAAAAAAATTCTATACAGGGTGAGTCTTTGACCACTTCATTAATTTTAACCAAAGATTCCTCTCATCAAATGAAACAATTTTTTCATTTACCATTTTTCCAGATTCGGCTCAGGTAAAAAGTTACAAGCGTTTAAAGACTTCAAAATGTGCTAATACACTCCCGCATATAAATTATCTATGACATTGTTGGCGGACGAGAATAAGGCATGGTAACGTGGTTTACAGCTTGATTCGGGATTCCAACGCTCAGGGACGGATCCCTAAAAGTAGTGAAATTTCTGGAGTTTTCCATTTTAAAACATTCAATGAAGAATATCTCGAAAACGGTGCGTTTAAGGAGAAATGATGAAGAATAATATAATGTTCTAAAACGATGGAATATTCTTGAAATGACTCAAGAAAAACTTTATATACTTTCTTTATGCTAATTTCGTTTAGTTTTATGAATCCACAAGTCCATAACTAGAAAACCAGTAGAAGTAGAAAATAACTAATATTTGGAAAATATGTATCATAGTTATAGGAAACTTTACGCCAACATTCTTTTTTTTTCGAAAAAAGGATGTCAAAGCTACAAAATAAAAACTGATTTTTTTTCAAAATTTCAACAGCCTGTATCTTTTTACCTGAGCTGAATTTGGAAAAATGTTGAATGAAAAAAGTGTTTCATTTGATGAGAGGAATCTTTGGTTAAAATTAATGCAATGGTCAAAGACTCACCCTGTATATGAGAAACTATTCGTCCGACAATTTTGTGAGAGCCTTCAGAACCTAGCTCTACTGCCAAGTTCCAAGTTTGAACACGATCGGATCCATATTGTTGGAGATCCGAGCAGCTGGATGGTTGACCGTTCCTCGATAACTTTCGAACGAAAGCAAATAGGGACTTGAAAATTTCAGGTTAGGTTGCGCATCTGAATGGGAGAGTTAAGTTCGTTTTTGGGCATAATCGGACCAACGGTTTCGGAGTTATAGCCACCTGGAATATTATTTACCTCGATAACTCAAAAAATATAGATTCGATCGAATTAAAGCTTGGTAACTAGTTGTAGAATATCGACATAAAGACGTGTGTAAGATTTTGTGACCGTACCCCTAGAAAATTTAAAAAAATTACAAAAAAAAAATTGGTTCAAGCACTGACCTGAAGCCAGGAGCTTTTGCGCGTATGTTCTATTGTCCATTAAATTCGATAAAGAGTGTCCAATAGAGAAGAATGGACAATAGAACATACGCGCAAAAAAGCTCCTGACTTCACGTCAGTGCACGAAACAATTTTTTTTTCAATGATTTTTTAAATTTTCTAGTGAGAGGCTGCTCGGATCTCCAACAGTATAGATCCGATCGTGTTGAAATTTGAAACTTCGCTATAAAGTTAAGTTTTGAAGGCTCTCGCAAAATTTCAGGGATTTTGGACGGATAGTTTCAGAGATCTAGAATTTTTTTATGATTTTTTTAAATTTTTCTAGTGATGCGATCCACACGAAATTTCGCAAAAAATTGCGCCTCGACATTCTACCTCTAATTACCGTGTTTGAATTGGATGGAACTTTTATTCTTTGAGGAAATAACAAAATTTCAGATGGGTATAACTCCAAAACCGTTTTACCGATTATGAACTTAAATGTATTTAGACGCAGTCTACCCTAAACATTGCAAGTAGTTATCTATTTCCTCTGTCAATTTATCGTGAGACAAATAATATTTTTTAATAATTTTTTAACATTTTCTAGTGATATGATCCTCACAAAATTTCGCATAAGTCTTTGTGTCGGTATTCTACAACTAGGTACCAAGTTTTAATTCGATTGGATCCATATTGTTTGAAAACATAATTAGTAGGTACTCGGAATGCCCATTAACGAACTTGTCCGTCGCATTTGGACGCGCAACCTACCCTGAAAATTTCAAGTCGCTATCTCTTTCCGTTATCGAGTTATCGTGGCAACGGCCGCCTGGAAATAATCAATTTTACTACGAATTCTTCATCAGTGAGTCGAACCTAATCTTCTGAGACATTTTCGGCAAAAAATTCAAAAATTTCAGTACTCTAGAACATGTGCAAAAAAGAAAATTTTAATTATAACTATAGCACAATTTAGCATATTTCCATATGAAATATTTTCTTCAAAATGCATCCAAGAATAATCCCCTGCAATGTTAGCATATTATTAGGAAACATCACCCTGTATTTTCTGAGATACATATGGAACTTTCTCAGTCCTTCTGTAATTAGATTATTTAATTGATATAGGGTCCTTCAGTTGTTATCAATGATGGATATGGACCTGGAGGCAGCAAGGATGACTCGAAACCCCCTTACTCTTATGCCCAGTTGATAGTACAAGCCATAGCCAGCGCGCCCGACAAGCAGCTCACACTGTCGGGCATCTATAGTTACATCACAAAAAATTACCCTTACTACCGTACTGCGGACAAGGGTTGGCAGAATTCAATTCGACACAATTTGAGTCTCAATAGGTACTTTATCAAGGTAAGTCGTAGCTAAGGGCATGGAGGAATATTTGACATTGGTATACCACAAGGGTCTATTTTAGGACCTATTATTTTCTTTTCTACATCTATTTCGTAGGAATCGTTTATACTGAAGGTGCGTTTATTATTATTAATAGAACGGGTTCGTGTGGCTTGGTTTAGTCCTTCAGAACTGCGACCGATACGGTCTTTTGTTCTATCACCATACCTATTCAATGTTTAGAACATTATCAATGGTGTAAACATACCTGATGACGCCCTCAGGAGCCTTGACTATCACGTCGTGAGGTTTTAGAACTGGCTCACCCATATTTAAAATTCTTAGGGTGGACAACTCCGGGCATATGCAAACTATGTGTTAGGTAGTTTCTTTTTCCGATCCACAGAGTCTGCATGTTTCATCTGCTGACTTGGCCATGTGGTACAATTGGTATTTGTACCGACAGTGCTCTGTCAGCTGTCCCACCATTACCCGGAGCTCAGCTCGATGAGCTGCAGGAGCTTCCTGGTTTAGGATGGTGATGTTTGGTTCCCATTGTTGGACCGCTGCCCTGTAATGGTCTTAAGATTCTCGCAAATCGCACACCACTTCATCTAGTGATAAAGAAAATGGCCCATGAAGCCATTCTCAGAATATCTAGGAAAGGAACAGGTAATGAGAGTATTTAAAACCAGAAAGCCTGGTCCTCTCTTACCAGCTACATTTCATCAGCCAATCTTCCTAGTGACGAAATGATAAAGAAAGTAAGCATCGAAAAGAAATTCACTACGATGCTCGGTAGGAAAAAGAGACTGGTACATGGAATCCACCACCCAAATTCTTAACAGAAATGCCATTAAATGGTACACAGATGATTCAAAACCACTACAGAAGCTGGCACTGGAGTATATGGACCAGGCACCAAATGCTCACTATCGCTAGGCTCCTAACCGAGCATCTTTGAGACAGAAGTACTTGCAATAGAAAGATCTGTGGAAATGAACCTAGAAAGAAACTATCAGAGATGTGATATAGCAATCCACTCTGACAGTCAAGGTGCTATTAAAGCTCTGAGCTCCCATGCTATCGAGTCCAAGCTAATATGGGAGTACCGAAAAAAACTTAATGAAGTAGGCAAGAACAACAGGGTCTCCTTGGTCTAGGTTCCTGGTCACGTGGGAATAACAGAAAATGAGGAGACCAACACACTTGCCAAGAAAGGAGCACAAACCCCCTTATTGGCCCGGAACCCTTCTGTGGGGTTGGTAGATACGCCTACAAAAGTGAATTTCGGATTAAAGAAACTGAAACAGGTATTTTCTGGAGACCTCTCCTCGGAATGTATCAGTCTAAGAAATTCCTCCGGAACTTTGACACTGTCAGATCCAAGAAATATATAGACCTCAGTAAGAACAAGCTGCACCTCCTCACTGGTTTCCTCACAGGGCACTGCGGCCTTAGGAAGCATATGATGAGATTAGGGAGCATGCTAGATTAGGGCTAACAGAAATTGACGAGTGCAAATACTGTGGGAAGGAGGATGAAACTCTTGATCACCTGATAACGGAACGCCTCGCCATCTCAAACCAATATATATATTCTTTTGACTGAGAGCTGTATATGTGTTAGCAGAGGTTGGTGTAACGGGGTACCATACAATTCGACGTATGATACAAGAGCTTAGGGAAAAACCTCAGCAAAAAACCCTTTCTCCCCGTGAGTGTGGTGATTTATAACTATTGTTCACAAAATTTGCTGAAATTTAAAAATATTGATGGGGATATATTTGTTCAATGTAGATTCCCTCGTCAAAAAACGGATAGGTTTCTCCAAACTCAACCTGAAAAATGAAAAGACAAGAGGAGGAAACGAACAAATTAAAAATAATACATAACCTTTCAAAAGTCTCCTTTCACAAAAATACTTCTCTGTAGGCGAATGGGATCTCGTGGAGATAAACCAATGCAAGCAATGCATGCAGATTTCTATGATTATTTCATTTTTGAAAACCTAACTGCGAAAAAATTACCAGATATGTGAATTGGATGTTTCAAAGGATATCTGGCTCAGCTAATGATGCAGAGTGGGCCGAAATAGTGACTTGGATGCACAAAAACTGAGTTCGATTTATTAATAATTTCTAGGTTCCCAGAAGCCAAGAGGAGCCCGGAAAAGGAAGTTTCTGGAAGATTGAGGGTCAGTCCGAGACTAAACTCATTGAGCAGGCATTTAGGCGGCGCAGACAGCGGGGAGTTCAGTGCTTCAGGGCGCCTTTTGGGCTCAGTTCCAGGTAAATTATTGCTTCCGGTTCATTATCTTCAACTAGCTGAACCCGGCTAGCCATTAAACGATGTTTTCTCAAACCGGTGATAACTGGGTCAGTGCACAGCCCACTATAGAGATAGCCTGGAACACAGTCTGACAACGCCGCAATTTATAGTCTCTTAGAGGCATACTTCTTCAATGCGGTAGCGCTGGATATCGTATATTTCCAATATAAAACTTCAGTGAACTCATTGAATAGGTTTTCTTGCTTGGGAATAAACAATATGAGACCCTACTTTTTCAATAAATTGAATAACTACATTTCATTCTGCACAATATTATTGAGATCAAGTTGAAATAGAAACCTAGGTAGTTGTCATTCAATTCATTGTTCAGCAAGAACCACGAGGTGTAGGGTTAACTATTGACAAAAAAATTATAAACTTGAATGAAATTCTCAAAATAAAAATGTATTTCCAAACATAACTATTATATAAGACTAATAAAGTAGGCTAATGAAAATTGTGATAATCATCTTAGAGTTTGTCTTGTTTTGGTTCTTAATATAATGGTGAGTTTCTGCTATCTACAAATGTTTCTGTTTATTTTATATTCGGTGGACAATAACATTGTAATTCGTTTTTTCTACAAAAATTCTTAAAAATAAATAGCGAAAACAGAACAAAGTGAATTTAGAATGATTTACAAATGTAAACCACAACTACAAGTCACTGTGAATTCAGAATATCAATTCAATGCTACAAAGAGTAAATTCACATAAAATTATTTTTTGATCTGAACTGTGTAAAAATGTTGATAAAAAAAATTGATACATTCCGAATCTGAATCCCCATTAATTATATTTATGTAGCGGGAAATCAGATTAGTAAGTTGAGATCATCTGCTCGGGGTAAGATCGAAAGGAAGAATCCATTTCAAATAACTGCAGGAAATCTGAACATTCTTAATGAATAATTTAAGATGAATAAGGTCCTTATTATTGATTTCAACCGAAGCATCTACAGATGGAGACTTTTGGAAATTGAATACATATATAAAACTAGATAGATTCTTTGAGCTTCTTTATTCCCATCCGGAGATGTATCAATTTTTGTTGAAAAATTATTAGAAAGGTCATCAAAATGTTTTATAAAATCTAAAGAAATAAAAGTTCTATTTCACTCATATTTCTAGTCCATCTTGTTGTCTATAGTGTCAACTGAAATGTACTCATCAAGAAGTAGAAATAATCCAAAGGAAACTTCACTATTTACACACTGCAGTTTAGTCACAGAACATATAAATATCAAATATCCGACCATATTTGTCACTGCATTGCATTAATTCACATTTGACACCGTTATACACAAAAATACCACGAAATGCCCGCGAAATACAGTAATGGTTAACACCAGAATCAGAAGTAATCGTCCATTTACAATAACAAACCTTCCACTGAATCGCCTGGCGTACGACTCAGAGCGGTGTTGCCATTTTATCATCTTCCAGGCTAGTAGATATAGGGGGCTGTGGTCAGTGCATCCGCAATTTCGAACGGGTATTACAATAAAAACATAAAATAATTATGTTAGATCGCTACCAAACTTTACAGGATCCCCTGCTGATCTAATAGGGAACATACATACACACATCGGTTTTTGGCGCTCTTGTTCCTCGGAGCAGAGTGCTCATCAATTTGCCCAAATGTCTGCAATTTTCGAATTTTGGCTTAAGATGGTCTCAAACAAACTTAAACGAAAGGAATGAGCTAGACAGTTGAAATGTTCAGAGTAGGTTTGGGACCTAAATATCTCGGTTATGTTCGTTATTGTATTGGGCAAAATCGGTCGGATGGTTTTGGAGTAACAAAAAAAAATTTTTTTTTACATTATAAATTTTGAATTCAATTTTTTTAAGATGCAGTTTCATCATAAGAATCCATCAATATTATTCTCAACTCTAACAAGCTAATACTTTCGGAGACATGATTTTTCAAAATTTCAATAATACATCGTACTTTCACAGAATGCGAATTCTGTCTGTGTTCTATCTGTTTGCGGTAGGTCCAGTTTGAAAGATAAATGTCATTAATGTCAAACGAAGATGTAAGCATGTAAACAATTTGAAATTTGGATTCGCTAAGTTCATAGGCAGAGTTATTTGGTTAGTGGTTAGTATAATTTACGAGTCATTCTCTAATTATGGAAGATTTAGAACGGGATTTCCAACTAATGTACAGGTAGTTATTCCTTAGTAACACTATTTAAGATTTCCTACATAAGTATTCTGGTTTGAGTTCTCTCTGGACTGATTACATTAGATTTGTTTCAAAAATAAAACCTGCTATTTCATTTGCTCAATTTTTCAGAATGACTCCTGATAGCTTTGAAATACTTGTAGCCAAAATTGGACCGTCATACAAAGATAAGATGCAAACGGATTTCAATTTCTTTCATGATGTAGTTCTATCATAATAATCCATTGATATAATTCCCAACGCTGAGAAACCAATACTTTCGGAGGTATGATTTGTCAAAGATTGGACAAGAGCGCCAAAGCTCCCGTCCACGGGGTTTCCCCACTTTTATATGCATGGATTGATCACGGTTGCAACATACATTTCATCTCATTCACTCTACATTTCATTCGATCGCTATCAACAAAGAAAGAAGGTTGAAGTTTAACTTTAAACTATACTGCAATAGTGAATACTTAATAATGATGGTTATAAGTAAATCAAATATTGCAATTAGTATGCTGAAACTTTTTTAATTTCACAAAAGAGAACACCACAATAGTGACTAGACTCTTATCCACTACAATCTCTTGATTCGGGATTCCAACGCCTAGGGGCGGATCCATAAAAGTAGTGAAATTTTTGGAATTTCTGATTTTATAATATTCAAAGAAGAATATCTCGAAAACGGTGCTTTCAAGAAGAAATGTTGAAGAATAATCAACTTTTCTAAAACGATTGTATGTTCTTGAAATTGCTCAAGAAAAATGGGTTCCAGCCCTGTGGACAGGAGCTTTCTGGCGCTCTCGTTCAAACAGACAAATTATATCTCCGAAAGTATTGGTTTCTCAGAGTTGGGAATTAAATCAATGTATTCATATGATAAAACTGCATTTATCAAGATTAAATGAGCAATCATGAGAATGAGAACTGCACCACATTTTCAAATTTTTTTTTTGACACTTTGACACTTCACATGCGTATGAAGGTCATGATTCTACAATTTGATGCTAAATTTCAGATAGATCGAGTGATCGGTTTCGGAAATATTCATAAAAATATTTTTACTAAAATCGGCCATAACTCCGAAACCCTTGATAGATTTCGCCCATTAACGAACTTGTCCGAGATATTTACGCTCCAAAACCACCCTGCAATTTTAAATCCGCTAACTCCTTTCGTTCGAGAGTTATCGTGCCTTCGGCTGGCCGGACAGGATCGATTTCGCACTCGGATTCTTGATCAGTGAGTCAAACCAAATCGTTTGAGACCATTTTCAGCCAAAAATTCCAAAATTACAGACACTTGGGCAAATTGATAAGCACTCTGTTCCGAGGAACTAGAGCGCCAAAAAAACAAGTTTCGTATGACAATTGCCCAAAACAGGTTTAAAGTACCTACAAATAGTAGGTATTCCATAAAACATGTATGAGAGAAGATAAGGAATAATAAAAAATTACCTTGTAATCGATCAAAAATTTCCTGATCTACGTTCACCAAATTTTCTCCTCTCTCGAACTACAGAATTATGCTTTCAATATTTACGTAATATTTTCAAACATTTTCGGGTGAGGTACCCGTTGCATCGCTAAAATACGAGTATTTCAACACCAATATTTTTGAAGTTACAATATTCCCTTCTGTCAAGTTAACATTATGTCAATTCATACATAGAATAATTATATCAATCTGTGAAATACGATTTACATTGAAATTTTGAAAAATCATATCTCCGAAATTATTAGCTTGTTAGAGTTAAAAATGATATGAATGAATTCTTATGATAAAACTGCTTATTAAAAAAAATTTAATTTGGAATTTGTTTTGTAAAAAAAAAAATTTTTTTTTTGTTACTCCGAAACCATCTGTCCGATTTTGCCAGTAACGAACTTAGCCGAGATATTTATCCCCCAAACCTACTCTGAAAATTTCAACTTTCTAGCTCATTCCGTTCGAGAGTTATCGTGCCTACGGCCGGCCGGACAGAATGAATTTCGACCACGGATTCTTGATCAGTGAGTCGAACCAAATCGTTTAAGACCATTTTCATCGAAATATTCGAAAATTACAGACATTTGGGCAAATTGATGAGCACTCAGTTCCGAGGAACTACAGTGCCAAAAACTTTATCTGTTTTCTTTATGTTAATTTCATGTTTCAGTTTTATGAATCCACGGGTCTATAATTAGCAAACCTGTGGAAGTAGAGAATAACTGATATTTGGAGAATATGTATCATAGGTATAGCAAACTTCACACCAACATTTATTTTATTCGGAAAAAGCATGTCAAAGGTACAGAATAAAAACTGTTTTTTTTTGTAACTTTCAACAGCCTGTATCTTTTTACCTGAGCCGAATTAGGAAAAATGGTAAATGAAGGAGGTGTTTCGTTTGATGAGAGGAGTCTATGGTTAACCTTAATATACAACTTAAAGACTGACCCTGTATAGTAAAGCAATTAGATATTCAGTACAATTAAATTTTTTCATAATTTCAGAAGTGCACCACCGTCACCTACTCATATGAGTATGTCAGGACTGATAACTCCGGAATGTCTGTCTAGGGAGAGCTCACCAATTCCCGATCATATGATTGATATTAGTCAGTCGGCCCCAGGCAGTCCCGGAAACCCATCAATGTACGCCGGAACTGGAGGTATGATAGGCCATCAGCAGATGACAGCTCTTGTAGGCTCTTCTCAAGCTAGATTTTTGTTACCGCATGGCAATGAAATTACAGAACAAGTCATAAGTAGTAGTGGTCAAGAAATTGTTGAAGGTATGGTTTATTGAACTTGGAAGTGTCTGTTTGCCCATGTGTTCTGGGGACCGTGATGTTAATGTTTTCGCAAAATATTCTACCCAAAAGAAATGATTTCTTCAACTTGATTTTTTGACAACAGAATATCTGAAGCATGCTATGGTAACAATGTCAATGTTATATTAGGGGTAATAATTCCACAAAAGCTTTAAAATTGTTTATAATTTTAAAGTTTCTGTTCTGCGGTTCATTCCTTGTCTGCTTGATCTCTTCTCAGGTTTTCCTCACTCTTTTGCCTCCTTGGTTCTAATCCTCTTCTATGGAGTACACTTAAAATCTCTCGATTTCCTAATTCTTCTCTTCAGCCTCGCATGACAATAATCTAATTATCTTTCTTTCAGAAAAATTCCACACCGCGGTTGTTAGTGAAGAACGTTCCTTATCTCCAGCATCTTTTTCACCCCAACCTGTGATTGTGCAAACTGCTAATTATTCCCCATATAGGTAAGTTGATGAAATTTTTTTTAGTGAAAAAATCATGAACTCATGAATGATTGATCTGAGAATAATTCATAATTATGTTTGCATACCATAGGTGGCGCTTATGTCCAATTCTGTGGTATTTGACGTAAGCGAGTCACTTGTGACGCAGCTTGGCGTTGTTATGACATTTCCATTTATCTTTGCTGTGTTTAGTTTATTTATATATTCTAAATATCACAATTGTGTAAAGATTGAGTTTAGATATTATTCATCGATAAATTATACTGAAATGACGGTTCCAATTCAATTACGTTTCGCTGTATTTCGATATTTATCGACAAAACTCGCGTAAAATAAAAACAAAACCGAACTTTAAGACATTTTTATTTTTTTTTAATTCATTTCAGTATAACGTTTATAAAAAATATAGTGGACAAACGAATGTTCGAGCAGGATAACGTTTGTCGGGACCGCCAGTATTAAATATACAAATTATGAAAGGAGAACTCCATTGATATGGATTATTGAAGGTACGCGTCCACAGGCGGTTCTTTAATAGCAATCGCATGCAACAATCCCTCTTATAACACATAATACATACCTAGTCACAGGTGACAGCCCACGTTTCAGATGGGTCTTACGGACATCCTAAGACTGGTACTCGACCCTCGTAAGAGTTCTCACACTAAAGCACACTCTAGAGGGGATCAGTTCCTCGTTTAAGATAATGTGAAAGGTTACGAATGTTCGAGCAGTTGCTTTTCGGAATCGCCAGTATTAAATATACAATGTGTGTATAAAAATTATAAATGGAGAAGTCCATTGATATGGATTATTAAAGGTATGCGTCCACAGGCGGTTCTTCAATAGTAATCACATTCAACAATCCCTCTTATAACACATAATATATACCTAGCCACAGATGACAGCCCACGTTTCAGATGGGTCTTACTGACATCCTAAGACTGGTACTCGACCCTCTTAAAAGTTCTCACACGTAAACACTCTGAGGGGATCAGATCCTCGTTCAAGATTGCTGTGACAATCCCTCTTATAACACATAATATATACCTTGTCACAGATGACAGCCCACGTTTCAGATGGGTCTCACCGACATCCTAAGACTGGTACTCGACCCTCGTAAGAGTTCTCACACGAAAGCACACTCTAGGGGGATCAGATCCTCGTTTAAGATTTCTGTGACAATCCCTCTTATAACACATAATATATACCTTGTCACAGATGACAGCCCACGTTTCAGATGGGTCTCACCGACATCCTAAGACTGGTACTCGACCCTCGTAAGAGTTCTCACACGAAAGCACACTCTAGGGGGGTCAGATCCTCGTTTAAGATTTCTATGACAATCCCTCTTATAACACATAATATACAGGGTGTCCCAAAAATACCACGCGAAAGTGACACTGGAGATAGATTGGCATTAGGTCTATCAGATAGCATCAACATGACCTCAGTAAAAGTCCGCTGGTTTTCGAGATGTCACCACTGTTGCGTCCCATGACTTCACATGTTGGGAAGCGCTCATTTGTATTTCTAAACAAAGCAGCTCGCTTGTAAAACTTAAATGTTTTGGGTTAACTGGTTTATTTTTGCATGGGTGGTCTCACCCTTGAAATTAATATTTTCCACGGAAAGACAATTGCAAGTAAAATATCTTGTAATACTTCAACCCTTGTAGAAGTATTTATGACCTATTTCCTGTGAAATATTGATAAAATGCATACAACAACTAACACATTGCCAGAGCTGTGAGTCCTTTGTCTAGATTCTAACCCATACAAAAATCTAGAATTTTCCGATTACATCGCCACGGCTTTGGCTATTCTCTAAATCGAGGGCGTAGATTCCGAATCTGTTATTAGTTTTTCCGTATCTCGATTAATTTTGGTAATATGGCGAAAAATCCGACTGATTAGTCCATTTTCCGGAGGTAGAGCCAGAAATTGCGACTTTCTTCGTCATTGCTCCGAAACTAATCGAGATACGGGAAATCTAATTACAGATTCGTGATCTGCGTACCCGATTTAGTGAATAACCAAAGCCGCATCGACCTAATCGGAAAATTGTAGATTTTTGTATGTGTTGGATACTAGAGAAAACTTTTTGGCGTTTGACGGATTCGCTCATTACCTAATATATAATAGATACATAAATCTAAACGTCGTCCACCGACCAATCATCGGGGAAAATTTGGATATCGAGATGTGAAAATCATAGATTTCGAACGGGAAAGAAGAATTTTCCTTCGATTCCGGGTCAAAAATATTTCTAAGTGCCGACCCTAAAAATTTTTTTCATGGTATATCGATACGGAGCTCGTGTCTAATTAAATCGAGGTTGCTGATCACGAATATGTAATTAGTTTTTCCCTAAGTGGCGTACTTTGGGAAAATTTTCACTTAAAGTGAAAAAATTGACGAAAATAGGTCAATTTTGGAACTTTCCACCGCCCAAAAAAATCGGAGTAGGGTGTTGCTGATTTTTTACGTCATATTTGGATCCTTTATCTATCGAATCATCCGAACAATAAATGTCCAGGTCGTACGCTTCGGAAATTATGATTTTTTTTCCCGAGGGTCTATTTTTCGGAAAATTCTTTCCGCGATATTTCCTCGGAAAATTTTTGTAATAAATATCTAATGGTAGATTCGGAATCTACGGCCCCGAATCTATAAGAATAAGTACCCGTTTCATAGTTTTGCGTCAAAAAATTTTTCTCGAAAAATGGGATTTTTTTAAGGCTAATGTATTAAAAAATTGCCAAAATTCGACCGGTCTCCGATTTCGATGCAAATTACGTCATTTACTAATTCGGGACCGTAGATTACTAATATATGATCGGATTTTTCATTAGAGAATTTTCCGCGGAAATACCGCGAAATGAATTTTCCGAAAAACAGACCCTTGGGAAAAAAATCATAATTTCCGAATAGTACGGCCTGGACATTTTCTGTTTGGATTATTCAGTAGATAAAGGATCCATATATGAGGGCAAAAAGCAACAACACCTTACTCCGATTTTTTTGGGCGGTGTGAACTTCCAAAATTGACCTATTTTCGTCCATTTTTTCACTCTAAGTGAAAATTTTCCCAAAGTACGCCACTTAGGGAAAAACTAATTGCATATTCGTGATCAGCGACCTCGATTTAACTAGACACGAGCTCCGTATCGATATACCATGGAAAAAATTTTTTGACCCAGAATCGAAGGAAAATTCTTCTTTCCCGTCCGAAATCTATGATTTTCACATCTCGATATCCCCGATGATTGGTCGGTGGACGACGTTTAGATTTATGTATCTATTTCCTCTGTATCTCTATCCGTTCGGAAAATATTAGGAAATGAGTAAATCCGTCAAACACCAAAAAGTTTTCTCTAGTATCTAACCCAGGGGTCACCAATTAGTTTCATTGGAGGTCCGTTCACAAAATCTGTATATCTGTCGCGGGTCGTTGATAGCATTATGATGGCATAAGAATTTGACTAGCAGTTAATCTAAATCCAATATCTATAATTAGTAAATAAAACGAATAGTTATCTGAATTTTTTTAATCAAGAATACATGTTTTCTGGAAATATGGTCAGTCAAACTTAAGTTAACGTTTTAACTTCGGCATAAAATACAACAAGTTAGACATTTTTTGAAGGATTTTGTTCTAGTTGTCGGTGAAGTTATTACTTCATTGTTTTAAGCAACTATTCAGGATAGCCTAGGTAAAAAAAAACATGAGTTTGAAGTAATTTCTAGCAATGCTAGGCGATAAAAGACCGAAAACTGAAGATTTTTAAAAAATACACAAAAGTGGTGATATCTCGAAAACCAGCGGACTTTTACTGAGGTCATGTTGATGCTATCTGATAGACCTAATGCCAATCTATCTCCAGTGTCACTTTCGCGTGGTATTTTTGGGACACCCTGTATACCTAGTCACAGATGACAGCCCACGTTTCAGATGGGTCTTACGGACATCCTAAGACCCTCGTAAGAGTTCTCACACGAAAGCACACACTAGAGGGGATCAGTTCCTCGTTTAAGATAATGTGAAAGGTTACGAATGTTCGAGTAGGACAACGTTTGTCGATAACTCAAAATATACAGATCCAATCGAATTGAAACTTAGTAATTAGTTGTAGAATGCCGACGCGCAAATTGTTGCGAAGTTTCGTGAGCATCGTATCACTAGAAAAAATATATCTTCAAAACTGTTATATTTCAAAAACTATCTGTCAGATTCCGCTGACATTTCGCGTTATTTCTTTGAATATCTAAATATCGCCTCAGACCTGTTGCTTCATAATTCATTCATTAATTTTTTTCAAACAGCATTTTCATTGAAATTTTACTTACTCCTTTCTCTCTATTATTTTGCAGTGGTAACAGTTATGCCAATGTAGGTATAGATCTAAAAAGGCATTCGGAGGAGCAAAGTGGTGATAGTCCTTCTAGTTCTGGCGAAAACTATGACAATGAAAGAGACATCAAAAGACCCCGTCAGGAACAAAACTATGAAACTGAATGAGAACACAGCAAATAACCAACTTTCAAGTTTTATGCAATAGTAGTTGAAAAAAATCCTTCTACAGAATGAAGTTTTCCAAAGGAGTTGAACGCTTTTTAAGAACTGCTGAATGACTGCATTTTAACGTGACTTCAATTACATGCATTCATGAACAGATCTACACGATTTGTTTTTCATATAAGTATTTCTTTTTTTTTTCCGGAATTTTGTTTTTTTAATTTGAAGAGAAAAACGGAATTTTTGTTAGGTTGATATTGGATAGGGTCCAAAAGTTCTTATAGTTTCGACAGAAATACTGTTCAGTGTAGTGGATATGTATCCAAAAGGAAATTGTGGAAAAGTATTGATTAATTGTTCATATTTTTCCACAATTTCATCGATGACAAAGAGAATATTTACAATTCTGTTTAGTCGTTTTTTTTTGTTCATAGATTTATATACACATGTTTACAATTCTATACATAAATAAAAAAACAACCCACAAAAAATTTTATCACCAATTATTTACTGGAATGATTATTGAACAAAATTTTATTTATTTAGTTTTACAATAAGATATACAATAGTGTTCCTATTTTGTATATAATTTCAATAAGGTTGACAAATAAAATTATTAACCATCACCAGTGATATCCAATGCAACATAAATTTGCAGATTGAATTCAAAAGGCAGGCGTGAACGTACCCAAATCTGTTTGCCGAGGCGATTCAGAGTGAAGTAAAAATTATTCCATCCGTTTTATGGAAAAATTCTCTTAATATTTAGTTCGAAAAGGAGTTGTGGAAATAACATACAGTATAAAAGAGATTCACAGTATATCGCACTTTATTCTTCTGTCTAATTTGGAATCTACATTGTTGTTTACGGGAATTACAAATAATGACATTCCAGGTTGATCAAACACCATTGATATAAGATGAGACTTATCGAATAGAAATTGAGCTATCCTACAACTATTTTATTCATTTGAAATAATTATTATAAATTCATGGCTCTAGACGTCAGATTAAAAACTCTAGGCAAAAAACTATATTGAGTGTTTGAACAAACTGGATTATGAAAAATATGCTTGATTTGAAAATGTTAAACACTACACAGGGTTCCATAAGTACATTGACAACAATGAAGAAATAGTTCTATGGTCTATTCTAAACACAAAAGTTCAGATGAACGTATCCCCTAAAGTGCTTTATCAAGTGTTGTGTAAAAAAATGTTATCTCACAATTAACTGTAATATGGATCTGATTTTTGATATAGAGGAAATATATTAGATTAAATGTTCTTTTGTCAAACGCCGAGTGGCGAAAAGTATGGAAAACCATTTTATTCGTATAAATCAAATCAAATTAAGTTAATCTAGTCCTAACACGCCTTTTCAACAGAACTTCTTTCGCTGAGTAATTTGTCAATTTACCTATGAAACGCCCTCTAGATAGCGTTCCATTCAAACATCAAAGCTTTCAGAACTACTAAAAATCAAAAAATTTCCATTACGTCAAATAGTCTCCAAATTTAAGAAAAATAAAGGAGTATACAATGAGTTTATGTCATACTCGGAATAAGAATGAAAATTTAAACCAAATGTGCTTTTAGTTTACAAATACAGTGCGTCCCAGATAAGGCTGGGATGGCAATACGATCTAGGAAATGTTAAGAGATACCGGGTCGCTTAAATTAGAGGAAAGTTGCGTAATTTAATACCTAACAATATGCCATTTAGAAAGCTTCAATCTGCGAAATCGTTTTATGGTTTTAGTGCCTCTATTTGAAATCGAATTTTAAATGAACATTTTTGTTATCTTTTCTCTAATTTTACCGATCTAAATGTCTTACCGTTTACATGATCGTAATACAATTCCATCCTTATTTTAGACACACTGTATACTGGGGATAGGTGAGGGAAAATGTAAATATTGAACCGTCTCCAATATGTTTAAAACATTTATCGCATTAGTTGTTTAATAACGCCTCCCTTCTTGAGTATTTCAGTTATCGATTTCCACTTTTTCCGTTGTGTATACGAAATGTTTATTACTCACTTATGATGTGAAAAGGTTTTCTTAAGCCACTCGTGATGTTGTAGTGGTATATTGTTTCTGAATTAAGTACCCTGCTTCATTGGAATAGATTAGGAGAACTCATGTGATATTGAATTTGGGAAGAATCTAATTAATGTCATCTTTCAACGATAATTTCGTGAACTTTTAGCAATAAGTTGAAAATACTAGTCTTCATTGAAATATGATTGTTTTGAACATTCTAACACTTTAATCATTTGGTATGAAATCACATTGTTGTTGATGCAAATTAGATGTAATGGAAAGGAGAATGCCTATAGATTTATTCTGAAGAACCTCATACTATTCTCATATTCCTGCAAAAATGTATGTGTCATTGTTCTAATGCCAGTGAACTTGGGATAAGTCTTGATTGCACAGAGTAGACATTGATTTGAATTATTTGTAGTTGATTTTAATTGCTTCAATGAGCCATTATAATGATTTTGAGTAGACCATATTGATATGGAAGAATTCTGTTATATTCAATACAATGCAAGCGATTTTTAGTTATATCGATATAGTTCACAACAATTGTCTTCTTCATCAATATTCTAGGCCTTTTTTGGTGAACTTCATATCAGAATTAAATTTTAATATAATTTTACAGGATAGAGTTGTAATCTACTGTGAACATATTGTTTTGTTATCAAATTTTATTTTGAAAAAAATATTCTTTGATTTTTCTGGATTTCTTATTAATTACTCAAATGGAAAATAAATTCTATTTGTTAAACGATGAAATGTTGTCATCTTTATGACAACACCTTCCCAAAAAAGTTTTTGAGCTTTATATTGGAAATGCAGATAGAATGAACAGATTTAATTCCGAATTCGATATGGTCTATGATAAAATTTCATAGTTTATGGAAACGAATATTGTATTAGTTTTTCTTTTTCGAAAAGTAGGAGTTTGATTTTATATATACGACCGATTTTCTCAATTTATTGAGGTCTAGTATGTTTTTTTCATGGAAGAAATTAAGGGTGTATTTTTTATTCGAAATGTGCTTTAATTTTATGCTTGTAGTAATCATTTTTTTGAGAAGAATTTTGATGGTCTGCTGTTCGTTTTCATAAGTCTATTCAGATTGGTATAGGCAATCAAGATACTAATGACATTATGAAGATTTATTTAGATTTTTTTTTAATTTTTTTTACTAGACTTGTTTTAAATTTTTTCATAGTTGACTGAAATGTTTAACGAAGAAGTAAATTTACTGCTGGCAGTTGAATCGTTTACTAACTTCAGTCTGTTTTGATTAATGAAGATTCTATTATCTGCTACTGCGTTGTTATTTTTTTTTCTCATTTCAAATTCTGTATTATCTGACAGGCATATTGAATATATTCACGTTTTTGGGCATCCTTTACCTTTGTTGCACATCAAATGATTTACCAAGGGCTTAAAAGAATCCTTATCAGTTTGTATCGTTCAGAGCTTTGTATTTTCTGACCAAGGATTAAAAAATTTTCTTACACTATCGTGTGAAAAAATATAGATGGGAAGATCACCTATCTGGAGATCATATATGGGTAATTGTCATTGACTTGCTTGAGATCTTGAAAAAATGTACTAATTTTCTCGTCGTTGAAAATCTGCTAAGTTTAAATCATTAGATTATGATAATCATGTTAGAATTCAAATTATGATTATCATTTTTCACTTTATGTGAACAATTGGTAAAACTTGATGAAGTTTATTATCAGAATAAAATGTGCTGTTTCCGATCCTAACATTTTATTCAATTCCACCGTTATTTCCTAATAAATAATGAATATTTTTAACTTACTATGCCGTTCACAGTCCATCATTGGTTTTGGCTAATTCTCCTAAACCATCGGAAGTATGTTTAAGATGAGATGAAGAATAAAGTTGTACTTCGTGTACAATTTTATTTGTTAAAATTGCAAAGCGCTTTTGGCTGCTAGGCTTATTTAAGAAACTTGGTACAAAACAGTACTTGCTCATGATCATTCCATTCGAGTAGGAGAAATGGTGATCAGGAGCGTGGCACGGTTGGGACATACCAATTTCTTCGTATTGACAATCAGTCAAATACGATCAGGTTCACCCCAGTTCTTGGCTCGTGGTTGAATTCTTAAAGGCCGGCTCTGTCGTGGTAAAATTCTATCTGGAAACTGGGTAGGACATATGAGATAACTGGACTCCAACCCCTTGGCAAAGCCCTAAGATGTAATGCCAATAATATTCAATTTCAAAACACCCTTTGCAACGGTCATAAGAGACCGTTTGACTGCGGTAGACCTCGTTAATTGATTGGACAAAGTCACCCATTTGGTATACGGATAGATCAAAACCAGATAAGGGAGCAGATATTGGGGTATATGGTCCGAAACTGAGGATCCCTGTGCCCCTGGGAGGTCTCAAACTGCTCACCCTGGACAATATTTTGGGAGGATGGTTGCGATATCGGAGGGAGGTCACCCAGACCTCTCTACCACCTCCAAATATCCGCCACAGGGGATGAGGCCGGTAACATCTCAGAGATATCACATGTCACAGTTCTCAAACTGGCGAATATTTTGAGGGGTTCGCTGGGAGGTCGCCTTGACCTCTCTATCACCTCCAAATGTCCACCACGGGGGATGAGCTCAGTAACAGCTCAGAGATATCACATGGGGAAGTTCTCAAACTGCTCACCCTGGGCAATATTTTGAGAAGTTCACTGCGATATCGCTGGAAGGTCGCCCAGGCCTCTCTATCACCTCCAAATGTTAACCACAGGAGAAGAGCCCAGTAACATATCAGAGATATCACATGAGGAAGTTCTCAAACTGCTCAACCTGGGAATATTTTCAGAGGTTCGATGCGATATCGATGGGAAAAAGATTACAAGCGGAATATTCGATTTTTAAACATTCATATTAAATCTGGCAACGTCCTCCCCTATCTGCAACTTTGCAAACCTCTAGATTTCGGGGGTTCAGCTGGTGCCGGTAGATTGAGAAGGGGAGAAAAGGATGGGGGTAATGGATTAAAATAGGCGGAAACGGACTGAAAAGGGTAGTTCTCATCATATTATTTGTGTTCTGTGGTTCTCATGTAGTTCTCAAGTGGCTCCCAGGAAGTACTCAGGTAGTTCGGGTATTTCTTTCGAATCTCTGCGACGTGTGACCAAAACTAGTAAGTACTATTGTGAAATAGATTCTGTGTTGTGAATAAAAATCTAGATTGAGCAGGTACCAGCAAAAGAAACCGACAAGTGTGGTGTACATCATCGCCCGGTTTTCAAGGAAGAATCTACGACAAAGGTGAGGTCCATATTCGATGCGTCTGCAGGTAGTCCAGCCCTGAATAGCTGTTTGGAAAAAGGCGGAATTTAGTCGAGAAAATGGTGGACATTTTATTGAGGTTCAGAGAAGGTGAAATTGTAATTGTAATTTATGATTTTAAAAAAAGGCTTTTCTACAGATGGGTTGATCCCGATAGGGATTTTTTGTGATTCTTTGGTATGACGCGCAAGGTAATTTGATCGTGTTCAGACATTGTCGGGTAGTTTTTAGAGTTTGTAGCAGCTCATTCATGTTGGGTGCGACCATTCATTTACATTTGAAGGATTATTTGAAATCGATTGAAAGTGAAAGCAACGTTTTTGAATCTGAATACTTTTACATGTCGAAGCAGCCAAAACGTAGTTTTTATGTGGATAATTGCGTGGCGAGTGTTATAGTAGCTTCGAACAATTTGTAAACTTTGAAAATAAAATTAGAAGCGGGCGTATTTCGAAGGAACCTAGACGCCTCGACTTGTAAATATGTATTGACGGTTATTTTCTTTTTGTCATTAATGTTTTTTCTTTTGTAATATCCTGTGTTATTTTTATATTCATTCATTTGTGATTTTTTGAAAATGCTTGTGGGTACTTACTTGGTTGTATATAGATTATTTTTGTATATTTTTTAACGTATATAGTGTTGAAACCCAATGTCCAAATCCTGCAAAGTTGTGATATGCTCACTCTTTTCTCGGTGGTGGGAGGATGTTAAATCTGGCAACGTCTCCCCTATCGGCAACTTTGCAAACCTCTAGATTTCGGGGGTTCGGCTGGTGCCGGTAGATTGAGAAGGGGAGAAAAGGGTGGGGGTAACGGACAGAAAAGAGTAGTTCTCATGTAGATCTCAAGTGGCTCCCAGGGAGTTCTCAGGTAGTTCGAGTAGTTCTTTCGAGTCTCTGCGACGTGTGACCAAAACGAGTAAGTACCATTGTGAAATAGATTCTGTTTTGTGAATAAAAATCTAGACTGTGTTTGGGTGTGCTTTTCTTATTTCGTTAACCCGTTTAAATTTACCTCCGAGAACGAAAATTTCGATAAGTCCTTAATTCTAAATTCAACAATTCATAAATATCGAAAATTGGAAAATAAAAGGATATTAGCCCTTTATAACGATTATACTGACTGTTGATCTTGAACTTAAAATAAAGTCTAAAAAACAAATAGTCAACAAAAGAAAGGATTGACATTGAACGTTGAAAGAAAAGTTGAAAATTTCCTTTGAAATGGGAACAAAAGCGAGAAAAAGTAAGAATCTGATCTTGTTTGTCTCCGCCGCTATAAATATTGTCTCTAATGAACAACTATATTTTGTCTTCGGATGTTCTGGATCAATTCTTTTGGTGGTAATTGCATTAGACATATAATTCGCGGTTGATTTGGAAAAATTAAAGATCCCGAACGTTACAACACCGATTCCATTGGTAGAACTCGAGCGCACTGAGTGCATGAATCGTATTCCATTGGAGAATTTTGACGTCCTCCATCGGGAAACCAGTGCAACATTTATTGCACTGAGTGAACTCAGTACACCACACTGGTTTTGCAAATGGAATTCGCCATAAGTAAGAACATACGCATGGAGAGTTGAAATACGCCGGTTGGCTTTCGATGTAACCCTCCCATGTAAAATTGGCAACGTCGCATATTCTGGCACAGATTAATCTGTGATTTTGGCCTGTAATTAAAGTGGAATATGTGTACACAGGTTCTTGAATTTCTGATAGCTAAGCCACCCGAAATGTTTTGGCTTCCTACAACTGCACGTCCCTGCTTCTGGACTGCTGAACTGGTAGAGCCCGGAGAGCGTTGCAAACTGCAGCTCATCTGGGTTCTGATGGGCCACTCGGGCAGGAGACAATGAGGTGGTGAACTCATTTATTGACGGTGCAGAGGGCTTACACAAGACTCATTGGTCCTGAAACAGCCTATGGCATCCCTCCTAGGGCGTAAGAAAAATAGGTAGTTAGACCAAAAAGTCCAAGAACTCTGGTCCTTCAGGCGAAAAAGCCAGAAGATGGCTCAAACTCTCTAGCTCAGAGTCACACCTAAGAGTTTTAAGAGTGATCACCAATGTATATTTCATAAAGTAAATATTAAAGAAATCTATTCCTCTGGTTAATATTTTTGTAAATATACAAATCTAGCCTAACTTAACCTAACTGTGCATAAGGCATCTGTGTTCTATGATCTCTTAATCTATGACTCTAAGGCACAGAATCACATAACGCACAGAACACTATTCACAGAATATACCCTAGAAGAAGTGATAACTATGACCAAAATCTGGAAGCAATCTAGTAGTTCTGCACCCGAACACCAGAGGCGCGACTGTGACAGCAAGTAGATGCAAATATAATCCTTATTAGAGGCACAATAAGGTGATAAATAGTGTGAAAGATTTGCTCTTGTGGTTTCGTTTGACAGGATACTGGATAATTGACAATTTTCATTTGTCAATTCGACCGCCAGCTATATTTATCGATTTCCGAATTATTTATTGATGTAAGTATAAATTTGCACTAAAAATGCCGATTCATACATTCATTATAAGCTTACACAAGACTCATTGGTCCTGAAACAGCCTATGGCATCCCTCCTAGGGCGTAAGAAAAATAGGTAGTTAGACCAAAAAGTCCAAGAACTCTGGTCCTTCAGGCGAAAAAGCCAGAAGATGGCTCAAACTCTCTAGCTCAGAGTCACACCTAAGAGTTTTAAGAGTGATCACCAATGTATATTTCATAAAGTAAATATTAAAGAAATCTATTCCTCTGGTTAATATTTTTGTAAATATACAAATCTAGCCTAACTTAACCTAACTGTGCATAAGGCATCTGTGTTCTATGATCTCTTAATCTATGACTCTAAGGCACAGAATCACATAACGCACAGAACACTATTCACAGAATATACCCTAGGTATATTCTGTGACACTATTACTGGTTACTGTATATTAGTGTTCTGTGCTGTAACCAGGGTCGTGACACTCTCTTTCCCCCACCCCAAACCCTGTTTTTAGTTCATTGGCATTCTAGAGATGTCTCTGCCTGCGCAAATTCCATGATTTCCATGGGATGAGATCCGATAGATGACTCTGTTGAGCGTTCAGAATTACAGTGATTCAGAATGTGATGGATTTGTCATTAATTTCTGAAAGTGTCAACGAACCTTGTTTACAACTATGAAAATTATTCAAATAAATATATTTTTATTGAGTGGACAATTTTATATTATAACTATTCCGATGAAATATGTGTACTTGGATCCATAGAATACCGATAAGATACCTGCACAGATACCTGATCGTTTCTATGGCAGGTAAACCAAATTACTGTTTACTCAGGTAGAAATTGAAGTGAATTTGAATTCGCACCTTCGACCGAAGAGGTTCAGCCAAAATATCGATTGGTAAGTGACGAGCTCGTGTTTGGAAATTTATCGTAAAAATGGGAAAATGGATCAAATGTTGTGTATATGGTTGTGAGGATAATGTTAGCATGAGACATCGATTTCCTAAAAACAATCCAAGTCTTTTTAAAACGTGGATCGACATTATCAAGCCAAGTGATTGGGAAATATTATCTGTTGATTGACCAGATTTATAACAGGCATTATGTATGCCATGCACATTTGGAGACTGTTACAAGATAGAAGGAGGAAGAAGAAGGCTCGCTATGCATGCAGTTCCTACACTTGGTGTTTCAGGTAAGCTATACATTGACAACAATAATTTGAATTTGTTTTTAAAATTTTTGTGAAATTCTCAGAAATATAAAACAGTTCATCTTTCTTTTGAAGGTATCTCAAAAGTTCTTGATGATGTATGGAACCAACCATCAACTTCAAAAACCGATATTGACCAACTACAAATGTCACTGACGAAAGGAACGCAAAATATTATGGAGCCAAGAACTCATAAAAGTAAGTGTATAATACTAATGTTGGAGTGATGACATGATTGCTTTGAATAGCAATAGTAATGAGAGGATCTTCTTTTAAATTTTAAATGCTTGTACATTTTCCACAATATATATGTCCTATACCAAAAATTTTATTATTTATTTATTATTTATTATTATTTCCTCAGTTTGGTCCTGGAGATGCCCCAGTTAAGGATAGTCATGTGGGACATACGCTAGGATGGGATGGAGCACAGAGCAGAGCAGATTGAAAAAGAATCCTGGCCTCAAATGGTTAGCATATTTGAAGGTGATCTTTTGTCTGGAGCAGTACTGCATTCTCCTTTATTTTATTGTTTTAAACAGGAATCAATTCTTTGTTTTCCCACGTAGCAAAAGTGTTATGAATATCGGTTGTATGGACATCTATATAACAATCCAAAAAACCGATAGCCTACGTAAATCAGTATCAAATTAGTACATTATAACGTCAGTAGCACGGTTACTACGACAAAAGTGGGAATGATTTCACAACATATACAACTGTTGTAAAGTTGTAATTGCAACTTCTTAAGCAACTGATATGTTATAATACCACCATACACTATATAATGTGAGCGAACAAGATATTTGAGTTTTTACTGAGTCAGCTGAGGAAAACCATTTTTCCCATAGACAGCTAGAGCTTTGTGGGTATACTTTCTGTATTTCTGTTTTTGTTTGTTTTATTTGTGTATATATTGGGTTTGGGTGTAATAGGTCTCTTGCATGCATTTTTTTTTATTATTAGAATCGGGTATTATATCCATAAGAATTCTGAAAAAGTGAAACTGCCGTGAAAATTTTCAATATTCAACGAGGAAACGGTCATTGAAATTTGGTTGCACATAATGGCCCGTCATATCTACTCTCATTCTCTTCTCGTGTCCATTTCACACTTTCTTCCAGTGCAATACGGCCCCCTATGGAGGGCTTCTAGTCGGCATATTGGCTGTAACAAGCAGATGGTACATTTTGCTTACGTCAGCCGTTATAGCAATGATTCAGAAGCGTTTTTTTACCTCATTTGAATTTGCTTCTTGATTTACCGATTTTCAATACCGAAATATTCAAATTGTATAAATTATGAAAGTGGATGAGGGCATACATGTTGATCTGGTATTGAATTAGATTTCAGAAAGACATAAACATATGGTATTTCATTACATGCAAGAGAACTATTGTTTTAATTATGTTAATAGCTATTTTTTTCTTGTTACTGTTATAATACCTCAACACCGCACACTATATAATGTGGGCGATGATATTGTGAGTTTTACTTAATTGCTTAAAAGTATTTTACGTAAACAAATAAAACTTAGGGCTGCATTAATAGTCGACCCTCTAGATGAGGTACGAAGAACTCGTTTTTCATACCTGATCTTGAGGGCCGACGATGAGTATGGCCCTCTTAAAACTGATTTTTTAGTGTTAAAGTTTTATTCTTTGCATTTATTATAATTTATACACAATTAATTTCACATATGTTCACTGTGGTGAAAATATCAATATATATAATTTATGTGTGATAGTACCTTTTATTTTCCTTCAAATTTAAAAGTTATTCTGTCTTCCAGGCGTACAAGGCCGAAACAAACTGGATTGTGAGGTACAATTACCCTTTCAATTAATGGAATGTGACCGAGTTTTATACGAACATGCAAATTTTTTCCAATCTTTAACAAATTCAAGTTTTCCTGTGATTGTAACATTGACATGATTTTCCTCTCTTGTTTGTTTTTAAAGTCGGTTTTGTGCACCGCAATGAACTTGGCTCAGTGTGATTTTTATGGAAACGTTGATTTATTGGAAAAGTAATTCTATCTCATACTTCCTTTTATTGTAACAAGATCTGTCAGACCACTAAATGTATACACCGAAATGTTTGCGAAGTGAGAAAATTCACAGAAGTTTGTTCTGAAATTTGTTCATCTCAGCAATTTCCCCGAAGATTCTTATATTTCGGTACAGAACATAAGTTCTCTTACGAAAGACAAGAATCTTCTAAGAAATTGGTGAGGGAAAACAATTTCAGAACAAGCTTCTGAAATTTTCCTCATTTCGCTCACATTTCGGAATACACATTAAATAAATTAATTTGAATTTCGCGCCAAAAGCGAAATACCGACATAATTTGAATTTCGCGCCAAAAGCGAAATACCGACTTAATTTGAATTTCGCGCCAAAACCGAAATCTGTAATACCGACACATGCGATGTGCCCGCCTCTGGAGAATGCCAATGAACTAAAAACAGTGTTTTTCATGTTACAAGGCCAGTGTCGAATCTATATACTTAAGGCGAATTTTGGCGCTGTAACCACAGGTAACTACAGCTCGTAGTTACATGGTTACTACGTTTTTGCGGAGTTAACCATGTAACTATGACGTATCAATGACGTCAAGCATACCATACCACGTTACCTTCCTCAGGAGCAAGGTTACTCGCGTGGTGCGTGGTATGTATATCTATCTCATTTCGAATGAGTGAAATGGAATGAATTTAGGATCATAGAACGTGTTAACGGTTTTCACCGAATTTATCTGAATCTGAATAATTACCTGTTATATCAAAATGTAATGCAATACCGTATACAAAAAACAAATCAGAAACGAGACACGACTGGGACTGGGCACAGGCAGAAGAGACAGTCTCTGGCACAGGGCGGCAAAACAATAAATGAGAGCACATATAACAGAAAACTCTCATAAAGGAGTAGAAGGTCTTCTTCTCCAATTGAAACAGTAGGAAGAAGTCATACTCAAGATATTTTGATATATAACTCACATTTATGATGGACGTAATCTATTAATGAACTCGTCCATTTCAATTCATTGGAAGATTTGTTTTTGTTTTGATTCGATCAGCTGTTTCGTGTCATCAGTAACTATAAGTAACTATGACGTCATAGTAACATGTAACTATGGTAAGCTGTGGTTACAGCGCCAAAATTCGCCTTTAGTTATCTGTGGCTGTAACTTCTCTAACCTAAATGATGCATTAACTCGATAACTAATACAAACATTTTATTCATTCAAACATTCTCTTTTAATTTCAGAACAGTAAGATCATGGAAAACACCTCAGCTCCTTCATCAATCTTTACAACTGATGTATTAACGCTTGAACACATTTTCGTAAGGATAATTGAAAATCAGAAAATCGAAGCGTCCGTTACTGTGATGAATTATTTAATAAAAAGAGATTTGAATTTGAAATTCGACCATTTGGATAATGACAAGATATCTGCGCTACCATATATGCTGATGAGATATATAAAAAACTGGCCGGGATGGTCCAGAAAGCCAGAATATGACAATGGTTCTTTAGATTTGGAATCTTGGAAGTTACGCTTTCGAAACTATATATGTTATAAAATGCAGTCATTGGTAACCATAACATTACCTAATTATCAAGCAGATGTGAAGAATTCTGAATCTAGCACTGAAAAGTTTGTCGATGTGGGTACGCAATCAGATTATCAAAGATGCTTTTCAAATTTCAGCATCGATGTCAGTGGACCTGCCATCCTCTTGAATAATTTGGTATTTTCAGGGAATGAAGGTAATATTTATTTCAACTTTTGACTGCAGTTTCTGTGGCTGCCAGTAGATGTCACCTGTTATACAGGACGTTAGAAAATGGTTGTAATATTTTGGCTGACGTGATTCTAAATATTGATTTAATTTCAATATTGTGTATGTATTGTGTACGCTACATAAAAAACGCAAAAATAATTCATTAGTTCAATTATTGAAATATAAAGTAAGAAGTCTAAAATTAATATTATTTATATATGAAAAATCAAAAATGACAGTAGTAATCCACTCTGCACAGAAGATGTTCCAACGGTTACATTTTTTTTTCTAGAAGATATCAAGGTTGAACAACATGCCGAAAGGCCTTGGGTGGAGTTGGAATGTGCTGATCTCTTGAACTATCCATATGTCGAAGTAGAATTCAACAGTTCTGAGTTATCGTTCAAAAGATCCTGCGAACCAAAAGTCAGCATGTCTCTGAGTAGTTCATCAGAATTTAATATAGAAGAAACCAATTTTATATTGGGAAAAAATTGGATTAATTCCAAGTGTGTTAAATGGCCTATCAAAATTTCTATTTTAGAAGCATATATAAAAGCTTTTAAAAGTGCAGTTTTTTCACAGTTTCAGGTAAGTATCATAAATAATTATAAAATGCATGGTATATGTTACCATAGAGAATGCATGTAGATTTTATGAGTGATATGTTCAGTGACATACGTTAAAATTTTAAATAAGGAAAGCTATTCTTAAAAACAAAACTAATTTATAGCAAAATTAATTCATCTATCTTTTTCAAAACTTCATTGTAGAAATGTCAAACATTTTATTTACGAAAAGCAATCAAAGCCAACAAAAAAAGGTCTGGTTATCACTAAATGAGCATTTCTTTGCATTCAATATATGCATAAACGCAACGTAGCACTTTTAGTTCGTTTCGATTTGTAATGAATTGATAGATGTAATTGTATCTTTGTAGATTGCTGTACTGTTGTGTATTGTGTAGTGTGTTTCTTATTGGACAAAAAGTTCAGTTTTAAGAGTTTTGTTGTAAATCGAAAATAATAAATGAAGGCCGAAGCCTGAGATGACAAACTTATTTTTGCATACATTTTTTTATATACATGTACTTACTGACAAAGGAACTGCAACACCCAGAAGGAGCTGTTTAAATTTCATTTTTTTTTTGGTAAAAAATAGATAGTATAGCAAGGAGTAAATGATTAAAGTTTGGAGAAAAAAATCGTTGAGGTTTTTTCATGTAAACATTTTTGATACTTACATATTGTAGTCGTTTTTTGCAATTTTTTTTAAATTTTACAACAAACCAGCTGTTCGAGGAGATCCAAGGTCGATGTTTAGTTGGTGTTAAAATGCCTAGAGCACGTGTACGCGGAATTCATCGCCAGCTAAGTGAAGTTGAAAGAGGTCGAATTATTGGTCTACGGGAGGCGGGGTTGTCATTTCGAGAAATCGCTAAGCGTACGGACAGAAATCCAACTACTGTTAAGAGATGTTGTCAAGCGTGGTTTGATAATGCCCAAAATCGAAGAACAGTAGGCACCGGACGTCGAATGAAGTTCAAGATCGACGTTCAAGACTTATGGCTATTAGAGAACGATTTGCGACAACTCAATCTTTGACTGATGAGTGGTTAGGAGAACAAGGCCATCCTGTAACATCCGAACAGTTTACCGCCGGATAAGGTCTTTTGGACTGCAGCATTATCGACCCCATCTTGTGTTACCTTTGACGGTTGAGCATCGCCGGCAACGATTACAGTGGTGCAGAGAACGTCAACATTGGAATGTGGAATGGCATCAGGTCGTCTTTTCTGATGAATCTCGATTCTCCTTGGGTGCACATGATGGTCAAAGAAGGGTTAGACGACGTCGGGGGGAAAGACGTGAACCTCAGTTTGATATTGAGCGTCATGTACACTGGACAGTAGGCGTTATGGTATGGGGTGCTATTGCATATACAAGTAGGTCGTCTTTATTCGAGGTAACATGACAGCGCTGCGTTATCTTCAAGAAAGTGTGGAGCCATATGTTCCCCCTTACCTTAATCGGCTCGAGAATCCAATATTTCAGCAAGATAATGCTCGACCTCATGTTGCCAGAGTTAGTTTAAACTTTTTTGAAGTGACCCATGTGAATCTTTTGCCATGACCGCTCAGATCCCCCGATCTTTCGCCCATAGAGCATATTTGGGACATCATGGGTAGAAGGCTTGGAAATTTACCCCAGCCTCCACGGACTCTGGCGGCTGTGATACATGAACTACAGGTAGCTTGAGATAGTATCCCTCAAGAAGGAATAGACCATCTTATTGCATCAATGCCAAGACGTGTTGGGGAGTGTATAGATAATCGCGGTGGACAAACACATTATCAACAAATTTATTAAAAAAAAATTGTAAACCCTTCGTTTTTTTTCCTCAAATTTCAATTATTTACTCCTTGCTATACTATCTGTTTTATAAAAAAAAAATTGAAATTTAAACAGCTCCTTTCTGGGTGTTGCAGTTTCTTTGTCAGTCAGTATATAATTGGCCAATAATCAGAATAGATCTGGTCTAAGAGCTTACAAATTATTCTAAGCATAATATAACCTTAAAATTGTATACAAGAATAGAAAATTTCGCTACAAGCTACTGTACACCAAATGATTTGTTATATCTACAGGCAGTTTTTAGATAAACATTTAACAATTATCGAATGATAGCATTCAATTCGTTCCAGATAATACATTTCATTAAAATTATTCAGAGATGTGTTAATTTAAAGTTTCTGTTGAATGAATTTTCTCTCATGATAGATATTTATGTCAGAAGAATCATCAAGCTGATCATCCTGTTTTCATGAGTATTAGTTCACTTCCAATAAGAAACAGGTAATTAACTGGATTTTTTAAAGATGATAAATCGTTTATGATGATGTCCAAAGGCGTAAAATGAATACATCTTTTGTTTTAGATGTCGATTGGTCAACAAGAAGAGTTCAGTACAGTGTTGGATCAATTTTATCAGGATATGGTTGACATAAGTTGCGATAATTCAGTATACGACAATAGACGGACCATATTCAATATTGGGAAAAATGCTTATAAGAGAACTAAAAAAATTTTTAATGGGTAAGATTGAGAAAAAGTTAGACCGATTATATAGATGTTTGGTAAATTACCTATTAATTATCTATGCAGAAAATTGACCTGTTCCAGCATTTTCTCACAAAACATCTCTGTCGTGAAATAATTGGCCTGGCCTGTCTTCAAATTGACGCCCTGTATGTGAAATTAAATGTTTAGATTGCAACAGGTGCTACGTCGGACCAACAACCAGAAACATTCTTACACGGTATAAAGAGCATTCGGGACACATTTGGAACTTCAACATCGATAAATCTACTGTTGCAAATCACGTTTTAACAACCAACCACTCAATTTCTTCAAATTGTTGAAAAATTCCATTAAATTGTACTTACGAACAATTAATGGTTGTCGCAGTCTCAGTTTTTTCAAGCCATAAAGAGTTTCGACGCTGGTAGCGTCATCTATAGGCGGCAAGCGTCTGCTCCGAATTACGTATCGATCGAGGGTCGATAATGGAGCGATCGTTGTTTATCTCCCAAAAGACAGATTCGTTGTCCGAGTTAAATGCCTCTTTAGATTCGAGTTGAAAGGCCTACCCCACAGTAGGGTTCCGGGCCAATAAAAAGGATTTGTGCTCCTTTCTTGGCAAGTGTTGGCCTCCTCATTTCCTTTATTTCCCGAGTGACCAGGAACCCAGACCAAGGAGACCCTGTTGTTCTTGACTACTTCATTAAGTTTTTTTTTGCACTCCTATATTAGCTTAGACTCGATAACATGGGAGCTCAAAGCTTTAATAGCAGTTTGACTATCACACCTCTGATTGTTTCTTTCTAGGTTCATGGCCACACATCTTTCAATTGCGAGTATTTCTGCCTGAAAGACGCTCGGATAGGAGCCTAGCTATAGTGAGAGTTTGGTACTTGCCTCATATATACTCCAGCGCCTGCTTCTATAATGGGTTATGAACCGTCTATGTACTATTTAATGGCATTTTTTTATGAACTTGGGTGGTGGATTCCCTGTCCCTGTTCCCACCAAGCATCGCAAGTTCTTTTCGATGCTTACTTTCTAAATAATTTCGTCACTAGTTAGATTGGCTGATGAAATGTAGTTAAGAGAGGACCAGGCTTGCTGGTTTCTAATACTCTCATTAACTGTGAACCCATACTTGAGTGAAGTAATTGATAGCATGCTTTAGTAACGCTTCTTCTCAGAAGATGGAAACAACGAGTCCGAAATATACGTCAGACGACAAAATTTGAAGTGAACAAGAATGTAGTTAGTGAAGTTCTTCTTTTCTTAAAACTTACCTTATACAGGGTGACATTTTTTTTAGAAAAATGACCCAAAGACGTAGAAATCAGAACAATATCAAAATGTTTCTGAAAGAAGTGTTGCTCAGAATTTCATTTTATACCAAACTGTCAAATTTCATAGTGAAATTCCGAAATTTTATGACATTAATATTTTGATGACAGCACGCTAGAGGGTTTGTGGAAATTTGAAAAATTATTCGGAATGTAATTCCAATGAAAATGACATTATCACAATTCAAATAAAGTTTATATTAATTCAATGTTTCTCATAAATTATGATTACTATACAGGGTGAGTCTTTGACCACTGCATTAATTTTAACCAAAGATTCATCTCATCAAATGAAACACTTTTTTCATTTACCATTTTTCCAGATTCGGCTCAGGTAAAAAGTTACAAGCGTTTAAAGATTTCACAATGTGCTAATACACTCCCGCATATAAATTATCTATGACATTGTTGGCGGACGAGAATAAGGCATGGTAACGTGGTTTACAGCTTGATTCGGGATTCCAACGCTCAGGGACGGATCCATAAAAGTAGTGAAATTTCTGGAGTTTTCCATTTTAAAACATTCAATGAAAAATATCTCGAAAACGGTGAGTTTAAGGAGAAATGATGAAGAATAATATAATGTTCTAAAACGATGGAATATTCTTGAAATGACTCAAGAAAAACTTTATATGCTTTCTTTATGCTAATTTCGTTTAGTTTTATGAATACACGAGTCCATAGCTAGAAAACCAGTAGAAGTAGAAAATAACTAATATTTGGAAAATATGTATCACAGTTATAGGAAACTTTACGCCAACATTCATTTCATTCGAAAAAAGGATGTCAAAGCTACAAAATAAAAACTTTTTTTTTCAAAATTTCAACAGCCTGTATTTTTTTACCTGAGCTGAATTTGGAAAAATGTTGAATAAAAAAAGTGTTTCATTTGATGAGAGGAATCTTTGGTTAAAATTAATGCAGTGGTCAAAGACTCACCCTGTATATGCAACTGGGCAACGAACTTGCACTGGGCTGCATACCAATACACGATCTTTGGGTTTCAATACTGCGGCGTTGTTACGACAATATTTCGGGAGACATATTAGTCACTATCCTATAAGCCTTATCATAAAGCACTAAGCTCTTGTGTTGAAAAGTGTTCAAACAAAAACGTTCAAGTGCTTTTACAAGCACTAAACACAAGTTTTTGGCTCTGGTCCGATTCTCTTACTCTCTAACAAAATTTTCTGAAACTTTGTACAAGTCTTTCAATTGAAAATTTCCTTTTAGACTTTTATGAGATAATTGAGGATTTTTTTTCAGGAATAGTCAAACAGGCATTCTCTTCAACGAAATGATTCTGCCCAGAGTAACTTCGTCATTCAGACATTTCACCGGAATGCAACATGATTCGCAGAATAAAATTTCAGCCGATCCAAACAAAATTGATAACAAGGATATGTTCAAACCAGTGATAACTTACAAGTGCACATTTTGCAAAATGACCTTCGATGGTTCACAAGCGCAATCGAAAATTATTGAGCATCTGAAGCAGCTTCACAGAAGGGCACAGACACTTGTTTGTCCACGATGCAATAAATGTATCGAAGTTGAGGAGTTGTCTCGAAGACGATGGAAATGTGTGTGTAGTACAGAATCCTGAGCTCTATAACTGGCAAAATATATCCAGTGATCAAGTCCAACTTTTTCATTGTCGGGCCTATTCTAAATTTTTTTATATCTTTTACTGAGTGTTTCTTAATAACATGCTTCTATTTAAGAAAGGTATTCTTGGGTTGATTATGGGAAATAACTTTTATTTAGTTGGTGAAAACAAATTTTTCATATTCGACATACGGGGCGATATAATATATTCCCTATTCGGCTCTAATTTGTTTTATTGATAATATGTCAATTAAATTAAATCTTCTATGCGAATCATATCAACCCAATTTGGGCTGATTTGATTGAACGGTTAAAAAATATATTTATTTCATGTTTTTGCTCGTTTAGATAAATTACCCTGTATCCCAATATGAAGATGTAAGGCCCTAACATGAATATTATTCATACTCACCAATATACTCTTCAACCTCATACCCAATTTGTCCCTCTCGTCGTGGAACACCCTGTATAAGTTCAAATATTCTTTGCTTTATGGGTATACTTTTGTATATTTTCTATGTTTTTTTTATCACAGTGTTCAGTTTAACTTTTGTTAGATTTATATTAAAATATTTTGTATTAAATGTTTGAACACTGTGATACAAATAAACTTATTATAATAATTATTATATGTTCATATGACGATTTATATTCTGAATGGACCCAAGAATATCACCCTTAATTACTAGCATAGTATTTAGAAACAGCCTGTATGATCCTAATTAATTCCATATCATTCGCCCTATATATCAAGATCCATTGTTGGAATTGAGGATATTATTATGTGTTGCATATCTGTGAAAAAATTACGAGATTCCTATCGAAAATACAAAAGATATATGTAGCATGGAACTTGGGGGATGTTTATGGATGCTCTCTATTTGTATCAAGTTCCGTCGATCAAGAATCAAATTTCGAATCAAAATAATTTATAATTTATCAAAGAATGTCTTTATTATATCAAATTTTCCTAGGAAATATATGAATGTACAGAATATTAGTTTTATTTAACGCTGTGACTAGAGTCGCGACTCGGGATCCATGTCCAGTCCCGAATAACGACATCAAATGACGTCATTAGAAGTCTTGTCGGGACTGGTGGTCCGTCCCGACTCGGTACCCGCTTACGGTCCCTCGGGACCCGCTTACGGTCCCGAAATTATAATGCTGGGGCCGCAATAGCACGATTCTGCGAATATTCGCGACATGTGTAGCCGGGTACTTCGTCGAATCATGGTGTATTCTGGAGAAGACGAATATACTTCGCCGGGCTGTCGGTAAACTAGCACGCATAAAAGGGTTGTTTATGATGCAATATTCCACTTCAGAGTTCAGTTCAGTAGCGCTCCAGATTTTGAGTACAAGTTTGATTTCGGAGGAAACTTCCGACTTGTAGTTAGTGTCCGACCGAAACATTTTATTTCATACCGAAATCTACTGTATTTTTTACAATTTTATTTGCATATACATAAAAACAGTTAAGCAGTGTTAAATAAAAAGACAACTTTTTTGATATCTCTATTTATTATTTTGGTATTACCAAGTTATAAAAATAATTAGTCGAAGTATACAGGCTAATTCCAAATCAGACGTCAACCTTGGAGGAGGTGTTAGTATGGATAATTTGCTGTGGTTTGAGCCATTTTTATTGATGAACAATCTTGCCTAACAAACAACAACGAAACAACATCAACGAAGAAACAACTATATCGTAACGTTTCGGAGTCTATATCAGACTCCTTCGTCAGAGGCTTAATGAAAATCTTTAGAATTATTTTGTTGATAGTTATTGTGAAATTCTTGAATTATTGTGACAATTCTTGAATTTCACAATAACTATCAACAAAATAATTCTAAAGATTTTCATTAAGCGTCTGACGAAGGAGTCTGATATAGACTCCGAAACGTTCCGATATAGTTGTTTCTTCGTTGATTTTGTTCCGTTATTGTTTGTTAGGCAACATTGTTCGATTTATTGCTTCTGACAAATATCTTGTGTATCTTACGCAGAAGCAATTCGCAAAATAATTAATTTTTGTTTTATAGATATTTTTCAGAGTTGGGAGAGAAAACCCAGAGAAAAACCTTTCAATAATGAGTATACCTCCCACCAGTATCCTGTAATGATTACTTAAGGCAAGCACATGCCGTCTTTCTGATATCTTCAGTTGTTATTTTCCACCTGAAATTTACTCACGCTGTCTTTTGATACACATTCACTATTTTTGCTGGACATTCAAAAGGTTGCTTATAAAAAATCTGCTGAAACGAAACTAGTTATTATGCAATCTAACGAAATCTTTTTTAGAATGAAAAAGGAATTTGGAAAGTTTTTAAAATAATTTTGACATACAAAATTGTGAAATTCGAAAGTTGCAGACAAATTGATATTAGAAATTGATTTTTCATTTATTCATATATCACATTTCAAATCATACTAATTCTTTTTCAACCTCTTATACAGCATAGTTTCGATTTTTTCGTACATATCATATCCTTTTCTGATGAAAATAAACCAAAATTATCATCAAATTTGACAACGTAGAAAAAATTGACGAAATATGAACTAAGTTCAGAAATCTTTTAAAAATCACCCGAACTCCAAAAACTGTTGATTTTCGGTTATTAATAAATATGGATTGAACAACATCTAACGAGACATACTAACTCCTCCTCCAAGTTTCACGTCTTATTTGGAATCACCCTATGTAATCTATATAATAATCATTAAAGTGAATTCTCAGTCTTAACAAAGATAGATTATAATAACTTGTACGACAATTATGTATACCTACTTTTAACTCCTGGCCAAACGACCAGGATAATTCACGAACAGTCAAGTTTCGGCCATTTTTGGCCGAAACCGAACTTTCGGTCGGTCACTACTTGTAGTAGATAAATATTCAACGACATATTATAATAGAACGACACTGCTTCCTCCATTCAAATTCCCAAGAATAATCGTCACGTCACGTTGACTGCTGATGTAGACAAGAACATCATATCTCATTTGGAGGTGATGGGAGGTCTGGGTGACCTCCCTGCGATATCGCAATAAACCTCTCAAAATATTCCCCAGGGTGAGCAGTTCTTGAACTTCCCGATGTGATATCTCTGAGATGTTACTGGGATCATCCCCCAGTGGCGGACATATTTGGAGGTGATAGAGAGATCTGGGCGACCTCCCAGCGATATCGCAGTGAACCTCTCAAAATATTGCCCAGGGTGACCAGTTTCAGAACTTCCCCATGTGATATATCTGAGCTGTTACTGGCCTCATCTCCTGTGGAGGACATTTGGAGGTAATAGAGAGGTCTGGGCGAACTTCTCAAAATATTACCCAGGGTGATCTGTTTAGGAACTTCCCAATGCGATATCCCTGAGATGTTACTGGGGTAATTTCCTGTGGAGGACATTTGGATGACATATAGGGAGCTCTTGGCGACCTTCAGCGACATCGCAAAAGTTATCTCAATATCTTGGAAAGAGCTCGCCGAGATATCTTTGGTAGGTCTCTGTGTTGCCTGGGAAGATCATTTGACAACAATTAAAATAAAATTTGGTTAGAATAAGAATTAACCACATCAATTAATGAATTAATTAATAAACAAATATGTAGATAAGAATTGTTGAGCGTTGTATTTCGTCGATCTCGGAGAATATAAACTATGAAGTTGACAAATGATATACTTTATTGATAGTTATGTTCAGAAGAGATACATCTGTGACCATTGAAAATCTTTCATGAATATAGTGATTCAAAATTCTTCGTCAGTCCCCTTCTGAGACTGTCGCAGCGAATTTAGCTTTCTCCACGAATTCTCCAAGGCTATCTGATGGAGATCTTTGGACTTCAGTTCATTGAAATCTATGTGTTCAAACTTTGGTACAAGATAGTCCGAGGTACTAAGTGAAATATTCCTCGGTGTATTTTCAAAATACATCCGTGTTACTATGGATCGTCTGCTATACTTCTCTGACTTATTCTTCCTATAAAATTAAGATGATTTTCATTCAGAATGGCCTGCCCTACAGATTTTCGATCGATATGATCTCCTGTTCTATTACCCTGTTTATTCAATCCTTAGGACATTGCCAGTGGTGTTAACATACCTGATGACGTTCTTAGTAGCCTTGGCTGTCACCTCGTGAGGTTTTAGAACTGGCTCACCCATATGTAAAATCCTTTAGGCTGACCAGCTCTGGACATTTGCAAACTATGTGTTCGGCTGTTTCCTTTTCCGATCCAAAGAGCTTGTATATTGCAACTGCTGACTTGTCCATGTGGTCCAATGGCCGGCAGTGCTCTGTCAGCAGTCCCACCATTACCCGAAGCTTAGCTCGTGGCAGCAGCAGGAGCATCGTGGTATAGGATGGTGGGAAATCCACAAATATTTTTGACCCTGCAAGTCCTGGAGCATCTCTATTCTCTCTCAAGAGCTATTCTGTTATTTAGCTTCCATTGTTGGACCGGGACCCTTGTCCTGTAGTGGTAATTTCTAAGACCACAGAAGGGTTCCGGTGCAGCAGGTGTTACCCTGTAGGCCCTATTAGTGTGGCCTGGCTGCCCATTATAATAAATATGTGCGCCCCCTTGAGGTTCCTTTTCAAACACTCTTGTGAAGAAATGTAGACAGCTAGTGCCTAGATAGAGGGCTCATGTCCCAGAAGCAGAGATCCTTAGTTTCGGACCATATACCCCAATACCTGCACCTTATTCTGATTTTGGTCCAACCGTATACCAAATGGATTACTTTTTGTTCAATCGATTAACGAGGTCCACCTCACTCGGACAGTCTTTACTGAGCGTTGCAACGGGTGTTTCGAAATCAAATACAGGGTGGTCCGCGAGTAACTGTACAACGTTTAATGGTGAATAGCTGGTACCTTGGGGAGCCAGAAAACAACAATCAAATATGGGCTAAGTCTTTTCGTTTCTGAGATACAGGGTGATTTATTGATTTTGGCAAAACATTCAGATAGCTATAACTCCTGAACCGTTCTACGTATTCGCTTCAAATTTGGCACGTGTTGTCATCTCAGGCCATCAAATTGTTCATATACACCGCACCGAAATTGTACAGACCAGGACTAGGAAATTTTGATTTTTACTTCCAGGTCAAATAAAACACCCTGTACATGGAATGCCAAATTTTCGGATTCACCATCGGATTCTGCATAGATTTTCCTGCCAAATTCCGTTTTCCGCGTGAACGGCACACCTCCCGTTCATTTTTTTTTCTCGAAAATAAGATCACACCTCCGAATATTAAGTGGTGTTACGGACCTGCATTTTGCAATAGGAAGCTCATGGCATTAAATTCGGTTATGAAAACATTTTTTATATTGAGAATCGAACTGAACATAAATAATAAAACAAAAATTAAAGAAAAAAAAAGAAATTCAAAACACATTTGAATAACTTTCGAAGCAAAACTTTGATTAAAGTTGATTTTCAAAGATTCCCCCGTTTTCATCAATACATTTTCTTGCTCTAAGTCTAAGTTGATTGACAGCTTTTCTAATAGTATTAGGCTGGTTCCGTATCTCGCTACAACTTAATTCGATTCTTTCAATAAGATGTTTTTATAACCGAATTTAATGTCATGAGCTTCCTATTGCAAAATGCAGGTCCGTAACACCACTTAATATTCGGAGGTGTGATCTTATTTTCGAGAAAAAAAAATGAACGGGAGGTGTGCCGTTCACGCGGAAAACGGAATTTGGCAGGAAAATCTATGCAGAATCCGATGGTGAATCCGAAAATTTGGCATTCCATGTACAGGGTGTTTTATTTGACCTGGAAGTAAAAATCAAAATTTCCTAGTCCTGGTCTGTACAATTTCGGTGCGGTGTATATAAACAATTTGATGGCCTGAGATGACAACACGTGCCAAATTTGAAGCGAATACGTAGAACGGTTCAGGAGTTATAGCTATCTGAATGTTTTGCCAAAATCAATAAATCACCCTGTATCTCAGAAACGAAAAGACTTAGTCCATATTTGATTGTTGTTTTCTGGCTCCCCAAGGTACCAGCTATTCACCATTAAACGTTGTACAGTTACTCGCGGACCACCCTGTATAGTTGGCAATAGATCTGAGGGCTTGGCAAAGAGGTTAGTGGCTATCCCCAGTGCCGGTTTAAGGTGCTTTGGGCCCTGGGCGCAGAAGACCTACGGGCCCCCTTGGCACTGATGGATCTCTTGGATTCGTTTACAAATCATCAAAAAAGGCCCCTACAGCCTCGCCCCAAGCGCCCAGTGGATAAACCGGCACTTTCTATACCGGATCACAATGGAATATTTGTTGACGGTTAAAATCGAAAAGAATATTTCGTCTCTTTGTTTTTCAAGCAGATAATTCAAGATTTTTACAAACCTTCTTTCATTCAGATTTCTATCTGATAATCTTGAAGGAATATCGGATGAAATGACGGAAAAATCATCTTTGCGACCTCCAAAAAAAAATGCTGGATTTTTTTGTTGTATCGAAAATTTTGGTTCCAAGGTTCTGAAATTATTTTATCAAAATTTCAGAGATGAAAATAATTGAATACTTACAACGACATGTCCCTCAGCCATTTAGAAAAAGAAGCTTGGTTGCATACAGTTTTGGGAGACTTTGGACATATTTCTTCAAGGTCTTTTTTGGAATTCATGTTTATTATAATTATTTCACTTTAATTTGTTGATTCTGGAAGTAGGTTTTTGATAGGACGTGGGTAGTAATTTAGATTTAAATTCTGATAAATTATGAGGTAGGGTAATAGGGGTATAGGGTATAGTTCGCAAGTCTAGAATGCTGCTTGATTGATTAGGCTTTTATCGAAACTTCTTTATTTAAGAACAAATTTTCTTAAAATCTTGTGAGAGTACTCCTCCTGGACTTGCTTTGTGTTACTGGAGCAATGAAAAGAAATCCAACTGCGACTATAGAGGTTCTCGCGGGACCCCCTCCCCTTCACCTTCTTGGTGAGGACTGAAGCGAGGCTGGGGGCCTAAAGGCTGCAGCTAAACGGTGTCTGGAGACAACGGTCATGAGGACATGCTCGGATTGGGGGACTTATAAATAAGTCTTTCCTGAATTTGGTAAGCCACTGGAGTCCTTCCTTCAAGCTGGGGCTAAAGCCTCCCGCGGAGGGGGAGAAAAGACCGCCCAGTGAACTAACATGGTATTCCAGGCGGAAGTGGTAGCCATCACGACATGTGTCTTGTAGAATATTCGCATGGGATATTTCAATAGGAACATACGAATTCTCTCGAACAGTCAGGCAGCAATAAATGCAATAGCCAGACGGATAATTAACTCCAGGCTTATGCTGGAATGCCGACAGCACCTGGAAACCTTGGCTGCCAGAAACCGAGTTGAGCTCGGATGTGCACACTAGGTTGAAGGGAATGAAAGAGCCGACGCATTCGCTAGAGAGGGCTGCAGGGAATCGAATAAGATACCCTATGGCAGCTAGCAACCCGAGCTCAAGAGGATCAACCATGAGACTCTGTTTGCTAATAGGAGACCGTCAAAGATGCAATAAGCCTCTCTGGGTTGCAGCACGCGGCACTCGCTCAATCGGCATCTGTCTAACACAATCAAACAAACTATTCATATTGAATTACCCAGGTAACACAGAGATGTCTCGGCGAGATCACGCCGGGTATTGTGACGCCTATTGCGATATCGCTGGGTGGTCGCCATGAGCTCCCTATCACCTACAAATGTCCGCCACAGGGGATGAGCCCAGTAACATCTCAGAGATATCACATGGGGAAGTTCTCAAACTGCTCACCCTGGGTAATATTTTGAGAGGTCTATTGCGATATCGCAGGGAGGTCGCACATACCTCCCTATCACCTCCAAATGTCCGGCACAAGGGATGAGCCCAGTAACATCTCAGAGATATCAAATGGGGAAGTTCTCAGGCTGCTTAACCGGGGCAGTACTGAGAGAAGATGGCTGCGATATGGATCTATATATCCTTCAGATGTCCAGTACATGTGTGGCGCCGAATACATCACTTCGATGCGTAGATCGATATTCCACTCGGGTTATTAGCGATGGGGTTGTTCTTCCGGGTACAGAGTAGACGAATGTGCCATCTACCGATGGAAACAAGAAGTGCAGAGTAGGGATGGAGTAGATCCCTGCAACACGCCACCTGATTTCCTATTCTTGTTGAATTTGCGAGGTTTTTAGGACCTCGCAATGGAATGTGTTATTCTCGTTACAATTTTGATATCTTGAGTAACTCGCAATAGGAATGTCTTTTCCTAGTTATTTGCGTGATATCTTTAGGAGCTCGCAATGGGAATGTCTTATTCTGGTTACATATGTGATATCTTGAGGATCTCGCAACAGGAATGTCTTATTCTGGTTATCTTTGGGATATCTTTAGGAGCTCGCAATAGGAATATCTCATTCTTGTTATCTGTGCGTATCTTTAGGAGCTCGCAATAGTAATATCTTATTCTGGTTACATATGTGATATCTTGAGGATATCCTCAATAGGAATATCTTATTTTTGTTATACTTGCGATGACTTAAGGAGCTCACAATAGGAATATCTTATTCTGGTTATCTGTGGGATATATTTAGGAGCTCGCAATAGGAATATCTTTTTCTGGTTATCTGTGTGATATCTTTAGGAGCTCGCAATGGGAATGTCTTATTCTGGTTATACTTGCGATGACTTAAGGAACTCGCAACAAGAATGTCTTAGTCTGGTTATCTGTGAGATATCTTTAGGAGCTCGCAAAAGGAATATCTTATTCTGGTTACATATGTGATATCTTGAGGATCTCGCAACAGGAATGTCTTATTCTGATTATCTGTGGGATATCTTTAGGAGCTCGCAATAGGAATATCTTATTCTTGTTATCTGTGTGATATCTTTAGGAGCTCGCAATAGGAATATCTTATTCTGATAATCTGTGTGATATCTTTAGGAGCTCGCAATGGGAATGTCTTATTCTGGTTACATATGTGATATCTTGAGGATCTCGCAACAGGATGTCTTAGTCTGGTTATCTGTGAGATATCTTCAGGAGCTCGCAATAGGAATATCTTATTCTGGTTATCTGTGTGATATCTCGCATTTTCATCCACATTGTAACCTCTCTGAGACCTCTATGCGGGGTCTGTGTTACATGGGTAGTTCAAATGTAAAACCTGAAGAAGCCACAATGTGACGAAACAATTGTTCTTAAATATAGAAGTTCATCAGTATACAGGGTGTTTCACAAATAGGTCCCCAAATTTTAGGGGCAGATTCCTCAGTTAGAAATAAGGCTACTTTTTTTATATAAAAATTTATCAAATTATCATCTCCTGTTGAGGTATATCTCCTAGGAGGGTGTGACAATTTGACAGTTAAACATTTTTTCTTTCAACTAATGGTTGAGGTAAAATAAAACTTGGCTAAGATACTACTTTCATCTGAGCCCATATAATTATTTTTGTATCCCTTTACATGTGAGAGGATGAAATATTCAACCCCTTTCATTATTAAACACGCTACAAAGCTAATTTCATTAGAAAATTTTTTTGTCTCAATTTTTTTCATAAAGACAGATTTTAATAAATCGAAGATCAAAGGAAATATTTTAAATTTCAATAACAAATTTTAGACTGAGAGTAAGTGAGCAGCACAATCTATGCCTAGCACCAATAGATCTCGAAACTATTGGATTAGAAGAAATGCATTGCATTTTCTACCAAATATTGCTTGAATAAGTAATAAAAATTAACTGCCAAATCCTCACAACCTTCGAGGGGGTATCTTTCAACAGGGAATGGGAAATCGAAAAATGATTATATGAATACCTCGCTTTATTTTTAGCTGAGGGCTCTGCTACTAAAATATGGCGGCCTATTTGTCTATATCTAGAATAAACTTTAGTCCTGAATATTCTTAGAAGTTCGGATTGGTGATATAATTTATGAAAATATCCAGTTTGCTTTGGTGAATTTAAAATTAATAAATTGATATAAGAATGCTGATATTCTTGTGAGGTATATTGTCGAAGTGGAACTCATTAAAATATATCATTTAAAAAAACACCTTTTCTGAAGATAATATAGGAAATGTTCGAGGTAAAAGAAAAATAGCTCGATATGCCCAACCAGAACATTTAAGAATAATCTTTGATTTCCCTCAAATAGGTTAAATTTGATTGATTTATAATAACTTACTTTCATTTGAGAGTAAACCTATAACATTACACAAATTTGGTTGAAAATTTCATTTTGTTCAAATGATATCTATCAATTTGACACTAGTATAAAAGAAATCTTTATTGTTTCGGCCAAGATATTTCTATGAAAATTGTTTAGTTCTTGGTACAGATTAAACAAATCCTTTGCAATGTTCTGTTCAGAAATACTAATGAGGTAACAATAGTATCAATAATAGTTCGCAATTTTCACAAGTTAAATAAGTAGCCTTTGAAAATAAAGAGCAATGATGTAATAAAATGAAATGCTTTTGAATTATATATTAAATTTTTCGATATTTAGCTTGAATCCAAACCCTGTACATTCTTAATAATCTACCCCTATTTACTTGTAGCCTCTTGTCAGTCCTATTTTCTTCTTCGTTGAATCTTGATTCATGGAATAAACTCCTGATATCCTCTGAAAATCGAAGTATATTCATTAAATACGAACAATAGAGTAGACTATACTCGTACATAACATAAAACTTCGATAAATATAACACAAAACAGCCTTTTCGTAAATTTGATTTTTTCGAATATCTTCTAAACTACGTACATATATTTAGATATTATCATAAAACTATGTGGATGTACACCTCTACATTATTTTAACAAAGCACCATATTGAACAAAGAAATGTCCATCAATATTTAATATTTCAGCTAATTTTTTCACAAATCACAAGACTCACATAGAATTTTTTTTGCTGAGGATTTTCCTAAGCACTTATTGTATCATATGTCTAATTGTATGATACCCCGCTACGCTAACCTCAGCTAACTAGTTAATAATGATGACGATTTTTTTAAATAAACATGAAAAATATTGCGAAAACAGATCTATGACCTTATGAACTTTTTGACTTGAAATCATGTATAGATTGATCTTCTTAGAAAATTGGTATTGAATTAGAAAATACCCTATATATTCTGAGTTTAACTTTAATCCATCAATAAGTTTTTGCAGAAATATTTCTGTTAATTTCAACCCTTATGTGTGAATGAATAACCTGTGAGCGATATAGTATATAATAGTTTCAAAATGATAAATAGAAAATATTCCGAAGAAATAAAAAAACAAGAAAATTTTGCCTAGAACGAAAAATGATATAATAACAACCATTTTTACCTTGTGAAAAGAAAAACACTCTTGTACCATCCCCTCTGACATAAAAATTCTCTGACAAACACTTGCCAGGTTTGAATCTTAACTGTGCAAGGTCGTATCTGCCATAGTCACGAAATAGAACTACACCTCCTGGTTTCAAATATTTATAAATATTATTAACGACGCTCTGGAACCTAAAACACAAATTCATTATAGAGGAAATGCATTCATTTTGATAGTCTTTTTTTTTATGCCACTTAAACTTGAACCTTCTTCATTTGATTCATTTATGTCTTCGATTTTTTGCATGCTCATTATCTCGTTAAACACATAAAAAATGTGAATGGTGGGGGCCACCATCTGAACAGAAAATTTCTTATATATTTACACATTTGTTTTTGTTCAAAGAAATGTAATATGAATAATAGAGATGGGTTTTGATTGTTAGTGGCTTTTACTTGATGTAAATCCATATCACACGAACCACATTGTATGTTGATTTACACTATTTATTGACAACTAAGACACCTTTCGTTGCATTACGACTCAAATAATATTGTAAATCAACAAACTTTGTTATATTTCAAATAAATTGAGTTCAATTAAAATGTGGCAAATCTGAAGAATCTAAAGTTTAATTACCTATCTGGTTTCAGAGCTGATAAAACAAATATCAAAACTATAATATCAATACTGTTTTCTTCAAAGGGTACTTCCCAAACATCTTTTGACGCATCTTCAACAAAAACTTCACATCTTTTCGTATCGTATTCCTCGGATTCTTTCAATATTTCTATGGCTTTGGCAGAAAAATCACAACCGTAAACAAACAGATTTTCATTCTTTGAATATTTTAAAATGGGAAAAATTGTGTTCCCTACACCACAACCGATTTCAAAAATTTTTTTATCTTCTTCATTAGAAGAGTCGGATAATTCAGGGAATTCGGTGAACAACCAGTGTCTATCTTTGAAGAATCGATTTGTATGAATGTTGTAAAATGCGTCCCAGAATGAATTTGCCTCTGTGTCATACTTTTCTATGAGCTCTCTCGACAAAGTTACTTTTCCGTTTTCAGTAACTTTTTTTTGAGCTTCCTTTTCTTGTTCCTCATCCCATTCTACGTCGTCCCTGGGAATAATATTAATTATTATTACTACAATAAATGTATACAAGACTATGATATAAGTAAAATCTTCGGGGTGCATTAACATAAATTAATTCCAGTCATTTTGAATTTTAAATATTTGAAAACAGAAGAACAAAATAGATAATTCTCATCTATTCTTTCCTCATATGAAGGGTGTTCTATCTGTGTATGAATCATGAAATCCACTTACATAATAACAGAAAAATGGGTATACAAGTGTCATCCCAGTATTTATTTATATTCACTGAACCATTATGCACTTTTCGGTGCAGTGCTGAAAACCTCTCATGAAGTAATGTCTCCCATATGTTAAGTGGAATTCTTTCCCATAGTCTTCAAGAAAATCGCATGTTAATACATGGGTCGTACTAAATTTATTAATGATATTATTTACGGAATCATTACACTGACTTATGTATGTTTGCTCGAACTTCCCTTGAGGTAAATATATTCCATCGGTGAAAGAATCATCAATTCCATGATTTAATAGTTTTAAAGAAAATTGTATACATGCAATGTGCCCATCTAAACAGAGAATGGAAAGACGGCCTGTTTCCAACTGCTCACTCTTATAATATTTGTTTATTCTCATATTTACTACAATTAGAATTACACGTACCATGCATTGAAATCATATATGAATATTTTGTCTTTCAAAAATCTAGACCCAAATTTAGGTTTTTTTCTATTCCTAGTGTGTTCATTACAAAATCGGGTCTGCATTAGTTTTAAACAATTCTTCATACCATGCGTTATGCTCGAAAACATTGTCTTCTTCTGTTAAAAATCGATTACCAAACTGTGGTCGTTTTGATGATTCTAAGTCACCCTCCATCACTTTTGTTTTCTTCAGCTTCACTAAGAAGGTAAGGTTAAAAAAAATTTAACCTAACTTATGTCACAGAATTTGAAATAAATTGCTAAAGCCCATGTCACACGTCCAAACTCAATTTTTCGGAGAAACAATTTTGCAATAATCCCAATAAAGTTTGAGGTAAATATACGGTTGTTTTTGGGCATAGGTACAAAGTTTTCAAAGAAACACAACTGATTCTCCTAACTCGCTCAAGCTCTGAGCTTATGTTTCTTATGAACGGCCTTCCTTGAGGAAGACCTGGGAGATATTATGTTAAGAAAGTATTTTTCGAGTTATTGAGGAAATTACCAAAAAAATTCAGAATGGTATAATTCCGAAACCATTCTGCCGATTATGCCGCCCATTAATGAACTTAACCGTCGCATTCGCATGGGCAACCTATCCTGAAAATTGCCAATCGCTATCTCTTTCCGTTCGAAAGTTATCGTGACAACGTATCGCGTGACAGAATAGAATTTTTCATCAGTGAGTCGTACCACTCGTACCTAATTACAGCCATTTGCGCAAAACGATAGCATGATGTTCTTTAGAACCTGCGTGCTAATGTAATGGTATATTCTACGTCAAAAAATAGAAAATTTCATAAATGCTACCGGATTGTGCCCATCGTATTAATCATTACATTGTTTTCTGCTCTAATCACTGATGTTTAATATTAATATTATCTACATTACCAAGAAAACGAGAAAAAGTTCATGACATATGATTTTTAAAACAAAATTTTCTGAAGGATGTTGTTAGATCAGTCAGATTTTAAAAATGTTCGAGAACAACTATAAATCAGTCCATTCTCCATCTGTTTTGTACACGTGTTGATAATAATTAATAATTTCTGAATGATTTGAAATTTGAATGGATTTCATGTCACTTCGTACCAACCCAACGATATCACGATCCAACAGAAAATTCTGCCGTAGTTGTGTCTTGTGGGGGCTTTACTATTTTCCTGGAAGTATCAAGGAAAGGATTCTTTCTGTTGGCACTACTGTAATCATATTTTGATGTTTACCTCCCTACTTAAGAAGTATCAGTGTATGCGGTTTTTAAAAGCCGCGTTGTAAGTAATATTTATCGAATATTTCCCAAAAATAGTGTTCTTTTATAGAAATTTACACATTGAAATCAAGTACAAATACCTGTGAAAGACTGACGTGCTTAAAATCGAGTAAAATTGGAATGTTTTGGGTGTTTTGACATCTGTCATAGAAAGTAGGGGCGTATCATTTGCGAAGGAATTTGAGAACTTTGACGATTATTGAACATTTCCCGGAACAAGTAAATAACTACAGAGTGCCTTTTATTTAAAGAAATATTGTGAATTCATTGTGTCTTGTACATCATAAAAGGTAAGATACGTGATCTTTTACAAAGAAATGGAGTTGGAATGTCGACGCTGGAAAAATCCAGAATTTCCATTTTCCTAATTTCCATACTGTACATTCAATATTTTCTTATTATTCCGGATGAAAATGTCTATCAAGTGAATCGTCATATTGTGTTCGGCTGTTGGAAAGAATAAGGCACTGATCATAAATTGATTAATACTTTATGGTTTCTTTTACGCCCAATTTTATCTGGATTCACGACCATTCCTTGGAATTTTTCATTTTATCAACATCCTATCTCGTTACTAATGAAATTTTAACGATTCGTGACGTTGCACTGTTTATTCTCCGTATAAAAATTTGATGAGTGAGTCATCATGCACTTTTTGGATAAGTATCACAGAATTTTAGTGATTGCAAAACTTATTGGAACAAGCAATACATTATTGGAAATTGAAGGCTGAAAGAACGAGTTTGAGTTGAACAATGCTAAGAATCAATTACTTACCAGCAAAAAAGCAAGATCATCTGACTACTTTATGGTGAAATTTTTGTCATTGAACGTTTCTAATGTAATTCCAACATGTAATATGTTTATGGCCTTATTTCTAATGCTTGTTTGGGGTTCTTAAACTTAATTAGTTCCCTGAATTCCATTGCTTCAGTAAATTTTCATATTTTCTTTATTGACTTAATCTAAGTGATGAATGCACTAAGAAATGAATTATAAGTGAAAGGTTTCAAACGAATATTTTTCAAACAGTTATTGTCTTTGACAAATTATTCCGAGGTTCTTGTGTATTTTATTCAATATATGATTTCAAAAATGTTTTTGTTTCAGAATCTAGTTTAAATATTTTCCTTGCTTCTCACCATAAATTATGGTGAATGCGCTTACAATCTTTATGAAATATATTTTAAAGCTTTGTAAAGGATATAAATCTATTAGTTACGATTTTTCCCGAGGACAAGTGGAAATTTCTGGGATTATATTATGAGCTTACTAATTTTCATTGTTCCTAAAATAGATTTTCATACATTATCGCCTTACGAAATGGTGGATGCGCTAGGATTTATTAAAAATAAAACAGAGATAGAAAATTTAGTACCTATCTTTATCTCATATGATAGAATACATTCATTCTGATATCGATTTTTGATAATGGAACAACATAAATTCCTCAATTGTCTAAGAATCTTCATTCTTCCGCTGAATACAGAATATTTTCATTATTTTCTATTAGTAACAATTAACTACTATTATTGTCGATTGGTATCATTGGTTGCCTAACAGAAGCATAGAACTGACAACATGAAACAGTTTGACAGTCAAGTAACGTCGTCTACGTATAATTCTGAGAGGACCAAGATAATATTGATAATAAATCGAGATCGTATCAACAAAATTATCATTTATTTGGTTACCACTTGGTCCTGACCATAGACAACATATAATATAGATGGGAATCTTGAGTTACTTTTTGGGACCGTGGAACACCTGCGGACATGGTGGGAGTCTTTTGAAACTCGTTAACACGCGTAATTCAAATGGATGTCCTATATTAATATAAATATGGCATATTTCATTATACCGTCAGAAAATTGTGTTCCACAATATTGCTAACAAAGTTGTCGATAATTCGACAACTTGGTCTTCGACAATGTTTATTGGAACAATTTTCTGTTATTGAAATGAAACAAAAATTACATCAGAGAAAATTATATTAAGACTAATTATATCTTTGATGTTAACTAATATCATAAATAAAAAATTACATTTGCAATGAAAGGTGGAAAACATTTTTTACAGGAAAATTCTCTATAAATCTATGAATATAGAAGAGTATTATTTGAAATAACAATATTTCCAATAATTAATATTAATTTATAAGGACAAAACGGTCAACGGTGAAATGTAAGAAAAATGGATTTCACAAGATACAGCGACATGTCACGATGTGGAAAACCATTTTGTACATGAAAATTATCAAACGTAAGAGGATGGAACGAAATTTTTGATTTTCATTCATTCCCTCAAGCTCAAGTTTAATTGAGTCTATAACCCTAGAATTGATACCTGTACTGAAATTGAGTGAATGTAATAATTTTGACATAGTTCTTCTGGATGGAACCTTGAAAATTTTGCTGAAGAGTTTGTACCCCTTAGGACTATTTTTAAATAAAGTCAGATGGAGAATATTTTCATCTAAAGTAAAGCGCTTTCCTTTGGGCTTTAAGTTTAGACAACTTATTTGAGACGGGAAAACAAATTTAAGTTGGTGTGGTAATCAAGTATCTGGACAGGTTCAAGAGAATGGCATGCATCCTGACGATCTTGGACTGTCAGTTTCAGGCCTTTATTCTTTTCATACATTTTAGTGACCTTTTTTCTTAGTTTTGAGGCGATATAAATAATCTTCCTAGCCTGTGAGGAGAGTTGTCTCTTTCCACAGACTGCTGAAACCTTCTGTCTTCTCTTTGCTAGAAAGAAATTTCAAGTTTTTAGGTGTATAATAATTGTATTGTATATTGTATATTATTATACTGATCCTCCTAGGTCTTCCACAAGGAGACCCCTCATAAGCTCTCGAAGAGCTTGAGCGAGTAAGGAGAACCAGTTCATAAGACTTATTCAATTCAGATAAGTGAATAAAAGAAATTTGAAAATCCATTTTAATTATTCTAGAATGATTTCCTTGTAGATGTATGAAATTAATATTTAATGAGTTATCAATGTTTATTTTACTCAAAAGTTCAGAGAATTCCGGACTTAGAGTGCCTGCACTTTCAACTATGATGATTTATACTCGGATTTATATTGATGTATCAAAATATAAACAATGTTGTAGATTTCATTTACCTTGTATGCCAACATTTTTTGGTAAGAATAAACACAGAATTACACCGGTTCTCAGAACCTTTGGATTCCTCATATCTCTTATACGTATTGCGAAGGATTGAAATTACTTGAATAGATATGGCGGTTCTCGTATATCGATTGCTTCGTTTTACCCAACAGATTCAATCGTCCTATTTTCTGCGGCCATCACATGAGAAGCTGGAATGATGATATACATTTTTTTGACGAAACTGAGTGAAAATATCAATAGAGTATTGAAATAATTGAAAAAGAGATTTACCATAACATTTTCAATTTTTCAAATAGGAAGTATGGGCTTTTGATACATCGTTTGAAAGATCGCGTCATTTTCTATTCAGAAATGTTATCACTTTCATGTTTATTGCGAAACTCAAAATAGAAAAAAATAAAACCATGTGATTACCGAAAATCATTATAATATTCCTTAGAATCTTATCACAATAATACTAACCTTATTTGCCTTCAAGATGTGATAGGAATAAAATGAAAATAAAACATTACATTGTGTTTTCCAGATGGTACCATGAAAACTACGTAAACACTTTCTGCGGCAATGTTAGTTTCTTTAGAACCTCGTCGCAAATTGTTTTGTGTTGATAAGTTATAGTTTATAAGTAGTCTAATTTGTGTTTGAATTTCATCAACTTCGACTTTGAAGAATGGTTCAATTAACGGAAATGCACAAAATAACAATTTTACAAATGATTGGTTGCGTAGATGACACACGAACACAAAAAGAAGTAAGTCGCTTGTTTCATTAGAAATTTTCAACCAGAAAAAAACTAAATAAATCTTAAATACTTAAATAGTGTTACTAAGGACTAACTACCTATACATTAGTTGGAAATCCCGTTCTAAATCTTCCATAATTAGAGAATGACTAGTATATTATGCTCGACTTCCTTGCATAATTCATTTTCGACTCACTTACCAAAAAACTCTGCCTATGAACTTAGCGAATCCAATTTTCAAATTGCTCTCATGCTTACATCAACCAAACTCTCCAGAAATACACTTTCAGTTTCGTTTGACATTAACAGCGTTTATCTTTCAAACTGGACCAAACGACAGCTACCGCAAACAGATTTTTGAAGTGTAAAAATTAATTGTTTTTTTGTTACTCCGAAACCATCCGGCTGATTTTGCCCAATAACGAACTTAACCGAGATATTTATGTCCCAAATCTACTCTGAAAATTTCAACTGTCTAGCTCATTCCGTTCGGAAGTTATCGTGTTAACGGACGGCCGGACAGAATCTATTTCGACCACGGATTCTTGATCAGTGAGTCGAACCATATCGTTTAAGACCATTTTCATCCAAACATTCGAAAATTACAGACATTTGGGCAGTGATGAGCACTCTGTTCCCAGTATCAAGAGCTCCAAAAACTAATAATGTTAATTTGTGAAGTTTGTTACATAACTCAAAAATCATTTACACATCATTATTAATGGTGGTAGGAAGCGCTATATTCGGTTTTTAGCAACTCAAAAACTCCTGACATATTTCGATGGGACTATCGTGTGTGAATGATTCTCAGAATCACAACAGGACCCGCTAGATGGCATTGAACGACGGGTTCAATTGATCTACCGATTCAATTTATCTACCGATTATATTGATCTACCAAAAAAATGTAGATCTACTGGAAAAATGCAGATGTATCGGAAAAATGTAGATCTACCGGAAAAATGTAGATCTACCGTTAACATGTAGATCTACCAGAAAAATGTGGATCTATTGCTAGGTAGATCTGCTGGCTCATCTGAATCCCAAAATATGGACTGCTGGCTACTAGTTAATGCTATTAAATAAACATTAGTTTCTCACAAAAATGAACTGAAGCCACTTGTGCGAGGGAATAAGTAAAATGACGTAAAAAATATAGAGTAAAAGTCACAATACAATAGTGTAATCAAAATAACGAAGCATTTTGAAAAAATATAAAATTCTTCTTTTACTTTTGAATGCTTTTTGGCGCTCATGTTTCTCGGATCAGAGTGCTTATCAATTTGCCCAAATGCCTGTAATTTTCGAATTTTTGGCTGAAAATGGTCTCAAACGATTTGGTTCGACTCACTGATCAAGAATCCGTGGTCTAAATCGATTCTGTCCGACCGGCCGGCCGTCCGTTAACACGATAACTCTCGAACGAAAGGAGTTAGAGGATTGAAATTTGCAGGGTAGGTTTGAAGCGTAAATATCTCGGACGAGTACGTTAACGGGCGAAATCCACCAAGCAGTTTCGGAGTTATGGCCATTTTTAGTGAAAATATTTTTTATGAATATTTCCGAAACTGATCACTCGATCTATCTGAAATTTAGCATCAAATTGTAGAATAATGACTGTCATACGCATGCGCAATACTACGGACAAATTCGTTAATGGGCATAATCGGCCCAATGGTTTCCGAGTAATAATTTTGTTTTCAACCAATATAAATCTGATCGAATTGAAACTTGGTGAGTAGTCGTAGAATATGAACCTAAGCACGTTTGTGAAATTTTGTGCGAATCGTATGGCTAGAAAATTATTAAAAAATTATAAAAAAATATTTTTGTGGTCACGATAACTTGAGAACGGAAAGAGATAGCGGCTTGAAGTTTTCAGGTTAGGATGTGCATTAGAACGCGACATTTGAGTTTGTTTATAAGCATAATCGGCCAAACGGTTTTAGAGTTATAGCCATCTGAAATTTGGTTGTTTTTTTCTCCTCATCAACTCGAAAAATACTAAACCGATCCAATTAAAACATGGTTATTAGTTGAAGAATGCCAACGCGAAAATTCTTGCAAAATTTCGTGAGGATAGTATTTGTAGAAAATTTTTAAGAAATCATTGAAAATAAAAAAAAAATTCTATATATCAGTAACTATTCGTCTGAAATTGCTGAAATTTTGTAAGAGCCTTTAGAACCCAACTCTACTGCCAAGTTTTAGGTTTTAAAGGATGGGTTAAATATTGTTGGAGATTAGAGCAGCCTTGTGATAACTTTCGAACAAAAGGAGATAGGGACTTGCAATTTTCAGGGTAGGTTGCATATCCGAATGGGAGAGTTAAGTTCATTTTTGGGCATAATCAGTTTAACGGTTTCCGAGTTATACCCACCTGGAATATTATTTCCTCGATAACTCAAATAATAAAGATTCGATCGAATTGAAGCTTGGTAACTATTAGTAGAAAATCAACATAAAGACGTGTTTAATTTTTTTTAAGAACCGTACCCCTAGAAAATTTCAAAAAAATTACTAAAAAAAAATTGGTTCAAGCACTGACGTGAAGTCAGTAGCTTTCGCGCGTATGTTCTATTGTCCATTCTCCTGTATTGGACACCCTTAATCGAATTTACCATGGTAAATTATGTTGTCCATTCTCCTGTATTGGACACTTAATTCGAATTAACCATGCTAAATTTGAATCAAGGGTGTCCAATACAGGAGAATGGACAATAGAACATACGCGCCAAAGCTCCTGACTTCACGTCAGTGCTTGAGCCAATTTTTTTTTGGAAATTTCATTTATCCTGAGATAATCAATCCTGGTTCCATTTATGTGAACTTATATCTACAATAAAAAGTCTCCCATAAAATCTTAGGTTTCATTGAAATTCTAGCAAGTGGCTCTGCTAACTTTATGGACGTTTTTACCGCAACATCCCAAGATCAATTTCCCAGCGGCGCGCGTCTGCTGACGATAACATCATCATTCTTGGCACAGACGAGGCGAAGTATTCGAAATAACAGGATCGCATAGAAATTCCAAACTAGACAGTTGCGTCACCGGTTAACCGGAACGCCGACATGACCTTACCTATACCAAAGTCAGCCACCATCCTTCAAGACACGTCGTAAGAATTTCATTTCCGGTCTGCAGGGGGGGTGGGGAGGGAAGAGGCGCGTGGCACCCGTGAAAGCCATATATGAATCAACTTGATCTATTAGAGGGTGAGGAGACGACTGGAAGGCCTTCTTCGATCTCGGACCAGTTCGGCGAAGAGTCTGTTATCTTTCCCCGATAATCTCGTCAGGAAATGTCGCTCAACGCCGAATAACGGGTGGATCGTACGTTTCTATTAATAGCGCTTCCACAGGAAGTGACTGTTGAAAAAATCGGCTCCGTTTTCACCCCGTAAGAGGGAATGAACCTCACCTTATGGTTTTGGGTTCATTATCAGATTTTGAAAAAAAATTGGTTCAAGCACTTGGTGTGAAGTCAGGAGCTTTTGCGCGTATGTTCTATTGTCCATTCTCCTGTATTGAACACTCTTAATCGAATTTACCATGGTGAATTATATTGTCTGTTCTCCTGTATTGGACACTCTTAATCGAATTTACCATGGTGAATTCGATTAAGGCTGTCCAATACAGGAGAATAGACAATAGAAATCAACATGGTAAATTCGATTAAATGTGTCCAATACAGGAGAATGGACAATAGAACATACGCGCAAAAGCTCCTGACTTCACGTCAGTGCTTGAACCAATTTTTTTTTCCTGAAGTCTGGATAGAAAACAATGATGAAAATATTAACACATTATTGTCTACCTTCAATGCTTCTTTGGGAGAAGAATACATAATTATTCTTGAAAAATATTACTGGAATTAATGTCATATTTAAATAATCAAAGTAAAGAAAATTATAAGTTTGGTTACTAACATATTGAATGAAATTCAATTGAATTCCAGTAATATTCAATTTCTTATTCTTAACCAATAAGTGTCCATTGATAGATCTAAAGGTGTTAAGGTGATGATGTGAAACATAAAGATATATTCTCATTAGTGATAGAACAACTGGCCTAAAATTCCTCTCTACCCATCACGAGATTTAATATCCACAAATGAGCCTCTCATCTTACAAGATCAGAAAGTGTGGTTAATTTAAAGTTAAGTTTTGAAGCCTTCAGAAAAATTTCAGCGATATCATATTAAAAATAATACATAACCTTTCAAAAGTCCCCTCTCACAAATATACTCCTCGGAAGGCACATGGATCTCTTGAAGAAGAATCGCCTTCTCTATTTCTCAAAGATATTCACTCTTGTTCATAGAAATCCCTTCAATATTTAGTTGCCTCCTCCTAAGGAGGATCTCTTTCAAAACCAGGTCTGACCGACCGTTCTCCGAAAGTATTGGTTTCTCAGAGTTGGGAATTATATCAATAAATTCTTATGATAGAACTGCATCATAAAGAAAGTTCAATTCCAATGATAGTTTATTTATCAAGATTAAGGCTGGTTTTACTGTCACGCTGACGGTCGGCGCTGACGGTCAGCGCTGATCGGTCAGCTCGTATCCTTTTAGCATTACGCTGATCACATTGAGAAATAGAAGGATGCTATTGTCTCTGGCTCACTGAATGTGGAGGCTTGTCGGCGCCAGCTAGTCAGCGGCGCCGACGCGCTGGCGCGTACGTGCGCGTATATAGCTCAGCGCTGACGGCCGTCAGCACCGCGTGACTCGAAATCGCTACCTATAGCTACATACATATTGACCCATCAGCGCCGACCGTCAGCGTGACAGGAAAACCAGCCTAAATGAGCAATCATGAGAATGAGAACTGCAACATGGAAGAAATCAAATTAAATCTGGCCAATTTTGCCCTATAACGAACTTAACCGAGATATTCATCTCTCTAACCTACTCTGAAAATTTCAACTACCTAGCTCATTCCGTACGAGAGTTATATCTATGTCTATGGATGAAAAGCAGTCTCACTACTCTCAGATCTCTTACTTCATGTTCCGATCCGAAATGTAAGACTTTTCTGAGAAAAACTAATTTCGGAGCAAACAACTGAGATTTTTCTCACTTCGCTCACAATTCTTCGATTGATTAGATAATGACATGTCTCAGGAAAATAAACTGACATTATGACAATTCATACATAGAATAATATCATTCTGTGACAACGTTGAAATACGATTTATTGTTGAAATTTTGAAAAATCATATCTCCGAAAGTATTAGCTTGTTAGAGTTAAAAATGATATCATTGGATTCTTATGGTAAAACAGCTTATTGAAAACAATTTAATTTGGAATTTGCCTTGTAAAAAAAATTTTTTTTTGTTACTCCGAAACCATCTGTCCGATTTTGCCCAATAACGAACTTAGCCGAGATATTTATCTCCCAAACCTACTCTGAAAATTTCAACTGTCTAGCTCATTCCGTTCGAGAGTTATCGTGCCTACGGCCGGACCGGCCGGACAGAATGATTTTCCACCACGGATTCTTGATCGGTGAGTCAAACCAAATCGTTTAAGACCATTTTCATCGAAAAATTCGAAAATAACAGACATTTGGGCAAATTGATAAGCACTCAGTTCCGAGGAACTTGAGCGCCAAATTTACCATGGTAAATTATGTTGTCCATTCTTCTGTATTGGACACTTAATTCAAATTTACCATGGTAAATTCGAATTAAGAGTGTCCAATACAGGAGAATGGACAACATAATTTACCATGGTAAATTCGATTAAGGGTGTCCAATACAGGAGAATGGACAATGACCATGATCATTACATATAGAGCCCTCCACCGGTTATTCAGTGCAGATCTTTCCTCCTTGCCTTGTTCTGCCTGAATTCTGACACCCGTCTGCGAGGTCACAATCTGAAATTGTCGAGGGAAAGGTTCAGGTCTACCGTTCGGGAACACTTCTTGTCCAATAGAGTGTTTACAGTGTGCAATGGACTTCCAGCTGCCGTGGTCGGGGCATCATCGGTGAATAGTTTCAATTACTCTTTGGACGGATGGTTCGCGAGTGATGCTTCATGAGTGTTCATCTCTGTGCTTGTCTTGTAGTGAATTTTCGTTTTCTTTCTCTTCTGTATCGTTTATGACAATTCTTCTTTGTTAAGTTTGATTTTTTTTTTTTTGAGTTTATAGATTAGTCTCAACTCTACTGTAATAATAATAATAATAATAATAGAACATACGCGCAAAAGCTCCTGACTTCACGTCAGTGCTTGTTTAATTTTTTAAAAATTTTTCCTGATAGGATTCTAACCAAATTTCACATAGATACGTCTTCATTTTCCTTTCTGGGAGAGAAAACCCAAAAAGAAACCATTCAATAATGAATATACCCCCTAAGTATTCATTGATGATTACTTAAAATTTGCACCATTTTACTGGATTACGGAACCTTGTAATTCAGCAGCGCGAACTCCAATCCATAAATATTAACCACCTCTTCCATAATTAAAATATTCTGTGTGTGTAAATCCCGTCTGAATGGTTTTACCTTTTTCTGAATGGGCGAAATTCCAATCCCGGAACGTAAAGCCCGAGATGGGGTAGGATGGGGAGGGTCTTTGACCTCGGCGGGTGCCCGGAAAACGGCGGCCGCCCAAATCGAAACCAGACAGACGTAGCATCCCTCAGAACTAAGTTCGGCGTTGTCAGATGGTCTCGATTAATTTTCGGGAAAGCGCCCAGGAAAAGGAACAGAAATTAAATTTTGGTTTATTCCCTAATACTCGAAAATATGCTGTGTGGCAGTGTGGCCGATTATGCCTATTAACAATACCGTCTTTACCCTAAGGGCACACGGGGCCCGTGCTCAGGGCTCCCATCCTTAGGGGGGCCCCGCAAGACAGACAATGCCTATCACATTTATTCTAAAAACATTTTTGTCGGGCACAGTAACAGTAAGCACCCGAGTCGAAAATTAAATTTACTTTGGTCTTAAAATTCAAATCAAAAATATGTTTATATAACCAAATTAAGACAAAATCAAATCAAACTTTGCCTATTTTCTTTTTGAAGTATAATAAATGGGTTCAAGCCCTGTGGACAGGAGCTTTATGGCGTTCTAGTTCAAACAGACAAATTATATCTCCGAAAGTATTGGTTTCTTAGAGTTGGGAATTATATCAATGTATTCTTATAATAGAACTGCATCATAAAGGAAATTCAATTCAAATAATAGTTTATTTATCAAGATTAAATGAGCAATCTGAGATTGAGAACTGCACCATGGAAGAAATCGAATTAAATCTGGCCAATTTTGCCCAATAACGAACTTAACCGAGATATTCATCTCCCTAACCTACTCTGAAAATTTCAACTACCCAGCTCATTCCGTTCGAGAGTTATTGTAGAAAAGGTTTTTTTAAATTTTCAAAAATTTTTTATGACACTTTGCGGTAATCTGGTCAATACAAAACTTCACATGCGTATAAAGGTCAAGATTCTACAATTTGATGCTAAATTTCAGATAGATCGAGTGATCGGTTTCAGAAATATTCATAAAAAATATTTTTACTAAAATCGGCTATAACTCCGAAACCGCTTGATGGATTTCGCCCATTAACGAGCTCGTCCGAGATATTTACGCTCCAAACCCACCTTGCAAATGTCAATCCACTAACTCCTTTCGTTCGACCGGTGTGAAGAGAGCAGATAAAGATAGCGGATGAAATCTCCGGAAACACCCGAACGGCGCAACCAGTGGCGCACCGATCGATTCAGTCATAATCATATAGAACCAATATATTCTGGCATGAATTGAAGAAAATCGAAGTTCTGCGATAAAATAAATACACAACAACTTGAACTGATGGTTTCTTCGAGAGATGAACTTAATTTGGAACTTATTTTGTGAGTCCGATCAAGCTCTTGTTGAATATTGATAGATTTATCAATGCTGGGGCATGAATGTTATTTTGACATGGGAAGATTTTGGCAAGATAATGGTAATGCAGATTCGGTTCTTTACTGAAAAAAGTATCCGCATTGGATGAGACCCTGGGGTTGAAATTTCAACCCTTAACACAAAAAACCCGGGTTTTCATCCGTTTTTCCCAGAAGGAAGAGTTTTTTCATCAACAGATTTTGAGAACATTTAGACAACGACGATATCGATATTCAGTAAAAAAATGGTCCACTTCGGATGGGGCCCTGGGGTTGAAATTTCAACCCTTAACACAAAATCTCGGTTTTTCCGGTTTTTTTCATAGAAGGAAAAGTTTTTTCATCAACAAATTTTGAGAACATCTTGACTACGACGATACCGATATTCAGTAAAAGAATGGTCGACTTCGGATGGGGCCCTGGGGTTGAAATTTCAACCCTTAACAAAAAATCTCGGTTTTTCCTGTTTTTTTCATAGAAGGAAAAGTTTTTTCATCAACAGATTTTGAGAACATCTTGACTACGACGATACCGATATTAGGTAAAAAAAATGGTCCACTTCGGATGGGGCCCTGGGTTTGAAATTTCAACCCTTAACGCAAAAATCTCGGTTTTTCGTCATTTTTTCCCAGAAGGAAGAGTTTTTTCATCAACAGATTTTGAGCACATCTTAACTATGACGATATCGATATTCAGTAAAAAAATTGTCCACTTCGGATGGGGCTCTGGGGTTGAAATTTCAACCCTTAACACAAAATCTCGGTTTTTCCTGTTTTTTTCATAGAAGGAAAAGTTTTTTCATCAACAGATTTTGAGAACATTTTGACTAGGACGATACCGATATTAGGTAAAAAAATTGTCCACTTCGGATGGGGCTCTGGGGTTGAAATTTCAACCCTTAACAGAAAATCTCGGTTTTTCCTGTTTTTTTCATAGAAGGAAAAGTTTTTTCATCTACAAATTTTGATAACATCTTGACTACGACGATACCGATATTCAGTTAAAAAATTGTCCACTTCGGATGGGGCTCTGGGGTTGAAATTTCAACCCTTAAGACAAAATCAGATTTTTTCCGTTTTTTTCATAGAAGGAAAAGTTTTTTCATTAACAGATTTTGAGCACATCTTATTTATGACGATATCGATATTCAGTAAAAAAATGGTCCACTTCGGATGGGGCTCTGGGGTTGAAATTTCAACGCTTAACAGAAAATCTCGGTTTTTCCTGTTTTTTTTCATAGAACGAAAAGTTTTTTCATCAATCAACGATCTTCAGCTGACGTTTTTTTATTGAATATCGGTATCGTCATACTTAAGATGAGCTCAAAGTGTGTTGATGAAAAAACTTTTCCTTCTGGGAAAAAACGACGAAACACCGAGATTTTTGAGATAAGGGTTGAAATTTCAACCCCAGGGCCCCATCCGAAGTGGACCATTCTTTTACTGAATATGAGTATCGTCGTAGTCAAGATTTCCTCAAAATCTGTTGATGAAAAAACTTTTCCTTCTGGGAAAAAACGACGAAAAATCGAGAATTTTGAGTTAAGGGTTGAAATTTCAACCCTAGGGCCCCATCCGAAGTGGACCATAATTTTACTGAATATCGATATCGTCGTAGTCAAGATGTTCTCAAAATCTGTTGATGAAAAAACTTTTCCTTCTATGAAAAAAACAGGAAAAACCGAGATTTTCTGTTAAGGGTAGAAATTTCAACCCCTGAGCCCCATCCGAAGTGGACCATTTTATTACCTAATATCGGTATCGTCCTAGGCAAGATGTTCTCAAAATCTGTTGATGAAAAAACTGTTCCTTCTATGAAAAAACAGGAAAAACCGAGATTTTCTGTTAAGGGTTGAAATTTCAACCCCTGAGCCCCATCCGAAGTGACCATTTTATTACCTAATATCGGTATCGTCCTAGTCAAGATGTTCTCAAAATCTGTTGATGAAAAAACTGTTCCTCCTATGAAAAAAACAGGAAAAACCGAGATTTTCTGTTAAGGGTTGAAATTTCAACCCCAGAGCCCCATCCGAAGTGGACAATTTTTTTACTGAATATCGATATCGTCCTAGTCAAGATGTTCTCAAAATCTGTTGATGAAAAAACTTTTCCTTCGATGAAAAAAACAGGAAAAACCGAGATTTTGTCTTAAGGGTTGAAATTTCAACACCAGAGCCCCATCCGAAGTGGACCATTTCATTACCTGATATCGGTATCGTCGTAGTCAAGATGTTCTCAAAATCTGTTGATGAAAAAACTTTTCCTTCTATGAAAAAAACAGGAAAAACCGAGATTTTGTCTTAAGGGTTGAAATTTCAACCCCAGAGCCCCATCCGAAGTGGACCATTTCATTACCTAATATCGGTATCGTCCTAGTCAAGATGTTCTCAAAATCTGTTGATGAAAAAACTTTTCCTTCTATGAAAAAAACAGGAAAAACCGAGATTTTCTGTTAAGGGTAGAAATTTCAACCCCTGAGCCCCATCCGAAGTGGACCATTTTATTACCTAATATCGGTATCGTCCTAGTCAAGATGTTCTCAAAATCTGTTGATGAAAAAACTTTTCCTTCTATGAAAAAAACAGGAAAAACCGAGATTTTCTGTTAAGGGTTGAAATTTCAACCCCTGAGCCCCATCCGAAGTGGACCTTTTTATTACCTAATATCGGTATCGTCCTAGTCAAGATGTTCTCAAAATCTGTTGATGAAAAAACTGTTCCTTCTATGAAAAAAACAGGAAAAACCGAAATTTTCTGTTAAGGGTTGAAATTTCAACCCCAGAGCCCCATATGAAGTGGACAATTTTTTTACTGAATATCGGTATCGGCGTAGTCAAGATGTTCTCAAAATCTGTTGATGAAAAAAACTTTTCCTTCTATGAAAAAACCAGGAAAATCCATGATTTTGTGTTAAGGGTTGAAATTTCAACCCCAGGGCCCCATCCGAAGTGGACCATTTTTTTACTGAATATCGACTCCGTCATAGTTAAGATGTGCTCAAAATCTGTTGATGAAAAACTTTTCCTTCTATGAAAAAAACAGGAAAAACCGAGATTTTGTCTTAAGGGTTGAAATTTCAACCCCAGAGCCCCATCCGAAGTGGACCATTTTATTACCTAATATCGGTATCGTCCTAGTCAAGATGTTCTCAAAATCTGTTGATGAAAAAACTTCTCCTTCTGGGAAAAAACGACGAAAAATCGAGATTTTTGAGATAAGGGTTGAAATTTCAACCCCAGGGCCCCATCCGAAGTGGACCATTTTTTTACTGATTATCGGTATCGTCGTAGTCAAGATGTTCTCAAAATTTGATGATGAAAATACTTTTCCTTCTATGAAAAAAACAGGAAAAACCGAGATTTTGTCTTAAGGGTTGAAATATCAACCCCAGGGCCCCATCCGAAGTGGACCATTCTTTTACTGAATATGAGTATCGTCGTAGTCAAGATGTTCTCAAAATCTGTTGATGAAAAAACTTTTCCTTCTATGAAAAAAACAGGAAAAACCGAGATTTTCTGTTAAGGGTTGAAATTTCAACCCCTGAGCCCCATCCGAAGTGAACCATTTTATTACCTAATATCGGTATCGTCCTAGTCAAGATGTTCTCAAAATCTGTTGATGAAAAAACTGTTCCTTCTATGAAAAAAACAGGAAAAACCGAGATTTTCTGTTAAGGGTTGAAATTTCAACCCCAGAGCCCCATCCGAAATGGACCATTTTTTTACTGAATATCGATATCGTCATAAATAAGATGTGCTCAAAATCTGTTAATGAAAAAACTTTTCCTTCTATGAAAAAAACGGAAAAAACCTGATTTTGTCTTAAGGGTTGAAATTTCAACCCCAGAGCCCCATCCGAAGTGGACAATTTTTTAACTGAATATCGGTATCGTCGTAGTCAAGATGTTCTCAAAATCTGTTGGTGAAAAAACTTTTCCTTCTATGAAAAAACCAGGAAAATCCATGATTTTGTGTTAAGGGTTGAAATTTCAACCCCAGGGCCCCATCCGAAGTGGACCATTTCATTACCTAATATCGGTATCGTCCTAGTCAAGATGTTCTCGAAATCTGTTGATGAAAAAACTTTTCCTTCTATGAAAAAAACAGGGAAAACCGAGATTTTCTGTTAAGGGTAGAAATTTCAACCCCTGAGCCCCATCCGAAGTGGACCATTTTATTACCTAATATCGGTATCGTCCTAGTCAAGATGTTCTCAAAATCTGTTGATGAAAAAACTTTTCCTTCTATGAAAAAAACAGGAAAAACCGAGATTTTCTGTTAAGGGAAATCCATGATTTTGTGTTAAGGGTTGAAATTTCAACCCCAGGGCCCCATCCGAAGTGGACCATTTTTTTACTGAATATCGACTCCGTCATAGTTAAGATGTGCTCAAAATCTGTTGATGAAAAACTTTTCCTTCTATGAAAAAAACAGGAAAAACCGAGATTTTGTCTTAAGTGTTGAAATTTCAACCCCAGAGCCCCATCCGAAGTGGACCATTTTATTACCTAATATCGGTATCGTCCTAGTCAAGATGTTCTCAAAATCTGTTGATGAAAAAACTTCTCCTTCTGGGAAAAAACGACGAAAAATCGAGATTTTTGAGATAAGGGTTGAAATTTCAACCCCAGGGCCCCATCCGAAGTGGACCATTTTTTTACTGAATATCGGTATCGTCGTAGTCAAGATGTTCTCAAAATTTGATGATGAAAATACTTTTCCTTCTATGAAAAAAACAGGAAAAACCGAGATTTTGTCTTAAGGGTTGAAATATCAACCCCAGGGCCCCATCCGAAGTGGACCATTCTTTTACTGAATATGAGTATCGTCGTAGTCAAGATGTTCTCAAAATCTGTTGATGAAAAAACTTTTCCTTCTATGAAAAAACCAAGAAAAACCGAGATTGTGTGTTAAGGGTAGAAATTTCAACCCCAGGGCCCCATCCGAAGTGGACCATTTTTTTACTGAATTTCGGTATCGTCGTAGTCAAGATGTTCTCAAAATCTGTTGATGAAAAAACTTTTCCTTCTATGAAAAAAACAGGAAAAACCGAGATTTTCTGTTAAGGGTTGAAATTTCAACCCCAGAGCCCCATCCGAAATGGACCATTTTTTTACTGAATATCGATATCGTCATAAATAAGATGTGCTCAAAATCTGTTAATGAAAAAACTTTTCCTTCTATGAAAAAAACGGAAAAAACCTGATTTTGTCTTAAGGGTTGAAATTTCAACCCCAGAGCCCCATCCGAAGTGGACAATTTTTTAACTGAATATCGGTATCGTCGTAGTCAAGATGTTATCAAAATTTGTTGATGAAAAAACTTTTCCTTCTATGAAAAAAACAGGAAAAACCGAGATTTTCTGTTAAGGGTTGAAATTTCAACCCCAGAGCCCCATCCGAAGTGGACAATTTTTTTACCTAATATCGGTATCGTCCTAGTCAAGATGTTCTCAAAATCTGTTGATGAAAAAACTTTTCCTTCTATGAAAAAAACAGGAAAAACCGAGATTTTCTGTTAAGGGAAATCCATGATTTTGTGTTAAGGGTTGAAATTTCAACCCCAGGGCCCCATCCGAAGTGGACCATTTTTTTACTGAATATCGACTCCGTCATAGTTAAGATGTGCTCAAAATCTGTTGATGAAAAACTTTTCCTTCTATGAAAAAAACAGGAAAAACCGAGATTTTGTCTTAAGTGTTGAAATTTCAACCCCAGAGCCCCATCCGAAGTGGACCATTTTATTACCTAATATCGGTATCGTCCTAGTCAAGATGTTCTCAAAATCTGTTGATGAAAAAACTTCTCCTTCTGGGAAAAAACGACGAAAAATCGAGATTTTTGAGATAAGGGTTGAAATTTCAACCCCAGGGCCCCATCCGAAGTGGACCATTTTTTTACTGAATATCGGTATCGTCGTAGTCAAGATGTTCTCAAAATTTGATGATGAAAATACTTTTCCTTCTATGAAAAAAACAGGAAAAACCGAGATTTTGTCTTAAGGGTTGAAATATCAACCCCAGGGCCCCATCCGAAGTGGACCATTCTTTTACTGAATATGAGTATCGTCGTAGTCAAGATGTTCTCAAAATCTGTTGATGAAAAAACTTTTCCTTCTATGAAAAAACCAAGAAAAACCGAGATTGTGTGTTAAGGGTAGAAATTTCAACCCCAGGGCCCCATCCGAAGTGGACCATTTTTTTACTGAATTTCGGTATCGTCGTAGTCAAGATGTTCTCAAAATCTGTTGATGAAAAAACTTTTCCTTCTATGAAAAAAACAGGAAAAACCGAGATTTTCTGTTAAGGGTTGAAATTTCAACCCCAGAGCCCCATCCGAAATGGACCATTTTTTTACTGAATATCGATATCGTCATAAATAAGATGTGCTCAAAATCTGTTAATGAAAAAACTTTTCCTTCTATGAAAAAAACGGAAAAAACCTGATTTTGTCTTAAGGGTTGAAATTTCAACCCCAGAGCCCCATCCGAAGTGGACAATTTTTTAACTGAATATCGGTATCGTCGTAGTCAAGATGTTATCAAAATTTGTTGATGAAAAAACTTTTCCTTCTATGAAAAAAACAGGAAAAACCGAGATTTTCTGTTAAGGGTTGAAATTTCAACCCCAGAGCCCCATCCGAAGTGGACAATTTTTTTACCTAATATCGGTATCGTCCTAGTCAAGATGTTCTCAAAATCTGTTGATGAAAAAACTTTTCCTTCTATGAAAAAAACAGGAAAAACCGAGATTTTGTGTTAAGGGTTGAATTTTCAACCCCAGAGCCCCATACGAAGTGGACAATTTTTTTACTGAATATCGATATCGTCATAGTTAAGATGTGCTCAAAATCTGTTGATGAAAAAACTTTTCCTTCTGGGAAAAAACGACGAAAAACCGAGATGTTTGCGTTAAGGGTTGAAATTTCAAACCCAGGGCCCCATCCGAAGTGGACCATTTTTTTTACCTAATATCGGTATCGTCGTAGTCAAGATGTTCTCAAAATCTGTTGATGAAAAAACTTTTCCTTCTATGAAAAAAACCGGAAAAACCGAGATTTTGTGTTAAGGGTTGAAATTTCAACCCCAGGGCCCCATCCGAAGTGGACCATTTTTTTACTGAATATCGATATCGTCGTTGTCTAAATGTTCTCAAAATCTGTTGATGAAAAAACTCTTCCTTCTGGGAAAAACGGATGAAAACCCGGGTTTTTTGTGTTAAGGTTTGAAATTTCAACCCCAGGGTCTCATCCAATGCGGATACTTTTTTCAGTAAAGAACCGAATCTGCATTACCATTATCTTGCCAAAATCTTCCCATGTCAAAATAACATTCATGCCCCAGCATTGATAAATCTATCAATATTCAACAAGAGCTTGATCGGACTCACAAAATAAGTTCCAAATTAAGTTCATCTCTCGAAGAAACCATCAGTTCAAGTTGTTGTGTATTTATTTTATCGCAGAACTTCGATTTTCTTCAATTCATGCCAGAATATATTGGTTCTATATGATTATGACTGAATCGATCGGTGCGCCACTGGTTGCGCCGTTCGGGTGTTTCCGGAGATTTCATCCGCTATCTTTATCTGCTCTCTTCACACCGGTTTTCGTTCGAGAGTTATCGTGCCTACGGCCGGCCGGACAGAATCGATTTCGACCTCAGATTCTTGATCAGTGAGTCGAACCAAATCGTTTAAGACCATTTTCATCGAAAAATTCGAAAATTACAGTCATTTGGGCAAATTGATAAGCACTCAGTTCCGAGGAACTAGAGCGCCAACAAGTTTCGTATGACAATTGCCCAAAACAGGTACCTACAAATAGTAGATATTCCATAAAACATGTATGAAAGAAGAGCAAGTTGGTATCATTTCCGATGAAACCGGAAGTCGAACTAATCTGAAATTTTTTTCAAAAATTCATCTCTCCTAGCCAAGCTTAACTATAAATTTTCAAGTGTTTATCTCGAATCTTTCTTTGAAATATTCTAACGAACGGTCTTCGTGAATCAACCTGTATATTGATAAATACTACATAGTTTCTTAAAGAATGAATTATAAATTAATATAACTATGAATGAAAATTATTTTACAAACAGTGTTCTGAATTTTCGTTTTTGAGTGAAATAAATTGTTTGCATTTCTCAAAAGAGGGGAGGGAGGGAGGATCAAAAAAGAATTGTATCCAGGATCAAAGAAGAAAATACATCAAGCTTTCGAGATGATAAGAATAATCTGAAGAGTTCACTTACAAATATTGAAATATATACAGGGTGTCCCAAAAATACCACGCGAAAGTGACACTGGAGATAGATTGGCATTAGGTCTATCAGATAGCATCAACATGACCTCAGTAAAAGTCCGCTGGTTTTCGAGATATCACCACTGTTGCGTCCCATGACTTCACATGTTGGGAAGCGCTCATTTGTATTTCTAAACAAAGCAGCTCGCTTGTAAAACTTTGATGTTTTGGGTTAACTGGTTTATTTTTGCATGGGTGGTCTCACCCTTGAAATTAATATTTTCCACGAAAAGATAATTGCAAGTAAAATATCTTGTAATACTTCAACCCTTGTAGAAGTATTTATGACCTATTTCCTGTGAAATATTGATAAAATGCATACAACAACTAACACATTGCCAGAGCTGTGAGTCCTTTGTCTAGATTCTAACCCATACAAAAATCTAGAATTTTCCGATTAGATCGCCACGGCTTTGGCTATTCACTAAATCGAGGGCGTAGATTCCGAATCTGTAATTAGTTTTTCCGTATCTCGATTAATTGTGGTAATATGGCGAAAAATCCGACTAGTCCATTTTCCGGAGTTAGAGCCAGAAATTGCGACTTTTTTCTTCATTGCTCCGAAACTAATCGAGATACGGAAAATCTAATTACAGATTCGTGATCTGCGTACCCGATTTAGTGAATAACCAAAGCCGCGTCGACCTAATCGGAAAATTGTAAATTTTTGGGTGTGTTGGATACTAGAGAAAACTTTTTGGCGTTTGACGGATTCGATAATTACCTAATATGGTACGGATAGAGATACAGAAAAAATAGATACATAAATCTAAATGTCGTCCACCGACCAATAATCGGGGAAAATTTGGTTATTGAGATGTGAAAATCATAGATTTGGGACGGGAAAGAAGAATTTTCCGACCCAAAAAATTTTTTTCATGGTTAATCGATTCGGAGCTCGTGTCTAATTAAATCGAGGTCGCTGATCACGAATATGTAATTAGTTTTTCCCTAAGTGGCGTACTTTGGGAAAATTTTCACTTAAAGTGAAAAAATTGACGAAAATAGGTCAATTTTGGAACTTTCCACCGCCCAAAAAAATCGGAGTAGGGTGTTGCTGATTTTTTACGTCATATTTGGATCCTTTATCTATCGAATCATCCGAACAATAAATGTCCAGGTCGTACGCTTCGGAAATTATGATTTTTTTCCCGAGGGTCTATTTTTCGGAAAATTCTTTCCGCGATATTTCCTCGGAAAATTTTTGTAATAAATATCTGATGGTAGATTCGGAATCTACGGCCTCGAATCTATAAGAATAAGTACCCGTTTCATAGTTTTGCGTCAAAAAATTTTTCTCGAAAAATGGGATTTTTTTAAGGCTAATGTATTAAAAAATTTCCAAAATTCGACCGGTCTCCGATTTCGATGCAAATTATGTCATTTACTAATTCGGGGCCGTAGATTAAGAATATATGATCGGATTTTTCATTAGAGAATTTTCCGCGGAAATACCGCGAAATGAGTTTTCCGAAAAACAGACCCTTGGGAAAAAAATCATAATTTCCGAATAGTACGGCCTGGACATTTTCTGTTTGGATTATTCAGTAGATAAAGGATCCATATATGACGGCAGAAATCAACAACACCTTACTCCGATTTTTTTTGGGCGGTGTGAACTTCCAAAATTGACCTATTTTCGTCCATTTTTTCACTCTAAGTGAAAATTTTCATAAAGTACGCCACTTAGGGAAAAACTAATTGCATATTCGTGATCAGCGACCTCGATTTAATTAGACACGAGCTCCGTATCGATATACCATGAAAACTGGAGATTTTTAAAAAATACACAAAAGTGGTGATATCTCGAAAACCAGCGGACTTTTACTGAGGTCATGTTGATGCTATCTGATAGACCTAATGCCAATCTATCTCCAGTGTCACTTTCGCGTGGTATTTTTGGGACACCCTGTATATATTTCGTATGAGAAGCTAACTTAACATGAAACACACACTTAAATTTAAATACAAACATAGATTAAAAAAGGTATAGGTACAACACATAAATGTAAATAGCAAACATACAAGTAATTTTACACTTAGAGCCAACGTTAACAGTGTCGAAACAAAGAGGTACAAAGAGAGGTACTCCTCAGACTGCAGTGTCCAGGCCACTGAATAGCCGGGTCGGAGATTTTATTAAGTTCAGTGAGCCCCCCCGGGAACCTCCTCCTGGGGCATTCATTAACAATGTGGTTCATGGTCTGTCGAGGATCCCCACAGTCACACCTCGGGTTCGCCAGCAAGTGGCATACGCCACTGCATCGCTAATTATTGCTATACCATTTTTCGAAAGATCTCATTTCAATATTATTAACTAGAGAAGCTAATAATATTGAAATGAGAACTTTCGAAAAATGGTATAGCAATAATTAGCGATGCAGTGGCGTATGCACGGGGGGGTTAAGGGGGATATATCCCCCCAGGAAGATCCATTGTTAGATCCCAAAAGTGTGTAATTGGATAAAAGCGAATATTCCAATTGACGGTAAAATCCAAGGGGGTTGGAAAGTTCCTGACATTAAAAAAATATTATTATTATTTGTTTCATATCCCCCCCTCCCCTCAAGACAAATGTCTGAGTACGCCACTCAATAATGTCATGTTACCCTGCTATCAATTCTTCGAAAATATCTACTCTTTGAAATATTGCATGACTTTTTTGTAATTCCTGAATTAAATCAATCTCTTTGTAGTCATCACCCTGAAAATTTTTGTAGTAAATAGACAACTCCCCCCCGCGGTATCGACGGCCCTGTGCCTTTCAACGAACTCAAAGGTCGCATTCGAATGCGCAACATAACCTGAAAATTGCTATCTGTTTCCGTTCTCAAGTTATCGCGAGATACATAATATTTTGTCATCATTTTTTGAAAATTTTTTAGTGGTACGACCTCGCAAAATTTCATATATGTCTTCATAACGATATTCTACCATCAGTAACCAAGTTTCAATTAAATCGTATCTGTATTTTTTGAGTTATGCGGAAAATATTATTCGAGATGGGTATAACTCCGAAACCGTTCGGCTGATTATGCCCGAAAACGAACATAACCCTCAAATTCAAATGCGCAACCTACCCTGCAAGTCCCAATCTCCTTTCGTTCGAAAGTTATCGAGGCAACGGTCAACCATCCAGCTACTGAACTCACCGAAGCCAGCTCGGGTCTCCAACAATATAGATCCGATCGTGTTCAAACTTGGAACTTGGCAGTACAGTTAAGTTTTGAAGGCTCTAGCAAAATTTCAGCGATGTCGGACGGATGGTTCCAACTGCTTTTGCCATTTGCAAGATACCCAGAACATGAAAACTTGTTTTCCGAAATTCAAACTTACCTACTTCTATTATTAAAATGGGTTCAAGCCCTGTGGACAGGAGCTTTCTGGCGCTCTAGTTCAAACAGACAAATTATATCTCCGAAAGTATTGGTTTCTCAGAGTTGGGAATTATATCAATGTATTCATATGATAGAACTGCATCATAAAGGAAATTCAATTCAAATAATAGTTTATTTATCAAGATTAAATGAGCAATCATGAGAATGAGAACTGCACCATGGAAGAAATCAAATTAAATCTGGCCAATTTTGCCCAATAACGAACTTAACCGAGATATTCATCTCCCTAAACTACTCTGAAAAGTTCAACTACCTACCTCATTCCGTTCGAGAGTTATATCTATGTCTATGGATGAAAAGCAGTCTCACTACTCTCAGATCTCTTACTTCATGTTCCGTTCCGAAATGTAAGAATTTTCTGAGAAAACCTAATTTCGGAGCAAACAACTGAGATTTTTCTCACTTCACTCACAATTCTTCGATTGATTAGATAATGTCATGTCTCAGGAACATCATTTGACATTATGACAATTCATACATAGAATAATAACATTCTGTGACAACGTTGAAATACGATTTATTATTGAAATTTTGAAAAATCATATCTCCGAAAGTATTAGCTTGTTAGAGTTAAAAATGATATCATTGGATTCTTATGGTAAAACAGCTAATTGAAATAAATTTAATTTGGAATTTGCATTGTAAAAAAAAATTTTTTTTTGATACTCCGAAACCATCTGTCCGATTTTGCCCAATAACGAACTTAGCCGAGATATTTATCTCCCAAACCTACTCTGAAAATTTCAACTGTCTAGGTCATTCCGTTCGAGAGTTATCGTGACTACGGCCGGCCGGACTGGCCGGACGGCCGGACAGAATGAATTTCGACCACGGATTCTTGATCAGTGAGTCGAACCAAATCGTTTAAGACCATTTTCATCGAAAAATTCGAAAATTAAAGATATTTGGGCAAATTGATAATCACTCAGTTCCGAGGAATTAGAGCGCCAAAAAGGAAGGAGCAAACTGCGTACTCACATATAAACGTTTCTTTATTCAAAATAAATAAAAGCTTTTTTAAATTCCGTTCGACAGTGAGAAACAGCTCAAATTGGTAGGTACTAGAGGGTTTGTTTTATGACATACTCCAGTCGGCGTAACTGAAACATCAAGAGAGCTACCCGCGTTGGGATAACGCAATATTATGATAAATATTTTTTTTTGCCCGCTACACACATTGTGCCGAAAACTATTGAATATTGAATTTACGGCAACAGGAATCTGTACAAGGGTACATGGTGTTATTCCATGTTATTCCGTTCCTATTATCTGCTGCTTTGCATTTATCCGGTTAGGCGGTCAAATTCCTTTACATTTTTTAACAAGTTTTTAGGAAATATTCCAACTGCATTGAAATTTTTCCAACTACTTCGAAATTTTTTCCAAACCCTTCGAAATGTTTCCAACTCTGTTGAAAATTTGCCAACTCTATTCAACATTGGGGGGAGATCATCCCACCCATCTCCCCCCCATAGGCCCGTTCCTGAGGAGAACAATATCCTTGTGGTTTGACATTTGATAGTGCCCGCCCAATGTATTCTATGCATCCATCACAGCCCTGACCATAGACATTCAATGATAAGTTAACTGATGGGGTTTCAACAGTATTGCTAGTATATTTTCTGCACTTAAATAGGATACGACGACATAATAAAATAGTTCAAACGGATTGTTCAATTTCGGCTCTAATAATTTGATATAAATTTCTCTTGACTTATCATTCGGATAAGAAAAAAAAATTCCCAAGTTTGAACCGATGATTAATCGGAGTAGCATGTAAACTGAAACGCTATCAACTATGAGTAATGCAATGAAATATTTGCATTTATTTATCTGTTGGAGATTATAGTAGAATCAAGGTCAAGAAGGGAAGGCGGTATATCCGCGTCGAAAAAGTCGATCTGACAACTATGTGTGCTATCGATCTGGACTGTAATAATTAGCCATACAACTGCGGTATCCAAGAAACTTGGACCAAAGTAATCGTAAGTTGAAAATGAGATGTTGATTATCCAGTTGAAGAGAAGATTTCTGAATTTTCATTTTTTTTTCCAAAGGAAAATGTACCTGTGACTGACATCAACTTCGTTAGGTTTAGTCCAGAAATTTCAAGAACATTTCAAGATTTATTTTCAATATTTCAAAGAACACAGATTCAACCAAGTATTAAATGGTGTGGTTAGGCGTCAAATATCGATTTCAATATTAATGTGCAATTCAGGTTTATAATTCGATGGCTTGAAGCACAGATATTGTATGTCCACATTTTTGCCAATGTTAGGATAAAGTGATATTTTGAACGTAGGAAGACAGATATACCGCCGTATTCACAAAGCATTCAATCTCCGTTAAGTCCTAACTGAGGTCCTCAGTTAAGGATATATAAGAATCGCAATCTCAGTTAACGTATGTAACGGTGCAGAAACAGGCCTGTTTCACGTTAATTTTCAATTAAACTGAGGTTGCGATTCTTATTTATCCTTAACTGAGGACCTCAGTTAGGACTTAACGGAGATTCAAACACTTAACAATGCTTTGTGAATACGGCGGATAGAGTCTGTGCAAATATGATTACGAGAAGTAAGTCTTACTTCTCGTATTTGGGACATACGATATTTGCACAGACTCCATATCTGTCTTCCTACGTTCAAAATATCACTTTACCCTAACATTGGCGAAAAGTGGACATACAATATCTGTACTTTAAACCATCGAAGCATAGCATAGAAAAAGTTTTCGATATCTTTTTAATAATATGTCTAAAACAATGCTAATCAAAGGATACTTTAGGAGGTACATTCATTATTAAATGCCTTTTTGGGTTTTCTCTCCCAAACTCTGGAAAATATCTATTAAATAAATAAAATATTATTTCGTGAATCGCTTCTGCGTTAGAAACACAAGATATGTGTCAAAAGCAATGTTGTGCGATTGGCTCAGTGGTAGAGTAATTGACTTGGGAGCGGAAGCCCCAAGTTCAATTCCGAGGCTAGGAAAGACATTTTCTAGTCACGGTAATCGCCACCATTCGCTGTTGGGTCAAAAATTAACAGTGCTGTGCCTAAGGTGGCGTAAGGGCACAGTAACAAAGCCTACATAGAACACAACTGGTTCTCCTAACTCAGGGCAAGCTCTTAGAGCTTATGAGGGGTCTCCTTGTGGAAGACCCAGGAGGATCAGTATAATAATAATATAATATAATAATATATAATATAATAATGTTGCCTAACAAACAATAATGAAACAACATCAACGATAAAACAACCATTTCGTAACGTTTCGAAGACTAGATCAGACTCCTTCGTCAGACACCAACCGAAAATCATCAGAATCATTTTTAGTTGGACATTTTTCGTACATTAGATTAACTATCAACAAAAAATCATTCTGAAGATTTTCGCTCTCCGAATATATTTTTTTTAATGAAAGCCCCTATTTTATACTTGCTATGGGTAGATTATAAAATTCACCGGTGTGAAGTTATCCACATCCTCACATACACTCAACGACCAAAAAATGTTCAAATTGAAATATTAATAACTCGATAAGTACTCGGTGAATAATGATGTAATTTGAGAGTGTTGCTCATGGATGCCTAAGGAATCGAAATAAAATATCAAATAATTTGTGTAGCCCCCAGGGGGCGGTGGCTGGGGGCGGTAAAACGCTAAATGCTATAACTCGGAAAATGTTGAGTGTTCCACGATGAACTTTGGATATGTGGTCCAGAATGGCGTAAATAAAAAGATGTAGTAGGTCCCATAGTTTGAGCGGCCCCAGGGGGACGGCAATCGGGGGCGGTATATCGAAAAATGTCATAACTCGGAAAAATTTTCGATATACCGCCCCCGATCGCCGCCCCCTTGGGGCCGCACAAACTATGGGATATATTACATCTTTGTATTTACGCCATTCTAGACGACATATCCAAAGCTCATCGTGGAACACTCAATATTTTCCGAGTTATAGCATTTTTCGATATACCGCCCCCGATTGCCGCCCCCTGGGGCCGCACAAACTATGGGACCTACTACATCTTTTTATTTACGCCATTCTTGACCACGTATCCAAAGCTCATCGTGGAACACTCAATATTTTCAGAGTTATGGCATTTTTCGAAATACCGCCTTCGATTGCCGCCCCCCTGGGGCCGCACAAACTATGGGACCTACTACATCTATTTATTTACGCCATTCTTGACCAGATATCCAAAGTTCATCGTGGACACTCAATTCTTTTCCGAGTTATAGCATTTTTCGTTTTACCGCCCCCAGCCACCGCCCCCTGGGGGCTACACAAATTATTTGACATTTTATTTCGATTCTTTAGGCATCCATGAGCAACGCTCTCAAATTTCATCATTATTCACCAAGTACTTATAGAGTTATTAATATTTCTGTTTGAACTTATGTACCTAAAACTTACGCGAATTTCTCGCCTGTTTTTAGATACTTTGGCTAATTTCTTAAGGTTTATTTCGGTTGAAATAGATTCTGTGAACCTTTCTTAATCATCTAGAATCAAGTTTTCATAACAAAATAGTATATTTCCAAAATAATTAGTAAATATAAAAGTGTTCAACAAATTCGATTGACGTATGTCTTAGCTCCCTCGAAATCAGTCAAAAATAATAACATAACCCAAAATCGGCCTTGTAATGACGCACAACAGAAGTAATATACGACATACGGTAATCTTTCGAACTAAACTGGTTTCAATTTGGATTTAAGAATAAATTGATGTAGATTTTGATGTGGAAATAACATGAAAACATGCACTAATGATGAAGGTACGCAATACTTGATGTCTCTGTACTAACATTCTCTTTTAAATAGGGTAGTTTCATCTCAAAGTTGAAATTCCTTGTTAAAAAATTTGAATATGGATCTCCCGCTAAGAGAATGATTCTAACCTAACTAATGTGGTCTATAGATATTAGCTGAATAAAATGTTTTGATCTTTTAGGAATGTTTCAAAATTATTAAGGTGTGAAATTCCTATGGTTTTTGTTGTAAAATATGTTTAGAAAGTAGAATGAAGAATTTATTTTGAAAAGTCAGAATTCTTGGTAGTGAATTGAAAAATCGTATAAGAACTTGTAAATAAAATTTTAAATCAAGATAAAGAGAAGATAAAATAAACCCCCATATACAGGATGTTCCGAAATAAATGCAAACAAAATTTGGTCACAGATTAGAGACCCCTATTTTTGATTTTTGCCAGGAGACCCCTTCTTCCGGAGAGCCCCCTGACTTTCGCCCCTTAGAATAGTATTTTTGGCGCTCTTGTTCCTCAGAACAGAGTGCTTCTCAATTTGGCCAAATGACTGTAATTTTCGAATTTTTGACAGAAAATGGTTTAATGCTTTAATATTTTTTAAGACGCTCCCCTGCAATGATATGTGCATTTTTCAATGTTGCACTGATATACCTTTTTTGCAGAATTAATGATAAAATACAAAAATAGAGGAATTTCGCCTATATCTTCAACCAAAAAAAAGTTTCCGCCCCTGGCTGTCATTGGGAAGGTGTTGGATAAAAATCATTACTGATATTTGTATTGGTTCAAATTCGAAAAATTACCAGAATCGGTTGAGTCGTTCGGAAGATATCACAAAAAAACTGAATTATGGGAGTACCATTTGGAGACACATATCTTCGCAGGGGGGCGTCGTAGGAAAACAATTTTTTGCATTCCTGACTCGTCTTTATATACTTTATTTACATCTGAGAAAGAGTGTGGTAGTGCCGGGACACCCCGTATAGCACACTGTCATTATTTTTTCATGCAGAATCTCCCCCTGAAGTTTGTTGCACTTAATCACTAACACCCTGTATATTGGACTACTTGAAATGTTCGTGAACTCAAACAGAAATCTATAGGTTATTTCTATAACGATTTTAAAGATTTTTGGTGCAATAACCCTGGACAAAGTATGGCCTCCTCCAATAATCGACGTAACATCGGCAACAATGTCTAGCACGTTCCCGTCTCCTGTCGGTTCAATTCGGGACGATACGCATTCGGTTCTGACATCCAAGATGGTGTCCACATCGCAAGGGGAGTGGCGGACAGTCTTGTGATTTTGTAAAAAAAAAATCGCGTGTTCGGGTTTCCCTTAAAAATTCTGTGATACAAGGCAAGGACGACACAAACGAACTGTGTATCTTAAACGACACCGCCGTCAAGTGTAAACTGATCTTATGAATTACGATGCCGAGACACACCCCTATATACGTTGCAATTCCCCTGCTCTATGAGCGAGCTTAAACAATCTGTGATAAAAATAAAATAGAGAATGGCTATGCCTATGGACTGTTCTTCGACGCAAATTAACAAGAAAATCAGCTTTAAGATCACGGTAGGTAGGTGCGTTGCGAGTGATGTGTTGTCCGTGGTTAGGTTAGCCTTAATGTTTACTTTTGCGAGGTTGCATAATACAACCCGGCCTACAACGTCGTAGGTAGGCCGGTTTTGCCAGCTGTTCGTGCTCAGCTGATCCTCGTTTATTGTTTCTTATTGACATTTGGTTTGGTTTATTTAGGAATGATTCATAATTATCGCATTACCTTCGGTTGAGATTGGAATTTTTTCGGTACGAGATGTTTGACGTGGTACTTCTTCGGCCACGGTGTAATTTTTAAAATTTTATGCTTCCAATAGTCGCTTTGAAGTTTATTCGATAGTTTAATATTCGAATAGTCGTGAAAAATCCATATTCCTATCTCCGAATGTCTCGATTTGTCTGAAATTTCTCATTTCCATCAGGGAAATGGATAAAAAATGAGTAAAAAAAATGTGGGAAAGCCCTGTGGACAGGGGCCTTGGCGCTCTTGTTCAAAATTGACAAATCATATCTCCGAAACTATTGGTTTCTTTGAGTTGGGAATGATATCAATGGATTCTTATGATAGAACTCCATCATAAAAGAAATTCAAAAAAGTGTCATTAAAAAAAACAGGAGTGCCAAAAATTATTAATCCACAACCACCAGAAAGATTGTACCCAATAACGAACTTATCCGGGATATTTATTCCTCAAATCTACGATGAAAATTATATTAGTATATCAATTGACTTAGCCCCTTATTCCCGTTTTTTTTTACTGGAGATATTCTGAACCCAATTACATTAACTTACCAAAGTATATATTTCCATCGTCATCATCAACATCATTATGGATTATCATCATCATACAGATTATCTAAGAGCTATCTATGATAGCTGAGGATAATCCATTGGTCATTTTGCATTCAATCATTCTTTGTTTTCTAGAACAGGAGGTATTTTATAATAATAATAATAATAATAATTAAGACACTACACGGTGTATAGGACAGGTCAAGATACAGAAAATACAAATTATTCAAATTCTACATATTTAAGGAGTTGGAAAAATATTCCTCAATTGAATAGAAACATTTAAACAGTAGCATGTTCTTGATTTCTTTTTTAAACTTGAAAATGTCCAAAGATTTAACAGAGGATGGTAAATGATTAAATAATTTAATACTATTATATAATGGAGAACATTCGAATTCGTGGGTTCTATGTTTTGGCACCAGAAGAACATGTGAGTTTCTGGTTTTATACTCATGAAAACTAGAAAGTGATTCCCATCGATTTTCATTTTCCTTAGCATACATAAGGCATTTAAACATATACAAACAAGGCAATGACAACAATCTATTTACAACAAAAACTGGCCTACACGAAGATAGAGGACTCAAATTGAAAATCAAACGAATGATTATTTTCTTTTCTGCGCAACGAAAACTCGAGAAACCGTGACGCAGTCTCCCCAGAGTAAGATGTTATAGGCTAGGTGGCTGTGCACAAGGCCATAATAGATGTCGATTAGAGAACTACGAGGCAAAGAATCCTTGAGTCTATTAATTGCAAAAAATGAGGTGTTTATCCTTTTGCATAGTATATAAGTATGTAGTATATAAAAAAGCACTGATGGGAAGCCAGTACTCTTTGTCGCGCGTGTTCACGTTAGCTAATTAGAATTAAATGATGAGTGCTTCAAGCATAGTGGATAGAACGAGCCGGTGATCTATACAGAGGATATTGGACTTCATTCACTGTCGGGTCAAAAATTAACAGTGCCGTGTCTAACCTGGCATAAGGATAGAGTAACAAAGTTGACAAAGAACTCAACTGACTCTCCTTAGTCGCACAAGCTCCTAGGAGCTTCTGAGAGATCTGTTTGGGGAAGACTTGGGAGGGTCAGTATGATCATAAACATGTTTATAACACGCACACCAAAGCACATTGACCCTACATCAATGCTTGTTTAGCCTTTTTCATTCATTTTGAAGTCAATCTGCAATTGGCGCGCGTGTTATAAACATGATGAACTCGTGGTTTAAAGTCCTCTCAAAATCACACACTTCACACAAAATTCTGATTCTTCAACACCAGTGGTTCTGGAGATATTACAGCTTCAATCCACGCATGCGCAGACTCTTCCAAATGGATTCTATGGAGGAATAGCATCCAGCACCTCAAAACCCCAATCCTCTCAGACGAAAACTCCAGCAGTTAAATCACCTCTTGTCTGCTCATGCGTGAAAACATGAATGGTCGAAAAGGGTTACTTGATTTTCGAGTGAGGAACGCAATTTCTTCGCCTATTCTTCAAATCCGAATGTAATTCGATATAGAATAGATGCAGAATTAATAATAAAATACATAAATGGAGGAATATCACTGATATCTCCAACAAAAAAAAAAAGGTTCTGACCATTAAGTGCTAGGGTCGGTCCGTCCTTATGGGGAAGGTATTGGAAACAAATCATTACTGATATTTTTTTTTTATTCAAATTCGAAAAATTACCCGAATCGGTATTTTGTGGGTACCATTTGGTAGTACATATCTTCGCAGTGGGGCGTCGTAGGAAAAAATATCAAAGCCTTCCTGACTAGTCTTTATTCACACCTTTGAAAGAGTGACGTAATGCTGGAACACTCTGTATATCAGAACATTTGAATAGTAAATAATCAAATATTCGTGTTTTTTAATTTTTTTACTATCACAAAATTGCAATTTAGAAAAGTCCTATCTTCGAATTATTCGTATACTAACAATAAATTGCGAGTAAGGCTTTGAATATCAATTCGTCAATTAATGAGCGAGCGCGCTAAAGCCTCCGATGCTACGTCCGTGTTTCCATTATTTTGGCGCTCTAGTTCCTCGGAACTGAGTGCTTATCAATTTGCCCAAATGTCTGTAATTTTGGAATATTTCGATGAAAATGGTCTTAAACGATTTGGTTCGACTCACTGATCAAGAATCCGTGGTCGAAATTCATTCTGTCCGGCCGGCCGATCCGGCCGGCCGGCCGTAAGCACGATAACTCTCGAACGGAATGAGCTAGACAGTTGAAATTTTCAGAGTAGGTTTGGGAGATAAATATCTCGGCTAAGTTCGTTATTGGGCAAAATCGGACAGATGGTTTCGGAGTAACAAAAAAAAAATTATTTATTACAAGGCAAATTCCAAATTAAATTTTTTTCAATAAGCTGTTTTACCATAAGAATCCAATGATGTCATTTTTAACTCTAAAAAGCTAATACTTTCGGAGATATGATTTTTCAAAATTTCAATAATAAATCGTATTTCAACGTTTTCACAGAATGATATTATTCTATGTATGAATTGTCATAATGTCAAATGATGTTCCTGAGACATGACATTATCTAATCAATCGAAGAATTGTGAGCGAAGTGAGAAAAATCTCAGTTGTTTGCTCCGAAATTAGGTTTTCTCAGAAAATTCTTACATTTCGGAACGGAACATGAAGTAAGAGATCTGAGAGTAGTGAGTCTGCTATTCATCCATAGACATAGATATAACTCTCGAACGGAATGAGGTAGGTAGTTGAAATTTTCAGAGTAGTTTAGGGAGATGAATATCTCGGTTGAGTTCGTTATTGGGCAAAATTGGCCAGATTTAATTTGATTTCTTCCATGGTGCAGTTCTCATTCTCATGATTGCTCATTTAATCTTGATAAATAAAGTATTATTTGAATTGAATTTCCTTTAGGATGCAGTTCTATCATATGAATACATTGATATAATTCCCAACTCTGAGAAACCAATACTTTCGGAGATATAATTTGTCTGTTTTTTCGAATATGCGATTTATCGTAGTTAGACTGAAATAAACCATTTCAACAGGTGAAACCTTCTATATTCACCAAATCACACAATTATTTAGTATCCCGATACGAGACGTAAGTAGGTTACGTGAAAGTTGAAGCAATACTCATTAATCCATTTAGCAAAATTCTTCACGAAACTAGGTAATGAAATTAGTCAGAATTCGAAGCGAAAGTGATGTATTTTGTTTCGTCTACGTGATAAATTTAGGAGCGGTATCATGTAACATCTTCCAAGGTGACTTATGAACGCTGCATTGGCTAAACATGGTTTCTCAACAACACTCTGTCGCTGGGCAGGGTTGCTTGTTGCGACTAGACCATAGGAGGAACACCAGAAAGGGGATGTCCGCAGGGAGGTATTCTATCACCTCTATTGTGAAATATTGTCCTGGATGGGCTTTTGGTCGAGCTGCCGAAGTCCGGGTTCATCATCGTCGCCTATGCGGATGACCTAGTGTTCCTGATTAGATGAAGGGAAAATCTACATCGTTGTTTTGATACCAAGCTAACCTAGGACGCCACAACTCTTAGTGACTGTTGCCAAGGGAAAGAAAACCCTCATGATTGCTCGTAAGGCAATTGGGGAAACATGGGGCTTGAGCAGTCACCATTTCTGAGTGAAGTTATGGTAGCAAGCCATTTCTGAGTGAAGTTATCGTAGCAAGTCGCGAGCAGTTTAGATGGTCCTGTCACCATCATCTTGCCTTGAACATTGCCTGAGGCATTGTTCCAAGTTGACAGGTGATGGCTCTGAATCCTTTCTTCAATATCTTGCGGTCTTTCCTGGAGGAGAGTCCAGAAGCTGATTCAGAGCCTATTAGAGGAGGTACCAATCCCGCCTTGCCAAGGACATCTGCCTGCTTATTGCCCCTTATTCTCTTGTAAGTTGGCACCCACCTCACTGTTATCTGATTGCGTGCTCCAAGCCCAATTAGTACAGTCCATAACAAGTTCGTAGATATTTTATAGGACCGTAAAGCTCTTATGGGGGCCTGGCTATCTGAGAAAATATAGATTAGCGGATTAGAGGTGCCCGTCAAAATATTCTCCATCGCACAAGGTATTTCTTCTTGAAATACTGCAACCCCAGGCTTAGCTTCAAGACCTTCCTAGGTCTTGCCCCATTTAATCCAGCGTCGACACCCGCAGCTAACATAGAGCTATCTGTAAACGAAAGTAGCCCCCCCTGAGCCTCGGAATTTCTTTGACATCTCCTCTACTCATTGGAGATTTGCCAAAACAGAGTACAGGAGTCATTCTATCCGCCGTATATGAACTACCCTGGTATAACTGACATGGTTCTCTTCATCAGGGGAAGGTTACCCAGTGAAATAAAACATCCTAGTTTATCTGAAGTAAGGCTCACCTTATACGAGCAGGTCCGACACCTCGGTGTGATATTGGACCGCAAATTACTGTGGAAAAGAGGCCCAAATGGAAGAAGGCCAATGTAATTTTTATGGTTTACTCATAGAATAATTGGCGATGGATGGTGCTTCATACTTTATATTATACACTGGATGTATACTGTGGGTGTGAGGCCTATTCTAACATATGCATCCTTGGTGTGGTGGACTTCTATGTAGAAGGCCTGTAACCATGCCACCATGATCAAATCTAAGAGAGCCGATTTAAGCATAACAGGCAATCTGAGGTCTTCTCCCACAGCATCGTTAGAGTGTACCTCCCATACACCTCATGGTCACTGAGGCTGCTAGGAAAAGAGCACTTACGATCTGGGAGCAGGGACAATGGCCTGATAGAGTGAGATATATTTCTTAAACTTCCTCTTGCTTTAGTTCCGTGTTTATATTCATGAATTTTGTTTGTCTTGTTGTTTGCACATATAAGAGTTGTTGTTCTTTATTTCGTTTCTATACTGTATAATTTGGTATTAAGGTGTGAGATGATAACACTCTTATCATTTTGTAATAATAATAATGAACTGGATGAAATTTTTCTGTAGTCTTTTGAATAATGACATGCACCATTCAAGATTCACGATTTCAATGATTTCATAGAATTTTCTTGATATTGTTAGACTTGTAACACAGTTCAGATATCGTTGAAATTTTGCAAGAGCCTTGAAAACCTTACTGTACAGCCAAATTCTATATTTAATCTCGATCATAAATATATTGTTGTAAGTATTGTGGATTTTTGTTCCTGGAAGCCAAGCTGGATGAGATCAGTACATGGATGGGTGGCCACTCTGACTGTAATTTTGAACAAGAGCGCCATAGCTCCTGACATCAGGGCTTTTTCAACTTGTTACATGAAGTTGTTATATATTCGTAACTATGGCAACTACGTTAACATGACGCTGATAAAAAATTTTGTTAGATTGAGCAAGCAATCTGATGACGGTAGTTCTATTTGAAATTCTAAAGCTGACAGCTACTTTCATTATAACTGGTTGTGCTATTTTCTTGAAACTATTTTAGAAAGATAGACCGTATCGAAAAACTCTATTTCTTCCATAAGCCGAGAATGGGCTAATTATTCGAATGTCCCTGTATAGTATTCCCCCACTCCAATGTGAAAGTATTAATTAATACGAGCATTATTTTATTTCAGGTAAGGCATAGTGATGAGGTCGGGTTGAATAGATTGGGGTGAAAGGTAAGGCTACGTTACACCCCAAAACCCACAAGAAAATGCTGAACATTATCATGAATGTGAGTATAAATTTAGCTCAAAAATACCACAATAACAAAACTTTTTAAGAAATACTCTCGAAGAAACTGCGTATGAATTATAATAATTCCGTTACGCTCGCTAATATAGTTTTCGTAAAATGTCTGTATTTTCTAGAAAAATCGAATAAATCGATGGTTTTTTTTCGTATATTATATATTATGAAAGTATACTTAACAGGATAAATATGGGTCGTCGTTTTTGTCACCATCAAAAAAAATCTACACCTCCAGTTGAAATGGAACTTTGAATATTACGCCCGCTGACAAGGTTTTCGTAAAATGGTTGACAGGTGTGCACTCTTTTTGATGAATCTTTATATCTTATATCCAAAAAGAAACTATCGATTACCTCGATATTCCTAGAAAATACAGCCCATTTACGAAAACCATCAGTCAGCGAGTGTAATATTCAATATTCCATTTTTAGTGACTGGTGTAGACTTTTTTGGTAGTGACAAAATCGACGACCTATATTTTCGTGTTGAGTAATCTTTCATACATAAGATTAAAAAATGAACGATAAATTTCCTCGAGTTTTCTAGAAAATACTGCCACTTCACGAAAACCATGTCAGCGAGCGTAATATTGAAAGTTCCATTTTCAGTGGCAGGTGTAGAGGCTTTTTTTGATGGTGACAAGAACGACGTACCATATCTTCGTGTTGAGTAATCTTTTATGCATAATATTAAAAAAGAAACGATCAATTTCCCTGATGTTTCTAGAAAATACAGCCATTTTACGAAAACATGTCAGCGAGCGTAATATTCAAAGTTCCATTTTCAGTGGCAGGTGTAGAGACTTTTTTTAGGGTGACAAAATCGACGTACCATATTTTCGTGTTGAGTAGACTTTTATATTTAAAATCCAAAAAGAAACGACCAATTTGGTTGATTTTTCTAGAAAATACAGCTATTTTTCGAAATCCATGACAGCGAACGTAATATTCAGTGACAGGTGTATAGACTTTTTTTGATGGTAACAAAATCGACTTACCATATTTTCGTGTTGAGTAATCTTTTATACATAAGATTCCAAAAGAAACGATCAATTTCCTCGATTTTTCTTGAAAATACAGCCTATTTCGAAAACCTTGTAAGCGAGTGTAATTTTCAATATTTCCTTTTCAGTGACAGGTGTAGACCTTTTTGGTAGTTATTAAATTATATGACCCATATTTTCGTGTTGAGTAATCTTTTATACAAAAGATTTAAAAAAAAACGAGCAATTTCCTCGATTTTTCTAGAAAATACAGTCATTTTACGAAAACCATGTCAGCGAGCGTAATATTCAAAGTTCCATTTTCAGTGACAGGTGTAGAGACTTTTTTTTTGTTGGTGACAAAATCGACGTACCATATTTTCGTGTTGGGTAATTACTTCGAGGACCATAGAGTGCTGAGTGCCTCTATTGGATTTGACCCTGGATTATCATCAGTGAGTCGAAGCCAATCGTCCATTTCCGACCATAAATTAAAAAAGTGGGAAAGCCCTGCGGACAGGAGCTTTGGCGCCCTTATTCCAACTGACATTCCTCTATTGGATTTGACCACGGATTATTCATCATTCAGTTGAACCCAATCGTCTGGGCCAAAAATTAAAAAAATACAGACATCTGGGCAAACTGATAGGTTCATAAATTGTTTTAAGTAATCATTAAAGGATACTGTGGGAGGTATACCCATTATTAAAAGGTATCTTGTGTTTCTTACGCAGAAGCAAATCATAAAATAATGAAACTTTTTATTTTATATATATTTTCAGTTTGGGATAGAAAACCCAGAAAGAAACCTTTTAATCATAAATTGTTAAATTGCTCCACTCTCAGCTGTTTTCTTCGTGGACCATAGAGTGTTGACATTCCTCTAGTAAGTCTAGTCTATTGGATTCGACCCCGGATTATTCATCAGTGAGTCGAACCCAATCGCCTCAGACCATATCCGACCCTAAATTAAAAAAGTGGGAAAGCCCTGCGGACAGGAGCTTTGGCGCCCTTATTCCAACTGACATTCCTCTATTGGATTTGACCACGGATTATTCATCATTCAGTTGAACCCAATCGTCTGGGCCAAAAATTAAAAAAATACAGACATCTGGGCAAACTGATAGGTTCATAAATTGTTTTAAGTAATCATTAAAGGATACTGTGGGAGGTATACCCATTATTAAAAGGCATCTTGTGTTTCTTACGCAGAAGCAAATCATAAAATAATGAAACTTTTTATTTTATATATATTTTCAGTTTGGGATAGAAAACGCAGAAAGAAACCTTTTAATCATAAATTGTAATTGCTCCACTCTCAGCTGTTTTCTTCGTGGACCATAGAGTGTTGACATTCCTCTAGTAAGTCTAGTCTATTGGATTCGACCCCGGATTATTCATCAATGAGTCGAACCCAATCGTCTCAGACCATTTTCGACCAAAAATTAAAAAAAGTGCAGACTCCCCGGCAAACAGATAGGTTCAGACGAACAAGCGCGTCAAAAATGGATCTCGTCGCGTGTCCTTGGGGCGGGGTAATTATAACCATAACCATTAACCCCGCTCGCGCCCGCTCCCGTCCTTCGGTGCGAACACAGCGTCGGATCGTAATTGCACCTCGCGAAAGCGCATCCGCGTTCGGCCGCCCCTCGGATCACCGATTGCAGCGCGCCCAGCGCCGTCCGCCCGGTGGCGTATTTTGCCACGCCGCCTTCATCCGTTCGGCGACTTTCCGACTTTCCCCGCAGTGAGTTTTTACCAGACATGTCGGGTGGGAAGGCCGACGCGATCTCTGCTTTCTGCATCTCTGCCAGCTCGTCAGCATTTCCGGTGAAGGTCGACCGTGGACTTCCTGTGCGTACGCTCACATTCTTCTCGTTCTGCTGTGATGAGTGAAGTGCCTTATTGGAATCCGAAAACGGCGCTCCGAAGTTGTTCCGATCATTTTTGCCGGATTTCGACGCGGACCCGATAGGTGTTTACGTTTTTTTTTTTGCCCGTGATGTGTTCGTTGGTCTCGTGCTGATCCGCCGTCTGTGCTGTTCAAGGTAAATGTTGCCCCGTTCGGAGGATTATCGGAAATTTCCGATTTTTATTCGTTGTGATTGATTTATTTCGAATTCTTTATGTAATGACTAATTCCTGAGGAATTTCTATGATCGTTGGAGAGATACGGGGTCTTTGTCAGATCTTGCGTCGCTTCGACTACGTGATTTTCCCTTCAGAAGTTCGGGAATATTTTGAAGATGGGAAGAGCCGGAGGTTTACGTGGCATCTGAGGCCAGATTCGAACTAGAACCGATAGGAATAGGGACTTCTTTATCATCGGGGCCAGTGTTACTCATCTTCTGATGGTGGGTTCACGAAGCTTCGATTAGGTTATTTGTGGATTTAATTCGATGGTTGTATGAACAAGAGTGACAAAAATTATGTTTGGCCTATTCTACCCAATAACGAACTTAACCGAGATATTCATGCCCCAAATCTACTATGAAAATTATATTGTATCAATTGAAACTTAGCCATTGTTCCAATTTGGTTTCTACTGGAGATTTTCTGACCTCAATATTATTAAGTTACCATTACCATTCCATCACCATTTGGATTAACCATGGGCATTAAGATATTACTCAAAAAGTACCTATATCATATTATAATCCTCATAAATCTACGATAGCTAAAATGAATTTAACAGGTCATGTCACTATTGTCTCCTATAGGAAAATAAGTTGACATGTATGAACACAGATCATAAAATAATTCATAGATAGAATAATTATAGCATTCTGTGAAACCATAGAAATACGATTTATTATTGAAATTTGAAAAAGTTTTAGCTTGTTAGAGTTAAAAATGTGAAACTGCATCGTGAAAGAAAAAACTTACCCGAGATATTTATCTCCCAAACCGACTGTGAAAATTTCAACTGTCTAGCTCATTTCGTTCGAGAGTTATCGTGCCTACGGCCGGCCGGAGAGAATCGATTTCGAGCTCGGATTCTTGATCAGTGAGTCGAACCATATCGTTTATAACCATTTTCATAAAAAAATTCGAAAATTACAGACATTTGGGCGAATTGATAAGCACTCTGTTCCGAGGAACAAGAGCGACAAAAATTAGTTCAAGCACTGATGTGAAGTCGGGAGCTTTTGCGCCTATGTTCTATTATCCATTCTCCTGTATTGGACACTCTCAATAGAATATACGCGCAAAAGCTCCTGACTTGACGTCAGTGCTTGAACCATTTTTTTTCCGTAATTTCCTAAAAATTTTCTAGGGGTACGGTTCTCACAAAATTTCACACACGTCTTTATGTAGATATTCTACAACTCGTTACCAAGCTTCAATTCGATCGAGTCTATAATTTTAGAGTTATCGAGGAAATAATATTCCAGGTGGATATAACTTCGAAACGGATTATGCCCAAAAATGAACTCAACTCTCCCATTGGGATGTGCAACCTACCCTGAAAATTACAAGTCCCTATCTCCTTTCGTTCGAAAGTTATCGAGGCAACGGTCACCCAGCCAGCTACTGAACTCACACAAGGCTGCTCGGATCTCCAACAATATAGATCCGATCTTGTTCAAACTTGGAACTTGGCAGTATAGTTCTGAAGGCTCTCTCAAAATTTCAGCGATGTCGGACGAATAGTTTCTGGTATATAGAAATTTTTTTCAAAGATTTTTTTTTAATTTTGTAGTATATGATCCTCACGAAATTTCGCAAGAATTTTCGCGTTATCATTCTACAACTGATAACCATGTTTGAATTGGATCGGTTTAGCATTTATCGAGTCATTGAAGTAGTAACAACCAAATTTCAGAGGGGTATAACTCCAAAACCGTTTGGCCGATTATGCCTATAGACAAACTCAAATGTCCCATTCAGATGCACAACGTTCGGCACAACCTAACCCGAAAATTTCAAGTCGCTATCTCTTTCCGTTCTCATGTTATCGTGACATGAATAATATTTTTTAATAATTTTTTGAAAATTTTCTAGTGATACGATTCTCAAAAAATTTCACAAACTTCCTAAGTTTGTATTCTACAACTACTCACCAAGTTCCAACTCGATCGGACTTGTATTGATTGAAAACAAAATTATTACTCGGAAACCGTTGGGCCGATTATGCTCATTAACGAACTTGTCCGTCGTATTGGGATGCGCCACCTACCCTGATAATTTCAAGTCGCTATCTCTTTCCGGCCGTCCGGACAGAATCAAATTTGACCTCGAATTCCTCATCAGGGAGTCGAACCCAATCGTTTTCTACAAAAAATTCGAAAATTACAGACATTTTGGCAAAATTATAACGCGATGTTCCCCAGAACATACGCACAAAAATGAACATGGAATGGACATACAATCACACTAATTTGGTAATTAAGAGCTGTCAGAACTTTGTGGAAGCCCCGAAGTATTGATAGCAAACATTCTATAGAAGCATTGACGAGGCTCCACGAACATAGAACTATCTAAAACTCGAGAACACTAAAAGTAACTTTCTTTGAATACAGATATGTACCTATCTACAGTGCGGACCTCTTGAAATAAATTCAGTAAATCAAATACAGTTTTTTTGTAGTACTCGGACAGGTCTATTAGTTGTTTCATGAATTGCGCTCTTTAGATGTAAGGAAATGTTATACAGCGTGTCCCAAATTTGCGATATGGCATCATCGATAATTTAAGTGGCAATCCTGATTCTTTTATAACTATTCTTGAAGGGTACATCAAGTTACACCTGCGTACCTAATAACAAATTCTCATTTCTTGTCGTTAAAAAGATATTTAACAAACATCAACTAATTGGAAAATGAAGGAATCTCATTCAACTCATAGAAATAATTCAGGTAGTTTAACAATGGAATGTCGAGAGGTATTTGTTTATCATTTCTTGTCAAACAAGTAAGGAGAGTAGCATCTTATCGAGCGAAGATTAGCAACGATATTTATTAGTTTGTCGTTAGGTGACTAACAACGGATGTTGAAAAATCGGACAAAATGCCGTACTTATCTGAAACCCACAAGATTGAAATGTTAATATATATATATTCTTTTGAACTTGAGCATTACAATTGGTTTTTCATCTAACAATAAAGCATGTGTATGAAAAGAGTGTTAGCAGAGGTTAGTGTAACGGGGTACCATATAATTTGATATATGATACTAGAGCTTAGGGAAAAACCCTCAGCAAAAAAACCCTATCTCCCCGTTAGTGTTGTGATTTATGAAAATTGAAATTGTTTACAAAATATGCTGAAATATTAAATATTGAAGGGCATCTTTTTCTTCATTATCGCTTCTTCCTTCAACAAGCAGAGAAGATTCTCCAAGGTACCCGAAACCCAATCTGGAAAAGTAAAAGACAAAGGGAGAAAACGAACAAATTAAAAATGGAATATGATATATTTCATTAAATAGATTTAAAACTCACTACCCATTCTAAAAAAGATTCAGAAACATTATGAATAGCCCTAAAACCATCTTTGAATCTATATATGCGACAATTATTAACTAAATGATCTATGGTTTCCTCTGCTTCCCCGCATTCACAACTAGGACTCTCAACTGAGTTCCACCTGAAAAGCATGCTGTTGCAACGACCATGACCGGTTCTTAGACGATTCAGAATAGACCATATTCTCCTTGGAAGATCAAACCCCGAAACTCGAAATTTTCCAGTCTTCAGTGACGATAATCCTTAAAACACAGAAATTTCATCCTCATAAAATGTCAATCCTCCAGGAACTCATCGAAGATGAGCCAGATAGAATACTCCGGTTTTGCAAACAAATTATGGATCAACTAGACAGAAATGTTGTAAACATAGAGAACATAGAGTTTTCTGATTAATCAACGTTCATGTTAAATGGTGAGGTAAACCGTCAAAGTTGTCGTTATTGGGCAGACAACAACCAACACTGGATGGGAGAAGGCTACACTCAATATCAAGAATATGTGAATTTTTGAGCAGGGATTGGTCGTGACCATAGACATAAAATAAAATGGACTGGCTGTGAGAAAGATACCATCGAAATCAGCATTGAAAAAAGATAGAATAGTTAAAGGCAAACCACGGTATATGAATATATTCTTATAATTTGGCGATTGGCAAAACCACAGAATACAACACATTGGTTTCCTTTATCCTTTGACCTTTCTTGTATACTGTATTGTTTGGTTTCGTGTATTGTGTAGTGGTGATTAGTATTGCCATATAAAAATATTATGAGCCCTCGACAGAGTTTTCCCTATCACTTCCTTACATAGTATAAAACAAAGTCGCTTCCCGTTGTCTTTTCCTATGTAAGCTTAGATCTTTAAAAGTACGTGAAGGATTTTGATGCGGTTTCTTTTAATAGATAGGGTGATTCAATAGGAAGGTTTATATGTATAATACATGCATAATATATTAGAGAAACACTGATAATTTTAGAGGTTTCTAATATGATGTCGTAAATAAACACATTTTTTTGCGCTTACATTGCAAACGCTGGCTGAACCCTACGAGATAGATCAAAATAATGTAGTACAGTATGATACACCTTAAAAAGGTCTACAAAAAAGTCCGCGATGGTATATGTCTATCTCTTAAGGATAACCCAAAATAACCATTTTTTATCCTTTATATTCTACGAGAAATATTGGCTTGATTACGAATCTATTTTAAGCAGTACAGCATTGATCCTTATCCAATTAAGTACCTTAAATGCATTGTGCATTTAATATTGGTCAGCATGGCCCTTTACAGCATGTAATTTAAATGAATATTTTCGAAGATATCGCAGATTTAAAATGCAGGGACATAGCGGTTGCGCTATGCCGGCTGTGCCGGGGGCCGGCACAGCCAGGATAGGGATAGAAATCGAATACAGAGAGCTAGAGAATCATCTGTAGAGCGTGAGGCTCGCCTCAGCCAGAATAGATGTATTGATTCCCCAAATTCCTCTGATACCATCGGATTTACTGATCCAATTTTAACGCCTATAATTTCCGGTATTGATATTTCTTGACCATTAATAAATCGCAGGGTCCAACTTTCAACGCTACAGGCTTATATTTGAGCGTTGACTATTTTTTACATGGCCAATTATATGTCGCTCTTTCAAGGGTAACTTCTAAAGAAAACATGTTTGTATTGTCTAACGACAAAAATGCTGTGAACATCGTGTATAAATTATAAATTCTGTAGTATATTTAGTATCAGCATTACAACCGTGTGAAGCCGGGGCGGGCAGCTAGTTTATCATAAAATTATGAAATCGTGCGGGGAAACGAATGTTCAACTTCCCCCCTGGAATATTCAACTATGTTTCGTCAGAAGAACGGCAAACTTCATTTCACTGCCCGATCTATTGTGTTCATTATTGGAATTCACAAACCACAAACTTGAAACTTCTGAGAAATGTTATCTGAGATGATTCATTCCTTTCGATTGAGAACAAAGTGACGCCTGATGATAATTATGTAAAGACTGAATTATTCTTCATTTTATCCTGCAATTTTGTTGAATATAATTTGAAGAAACGAAAATACATATGTGAAATTGGATATCGGTGAAATTGGCTGAAGTTTTATTATGTTGTAGTGGAATATGGGTCGTTAGAAAATTGTGTGTGTTTTGTATATTTAGTTTCTGGGGTTTAAGCCGCCGAAGTTTGTAAAAACGTTGTAATGAGGTAGAATGGACATAAAAAATTCTTAAAAAGTACTGTTAACTTAATAATAAGTTAGCCAAGCCACTTGCAAGAATTTTAATGAAATCTATTGCGAGAATTTGTCATGAGTAGGTAGTGGATTACGAACAAATTATTTTAATAGTTCAAAATTATATTAACTAGCAACATTATGAAAATACTGTGTATAGGAACATGTCTTACTACTTAAGGAAGTAAAATGTAATATTAACCTCAGTGGTCAACGAACAGTAATTTGTTTTGATGATTCCATTATGTTCTTTCGTATTGCCTTCATGAACTACATCGTTAAAATGATCTAATTCTAAATCTTCTGAAACATCATCCCGAATTTATACGTAAATTATTCAATATGCAACCAGTCAATATTATTTTCGGTTTCAAAACAGTCTTGTATATATGTATTCACAAATTCAAGAATCGGATACTTGTTTTTCAAACTAGGAATTGACATGACTCTACTAGCTAGGTAAGATGACATTTATGAACACTGAACACAGACAGTGAATACATAGAACTACGATGTATTATTGAAATTTTTTCATATCTCCGAAAGTAATTGGATTCTTATGATAAAATTGCATCTTAAAAAAAATTTTTTTTTCGTTACTCTGAAATCACCGATTTTGCCCAAATACGAACTTAACCGCGATATTTATCCCTCGAATCTACTCTAAAAATGTCAATTGTCTAGCTCATTCCGTTCGAGAGTTATCATGTTAACGGACGGACGGCCGGCCGGACAGAATCGATTTTGACCATGAATTATTGATCAGTGAGTCGAACCAAATAGTTTAAGACCATTTTCAGCCAAAAATTCGAAAATTACATACATTAAGGGCAAATTGATAAGCACTCTGTTCCGAGGAACTAGAGCGCCAAAAACTGAAATGTAATTTAAAATGTAGCAAAAAAATTATGAATTTTAATGAAGTAGATGTTCAAAGTGTTCACCGCGAACGCCTTGGCAACATCCTAACCTCAAATAAAAATTTCTTCCAACATTATTCAACATCTCAGGAGTGATCATTTTCTTTCTATCAAATCTTGAAGGCAAATAAGTTTAGTATCATTGTAATAAGATTTGGTGATATTCGAGGGAATATTATACATAATGAATTTCGGTATTCACATGATTTTTTTTTTCTAAATTGATTTTTGCAATAAACATGAAAGTGGTAACATTTCTGAATAGAGAATGACGAAACCTTTCACACGATGTATCACAAACCCTTACTTCCTATATGAAACATTGGGGGTTGTACCCGTCGAAGGGGGTTGATGGTAGGGTTCGCATTTTTACGAAGAAGAATGACAATTTTCAATTTGAATTCGACGTGTTTCGGGATTTTCCATAAATACGGCAGTAACCAAGATAATGAATTTATTCTATTTGGCTTTTCCACACTGTATATAAATTAATAAATATTCTAACTTTACATACATACTTCACTTACTTAATACACCCCGGGAACTTAGTTGATTATAATTTTTTTCAACCAGAAATGAACCAAACGACCAAATCGTATTTGTCGTGAAAAAAAAATTGTCGCGAACTTAATTTTTCATATGGGGTGGCTCTACTCAATTTATATTAAGTTAGCAGAGCCACCTGGGGTTCTCTAATTTGTTAGGTTAGGTTAGGTTAGGTTGCGGTTGCGCTATGCCGGCTGTGCCGGGGGCCGGCACAGCCAGGATAGGGATAGAAATCGAATACAGAGAGCTAGAGAATCATCTGTAGAGCGTGAGGCTCGCCTCAGCCAGAATAGATGTATTGATTCCCCAAATTCCTCTGATACCATCGGATTTACTGATCCAATTTTAACGCCTATAATTTCCGGTATTGATATTTCTTGACCATTAATAAATCGCAGGGTCCAACTTTCAACGCTACAGGCTTATATTTGAGCGTTGACTATTTTTTACATGGCCAATTATATGTCGCTCTTTCAAGGGTAACTTCTAAAGAAAACATGTTTGTATTGTCTAACGACAAAAATGCTGTGAACATCGTGTATAAATTATAAATTCTGTAGTATATTTAGTATCAGCATTACAACCGTGTGAAGCCGGGGCGGGCAGCTAGTTTATCATAAAATTATGAAATCGTGCGGGGAAACGAATGTTCAACTTCCCCCCTGGAATATTCAACTATGTTTCGTCAGAAGAACGGCAAACTTCATTTCACTGCCCGATCTATTGTGTTCATTATTGGAATTCACAAACCACAAACTTGAAACTTCTGAGAAATGTTATCTGAGATGATTCATTCCTTTCGATTGAGAACAAAGTGACGCCTGATGATAATTATGTAAAGACTGAATTATTCTTCATTTTATCCTGCAATTTTGTTGAATATAATTTGAAGAAACGAATATGGGGTGGCTCTACTCAATTTATATTAAGTTAGCAGAGCCACCTGGGGTTCTCTAATTTGTTAGGGCCTACAGGACCTTCCGGATATCCCCATGATACCGTTTTGAGATATAAAAGGCAAGTTTAAAATTGATTTCCTGTCATATTTAAACTAAATAATAGTTTGAACTCTTTTAGCACGCCACGCCCCCTATCAAGTTGTCGTACGCCCACCAGGTTGAGAACCTCTGTTCTAGACGGCGCTTAGTGAATAGACGTTTTCAATCTATAGATCCCGAGGAGGAATCCGAGGTTTCGGCTACCCACATGTCTGTAATATTATTTTATATTTAATGAACTTCAAACCTGATAGAATACATTATGTCAGAATCAAAAATTCTGTGATTCTCTAATTACTCGAGTCCGTCATTAAAATGGTACGAAATGTATTCATATCTTATAAAAGTTGAGAAAATTGAATATTACGATGGTAAATTCTTTTAAGAGTGTCCAGTAGTGTTGAATAGACAATAGGACATGCACGCAAAAGCTCCTGAACCAACATTTTAATATTCTTTCATTTCGACCGAAGGAAAACCTTCAAATAACGTTACCCCCATAGACTGTTTGTAGTGACACAAAAGACATCAAAATAATGTTCATAGAACTCGCAGAATTGCACAGATTTTCCATGAATATTCTAGCCAATGACTCTTATATTTCTATAGTTAGCTGAAGTCAAATTCGACCAGTCTAGATGGAAAATATCATTGAACGTTTAAAATTTGAAATTCCTTGACGATAATCACACTTATATCTACTATCGAGATCTATAATCGAAAATAATAAGGTTAATTCGGCATGAAGAAAAGAAATGGTGCATTTGAAGGTACAATTGTTAAATCAATACGGTTTCCAATTGATCAAAAGCAAGCTTGAATGTTCCAACTGAAGTTGCATTCGAATGCTGCCCTGTGATGGATAATTGAATTATGTTAATACCCACATGATGTATTAATGTATTAATTTATCAAAGAATATATTAATAGACTCTATCAATACAATTAGACCACTCATAATGTCTACTTATAGCCCTCATCACTCCAGAGGCCAGCATCGGATAAAGACGAAATCCAACATCGTTTCTTCTTTGACGATAGACGAATACATATTTTCCATGAAGAACTTCGACTTATGGTTTAGTGCCAAATTTGTAATTCCTCTAATTGATTATTGTAATGTTTTGTCTAATAGCTTCGTTCGTTGTGGTCCGCGGTCTTCCAGTTTTTGGCAAATTTTTTACCATCCCAGTTGTATTGAAAAGTTGTAATGTTTTAGTAACCATTGAACGTGATATGGGATTTCTTTCAGGATGCAAATCACAAATTAAATAAATCAATACGCTTGCATTGTATTGTCAGGACTCAGGAGGTGAACGTCGATCATTTTGAACATTATTATTATCTCTTACAAGAGAGAGAGAGAATTAACTTTATTAGCATACGACCGAAGTCTTTCTCTTACAAGATATTTGCATTAAACTTAGTAAGTGCGAATTCAAAATGTCGAGTATTTTAAAATCTGCAAACATATACAGTGTCCTCCATTTAAATTAACAAAGGGGGAAAGTCTTGTGGCAGGAGCTTTGGCGCTCTTGTCCAATCTTTGACAAATCATATCTCCGAAAGTATTGGTTTCTCAGAGTTGGGAATGATATCAATGGATTATTATGATAGAACTACATCATGAAAGAAATTAAAATCCCTTTGCATCTCATCTTTATATGACGGTCCAATTTTGGCTACAAGTGTTTCAAAATTATCAGGAGTCATTCTGAAAAATTGTGTAAATTAAATAGCCAGTTTTAATTATGAAACAAATCTAATGTAATCAGTCCAGAGCGAACTCAAACCAGAACACTTATGTAGGTAATCTTAAATAGTGTTACTAAGGAATAACTACCTGTACATTAGTTGGAAATCCCGTACTTTATTCCAACCCTGCATGTCAACTGATTACTCCCCAAAACATCCTGTAGAATTTGTAGATGTTTGTTGTTTACATTTTTTGTATGGCTCGATTACGATGGTTTGTTTTATTTGGATATAATAAATAAGGCTAGGCAGTTAATGTCAAATTTAATGATCAATTAATTATAATTAATCAATTCTAATTACCTAAATGAACTGTACAAATTCCGTTTTTTTATGTAAAATATTATTTTCGTATCAACGGTAACATTGTGAAGAACATTAGAGTCTGATACTTTCAAATAACAAGCCCATTAGTGATTCTGCGTTTAATTTGTTCCGTTGCTTGGTTTTCTTCGAGTTCCCAGGAGAGATTCCCCTTTTTATTTGCTTCCTCAACTAAACTACAGTGTGTGAAAAAAAAAACCTGGCTCGAAAACATATGGGAAATTGGTTCTCGCTCGAATTGGCTGAAATTTTATTATGATTGTAGTGGGATGGGTCCTATCTGTAAACTGTCAAGTAGCCTTACCGAAAGGAAAGTATTCTTTAAATGTTTATTCACCTCTCAGTTGCACAAAGTGATCTGCAAATATGAGAAACATCTGTGAAACATGAATAGGTTTTATTACTTTAAAGAGGGGTAGTAAATTCAACGAGCACGTAGTTAACGAATACTTTACGGAGAGGTTGAATAAATCGGCCCTAAGTTAAGCATATGATAACAACTGATCAGTGGCCTCGAAGATGATGAATTTTTCGACAAATCAGTATAAGCGCATTGCATCTGCATCTGGATGGAAACAATCAACGCCAGCAATATGGTGTCAGCATCGTACCACTTTCTCTTTGTGAAACACGTGAATGAAGTCGATTGAAAACCAAGTTCTACCCGGAATTGTTCCATATTACTCGAAGTTTCTATCACTTGATTGCAAGCGGTGTTAATTAGATTTTACGGTATCCATTTGAGTTGCCGAGAAGAAGAAATTCGAGCTTTTGGATCGCGTTCCAAAATCGCTCAATTGACCACATTTGGATGTATTTGTTGAAGGAATAATTAGAACTTTGAAATTGTATTACTATTTTTGGCGCTCTTGTTCCTCGGATCAGAGTGCTTTTCAATTTGTCCAAATGTCCGTAATTTTCGAATTTTTTGATGGTAATGGTCTTGAACGATTTGGTTCGACTCAACGATCACGAATCCGTGGTTCTTTCGTTATTAGGTAAAAACGGCCGGATGGTTTCGGAGTAATGAAAAAAAAATTTTTTTTTACATTACAAATTTCGAATTCAATTTTTTTTCAAGATGCAGTTTCATCATAAGAATCCATCGATATGATTTTTAACTCTAACAAGCTAATACTTTCGGAGATATGATGTTCCAAAATTTCAATAAAAAATGATAAAGGTCTCCTTTAATGTGCCAGGCAACTTAGGCCATCTACACAGTTCTCTAATATTTGTTCACGAAGATTTGTTTCAAGACATACACACCCAAACACCACATCCATGTCCTAAGCGGGATTCGAACCCGCGACCATCGGCACCAAAGTGAGATCTTCTCCCACCAAGCCACCTAGGCCGACAAAATTTCAATAATACATCGTAAGTTCTATGTATTCACAGAATGTGAACACAGAATCTGTCTGTGATCACTATTCATAAATGTCATATTTTCTAGCAATAAGAGATTGTCAAATCATAGTTGTTATTTTCTCGTGGAAAGCAAAAATTCGATTCTTGAATTTGTGTAAGTAGTGAGACATGTTCCTATATACAGTATTTTCATAATGTTGCTAGCAAAAAAAAAAAAAAATACTGAAATATGGATCTACATTTGTGTATCAATCATTTTTTCTTGAGTTAAGGTTCATGATACAGAAAAGAATGTGTTAGTGGTATGAACTATTAAATTTTAAATATTGAAAAGAGGATAGTATTTTATTAATATATTTTGAACTATTAAAATAATTTGTTCGTAGTCCACTACCTACTCAAATATCAGGAATAAATGGACAATCTGCTATGATTGTCTCCAGCCTTGCTCTAGACATTTCGATGATACTTTCCTTAGGTATTTCGAGTTGTGAAAACTATGCACCGAGTGTAAGTTGCAACAACTCATTCCACGAGGTTGAATCATTGCAGATTGCTCATTTAATCTTGATAAATAAATTTAATGACAATTTTCGAAGCATTAAGGCATTGTAGATTGCTCTTTTTTTTATAAGATAATTTTCGGAGCATTTTTTTTAAACGACACTTTTTTTAAATTTAATTTCTTTCATGATGCATTTCTATCATAGGAATCCATTGATATAATTCCCAACTCTGAGAAACCAATACTTTCGGAGATATAATTCGTCTGTTTGAACTAGAGCGCCAGAAAGCTCCTGTCCACAGGGCTTGTTTTACTCGGAAACGGTACCTGGTATGTCAAAAAGTCAAGAGAATGAATTTGCTTCAAAATAAATGAGAATTTCAAGAGTAGTTTTTATTGTTGGAAAAACCAGTGGCGTATCATTTCTTCGTCTAAATGTATTAAATCTCGATGCTCCTTGATCCTTAAAACCTATGTCCCAAATTTCATAGATATATTTCAAGAAGTGTAAAAGTTATTAATAAAAAAATTTTTTTTTTCTATAATTTTTACATCCTGTATCTCGGAGAGAAAGCATTTTTCGACATATATTTATACCACAAACTAGGGCTTATTTCTGACCTAGAATACGTGGTTAAAATTTCTTGGTTAAGATCTGGACCACCCTGTATATGCACATTGCACATTCTTCTCGGGAAGTGGAAGATGCAGTAAACATCAGAGTTTACCGTATCCCGTACCGGATTTAGCGACTTCTCTCTCTCTCTTTTCGGCCGACAGCAGACTTTGAACAGGCGCGCATAGAAACTGTTATTGAGACCGTTCGCGGAATGATAAATATCGCGATGTGCTCGCAGCTCCCAAAACGCAGATTTGAAGCGAGCCGGTCGCCCGACGGGTGCATCGAACTTTCAAGGATACGATACGTCTGCGACGATAAAAATTCAAATCGGATTCTATGCTGTTCATTCACGTTGCCGATTCGGCAGCAGCCACCGGCAGGTGGAAGACCCGGGAAGGTTGCCAAGGTCAGGCCGGCCGAAGGATCTTCTACGAAAACAAACATGTCTTCCTTGTCGGGTGCAGTTGCAGTTAGGTTAGGGCCCCGGTCTGGGGAGCGGGTTCAACGTCGTTTAAAGACGTTTGGCAGATACGCAGATCTTTGGGGAGGAGTGTTGAAATAAAAGGAACGATGTGGGAGGACGGAGTCGGGTCTTTGTTTTGTCGGAGGGGGGGTTGTCTGATAGGACCCAACAGCTGTGTGGAATAACTAGGTGTCGACACTCCCTATACTAATACCCTTTAAAATTTCAGTCCGAAAAACGGAACTAGAAGTGTCAAATCTTGTTTTACTTCACTCTGTAAACGATGATGGCGCTAGCGTCGATTTGGCATATTCTGACAAGCTACAAAGTTTTGTGTCATTTCCCTGTTGAGGTGCATTTTCATATTGATGACATTCTGTGGTGGAACGCCATCTGAAATAGAGCGTCAAAGCGGAATATTGTTAACTTTATCCAGGACTGCTCCTGGCTATAAAATTATACGAATTGCTATACAATCCAATATTTTTTGGGCGTATGTTCTAGGGGAACATCGTCCTATCATTTCGTCCAAATGTCTGTAATTTTCGAATTTCGAGCTGAAAATTGGCTAATAGACTAATTCGGACTCCCTGATCACGAATCCGGTGTCAGATTTTAGGGTGCCGTCCGGCCGGCCGGCCGGCCGGCCGGCCTTCCGGCCGTAGGCACGATAACAGGAGCACCGAAGGTCCTATCGACTTCAAACTTTCAGGGTAGGTTTCTGATCAAAATGCGACGGTTAAGTTCGTTAACGGGCAAAATCGGCCGGACGGTTTAGGAGTTATAGACATTTAAAATTTTGAGGTTATGACCTGATATTTCAGGAACTAAAGAAGATGTTGAATCGAAACTTGGTAGTCAGTTCGAGCATATAAACGCGCAACTTTTGGCAAAATTCTGTTATGATCAAAATGTTGGTAATTTTTAAAAAAATATTTCTTTTAATTTTTTCGAAAAAAAAATTTTTTTTTCGTGAACTATTCATCAGATTGCAACAAAAACTTGTATTAACGTCAATTGTAATATTTTGCAACATTGTGCAAAATTTTGGCTCTATACGATTTCAATTTCTGGAGATATAAGACAAAATGTGTCAAATTTCCTGGGTCTCTCTCAGTATTTTCATCGATTATTCTATGAACTCTTTGAATTCCACCGAAAACAAATTCAAAGACATAAACATAAAGAATCAAGTCATAGTTTAGACGTCGAAAGAAGGACGATGTTGATCGACTTGAAAAGGTACCTATTTCAAGAAATGCAATAATGAAATGCTTAATTTTTTTTATGGTCACAGAAAATCGTCACAAAAATCTATTTACCTCATTTGACGGCTGTTTGTCAAATCAATTAATTCCAATGATTGATGTCAGATTTCCTACATACCAAGTTCAAACACATTTTATTATATGGAAAACACTTATTATGATCACGTTCTACAGGAATTGATACTAAATAGAAGCTAGATGAAGATTATTGTAATGGAAAATTTGTGTTCCAGAATAATATTAAGGTATTCAACATGATACTGCTTTTTTTCTTTACTGGTCAGTACGGGCCACAAGGAACATGCGCCCAAAAGCTCCTGTCCACAGGGCTTGAACCCATTTTTTGTACATGCAAACCACATTGACGAAAAGCTTACATTTTGCCTTTACTTGAATTTGCAATACGTCATTAAATCGAACGACGCCACGGTTGAATATTTTGTCATGGATCACTATCACAGAGCACAGAACACTTCATTTTCATAGCAGTGAAATGTTGCTGAGTTCCACCTAACCATATAAGGTTATTCTATGCATCTGTGTTTGTCGTCTATGCACATGCACTAACTGCTGCGTTCCTCCTTCACATTCAGGCGAGAAGCTGTCACTTGTCAATTATTCTGTTGCTATACAATTCTAGCAAAAAGCACACATTTTCATCTGTTATCCTATTTGGATATTGTGCATTCAATTATACTTTGTTTGACATGTCTCTTATCTGAAAATGAGATGACAATGATGAAATGCGTGAACACTGATGAAATTCATATACAGGGTGAGTCTTTGATCACTGCATTAATTTTAACCAAAGATTCCTCTCATCAAATGAAACACTTTTTTCATTTACCATTTTTCCAGATTCGGCTCAGGTAAAAAGTTACAAGCGTTTAAAGATTTCACAATGTGCTAATACACTCCCGCATATAAATTATCTATGACATTGTTGGCGGACGAGAATAAGGCATGGTAACGTGGTTTACAGCTTGATTCGGCATTCCAACGCTCAGGGACGGATCCATAAAAGTAGTGAAATTTCTGGAGTTTTCCATTTTAAAACATTCAATGAAGAATATCACGAAAACGGTGCATTTAAGGAGAAATGATGGAGAATAATATAATGTTCTAAAACGATGGAATATTCTTGAAATGACTCAATTTCATATGCTTTCTCTATGCTAATTTCGTTTAGTTTTATGAATCCACGAGTCCATAACTAGAAAACCAGTAGAAGTAGGAAATAACTAATATTTGGAAAATATGTATCATAGTTATAGGAAACTTTACGCCAACATTCATTTTATTCGAAAAAAGGATGTCAAAGCTACAAAATAAAAAGTGATTTTTTTTTCAGAATTTCAACAGCCTGTATCTTTTTACCTGAGCTGAATTTGGAAAAATGTTGAATGAAAAAAGTGTTTCATTTGATGAGAGGAATCTTTGGTTAAAATTAATGCAGTGGTCAAAGACTCACCCTTTATATGGCGCATCCACCATGTTTATTTTCTCCTCAACAGAATGAGGATGACTTTTCAGTTAGACTTCTGTTTTCCGGTGCTCAAACTCAAACAACACTCAAACAAAGGATTTTGCAGTCCTTATGGTCTCGAAGGAATTTCCTAGAGAGAATACAGTGGAGGTATCTCTGTCTCTTTATCCACCATATTCTCGTAGTAAATCACAAGGTCAAATATGGGAGGATACCTAAAAAGGCGTGAACCTTCTGGCTTTCAGTTAATATCCAAGTATCCTACTTACCAGCCTTATCTGAACACGATCAACAAAATTTCGTCAATTTATTTTTAATAGAAGCTCTCCTCTTAGATCATTGAAAATATTGAGTAGTCTGTTGAGAATGAGAGAAGAATTTTACACACCCAAAGTTCACTGACTCGTTAATTTGTTTACCGTAAAAAACAAGAATGTTTAATTTATTTAGGTAGGTATATTATGAATGTATTATGCGGCTAGCTATCTAGAATGCGAACATTTACATAAATTAAAGCGGTCCAAAGTGTTTGTAAATAAACTGTTATATGTACATGTTGTGTAGAGATGCAGATCATTAGGTTTTATTTTTTGGTCCCAAATAGAGGTAGGTCTCGATTTAATTTTGTTCGCAAGATTTTGCAACTCAAAAAAAGTTGCAAATTTAAAGTAGCCCACAGATTTCGTTGTTTCTCGTCGGTTTTCATCGACAAGTCTTGCCAACACCGAAGTAATTACGCCATCGCTCCTAAAGAAAGGAGTGGGGAGTGAAAATTGATCAAAAATGAATTGTAATAAAAAAAGGGGGAAAGCCCTGTGGCAGGAGCTTTGGCGCTCTTGTCCAATCTTTGACAAATCATATCTCCGAAAGTATTGGTTTCTCAGGGTTGGGAATGATATCAATGGATTCTTATGATAGAACTACATCATGAAATATATTAAGATCCTTTTGAATCTTTATATGACGGTCCAATTTTGGCTACAAGTGTTTCAAAATTATCAGGAGGCATTCTGAAAAATCGAGTAAATGAAATAGCCCGTTTTATTTATGAAACAAAGCTGATGTAATCAATCCTTAGAGAACTTATGTAAGAAATCTTAAATAGTATTACTAAGGAATAACTACCTGTATATTAGTTGGAAATCCCGTTCTAAATCTTCCCTAATTAGAGAATGATTCGTAAATTATGCTCGACTTCCTTGCATCATTCATTTTCGACTAACTAACCAAAAAACTACGCCTATGAACTAAGCGAATTCAAATTTCCAATTTTTTACATAAAGCAAACTCCAGAAATACACTTTCAGTTTCGTTTGACATTAATGACGTTTATCTTTCAAACTGGACCAAACACCAGTTACTCCGAAACCATCCAGCCGATTTTGCCCAATAACGAACTCAAGCCGAGATATTTATGTTCCAAACCTACTCTGAAAATTTCAATTGTCTAGCTCATTCCGTTCGAGAGTTATCTAGTTAAAGGCCGGACGGCCAGACAGAATCGATTTCGAACACGTATTCTTGATCAGTGAGTCGAACCAAATCGTTTAAGACCATTTTCAGCTAAAAATTCGAAATTACAGACATTTGGGCAAATTGATAAGCACTCTATTCCGAGGAACAAGAGCGCCAAAAACTAAAACTGACCTGTTCGAGCTTGCTGGAAAACATGCAATAACGCAGTTATGAATTTTGTCCCTTACTTTATCCACACACTGTATTCATGACCTACGTACTGTTAAATGTTGAGATAACAAAAAAAAATACTGCTATGAATTTTTAGTCTACCAATATTTGACGAATGTAGAAAATCTATGACCAAATATATAAAATAATTATTATTATTAAAAATCATACAGAGTATAGGCTATGCTTATAAACTGAAACAAAAATATCTGGAGATGTTACAACAGAGAATGTAGATGGCGTAATGGTGAGAACAGCTCTGTTGGGGGGCACAATAGATCTCAAGGTCGCGGTGCAACGTAACCCCCTTATCAATAATAATAAATAAAATAATACAACAGAGAAAAAGAAGAAAAAAAACAAATTTTTGTGCGACTGACTATTGTCCTCATATTTGTCTGCATATTCTTCTAAAAATTCTTTCGAGCTGCATCTGAAAATGGAGTATGTTATTGGCTGTTAGTATTCATTGCAGAATGTAGCCTAGAATAAATGTCTGCCGCAGCCATTTCCCTGCTGCCATCGCTTCAAATATTACTTTTTTGACAATTGTTGTTGCAAATTGGCTGTAACAACAATTAAGGTATGTTGTTCGCTGCATAGCATTCATTTAAGAAAGTAGCTTGGAATAAGTGTCTGCAGAAGCAATTTCGCAGCTGCAGTCGCTGCAATTATTACTTTCTTGACACTTATTGTGGATAAATCAACAAGTCCAGAGCGTTCCTGCCAATAGGGTCCTTCATAAATGGCTTCGTATAATTATACTTATGCATATATTTCACAAGTCAAATAGACCCCAGGGGTTCATTGATTTGCCGAGAAAGCAAGAGCAGACGCGTTTCTGACTTCTTGGCCTTCATCAGTACTCTGTAGCTTCTCAACAAATTCAACTAAACTGACCCGGGTTAAGCCTCTCAGAGCCGGCTTGGGCGATCATACCTAATCGCCCACGCCACCTATGAGACAAAACACGGAAATCAGCCTTTCCCCGTGTTTTGTCTCATAGGTGGCGTAATATATGCATAAGTATATTAATTATACTTATAATTTTTCATTATTACTTATTGTGGAAGAAAAAGGGGATTTGGCTACAATATGCAGTTGAAACCCTTGTGAAATGCAGCATATATTTGACTGCAGCAGCTAAATTAGCTTTCTTGTGTTACTTGGGTTGTCAACAGTATTTTCAGTCAATGTTTTCCAATTGAATAGAGTACGACAACATAATCAACTAGAAACAAACATATCAATATATGTCGTCGGCGAACCATTTCATCACACATTGTAGATAATCCTTTATCACAAAGTTAAAATAGTATATTCTAAAACAAGTTGCAGAATGGGCTCCTATTAAAATACGAATGCGAAAAACACATGAGTGTTGGAATTGCCTTCTGCAACGATTATACATCCTGGTGACTTTTGTATTGTATCTTGGTAGTTGGTGTGACTGTTACGAAAGTTGACAGATTACGGAATTTGAATCTGAAACGTACGTAGGGCATGGAGATCAGATTTAAAACAGTTTCCTTATAGCATGAATGATTCAAAATTAGCAAGAAGGAAATCTCTAGTACCATATTTTTTAATGAAGATAAAGCTTTTCCTCAACAATTATTTCACTATATCCAGATTATATTGTATTGTCAATTGCCGTGTGTTGAAATTTGATAGGATCGAATGTCAGTGCTGACTACCACAAAACGAAAAATATAACTAGAAACAATGCGGGAATTAGTTCATTCCAGCACGGTTTTTAGTGCTGGAATGGGCTCATTACGATACTGAAATAGAGAAATAGGTTTTCCGCTTTACCACATAGAAAGAAAAACTTTTGGATGGTTTAGACTGATACGTTTCCTTGTGGATGCCTTGGTTTTCTGGGTTTTCACTCCCAAACCCAGAAAAGAACCATTTAATAGTAAATATACCTCCTAAAGTATCCTTTAATGATTACTCGAAAGATATACTTATTTCGTCACTTATGCCTGCTATCAGAACTAAATTCAATAAGTATTTCAAACACAAGACCAGGAGGAATTTTTGGCATCAGCACATTGAAATCCTCCTGGATCAATGCTTCGTTTTCCGACACTAAAAAAACCAAACTATTCCGTTTGTATGTTTTGTCGCGGATGATACCTCGAAGAACAATAAAACGTTTATGTTTATTCATTATTCCGAATACATAAATTGCAACCGTCGTTGAACACCAATTCGCTAGTACACAAGATACGTCGCAGAAGAAATAGAGGCATCAACACATATGTGATTGTAGTGTCGTGTGTTCGCATTCCTAACTCTTCGGCCGAAGAAGTAAGTGACCTCGACTAACCTAGATTCGAGTGTGCGATTCTTCAACCTGGCATTGAGGCGCATTCTTCCACGGCTGTACATTCCTCAGGAATCCGATTCTTCTGTAAGGCTCGCCACCGGCGACCAGATTTCACCGCTAAGTTGTCCGTGTAGAATTGCACTGGTGATGATGGTACGCTTGAACCTAAAGATGCAGGAAGAAGGCACCTGGAGGTGTTTGGCGAGACCGGAAGTGCTGGTCAGTCTGACCATGTGTCGTTTTACTCTTTAAATGTATAGTGGCGGAAACCGAAATGTGAACGATTGCTAAAATGGAGGAGAATTTGTCGCTAAATGCGACAGCAGAAGCCTCAAATGTCATTAAAAGTTGTATTTTCAACTTGAAGCGACGCTGGCAGGAAGGGCGCATTCAACGTCCGATCCGAGTTGGAATTAGAAGAGTATCGGATCAAAATGCGCAATGCGCTTATAAATTAAACTGCTCCACAAGAGTTAGGGATATCATATTAAGTTGTTCTGAGGGGCGTGAAATTTTAAAGACAATATCAAAAACATGATCAACTGCCAATAAAAACTTATTAATTCGATTTGAATGCATATTTTCACCATCTGGTCGTCTTTTTTCTTGAGTTTGGCAGTTTTTCACATTATTCGTAAGATTTAGCATTTCAATATGCAGTTAATTTATTGTCAGTCTCTTAGCGATATCGAACTTGGTAAATTTCACGAGCTTCTTAAAATGCCAAGACGTAAATTAACAAACGCTGAGGCTAATAGGGCTATCGGTATGCTACAGGGTGGCCTCACTCAAGTCGCTGTGGCAGAAACATTTCAAGTATCGCAAAGTGTAATATCGCGACTCTGGAATAGGTTCAATGAGACAGTTTCGGTGCAGGAAAGACATAGGGTTGGTGGACCAAGAAAAACAACACCCGCACAAGACCGTTTTGTCGCCATTTCGGCGAGGAGATATCATCTTTCTTCATGTAGGATGCTGAGAAATCGACTTTTAAATGCCAATGGTCCTGAAATTTCCATTGAAACCATCCGACGACGTTTGGGGAAGATTAACCTGGCTTCTAGACGTCCATTGAGGGGTGTTCCGTTAACACGTGAGCATAAACGACTAAAATTAGAATGGGCCAGGCAGCATGTTAATCTGAACGTCCAATGGCGTAGTGTACTTTTCACAGATGAATCCAGATACGGTCGATTTTCAGATTCTCGAAGAATAAGGGTATGAACTATGCCGCGTATACCCCGAAATCGCCGTCAAGTCCAAGAGGTTCATCCATTTCGAGGAGGCTATGTTATGGTATAGGCTGGGATATGTTACAACAGGCGCACAGACCTTTACATTTGTCCTGGCAATATGACTGCTTTACATTATAGGGAACATGTCATTGGCAACGTAGTGCCAAATTTTCATGCTGCCATTGGTGAAGCTTTCCAATTTCTTGACGATAACGCAAGACCACATCGTGCAGCAATAGCAGAAAATGCGCGAGTCGAGCATGGTATTCCACATGTACCAATACCTCCGCATTCGCCAGACTTAAACTGCCTAGGACATGCATGGGATATGCTACAAAGAAGACTTGATGATCACCAACCTCCACCAGAAACATTGAATGACCTCAAAGCACTACTGCCTCGTTTATGGAATGAAATTCCTCAAGATATGCTCAACACCCTCGTTGGCAGTATGCAACGAAGATGTCAGGCGGTCATTGATGCCCGTGGTGGCCATACCTTGTATTGAAGGCATAAAAAGACTAAAAAAAACAATAAAATGTCCGGAAATAAAAGTCCTTAAATTTGTCCCTATTCTGTTAATCACCCTGTATACGTTGCAGACCAAAAAACTTAGGTGCATTTATAGTTTTGAACCTTAAACTATATTAAATTACGTTTTCAGCGCAAACAAAGGTTTCAGAATGTCAGTTATTTTAGTTGAAACGATTATCCCTAACTCTTGTGGAGCAGTTTATATTGAGGGTCATCCATTCGCAACTGCTGTTGAAGCGACTCAGTTCACTGATTTGCCTCGGTCCGTAAGAACAGCGCGAAATAGAATCAAGGAAGGTGACTCGAAAAACTATTCTGCAGCAAAGAAGGCATTCTTAAAAGAAGACCACAAAATGAAGAGATTGCAGTTCACAAATGAATATTTTAATATGGATGACAATTTTTGGAGCACCGTAGTTTTTTCTGATGAAAAAACACAATCGTGCAGCAGTGGGCAACTTCGAAACATCGAAACCGAAAGTATGACGAGGATTACGTCCATTCTGTAAGAAATAGTGGTCGCCTTTCAATGGGTGCGTGGACTTGGGTGAGCATCTATGGAACAGGTGTCTGCTGGAAAATAGATCGGCGCAAAACAGGCGAACATTACAAAGAAATATTAGAAAATGTAATGATACCTTCGGTTGCACAGGTGTGCCAATACCTCGGACAGGCATTTGTTTTTTTGCGGCCGTATAAGAGGAAAAACCTTGTATAGGCTTACGCTGAGAGGGTCTGCTCTCTCAGGAGTGTGAGACTCCGGTTGTCCTTGGAGAAGTTCTTGGTCCTGCCCTTACAACGTCCCTCAACAAAATAGTACTGCGAGTCCTTCACAGTTGATGGAAAATGATGACTCGAAGTGAGCCGAGCAAGTCTGCTTTCTGCATTCTGTTCGCCAATACCTGGGACAGGCATTTTTTTGCGGCCGTGTGAGAGGAGAATCCTTGTATAGGCTTACGCTGAGAGGGTCTGCTCTTTCAGGAGTGTGAGACTCCAGTTGTTGTTTTGGTACTCAATATACTTATGCATATACTTCAAATAAACCCCAGGGGATTTCATTGATTTGTCGAGAAGCAAGAGCAGACGCGTTTCTGGTTCTTTGCCTTCATCAATACTCTTCATCCAGTAGCTTCCCAACAAATTCAACTAAACAGAACCGTGTTAAGCCTCTCACAGCCGGCTTGGGCGGTTATACTTAAACGTGAAAATTCGAAGCCAGTGAAAATTTGAACCAGTGAAAATTTGAAACGTGAAATCATATGCCACCATTCGCTCGATTTTAATCGAGAAAGGAGTCCCGCATAGCTCAGACAGAGTCTTCCCATGGCGGTATCGCCATTTCCAAAATGATTTTTTCGTATTGAAAAAAATTGCCATAATCTGGAAAATTCATCATAAGTTACATTCTCATTGTGGGTTGTTTTATATTATACATAGATTTTACTTTTGTTATAAAGTAGTTTATAGTACACTCTACTATACCTTTTTTTGTTAACATATTTTAATGATATTTTCTTTACAGGTGGGTGATTCGAATGACAACTGATTCATAAAATTGAAATCCGGTGAGTGAAGCAATATATGTTGAAAGTATGTAGAATATTTATCCCATGTAACTGAAAATAAGACTGCTGAATTATTGAAAAACGCTTTTGATGATGGTCCCGAAAAAGAGTTGTTGTGACTGGGGAGCAGAATATCGAAAGTATCTAGAAAATGAATGTAATCTTATTCAGTCAGAATTGGCTGTAAAATGAGTTACATATCATAGCATAGACAAGATATACCAATTCTCACTAGGTATTGAACGAATGTTATTACTGACGTATCGACTTGTCAAATTTGATTTCGGCCGATCTCATTCTTTAAATTCTCTTCATCACGTCAAAAATCAAAACTGTTGACTTCGCTGGTCGAGTGTAAAACCAGTGTACCAGTACATTTCAATATTTCGGCAATATCTTCACTAATATAGATCCGATCGAGTTCAAATCTAGAACTTAACTGTAAAATATATTTCTTCTATGTTTCTTCTTTTTGGCGCTCTAGTTCCTCGGAACTGAGTGCTTATCAATTTGCCCAAATGTCTGTAATTTTCGAATTTTTCGATGAAAATGGTCTTTAACGATTTGGTTCGACTCACTGATCAAGAATCCGTGGTCGAAATTCATTCTGTCCGGCCGTCCGGCCGGCCGTAGGCACGATAACTCTCGAACGGAATGAGCTAGACAGTTGAAATTTTCAGAGTAGGTTTGGGGGATAAATATCTCGGCTAAGTTCGTTATTGGGCAAAATCGGACAGAAGGTTTCGGAGTAACAAAAAAAAAATTTTTTTTTACAAAACAAATTCCAAATTAAATTTTTTTCAATAAGCAGTTTTACCATAAGAATCCATTCATATTATTTTTAACTCTAACAAGCTAATACTTTCGGAAATATGATTTTTCAAAATTTCAATGTAAATCGTATTTCTACGTTTTCACACAATGATAGAATTATTCTGTGGGTATTCTATGAATTGTTATAATGTCAAATTAGTTTCGTAAGACATGACGTTGTCTCATAGTCATTCATTCCAGCAATCCTATAAATATGAGAATTCTAATTTAAATCATACGTTAATCCATATGATGATGGTAATGGTAAGTTAATAAGAATACATTGATATAATTCTCAACTCTGAGAAACCAATACTTTTGGATATATAATTTGTCTGTTAGAACTAGAGCGCCAGAAAGCTCCTGTCCACAGGGCTTGAACCCATTTTTAATTTTTTAATTAATTTTCCAGTCATTCCAATTTTGCATAAGTAATCGTGACTGCATTTTTTTAACTATCTATGCTTTAATTCGATTATATCAGTATTTTTCGAGTTATTGGGAAAAACAATATTTCAGATGGCTATAAACCAGAAACCACTCGGTAGATTTTGCCCATTAACAAACTTTGCCGGCGCATTTGGACTTCAAATCTACTCTGAAATTTTCAACCCTATAACTCATTGCGTTGGGCGTAACCGTGCCGGACAGAATCAAGTTTGACCTCGGATTCTTCATCAGTGAGTCGAAACTAATTGTTTGAGACCATTCGGAGTCAAAAATTCGAAAATTACAGACCTTTGGACGAATTGATATGCACTCTGTCCACCTGAACAGCGCATCTAGAAGCGTTTAATTTTATGAGAGGAATCTCGAATGACTTAAAACCCCACCCTGTATAAATGATTCATATCATTTTCGTCTCGTAATTATTGGCAAAATACAGACATTTCTACGAATCGATAAAGCCCTGGTGCAAGCGAGCGAAAACTATTCGATTAAGGTCAACTTATTCAGAGTTGTGGAGATCGTTATGAAGCAATCATTATCAACTATTCGGCAGCGGTAAAAACCCAAATAAATATTGATATTTAATGGCGGCCCCTCAGCTATACATATTATTTAATAAATAATTATTCATTATAATCAAAACATTCCATACTTAACGTACACAATGGATGGAGATAAAGCACAATAAACTTTGGCTTTGATATTCAAGAAACGATATTGGATCCAATTTTGTCTATGATTCATTGGACTGGCCTTTCGCTCCGTTACAAAGGAATGCAGGGCCGGAATTGGTAGTTTTACTAGAAGATTACCGGTTTTCCATCAAGCTGTTCCGAAGGTGTGTATTACTATAGTTGTTTAGGTCCATTATATCCAAATTATAACTTTTATTGTTATTAGAAGGGGGTCGATCGATAAGATATTTTTTCTTCGATCGTGGGAAAAGTGACACTATTTTGACCTGTTTTCTATGCGCAAAGCTCAACATTCCAGAATAGTGGGCAGTTGCTAAGCAATTAGAAAATAACAGTGCGGTAATATTCTTTCTCTATTTCAGTATCGTAATGACTCCATTCCAGCACTGAAAACAGTGCTGGAATGAACTCATTCCCGCATTGTTTCTAGTTATATTTTTCGTTTTGTGGTAGTCAGCACTTGCATTCGATCCTATCAAATTTCAACACACGTCAATTGACAATACAATATAATCTGGATATAGTGAAATAATTGTTGAGGAAAATTTTTTTTTTTTCATTGAAAAATATGGTACTAGATATTTCCTTCTTGCTAATATTGAATCATTCATGCTATTAGGAAACTGTTTCAAATCTGATCTCCATGCCCTACGTACGTTTCAAATTCAAATTCCGTAATCTGTCAACTTTCGTAACAGTCACACCAACTACCAAGATACAATACAAAAGTCACTAGGATGTATAATCCGAATTTTTCATTCAATTTCAACAGTATTTTACAAAACTTGTCTGAAATAGAGAAAATATCGTCTAATACTCGTTGCAGAAGGCAATTCCAACACTCATGCGTTCGAAAACTCGCTCCTTCGTCGCTCGTTTTCGAATTTCGCATTCGTGTTTTAATAGGAGCCCATTCTGCAAATTGTTTTAGAATATACTATACTGCACTGCTGTAGCGTGCGGTAATGTTACAAATGGATTATTACAATAAAATGAAACAAAGTATGGTTTTAGTTTTTATATCGATAAAGTTGTTACCAAAGAAATAAAAGAAACATCAAACGATATTCTTGGACACCAATTAATTGCTGCTAATGTTTACATTTATTGTACAGTTTGTACAATTTATAAATTGTACTGGAGGGCAACGAGAATTTATAGACGTTGAAGCTGCACGGCTAATTGTTTGGTTTATCTCGTTTCGATCATTTTCATTTGAAGTCGAGGCAGGGGTGTTGAATATTTTATAAGCCACTTCTACTTTATTATTAACTGATTCGTCAATATATTCTTCCGCCACATTGGAAGACTTCCATCCTCCGTGGCGCTTTAAAGAAAGAATATCAGCTCCAGCATCTACCAAATGTGTTGCCGATGATCTTCGGAAACAATGGTCGCATTCAGCGGACGAAGCGCTCAGCCACTTTACGCTACCGCTACCTAGCACAAATCAAATGTGCTCCATAAAATAGCCTCCGCTCGACAACGTGTTGAGTTCGTAGGGTATGTGCCACCGAACGTTTTGGTAACGGTTGCGCAACTGTTTCGTCCGCTGAATGCGACCATTGTCCTGTATATTCTGTCGGATTTGGCAACTCTAAATAACTTGCAACAATTTGCGGCATTTTTCCAAATTGATTTATTCCAATTACTGTCTTCCATCCTTTTCCCTTGTTGAATTTTAAAAAAAATCTAGGGTTTTCGAAATCATTAGGCCTAAATGGTACGTACTTTCTATAAACATTTAAATAGGTTTCGTTAATGATAAATGATCTAGGTTTATTTGTTTTTGTTTCTGGCATTTTTACCAGTATTTTTGAACCGAAATCTTCTATATCCTGAACTTTCATTCAGACAAGCTCATCTCGTCGACAGGCTCCTGCTATTCCAAATATTAGAGCTACCTAAAAGGTAATCAAAAATTGTATATTTCGTATTTTATGTATTTTAAGTAATACTATTTTATCTATATCTGAATTGCTGAACTTGTTCCTGGGTTAAAATTTTGGATTTGGAATTTTTTCGGTCTGTATCCTGTAGCTTGACGTTTTAAAAATGCTCTCAGTTTTTGGTACTGGGCAATATTAATATTATTTTTAACAGACAAAGTTGATCGAAGCATGGAATAATGTGCCTACAACGTCGAAGATTTCATTGTTTTTGCCAATTCAGCAACATACGCCATCAGTACATTCTCAGAAAAGGATACACTGTTGTTTTTTCTGCAAACATCCATGAAGCGTTGGTACACAAGTTCATACTTCTCTCTGGATTTCGCCGGAATTAAATTAAGTGAAGCCGCGTTCGCGGCTTCTACTAGTTCAGAAGTGGTGCAAGGTAAAAAATAATCACTATCAGTGTTCATGTTTATCAATTCTTTATAAAATACAACGAATCAAATAAAACCAGCCCGAAAATTGTAGTTTTAGAAATGTTGGGAAAAACAGGAATTACTCTTCAACAGGGACGAAATTCTTCATCAGTAAGTCTAATGTAATCATTCGACTAAATGTTAGCGCCGAGGTTACCCCTGGTACTAGTGCCGCAAAAAGAAAAAACTAATTTAAGTCTAGAGCTATAAAACTTGAATTTCGTTCGCCTGAATTGTCTTGGGAACTTTCCATCTTATGAATAAATACTTCCGCGTTCGCACAATTGTCAGATTTAAATGTGAACCCTATTGCTGTACATCCGATGTCCCCTTCCACTGTTAAATCTTTCAAAGAATTCCTCTCACGTCGTATTTCCTTTGTGGCGTAGACGGCAATTGCCCTATGTATCACTTCCTCCCGCAGACGCTTTTTAAGGAATCATTTCTTGTTGTGACTCGGTTTCCAATGATCTATGATAGCTTTCTTGCTCAATTACTGTTAAAGTTGTTTTGTAATTGATAATAATTGTTGGCTCTACTTGATATTTTACGCTTGAAGAGATTTAGGCATGAGTTTTTCTCAGATTTTATTACCGAATTGTACTTTAGCCCTATTACACTATGCCTTTTTCATGTGTCTATATTTGCGCCTATTTTCATGGCTATTTGTTGGCTGAATTTCCCCCCAAATGAGTGGCACTATTACACCACGCTTTTTTCGCGCTTGTTTCAGGCAGTAATATCAGAGCTACAAACATTGAAGAAATTGACATATTTACCTCAAGTTCTTGTTCTGTTCGTATATTTTTAAAACAATTCTATAGTGTTTTAAGAATGTCTGAAGAAACGTTTAATATGCTCCTACATAGAGTGCAAATTCACATACAGAAAAAAGACACTGTAAGTCCAGAAAGCATTTCTCCAAAAACGAAATTAATAATTACTTTGCGATACTAGGCTACTGGTGAAAACTTCATATCACTCGGGGATAGCCATCCCAGATTATCTTGCCTTCGTAAGTTTAGTTAGTTTACGTCCTCAGAGTAATAAACATAAATTTATTATTGAATTTACGAAGGCTGCGATTCAAAAGATAGAATAAACTAGGTTATGTTAAGAAGACGTCAAGTCAGACAGATAAATATTGTGTTGGTAGACGTGACATTTCGACAAAAAGGCTTGAAATCCCCACGATTCAGGGGGAACAAATAGAACCAGTTCTATTTATTTTCAAGCCTGAAACAGTCTAGAAAAAATTCAGGCGCAGTCAGTCAGGCTGACAAATAGGCACGAAAAAGGCATAGTGTAATAAGGGTATACGATACAGTTTTGCCAGAAAAATCAATTGAAGAAGAAGTGTTAGCAGAGGTTAGTGTAACGAGGTACCATATAATTTGATATATGATACTAGAGTTTGGGGAAAAAACATCAGCAAGAAAACTCTTATCTCCCCGTTAGTGTTGTGATTTATGAAAATTGAAATTGTTAACAAAATATGCTGAAATATTAAATATCGAAGAGCATCTTTTTCTTCATTATTGCTTCTTCCTTCAACAAGCAGAGAAGTTTCTCCAAGGTACCCTAAACCCAATCTGGAAAAGGAAAAGACAAAGGGAGAAAACAAACAAACTAAAAATGGAATATTCTATATTTTATTAAATAGATTTGAAACTCGATACCCATTCTAAAAAAGATTCTTAAACATTATGAATAGCCCTAAAACCATATTTGAATCTATATATGCGACAATTATCAACTAAATGATCTATGGTTTCCTCTGCTTCCCCACATTCACAACTAGGGCTCTCAACTGAGTTCCACCTGAAAAGCATGCTGTTGCAACGACCATGACCGGTTCTTAGACGATTCAGAATAGACCATATTCTCCTTGGAAGATCAAGCCCCGGAACTCTATTTGAAGGATCAGAAATTAAATCTTTGTTGAATAAATTGCAAGAAATCCATTCAGACAGCTAAACTTCCTTGTAACTTATTCGAATTAAGAAAACAGTTGGACCATAAAGGGTTTCGTGAAATGTGATATATTGACGCTCTTGTTCTTCGGCAAATTTTTGGATGAAAATGGTTCGATTCACTGATCAAGAATCCGTGGTCAAAATCGATTATGTTCGGCCGGCCGTAGACACGATAACTCTCGAACGGAATGATTCGTTCTTCAACTCTAACATATTAATACTTTCGGAGATATGAAATAATGATTATGAGATTATGAAATTTCAATATAAAATCGTAACTTTATGATTTCTCAGAATGCTTTAATCGAAAATAACGTCCGTGTCTATGACTTTCATGATCTGTGTTTATACTTGTCATCATTATCATCTCATCTACAGATAAAAGACATGTGAAACAATGTATGATTGCATGAACAATTAAATAACCTCAGCTATCATATACAGCTCTTGAATAATCCCAATAATGATGGAAATATATACTTTGGTAAGTTAATCAAATTGGGTTCAAAATATCACCAGTAAAAACAAAACTGGAATATTGGTTAAGTTTCAATTGATATAATATAATTTTCAGAGTATATATATATATTCTTTTGAACTTGAGCATTACAATTTGTTTTGTATCTAACAATAAAGCATGTGTATGAAAGAAGTGTTAGCAGAGGTTAGTGTAACGGGGTACCATATAATTTGATATAATATGATACTAGAGCTTAGGGAAAAAACCTCAGCAAAAAAACCCTATCTCCCCGTTAGTGTTGTGATTTATGAAAATTGATTTTGTTAACAAAATATGCTGAAATATTAAATATTGAAGGGCATCTTTTTCTTCATTATCGCTTCTTCCTTCAACAAGCAGAGAAGATTCTCCAAGGTCCGAAACCCAATCTGGAAAAGGAAAAAACAAAGGGAGAAAACGAACAAATTAAAATGGAATATTCTATATTTCATTAAATAGATTTGAAACTCGTTACCCATTCTAAAAAAGATTCAGAAACATTATGAATAGCCCTAAAACCATCTTTGAATCTATATATGCGACAATTATTAACTAAATGATCTATGGTTTCCTCTGCTTCCCCGCATTCACAACTAGGACTCTCAACTGAGTTCCACCTGAAAAGCATGCTGTTGCAACGACCATGACCGGTTCTTAGACGATTCAGAATAGACCATATTCTCCTTGGAAGATCAAACCCCGGAACTCTATCTGAAGGATCAGAAATTAAATCTTTGTTGAATAAATTGCAAGAAATCCATTCAGACCGCCAAACTTCCTTGTCACTTTTAATCGAATTAAGAAAACAGTTGGACCATAAAGGGTTTCGTGACTTCAATCTCGGAATCTTATTGCCTGGAATGTAGGAGATAATCGGATAAAATTCATCGAAAATGGTTGAGCCGTTTTTAAGTTCCTATGAATCGATTGGGCGCCGCCTTCCTGATGCTATTTTGAACCAGAGACCCACCGAAACACATGCACAAAGTTTCATCAAATCGGTGCGTTTTTGAGTTCTCAGATAATCTCTTGTAGGAGATAATCGGAAAAGAATGAAATTTATTCCAAGAATTTGAAACAGCAGTCTGCCTGCGAATGTGGGGCGGGACAATGTTTGAAAGAACTGGCAACCAATGAATAGGTGTAGATCTAATAGTTCCAGTGATGATTCGCATAGATGAATTCAACTGTGCATCAATTTTTTGAGTATGAGCACTATTAAACCAGACAGGGCAACAATATTCAGCGGCAGAAAAAACCAAGGCTAAGGCTGCCGTTCGAAGAGTAGCTGCATCAGCACCCCATGAAGTACCAGCTAATTTCTGTAGAATATTATTTCTCGTTTTCAACTTCAGACGCAAGTCATCTAAATGGGCTTTGAAATTCAAAGATGAATCTAGTTTCACTCCTAGATATTTAGGATGAAAATTATGTCTCAAGAAAGATTTAATGAATGAAAATCTCAGATAAGTTATTGTTATTGGGTAGAATCGGTGTGGTGGTTTCGGATTAATCATTTTTGGCACTCTTGTTGAATTCTTGTTGAATTTCTTGTATGATGTTTGAATTTAATTTCTTTTATGATGAAGTTCTATCATAAGAATCCATTGATATCATTGCCAACTCTGAGAAACCAATACTTTCGTCCGGCTTTCGGATATATGATTTGTCAAAGTTTGAACAAAAGCGCCAAAGCTCCTGTCCACAGGGCTTTTCCACATTAGCGCGTATGTTCTGGGGAACATCGCCTTATCATTTTTCCCTAATGTCTGTAATTTACGATTTTTTTGCCGAAAATGGTCTCAAACGATTGGGTTCGACTCCCTGATGAAGAATTCTAGGTCAAATTTGATTACGTCCGGTCGGCCGTCCGTTGCCACGATAACTTCAGAACGGAAAGAGATAGCGACTTGAAATTTTCAGGGTAGGTGGCGCATTCCAATACGACGGACAAGTACGTTAATAATTTGGCTTTCAACCAATACAAATCCGATCGAACTGAAACTTGGTGAGTAGTTGTAGAATACAAACCTGAGGATGTTTTTGAAATTTTGTCAGAGTCGTATCACTAAAAAAAAAAAAAATTATTGAAGAATATTATGCATGACACGATAACCTGAGAACGGAAAGAGATTGCGACTTGAAATTTTCAGGTTAGGTTGTGCATCTGAATGAGACATTTGAGTTTGTTTATAAGCATAATCGGCCAAACGTATTTAGAGTTATAGCCATCTGAAATTTGGTTGTTTTTTGTTCCTCATCAACTCGAAAAATTCAAAACCGATTGAATTCAAACATGGTTATTAGTTGTAGAATGCCAACGCGAAAATTCTTGCAAAATTTCGTGAGGATAGGTAGTGTTTGTAGAAAATTTTAAAAAAATCATTGAAAATTGAAAAAAAAATCTATATATCAGTAACTATTCGTCTGAAATTGCTGAAATTTTGCAAGAGCCTTTAGAACCTGACTCAACTGCCAAGTTTCAAGTTTTAACACGATCGGTTAAATATTTTTGGAGATTCGAGCAGCCTTGTGTGAGTTCAGTAGATGGGTGACCGTTGCCTCGATAACTTTCGAAAGAAAGGAGATAGGGACTTGCAATTTTCAGGGTAGGTTGCGTATCCGAATGGGAGAGTTAAGTTCATTTTTGGGCATAATCGGTCTAACGGTTTCCGAGTTATACCCACCTGGAATATTATTTCCTCGATAACTCAAAAAATAAGTATTCGATCAAATTGAAGCTTGGTAACTAGTATTAGAAAATCAACATAAAGAAGTGTTTAAAATTTTGTAAGAACCGTACCCTAGAAAATTTCAAAAAAATTACGAAAAAAATTCTTCTGTATTGGACACCTTTAATCGAATTTACCACGGTAAATTATGTTGTCCATTCTCCTGTATTGGACACTTAATTCGAATTTACCATGGTAAATTGGAATTAAGACTGTCCAATACAGGAGAATGGTCAACATAATTTAGAACATACGCGCAAAAGCTCCTGACTTCACGTCAGTGCTTGAACCAATTTTTTTTCAACTTGTTTTTACTAAATTGCTGCACAGAACGATGCGTCATGGCTGATTCAACTAGTCCTTTCTGAAATAATTCCTTGGCATTCTTTTATGACTAATTCTAAATTGAATTGACGTCCATGAAAGTAACTGTTACGAGCAAAATCTGCACATGTGCACTTACGCAATTGTCCCATCTGACAACTAGTCACCGCACACCTGCGATAACCTGGAAAGAACAATATTGGACAAAAATGTATATACCTCATCCGATTAAAGTTGAGATTTCCACCTGGGTAGAGGGTGTTTGGTAATTCGACATGATCCTTTAATGGGATTATACTAGACATCATTTGCAACGATCTGAGTCCAGTGAACCATGGTCCAAAAGTCTACGGTTACTGAGAAATATTGATATTTCGAATTTGTGAAAGTTTTTCGACTTACCATCGATAACAATTAATTTTGTGGAAAATACTCAACACTGAATACAGAAGTAAGGTTTTTTTGAAAGCTGATGAGTTAAGGATCGTTTCCAGAAAAAATCATTCACCAAAATTTCGAATAACCCGATAAATAAAGGGTCTGAAGTGGCATAAATTTTCTCATCAAATTTTCATGAAACAATTGCGTTTTCTCGAAAAAATTATTAGTAACTCCGCGTAAAAATAAGTGAAAAAACTTCCTTGGTTGATGAACTTTCCAAAAAGGTACATTTTTAATAAATTCCCCCACGAAATAAAAAAATATAGCCGGAAATCCGAGCAAGTAACAGACGAAATATTATTGAAAAATCATATATCCGAAAGTATTAGAGTTGAAAATAACATCACTGGATTCTTATGATGGAGCTGCATATTAAAAAAAATTGAATTTGAAATTAGTAATGTATAAACAAATTTTTTTCGTTACTCTGAAACCTTCAGGCCGATTTAGCCCAATAACGAACTTAACCGAGATATTTATCTCCCAAACCTACTCTGAAAATTTCAACTGTCTTGATCATTCCGTTCGAGAATTATCTTGTCTACGGCTGGCCGGACAGAATCGATTTCGACCACGGATTCTTGATCGGTGAGGCGAACCAAATCGTTTAAAAAATTCGAAAATTACAGAGATTTGGGCAAATTGATATGCATTCTGTTCCGAGGAACAAGAGCGCCAAAAATTCGAAAATTACAGACATTTGGGCAGAATGATAGCACGCTATTCCCTAGAACATGTACGGAAAAATAATATTCAATAAACATAAATCTTATTTATAATGGGCTGGTTTGGTTGGGTTAGTTGGACAAAAAATCCCTACCTTCTTGGTGTTGCGATATCCATGCCACTAAGTTTGCTTATTGGAAATCAATCCGTTATTAGATTACACGCCAAGACACATTTCAGCAGGCTTGAATGAAGTGAGTAAAAAGGCGATGGTATAGTATTTCTTTTGTGGCATAAAGCCACAATATGAGAAACGCCATCTGCACTTATATCATTTTGTCGATCGCAAATCCTGCTGTCTTCCTGAAAATACATACCAAACTTTAGACTCTAACATCGGGTGAGCCAGATTGGATTTGCAACATTACGAGTGATAGCTATACTTTCGTTCCAGATTCTAAAAATAGATCATTTCAAAACCGGTGTTTTCTTTATCACACCCATTTTAATGTTGTTCATAATAGTCGTTTACGTTTGTACAATGGCTCCTGGCTCCATATTGCTTATTGCGACGGATTCTTGTGATCCAGTTCTAATATGCAGTATATCTTCGCTCCACTCGTAACTGCATAGTTTCCACAACGATTTAATGTCTTTTGGTGGATAGGGCGACCTCTATGGAGGAGATATTGTAGCTCGAGGCTTCGCCCCCCAGGGATCTTTATCGATCGTAGATAATCACTCTGCCTCTCGTGTCATTCCCATATTTCCTTTTATCTCTTCTCATGCGCACCTTGGCCAATGTAGTGTTCCGCGCGGAAAATCATAATTATAAATCGTCCCAAAGACGTATCTGAACCTATTATCCATGTCAGGAACGAATTAATTGGATTATTTTAGTTGGTTGTCGAGTTTCAGTTTATTATACACTTTTGTGGATTTAGCTTGCGTGCAATAAAATTAAAATAGCTGAAATGAATTTGAATCTTTCTTATAGAACAGGAGGACATGTACGATTATGAACACAGATCATATAATAAATCATAGATAGAACAATTATAGCATTCTTTGAAAACATGGAAGTACGATTCATTATTGAAATTTCGTCAATATCATCAATTCATATCTCCGAAAGTATTAGCTTGTTGGAGTTGAATATGATATCAATGGATTTTTATGGTGAAACTGCATCTTGAAAAAATTGAATTTGAAATCATCTGGCCTATTTTGCCCAATAACGAACTTAACCGAGATATTCATCTCCCTAACCTACTCTGAACATTTCAACTGCCTAGCTCATTCCGTTCGAGAGTTATTGTAGAAAAAAAAATTCAAAATTTTCAAAAAAATTTTTTCACACTTTACGGTAACCTGATCAATACAAAACTTCGCATGCGTATAAAAGTCATGATTCTACAATGTTATGCTAAATTTCAGGTAGATCAAGTGATTGGTTTCGGAAATATTCATAAAAAATGTTTTTACTAAAAACGGCCATAACTTCGTAACCGCTTGATGGATTTCACCCATTAACGAACTCGTTATATTAGATATTCTCTAACTCCTTTCGTTCGAGAGTTATCGTGTTAACGGCCGGACGGACGGCCGGCCGGACAGAATCGATTTTGACCTCGGATTCTTGATCAGTGAATCGAACCAAATCGTTTGAGACCATTTTCAGCCAAAAATTCGAAAATTACAGACATTTGGGCAAATTGATAAGCACTCTGGTCCGATGAATAAGAGCGCCAAAAATGGTTCAAGCACTGACGTGAAGTCAGGAACTTTTGCGCGTATGTTCTATTGTTCATTCTCTTGTATTGGACACTCGTAATCGAATTTACCATAGTGAATTCCATTGCCCGTTCTCCTGTATTGGATACTTTTAATCGAATTCACCATGGTAAATTCGATTAAGAGTTTCCAATACAGGAGAATGGAAATTAGAATACGCGCAAAAGCTCCTGATTTCACGTCAGTGCTTTAACCAATGTTTTAGTTATTTATTCATTTCGACATGCAAGTTGTATGCGATTCATTATTTTCATCCTTAATATCTTAGAACACTAAGCTAATGTTTTGTCTTATTTTTTTGGCGCTCTAGTTCCTCGGAACTGAGTGCTTATCAATTTGCCCAAATGTCTGTAATTTTCTAATTTTTCGATGAAAATGGTCTTAAACGATTTGGTTCGACTCACTGATCAAGAATCCGTGGTCGAAATTCATTCTGTCCGGCCGGTCCGGCCGGCCGGCCGTAGGCACGATAACTCTCGAACGGAATGAGCTAGGCAGTTGTTATTTTCAGAGTAGGTTTGGGAGATAAATATCTCGGCTAAGTTCGTTATTGGGCAAAATCGGACAGATGGTTTCGGAGTAACAAAAAAAAAATTTTTTTACAAGGCAAATTCCAAATCAATTTTTTTTCAATAAGCTGTTTTACCATAATAATCCAATGATATCATTTTTAACTCTAACAAGCTAATACTTTCGGAGATAGGATTTTTCAAAATTTAAATAATAAATCGTATTTCAACGTTGTCACAGAATGATATTATTCTATGTATGAATTGTCATAATGTCAAATGATGTTCCTGAGATATGACATTATCTAATCAATCGAAGAATTGTGAGCGAAGTGAGAAAAATCTCAGTGGTTTGCTCCGAAATTAGGTTTTCTCAGAAAATTCTTACATTTCAGAACGGAACATGAAGTAAGAGATCTGAGAGTAGTGAGACTGCTTTTCATTCATAGACATAGATATAACTCTCGAACGGAATGAGGTAGGTAGTTGAAATTTTCAGAGTAGTTTAGGGAGATGAATATCTCGGTTAAGTTCGTTATTGGGCAAAATTGGCCAGATTTTATTTGATTTCTTCCATGGTGCAGTTCTCATTCTCAAGATTGCTCATTTAATCTTGATAAATAAACTAATATTTAAATTGAATTTCCTTTATGATGCAGTTCTATCATATGAATACAGGGTTGCCCATATTCGACGGACCCATGTTTTTTTTTAAAAAATCAAAGAAAAAAATAAAAATTTGGCGGTTGGCAATCTTAATCATTTAATTTGTTCCAAGTAGATTTGTTTACATCAATTTTTGAATATGATATCTCTCAAATGGCCGCCTCTGGCGTTGATGGCGTATTGTGCCCTTTTTGCAGCTTTTTCCATCGTTTTCGCCAACATTTCGGCCGGAATAGCGGCTATTTCTTCACGAATGTTGTCCTTGAGCTCTTCTACGGTCCTTGGCTTGTTAACGTAAACCTTTGACTTCAAATATCCCCACAAGAAGAAGTCGGGCGGCGTCAAATCGGGCGAACGCGGTGGCCAGTCCAAATCACCACTTTTCGACATCAAACGGCCCGGAAACAAATTCTTCAGAAAATCGTTTGTTATGCGACTTGTGTGCGATGGAGCGCCGTCTTGTTGAAACCAGAACTGCCTCATACGCTTTCGACGAATAATTGGCATCACAAAATTGGTCATCATGTCGCGATAACGCTCCTGGTTGATGGTAACAGCACGGCCATTTTCATTTTGGAAGAAAAACGGCCCAATGACCGTTTTCGCACTAACGCCGCACCAAACTGTGACTTTTTCGTCATGAAGAGGCTCTTCTTGAATCTCCTGAGGATTTTCAGAGGCGTAAATACGGCAATTTTGCTTATTTACGGTCCCATTCAATGTGAAATGGGCTTCATCGGACATGATAATTTTGTTCCAAAATTGCTCGTCATCTTCGGCCATTTCGATGACTCTTTGGGCCCATTCCAATCGACGAGGCTTGTCCACAGGCAACAATCTTTGCGTCAATTGAATTTTGTACGGGAACAAATGCAAATCAACGCGAATAATCCGTTGTAAAGTGGACCGAGCCATGCCCAACTGCTGAGAACGGCGTTTTTGGGATGTTCTTGGGGACCTCTCAACACTGGCTCGTACGGCAGCGATATTCTCGGCCGATCGCCTTGGTCGACTTTTATTTGGCCTCTTCGGATTAGAAAGAGCCTCACCAGTCGAAAATTTTTCGTATAAACGCTTAATTGTGTTCTTAGAAGGCGCACTTCTCACATTTTTTAATATTTTAAAAGCACGTTGAGTTTTCACAATTGACTTGTTCTGTTGAATGTAAATTTCAACTATTTCAGAGCGCTCGCGTGGCGTGTATTGTTGCATGGTAAAAATCTGCTTGGACTGACGCTTCAAACGCGGTATGTCATTAAGCGATCTGACATCTCTGTCAAAAGTTATGGCGTTGCCAGATGGGTCCGTCGAATATGGGCAACCCGTTACATTGATATAATTCCCAACTCTGAGAAACCAATACTTTCGGAGATATAATTTGTCTGTTTGAACTAGAGCGCCAGAAAGCTCCTGTCCACAGGGCTTGAACCCATTTTTTCGATGTAATTCAGTCCTCAATAACATAATTTTTTTGTTCCAGAACAGTGCCAGCGCCAACGGATTACCTCAGCATTCTTCTTGTCTGCAGCAACGCAGCATAACCAGCGGCGGCACGTCGTTCGCCACCCTTGTGAAAACAGCGTCGTCAGTGGGGGCTGTCTCTGCTCCCATGGCAACGCAACATCAGAGCGCAAGCGGTTACCGCCAGTGGGGCGGCGTCGGTGGAGGACACCAGCACGCTGCAGCCGGCCACCCCTCTTCGCCACCATACTACCGATATCCACAACCTAGCCAACTTCATCAACCTAACCATATACCCGCTTACGCGACCGCCAACGCATACAATTCCACTAATTCGGTAAGTTTCCCTTCGCGACAGGATCGCCTCCAAATCTAAAGAAGACCCACCGTGAAATATTCATTGATTTTAACCATCAACAAATATATTGCGTGAGCCGAGCTAGGTCACCTCATCGCTCAGTGTTTCTCCAAAGAGGAAAGCGTCATTTCTTCATCGCAGAGGGCCGAAGTTCGTAAGGATTTCCATAGGTGCCGCTGGTGGTATTCTCTCCCTACCACTTCGCAACGGATGGAATTAAGTTTCCTTCGGCTGTTCATTCGGGTTATTAACCCTCGGTTTCTGAATGGCCGATTAACACAAATGTTTACTAATCAGACATCAATCTCTTGTTAACCATCATTTGAGCTGCGCAATGTGCAAAAACTCGGACTGATTTGACATTAACAGTTCTGTTAGTTGATCAACACTTTGACCAGCCTTTCAGAAACCGGGTGTAAGTCAAGCTGATGATTGGTAACAACCATGAGACCACGAATCTTGTCTGCCCTCGAATGACGCTTTCCTCTTTGGAGAAACACTGATCGATGAGGAGCTCGGCTCACGAAAAATATTTGTTGATGGTTCTAGTCAATGAATATTTCTTTAGTTATTGGCAATTACCCACAGTTCACCTCATTGAATGTCTCTAAATATGATAATAAAATTGAAAAAAAAGGGGGGGGGGGCAAACCCTGTGGACAGGAACTCTGGCGCGCTGTCCAAATTTGTAGGCAGAGCTGTCACCCATCTAGGTACTGAACTCACCCAAAGCTGCTTAACTCCAGGAAAAAAAAATTGGTTCAAGCACTGACGTGAAGTCAGAAGCTTTTGCGCGTATGTTCTATTGTCCATTCTTCTGTATTGGACACCCCTAATCGAATTTACCATGGTAAATTATGTTGTCCATTCTCCTGTATTGGACACTTAATTCGAATTTACCATGGTAAATTCGAATTCACGTCAGTGCTTGAACCAATTTTATTTTCGTGATTTTTTTTAAATTTTTTAGGGGTGCGGTTCTAAAAATTTTTTTTTTCGTCATTTTTTTCGAATTTTCTAGGGGTACGGTTCTCACAGAATTTTAAACACGTCTTTATGCTGATTTTCTACTACTAGTTACCAAGCTTCAATTCAATCGAATATTTATTTTTTGAGTTATCAAGGAAATAATATTCCAGGTGGATATAACTCGGAAACCGTTAAACCTATTATGCCCAAAAACGAACTCAACTCTCCCTTTCGGATACGCAACCTACCCTGAAAATTGCATGTCCTCATCTTCTTTCGTTCGAAAGTTATCGAGGCAACGGTCACCCATCTACTGAACTCACACAAGAATGCTCGAATCGCCAACAATATTCAACCGATCGTGTTAAAACTTGATACTTGGCAGTAGAGTTAGGTTATGAACGCTCTTGCAAAATTTCAGCAATTTCAAACGAATAGTTACTGATATATAGAATTTTTTTTTTTATTTTCAATGATTTATTAAAAATGTTCTACAAATGCTATCCTCACCAAATGTTGCAAACATATTCGCGTTGGCATTCTACAACTAATAACCAAGTTTGAATTCAATCGGTTCAGTATTTTGCGAGTTAATGAGGAACAAAAAACCACCAAATTTCAGAAAATTTCAGATGGCTATAACTCTAAAACCGTTCGGCCGATTATGCTCATAAACAAACTCAAATGTCGCATTCAGATGCACAACCTAACCTGAAATTTTCAAGCCGCAATCTCTTTCCGTTCTCAGGTTATCGTGACAACAAAAATATTTTTTAAATTTTTTTAAAAATTTTCTAGCCATACGATTCGCCCAAAATTTCACAAACGTGCTTAGGTTTATATTCTACAACTACTCACCAAGTTTCAATTCGATCGGATTTATATTGGTTGAAAACAAAATTATTACTCGGAAACCACTGGGCCGATTATGCCCATTAACGAACTTGTCCGTCGTATTGCGATGCGCCATCCACCCTGAAAATTTCAAGTCGCTAGCTCTTTTCGTTCTCAAATTATCGTGGCAACGGACGTCCGGACGGCCGGACGAACAGAATCAAATTTGACCTCGAATTCTTCATTGGGGAGTCGAACTGAATCGTTTGAGACAAATTTCGTCAAAAAATTCGAAAGTTACAGACATTTGGGCAAAACTATAACGCGATGTTCCCCAAAACATACGCGCAAAAATATATTTCCAAGAATTTAAATCCTACAGTTAAAACAAGCGTCCCAAAAAAAAACTGGTACACTTTTTGGCCGAGAATATTATCAAACGATTAGTTTCAACTCACCTATACTCCTTTCACTTTTATAAAGACTCCCGGTTGGCCATGATTTAGGTCTATCACGTTTTTGTAGCTAAAACCGAGGCAGGTTGGCACTTCTAAAATATCGTCAATGTCCTATTCTCTTATGTTTGTATTGAACCGTATCATGCCGTATTCATAGTGACCACAGCCGACGAGTAAGTAATTCTGCGGACGAGAAAGTACTTTCTCGTCCGCATAGTACCTGCCTTCAATAATGGTCGATTTTACGGCCGCAAATTAGTACGTAAAATGTCACTTTTCATAGAGGTTGTCGAAAAACAGTATTTATCTAATCTTATTGGAGGTACCCTGTGCAACATCAAATTTGCATTCTTTCAATTTCATGATAAGGAATTCGATAATGAATTTTATTCTGCAGCGATGCTACTGATATTCATTTCCATGAATTTGCCTGAATCTTATCAGGTTATCTAATCTAAGTCTTTTTCCACTTTATTCAGAAGGAAAATTCATTGATGTGAGTGACATACCCATGGATTATATGTAAACTTATTAAATGTGAGTAAAAATTGAATACTACGAAGGTTTCGTACGGTTTACAGACTCGAAAATTTTTTTTTAGCGTATACAGGGTGTTTCACGAATGATTGTACAGGTTTTCAGTGCAGATGCAGGGCATTTTGGTGAGTCTAAATCAGTGTTCGAAATATGTTCTAATGTTTAAGAGATACAGGATGTTTTATGTATTTTATCAAAAACTTTCAATAGGCATTACTCTTGAACGCCTGCATGGATCTTCATGAAAATTTCAGGGAGTCAGTATAGGCCTATGCCTAATATCAGCTCATAATGACTTGTTGATAGCACAGGTCCAGACTGAGAAAATTATTTTCTTCATTCCACATCTTTTAAAACACCCTGTACATCAAATTTTGAAGAAGTGAAATTTTTCTCAAAACTAGCAATAAATACTCTTTCAAACAAGCCTATGGGCTTTAATGGCACACATTCGTATCAATATTTTATGAACCATTGAATATTTGGAATTTTCAAATTATAATAAACACGGACCTGTGAATCTCTGAATAATGCGTTAATTCATATTGAATCAATTGAAATTCTCAATAACATCACATGATTAAAGAGCTGCATCTTATTCCTTCCAATACATGCATTTAGGAGTTCCACATTTGATTAGCTATGTACCTGAAAATAGAAATGATAGAAATACTCATTTTCGAATTATTCATCTTTGAAAATTCTTTTTTTGAATAATTCAAACACAAATGTTTGCATAAATGAAGATTTTATGCCTAACAACCGCAAACTCGAATTAAGTATGGATAGAAGTGTAAAGGATTAGTTGCGTGTGTTTTGGTTGCTTAGACCGATATTTCCCAACTGAGACTAGAAATATCATAAATAAATCTGAAGTTACAGTTACAATTACAACACATAAAATTCAGAAAATTGTATGAAATCTTTATTTGAGTCGATAGAACAATTCATATTTAGAGGCGTTAAATCACACGATCTAGACGGCGACATAATTTAGCGATAAAAATGTGGATCTTCATCCAACTTTGCCAGCGCTCATTCATTAAAAGTTATCCGTTGTGGAAGTTCATGCTGCTTCAATTCTTGCACCAGCTGTATTTTAGAATCCTTCCGCAAAATTTTCCACGTAGTGGAGTAACAGAGGCCCAATTGCTGCGAATGGCGCCGAATCAACAATTCACTGTCATCACTAACACTGGCGTATACAGCTGCGATATTTTCCTCTGTCTGCACTCTACGTATGCGTGTTGGTGGTTTAATATCCAATAATGTAAATTTGATGCATTATTTATTCACAAGATTCGGAATAGCCGCCTGAGAGGATCGACCAAACTGACCATAATATGGAAGGAGTTCACAATACACTTTCTTAACCGAGCATAAATTTGATAATAAAATTCAATAATTTGCATGCGTTGTTCGTTTGTAAGTCGATTCATAGTTAAATTATAGACCAAACTGTACATGTTTGACAGTCACACAAGGCACGAAACCCCCATCAGCTGTAAAAAACAGGGTTGCCAAAAAGAAAGTTTTTAAAAAATCACTCGTTATATTGTTGTAGGTGGTAACGTTGCACTGCGACCTTAAGGTCTATTGTGCATCATGTGAGGAGATAAATAATCGACCAGAAATGCTAATGAAAGCTGCAGCACATTCGATAAAAGAGCTAGCAAGTGTCGAAAAGAAATAGGGGAATATTCGAGAACAAATAACATTATCATTCCTTTAATTCCCTTTTATAATGAGTTAACTTCAATGTTCAATATTTTTTTGTGTTTTCTTTTCAATGAAATCTTTGATGCTGCTGCCATCTGTTTCAGTTATTCAAAACAACGAGTTTTCGAAGACAAATAATTCGGGAATGAGAATTTCTATCATTTGAATCACGTTTTTGAACATAGTAGTATTTTTTTTGAAAAACTCTTTTGAGTAATCTGAAGTCGAAACACTGAAATTTCATATTGGGTGAAATGAATAGCAGTGCATTACTAAAGTCATGATACTGAGAAATTCAATTCATTCAATATATATCAACGCATTATTCGGAGGCACACAGGTCCGTGTTTATCATGAATTGAAAATTCCAGATATTCAATGGTTCATAATATATTCATGCGAAGTGTGCCGTTATTGCCAATAGGCGTATTTGAAAGAGTCTTGATCGTAGATTCTGGAAAAATCCCTCCTTGAAAATTTGACGTATAGGGTGTTTTACAAGATGTGGAATAAAGAAAATAATTTTCTCAGTCCGTACCTGCGCTATCAACAAGTCATAATGAGCGAATATTAGGCATAGACCTGTACTCATTCCCTGAAATTTTTATGAGGATCCATAAGGTTGTTCAAGAGCTATGCCGAAAACGAATTATAGTTAGGATATATTTCGAACACTGATTTAGACTCACCAATATGTCCTGCATCTGCACTGAAATCCTGAACAATCGTTCGTGAAACACCCTGTATTTACCTTAAAAAAATTATCATTATCTTCAGACACAAGCACACTGCTGCTACTTAGGACCAAACAGAGAACGAACCTCCAACCCCGGGTGTTGTAGACAATTTCGGTAACGCTATTTCATGAATATTTCTTGTATCCACTCAAACAATGATTTTTTTTTTCTGTTTCAGTATGATAATCGAGTGCCAACAGCAAGTAGTCCATCAAAATCGAACGCGAGTAGCACGGGGTCTCATAGCAGCCAAAACGGCACCATTTCTAACAGCCAGCTGAGTAACAATATGGCCAATACCAACTCGTCAAGTAACAATTCAACCGCTGGCTCGGAACAACTCTCCAAGACTAACTTGTATATTCGGGGACTCCCCGGGACGACAACGGACAAGGATCTAGTCAGTATGTGCCAAAAGTGAGTACCAAACTGCATATCCAGTCAAATGAACATCATTAGCAATCGGTACCCTATAAATAGAATGTTTGCGGCTTTTACTTGATGTGAATCCATATTAACTTATTATTATTATTATTAAATTATATACGATTTACACTAATTTATTTAATATTGTGACGCGTTTTGTCCACACAGCGACTTCATCAGGCTACATCATACTAAATTCTTAACAAGTAAGGATCTCCCTATACCTCGAGGACCTGGACATAGGGTCTTTCTGTTCTTGTGTTCATTCCTTCTTATTCTTCTTACGACTAATTTAAAATTAGTTTCATACACTCACACTGCCAGTACTTTGTAAACAATTACAATAATTATTAATTTCTACCGGTTTTATAAATTTATTCTCTATTTGAATAGATTGAGTAACGGCGAACAATAATTTATATCTTATTGTTCATAAACTAAATTACCCGTATGTTTTTCTCTATTCGTTTCCACCACCAATAATTGAGTTGCGCACCTTTATTCAAATAAAGGATTCAATCAGGATAGAGTTACCAAGTTAACACAACTGACTCTCCTTGGTCGCACAAGCTCCTAGGAGCTTCTGAGGGATCTCCTTGGGGAAGACTTAGGAGGGTCAGTGTAATCATAATCATGTTTATAGCACGCGCGCCAAAGCAGAGTGACCCCACGTCAAACCTTCTTCAGCCTTTTTCTTTCATTGTGAAGTCAATCTGCATTTGAGCGAGTGTTATAAACATGATTATGATTATACTGACCCTTCTAAATCTTCCCCAAGGAGCTTCTGAGGGATCTCCTTGGGGAAGACTTAGGAGGGTCAGTGTAATCATAATCATGTTTATAGCACGCGCGCCAAAGCAGGGTGACCCCACGTCAAACCTTCTTCAGCCTTTTTCTTTCATTGTGAAGTCAATCTGCATTTGAGCGCGTGCTATAAACAAGATTATGATTATACTGACCCTTCTAAGTCTTCCCCAAGGAGATCCCTCAGAAGCTCCTTGATTGACATTAATTTGACATAATGAGGCTTTGTATGGCTATGGGGGGCTGCGACCAATCCTTAACCAGGTAATAATAAATGGTTCGTCGGTAGCAAAAACAGACACATGTTCCGGACTTCTTGGTTCTCGTCATTGTTATGCAGATCTGTATGTTTCTTGGTCAATTTTTTAACTAGTCCAGACTTTACCCGTTTATTTCGACAGTCTGGAAAATGTTTTGTTTATGTCTTGCTTAGCGGAATATTTAATAAACGGTTGATGAGGAAAGTATGGTGGCCGACACAGATAAATATGCTGTTGAAAACCACGTTGTAACAACCGAACAATCACTTTCCGAAAATTCCATTAAATTGTAGAAAAATACAAGTAAATTAAATCTGGGAAGTTGTAGAATTGTACAAGAGGAAAGATGTTTCACTCAATAATGATCTAACCCCCATTAACAACTCCTTGTCCTCATTAATCGGTATATGACTAAGGTCCTGTCTTTCCACTTCTTCATAAGCGACCAATAGATATTTGTTGGCAGCTGGACTTATTCGACAAATAAACTATGAAATTAGAAGTGGAAAGACGGTTATTTCAACAAATAACTATTGGTCACTTTATTAGGAGGTGAAATATCCACCCATATTTAATTACAGTAATAGATAGCATGATTTATTAACGCTGCATCTGAAGATGGCAACAAATATGTCAGACGACACAATTTATAGTCGACAAGAGTGTTGTTACTCGTCTAGTGTGTAAATATACATGAGTGAGCATGTCATGTAGTGGGTACATATCTTTACATCGCTACTTCACTTCCACTTGGAAATGCACCGCGTTCTCAAGGTCGAAACTTCCATTATTATTTCATACAATGTGTCTACGCAAATAACCATCAAGATTATGTCCAAATTCACTATTCATGTTCGAATGATTAGAAACTGTAAAAAAAGTTGAATTGGTGTTGTTGAGTAGGTCTGTTTCTCAATGAATCTTGGTGCTTTTTATTGTACCAACGGTACCATATGATGAATATCAATTTTTCCCAGATTTTACTCGTTGTTGGCTTCTCCTTGGCGATTACCGTGATTTTCACCTTGTTTTCAGCCATTCCCATTGTTTCAGTACATTCCACAAATGCTTTGCGATGCTCCTTAAAATTTTTTCAATAATGAAAAATGGCGATACCGTTGTTAATAAATCAACAAGTCCAGAGCGTTCCTGCCAATTGGTTCCTTCATAAATGGCTTCGTATAATATGAAGGACCCGATTGGCAGGAACGCTCTGGACTTGTTGATTTATTAACAACGGTATCGCCATTTTTCATTATTATTTTTGAAAACGCTAAACAGCGTTCATGGCCATTGGGAAGATACTGTCTGAGCTCTGCGGGACTCGTTCTCGATTAAATATCGAGTGAATGGTGGTATATGATTTCGCGCTTCAAATATTCGCTGGTGGGGAGAGGCTGATTTCCGTGTTTCGTCTCATAGGTGGCGTGGACGATTAAAATGATCGACCAAGCTGGCTCTGAGAGGCTTAACCCGGGTCAGTTTAGTTGAATTTGTTGAGAAAGCTACAGAGTACTGATGAAGGCCAAGAAGCCAGAAACGCGTCTGCTCTTGCTTTCTCGGCAAATCAATGAACCCCCTGGGGTCTATTTGACTTGTGAAATATATGCATAAGTATAATAATTATACGAAGCCATTTATGAAGGACCCGATTGGCAGGAACGCTCTGGACTTGTTGATTAAAATTTTTAGATGTGATTTCTCGTACCTTGGCACCATGGCTATGTGAGCCTGCAAATGGCTATTTGGGAAGTCGTTGGGGCTGAAACTGGAAATGGAAATGTGGTTACACACAGCAGTAGTACCCATCCCTTTTGCATCCTTAGCATGGTGGATCTCAGAATATCTAAGAAAGGAACAGGTAATGAGAGTATTAAAAACCAGAAAGCCTGGTCCTCTCTTACCAGGCACATTTCATCAGCCAATCTTTCTAGTGACGAAATGATTAAGAAAATAAGCATCGGAAAGAACTTCACTACGATGCTCGGTAGGAAAAAGGACTGGGACATAGAATCCACCACCCAAGTTCTTAAAAGAAATGCCATTAAATGGTATGCAGACGGTCACAAAACCACTACAGGAGCTGGTGCTGGAGTATATGGGCCAGGCACCAAATGCTCACTATCGCTAGGCTCCTATCCGAGCATCTTTCAGGCAGAAGTACTTGCAATAGAAAGCTGCGTGGAAATGAACCTAGAAAGAAACTATCAGAGATGTGATATAGCAATCCACTCTGACAGTCAAGCTGCTATTAAAGCTCTGAGCTCCCATGTTATCGAGTCTAAGCTAATATGGGAGTGCCGAAGAAAACTCAATGAAGTAGGCAAGAAACAGGGTCTCCTTGGTCTGTGTTCCTGGCAGATTCTGTTGGGAGGAGAATGAAACTCCTAATCACCTGATAACGAAATGCCTCGCCATCTCAAACTAACGCAAGGAATACTTTGGGCAAGAAATCTGCAGGAGCAAAGATGTAGCCTCCTTGAAGTAATTCCAGATACTGGAGTTTATTAGAACTCTAGAACTGGAAGACGAGCTGTAGATTGTGACAACATCGGCAGCTCTGACGGGGGACACAATAGACCTTAAGGTAGCAGTGCCACGTTGCCCCCTACAACAATATACAATATATGGTGATCAAAAACTGATGAGACCACCACACATAGTCTGTTGCAGAAACTACAGAAGGCCTGCCTGTGTCGGTGTCTCATGAGCTAGATATACTGCTCATATGATACATGATATGCATATGAGTGAACCAGTTCTAAAACGGCATCCGTACTTATTAAGTATATTCTTTTGAAGAGCTTTATAAGTGTTAGCAGAGGTTAGTGTAACGGGGTACCATACAATTCTATGCACGATACAAGAGCTTAGCGAAAAACCTCAGCAAAAAATCCTATCTCCCCGTGAGTGTTATGATTTGTAAATATTGAATTTGTTTACAATATTAGCCGAAATTCAAAACATTAATGAGCATTTATTTCTTGAATATGGATTCCATCGTCAAAAAACGGAGGGGTTTCTCCAATGTTCCCGGAACTTCCTGAAAAATGGAAAGACAAGAGGAGAAAAACGAACAAATAATTAAAGATAATAATAACCTCTCAAAAGTCGCCTGTCACAAATATACTTCTCTGTAATCGCATGGATCTCTTGAAGAAGAATCACTTCCGCTAATTTTCAAAGGTATTCACTCTCAGAAATCCTTTCAATATCTGAATTCAAAAAGGAAAATGTCATTGTTCATAAAGCCAGGAGGGTTTTTTTTTTCAAAACCAGGTTTGACCATCCAAGCGATGATTATTCAGAACTTCAGATGTTTGAAGACCGCTACAGGAGCCTAATGTAGGACTGTCATATCCCATAGATGATAGTTACTTTCTAACGGGTCTGCCAAATAACTTTTTTTTTAAATGCAATAAAAAAAAAGCTACTGAATATTTTCTAAAATTTCTTTTTTTATTTGAAAGTACAATCCTTCCGGTTAATAATGGAAAATAATTTCATTCAAATGGCTGCCTCGGCTGGCCATGCAGTAGCGTACACCATCGGTCCAATTTTTAAGCACATTATCGATTGTGTGCACCTGTATTTCACCAGTGGCTTCACGAATATTGTCCTTTAAAGCGTCAATTGTCTCTGGCTTGTTGGCGTAACAGTTATCTTTGACGGCACCCCACAAATAATAGTCCAACGGTGTTAAATCGCAGCTCCGAGGTGGCCTAACGACATCAGCTCTCCGGCTGATAATGCGATCTTCAAAAACAGGGCAACTCCTGAACCAATTGGACTTTGTATGGCGTCATGCCAAGGTCTATGCAAAATTCGTCTCAATGATGTCTCCGAAATGTTCAATTCTTGAGAACGACGGTGAATTGATGTTGATGGCGCTTCACGCACACTTTCTGCCACAGCAGCAATATTCTCGGGTGTACGCACTGTTTTTTGGCTTTTCACGCTTTGGTTTATCGATGAGGATGCAAGTTTCTTTCACTTTTTTCACAAGATAACGAACATACGGAGTTGACGGTGCTTCTCTTCTTCCAAAATCCGTACGCAATTTTCGCACACATTCTGCAACATTACCATGATTTTCAAAGTAATGTCGCAATATTTCCCAGCGTTGTTCAAGCGTATACACAACCATATTCGTTCAGCGGAAGGATAAAACTAATTATCTGTCAAATCAGACATGTTACCATTCACGAAATAAGCACTAGTTGAAAAAAAACGTTAGATGGCGGACCCTTTATTTTATAAAAGATTAAAAATATTAGCTGGAAAAATTAAATTGGTAATAAATACCTGTGTAATTTTTGTTTGCGATTTTTGTGAAATGTTTCGTTTTTATTAGTTCTACATCCCTTTGAAATCAGCATAGCCTTTATCTATAAATTGTCATCTAATAAATATTTCATATGAAACAACCAAAATATTGAAGAAATTCCATTCGACTAATTCAAATGTATTTTTTTTCAGTTTTGGTACGATAATCTCTACGAAGGCCATCTTAGATAAAAACACGAATAAATGTAAAGGTGAGTCGAAAGAGAAAAATGCCATTGTTCCTGTTCATTACAATTGTTTATCTATCTTCTTATCCATTTGAAAGATGAAATCGCTATTGCCTTTTTAGTAGGAAGCGTGGATTTTCAGGAAAAAAAATTCAATAATCGGAAAAGCACTGACTTGAAGTCAGTCTCCTTTGGGACGCTTGTTTAAATCCACAGCCAGATCGATCACCTGTCCAGGTACTGTACTCACCCAATGCTGCTTGACTTTCAGGAATAAAAATAATAGGATCGAATTTAAAACTAGAAGTTGTCTGAAAATCATTAAGAATTTTACCAATTCACAATTGTTTACCTATTCATTACGAAAAAATCATTTTGATAATTCTCAAATGTCAGTTTCAGAGGAAGTTGGAAAACAGTTATTTAGATGCATTTATATCGATATTTAAAACGAATTCGTTGGTAAAAAAAAATCAAATATGACAAATTGGACGTATTTTGATGAATTGAAACATATATTTTCTGATCAGAGATGCTTCAGTAGATTTTTTTGTTCTCTACTGAATGGGGATTTATTTGTAAAATTGATTTGGAATCAAAATGCTTAAAATATATTAGACTTATTCTAATGAATTGAAAATAATAATTTCGGCACACAGTATATCCTATATACAGTTCTATGTTCTAAGGTTGAATTAAATAATATCCGGCACCATTCATAGAAGATTCACGATTTCAATGATTTCATAGAATTTTCTTGATATATTTTGACGTATGTCACTTGGCTCATATCATATTTTACAGCCAAGTTCTAGATTCAAACTCGATCGGATCTATATTGTTGGAAGTTTTGTGAAAATATTATTTGTCTTCCTGGAAGCTAAGCTTGGTTAAGTCTTATACCTGGTTTTCACTCTCAGAAATCCATTCAATATTTGAATTTAAAAAGGAAAATGTCGTAAATCCTGGAGGGTTTTTTCAAAACCAGGTTCGACCAATCCAAGCGATGATTATTCAGAACTTCAGATGTTCGAAGACCGCTACAGGAACCTTACGTAGGGCTATCATCTCTCATAGATATATGCTTCACTTTCTATTGTATAAAAAATTGAAAAAATAAGCTGGAAAAATTAACCCAACGATGCTTTTGTGAGACAGTTTTCAAATAGTTTATGCAAGGTTACCTATACACGGCGATTCAAAATTCGAGGCGAAAAATTAAGGAACGTATACAGGCTGATATTTATATAAATATATATATATATATATATATTATACAGTGCGTTTCAAAAAGTACGCACCAAGGGGAAATTTTCTCGCCTGTATAGTTTCTTGGAATTTTGGTTTTCGGGAAAGTTTGTGCTCAAGAAATGATGGTTTTTGACATATATGTCATTGATCCTGTTAATCAGTAAACCTATCAAAATTGACATTTTTTTCAGAAAAATGACCCAAAGACGTAGAAATCAGGACAATATCAAAATGTTTCTGAAAGAAATGTTGCTCAGAATTTCATTTTATACCAAACTGTCAAATTTCATAGTGAAATTTCGAAATTTTTTGACATTTATATTTTGATGTCAGCACGCTAGAGGGAGCTTTGGGCTTTGTGGAAATTTGAAAAATAATTCGGAATGTAATTCCAATGAAAATGACATTATCACAATTCAAATAAAGTTTATATTAATTCAATGTTTCTCATAAATTATGATTACTATCGTGAAAACCTCACAATCTTGGTGCAAACCGAATTATACTTGAGAAATGAAATGCGCAAAGAGCTAATATCATGCTAATTATTCTTGCAACATCAAAAGAAATTAAATTCTCCGATTTCATATATGAATCCTCTGAAATCCCTTGTGAATTTATCAACTCAAATACCACTAAAAACGCAATACAGACCTCATCTAAAACTAAGATACCTGTGAAAATAATAAAATGAAATCGATTTGACAGGCGCATAGAATTATACTGTTACAAATTATTCATTTAATGCACCTGTCAACTCGATTTCATTTTCACAGGTAACTTTGTTTTAGATGATGTCTGTATTGCGTTTTTAGTGGTATTTGAGTTAATAAATTCACAAGGAGTTTCAGAGGATTGGAGACTTCTTTTTCAGATGTGATATCGAAGAATTTAATTTCTTATGATGTTCAAAGAATAATTAGCAAGATATTAGCTCTTTGCGCATTTCATTTCTCAAGTATAATTCGGTTTGCACCAATATTGCGAGGTTTTCACTATAGTAATCATAATTTATGAGAAACATTGAATTAATATAAACTTTATTTGAATTGTGATAGTCATTTTCATTGGAATTACATTCCGAATTATTTTTTCAAATTTCTACAAAGCCCAAAGCTGTCATCAAAATATTAATGTCAAAAAATTTCGAAATTTCAATATGAAATTTGACAGTTTGGTATAAAATGAAATTCTGAGCAACATTTCTTTCAGAAACTCTTTGATATTGTTCTGATTTGTCCGTCTTTTGGTCATTTTTCTGAAAATATGTCAATTTCGATAGGTTTGCAGAGTAACAGGATCAATGACATATGTGTCAAAAATCATCATTTGTTGAGCACCAACTTTCCCGAATACCGAAATTTCAAAAAACTATACAGGCGAGAAAATTTCCCCTTGGTGCGTACTTTTTGAAACGCACTGTATATCGTATTCAGTAGACTCTTAAATTTGACTATATCGAACTTTTCAGGTTACGGTTTTGTGGACTTCGACAGCCCTGCAGCTGCAGAGGGGGCAGTAAAGGCACTCACCGCCAAAAGTATACAGGCGCAAATGGCCAAAGTGGGTATCCATAATTCTCAACGTAGACAACCCTATGTACGTTTGCATGCAAGTAATACCTAGCTTTATCAGTTTATTCTGTCACAGTACTGCTATCTGTATTCACTTTTTCATTATTTACGTTTTTTTTTGCACACAAAGAAGGTAATATTTTATATTTATTGATGGTATTTTCCATGGATTTCATTGCATAATATACTAACAGCAAGTTATTTATTAGAATTCTAAGAAATTAATGGTTTTCGAGCGCCATGGAAGTAGTTACGCGATAATAATTACTGCTACAAATGTTGTTATTTTTATTAACATATGCTGATATTATTATACCAGATTTATTGCCAGACAATTAGGTAAATGAGTAGTGGTTAATAAATATAAAATATACCGTGTGCCCACCACAGACGTGGAGCTCGTTTTGGGGGAGCAAATGAAGATATTTTGAGAATATGTTTTTGGGGTATGTGTGTACGGTGTGTACAATTTAAAATTATTTTCATAAACAAAGGGTGTTCGAAAACAAAGATATAGACCAAAGTTACATTTTTTAAATATAACACCCTGTATTTGACCTCAAAAATGGAATGGCAAGCTCAAATTATTCTGTTAGATCACTGTATACCTTAGGAGTGCCATTTACAAGAAAATGTCGAAAAATTGAAAATATGGAGTTTTTTTAAATAGCAATTAATGAGAAACCAGTTACGCCAGCGATGCAGACAATATTTTTTCGAGTAGGCATATTGGCTACTCCTATACAGAAAAAATAAATAAATTCTGGAATATACAGAGTGATCATAATTAATTTTCAAACATCCACTACAAATAATCGTCAGAAACTTTCTCATTTCAAATGGCACAACCGTTACTTCTATATCTCGTTGAACGTAAAAATTAATTTTGAAACTATCTTCATAAGGTTTTCCTACACCTAAACCTGATAGTTTCTCAGCAATTTTCGACCATTATTTCTAGTTGATGTTTGAAAATTAATTATGATCACTCTGTATATTCCAGAGTTTTTTTTTCTGTATAGGAGTAGCAAATATCTCTACTTGCAAAAATACTGTCCGTATTGCTGGCGTAACTGGTTTCTTCATTAATTGCTATTTAAAAAAACTCCATACTTTCAATTTTTCGCCATTTTCTCGTAAGTGGTGCTTCTAAGGTATAAAGTGATCTTAGGAAACTCATCATAATTTGAGTTTGCCATTCGATTTTTTCGGTCGAATACAGGTGTTAAATTTAATAAAATGTAACTTTAGTCTATATCGCTGTTTTCGAACACCCAATATACAGGGTGTCCCAAGTTCGAGTGCCGATTAGACGCTTCTGGAGAACTGTACATATTTGAACTCTGAACATTGGGATTATGATATTGCTTGAAGTTCTCGACAGAGCTAAAATATTTTCGAAGCCCAAGCGCTTCCGGTTATACAGGGAGTAAAAATAAATTGGATGAAAATTTTTTTTTTCAAGTTTTGCATTCCTTGTATGATCAAGTATTCAATACTGAATACATTTCTGTTAAAACCATTGTATTCGTTGTATTCGAATAGTTTTCAAAATATCAAAATAAAACCGGAAAAAATTCAAATTGTTCAGTCAGTATTATGTTCATTATTCTTAATTTAAACACCCTGAGCGTAAACCGTTTTTACAACATCGAAGAGGAAGAATGTGGAAAGGCCACGCATCTTTTGAATTTCAGAAATATCATCACAGGGTGTTTCAAATTTTGTGTCGAAAATTGTGATAAAAAATTGGCCATAACTTCTGTTTTTCAAGTTAGAACCCTATGTTTTTATGATTGCGTTAGATTCTGCGGTGAAAAATAATGATATGATAATCATCAGTATTTTTCACCGCAGAATCCAACGCAATCATAAAAAAATAGGGTTCTAATTTGAACTAGAGCGCCAAAAACAGAAGTTATGGCCAATTTTTGATCACAATTTTCGACACAAAATTTGAAACACCCTGTGATGATATTCCTGGAATTCAAACGATGCATGACCTTTCCATATTCTTCCTCTTCGATGTTGTGAAAACGGTTCACGCTCAGCGTGTTTAAAATAAGAATAATAAACATAATACTGACAAAACATATTTGACTTATTTTCCGGTTTTATTTCGATATTTTGAAAACTATTCGAATGAATACAATGGTTTTAACAGAAATGTATTCAGCATTGAATACTTGATCATGAATGCAAAACTTGAGAATAAAGTTTTTTTCATCCAATTTATTTTCACTCCCTGTATAACCGGAAGTGCTTGGGCATCGAAAATATTTTAGCTTTGTAGAGAATTTGAAGCAATATCATAATCCCAATTTTCAGATTTCAAATATGTACAGTTCTCCAGAAACGTCTAATAGGCACTCGAACTTGGGACACCCTGTATATGATATATATTCTCAAAATATCTTCATTTACTCCCTCAAAACGAGCTCCGCGTCTGTGGTGGGCCACCCGGTATAGGTATTGGGCGCCAATCATACAAAGTGTTCCACGGCCGAAGGGGCAAACTTGGTCTGATACTAGAGGACATCTGTGATGAAAATAATCGAACATCTTGATTGTTAACGCCTCATTTTCGAGTGAAGAAAGATTCAGTTCTTCTAGATATTTTCAGTTTGTTATAGTTTGAAATGGTTATGGGTTGGATGTCGCTTTTAATTATTGTTCGTGAGCAGTTTGAAGGGGTGGAAAAATTAGGATACTGGTATTATCTTAATATACAGGGTTATTTCAAATTAGACGTGAACCTTGGAGCAGGGGGTTAGTATGGATCATTAGCTGTCGTTTGAGCCATATTTATTGATAACCGAACCTCAACAGATATTTGAGTTCTTGTGATTTTTAAAAGATATCTCACTTTAGTTCATATTTCGTAAATTTTTTCTACACTGAATTCATTATAATTTTGGATTATTTTTATCAGAAAAGGATATGATATTTGTGAAAAACGCAAAACTATGCTGTATTAGATGTTGAAAAAGAATTAGTATGATTTGAAAGAAGATATAAGAAGCAAAGAAAGAAAAATAACGAATTAAGTATTTTTTTATTGCAACTAAACTCGAAATATCATTAGAAAATTTATTCATAAATTATGTTCGAAATGACCTCGACCATTCTTTCTAATTTCTTCAGTTGTTATTTTCCGCCTGAAATTTACTATCGCTGCCTTTTGATTATACATTCACTATTTTGTATGCCGGACATACAAAAGGTTGCTTATAAAACATTTGCTGAAACCAAACAAGTGAATGCATTTTAACGGAATTTTGTTTAGAGATTACAGAAGGAAATGTTTTTGAAATAATTTTGGCTTACATAAATTGTGGAATTCGAGAGTTTTAGGCAAATAGATATTTCTTTTATTCATATACCACATTTCAAATCATACTAATTCTTTTTCATCTTATACAGCATAGCTTTGCTTTTTTCATGCATATCATATCCTTTTGTGATCAAAATAACCCAAAACTATAACCAAATTTAGTCAACAGAAAAAAAATTGACGAAAAATGACGAGAAATCTTTTAAAAATCACCACAAGTCAAATATCTCGTAAACTGTTGATTTTCGGTTATAAATAAAAAATATGGCTCAGAAAACAGCAAATAAGTCATACTAACACCTCCTTCAAGGTTTACGTTCAATTTAGAATCATCCTGTATATAATTCTTCTGTAAGTATGTATATAACTGAACTGCTCCTAAACGACCTAACCGATTTCGATGAAATGTTGTGTGTGTTATAGAGTGGGCCCCTAGATAGTTTAGATTATCAATCGGACCCAGTAGGAGGCGCCGCAATCAAGTAATAGAACATTTGTTTTGTTTTTAGTACGAAATGGTGAATGCGCCGTCCCAATTATTAGAACATCGAGTCTTCTCAGATCTTAGAGACCTGGAAATGTCACTTTGACGTTCGTTATTAATTTTAAGTTCAGCCAGTATTACGGTGTTTGTGAAAATAAAGTTTAAGAATTATTATACATATTAAAGTGTATTTTATGTGTGAAGGGTTTTGAAATCTTATTAAAAACTATACCATGTGGGATTCCTTTGCTGCATTATTGAATTATTTATTTATTAGAACGAGATCGTGTGGCTTGGTTCCCTACTTAATCTATCCTTAGGACATTGACATTGTGTTAACATATTTGATGACGTCCTTAGCAGCCTTGGCTATCACGTCATGGGGATTTAGCACTGGCTCACCCATATGTAAAACTCTTGGGCTGGCTAGCTGTGGACATTTGTAAACTATACCGGGTGTCCCATTATACATGTTCCAATGCATTATCTCGGCCATTTCAAAAGATAAAAATTTAGAATTTTATGATGAATTGAAAATGATAAAAATTTCAAATCTGTATCTTTTGAAATGGCTGAGATAATCCATTGGAACATGTATACCGGGAGACCCGGTATATTCGGATGTTTTCATCCGATCCACAGAGACTGCATGTTTCGTCTGCTCAAGCATATGAGAATGGGCGATGATCAAATTATGTATGATCTTGATAGTAAAATATTTTTGAACAAATGCTGCATCATAAGAGTTCACTGAGTAATTAAGTTTTCACAAACAATTTCATCGAATTTCGAGCATCAGATGATTAAGCTTTTCTGTTGTTCTAAAATAAAGATATCAGTAATAGTTTTCTATGTTGAAAGGTTAAACAAAGTGTAGCGTATAAGCACGTACAGCCACCCGGTATAGCAAAGTTACTCTTCGTTTGTATATGTTCTTGAAAGAACCTCTAACAAATGAGGTGCTCTAAGGATAGACTGACGAGGAAGAATACCATATTAATATTCATATTTTCCTACTCGAAAGATGTTCGTCAGCATAAACAAAAATTTGAATGTTCATGAGTATAAAAAGCGAGGAAAAGTTAATATATTCCGCTTTATGTGAGATTAAATGAAGGACATCAAGGTGCAAATTATATACAGTGCTTTAAGCATGGAAAGCACAACCGCAATACGTAGGTATTTAACTTAGTTATACCGCTGACGTGGCGTCAAGGGCTTTAGCGTGCTCGTTCGTTGAAGGATGATGAATTTACACTCATTTTTAAATACCAGTTGCCACGTTGGAATTCACAGGAAGTAATAATGAGAAAACGTGAAGTGAAAACTAATTCTCCATATTATCTCCTGTCCAATTCTCTCACACGAAGTTTTTCCTCTAATTTCCAGTGCTTTTATGATATTTCTTTCTGAGGATTTCATCATGGTATATTCTTTAATGGACACCAACCTATTAATTTTTGTAATATAATGAATTATGAAACGATCTTCCATGTTATTTTAAATTATACTATTGTAACACTCTTTATATACAAATTTTCATATGAACCTAGTGCATAATTAACGAAAATTGGTTAAAAATTCTATGCTTCTTAGATCCTTACGAAATTCTGCATAAATATACAGGGTGTCCCATAAATACCACGCGAAAGTGACACTGGAGATAGATTGGCATTAGGTCTATCAGATAGCATCAACATGACCTCAGTAAAAGTCCGCTGGTTTTCGAGATATCACCACTGTTGCGTCCCATGACTTCACATGTTGGGAAGCGCTCATTTGTATTTCTAAACAAAGCAGCTCGCTTGTAAAACTTAAATGTTTTGGGTTAACTGGTTTATTTTTGCATGGGTGGTCTCACCCTTGAAATTAATATTTTCCACGAAAAGATAATTGCAAGTAAAATATCTTGTAATACTTCAACCCTTGTAGAAGTATTTATGACCTATTTCCTGTGAAATATTGATAAAATGCATACAACAACTAACACATTGCCAGAGCTGTGAGTCCTTTGTCTAGATTCTAACCCATACAAAAATCTAGAATCTTCCGATTAGATCGCCACGGCTTTGGCTATTCACTAAATCGAGGGCGTAGATTCTGAATCTGTAATTAGTTTTTCCGTATCTCGATTCATTTTGGTAATATGGCGAAAAATCCGACTGATTAGTCCATTTTCCGGAGGTAGAGCCAGAAATTCGTCATTGCTCCGAAACTAATCGAGAAACGGAAAATCTAATTACAGATTAGTGATCTGCGTGCCGGATTTAGTGAATAACCAAAGCCGCGTCGACCTAATCGAAAAATTGTAGATTTTTGTATGTGTTGGATACTAGAGAAAACTTTTGGCGTTTGACGGATTCGCTCATTACCTAATATTTTCCGAACGGATAGAGATACAGAAAAAATAGATACATAAATCTAAACGTCGTCCACCGACCAATAATCGGGGAAAATTTGGTTATTGAGATGTGAAAATCATAGATTTGGGACGGGAAAGAAGAATTTTCCTCCGATTCCGACCCAAAAAATTTTTTTCATGGTATATCGATACGGAGCTCGTGTCTAATTAAATCGAGGTCGCTGATCACGAATATTTAATTAGTTTTTCCCTAAGTGGCGTACTTTGGGAAAAATTTCACTTAAAGTGATAAAATTGACGAAAATAGGTAAATTTTAGAACTTTCCACCACCCAAAAAAATCGGAGTAGGGTATTGCTGATTTTTTACGTCATATTTGGATCCTTTATCTATCGAATCATCCAAACAATAAATGTCCAGGTCGTACGCTTCGGAAATTATGATTTTTTTCCCGAGGGTCTATTTTTCGGAAAATTCTTTCCGCGATATTTTCTCGGAAAATTTTTGTAATAAATATCTGATGGTAGATTCGGAATCTACGGCCCCGAATCTATAAGAATAAGTACCCGTTTCATAGTTCTGCGTCAAAAAATTTTTCTCGAAAAATGGGATTTTTTTAAGGCTAATGTATTAAAAAATTGCCAATTTTCGACCGGTCTCCGATTTCGATGCAAATTACGTCATTTACTAATTCGGGGCCGTAGATTACGAATATATGATGGAATTTTTCATTAGAGAATTTTCCGCGGAAATACCGCGAAATGAGTTTTCCGAAAAACAGACCCTTGGGACAAAAATCATAATTTCCGAATAGTACGGCCTGGACATTTTCTGTTTGGATTATTCAGTAGATAAAGGATCCATATATGACGGCAAAAATCAACAACACCTTACTCCGATTTTTTTGGGCGGTGTGAACTTCCAAAATTGACCTATTTTCGTCCATTTTTTCACTCTAAGTGAAAATTTTCATAAAGTACGCCACTTAGGGAAAAACTAATTGCATATTCGTGATCAGCGACCTCGATTTAATTAGACACGAGCTCCGTATCGATATACCATGAAAACTGGAGATTTTTAAAAAATACACAAAAGTGGTGATATCTCGAAAACCAGCGGACTTTTACTGAGGTCATGTTGATGCTATCTGATAGACCTAATGCCAATCTATCTCCAGTGTCACTTTCGCGTGGTATTTTTGGGACACCCTGTATGTATATTCTTCAGTGTAGATATTTCCCATTCCTCTGATAAATTTCACTTGGTCTTTCATATCGTCATTTCTTTACTTAAATTAAAAAGATTTTAATTTGGTATTTTCAGAATGCATTGTTTTGAAGAATAACACAATGACATAATATGTCGCACATCGGTGAAACTGGAAAAAATATTCAATTTTTCGCCACTTGCTAAAATTTTGACCATCTTTCATAATTCTCAAAACTGATCGTTGACATTGCTGTAAAAATTCTTAGGTTAAGCATTACATCCTACACATTTCGAATTTCATATTAATCGACAGACAAGTTTTCGATTTGGACAAATTCACACCTGAATATTGGAAATTCAAATAATAGAAATACGATTCTTATTCACATTTCCACAGCCAATTTATTTTTACGTGCGAACAACTGTAGTTGTGATGAAGCTGCATCTTGAATAAAATTTAATTCAAAAGTTGTAATGTAAAAATGATATTTTTTTTCGTTACTCCGAAACCAATAACGAACTTCACCGAGGTGTTTATGTCCCAAACCTACTCTGAAAATTTCAACTGTTTAGCTCATTCCGTTCTAGTTATCGACCGTCCGGCCGGACAGAATCGATTCTGACCACGGATTATTGATCAGTGAGTCAAACCAAATCGTTCAAGACCATTTTCAGCCAGAAATTCGAAAATTACAGACATTTGGGCAAATTGATAAGCACTCTGTTCCGAGGAACAAGAGCGCCCAAAATGAAACTGAAGATATTTTGGTTGTAATAATTCTTAAGTTACTGAGTATATTTTCATGAAATAGTCAATAATAAATTGAGTTGATATCTTAGCATGCCTTTAGATTTTTACTTCATAACATCATCCAAATCAACCCAATTTTTCTAATAAAAATGTTGTTATTAGCTGTGGGCACCTAAAAATGGATCTGCCGATTCCACTATACAGGGGGCGTCAAAAGTATTTTCTCCCCTAATAGGAATGGCGAAAAATGAATTTAAACGGTCAAATTAATTTATTTGTAAAACAACATTTTTCCCGTAATTTTTATTGTATTGGTTTTCCAATAAGAGGTGTTATTTTGATATTCAAAGAAAAATGCCATTTTTCAATATAAATGATCGGATGTTTATTTCATTATAAAGAAGAAGCTATGCCGTTAATAGTGGGAAATGACATCAGCCAAATGACCACCACGACCACGCTTACAGGACCATATCCTTTTAATGAAATGCAATGCAGTTCTATCGTAAGAATCCATTTATATCATTTCCAGAGACCAATAATTTCGGACATAGGATTTGTCAAAGTTTGAACAAGAGCGCCAAAGCTCCTGTACACATGGCTTGAACCTTTTTTTTTTATTATTGACAGACTCTTTACTACACACGAACTCAATATGTAAAAACATAGTCGTCACTATTTCAATTTGTGATATTTATATCCTGAATAGCTGGTATAACTAATCGTACCAAATAAATTCATATTGTTCTTTTAATTGAAACGATAGCAGGTGTTTTAGTACAACTTTCTGATTAGAACTGCAATTAGCGCTAACAAACAAACTTATGGCGTTTCCTGAAGTTCGACATTCCGTGTAAAAGTTAAATGTTCATTAACTGTGATTGAATTATATTATGGAAAACTACCAGTTACTAACGGTAACATGCAATGTCCAACAACATTTGTCCGTTCCTACAAATAGTAAGCGACAAAAGTATGGAATACTGGATTTATTTTCTCCTCTTTCAGGAATAGCGATAAATAGTCTAATGATCTGTGTTCTTACATCTCATCTTATTTTCCTATGAGAGAAATGTCAAAATTATTTCTGCTTCGTTATTCTTGATATAAAATACACCTGCTGTTCTACAAAACAGAGTATGATTGATTGCAAAACGACCAATGAAATAACCTCAGCTATCGTAGAATTATGATATGATATTATATGATATTATACTTTTAAGGTGATAATAAAGGGTTTTCCAATAAGAGGTATTATTTTTAATTATATCTATTTCGGTAGATGTCACATTTGAAGCTGTCATTTTTTGACATTTGACAAGTAGAAACTACGCCATTAATAAAAATGGAACGATACACGCTTCAAGAACGCATTGAAATTATTAAAATTCACTATAAAAATGGTGAAAATTTGACAGAGACGGTTCGTAAAACTCGAACAATTTTGGGTCGTCGTGAAGCACCTTGTCGGACAGCAATAAAGAAATTGGTGGAAAAATTCGAGCTGTTGGGATAAGTTAGTTCTGTGAAGAATAAAACTCGTGCGCGTCGCTCAAGAACAGCTGAGAATATTGCTGCTATAGCCGAAAGTGTTGAAGCAAACCCAGTTTTGTCCATTCCTCGTCGTTCTTTGTAATTAGGCATTCCACAAACGTCATTACACCGTATTTTGCATGAAGATTTGGGTCTTAAGGCTTATAAAGTTCAGTTAACACAAGAACTCAAGCCGGCCGATCATCAACAACGTCGTGTCTTTGCTGATTGGGTCGTTGAAATGCATGAAATTGATCCGGAATTCCATCGAAAAATCATCTTGAGTGATGAGGCCCATTTCCACCTCGGTGGCTTCGTCAACAAGCAAAATTGTCGCATCTGGGGCTCGGAAAACCTAAGAGTTATTGTTGAAAAGCCTCTCTATATTCAACGTGTAACTGTTTGGTGGGGTTTATGGTCCGGCGGAGTCATTGGACCTTACTTTTTCGAAAATGAGGCTGGAGCAACAGTTACGGTGAATGGATTGCGCTATCGAGAGATGATTAATGATTTTTTATGGCCGGAATTGGATGGTATTGATCTGGACACCGTTTACTTTCAACAAGACGGCGCTACGTGCCACACAAGCAACGAAACCATTTATCTTTTTCGGGAAACGTTTCCGGACCATGTTATCTCTCGAAGAGGTGATCACAATTGGCCCCCGAGATCTTGTGATTTAACACCGTGCGACTTCTTCCTTTGGGGCCACGTGAAAGAGAAGGTCTACGCAAATAGCCCAGCGTCGATTCAATACCTCAAAGATGGAATTCGTGAGGCTATCGAGGACATAGGGCAGCCACTTTGCGATTTGGTTATGGAAAATTTCATTAAAAGGATATGGTCCTGTAAGCGTGGTCGTGGTGGTTTGCCTGATGTTATTTTCCACTATTAACGGCATAGCTTCTTCTTTAAAATGAAATAAACATCCGATCATTTATATTGAAAAATGGCATTCTTCTTTGAATATCAAAATAACACCTCTTATTGGAAAACCCTTTATTTACATTTTCAGCCGCCTGGCTTGCATTTTCGTCATTATCGAAGAAAAACTGTAAAATATTGCGTGTTTTCTCTTTGCTAGTGTCCATCTTTGACGCGCGCTCAAACTAAACTGAGTCAACTGATCATAAAACTGTCAGGAAAGTTTTTGTAGTACAAAATCTCATCTGTGGAACCCGACCGGACTTACACAACGCGAGATACATATAACTAAAGCCTTCTATTGTAAAAATGATGGATTTATTTTTACTACACCAAATATTATGTTCAATCAATGTAGATAACATGATAGATTGGAGCAAAAAGGAAACTCAAAGAGGCGACTTGTATTTTGTTGAACAGAAAAAACAATCTAGCGAATTGCCCAGTTGGAATGGGCATATTTGGCTAAATTTGTTAAAGACGCGTTTGAACCACTATAGCATATGCAGTTTTCTATGCATCTATATTAGAACTAAAGGCGAAAATTCATGTGGCGATTTTGTCGCTCCATGAAATATAGGGGAAGGGAAATTTCGAGCGACAGTCGCTGGTTTTGAACGAAAAAATCGTCGAAATTTTGGGCGACAAAATCGCTGGTTTTCGGCGACAAAATCGCCACATGAATTTTCGCCTTTAGAAATTTCTCTGTTGAGGTGAAAATGTTTTTCTATGTTTTTTCAAAGACTTGCAAATTTCAGAAGAAGTGTTCAACAACAAAGAATTCTAAAGATTTTTCGATGAGTGTCGGATTTAGGTTCTGAAACGTAACAAAATATTTAAATTATATTTGTGTTGTTTCGCTACTATTTATTAGGCCACTTTGTTCCAAACATTGCTTCCAACAAATATATATACAGATGCAATTTCAAAGAAATTGACCGAATGAAATTTCATGGCTACGAGTTTCTACGAAAATAATATTGATTATATTGTGTATGAACCTGAGTCAAAATCGATCATAATATTCTTTGCATGACGTTTTCGATGATATTTGATATGTAAAAATCGCTTATGTTGCTGTGACAGAATAACAATAGAAATAACAGAACTTGAATAGAGCCACCTGTGCTATGTTTTAGTTGCTAGGGATACATTAGAATTAACTTTAATTATGACAAATAGTAGTGTAGAATACTGTAATGTTATGTGCTATGCATAGGTGCATGTAGATAAAATTTTGAGATATAAGATAACAAATAGATAGTACTTATATTTATTGCGTTAACGGAAAAGTGTCGAAACTATCAAAAATTCCCACCAGATATACAGGATAGTTCTTATCGTTACATGGCTGTCTAGAATACCACAATAGATAAATGAAATGAATTTTTGGGAACATAAATGGTTTAAAATCGAAAATACTCAGTTATTTCATAAAAAACAAATTTGATCAGATTTCAATCCATAGCTTTTACTCTGTACTTTTGTTACGACTAAGGTGGCGTATAATCAAGACATACCAATAAGGAACTCTAGTTTCGTTTGCGAAAATCCACCATCAGTTAATATATGAAATGTTCCTTCCTTTGAGCAAATTATTTGTTTAATAATATTGAATCAAACACTAGCAATAAGTTTTGAATGAAACTAAACCAAGAAACAACAAAGTGTATTCCTTTTTCATTTAATTTTTCTTTTGTTGACTATGATACTGCCGCATCGAGCATATACTGAATTTTAATCCAGTTGACTGGGACACACTGTATAATTATCTATGTTTATGAAGCATTGTATCACATTACCTCAATGCTTTACGACCAATGCTTTCTGAGTTACGGAAAAGAGGTGGTGGAGATGTGGAAAAATTAGTAAATGTAGAAAAATGAAGGAGTAATTTGGTACATTTTGATGGGGAAATGATTAATAAAGATGTAAAGCTAAGTTTTATTTTGAGTTTTTTTAAATACGGGGTCTTTATAAATGAATGATACATCGCAGTTGGCTTTGGATTTTCATTTACCGCTTCTCACAATTTATAAACAGCCAAAGCAAATATTGAATTATGTATTGTCAAATCTTAAGATTCTTTTTGAAATTGAGTTTCCAAATTATTTGAATCTGCAATAACTTTAGAACAAACTTATTTATTGTGATGTCCTATTATCGCGATGGTGAATGGATTTACTCTCTAAGGGCCTGAAAAATGAATATCTGGCGAAATATCCTAATGTTCGGATTCTAAAATATTTTCTGGTAGCCCACTTCAGTGGTGTTATAAACAGATTCATGCAGACTGAAAGAGCTATTTTCTTGAGATCTCCCGGGAATGTATCACTCCAAGAAATTCCTCCGGAACTTTGATACTGTCAGATCCAAGCAATACTTGGACCTCAGTAAGAACACGTTGCACCTCCTCACTGGTTTCCTCAAAGGGTATTGCGGCCTTAGGAAGCATATGCTGAGATTAGGGCTAGCAGAAACTGACGAGTGCAGATTTTGTTGGGAAGGGGAAGAAACTCCTAATCACCTGATAACGGAATGACTCGCCATCTCAAACCAACGCAAGCAATGCTCTGGGCAAGAAATCTGCAGGAGCGAAGACATAGCCTCCTTGAAGCCATCCCAGATACTGGAGTTTATCAGAACTCTAGAACTGGAAGGCGAGCTGTAGATGGTGATGACATCAACAGCTCTGACGGAGGGGCACAATAGCCCCTAAGGTCGCAGTGGCACCGTCTTGTTGAAACCACATGTTCTGCAAATCAAGACGAACCAATTCAGATCATATAAAATCAGTCAACATTGAACGATAACGGTTTCCGTAGACAGTTACGGCCTTATGGCGAAATATCCTGATGTTCAGATTCTAGAATCTTCTCTGAGAGCCCACAAGTGTTGTAAACAGATTCATGCAGACTGGAAACGTGAACAAGGGAAAAGCGACAAGAAGACCTCAAGTTGTCAAGAAGTTGTTGAAGAACTGAGAACACGAGTTGAACAAAATCCTCAAATGTTCCTGAATAAATAATCTTTACAGTCTGGTGTCCCCTTGAGTACTTGCCACAAAGTATTAAAAAAATACTGAATTTGTACCCTTACAAAATAACGATGGTGCAGCAACTCCCACCAATAGACATTCCACGTCGTCTAGAGTACTGCCATTGGTTTCTAAATATGTAAATTCTCAAAACTACAGAATTTGGACATCGGAGAATCCCCACAGATTTATTGAGACTTCATTAAATGCGCAAAAAGTTGGTGTGTGGTTAGCAGATTCTCGTCGTAGAATATATGGACCAGTTTTCTTTCATGATACCATTAATATTGAAAGGTACAAAAGAATAATGCTGGAGCCATTCATAAACCAATTAGATGACGAAGAAATACAGTTGTGATATTTTCAACAAGATGGGGCAACTGCCCAATGTGCTGCCAAAATATTGGCCCACAAATGTTAAAAATATATTTGACAACAAACGAAAAATAATTTATAAATGCCTTGAGAATAATGGAGCACATTTTGAAAATTTGATGTGAATTCATTGTTAGAATTATCACAAATGACCAAACTCCCAAAATTTGAGTTCTCTTACAGTTATTCAATGTATTCTGTCCATTTGTATTGATTTATTACCTGCATTCGAACATTAAAATTAGTTCAACAGTATGCATTCAAGTATCAGCTCTTATCAAAAATTAAAAATAGGATGTTAAAAATTCAAACACAAGGGATCAGATTATTAATATCTGTTAAATAGCTAATATGATATCCAGTGGTGGATGTACCAGCAGACTGAGTAGGCTGGATGGAGCCTAGGGCGGCAAATTTCAAGGGGCGGCATATTGGAAAATTTAATTCATACATTTTTTATTTCGACTTACATATTGAAAAAATATATTATACACACACAAAATACGAATTTCGAAAATTAGAGAGAAATTCAAATATTTGTGTTGTGTTGAATAGCCTACGGGCGGCAAATCTGGAAATCCGCCACTGATGATATATCTTCAAAATGGCACTTAGGAGAATAGAATCTCAAGTAATGAATAAATAATTCATTCTCGATTCCATCAGCTTGATATTTTCTGGAAGAAAGCTCCTAAAAACGGAGTAAAATTCCAGTATCATTTATCATTATTTCAATCAAATTGCCCTACTCTGGTCATCACAAGGTCTGTTGTTGTAAACCCAGAGAAGGAGTTAAGCTCAGTAATTATGCATGATATGTACCCAAAATCACGTGTAATAAAAACTTAAATCTAAAAATTCATTTATTTGAAAATTTCACTTTCTACAAACTTAATGAAAACTATATGAACTATTAATTCAATTTATTTTGTATAATAAACATTTTTGTTCCAAACTAGGATGTAATCGCACAGAATTAGGGCATATTCTTTGATGAATTCTGTGGCTGGAATTGCAAATGTGTTCAGGAGGCATATGAAACGGCAAAATAAGTGGGTTTCAGAACCAACTACAATGTTACTATCATTTATAAACACCCTGTAGTATCGATGCTGAAAACTTAGATAGCAATAAATTATTATAAGGCTAAAACCTCCAAATGCAGTAGGATTATCATTTTAGCAAATGATAAAGGAATATAAAATATTAATAAAAAGCAATTAAAATTGGGTATCTGATATATAGGGCGATACATTGTTATTTCCTCATGATTTTCGAATTTTTGTTTATTCAAATGCTTATTTTTTCCAGCAACAAGAGCAGGATCCGACAAATCTGTATATTGCTAATTTACCGCAACACTTCAAAGAAGCCGACTTAGACAGTCTTCTTAGCCAATATGGCAGTGTTATCTCCACCAGGATTCTCAGAGATTCTGCCGGAATTTCCAAGGGTGTTGGATTCGCTAGGATGGAAAACAAGGAGAAATGCGAGAAGATAATACAGTTTTTCAATGGGAAAACAATACAGGGCTGCAAGGAGCCATTGCTCGTCAAATTTGCCGATGGCGGTAATAAGAAGAAGATATACAAGGTGAGGTAATTGTGAGAGGGCTACAGATTTATACTATTGGACATGGAAAAATTAGATTTACAGGGTCTGGATGAAGTATGGAAGTTCGTTTTATTTATTTTGTTTGTTTTATTTTATTTATTTGAAAATGATTGAAATTTTTATTTCATTATAAAGTACAATGGATACCATTAGTTATGAAACAAAACATCATTTAAATGTCCGCCACGGAAACGCTGGCAGGAATGAAATCGTTGAAGCCATCCCAGATACTGGAGTTTATCAGAACTCTAGAACTGGAAGGCGAGCTGTAGATGGTGATGACATCGACAGCTCTGACGGGGGGCACAATAGCCCTTAAGGTCGCAGTGGCGCCGTCTTGTTGAAACCACATGTTCTGCAAATCAAGACGAACCAATTCAGACCATATAAAATCAGTCAACATTGAACGATAACGATTTCCATAGACAGTTACCGCCTTATGAGCTTCGTTGAAAAAAAAATAAGGTCCTATGACTCCTGCAACTTAAATTCCGCACCAAACAGCTAGTTTATCAGGATGTAATGGCAGTTCATGATATTCTTCAGTTATCACCACTCCAGGTACGGAAATTCTGCTTGTTAACATAACCGTTTAATGAGCCTCATCGCTGAGAATGATTTTCCTATGAAAATCTGCATAATTTCCGACTTTTTCTAAGCACCAATTACTGAATATACGACGCTTTAAATGATCAGTTAGTTTGAGTGCTTGGGTTAAAACGATTTTGTATGGCTGTAAACCAAGGTTTTTTCGTAAAATTCGCCACAAAGGCGTCTCGGAGATGTGTAGTTCTTGTGAACGACGAGAAATCGACCAATTTTAGTCTTCACGAACTGCAGCAATATTCTCTTCACTTCTTGCATTTCTTTGCCTCACGGGCACTGTAACATCATGAAGTGTAAAAGTTGTTTCAATCTTCTTCACTGAACGTTCAATTTTCCTTTCACCCGGACGATTATAACGACTAGAAATTGGATTTAAGGCACGTAAAGTTAGATTAACAGATCGCACTGTTTCATAATAAATTTGGATTATTTGTAAACGTTGTTGAAGCGTGTACCTTTCCATGATTAAAAAGTAGACATTGACAAATACAACTGTCAATGTCACAAATAAAAAATGGCTACCGTGCGTGAGCAATGTCAGTTTGAAAATGAGGCGTTCCCATCGAAATACCCGTTATATCTATCATTTATACTAAAGCTACTAACAAATATCCAAAACTACTAGATTCTACTAACGTATTTCTGCCTACTGAAAAATGCAGAGATTCTATTCAGTTTCCAAAGGCGAATCCAAGTCACCTCCTTTATCCCTGCGCTAGCTACGCCACTGTGGACATACCAAATTCGTTTTTAGGTACGAGCGCCGTCTTCTACGATATCTAATAGGCCATTAAGCACGGACAGAACACTAATTCTGTAGTTATTTCACAGTTTACGATGTCATTTTGAAATGCTTTTTAATTCGCAATAACACAGGTACAGCATTTCGTTTATTTGCGATTAGTTTAATAATCTTTTATAGCGAATAATACACGAGGATTTCGCTGTAATATTGAGTTCTAAAAGATTACAATCAGAACAGGTATTATTCGATTTTCTGAGGCATTCAAGCTCAAACAAACGTTCATAAATATGGAAAATGCAAAAATAAAAAGATATTCTAACCTATTCTGTTCGCGCATAGGAATATTGGTAAGAAAAAGATATTGCTTCCAGCAGATTCAAATTATTGCTTTTCCGATCATCGATTTCGAGCAATATGATCTGTCATTTTTAGAAACATATTGCTATCCAAATTGCTACCTCAGCAACCTCATAATGTACTTGCTAAGAGGATAACAAGATTTGGAATATGGCAGAGAAGCAATTTTTTCTTCCAAGAATTCGAAAATATTGAAAATAAGTAGGTCCTTTTATAAATATAGATATACATATACATTTATATTTGTTAAAGGTACTTTGAAATAGGTACATAATTTTAAGGAAATTTCTAAGACACATTTGTGACACTAACAATCCCTTCTATTTGTATACAGAAAAGTTCACAAACTTCTCAGCCTTGATAATAAGATTGATGCTCTTGATTTAATTTAAGAGCTGAGGGAATTTTATTCAGTTATTTATTTGTTCATGAGCAAACTAGGAGATATACTGCTTCTTTAATGTTAGGGATATGCTTTCGAAGACTTACTGGATGAATAAAATTAAATAAACTATTAATTCAGCCTTAATACTTCTTTTGATTTAATTGAAGAACTGAGGAAATTTGTTCAGGAGAAAACAAGGAGAGATACTGTTCCGTTTCACTTATAAGTGTGCATTCGAAGTTTGACGGCAGGAAAAGAATAAAATTTAATATTTGTTTAGGTGTTTGCAAGTCTCCAATTTTTCGGCCATGGTAGCGGTTATCAATATTCGGTGTGTTTCCTGAAAATTGACCAATAACTCCATCTTGTTAGTTTCATAAGTAACATAGTTAGTTTTTCGCCTTCGTGACATTTTATATATTTGGTTAGGTTAGGTTAGGACTGACGGCAGGAAAAGAATAAAATTTAATATTTGTTTTGGTGTTTGCAAGTCTTCAATTTTTCGGCCATGGTAGCGGTTATCAATATTCGGTGTGTTTCCTGAAAATTGACCAATAACTCCATCTTGTTAGTTTCATAAGTAACATAGTTAGTTTTTCGCCTTCGTGACATTTTATATATTTGGTTAGGTTAGGTTAGGACTGACGGCAGGAAAAGAATAAAATTTAATATTTGTTTTGGTGTTTGCAAGTCTTCAATTTTTCGGCCATGGTAGCGGTTATCAATATTCGGTGTGTTTCCTGAAAATTGACCAATAACTCCATCTTGTTAGTTTCATAAGTAACATAGTTAGTTTTTCGCCTTCGTGACATTTTATATATTTGGTTAGGTTAGGTTAGGACTGACGGCAGGAAAAGAATAAAATTTAATATTTGTTTTGGTGTTTGCAAGTCTTCAATTTTTCGGCCATGGTAGCTGTTATCAATATTCGGTGTGTTTCCTGAAAATTGATCAATAACTCCATCTTGTTAGTTTCATAAGTAACATAGTTAGTTTTTTGCTTTCGTGACATTTTATATATTTGGTTAGGAATTACGAATAACCACCGAAAAACGGACGAAATATTCATCAATTAAGGTTAAATTCTTCTTCTATTTCACATAAAAGTCATGACATACAGTGTTGTCACCTCTAAGATCAATGAATTTTTACCTACTTGATAGCAATATTGCTGGGTGAAAATTGATCACCAATATTGCTATAACAGTCCGAGCAGATTACTTAATACCATAGTCATATTGTTAAAAATTAGGAGGATAGCAATATAACTTGAATAGAAATGTTTATAGCAATACGCAAACATAATAGGTCTGATTAACCCTCGAAATATATTTTCGATATTATTGATACAACTTCTGAGGGCGCTATAAGTTTCCTCAATTTATTCCAAAACCAAAATGAACTGACTCAATATTTGATAGATTATTGACAACTTTTGAGGGCGCTATAAATTTTTTCAATTCCTTCTTTCACTTTATCACAGACATATTGTTCTGAAAAATTGCTGGCATTAGCAGAGGAATCTGAATCTAAATAGGTCCTTTTCAATTGCGAAATCAAGTTTTCTCTATTTCAGTATCGTAATGAGTTCCATTCCTCGCTCGTTTTCGAATTTCGCATTCGTGTTTGAATAGGAGCCCATTCTGCAACTTGTTTTAGAATATACTATTCTCCACGACTGATATAGAATATAGAGATTATAAATTCGAATTTGATCACAGAATATCAAGCTTTCTATGACTTGTCGTAGAATAATCATTCTGTAACTCTTCGTTTCGTATGCATTTCGACTGTATTTCGTTTGTCTGAGCTTTTCCGTCGTTGGAAATATATAAAAGTCCAAAAATAACAATAAAATTCTATGAAATCATTGAAATTTTGAATCTGCTATGAATGATGTTGCTTATTATTTAATTCAATTTATCAGGTATCATATTCCAAGATATACAGTGGGAAGTCCCGAAACACGTCAAATTCAAATTTTAAATTGTCATTCTTCTTCGTAAAAATGCTAACCCTACCTTCAACCCCCTTGGAAAGACAGGTACAACCCCCAATTTTTCAAATAGGAAGTATAGGCTTGTAATACATCGTTTGAAAGGTCTCGTCATTCTCTATTCAGAAATGTTCGTGTTTATTGCGAATATCAAACTGGAAAAAATATAAAATCAAATTTTATATTTTTTCGTCCGACATATTATATTTCGAAAACGATGCTTGCATCTTTTGAAACGAAGCGTTACTAAAGCATGCTATCTATTACTCTAAGTATGGGTGGACATTACCCTTAGTCATAAACATATTAGTGGGAAGAATGAATTGTTATAGGGGTTAGGGTTAGACCATTATTGAGTGAAACACCTTTTCGATACCTTCACTTGTACAATTTATTGGAATGTCTCGGAAATTGGATAGCCAGTTAAAACGTGATTTGCAACAGCAGATTTATCGATGTTGTTGTTCCGAATTTGCCCCGTTTACTCTTTATACCGTGTGAGAATATTTCTGGTTGTTTTCCCCACGTAGCAATCTAAACATTCGTATATACCCGATTTTAACATGTCCGGAGTTTCATATTAACCTTTTTAAAAATATTCTAGAGTTTTTGTTTGTTTTCGGATGGAACGTGAAAGCTTGCAAACCTTTTTCCGTGTTTATTTCATTCGTCAGGGTAATGTTACTGAAGAGATGTTCATCTTTATGTTTGTTGATAATTTTCTGAATTAGTTGATGACTATACGCATTTCTATCGGCAATTTGGTAAATCATTTTTCTTTATTTCTTGAAGTTGATTGCTCAGCGAAATATCAAATAACCGATTGACTTAAATGATCTAAAAGATCGAATAACGCTTGGGATTAGGTTGATCACTCCTTAGATGTTGAATAATGTTGAAAGAAATTTGTATTTGAGGTTAGAATGTTGGCAAGGCGTTCGCGGTGAACACATTGAACTACTCTATTCTTTTGCTACATATTGTATTAGATTTTAGTTTTTGATATTGTACAAAATTTCGATAATCATTGGATTTCATTCTTTTCTAATTTGTTTTTTGCAATAAACATGATAATATTTATGAATAGAGACTAACGAGACCTTTCAAACGATGTATCATTAGCCCTAACTTCCTATTTCAAAAATTGGGGGTTGTACTTGTCCTTCGAAGGGTGTCGAAGCTAGGGTTCGCATTTTTACGAAGAAGAATGACAATTTAAAATGTAAATTTGACGTGTTTCGGGATTTTCCATAAATATGTACAGTAACCAAGATAATGAATTTATTCCATTTTGTTTTTCCAAATACATTTGGCTATTCTCGAAATCTTCAGAATCACAAAATATACTCTGTTGATTAAGCTATTATTAAAAGTATTGAGATATATATACAGGGTGAGTCTTTGACCACTGCATTAGTTTCAACCAAAGATTCCTCCTATCAAATGAAACCATTTTTTCATATACCATTTTTCCAGATTCGGCTCAGGTAAAAAGTTACAAGCGTTTAAAGATTTCACAATGTGCTAATACACTCCCGCATATAAATTATCTATGACATTGTTGGCGGACGAGAAAAAGGCATGGTAACGTGGTTTACAGCTTGATTCGGGATTCCAACGCTCAGGGACGGATCCATAAAAGTAGTGAAATTTCTGGAGTTTTCCATTTTAAAGCATTCAATGAAGAATATCTCGAAAACGGTGCGTTTAAGGAGAAATGATGAAGAATAATATGATGTTCTAAAACGATGGAATATTCTTGAAATGACTCAAGAAAAACTTCATATGCTTTCTTTATGCTAATTTCGTTTAGTTTTATGTTTCCACGAGTCCATAACTAGTAAACCAGTAGAAGTAGAAAATAACTAATATTTGGAAAATATGTATCATAGTTATAGGAAACTTCACGCCAACATTTTTTACTCATTTTATTCGAAAAAAGGATGTCAAAGCAACAAAATAAAAACTGATATTTTTTCAAAATTTCAACAGCCTGTATCTTTTTACCTGAGCAGAATTTGGAAAAATTTTAAATGAAAAAAGTGTTTCATTTGATGAGAGGAATCTTTTGGTTAAAATTAATGCAGTGGTCAAAGACTCACCCTGTATATATTCGTATGGCATATGTAAAGAGTATAAATTATAATTATTTAGGTAAACGTCAAACATGAAATTAGCAAATAAGTATATTAAGATGTAATTGGTTGGAAATATACGGAAGACCCACGATCGCCACCTTGTGGAACCCCCGACGGTACATTTTAACGCTTCATCGATTTACCTACCTTCATGTTGTCTTTCTTCTTAAGCAGAATAACGAAAATTCTAAGATGTGGCGTGATGGCAGCGAAGGTCTTTCAACTGTTGGCTACGATCATACCATCTCTTCAAACGGGGTTGCCGCAACCCACATGATGCCCGCAATTTCTAGTTACAATAGATCATACGCCCCGTTCGCTGCTGGTTTCGCAGGGCCTCCCCCGTGGGTGCAAGGATATGTTCTGCCCTCTATGCATACAGTTGATGACGGATATCCTTTATCAGGACACTTAACTGCTCAGTACAAGAACGATGGACAAGGACCCAGGAACATACCTGTTATGCTACCATCGCCAGAGTCCATGCCATACGGAATGAATATGATGTCATCTGTAAGTATTGTAGTTTAAGGTTAGGATTATTTGGCTATAGACCACATTAGTTAGGTTAGAATCATTCGCTTGGCGGGAGATCCATATTCAAATTTTTTAACATGGAATTTCAACTTTGAGATGGAACTACCCAATTTAAAAGAGAATGTTAGTACAGAGACCTCAAGTATTGGGTACCTTCATCATTAGTGCATGTTTTCATGTACTTTCCACATTAAAAACTAATTCTATTTATCCTCAAATCAAAATTGAAACCAGTGTAGTTCGAAAGATTTCCGTATGTCGTAGATGACTTCTGTTGTGCGTCATTTCAAGGCCGATTTAGGGTTATGTTATTATTTTTGACTGATTTCGAGACAAGGAATTTCAACTTTGAGATGAAACCACCCTATTTAAAAGAGACTGTTAGTACAGAGACAACAAGTATTGGGTACCTTCATCATTAGTGCATGTTTTCATGTTATTTCCACATTAAAATCTACCTCTATTTATTCTTAAATCAAAATTGAAACCATTCTAGTTCGAAAGATTTCCGTATGTCGTAGATGACTTCTGTTGTGCGTCATCACAAGGCCGATTTAGGGTTATGTTATTATTTTTGACTGATTTCGAGTGAGCTAAGACATACGTCAATCGAATTGAGTGAACACTTTTATATTTATTAATTATTTTGGAAATATACAATTTTGTTATGAAAACTTGATTCTAGATGGTTGAGAAAGGTTCACAGAATCTAGTTCAACCAAAATAAACCTTAAGAAATTAGCCAAAGTATCTAAAAAGAGGCGAGAAATTCGCGTAAATTTTAGGTCCATACTAAATGCATGGGGAATTCAGTGCTCGGATCCACGGATGGATCGTAATTCAAATTTCCCGCTTAACCTAACTAATGTGGTCTATAATGTCAACTTCTGATTGTAACTTCATTTGAGGGACTTTAACCAATTACCTTACATTCGGGGTGTTTTGCCTGAAATTACGATATCATTTAGGCTTAATTATAATACAGGGTCTTTATAAATGATTGTAAATTCGCAGTTGGCTTAGGATTTTTATTTGCCACTTCTCACTTCTTGTGTTCTGTTTATATCATAGAATTTCTAAACTGATCGCCAATATTGAATTATTCTTATTTCTTAAGATTCCTTTTAAAATTCGTGAAAATTCAGTTTCCAAATTATTTGCATCTGCAACGACATAATGGTACATTAGTCAATATTGCATGGTTTCTTTCTGGGTTTTCTCTCCCAAACTCTGAAAAATATCCATAAAATAAAAATTTTATTATTTTGTGATTTGCTTATGTGTAAGAAACACAAGATATTTGTCAGAAGCAATCAATCGAACAATGTTGCCTAACAAATAACAACGAAACAACATCAACGAAGAATCAACTATATCGTAACGTTTCGGAGTCTATATCGGACACCTTCGTCAGACGCTTTACGAAAATCTTCAGAATTATTTTGTTGATAGTTATTCTGAAATTCGAGAATTGATATTTGTAAAGCGTCTGACGATGGAGTCTGATATAGACTCCGAAACGTTACGATACAGTTGTTTCTTCGTTGATGTTGTTTCGTTGTTATTTGTTAGGCAACATTGTTCGATTGATTGCTTCTGACAAATATCTTGTGTTTCTTACTTAGAAGCGAATCACACAATAATTAATTTTTTATTTTATGGATATTTTTCAGATTTTGGGATAGAAAACCCAGAAAGAAACCATTTAATGATGAATATACCTCCTACAGTATCCTTTAATGATTACATTAGTCAATAGTGAATGGATTTACTCTGTAGAGGCTTGTAAAAATCAATATCTGGCCTAATATCCTGATGTTCGGATTCTAGAATCTTCTCTGCAACCCCACATCAGAGGTGTTATAACAGATTCATTCAAACCGGAAACGTTAACAAGGGAAAATGGACAGGAAGACCTCAAGTTTCTCAAAAAGTTGTTGAAGAACTAAGAACAGGAGTTTAACGAAATCCTCAAATGTCCTTGAAAAAATTATCTGTACAGTCTGTTGTCCCCTTGAGTACTTGCCACAAAGTATTGAAGAAAATGGGTTCAAGCCCTGTGGACAGGAGCTTTCTGGCGCTCTAGTTCAAACAGACGAATTATATCTCCGAAAGTATTGGTTTCTCAGAGTTGGGAATTATATCAATGTATTCTTATGATAGAACTGCATCATAAAGGAAATTCAATTCAAATAATAGTTTATTTATCAAGATTAAATGAGCAATCTGAGAATGAGAACTGCACCATGGCAGAAACCAAATTAAAATAGCTGAAATGAATTTGACTCTCTCTTGTAGAACAGGATGAAAAGTACGAGTACGAACACAGATCATATAATAAAGCTTAGATAGAATAATTATAGCATTCTGTGAAAACATAGAAGTATGATTCATTATTGAAATTTAGAACTTCATCTTAGCAGAAATGAATTCAAACATCATAGAAGAATTCAAATTCAACAAGAGTGCCAAAAATTATCAATCCAAAACCAATAGTCGAATTCTACCCAACAACGAACTCATCCGAGATATTCATTCCTCAATTCTATGATGAACGATAATATATATCTTTCCTCAAATCTACTCCAATACACCAATATTCCAGTTTTGTTTTTAGTGGAGATATTCTGAACTCAATATTATTAACTTACCATTCCCATCATCATATGGATTGACCATCGGCATGAAAATATCAACCAACAAAAAGTATGATATTATATGAGGAGTAACTTTTCAAAACGCATTATGTCCAATTTGGGCGAAATTGAGTTTGAAGCGGATTCAGAAATGTTTTCTGTTGCTCTATAGCCCTATGTAAACAAAATCTTCCAAATGGCATTATGTCCCTCTGTAATTCAAATCCAAAGTATGTAAGCCGCATCGCAATGAATTATGTTTACGTTTGCATTTTTAAAAGAAATAAAATATAACCAAAAACATGTTTTATCGATTTGCTCATGTTAATTAGGTTACAGGCCTACACTTACTGTGCAGACTGTTTTCTCTAAATGTATAAAAAATCGCAACAAACAGCATTATTTTCAATTTCAACCACATCAAAACGCATTATATACAATGAGATGAATCAAAACGCATTAAGTTCAAACGTTTTTTACATTTTCTGTGTATATCTGATCAATATTGATTTAAATGAGATTAGTTATTACCTTTAGATGTAAATTTCTATCAAACAAACTCGACATACTCAAATTATAAGCCAGGGAGGAAGAAAAAATCGTTTTTCGTTGATTCCCAATAAAATGGTTTTTGGACTAAATGCGTTTTGATAAGTTGCTCCTCATATTATGATTCTCATATTGATACCATTACTGGAATGAATGACAATGAGACAACGTTAAAGTTGACATTATAACAATTCATAGAATAGCCACAGAATAATCATTGAAATATTGAAAAATCATATCTCCGAAAGTATTAGCTTGTTAGAGTTTAAAATGATATGAATGGATTCTTATGGTAAAACTGCTTATTGAAAAAAATTTTAATTTGGAATTTGTTCTGTCAAAAAATAATTTTTTTTTGTTACTCCGAAACCATCTGTCAGATTTTGCCCAATAACGAACTTAGGCGAGATATTTATCCCCCAAACCTACTCTGAAAATTTCAACTGTCTAGCTCATTCCGTTCGAGAGTTATCGTGCCTACGGCCGGCCGGACAGAATGAATTTCGACCACGAATTCTTGATCAGTGAGTCGAACCAAATCGTTTAAGACCATTTTCATCGAAAAATTCGAAAATTACAGACATTTGGGCAAATTGATAAGCACTCAGTTCCGAGGAACTAGAGCGCCAAAAAACCTGAATTTGTACCCTTACAAACTTAACGATGGTACAGCAACTCCTATCAATAGACATTCCACGTCGCCTCAAGTATTGCTATTGGTTTATAAATAATCTTAGCGTCGACAGATTATTGGACTGAGATTCCCCACGGTTTTATTGAGACTCCATTACATTCGCAAAAAGTTGGTGTGTGGTTAGCAGTTTCTCGACGTAGAATATATGGCCCAGTTTTCTCTCATGATACCATTAATGGTGAAATTACATTCTGAAAAAGTTGGTGTGTGGTTAGCAGTTTCTCGTCGTAGAATATATGGCCTAGTTTTCTTTCATGATACCATTAATGGTGAAAAAGGTTCAACAGGATAATGCTGGAGCCAACTAGATGACCAAGAAATACAGTTGGGATATTTTCAATAAGATGGGACAACTACCCACACTACTTCTGCAAATCTAAGCCATTTGCAGAAGTTTATGACAACCGTATAATAATTTGAGGACTCCAGCCTTCCTTTCCATCAAACTATCCAGACTTGACTCCCCTGAACTTCAACATCTTTTCATATCTGAAAGATGAGGTTTTCAAAAGACAATACGATAACATTGAGGACCTCCAATCATTATCAATAACAATGTCCTGCCGAAATATTGGCCCACAAGTGTTAAAAAATATATTTGACAATAAACGAAAAAGAATTTATAAATACCTTGAGAATACGCATTCGAACATTAAAATTAGTTCAACAGTATGCGTTCAGTTATCAGTAGTTACATCTCAAAAATTCGAAATAGGATTTAAAAAATTCTTCCATTCAAACACAAGAGAACAGATTATTCATATCTTTTCAATAAGTAATATGATATCTCTTGAAAATTACATAGGAGAATAGAATCCCAACTAATGTAAAATTCACTCCCGATTATTCACCCCCAGTATCATTTATCATTCTTTCAATCAAATTACCCTACTCTGCTCCTTAACACGTTCGTTACCAACATCAATTCAAGAGGTCCTTCTGTAGGCCCAATACATTTTTTAATTAATTATACATTTCTGTATCGATTTAAATAAAATTCAAGTTTTTTTCAAAAATAAACCTATGAAAAAAAAACGCAGGCTCTACTCGGCCGGTAGTTTGATAGCAACGCAATATATTCACACTCGGCATAGACACATATGTGGCGTCCTCGGCGAGGACGCCACATATGCGTCCTTGTAACGAACGTGTTAAATACACAAGGTCTTATGTAAACCCAAAGAAGGAGTTAGGCTCAGCAATTATGCTATACCAAACTACGGATCAAGCGACACTAGTTGCTTGTCATGTTTAAACCACCAGCCACCAGCCCCTGTTTAATTAAGCACAGCATGTTTTGTTTGATCTGCCATATTCTTGATAGAGGGTAATCTTATGAAAACTAACCTATAAGGCAGTCTGATTGGTTGCTTTTGACATATGACATCACATGACAGTAATGACGTCTACAAACAATTTTAATGAGGTAGGTAACATTTGTATGTTTTTCTTTCAGTTGACAGCCCAAATGAGCGCTATGCATATTGGTACCTCACCCTTCATGTCCCAGTACCAGTTTTATCCATCAATGATCCAAGCAGTACCCTTAACAGATTCGGAGAACACACCAAATGCTGCTAGTCCAGAAGACCCATACCAAGCATACCAGCCAGCACAACCAAAGTAAGAACAAACAAGTGAAAGCAAAGGAAAAGAAATTATTCTTACAATGTGTTTGTAGACAGTTATGATTATTTATTTCGATTAAAACTTGTGTAATTTTTAACCATTTTCTGCGTTAGATTTGAAGGAATCGATTGGTTTTCCTTAGTTTTACTTAAACCTGTTTTTTGGATGAAAGGGATTGGATTTCCCTCTCTGAATAGTTAATTTATTAATTGAATTTTCCTTCAACTCTATTGTTGAGAAATTGGTCGCGAGCTGAAGAATTCTATTCAAAATGAATATTATGAAGTTTTGCGCATCAATAATTCTTTGTTCTAAAAATGGAAATACCAAGGTGTTAAATAGAGTTTGAGTGTAGTTTGTAGAAATTAGAAAGGGCAAGGAACGACCCTGGTTAAGTTACAGAATAACTTATAAAGGATTATTCCGTTTATATTGATTTTCCTGTCAGTTTATATTTTTTCGTCTCGATTTGAAATTGTTTCAAGAGATCTATAAATGACTGAATATAAGTGTAAAGTAGGTATTTTTGATACAGTATGTTCCTAGATACAAAATTGTATTGAAAATCCATCAAATATCACAGGTTATCTGTGTAAGAAAGCCAAAATCGACGTTTTCTATTTCGTTACATTTTTTGCTTAACAAAATGTGAGTGTAAATATGTTGAAACAGACTGTGAGTTTCTTACATAGATAGGGTATACCCATATTCTTCAAAAACGCGCTGTTTTCTCACACCTCAAACTCAGACTACAATAACAAGATCTGGAAACAGTTTCGTGAAACTAGCATTCAACACACCTCTTTTCGATCCGAACTCTACGCTGAAATTATGACGTTAAGGGTTTGGTGTATCGCAGCGGGTGTTAGGTGATCACGCTTCTTGAAATAGTGGCCAGACAGTGTTTAACATTTGGAATGAGGGATTTTGAAATTAATCTGCAGTTTTACACTTTGATAGAATTCTTTGCGTCGAAGCGTATGTTGAATTTGTGGTGTGAAAAATGAGTGCATATTATGTAGAATAGATAAATGTAGATAGTATTGAAAAAATGTAATAGAACACTTGACGCCATGATGAGTAAGATCATTTGAGAAGCAACTAAAAAGAGGGCGAAGCAACTGATGAAATTTGATCTTCCCGCCGCTAGGCATAGCATAGGTAAATTAAGTAATTTTATTTTTTGATGAAGATCTTACGTAGGTAGTTGTATATTCATGATGAGATTATAATGCTCATAACAAATCAAAGAAAACTTCCGCCATCATCTTGATAACAACGTGAGTGGTAAGAATAAAATTGGATGGTATAAAGGTACAGACGTTTCCCTTTATGAAGAATTTGAGTTTCAAGACATATATTTCGGTCAACCAACTCTAGTACATGTGAATACATCAAACTGTTGACAGATTTTCTCCAAAAATCTGTTTTTTTTGGTTTGAGAGTCATATCATCGTTGAAAGCAACTGTATTCCCACTAGTTTGGTGAGCATTCACAACAGATGCGTTAGCAAAGTGTGCCTGTGATTTTATATAGTACTATGCAGTTTATCGGTGGTGGATTAAGGTACCCAAAATGTTGAAGAAAATTTTGGTTTTGTATTGACAATGATATACAGGTCTCGCAAGATTTACGTAATATGATCAAAGATTGATACGATGTATCAATACATCAACAGAAGCAAAATAAAGAAAAAGTTGGAAATCTGTTGTTACTAAATTGAATTTACCTTCAAACCAATGGGTACATAATTCAACCAAAACCACACCTTTCAAATACAAATTTGATTTACAACTAATAAACAACTGCAGCAGAAATAAATTAATATTTCAATGAAATCGTGGCAAAGAATACTTTTCTTTGAGCCAAAGGCACATTTTGGAATTATTCATGGAGTTCTCGAAATTTTATCTAACATCTAATCTGTTTCAATGTCTTGGATTCTAATCAAATCGGGCAATATTGTTTCTATATAACATTCAAAGAATTACAACAACATGAACTAAAAGTCTAAAATATTGTTGTAAAATCCCAACGAGATATGGGCTTGTACACAATTTTATTCTACCACCCAATATTAATGTATTAAACTTCCAAATTTTGCCTGATTTCTGAATCGTAATTTTTCGTCGTTTTGAAAATCCTGTCATATCGGTGTGTATCGGCAACAAAGTATCCGCATCAAATTTTGACTCGATAATCGTAGCAAGTTTGAAGATTTGTATCGTTGGAATTAGAAACACTGATATGACATTTGGACGAAAAGTTTTTGCTCTTTTCAGAATTCAGCTCATTGAATATGAATCGTAATAATGAAGAGTTAACATATGTCCAGACCATTTAACCAGCGCTTGTCCATCAAGTGAAACGAATTCAGAGCAGAAGTCTTCATTTGCAACATCTTGAATTTATATTTTATGCTGAGACGAACATTTGATAAGTTTGGTGTTGAATATGTCTAAAACCCCTGTGTATTCACTCATACTCGAAACAGTTTAGGAAAATATTATATTAGTATTATTAAATGGTTTCTTTCTGGGTTTTCTCTCCCAAACTCTGAAAAATATCTATTAAATAAAAAAATTATTATACTATATTGAAGCAGCTAGGGCGTCGGCTTTGCTCTTCATCTTTGTGGCATCGTCTAAACCTAAACATTGGATTCAAAATAATTGTCAATCAATTCCGGCAAACTACCCTCTGTAATCCTTTTCTGTAACGATATCACAATCGATAATACATCTACTAAATCTTTGATAGAAAATAAGGGTAGCGAACCTTCTTTCGTACTTCCTACTAAATCATTCTCTCCTATCACATACTTTGTTGTCTTTTCTCTAATTCCGGTATCTGTAGGTAATTCTGCGTTCGCAACTTGACTCTTATCCTTCGAAGCTCCAGCTTGCACAAGCTTTTCGTCTACATCGTTAGGTTGTTCCTTCTTAATTTATAATGCTTCTTTAACTTGTATCTAAAAATAACTTAGCTAGTATTTTACAAAACGATACGTGCCTTTACGAAGGGATTTGACTGGGACAAAATAATAATTTTTTTATTTTATAGATATTTTTCAGACTTTGGGAGAGAAAACGCAGAAAGAAACCATTTAATAATGAATATACCTCACGAAAGTATCCTTTAATGATTACTTAGGAAAAGTATGCCTGCACGTGTCTACTAGATTTAGATAGGGAATTAGACATTCAGATGGTGTTTAATCAGAGACATAGATTATACACTATGGATGTTGCGTCAACTTTGAAGTGAATACAGGCACAAAAATGAGGGAAAGATGTAGCGATCATAAAACACAGACGTCCAGAAGACAGGTTGCAAAATAGCTTTGTATCTATGGCGTCTCTCATCAAGCAGACTGCTACTTTTGAGGTTAAATCAATGTGTATTGGTATCGTGAAGTTTTGAAGAATAATGTAACGACCAAAACTGAATTAGTGAATACACCAAGGAGTTTAGACATCTCAGTATCAATATTTTTCGATTTCGTTCATTTGGACGTATGTAACTCACAAACAAAGATGAGTCTAATATTATTTTCATTATATCTTGGGCAACAACTCCGGATATAGTTTACTATAATTGATATCAATTTTCTCACTATACACTAAAGAAATGTAGTTTATTTTGATCTCGAAATCGAAATATTCTGAAAAGTATGAAAACTGCATAGCCTTGTTCAAAGTAGTTGATTTATTAGATTTCTTATTGATTGACATTCCACCCCACCATTATCCTTTTAATTATTTGTCATTTGTAAAATTTGTTTTCATTTACAAAAGTTTCCCCTCTATTTGTACAGTTATTGTATAGTGCAATTTTGTTTTTGTTTTTCTAGATTTATTTATTGAAAGATTTATCATATGGGATTCTTTTTTAAATGGATTTAATCAAACTTTCTTTTTTGAAGTCGGATGGCACCAGAGTACGTGCCGGTTGTAAGAACTGTGATTTTGAATTTTTAAGTCATTTAATTTGTATAGTCGTTTCTAAGGGAAGTTGTAATATAATCGGCAGGTATTCATACTGAAGTGTCACTATAATCAAGGTGAAACAAAGCCTTCGAAATGGATAAAGGGCTACCTGGTCACCATATATTTAATATTCTAGATAATTTATTGACAGAAAAATATTCATATACATACAAGAATAATATTTAATATATTTATTGCGCAATAGTTTTTTTTTTGTAAATAATTGAATTTTTAGATTGTTGTTGTATGTACGTACATATGTTTTAAAGCTACATTTTCCTTTAATATACGATCAAATCTAAAATATTAAATGACATCAAAGGACCGGGTTTTTTGATATGGATGTGGACATTATTAGAACTCGTGCCTTTTCAGATTGTCCGTTGACAGGGATATACTGAAAAATATTTTAATATATTTTTTTAACTCGATGTTTTCCTGAGGAACTAAATTTTTAAATTTTGGAGTTTCTGTGTTGTAGACAAATGTGTGTTTATTTTTATGTATGCTTTCATCCCGCAGACGTCTCTTAAAGGTTCAAAACCATGAATCAAATTCTCATATTGCATTACAATGATATTACAGGTTATTAATTATCGACGATTCGTCTGTAAAGTTACACGCATTGTGTAAATTAAAATTAACCTATAATATCAGTAAAGTATGTGTTGCGAACACTAGCGATCATTGATTATTGCTGTGTTTAAGATAGGTACGAAATTCTCATGGATGACAAAAATGGGTTTTATCCTTTTGATGAACATTTTATGAATGGTATGCGTGGTATCAATATGTTGCAGTGAGTTTCCTCATAACATGCTGTTACTAGTTTGGCTCAGAAATTGATAGATGTAAATGTCGTTTTTTCATGTATTATTTTATACAAATTTCTGATGTATTTTTAATTGTTGTATATTGAATATTTTTTTATTGTTTCATGTGATTTTCATCCATTGAAATAATTGTTCAACCTTCTATTTTCTGAATCAACACAGTGTGAATGAAGTCGTGCAGAATATTTTGAGGGTCTGAAATCAATTTAATTTAATTTAATTTTTTTATTTTCATCTTCGAAAAAATAGCCGAGTATTTTTTGTTAAACTGAATTTTATAAAATTTTCTTTAGAATAAGTATCCAGCGATGGAAACATCATAACAAAATTCCTCCGCTGTCTCGAATTTTAAATAAAACACATCTTGTTAGTTTGTATACTTTGATCAGTTGTTGAAATAATGAATGTTCTGCACTCGTTCATTCACACTCTATGTATAGATATCACTTTTTCCATCATAGAGCATGGTTTTTTATTTCTCCTTGAGATGTCGTGTCAGAGGTAAGAGTTTATCTTGAAGAGGCACTTTGTAGCCCCTGCTATTGCAGTTGTGTCTTATCAAGCTCCTTGGTCCAAGTTGATTTGTGTCATAGGTATTAAATGAATGTAGTGGTTTACCACAGTTGCTCATCACCATTGGGTGATCTCCCATACAAAACCAGGATTTCGCATTTTTTATGACGATATAAAAAGGAACCGCAAAGACCTTCAGTTGGAATTGTTCTATTCAAAACACCAGTTCAAAATAAATTAGTACACACTGTTATAAATTGAAAATGAAAAGAGAGGGTGAGATGCTTCAAAACGGCTCATAAAAAAGTTTTTTATTTGTACACTACCGATGAAGTAAAAAAGCAAATGAAAGTGAATGATCCTATTATATGTTTCCGATAACTGAACTCCATACAGAACAAATCAAAAATAGAGCCGTTTTTGTGTCACCCTGTACGTATCGATTCTCGTTTTATTTTTGCCACATTCTTATTGGATCATCGATCGCAGAAAAGTACATACAGTAAAATTAACACTTCAATAGATCTCCACATGATATTTTTTCAAAAATTGACTTCGGTAAGCCCGATACAAGGAAAACAATAATTTTATATTTTTATAAAGGGAATGTCTGAATAGCTAAAACCAAAAATTATATGGACAACATTCGAAGATATAAAATTTTACACGTAACTGATTTATTTTCGTATACCACGGTGGTATCGCATAGTTTTAGACCATATTATCGAGAAACGACTACCTATAGGTTTAGATTGGGAACAGATCCCAATATTTGTAAAAAGTATGCGCATGGCCGCATTTAATTTAAGAATAGCTTTCAGATTAATGCTTAGTGCAGTATGTTAAATTCTAGCGTAGTAAACAAGCGGTACTTTAGATATCCTAGCTTAGGTTTAGTTCGTAAGATGAGTGAAATAAAAATTGACTAGAATTTGTTTGGGATGGTGTAGTTAAATGTTATATATAGATATATTGAGCTGATATTTAGAGTTCCTGATAACATGAAGGGATCTCTAGTTATGGCAATGTTATAGTCAGAGCGACCCTTTCAAACTCTAGTTGATAAAAAAAAAATATGAACAGAATGAAATAGAATAAGTAAATGTTTTTTATTGTTGTTTAAGTTAAATGAAAGATATGTTTGTTTGATTTCTTTTTTTATTGTAAGTCGAATTGTGTTGATAAATACATTGTATTTGTCCACCATCAATGGTTTTTCATTAGCTCTCAAACTTATACCTCATCCGCAATACAGTGAGCACGATATGTAGTCGTCTTCCCCTCCACTTCAATCTGGCCTTCTATAAAGGCTCCGATTGTTTCTGTTGATAATCGGTTAAAATTTCAACATATTGGAAGCAATTTGTGATGGGTGGCACAGGAAAACTTGGAATTATTAGAATACACTTTACACCACCATGCTGTGGATTAGTTCGTTATCAGAGATCGCCAGACGGCGAATGTTTCATGAAACGGTAAGTATATTAGGTTACTGACTTGTTACGGTATCTAAATAAGTTGTTTCGTTTCTTATGAGATCGTTTCTTTTGAGATCCTGAGGCAGCAAAATAATCGTTGTTTTCCTCGCCTTATATCAACAGTTAATTTTGTAACGGTTATCTTCGTAACAGTTATTTTGTAACGGTTATTTGTAACAGATATTATTAATCCTGTTATTTTTGTTATTTTCGTAACGGTTCATTTTTCAACGGTTTTTCTGTAACGTAACAGTTGAAATAAATAACTGTTACAAAAATCACTGTTGAAAAATAACCGTTACAGAAATAACATTTACGAAAAAAACCGTTACCAAATAACCGTTACAGGCATAACCATTATAAAATAACCGTTATAAAAATTACTGCGGATAAATAACCGTTACAGAAATAACCAATAATCAACTGTTGGGATATAACCGTTACAGAAATAACTGTTAAAAAAATAAGCATTACCGTAATAACCGTTATATTGTATATTGTTGTAGGGGGTTAGGTTTCACTGCGATCTTAAGGTCTATTGTGTCAGAGCTGTCGATGACATTACCATCTACAGCTCGCCTTCCAGTTCCAGAGTTCTGATGAACTCCAGTATCTGGGATGGCTTCAAGAAGCCGTTAAAGGAATAACCGTTACAAAAATCACTGCTTTTAAAGATAACTGTTACAAAAATAACTGTTGAATTATATCCAAAACAATAATAACCGTTAAAAAATAACGGTTACAAAAATAACCGTTAGAATAATAACGCTTACCAGATTGAGCGTTACAGAAATAACCGTTACAAAAAATCATCGTATCATTTGTAACGGTCATTTTGTAACGGTTATTTTTTGTAACGGATGTTTTCGTAACAGTTCTTCTCCTAACGGTTACTTTGTAACGGATATTTCGTAACTGTTATTTTGTAACGGTTATTTCCGTAACAGTTATTTTGGTAACGGTTATTTGTTGTTTTCGTAACGGTTATTTTCGTCTCGTTTCTTCTCCTAACGGTTAATTTGTAACTGATATTTTGTAACGGATATTTTCGTAGCGGTTATTTTGTAACGGTGTAAGGGTCACTTTCTGCAGCAAACATTTTGGGGGGGGGGGGGGGGTGTTGCAACCCCAAACCCCCCCTGGCTAAGCCCTTGATAATAAATATGCTTGCCCTGGAAAATTGTAGGAGTAGGAGTCCTTATTGATTCAAAGTTCCAATTCTGTTGAATGTTTCAATGAAATCATTTATTTATTCAATATATCGTATCCATAGACAAGAGATCGTATCACAGATCACAAGATTTCTAGTAATATTATTATAAACATTTCTACCGGGTATAAACATTATACTCATTATTGTATTTCGAATCTTTTCTGTATGGCAACTCGTTGATTTCTTGTTTCCACCTTATTTTCGAACCAAGTGAGTTTAGTTTAGTTTATAATTATAAATATGAAATGATGAAGTTCAAAAGCTCTCTAAATCCAAACGCTTCCTCGGCCATAGGGCTGAATGCAGTCCTGTGCTAAGAATCGCTCAAGGTCGAGTGCATTCCAAGAGTGGGCGGGGCCTGATAATAAATCAGTCAGGCAACACAAAATACTTCGCGTTGAATATTTGGTTGCCTGCACCATCTAAAGTGAGGGGCAAAAATATTTAAAGGATGATGATTACCACGCTGTCTGACCGAAAATATCGATTTTGGGTTGGGGGTGTAAGGCTCACTTTCTGCAGCAAACATTTTTTTTAAGAGAAAAATAAAATTTCGGGGGGGGGGGGGGGGGGGGGGTTTTGAACCCTCAACCCCCCTTGGCAACGCCCTTGACCAGTGGCTGTAGCAGAGTATCGCAAGGTAGAGGATCTAGCAATCAGCATTGACCACTACCGTGGTAGTACAGCCCTTAGCTCATGGAAGGGGTGAACGGGGGTACTAAGCGGGAATCGAGGGTAGAACCCGGGGAAGGTCGAAGGGTGTAGCCGAGGACGAGAGGCGTGAGATAAGAATTGTAAGGAAGTTGGATTCCTACTCAGACTCAGACGACACGAATTCGTTTAAGTCATCGGTCATTTCGAAAGGGTACATGAGAATAGCACTATAAACTATCGTTCGCAATTACCACCGTTCGTTTTCGTTTCGAGTGGTAGAAAACGAGTGAAGTTCAGAATAGAGCCACTGATCAGTGATGACAGGTTATTATGGCGAATTCCATTGGCAAAACCAGTGGTGCACTGAATTCAATCAGTGCAATAAAGGTTTGCACTGGTTTACCGATGGAAGACATCAAAATTCTCCAATGGAATACGATTCATGCGCACGAGTCCTACCAATGGAATTCGCTATTACATAAGCCATTTTTCCTCGAACTTAACCATACAAACCAGGTTAGAAATAAGTTAACCACCAATATTCCTCGAAGTGTATTCCAAACTATGACGTAAGAGTTAACCAACCACATAAACCAACTCACGGAGGTAGTTTGGCCGGGTTATCTTTTTGGAGGTTATGTTTGCTTTGTATCAAGGGAGGAAAATGAAGAAATCAGAGGTACAATGGATTCGTACGAAGTTTACGTGAATGAAGTAAAATAGCAGATTGTTGATAAAAAAGATGTAATCGACTTGCCGAAAATAGGTAAGTGGCTAATTCATCTAATTTTTTCGTATCTGAAGTAGAACTTTTCTGTTACAGATGAAGAATACCTAATTGAATATAATTTTTATAAAATGAAACAGGATACTGGCCCGACAGTGGACTCTGCCGATAAAGAGGGCCGTATTCGCATTAGGAGAGCACCAGAAATAGAAGATAAAGTACAGTTGAGAGACATTTCAGATACCTACCATATCTAGAACCCCAAAACCAACAGTAATTGTTGATACAGGTTAGATTGATGCTCCCATATATGAGACATCAACAACATGTATACCAAATTCATCTTGTCTTGAGAAAAAAAGGACGAAGGTACAAACAAAAACTGATATTATAAATAAAATTACAGAATGTAATGAAAAAATAATGCTTTTCAGCAAGGAACTACTAATAAAATTTGTTCAGCTATTCATGAGCAAACTTATTTTATGGAAAAACAACTGGAACAAAAAAAAGACTATTGAAGATCTTGAAAGAATAAAATAAATAAAATTTCTAGGTCTAGGAAACGAAAAAGACCTATTTCATCAGAATCTGACTGACTTCTCATCACGGAGATATTTTAAATACCACATCGTTTTTATATGGAGTTTATTTAAATTTATAATTTGTTGTGCATTTCATAGAATATAACTTTGCGTTGTTTGTTATATGTAACAATAAAAAACACCGAAAACATAAATGAGTTTATTTCAATTCATAATTTTTATCTTTTTGTTGCTCCATTAACATCTACATATTCCGCATGTTGGAAATGATCAAAAGTGCTTGGTTCTTGGAATTGTTCTTCAGTCACATCATTATTGTCCAAACAAAAATTAAACAATAAGCAACTACAATATCCACTACTCTTTTGATAGTATACATCAATCATCATCTACAATGGGCATTCTGAAATGTTCATCATCTACCAGAATTTGCAATCGAGATGTTGAAAAAATTTATTCGCCTTGAATTGATGGCCGCTAAAGAAGATTGCAGTACAATCTGAATCCTCCATGCATTCTAGAACCAATAAATTTGTCACATCTATTCTCACTGTATGTTCAAGAACTAGAAAACAAATTGGGAAATAGCTAAGAAGATAATAAGCGCGATATTCAAATGTTTCAAACACTTCAAACGAACATCTGTCAACATTCAAAAGTAAACCGAAGTATACCGTGACGTCATAGGAAAGTTAACCTGGTTTGCGTGGTTAAGCTCGAGGAAAAATGACTATAGTGTTCACACAGCCACAGAACACTAATAATATGACAGTACAGATGTGGTGACACTGGACTGGTGACCGTCTGTCAATCTGTCATGTGGCTTATTTCTCTAACCTATATTATTCCTATTCTATATGTCAAATCGAATAAAAACAATAACAAAGGAAATTATTCTTGGAAATGGTTGTATTAATAAGATACTATACGATAAGATATATCTGACTATGGAAAGAAAAGGACAGTAAATTACTGAGTTCGTATCGGATTACAAATACACAATAATTGCGTATCAGATTGCAAATACACAATAATTGCGTTCGTGTAATCTAACAAAAAAATATGGATAGAAGCGCCAACTTCTTTCCAAATCAAGTTTATGCAAGTGTTGGCAGGGACGAAGAACAAAATATATATCCAACAAAATCCAGAGGTAGAAAACCTGAAATTCTTCCAAGCAAAATTCATACATTACGATACCGTACCAATCTTAAGGATAAATGGGAGGATCAGCACGAACAACAGTTTCAGATACTGCATAGACATGGTATGTATCTTGTTGATGTTAAATGCAAAGTATATTTCATCCAATTTTATTGAATAAAACATTTTCTAGAAAACGGAAATGGACAAAATTCCCTAGAACATCATGCTGATCGCATCGTTTCAAAAATGGAGAAAGATCCTAATTTAATGGTGAATAATGTAGAATCGGAGAAATTCAGGATGTAAGGAATTATGTACGATCTTAATTTTTTTCATTTTGGGCTGGGAATGTGAGATGTTCATTCAACTATATATTTTAGGGATGTATTGAAGCATATGCCTCAATGTTTAACTATGAAGAGATGCATAAAAAAAAAGTTGACAAAATCAGTGAATAGAAAAGGGAAATGTCATAATATAGGCTACTTCAAAAGACTGCAATATAGAATGGGGACGAAATATTGCCAGGTAAGAATTCGAAATGCGATCAAAGCTTCTGAGTGATGTTGAGTTTGCATCTAGATGGATAGAATAACATGTTGTCCCAACTAAAACTTAAAATTTTCGTCGGAAAACCAGAACCTGAATTGTCAAATCTTGTTCTACTTCACTCTATAAACGATGATGGGGCTACAGTCGATTTGGCAGATCCTGGCAATAGACAGAGTTTAGTGTTTTTTCACTGGAGACTTCATTATGAGGGCGATGACAAAACCCTGAGTGCCACAAACCGTGCGAGGAACCTAGAGGTTCCTAATCCCACTTGCTAGGAAAATGGACCTTATGTAGGTAATACACCGACAAGGCAGTGGGGATGTTACAGGAGACTCATATAATGTCAGCGGTGCAGGACTTAGCTTGGTTAAGTAAACCTGAGCTGCAGGGGATCGACTGAGAGACCCTATGGCAGCTAGCGACCTGAGCTCAAGGGGATCCACCATGAGACCTAGTCAGCTAATAGGAGACTGACCGAGGTGCAATAAGCCTCCCTAGGCTGCAGCACGGGCTACTCATGTCCAACACAAACAAACTGTTACAAGTAGGGAAATTTAAATTGAAATAATATAATCATAATCAAAGATTATAGAGTATTTGTTATAAATCAACCAAAATGGTTATGTTCTCCAGCTTATCTAATCTATTTTTTATCATTGCTTCAACAAAGCGTGCACTAACTCCAGAGCGTTCCGTAATGAATTTTCCTGCAGCATCATCAATAACTTTCTCTATTTCAGTATCGTAATGAGTCCATTCCAGCACTGAAAACAGTGCTGGAATGAACTCATTCCCGCATTGTTTCTAGTTATATTTTTCGTTTTGTGGTAGTCAGCACTGACATTCGATCCTATAAAATTTCAACACACGTCAATTGAAAATACAATATAATCTGGATAGAGTGAAATAATTGTTGAGGAAAAGCTTTATTTTCATTTAAAAAAATATGGTACTAGAGATTTCCTTCTTGCTAATTTTGAATCATTCATGCTATTAGGAAACTGTTGTAAATCTGATCTCCATGCCCTACGTGCGTTTCAAATTCAAATTCCGTAATCTGTCGACTTTCGTAACAGTCACACCAACTACCAAGATACAATACAAAAGTCACTAGGATGTATAATCAGAATTTTTCATTAAATTTCAACAGTTTTTTACAAAACTTGCCTGAAATAGAGAAAATATCGTCTAATACTCGTTGCAGAAGGCAATTCCACCACTCATGCGTTCGAAAACTCGCTCCTTCGTCGCTCGTTTTCGAATTTCGCATTCGTGTTTTAATAGGAGCCCATTCTGCAGCTTGTTTGAGAATATACTATTTGAGAACAGAATCTGTTTATTCTGTAATATGTAAACCCCATATGTTAGGGGCAGCAATTTTATGTTGCATAGACATAATGAGGTCAAGTAAGGGATATTTGAGAGGAACTGTGAATTAATTATATTTCTATATTACAAAATATCACATTCATTGTCAGCAGAATAGAAGCATTTATTTATTTTTTTTAATACATTGAAGTATACAGAAATTTCTGTAATACCTCTACATAATATATTTTGCTCTTATTTATTTTTCAAGTGTATAAATTACATTTATCTCATTTAAATTGAGCATTCAATATATCGTTTTCGATGTAAAATTTGAAACTTCATCAAAACATTCTCAAGTATACAGCATTTTTTCAAACTTACCCAATGTTGGTTGAAAACTGGTTATCCTCTCAATGATTAGAGAGATATGATAGATTTCAAAATGTACTTGATTTGTTCATTCAGAACTAGGTATATTGATGAAATAACAAAAATAATTCATTAAATTGATTCACTTACCAAATAGCATTGTTAAGTGTTAATTATATTCACAAAGCATTCAATCTCCGTTAAGTCCTAACCGAGGTCCTCAGTTAAGGATAAATTGGGGATAACAAGGAACAATAAGGAATAAAGGTGGTGAAACAGGCCTGTTTCACCACCGTTAAATACGTTAACTGAGGTTTGCTATTCAAATTTATCCTTAACTGAGGACCTCAGTTAGGACTTAACGGAGATTCAAACACTTAACAATGCTTTGTGAATACGGCGGAGAGAGTAGTGATCCACTTTTCAATCATTTCTTAAATGTATATACAATAGAAAATGTTTCGCAAGCAAGTTGTCATTCTTGGCTACATAAACCAAGTAACAAAAAGAACACTAATAACTAACAAAAAATGAAACTGAACAATTACAATACTCAAAAAACGAAAATTATACGATTTTCAGCAAGAAATATGAATAACAAAGCTTCAAATTTAATTTGAAATGTCGGTAAAATTACTAGTGCAGGCATCTATCGGCGAAAACTGAAGTAGAATAATAGGTTTGTTCCAACAGCTGCCGAAACCGTACAGTGAACGATCCGACCCGACTGCGCAGTGGTGTAAAAGCACAGATTACTGTTAATCTGTGGTAAAAGCATATACTACTATTAGGTATATGGGTAAAAGGTACGCTTTTACACCACTGTCTTACACAACGGTCCCCCATCCTGCTACTGAACTCGCCCAAAGCTGCTCGGTTTGCAATATTTTAACAATATCTTCAACATTATATATCCGACCGTGTTCAAATTTAGAACTTTAATGTTAAATTGAGTTCTGAAGACTCTCGCAGCGATATCGCACGGATAGTTTCCGAGATACAGCTATTTTTTTTTATTTTCTAGTGATGCATCTTTACGAAATTTTTCAAAAACTAGTACGTCAGCATTCTACAAACAATTAACATGTTTGGATTGGATCAGATTTGTAACAACAAAATTTAAGACAGGTACAACTCCGAAACCGTTTGGCCGATTATGCCCGTTAACGAATTTAACCGTCGCATTCGGATGCGCAGCCTACCCTATAAATATCTATAAAATAAAAAATAATTATTTTGTGATTTGCTTCTGCGTAAGAAACACAAGATATTTGCGAGAAGCAATCAATCGAACAATGTTTCCTTACATACAACAACGAAACAACATCAACGAAGAAACAATGAAACGTTACGATATAGTTGTTTCTTCGTTGATGTTGTTTCGTTGTTGTTTGTTAGGCAACATTGTTCGATTGATTGCTTCTGACAAATATTATGTGTTTCTTACGCAGAAGCAAATTACAAAATAATTTATTTTTTTTTTATAGATATTTTCAGAGTTTGGGAGAGGAAACCCAGAGAGAAACCATTAATTTCATATATTGAAGCCAAAGAGCTGAAAAAACTCGATGAGAAAAAAGCGGAGACAGAGAAACTAATAGGTACCCCAAAAGATCTTTCGCGAGGAATAGAAGAGACCACTTCACTTTATGATTGGGGTCTTTCGGAAAAAAAAAAATTCCCATCCCTTTTTGTTAATCGTAATTTAATTCCTGTTCTTTGAACCTATACATCTCAAATATCAGTCTGTGGATCTTTTATTTCAGATGAAAACCAAATTTGAGGACATGCTAAATTCTTATGAATTATGGTACTCTTCACTGAAAACCATTGAGGGGCAGTTTGGATCTGCTATCTCCTCATACTTTCGGTTCCTGAGATGGCTGTTCTTACTGAATGTAATGGTGACGTTTGTGACTCTTACGTTTATTGTTATACCTCAGTTAACATTCAGAAATTCCACGACTTTACTTGACCAAAGAGAATTTAGAATATCAGATATCTTCACTGGGGAGGTATGTTACTATTATTTATTCTGACTATTATATTTCATTTTAAGAGATATCATTTATTTTTTTGCAATATTACACTAAATAAATTGATACCTGTTACACTGTCAACAATGGACTTTCGAATCATTTGCAGGAGATCAAACTCAACGATTGGTGATTGGTTATGAATTTGACAACTATGTATTATTCCAACAATCATTGATTAATGGTATTTATACATGGTTGTCACATCTAACAGTTATGCTTTCGGAGATTGAATAATATAATAACATATATGTATATGACTAAAATAACAACAGCTAGATTTTGTCATTAAATGTTAACAAACTAATAACATGTTTCCACATATCCACGTTTAATTTTTGCTTACGTTCACAGGGGTTCCTAACAGGTACTTTGCTTTATTATGGGTTTTATTCGAATGAGACTGTGAATGTTTATGGTTTACCCTATAATATGCCATATGCTTTTTTCTACACCATGTTATTCCTTTATTTTTCCACATTTTTGGTTTTGAGTATTAGGTCAGTATCTTTGTTTTAATTTTCATACAATTTTGTTCTGAGTTTAAATTTAAAACGGAATTTTGGTCTATTTCTGAAACAAAATAAGTATGAATAGAGCTTGGAAAAAATTGGATCTCAACATGTCTCAGTAACCCAAAACGATTCAAGATTGCTTTACTTCAGACCTTTAAAAACTGTTCAGTATAGGAGCAAAATTCCGCTTTGAAGTGTTATTTATACGTTTATTTACAATTATACAGGGTGGGCCAGGGTCGATGGTACCCCGGACTTCTACGGAGAACGGAACGAACAATTTTATTGAAAATTTGGTTTCTTGGCTAGGAACTAGTGCTCCATCGATCTTGAATATTTGCAGCGCTGCGGTGTTGCCGCTTATATCAAAAATTACTACCAATGACCTGTATATCATAAGATGTATTGAAAGAGAATTAAATTTCCTTTCAAACGATATAACATGTTTCAATACCTAAATTGTACCTTTTTCGAATTAAAAGTTTCCATACCAATATGGGAATATTGAGGTACATTTTGTCACAGATTTATTGACGGAGATTTTATTGAGGAATCATTCAAATGGAAGTCAAATTATGATAATTTCATGGTATAAGAATATTCTTATACCATGGATAATTTATATGTTCTATGACATTTCATGGATACCTAATACAAAATCTACCATAATATTCCCATTGGAATAAAAACTTGCTCTTAATTCGAAAATCTTACAATTTAGGTATAGGAACATGTTATATCGTTTGATTGATTCTCTTTCAATACATCATTATGAAATACGGGTCAATTCATTTAAAAAAACGCACTTTTTATCGTTTTAATATTTCTCGGAGTAGCCTCGGATTTTGAACAACCCTGTATGATTATAGACGTATTTCATTAAACGTAACAATATCCCTGTGTATCATTTACGTATAGTGACATACGTCCCTAACCATAATAAAGAGTTGTTCAAAATCCTAGGCTTTTATGAGACATATTTGAACGATAAAAAGTGCTTTTTTTCTAATGGAATGACCTGTATATCATAAGATGTATTGAAAGAGAATTAAATTTCCTTTCAAACGATATAACATGTTTCAATACCTAAATTGTACCTTTTTCGAATTAAAAGTTTCCATACCAATGGGAATATTGAGGTACATTTTGTATTCCATGAAATGTCATAGAACATGTAAATTATGATAATTTAACAATTAGCATCTATTGTAAAGTATTGTTGAATTTATTAACTGAGATTTTATTGAAGAATCATTCAAATGGAAGTCAAATTATGATAATTTCATGGTATAAGAATATTCTTATACCATGGATAATTTATATGTTCTATGACATTTCATGGATACCTAATACAAAATCTACCATAATATTCCCATTGGAATAAAAACTTGCTCTTAATTCGAAAATCTTACAATTTAGGTATAGGAACATGTTATATCGTTTGATTGATTCTCTTTCAATACATCATTATGAAATACGGGTCAATTCATTTAAAAAAACGCACTTTTTATCGTTTTAATATTTCTCGGAGTAGCCTCGGATTTTGAACAACCCTGTATGATTAGAGACGTATTTCACTAAACGTAAATTATTAAGGGATATTGGTAATCCGTAACCAAAATTTCAGCTCTCTAGGATTCCAAGTACCGAAGTAATGAATGTTTATTCGAAACTTTATTTTGAACAAAAAACGAAGTAAATCAACTAATTACTTGAAAACCGCTAGATATAGGGATGATGAAGTTGATACTGAGTTAATCAGGAGGTTCTGGCGGATAGAAAAAAAAAATGATATATGTTCCATTTGAAATTTCAAAGTTGTTAGTACTATTTGATATAAACGGAAACACCGCAGCGTCGAAAATATTCTAGATCGATGGAGTGGTTCCTAGCCAATAAGGAATCAAATTTTCAATAAAATCGTAGGTCCCGTTCTCCGTAAAAATCCAGGGTACCATCGACACTGGCCCACCCTATATACTGCGCGTAACGAATCATGGATCATCCAGTCCGCATAAAATTTTGTCGAATCGGCCCGTAGAAAGTCTTGCAAAGTAAAGATGGGAGTCCTCATGCTGAAAAAGTGGGTCTTCCAACTTCGGAGAGAAGTGATATAATATGGGTTTCTCTATTTCAGTATCGTAATGAGTCCATTCCAGCACTGTTTTTAGTGCTGGAATGAACTCATTCCTGCATTGTTTCTAGTTATAGTTTCCGTTTTGTGGTAGTCAGCACTGATATTCGATCCAATCAAATTTGAACACACGTCAATTATTGTCAATATGAGATAATCTGGATAAGGTGAAATAATTGTTGAGAGGAAAGGTTTTATTTTCATCAAAAAATAAGGCACAAGAGATTTCCTTCTTGCTAATTTTGAATCATTCATGATATTAGGAAACTGTTAAATCTGATCTCCATGCTCTACGTACAATTCAAATTGTTATCGATTAAGATGAAATGAATATTCAGAATGAATCAAGTTCAATAAATGTACAAAAATTATAATGAAAATTATTTAAATTATTTCATTGAAGTGACCATAATGAACGTATTTCAAGTATTATATTGAAATGAACGTTATCAATAATCAAAATTTTGAGTATTATAAGCTTTTCCCAAAGTGTTATTCTCCTCGTTCCACCAAAGTTTAGAGCAATCCAAAAGAGTGTAATTTTCATCAAAGTTGAATAGCTACATAGCGGTTTCTCCTTATTAGGAATCATCAGTGAAGCATAATTCAACGATGATGAAAAAACACTAGGAAGAAACCGGTTTTATCAAAATCCAGCAATCACTTCCGAGGTTCCGAGTACAAAGCAGACCGAAGTGACACCTGGTGTTCAATCAACCAAGCTCCTCGCTGCGACTACTTCAAACTATAGATCCCTACGTATATATTCCCATCGTGGCGGACTTGTTATTTCTGAGATGATCCCTAATTCGTTGTGCGCAGTACGAGAATTTCTTTACAACTTAAGAGCTATTTTTTTAAATTTATTTTATTTTCCCAGCGTGGCCCGTTCCTATCGCAAAAGTTTTATAGAGACTGAAGGAGGTTTGAGAAATGTATTTGCTCATAAAATATTATGTGGATGGGACTTTAGCATAGCCACTCGAGAGGCTGCTGACTTGAAGTCTAGAAGTATCTATAATGAATTGAAGGTATGTTTATTAATAACAAAACAATAGTTTTTATTCAAAATGATGCTGCAAAACCGACTAAGCTGTTTATAGGGATCGATAAAAGGATCGAAGATAGACCGCCCTATTCACAAAACAATTTTTAACGGCCCGTTAACTGGTAGAAATACCGCCTAATTCACAAAGCATTAAATCTCCGTTAAATCCTAACTGAGGTCCTCAGTTAAGGATAAATAAGAATCGCAACCTCAGTTAACTTATGTAACGGTGCTGAAACAGGCCTGTTTCACGTTCATTTTTACTTAAACTGAGGTTGCGATTCTTATTTATCCTTAACTGAGGACCTCAGTTAGGACTTAACGGAGATTGAATGCTTTGTGAATACGGCGGATAGAAATTCACAAACCGTAGTTAAACTGAATTCAAACCTCAGTTAGCTAATTGAGGATTCACAGTGGTAACGGTAACTAAGGTTTGTGAATACCAAATCCTCAGTTAAGATAGATTAACAGCGCAGTTAGCGTAATCTCTGTTAAATACGTTAACAGAGTATCCGATATAAATATTTCCTTAACAAAAATTAATTCTCAATTTTTTTCCCGAAAATGGTCTCAAACGATTAGGTTAGACTGACTTATGAAGAATTCGATGTCAAATTCTTTTCTGTCCGGCCGGACGTCCGTTACCCGATAACTTTCGTAGACGTAGACATTGTTGCCAAATTTCTTTTACAACACTTGAATTTAATAATATATTGGAAAATTGCAAAAAAAATCATTAGTTGAGTTTTATAACCCCCAGAACGGCTTAGCCGGTCTTGTTGTCATTATTTAAGGAAGATTTTATCCAAGCACCATTTGACTGATCTATTATTCCAGGAATTCATAAGTGAAGTGACTTCAGATAGTGATGATATAAGTTGGGGGAAAAAAATCAAGAAGAAATTAATTCACTTCATAGCTAATGTTATCATACTTGCTTTCTATATCGTCCTTGGTATATTTTTGTGGCTTATACTGGACATGCATACTAATCGGAAAATTGGGCCAGTAGTTGTTGCCATCACAGCTAATATCTTCAATGTGATAGTACCAATACTATTCACCAAGATTGCAAGGTAGGAATTTGGTATACTCGAGGTGCATTCCAAATCAAACAGGAATTTTTCAGAGAAACATGTGCTAAAAGAAACCTGAGCATTCTGGTTGATAGAGGATTGGGTTGGTAAACCATACTTATGCAAAAAGTTCACAACTCGAATTAATACACAATAGGTATAATTGAATTGTCGGAAGCAAGAACAGACACGTGTTTCGGGCTTTCTAGCCCTCGTAAGCAATGGTAGTTTTTAGAATCCAGGGGGCAAAGACTAATTATTACAAACGATAATATCTTTCACTTTTTGGTTCTCTTGTTCCTCGGAACAGGGTGAAATTTGCCCATTTATCTGTAATTTTCAAATTTTTGTCTGAAAATGGTCTCAAACGCTTTGGTTCGTATCACTGATCAAAAATCTGTAGTCAAAATCCATTCTGTCCGGCCGTCCGTCCGTTAACACGATCACTCTCGAACGGAATGAGCTAGACAGTTGAAGTTTTCAGAGTAGGTTTGGGAGATAAATATCTCGGCTAAGTTCGTTGTTGGGCAAAATCGGCCTGGTGGTTTCGGAGTAACGGAAACTTTTTTTTTTGCATTATAAATTTCAAATAAATTTTTTTTAAGATGCAGTTTTATCATAAGAATTCATTGATATCATTCTCAATTCTGACTAACTAATACATTCGGAGGTATGATTTTTTTCAATTTTAATAATTAATCGTAATTTTATGATGTCATAGAATGCTCTAATTATAATTTACTGATGTAGTTAAATCCAAATATGAGGTGAGTCAAAGTCCTACGTTTTGAATGTATGTATTATGCAGTGTTCTATCATAAGAATCCATTGATATAATTCCCAACTCTGAGAAACCAATACTTTCGGCGATATGAATGTCCAAGTTTGAATAATTACTCGCTAGTAGTTTGACAAGAGCGCCAAAGCCTCTGTGCATAGAGTTTTCCTACCTTTTTGGCGCTCTAGTTCATCGGAACAGAGTGCTTATCAATTTGCCCAAATGTCTGTAATTTTCGAATTTTTGGCTGAAAATGGTCTCAAACGATTTGGTTCGACTCACTGATCAAGAATCCGAGGTCGAAATCGATTCTGTCCGGCTGGCCGGCCGTAGGCACGATAACTCTCGAACGAAAGGAGTTAGAGAATTGAAATTTTCAAGGTGGGTTTGGAGCGTAATTATCTCGGACGAGTTCGTTAATGGGCGAAATCCATCAAGCGGTTTCGGAGTTATGGCCGTTTTTAGTAAAAACTTTTTTTATGAATATTTCCGAAACCGACCACTCGATCTATCTGAAATTTAGCATCAAATTGTAGAATCATGGCCTTTATACGTATTTGAAGTTTTGTATTGACCAGGTTACCGTAAAGTGCCAAAAAAAAAATTGAAAATTTTTAAATTTTGTTTCTACAAAAACTCTTGAACGGAATGAGCTATGCAGTTGACATTTTCAGAGTAGGTTAGGGAGATAAATATCTCTGTTAAGTTCGTTATTGGGCAAAATAGGCCAGATGGTTCCGGAGTAACCAAAACATTTTTTTTTAACTTACAAATTTCAAAATAATTTTTTTTTTGAGATGCAGTTTCACCCTAAAAATTTCAATAATGAATCGTACTCCCATGTTTTCACAGAATGCTATAATTATTCTATCTATGATTTATTATGTTATTTATTATGTCATCCTGTTCTATAAGAGAGAGTCAAATTCATTTCAGCTATTTTAATTTGATTTCTTCCATGGTGCAGTTCTCATTCTCAGATTGCTCATTTAATCTTGATAAATAAACTATTATTTGAATTTTTTTCCTTTATGATGCAGTTCTATCATAAGAATACATTGATATAATTCTCAACTCTGAGAAACCAATACTTTCGGAGATATAATTTGTCTGTTTGTACAAGAGCGCCAGAAAGCTCCTGTCCACAGGGCTTGAACCCAGTTTTAAAATTTCTTCTAACTTAGCCATGCTACCAGGCATCGAACACAGACGATGGGAGAGATAATACAGTGGACCAGTACTCATTACAGTCGAACAGCAAAATTTTCAAAGACGAGTCAGTTTAACGTTAATAAACGGGTTCCTATTAATATAGACCACATTAGTTAGGTTAGGAGGGAAATTTGAATTACGATCCATCCGTGGATCCGAGCACTGAATACCCATGCATTTCTTATGGACCTAAAATGTACGCGAATTTCTCGCCTGTTTTTAGATACTTTGGCTAATTTCTTAAGGTTTATTTCGGTTGAAATAGATTCTATGAACCTTTCTCAATCATCTAGAATCAAGTTTTCATAACAAAATAGTATATTTCCAAAATGATTAATAAATATACAAGTGTTCACCAAATTCGATTGACGTATGTCTTAGCTCACTCGAAATCAGTCAAAAATAATAACATAACCCTAAATCGGCCTTGTAATGACGCACAACAGAAGTCATCTACGACATAAGGTAATCTTTCGAACTACACTGGTTTCAATTTTGATTTAAGAATAAATTGATGTAGATTTTGATGTGGAAATAACATGGAAACATGCACTAATGATGAAGGTACCCAATACTTGATGTCTCTGTACTAACATTCTCTTTTAAATAGGGTATTTTCATCTCAAAGTTGAAATTCCTTGTTGAAAAATTTAAATTTGGATCTCCCGCCAAGCGAATGATTCTAACCTAACTAATGTGGTCTATAGTCTAAGGGCGTACCGAGCTCCAACATTCGAGAACTCTATATTTGACTTGCTGTTTCTGAAAATTTTGACAGAAATGTATGTAATTGAAGCAAATTTTTTGAGAATGCTTAGCCTCCTCACTCGGGTCGCCTTACTCGTGTTCTGCGGCTCCGATGACAGATCCAACTAAACTAAGACCTTATCAACCTTCGCGTTTTATGTTACGGTAACGCTTATGAAACCCATGAGAGAAGACATGGAACTGAGCCTTCACCTTTTGCTGAAATTGGAGTCATCAAATCATGTGCCCCAATCCCACTTTGTTATGAACTGCATAAGTAAGGATTACCAACCCAATAGTTCTCTTGCATGATTTTTTTTATTATTGGAATCGAATATTATATGCATAAGAATACTGAAAAAGTTCAACCGCCGTCAAAAATTTCAATTTTCAACGAGAAAACGATCATTCAAATTTGGTTGCACATAATGCCTGTTCAAACGATCGAATCTTGGCGCCACTCCGTGACGTAACCCGTCATATCTACTCTCACTCTCTTCTCGTGTCCGTTTCACTCTTTATTCCAGTGTAACACAGCTCCCTATAAAGGGCATTAGCTGTAACAAGCAGAGGGTAAATTTTGATTACGTCATCCGTCATAGCAACGATTCAGAAGCGTTTCACCTCATTTGAAATTGCTTCTTGATTTACCGATTTTCAATACCGAAATTTTATAAATTATGAAAGTGTATGAGGGCATACATGATGATCTGGTCTTGAAGTAGATTCAGGAAAACATAAATGGTATTTCGTGTTACATGCAAGAGACCTATTCATGAGTTCGAAACAGTCAGAATGCTCATGCTAGTTGCGCCACCTTTTGCGATGGCTGCCAGAATTGGAAAATCGTAAAGATTCTTAGAATCTTAGAGGAGTTCATTGATATCATTTTAATTTTCAGCTATGAAGGGTATAGGAATCCAAGGAATGCGGTTGGAATAACATTGATCAGATCATTTATCTTGAGTTCTGTCATTGTAGGTACTCTGGTCGGATTTTGGTTGATACATTCCTTCACACAGGTGAGTTTCAGCAATTTTTATTCATCTAGGCATAGCGACATTCATAGGTTTGTTTACATGAACTTTTCTAGTATCAGCATTTTTGGCGCTCTTGTTCCTCGGAACAGAGTGCTTATCAATTTGCTCAAATGTCTGTAATTTTCGAATTTTTGGCTGAAAATGGTCTCAAACGATTTGGTTCGACTCACTGATCAATAATCCGAGGTCGAAATCGATTCTGTCCGGCCGGTCCGGCCGTAGGCACGATAACTCTCGAACGAAAGGAGTTAGAGGATTGAGATTTGCAAATTGGGTTTGGAGCGTAAATATCTCGGACGAGTTCGTTAATGAGCGAAATCCATCAAGCAGTATCGGAGTTATGGCCGTTTTTAGTAAAAACATTTTTTATGAATATTTCCGTAACCGATCACTCGATCTATCTGAAATTTAGCATCAAATTGTAGAATCATGACCCTTATACGCGTGTGAAGTTTTGTATTAATCAGGTTACCGCAAAATGTCCAAAACATTTTTTTTTAAATAAAAAAAAAAATTTCTACAATAACTCTCGAACGGAATGACTTAGGCAATTGAAATTTTCAGAGTAGGTTAGGGAGATGAATATCTCGGTTAAGTTCGTTATTGGGCAAAATAGGCCAGATGGTTTCGGAGTAACGAAAAAAAAAATTTTTTTTTAAGTAACAAATTTCAAATTCAATTTTTATTTGAGATTCAGTTTCACCATAAAAATCCATTAATATCATTTTCAACTCCAACAAGCTAATACTTTCGGAGATATGATTTTTCGAAATTTCAATAATGAATCGTACTTCTATGTTTTCACAGAATGCTATAATTATTACATCTATGCCTTATTATATGATCTGTGTTCATACTCGTACATGTCATCCTGTTCTATAAGAGAGAGTCAAATTCATTTCAGCTATTTTAATTTGATTTCTTCCATGGTGAAGTTCTCATTCTCAGATTGCTCATTCAATCTTGATAAATAAACTATTATTTGAATTGAATTTCCTTTATGATGCAGTTCTATCATAAGAATACATTGATATAATGCCCAACTTTCGGAGATATAATTTGTCTGTTTGAACAAGAGCGCCAGAAAGCTCCTCTCCACAGGGCTTGAACCAATTTTTGATTACTGAATTTAGTTCGCTTTCTGAAGCAAAATTTTTTTTTAAAGACAAAAATAACATTTCGGGGGGGGGGGGGGGTTGAACCCCCAACCCCACCCCTCCCTGGACGCCCTTGGACTTGAGTACCTAATGAGATAATCGTCTAATATCACAGAATTTTTAATTCTGACATATTATGTATTATATCGAAATTGAAATTCGTTGAATATCTAATAAAATACGAAAAAATGGGTTCAAGCCCTGTGGACAGGAGCTTTTGGGCGCATGTTCCTTGTGGCCCGTACTGACCAGTAAAGAAAAAAAGCAGTATCATGTTGAATACCTTAATATTATTCTGGAACACAAATTTTCCATTACAATAATCTTCATCTAGCTTCTATTTAGTATCAATTCCTGTAGAACGTGATCATAATAAGTGTTTTCCATATAATAAAATGTGTTTGAACTTGGTATGTAGGAAATCTGACATCAATCATTGGAATTAATTGATTTGACAAACAGCCGTCAAATGAGGTAAATAGATTTTTGTGACGATTTTCTGTGACCATAAAAAAAATTAAGCATTTAATTATTGCATTTCTTGAAATAGGTACCTTTTCAAGTCGATCAACATCGTCCTTCTTTCGACGTCTAAACTATGACTTGATTCTTTATGTTTATGTCTTTGAATTTGTTTTCGGTGGAATTCAAAGAGTTCATAGAATAATCGATGAAAATACTGAGAGAGACCCAGGAAATTTGACACATTTTGTCTTATATCTCCAGAAATTGAAATCGTATAGAGCCAAAATTTTGCACAATGTTGCAAAATACTACAATTGACGTTAGTACAAGTTTTTGTTGCAATCTGATGAATAGTTCACGAAAAAAAAATTTTTTTTTCGAAAAAATTAAAAGAAATATTTTTTTAAAAATTACCAACATTTCGATCATAACAGAATTTTGCCAAAAGTTGCGCGTTTATATCCTCGAACTGACTACCAAGTTTTGATTCAACATCTTCTTTAGTTCCTGAAATATCAGGGAAATAACCTCAAAATTTTAAATGTCTATAACTCCTAAACCGTCCGGCCGATTTTGCCCGTTAACGAACTTAACCGTCGCATTTTGATCAGAAACCTACCCTGAAAGTTTGAAGTTGATAGGACCTTCGGTGCTCCTGTTATCGTGCTTACGGCCGGCCGGCCGGCCGGCCGGCCGGACGGCACCCAAGAATCTGACACCGGATTCGTGATCAGGGAGTCCGAATTAGTCTATTAGCCAATTTTCAGCTCGAAATTCGAAAATTACAGACATTTGGACGAAATGATAGGACGATGTTCCCCTAGAACATGCGCCCAAAAACTTACGTCTCAAGTAATTCAAGTAATCTCACGATAACTTGAGAACGGAAAGAGATAGCGATATGCAATTTCCAGGGTAGGTGGCGCATTCGAATGCGACATTTAAGTTCGTTAATTGGCATAATTGGCCAAACGGTTTTGGTGTCATACTCATGTGAAATTCTGTTATTTCCTCTTCAACTCAAAATATACAAATATGATCCATTTAAAACTCGGTTATCACTTTTAGAATGTCGACCCAATCATTTTCGCGGAATATCGTTAATATCGTATACTAAAATTACTAGAGACGTTAGTTTTTTCGTATATTATCAGAACTTTAACGAATTTCAATTTAAATGGAATACATATGTCAGAATTGAAAATTGTGTGATCATAGACGATTCTCCCATTACTCCCATTACAGTGTCCAATAGAGGTAAAGAGACAATAAAACATGCGCGCAAAAGCTCCTGACTTCACATCAGTGCTTGAACCAATTTTTTAATTTTAAATTTTCACAAGTGAACTTTCATATTTTTCATTTCTAGGAATGCTGGGAGACGTCATTGGGGCAAGAAATGTATAGGCTGATTCTCTATGATTGTATTTTCAGTTTGGTAATTCATGGACTGAATATCCTGCATCATTTCTTAAGTCGGTAAGTTCCAAACTATTCAAAATTCGAATTATACATTCTGATAATTTTATTTCCCATTATTGATTCACATTATATTTTATTTCAGGTTGGAATGTTGCAAAATATTACCCAATTATGAATTCGACGTTGCCAGTAATACCCTGGATCTCATATACACCCAGTCGCTTTTTTGGATGGGCTTTTTCTTTTCTCCTCTCATGTCACTTATTGTAACTGTAAGGATGTTCCTGACATGGTATTTGAAAAAATACTACGTACTCAAACTGTGTAAACAGTCGACGAAGTCATGGAGGGCTTCTCAGACGCAAACCTGGTTCCTTACCTTGACTTTCCTTACTCTTTTAGGGACAACGGGCCTAATATTGTTTATACTTGTTCGGTAAGTGGTTTTGTTATTATTAATTTCAAGCAACTATATGTACATTCGGTAGATATACTTCCAAGCTATGCAATGGAAAATTTTTCTGGTGCAGAATCCGGATTTATCTGGTATTTATTAAACCGAGCTTTTATCAACGGTGTTTTTCCCTATCAAACATTCGAAATTATTTTCTCTATTTCAGTATCATAAGGAGTCCATTCCAGCACTAAAAACAGAGCTGGAATGAACTCATTCCCGCATTGTTTCTAGTTATATTTTTCGTTTTGTGGTAGTCAGCACTGACATTCGATCCTATCCAATTTCAACACACGTCAATTATTATCAATATAATATAATCTGGATATAGTGGAATAATTGTTGAGAGGAACAGTTTTATTTTCATTAAACAATAAGGGACCAGAGATTTCCTTCTTGATAATTTTGAATCATTCATGCTATTAGGAAACTGTTTTAAATCTGATATCCATACCCTACGTACGATTCAAATTCAAATTCCGTAATCTGTCAACTTTCGTAACAGTCGCAACAACTGCCAAGATACAATACAAAAGTCACTAGGATATATAATCCAAATTTTTCATTAAATTTCAACGGTATTTCATAAAACTTGCCTGAAATAGAGAAAATATCGTCTAATACTCGTTGCAGAAGGCAATTCCAACACTCATGCGTTCGAAAACTCGCTCCTTCGTCGCTCGTTTTCGAATTTCGCATTCGTGTTTGAATAGGAGCCCATTCTGCAACTTGTTTTAGAATATGCTATTCTCTATTTCAGTATCGTAATGAGTCCATTCCAGCACTAAAAACAGTGCTGGAATGAACTCATTCCCGCATTGTTTCTAGTTATATTTTTCGTTTTGTGGTAGTCAGCATTGACATTCGATCCTTACAAATTTCAACACACGTCAATTATCAATATAATATAATCTGGATATAGTGAAATAATTGCTGAGGGAAAAAGATTTATTTTGATTAAAAAATAAGGTACTAGAGATTTCCTTCTTGCTAATTTTGAATCATTCATGCTATTAGGAAACTGTTTTGAATCTGATCTCCATGTCCTACGTATGATTCAAATTCAAATTCCGTAATCTGTCAACTTTCGTAACAGTCGCAACAACTGCCAAGATACAATACAAAAGTCACTAGGATATATAATCCAAATTTTTCATTAAATTTCAACGGTATTTCATAAAACTTGCCTGAAATAGAGAAAATATCGTCTAATACTCGTTGCAGAAGGCAATTCCAACACTCATGCGTTCGAAAACTCGCTCCTTCGTCGCTCGTTTTCGAATTTCGCATTCGTGTTTGAATAGGAGCCCATTCTGCAACTTGTTTTAGAATATGCTATTCTCTATTTCAGTATCGTAATGAGTCCATTCCAGCACTAAAAACAGTGCTGGAATGAACTCATTCCCGCATTGTTTCTAGTTATATTTTTCGTTTTGTGGTAGTCAGCATTGACATTCGATCCTTACAAATTTCAACACACGTCAATTGTCAATATAATATAATCTGGATATAGTGAAATAATTGCTGAGGGAAAAAGATTTATTTTGATTAAAAAATAAGGTACTAGAGATTTCCTTCTTGCTAATTTTGAATCATTCATGCTATTAGGAAACTGTTTTGAATCTGATCTCCATGTCCTACGTATGATTCAAATTCAAATTCCGTAATCTGTCAACTTTCGTAACAGTCGCAACAACTGCCAAGATACAATACAAAAGTCACTAGGATATATAATCCAAATTTTTCATTAAATTTCAACGGTATTTCATAAAACTTGCCTGAAATAGAGAAAATATCGTCTAATACTCGTTGCAGAAGGCAATTCCAACACTCATGCGTTCGAAAACTCGCTCCTTCGTCGCTCGTTTTCGAATTTCGCATTCGTGTTTGAATAGGAGCCCATTCTGCAACTTGTTTTAGAATATGCTATTCTCTATTTCAGTATCGTAATGAGTCCATTCCAGCACTAAAAACAGTGCTGGAATGAACTCATTCCCGCATTGTTTCTAGTTATATTTTTCGTTTTGTGGTAGTCAGCATTGACATTCGATCCTTACAAATTTCAACACACGTCAATTGTCAATATAATATAATCTGGATATAGTGAAATAATTGCTGAGGGAAAAAGATTTATTTTGATTAAAAAATAAGGTACTAGAGATTTCCTTCTTGCTAATTTTGAATCATTCATGCTATTAGGAAACTGTTTTGAATCTGATCTCCATGTCCTACGTATGATTCAAATTCAAATTCCGTAATCTGTCAACTTTCGTAACAGTCACACCAACTGCAAAGATACAATACAAAAGTCACTTGGATGTATAACCCGAATTTTTCATAAAATTTCAACAGTTTTTTACAAAGTTTGACTGAAATAGAGAAAATATCGTCTAATACTCGTTGCAGAATGCAATTCCAACACTCATGCGTTCGAAAATTCGCTCCTTCGTCGCTCGTTTTCGAATTTCGCATTCGTGTTTTTATAGGTGCCCATTCTGCAACTTGTATTAGAATATACTATTCTAGTGTATATTTTGAGTTATAGAGGAAATAACAACAAAATTCCAGATGGGTTTAACTCCAAAACCGTTTGGTCGATTATGCCTATTAATGAACTAAAAAATCGCATTCAGATGCAATTACTCTGAAATTTTTTTGAGACTTCTAACAATTGTCTATGTCTAACAACCATTCAAATTTTGTCATTTTGTGTCATATGAAACAATTTCACCCAGTCTGATAATTGCTTTCAGTGCAATTATCAATCACTATGACAACACGATTGAGATTAATGCAGAAAATCTTTTCAGAATCCCAGCTTCACACTGCGGTCCTTTCCAAGGCCTAGAGTATATATATCAAGTGATACATCCAGAATCTGACAGCACGTCGTTCTTACCTCTCAAATATGTTGGATTCGCTATGAAGCCAGGGGTTATATTTTTGGTTATGATAGCTCTGTGGTGAGTTTGAACTTGGTCAAGCGTTGATATAAAGTAAGATGTCTATAAACTGGTGTATGGGCTGATTCGATTTTGTTTTGCCATTTTCCGGAACATAGGCAGACATTCATTTATTTCCCGTAGGTAGCGCTAGTTAGAGACGCAGCCGTCCATATAGATAGCCTGGAACACAGTCTGACAACGCAGCAATTTATCATCTTTTGGAGGCCTACTTCTTCGATGCGATAGCGCGGGATTTCGTATATTTCGAATTTAAAACATTACAGAATTAATTGTACTAGTTATTCTTTTCGGAATACATGGAAGAAAGAACGAAATGAGACCCTATACTTGGTCAATGAATTGAACAACTGCATTTCTTCTGCACAATAATCTTGAATTATAGTTGCAATTATTATTAATAATGAAAAAAATTGGTTCAAGCCCTGTGGACAGGAGCTATTGGGCGCATGTTCATCTTCCTTGTGGCCCGTACTGACCAGTAAAGAAAAAAAGCAGTATCATGTTGAATACCTTAATATTATTCTGGAACACAAATTTTCCATTACAATAATCTTCATCTAGCTTCTATTAAGTATCAATTCCTGTAGAACGTGATCATAATAAGTGTTTTCCATATAATAAAATGTGTTTGAACTTGGTATGTAGGAAATACGACATCAATTATTGGAATTAATTGATTTGACAAACAGCCGTCAAATGAGGTAAATAGATTTTTGTGACGATTTTCTGTGACCATAGAACGTCAAAACACGCTGGAATGTGAATTTTAAGCAATATCTTCTGGAATTGAGATCGTATCGAACTGAAATTTTGCACACTCGTGTAGAATGCTTGATTTAACGTCGGTACAAATTTTTTTATTAAAAAATTTTCCAACTGCCCGATCCCAACAATACTTAGATAATATTATATCCATAAATTAAGCATTTCATTATTGCATTTCTTGAAATAGGTACCTTTTAAAGTCGATCAACATCGTCCTTCTTTCGACGTCTAAACTATGACTTGATTCTTTATGTTTATGTCTTTGAATTTGTTTTCGGTGGAATTCAAAGAGTTCATAGAATAATCGATGAAAATACTGAGAGAGACCCAGGAAATTTGACACATTTTGTCTTATATCTCCAGAAATTGAAATCGTATAGAGCCAAAATTTTGCACAATGTTGCAAAATACTACAATTGACGTTAGTACAAGTTTTTGTTGCAATCTGATGAATAATTCACGAAAAAAAAATTTTTTTTTCGAAAAAATTAAAAGAAATATTTTTTTAAAAGTTACCAACATTTCGATCATAACAGAATTTTGCCAAAAGTTGCGCGTTTATATCCTCGAACTGACTACCAAGTTTCGATTCAACATCTTCTTTAGTTCCTGAAATATCAGGGAAATAACCTCAAAATTTGAAATGTCTATAACTTCTAAACCGTCCGGCCGATTTTGCCCGTTAACGAACTTAACCGTCGCATTTTGATCAGAAACCTACCCTGAAAGTTTGAAGTCGATAGGACCTTCGGTGCTCCTGTTATCGTGCCTACGGCCGGAAGGCCGGCCGGCCGGCCGGCCGGACGGCACCCAAAAATCTGACACCGGATTCGTGATCAGGGAGTCCGAATTAGTCTATTAGCCAATTTTCAGCTCGAAATCGAAAATTACAGACATTTGGACGAAATGATAGGACGATGTTCCCCTAGAACATGCGCCCAAAAATGGCGATACCGTTGTTAATAAATCACCAAGTCCAGAGCGTTCCCTGCCAATAGGGTCTTCATAATCGCTTCGTATAATTAATATACTTATGCATATATTTCACAAGTCAAATAAACCCCATATATTCTGGGTTCTTGGCCTTCGTCCGTTCTCCGTAGCTTCCCATCAAATTCAACTAATCTGAACCGTGTTAATCCTCTCACAGCCGGCTTGAGCGATTATACATAAACACCATTCACTCGATTTTAATCGAGAATTGAGTCCCGCGGAGCTCAGACATTATCTTCCTATAGCCATGAACGCTGTTTAGCGATGAAATCCCCTGGGGTTTATTTGACTTGTGAAATATATGCATAATTATATTAATTACACGAAGCCATTATGAAGACCCTATTGACAGAAACGCCCTGGACTTGTTGAAATTTTTGTTTTTCAATTAGTTGGAGCAAGAACCACGAGAAGGTGTATGCCATAAAAATTTAAAACAACGAACAGGGCTCACACAATCGTGTTAGACATCTGAATATAGAGAGTAATCATAATTATTGAATTGTAAATCTTTCATTCACTTTTATTCGCAGTGTCCAACTATATTATGTTCGGGAAAAAGCTAATGCTCAAAGGAATATGGTTAAAATATTGAGAAACATGATGGTGTGGCAATCGAAAGATAAGGAATTCTTATTACAGAACATCGCCAAGGTGACGAAAGGAGGTATGTTCTGTTATTTCGTGATTGAAATGAATTTATGATTTTCGAATGACCGCATAAAGTATCTCACCTCAATGCAATGGAACCAGAGCTGGGAAATTGGGGTTTTAGATTTATTAGTATCAAGGGATTATCGCTTTAAGGTAAAGCTACCACTAGTAGATGAGAGATGAACGGACTAGTATAGACTATAGCTTAGAGCAATCCACAGAGTGTGATTTCATCGAAGTTTCCTTATTTGGAATCATCAGTGAAGCATAATTCAAGGCCGATGAAAAAACACTACGAATGAACCGATTTATCAAAATCCTGCTGTCACCTCTGAGTTCAAAGTAGACAGAAGTGACACCTGGCGTTCAATCAACCAAGCTACTCGATGCGGCTACTCAAAACTATAGATCTCTACGTATTTTCATTTTCCAAACGTTGCATGTTTAGAGTCTCATATTTTAGAATTATTCTTTGTTATATCAGGATACACGTATAACGTGCGTATATTATTGTGCGTGCAGTGTTGTTCATAAAGAATACCACTATGGTCGGAATGACATCTTCCAGGTGACGCTACTTTTAGTAAGTAGGTACTTCAAATTTTCATAAGCCTGTGTATATAATTTTTGAGAAGAGAATTTGTAACGTTACAATTGCCCATTTATGGACGATTGTCGAGCATGAGAATCTAGTACTAATTTTATAGGGGTGCTAGGCTAATCTGGCTCAATTCGGCAACAAAACGCCCTCCCAGGTTTTCACAATATGTATATTAAAATTGAAATATTACAATAAGTCGAACCGTTTTCACTCTACACATTCTCACAATACTCAACTTAACATTAAAGAAGCAATGTCGTGACTTCTTAGAAGTACGATATTATGATCAGCCTGTAGATGAATCTAGAACTTTCCCAGTGGGAATCTGGATGATTTTTCGGTACAAATTCAATCCCAGCCAAGGTACTATTGGGGAAAACAAAAGATAAATTATAATAGGAAAAACTTTTACAACTCCTTCTCGCTTTTCTGAACGTAAATTTAGAAAGGAGTTCTGCTCAAAATAACAAACAACTTCTACGGAATTTACCAAATCTTGCTTCCACAAAACGGATGTCACTGAAAAAACTATGATCTTAAACTTAACATTTCCTCCCTAGTAGGGATTCCGAATTATTATAATATGAAATTAAGCACTTACCGAGAATTTCAGAACAATTGTCGCCGATAATTCAACTCGGAAATATTAGGATCAAAAATGCTGTATTGAAATTTTCCGGAACGCAAGAAGAAATAACCGAGACACTCTGGTCTACGCGTAGCCTCGCGCTGGTTTACGACGCATTGCAATTCACGCAAAGGATTAAAACATCGTCTCCTTCATTTCTCCATAGACGTGCAATATTGTTGTAAATTATGGGTTCTTCAATGTGTTCCTGCGCGGGGTATCCACAGGGATCAAATTAGGGACCATTATTATTATCGATATTCGATATTGACGATCTTGTCACCTCAATAACTTGTGTTCAAGACCTTTAGCAGTCCATATTTTTTTATACTGTGATAGGCCCTGAGCTTCGACTTGAGATTTGTGATCAGCAGATCAAATTGAGTGAATATGACCACCTCATTTGGGATATCTACAGCCGGTGTTTATGGTAACGTTTACTGGAGAATTTATCGGATTCAAAATGGTAGAAATAACGAGAGATTTTTTTAATTCAGATATCGATCTAAGATTTTCACATAATCTCTTCATTTTATATACCCATTGTCGAATATTATATCACGTATAGCTAGGTTAGCTCAAGGATTGAGTATCTGTGTTTTTCGATTTTTCAGAATTTCAATACAATGTGCAAGATGGCAGACTTGAAGATCCTTATACAACAATGCCAAACTTAGATGGAGCTCAGTGTTTCGATTTCGAAGATGGAGGTGAGGACTGAAAAATTTGAACAAGTAGTGCATCAGGCGGTGAACATTTTCATGGGGAAAGTGACCATTGATGAATTTATCCTGTAGTACAAAAGGAATTATTTGGGAAGGCCGTCGGGGCAAAGAACTGTATTATTTTTCCTTTTGAACAAGTTTTCGAGAATATATTTTCCCTTCTTCAGGAGTAGCTACAATAATTCCCTCGATACTATAACTTGTAACGGTATAAAACCCCGTTACGCTGATTTAGTAGTCACATTATGATTTGAAATATTTATTTATTTTCAATCTAAATTGGAAATGGTAGGTATGTCTTATGAATTCGTATTGATTTTCCACATTTAATATTTCAATATATTATAGCCATAATTTCTGTATAATTTTGTTCAATACCGTGAATTTATGGATTCAATTCTGTGCGAAGAATTTTTTGTGGTCATACGATCGATGAGTATTGCAAGCTCTCGGGGATTTATTTGTTATTTACGGTCAAAGCTCTCGGGCGACATACATCTCTGAAACGTTTATCGTAAGATTACTTTGTTCTTAATATTTGAGATGAAAGAAATGGCGTTCTGAATATCTTTTAACAGTTTGGGTGATTATTTGTAAAGATATACGTAGCAGCGAGTTTCTCGACCCAGCCAAAAACGTCAACTTGACATATATCTTTACAAATAATCACACAAACTGTTAAGAGATATTCAGACCACCATTTCTTTCATCTCAAGTATTGATAACGAAGGAATCTCACGATAAACGTTCAGGCTTCACGTATCTCTCGAGATTGGCGATTGGCTCAGTGGTAGAGTAATTGACTTGGGAGCGGAAGCCCCAAGTTCAATTCCGAGGCTAGGAAAGAAATTTTCTAGTCACGGTAATCGCCACCATTCGCTATTGGGTCAAAAATTAACAGTGCTGTGCCTGAGGTAGCGTAAGGACACAGTAACAAAGCCTACACAGAACACAACTGGTTCTCCTAACTCAGGGCAAGCTCTTAGAGCTTATGAGGGGTATCCTTGTGGAAGACCCAGGAGGATCAGTATAATAATAATAATACTAATAATAATAATAACTTCGACCGTAAAGAACGCATAAATCTCCGAGAGCCTGCAATACCCATCCACATCGTATGACCACAAAAAAAAAAACTGGTGGCACAGAATTGAATCGATAAATTCACGGTATTGAACAAAATTATACTGAAATGATTTCTATAATTATATTGAAATATTGAATGTGGAAAATCAATACGGATTCATAAGAGAAAACATTTCCAATTTAGACTGAAAAAAGACAATATTTCAAACATTAATGTGACCTGCAATGCACCTTCGATGCATCACTACTAAATGAGGTTTCATACCGTTACAAACTAGTCGGTTAACTCCCTCTCATTCTTTTTACCCTGTATTTATATCAGGACCTTAAATGAGTCTTCGTTGTTTTCCGGGAAAATTAATGCTTATTCGAGAAAAAATCGCGTAAGACATGTCATTGAAAGTATTATGTTATACTGGGCGATTCCATCTTCCAGCAGTCAACTGTATGGATGCTCAAACGTATGTAAAGGGAACAAAAGTTGTTCACTCAAGGAAAGCCCGGTTAAAAATGACATCGTATGGCCACTTTTTTGGCGCTCTTGTTTCATCCTAATATTACAGACAAATGGGAATTTTATGATTTTTCAATCCCAGTTTCTATTTTTAGATGCTTCAACGTCCAGAGGTGAGTTGATTGGATCTTCGAAGTTTGGCTGTTAGTGATACCATGGCTGTGAATTAATATCAATAAGTACTAATTTTGAGTATATTTTTATATATCGTAGTCTTAAAACATAATATATAAATTAATTATGTGTCTCGTATTTATAATAATGTATGAGATATTGATATGTATCCTATAAAACAATATAATATATTCCACTCTGTTATTTTTTTATTCTTTATAAACCACCATGATGACTATGGTTTATGTCCTCCTTTGGGAATAATTGCTTCAATTTACACGGACAAGCACAAGGTGACTCTCTGATTTTCTTCCAAGTTGCAGAAGGTGTAAACTTCCTTCTCTTAGTGTAACAATTATAGTCCATGTCTTCATCTGATGAAGAACTATAAGACCATCCCGTTCCCTCATCTGAAGAAGAGCTTTCTGTTCCTGCCTGTATGTGTGTCAGTTTTGTCGTGGCTTGAACAATCTCTTCAAGACATCTCCGCCAGTACCCTGAAATAATCATGCATTTTGACGTAAGCTCTTTTCAATATGATAGATTATTCATCAACGGACGTGGCATTCTTGTTCAGTACTCTTTGACATTACAGTGTGTTTCTTAAGTACGTGTAGAGAATTCAGGAGAACGTTGCTAACTTCAAAGTTCCTATAAACATATGTAGGATGTTTATATCAATCGCTTAGGGGTTGATTGAATTACCCTCCTAACATTTCGTCTTTCACGTCTTTAGTTTTGAAAACACTGAATGAGAAACTCCTATTGCTGAGTTCCTCTATATATCACAAGAGTAACGAGAATAACAAATTTCTATTGGGAGCTCCTCAAGTTATCTCAAATTCAACAACAATAGGAAATTAGGGGGGGTGTTGTAGGGATCTACTTCATCCCTAGCCACTTCTCGTTTCCACCGGTAGATGTCGCAATCGTCTACGCCGTACCCGCATCGTTAACGACCCGAGTTGAATCTCGATCTACGCATCGAAGTGACACACGTGCAAGATTTATAGATCCAAATCGCAGAGATCTTATCTCAGTACTACCCAGGTTGAGTAGTCTGAGAACTCATCCATGTGATATAACTGAGATGTTAGGACTCTTGGCAACCTCCCAGCGATATCGCAGCGAACCTCTCAAAATATTTCCTAGAGTGAGCAGTTTGAAAACTTCCTCATGTGATGTATCTGATTACTGGACTCCTCCTCTGGTGGACATTTCGAGGATATATAGTGCTCTTGGCGACTAACCTGTGATATTCCAGTGAACTTCTGAAGCTATTTCCCAGGGTGAGCTATTTATTGGAAACTTCCTAATGTGATATCTCTGAGATGTTACTTGGTTTATCCCCTGTGGTGAACATTTGGAGGAGATATAGAGCTCTAAGTGACCTCCCAGCGATATCCCAGTGAACCTCTCAAATTATTCCCCAGGGCGAGGTGTTTGGGAACTTCCAGTGTTTTATCTCTGATGTGTTACTGAGCTCATTCGCTGTGGCGGACATTTGGAGCTGATAGAGAGCTCTTAGTGACCTCCAAGTGATATCAAAGGCGTCACAATATCCTGGAAAGAGCTCGCCGATATATCTTTGGGAGGTCTCTGTGTTGCCTGGGAATGAGTTACAAGCACGCAATCAGGTCACAGTGATCAGGGTGACAGCTCATGAGGGAATAGGGATTATAAGGAGGCTGATTTCCAAAGTGGCAGCACTATCTCCTCTAATAGGCCCTGAACCAGGTTGTGGACTCTTCTTCAGGACAGACCCATTGAAGAATGGATTCAGAACTAACACCTCTCAACCTAGAACGACCCCTCAGGCAATACTCATGGCAAGAGGATAGTGGAAAGACCATCTAAACTGCGCGTGACAACATTGCTACGCTTTAGCAGAACTTCCCTCAGAAATATGGTTGGTCTCCTAACCTAACCGTCTGATAAGGCACTTGAAGGTGATCAGGTGACACCGGGACTCCTCCTCTCAATGAAGATTATGTGACAAGGAGGACGAAACACAGCCATGTCCTGTTGAAATACGAGGCTTTTTCTGGCATTACAACTAGCATATTTGACTTTGCTGATGAAGATTCCACAGGAGAATTTGATTAACTGACTCATGGAGCTCATAGCAACATCCAAGCTGTTCTCAAACTAATCCTGGACCAGGAGCACTGAACTTCCTTCGGGGATATGTGACATCCCATCCTCGTCGCCACTCTAATGTTTTCAATCAATTCAACTTTGGATTAAATATTTATATGAAACAATATGCTTGCTTTAATATCTTTATTCGCTGCTCTGCAGTTGAACTGAACTCAGATACACATCCAACATGTGTTATAATAAGCGATAAGCGAGCATATGAAAACAATTTAAAACATTGCTATGCTCGCATTCCTTATTCGACGATAATTTATACATCAATATATTACAGATATGTAGTGTTGGGCCTGAGAACCCGCCCAGTAATCAAACAATCGATACTGACGACCCCACGTGTGCTGAAAAAATGTCGCACATTTCTGCCTGTTGATATAACCAGACTACTTTTAGACGGTAGGCTTCCAAGTCTTATGATTACAATGATATATGATATTTACCTGCACAGTTCAGCGCTTCCGTTAAAGCCATCATGGTGTCGTGCGCGGTTACAACGTTCTTGATAAGATGATCTTGCAGACATTTTTCGCAACATCGTACCTTCTTCCCATGGAATTTCTCAACGATCTTGCTCGTCAGATCGCTCACGTGTCGACAGTACTGCCTCCACGCGATGACGTCTTCGTTCATGTCGGCCACGAACTTGTTCCAGTCATTCTTGAACAGGACCTTTTTCTGTCCGTTGGGAAGAATCACCTCGCCTCTCAATATGGCAGCGAACTCTCGGATCTGGCCGATGATGCTGGTGACCCATTTGGTCCAGTTGTGCGCGTTGTGAGTCATCTCCAGCAACCATACGGCCCATATCTTAAGCGACAGACAGCATACGGTGTCGTTGGAGTGTTCGTAGACCTTCTTGGGCTTATGTCCTGGGATTACTGTTATCATGGAGTCCCTGCTGCCAGCCGCTGAAGTCTGTTCTTTTTCTGTGCAAATAGAAATTATTGTTAAGAATCATATCTATAGTAGGTGACTAGAACCTTCTTGGAAACACCTACCCGGAACCCGGGCACGTACATGCCTAAAGATTAATCAGTTTCTCGCCATCCTACTCTATGAAACTAATGCAATTATCACTCGATGAACCTAGTCAGTACCTAGTCTTTTTTTCATGTTTACTGTATCCTTTTGAATACATTGTGTGTCTAATTTTGTGTGATCAACCTACTACTACTAATAATAATAATCGAGCTACACAGAAACACAGATCCACTCGTAAAGTGATGAACATGATTCGTAGCCTGCATTCCAACTGCTTGATACCGAGGATTTACCGTCCACGAGCGCATGTAGGCAGGCAACAAACGTTGGAAATAACAATGAGGATATTGAGGAGTGAAGGTGAAGAACCGCTTCTGAAAATGGTAGCTCATTATGGAATTAGGAACCAAGTAGCTTTTCTATTTAGTTCATGACAGAGAGTCTTGGAGAAGCCCAGTATAACTATGGCATATCCATCGATCGTGAGCTAGCAGGAACACCTATCGCGCTAACAGACTAAAGAAGAGTAGGCAGAGAGATAAGACAGGCACAATTGAAGACACTACTCGAAAATCATATAAGTAAAAACCTGCACTCCATATATTTCAGGAGTTCGAACGATCAGGGTCTATCAGAAGAATTGTCCTTCGACTTTTTGAAGTCAGGGCATATCAGATCCAACAGGAAACTGTTATGCACATCCTGTCTGCTTGCAGAGTCCATACTCCATCAGGATAAGTGAAGAGACACAATACGGCACTTCTCTACTTCCATCTGAGAGAGGTTTATGGTAAAGACAACGAACTAGTGCTACCATATGTGCCTCTGGAGATTGAAGCAGTTGTTGAGAATGACGGAGCTCGCATCTATTGAACTTCTACTGAAACTATACTATTCCAACAACCGGTAGATCCATGCCATAAAGCCAGATATAGTCCTGCTGGATAAAGAGCTGAAGGAATTGTTTATTGTTGTCGATCAGGTCCCATCAACTGTCAAGGCCGCATGCAGCTCGTCTCTTTTTTATTGAAGGACGCTGTAAGGGCAGGACGAAGAACCAAACAACAACTGGGGCCTCACAATCCTGAGAGAGCGGACCCTCTAAGGGTGAGCCTATAAAAGGTTTTTCCTCTCAAGCGGTCAAATTAGGACACAAACTTCAATGGTAGAATCCTGTGATACTAGAATAATTAAAAACTCATAATCAGTATAAGATTTTATATTTTGTCAAAAGAACAAACTTTTAATAACTGAAATATCTATTTCACTCACACAACATTTGGGGCACAGAAATATGAAGAAACTGTTTTATTTGGAATGTGCAATTCTAAAAATTGCTAGAAGGATGAGCACCCTCTGCTGTCATGCTGTCTTGGAACATCGTATGATATAAAAGGAATATACTGAAACTCCTACGTCTTCCGAGGAGACTCTTCATAGGCTTTTAAGAGCTCGTGTGAGTTAGGAGAATCTATTGTGTACTGTGTACGCTTTGTTACTGTGGCTTCACGACACTTTTGGCACATCCCTGTTAATTTTCCACCCAACGGTTTACGTTGGTCGGTTCCGCTTGCCTAGTCTCGAAATTCCTAGTCCAACACTACTATTGGTGTTATTTTATTGTCTAGAGTATACGCGGATCTGGCTAAATAGGTAAATTGATCATTGAATGAACGTGCTCTCCAAAATCCTGAAACAACGCGAGAGCTTAGAAGACTTGCTTACCTTTATTCCTTTCTGGTTTCTCTTCTTCTTCCTCGGTCCCGGATGATTCCTCTTCTTTTTCCTCTCCTGATATTGCTTCTTCTTCTTCTTCTTCCTCTGCTGGCATTGCTTCTTCTTCTTCCTCTCCTGACATTGCTTCTTCTTCTTCCTCTCCTTCTTCTTCTGCTTCTTCCTCTTCCTCCTCTTCCACTTCGGTTTCTTCTCCTTCTGTATCATTCATTTGCGGTGGTTCCGTTTCATTCATTTGCAATTCTTCTGTTTCATCTTCTCCCATACCTGCTTCATTTTCCAACTCTTCTGCAACATCGGCAAGCTTTACTTCTTCTTTCTCCTTAATTTCTTCTCCATCTGAACCTTTGATTACTAGTTTACCTCCTTCTATTTTGGCTGATCCACCTATCAAAGGATTTCACAATTTAATTCGGAGGATAAAATATTCTTCGAAATTTTCTACTTTTAAGGCATGAAATATCCCGGCGAACTGCTTAGCTATCCCATAGACAATTTCATGTTACTGTTTTTTGAGAATTTAACGTTAGTGAAGTTTATTCCTCTCTCTGCCATATAAAAAAAAGATTTTTGGGTTGAACAGGTACCTATCTTCAAAAATTGATTCGCTTGGATTTCTGTATGAACGCCACGAGTAATCAAATTATCCTGCGTAACCGTAAATAAGTCACCTTCGTCAACAAATTCGAATATGTTGGTTTTAATTCCAGACAAAGCCTCGTATTTGAACAGGACATGGACATCACAGTGATCGGTAAGGAGGCCAACAACATTTCTGAGTGAAGTTCTGCTCAAGCGTAGCAAGGTTGTCGAGTAGTTTGGATGGTTCCGCCACCATCTTCTTGCTAAGAACATTGCCTGAGGCATCTTTCCAGCTTGACAAGTGCCCGTTATGAATCCATTCTTCAATATCTTGTCAGAATCTCCTGAAGGACAGTTCACAAGCTGGTTCAGGGCCTTTTAGAAGAGATGTCGCTCCCGCCTTGGCAAGGATATCTGCCTCCTCATTGATTCTTATTGCCTCGTGAGTTGGCTCCGAGCTCATTGAGTGCGTTATGACAGCCCTAAACAAGTTTAGAGCATATTTTATATGTGCCCATCATAATATTCTGTGGCGTGCGACCCCAGGCTTAGCTTAAGGCTTTCCTCGCTCCATATATTTGAGTGCAAACACAGACAGCTGACATAGAGCCATCAGACAATCTCCTTGACTCTCTTCTGCTTGCTATCGATGGAGGTATGGAATGATTTGTAAAAACAATATACAGGAGTCATTCCATCTGCAGGCATTTGAAGATGATCGTGGTCTATGACCTTTGTTATTTGAGCATGTCCAAGTTGAGACACTCCCCGCTGCTCGAGTGGCTGTAGTCTTGATGCCTCAAGCCTTGCCACTCCCATAATAAATAGGAACATTGGTGGAAGGTTTAAGCACAGTAATCTGTGGTTTAAGATAACATCAATTATAGCTATGGAGGTTGCATAGCTAGGCGATGCAGACTAGCAAGTTCCTTACTGTCGTTTGTCCAACTTTAAGGCCATCATGACGTTGCCCCTTTCGTTAGTGCAGGTCTAACGAGTGCAGTGTATATCCAGAAATTTTTCTTGGGTTTAAAACCCCAACTTTTACCGAGTAAGCATCGAACCATCATCAGGTAGGTCCTAACTATTTTCAGTACTTTGTGCAGATGGAAATACCAGTTCAGTTTAGCATCAAGTGTTGAGCCCGGAGACTTTACTTCCCCAGCCATCTGAAATTCATCATCAAAAAGTTGAAGGACTCGATAAGGCCCCAAGATTCTCTTTCAGTGAATGGAACAACTACAGTTTTTTGGGGATTTACCCGAAGGTAATAAGCTAACACCGTAGTTGGACGAATTTGCAGGCGGACTGCATATTCAGAATACTCACCTGGAGGTACAGATACTGGTTTTCCATCCGGTCCGTAGTATATCACGTTACCATCTTCGTCGTATCCTGCCCCTATTGGATTCCCGTCCTTATCGTAACACTGCGGAATGATCTTTCCTTTGTCGTTGTAGATGAGCTCGTGGGCCTTATTCTCGTCGTCGTATAACGGTCCGCTGTAATCATCCGGCTCTGGTACACCGAATTGGTTGAAAGTCGAGTCCAGTTGATCTCCAACTTTGTCGTAGAGTTTGTCCACCACCTTGCCGTCCTTATCGTAGACAGTGGGTATCAGGTTGCCGCTTGGGGTCATTGTGACAGGATTCACGTTGCCGTCGTCATCGACCACTCCTAATCGTACGGATCCACTCGGAGATAAGACTTCTGTTACTGTACCTATGGAGAATAATGAGAGGTTTAATGAGTCCAGGAGCCCTTCGGGTTTCAAGGATGTTCATAGTATCAAGGGTGAAGATTTTACATTGGACAGCATAGAGTATCGTGCTATAGCAATGTGTAACGGTTCGAAGTATCGATTCGGAAGAACTTTCGTATACACCTTCCAAGATATCTCTCAACCAAGACACCATGTTTAGCCAATGCAGCGTTCATTGCACCAAACGCAGTGTTGTTGAATACATACTCTATATCCAAAAATGAAGCTAGTGTGCATTATTTGTAGTGTAGTCCGACCTGAATACAGTTAACAACTGAGAGAAGAGCAGAATCTATCGATTTCCCCAGTCGATATGCTTGCAGGAGGATTGCAGTCAGCGAGCCGTCAAGGCATTGTCCCTAATGTGTATACCAGCCTCTCCAGCTTTTTGACTAAGAATAAGGATGCTCGGATAATGTGTTACCTACTTCAAATAAACTAGGAAAGTTTATGTCACAGGGCACACTTCCCCTGGTGAAGAGAACCATCTAAGTTTTTCCGGGTTGACCGAGAGGTCGTTTTATGAGTACCAAATTCGTACATGCCCAGAGCATTCTGCATCATTGATTTTCCCTTCCTCTACTCAGCAAGACTAGGTCATCCGTATAGGCCACGACGACAAACCTTGCTCTCGACTTCTCGACCAGGAGCCCATCCAGGACAAGATTCCACAATAGAGTTCATAGGACACCTCCCTTCCTGGTGATCCACCTCTGATCGAGTCGTCCAACCTAACAACAATCCGTCGAATCCCAACAAGAGATCCTACCCAGCGAGTGAGTGTCGTTGTAACACCATGCTTAGCGAATGCAGTGTTGTTGAATGCACCCTCTATATCCAAAAGTACAGCCAGTGTGCATTCTTTGTAGTTTAGTTCCATCCTTAATACATTGAACGACTGAGTCTAGAGCAAAATCTATCGATTTCCTCAGTCGATACGCTTGCTGGGAGGTATGAAGTCAGCAAGCCGTCAAGTAATGTTTCCTAATGTGTATACTAGCCTCTTCAGCGTCTTAACTATGAAGGAGGATGGCTCGTATAAGGTGAGCTCTACTCCAAAAAAATTAGGTTTGAAGTTTGAAATCACATGGCAGCCCTCTCCTGATTAATAGGATATTCTTAGTTTTCTCGGGTTGACTAAGAGGACGTTTTCTAAGCACAACCGTTCGACCATGCGCAGAGCATTCTGCATCAGATCAACAATGACGTTGATTTTCCTCTAACCAGCAAGATTAGGTCAATCGCATAGGCCACGACGACAAACCCGGCTCTCGACTTCTTGACCAGGAGCACATCCAGAACAAGATTCCACAATAGAGGTGGTAGAACACTTCTCAGTGGACATCCCCTTCCTGGTGTTCCCCCTATGGTCGTGTACGTCGTTTAGTCGAACAGCAAACCAGGTAACAAAGACCTTTGACTTAAAGACTTAAAGATCTTTGGGAGGATATATTGCGAGTTCCTGCTATCAGATCCTCAAGATATCGCAAGTGTATGGAGAATAGGAAATTCCTTCTGAGGAGTTCCTCGGATTATCATGTAACCAGGACATTCCTATTGGAAGGTACTCAAGATATCACGTAGAAAGCCTGAATAAGACATTCCTATTGCATGCTGAAATTCAACAATAGGAAAATAGGGCGAGTGTTGTAGGGGCCTACTCAATCCCTAGCCAATTCTCGTTTCCACCGGCAGATGGCGCAATCGTCTACGCCATACCCGGAACAATAATCGCATCGTTAATAACCTGAGTTGATTCGCGATTTAATCATCGAAGTGAAGTATCTGGCACGTGTACTGCACATTTGGAGGACATATATTATAGATCTATATCGCAGCGATCTTCTCTCAGTACTGCCCAGATTAGGCAGTCTGAGATCTTCTCCATGTGATATGTCTAAGAGGTTAGGGGTCTAGGCGACCTCCCAGCGATATCGCAGCGAACCACTCAAAATATTTCCCATGGAGAGCAGTTTGAGAACTTCACCATGTGATGTATGTGAGATATTACCGGGCTTACCCCCTCTGGCGGCTATTTCGAGAAGAAATAGAGTTCTTGACGACTTCCCAGCGATATTCCAGCAAACCTCTCAAACTATTCCCCAGGATGAGTTGTTTGGGAACTTCCCAGTGTGATATCTCTGAGATGTTATTCCCTGTGGCGGATATTTGGAGAAGATATAGAGCTCTTGGTGACCTCCCAGCGAACTTCTAAAGCTATTCCCCAGGGTGAGCTGTGTGGGAACTTCCCAATGCGATATCCCTGAGATGTTACTGGGCTCATCCCCTGTGGCGAACATTTGGAGCTGAACGAGAGCTCTTGGCGTCCTCCCAGCGATATCTCAAAAAGGCTACACAATATATAGGTAAGAGCTAGCCGAGATATCTTTGGGAGGTCCATGTGTTGCCTGGGAATGGGTCGAGTCCCGACAAGAGACTCTGCCCAGGGAGAGAGTGTCGTTTTAGACATTATGTTTAGACAATGCAGCTTTCATTGCACCAAAAAACGTAGTGTTGTTGAATGCACCCTCTATATATAGCAACAAACAGCCAGAGTGCAATCTTTGTCAGCTAGTATGCGTCAAGGCATTGTCCCTAATGAGTTTATCTACCAACCCCTTCAGCGTCTTAACTAAGAAGGAAGGGGCACTCATTGGCCGAAAATCATTCGCTTGTCTTTGCGATGTTTTACCTGCTTCGGGTATATAAGGACCACCCTCACCTTCTTCCAAGAAAGAGGTCTGTAACCCAAGGCCATTCTATGCTTATTCTTATGGTAGGTCCAAATCTTGATTTGGAGCCAAGAATTGCTTCTATTGAAGTGGCCCTCACGAAAATCTGCGGAATTTGAAACCAACATATTTCTAGACATAAAATTATAGGTAGGTATTTGTTGTTATTGTATTACAACCTCATGTTACTGTTTTTACCTGGTATAGGTTCATCGTCCTCTCCAAAGTCAATCGGAATAGCTATTGGCGCGGATCTTCCTCGACCTCTCTCAGGATCTTGCGCTCCTATCTTTTTGCCAGGCGGGGTTTGTTCAACACCATCGTCTGGCATTAGAGGTAAGGTAGGCATCATTCCGTAAAGGTCTTCGGCGGCCAGCATCGCTGCGATCAACCCAGCCACATCCTCGATTTTTTTTCTAACACGATCATCGACCTGAAAATATTTTGATGTGAGATATGCCAATCTCTATCAATTTTGGCACCTTGTGAAGACATTTTGTACATTAACACTAAACTTAAAAATTTTTGATATTGTTGATTTCTAATTTCATATTTAGATTAATCCTAGATTTGAGACAAGAAAGAAATATGTAGGTATCCAACTAAGGGTATTTTACCATCTGGGGCTTGCAAGGGTTTCCCATTCAATGTTCGTGCATTCATACGAGTCCTAGAGAATAATGAAGCATAAGTTGCATTATCAAATAAAGATAACTATGAGCACGGACAGTCCCTTTTGGTGCTCTTGTTCCTCGGAACAAAGTCCTTATCAATTTACCAAAATGTCTGTAATTTTTGGATGAAAATAGCCTTGCATTATGAGCTAGACAGTTGCAATCGCAGTGTCCTAACGTCAAGGGCGTAGCCAGGAATTAATTTCGGGGGGGGGGGGGGGGGTTTGAAATAGGAATTAATTTCGGGTGGGGTTTTGGGGGTGTAAGGGTCACTTTCTGCAGCAAAAATGTTTTTTTTAAGAGAAAAATAACATTTCGGGGGGGTTTGAAGCCCCAACCCCCCCCCCCCTGGCTACGCCCTTGCCTAAAGTGACGGGGCTTAAACATACTCGTTCAATTAACTTTTGCCACAGAACCCCTAATTTGGACAGGTATTTCGAATTTCATATTAGAATTTGCCTTTTGAAGCATGAAATTTTGCAGGCTCACCTAAATGCCAAAATTAGACTCAATCCGATATCTGCTTCTGGAATTTCAAGCAGAATATTCCGCAAAATAGCATAAAAGGTTGTGATTCTACAATAAAAGATACATTTCAGATAAATGTAGAGAGTAGGTTCAGAAATATTCAGAAAAAATTGGTTCAAGCTTGAACCAATTTTTTTTTTCGTAATTTTCAAAAATTTTTTCGATATTCTCCAACTTCAAATCGATTGGGTCAATGTTTTTTGAGTTATCTACGAAATAAAATTCCAGGTGCATGGGTACAACTCCGAAACCGATGGACCGATTATGCCCAAAAACGAACTTATCTCTCATTGGATATGCAACCTACCATGAAAATTTGCAAGTCCCTATCTCCTTTCGTTCGAAAGTTATCGAGACAACGGTCACCCATCCAGCTACTGAACTCACACAAGGCTGCTCGGATCTCCAACAATATAGATCCGATCGTGTTCAAACTTGGAACTTGGCAGTAGAGTTAGCTTTTGAGGGCTCTGGCAAAATTTCAGCGATATCGGACGAATAGTTCCTAATATATACCTTTTTTTTTAATGCTTTTCAATGATTTTTTTAAAAGAATCGAGTTATACGATCCTCGAAATTTTGCATGAATTTTTGCGTTGGCATTTTACAACTGACAACCATGTTTGAATTGGATCGGTTTTATAATTTTCGAGTTATTGAGGAAACAACAACCAAATTTCAGATGGGTATAACTCTTAAACCGTTTGACCGATTTTACCTATAAACAAACTCAAATATCCCATTCAGATGCACAACTTTACCCGAAAATTTCGAGTCGCTTTCTCTTTCCGTTCTCAGGTTATGGTGACATAAATAATATTTTTTGATAATTTTTTAAAAATTTTCTAGTGATTCGATTCTCACAAGCGTCCTTAGTTTTACATTCTACAACAACTCACCAAGTTTCGATCGGACTTGTATTGGTTGGGCCGATTATGCCCTTTAACGAACTTGTCCGTCGTATTGGTATGCAACACCTACCCTGAAAATTTAAAGTCGCTATCTCTTTCCGTTCTAGAGTTATCGTGGCAACGGACGGCCGGCCGGCCGGACATAATGAAATTTGACCTCACATTCTTGATCAGGGAGTCGAACTCAATCGTTTGAGACCATTTTCGGCGAATAAAACAAAAATTACAGACATTTGGGCAAAATGATTACGCGATGTTACCCAGAACATGTACGCGCAAAAAATGCTGGTCTTGCAGTGCTTTTGGGGTATTGTTCTGTGTGTTTTCCGCAAAAGATCTCATTTGTCTTACATTGTTTATATCACTCAGGTTAAGCAATAATAATAAGATAAATTGGTAAATCACCTCGCTGGGTTCATTATGTATAGCCCACTCCGTGATTATTTTTTTCAGTAATTCCGAGGGCGTCTCAGCGTCTCTATAGTCCTTGTTCAATATCTTTATCTTGTTGAGAATTTCATTTCGTGTAAGATTTTCTAGGTCTTCGAGTGAACCACCAAGGTAACTTGGGGAAGCATGTGCCAGTATCTTGATTAGTTTTTCGAGGCTGGATATGGACATAGCGTCTTCATCACCTTCTCCTTCTTCTTCGTATTCTTCTTCTTCTTTGTTTTCTTCTTCTTCTTTGTATTCTTCTTCTTCTTCGTATTCTTCTTCTTCTTCTTCCTCCGTTTCCTCTAAAAATAACAATCGTATAAGTTACAGATGTTGAATGCCATTATTTTTGTCTTCTTCATTTGAAGATCCAACACAGTATTGGTTTCTGTTGGATTAATCTCCAATTATAACTGCGTTTTGGATGGTTAACTCATCCAAGAAGTCTTAGAAACAACAGAAATTATTGAAATATTCCAACATTTCGAACAAACCGGAAAATCTTGTAGACCTTCAACTGCGACATGTGGCGATAAGGCCCTCGATACATTACTTTCCATAGAAGAGAATCCGAAACAATCTACACGAAAACTGGCCGATGAATTCGATGTGAGTAAGCAGTCAGTTGGTAATCTTCTTAGAAAAACTAAGTTTCACCCATACAGGATGCAGGAGAGATGCAATGAGGATGATACTTTTTCATCGAGAATTCTTTTTACGGATGAAGCTACGTTTTACTTGAATGGGTCTGTCCATCGACATAATTGTCGCTTCTGGTCCACAGAAAATCCTCATTGGGTGCAGACAGTTCACACCCAACATCCCGAAAAATTAAATGTGTGGTTCGGCACAATTGGCCATTATGTTATTGGACCTTTTTTTATAGAAGGAAATCTGACTAGCGTCTCTTATCTAGAGTTAATGAGGAATCAAATATTACCTGCAGTCATTGATCTCTTTCCCGGTGTGAATGGTCGACAAGTAGGTGACAATATTTGGTTCCAACAATATGGTGCGCCCCCGCATTATGGAATTGAAGTGAGGAGGTATCTTGATGGCACATTTCCTGAGAATAGATTGGTAGGAGAGGATAAGTTGAATGGCCACCCCGATCTCCCGATTTGAACCCTCTCGACTATTTTCTGTGGGGCCATTTGAAGAGAACTGTTTACCAAAATCGGCCAGATAATTTGAAAGAACTGCGACTTAAAATTCAGAGAGAAGTCGGAAGAATACCTGTACCTGTGTTGAATAAATCGTTGAGGAGTTTCGAAGAACGGCTTGCACATTGTCAAGCAGTCAACGGTGCTCAATTCGAACATTTAATACATTAAAATTATTTTCCATCCTTGAATAGGAAACTCGTCGATTTCAAAAGCGAGTAACCATATCCAATTGATTATTTTATAATGTTTTAATGAAATAAAAACGGCACAACCAATTTTCCTTTCATTCGCACCGTTGAGTAGGTAATCAAATTACCTTTCATTTGATGTATCCCGATCCATATATTCTCATTTGTACAATAAAGTAGAGGGGTGCGGGGCGTAGGGGGTGAGAAATAAAAAATTCAAAAAAAATGGGTTCAAGCCTTGTGGACAGGAGCTTTCGGGCGCTCTAGTTCAAACAGACAAATTATATCTCCGAAAGTATTGGTTTCTCAGAGTTGGGAATTAAATCAATGTATTCTTATGAAAGAACTGCATCATAAAGGAAATTAAATTTCAAATAATAGTTGATTTATCAAGATTAAATAGCAATCTGAGAATGAGAACTGTACCATGGAAGAAATCAAATTAAAATAGCTGAAATGAATTTGACTCTTTCATATAAAACAGGATGAAATGTACGAGTATGAACACAGATCATATAATAAAGCTTAGATAGAATAATTATAGCATTCTTTGAAAACATAGAAGTACGTACGATTCATTATTGAAATTTAGAAAAATCATATCTCCGAAAGTATTAGCTTGTTGGAGTTGAAAATGATATAGATGGATTTTAATGGTGAAACTGCATCTTAAATAAAAATAACAGACATTTGGGCAAATTGATGAGCACTCAGTTCCGAGGAACTATAGAGCGCCAAAAAGTGTAATTCCCTTTCCGGGATTTGAGCCTGCCTTCTCTCGTTCGAAACCGAAAATCCGACTGACTAGACGAACTGGCTATCGGGCTCCTCGTACGATCTTGTCGATCTCCGGTATACGAATAAAACGTCGGTACTTACCTGGGATATATATTCTTAATTTTCACTTTTCGACATAAAATCGCCACATGGGGGTTTATTTGACGGTTTTTTACCCTTGTCTCTCTAAGTCGATTTTGACGTTTCTCGAACCAACTATTAGCAAAGAATTAGACAATGTCATGTCTCAGGAAAATAAGTTGACATTATGACAATTCATACATAGAATAATTATATATTTCTGTGAAAACGTTGAAATACGATTTATTATTGAAATTTTGAAAAATCATATCTCCGAAAGTATTAGCTTCTTAGAGTTAAAAATGATATCATTGGATTCTTATGGTAAAACTGCTTATTGAAAAAAATTTAATTTGGAATTTGTTATGTAAAAAAAAAATTTTTTTTTGTTACTCCGAAACCATCTGTACGATTTTGCCCAGTAACGAACTTAGCCGAGATATTTATCTGCCAAACCTACTCTGAAAATTTCAACTCTCTAGCTCATTCCGTTCGAGAGTTATCGTACCTACGGCCGGACAGAATGAATTTCGACCACGGATTCTTGATCAGTGAGTCGAACCAAATCGTTTAAGACCATTTTCATCGAAAAATTCGAAAATTACAGACATTTGGGCAAATTGATAAGCACTCAGTTCCGAGGAACTAGAGCGCCAAAAAGCATGCGATAAATTGCTTTAGAAATTAAAAATCGATGGCTGCGAGGATTTTCCTTAATAATTCTTCGTACAAGAATTATTGACGTTTTACGTTACTTTTTTGGCACGCTGTATTTGGTGGGAGATGTGTCTCTTCTCTACATATTCTGAGGGTGCGTTCCACGAAATTTTGATTGCTCTTAACTGTCAAATCAGTGACATTTACACTCAGTTCATTTGAAAGATTGAATTTGAAGCGTTTCAAACACAATTCATCAATTCTTCATCAAATTCAGTATAAGAATGAACTTGCCTTCTCCTTCCTCGCCTTCCTCAGTTTCCTCTCGTTCCTCTGTTTCAGCTTCCTTCTCACTCGCAGTAATCGAAGAAATGATGGATGATTCTGTATCTGGTAACTTCGGAGCTTCATCTACTTCCTCGTCCTCTATACTTTGTATCTCGACTATTTTCGATACGCTGTCTATCCATAACGCCATCTTATCCACCATCTTCACCAATTGTCTGTTATACAGGTTAGAGCTGTATCTTCGGATCGGTTCTTTTTTGTCGAAAACCTTCGTCAATAATACCAGAAGCGTATCGGAAATGAGCAGCTGTTTGTAGCTCAAATCCAAATTTGGATTGCCAGAGAAGAAATCCATGATGGTCGTACTCGTTTCCTCTATCTGTTCTTTCAACCAATTGGCCTTGTGGAAATTTTTATTTTTCTTCCTCTTCAATTTTTTTCTCTTTTCTAGTCTTTTTCTTTTACGGTCTCGCATTTTGAAATAGTTTCTTGCGTCTTTCAGGTCTATACTCTTGTCGGTGTGGAGCATGTCGTGAAATCTTTGAAGAGTTTCAGCAGGCAGTTGGTCCCCGAAGTGCTGCCACGTGGCTAGAATTCTACGTTTGTTGGGACAAGACATTTGGATCAGTCTTGGAGAGCAGATGTTCGGTGTGGTTTTCGACTTGAACTTTTTTTTATCTTCGACATCTCCGCAGCCTGAAAAATTGAACGATTGTAGTTATTGTCAAACTTATATGGTGCTCATGATTTGAAAATTATTGAAAAACTGATATGGCGTTAGGATCTGCAGCGTAATCATTGAATGATGAACTCATTTTTGCTTTACAATGGCTTTGATCGTTGTCAATCATTAACCTATAGTCTATGTCAACAATTGCTTTTTAGGTCAAAATTTTTGCGTATTCTCCGAAAATTATGATTGAGGTGTCATTCGATTGGTAATGGCATGCAGAAAGTTTTTGAGAAAATTCTAAGGCCGCTGGCAATAATTGCAATAGTTATAAACAATTAAGTGAAAAAAAAATGGGTTCAAGCCCTGTGGACAGTAGCTTTCTGGCGCTCTTGTTCAAACAGACAAATTATATCTCCGACAGTATTGGTTTCTCAGAGTTGGGAATTATATCAATGGATTCTTATGATAGAACTACATCATGAAAGATATTAAAATCCCTTTGCATCTTTATATGACGGTCCAATTTTTGATTCTTATGAAAGAACTTCATATTAGCAGACATTGAATTCAAACATCATAGAAGAATTTAAATTCAACAAGAGTCCCAAAAATGATCAATCCAAAACCAATAGACGCCCAATAACGAACTTAGCCGAGATATTTATCTCCCAAACCTACTCTGAAAATTTCAACTGTCTAGCTCATTCCGTTCGACAGTTATCGTGCCTACGGCCGGCCGGACAGAATGAATTTCGACCACGGATTCTTGATCAGTGAGTCGAACCAAATCGTTTAAGACCATTTACATCGAAAAATTCGGAAATTACAGACATTTGGGCAAATTGATAAGCACTCTGTTCCGAAGAACAAGAGCGCCAAAAAGAAGGAGGTTTAGGTTTTCGTCAGTATCTCAAAAACTATTTGAGATACACTCTGTATAAAATGTACCCGGAAAATGTTATTTAAATGAACCGCCAAAAAGGAATCGGTAATTTATTTTTTAAGTTGGTAGGACTTTCCTTTATTACCAAGACAAATTTGAGCGCGATCTGTCAACTAGTTTCTTTACAACAGCTGTCAGTATCAGTCGACCTCAAAAGTGCTCTGCGAATTTTACAATGGAAAAAATAGTTGATCAAAGAGTTTGCCTCAAATTTTGTCTTGCAAACGAATTTTCTTGTGCCGATTCATTGAAAATGTTAAAAAAAGCCTTTGGTGATAATTGTATGTCAAAAACACAAGCATACGATTGAAACAAATCATTCAAAGACGGTCGTGAAGTGGTCGAAGATTTGCCCCGTTCTGGATGGCCTTCAACGTCAACAACCGACGATAACATCATCCAAATCAAGAAATTAGTGCTCGAAAATCGTCATTTAAGTGTTAGAGAGTTTGCTCGAGAGTTGAGCATTGATAAAATGACCGTTCATAACATTTTGACTAATGTTTTGTGTATGAAACGCGTCGCCGCAAAACACGTTCCAAAGAAGCTGAAATTTTTGCAAAAAGAGCATCGAAAGCAGGTCTCTGAAGACATGGTTGCTCGAGCTACTAGTGATCCAATTTTCATGAATGGAATCATAACTGGCGATGAGACATGGGTCTATGAGTATGACACGTTAACAGCTCAACAATCGACCGAATGGCGCCTACCAAACGAGCCGAATCCGAATTCGCGTATGAGCGGTGCATGGAAAAGTGGGTTCGCCGATATCATAGTTTTATTGTAAGCAATGGGGACTATTTTGAAGGAGACAAAATAAATATGATGATTAAATTTAAATTTATGTGTTTTTTTTAACAATTCCGGGTACAAATTTGAATTTGAAAAGATTCAGATAGAGGAGGATATTTCCCAAAAAAAGTCCCAACTGCTGGAATAATATTTAAAATTATTAAATATGAAAATAAAAAATTTAAAAAATTCACGCGTCTGCAGGATAGATCAATGAACAATAATCCCTAGTCCAAAAATGTTTATCGCGATTTTTCAATTATTTATCCATTAGTTAATTAACAATTCTAGCACGAACAATAACATTGCATTGCAACGCTAATTGTTGAACTATTAATCTGAGAACTTTTTCCTTTCGTGGAGCTACTTTTTAAAGGTCTTAGAATAGATTCCTATTGGAAAATTTTAAAATTGTTAATTTTCGTTTTGTTATGAACAATTTACTTAAGTGAAAAATTATAGAGCTTCAATTTATAATATTACTATTGATCCGTTTTCTTATGATCAGAAACTACTAAAAAATTATTTTTAATAATTATTATCTCTCCTATTGTTTAAGAAATTGTTATAAACCAATGCGTTGCTTATGAGATCATTTAAAATTTTCTTTTTGAAACATAATTGAAGCTTTATAATTTTCACTTAAGTAAATTAATAACAAAACGAAAATTAACAATTTTTCAAATTGAGAATCTATTCCAATCCTTTGAAAAATAGCTCCACGAAAGGGAAAAATTCTCAGATTAATAGTTTAACAATCATCGCGCTTACAATGTTCGTGCTACAAAAAATTGTTTATTAACTAATGGATAACTAGTTGAAAAGTAGCGATAAACATTTTTGGACCAAGGATTATTATTCATTGTGATAGCATTCCTGAATGGAGAATGACGAAACCTTTCAAACGATGTATCATAAGCCCATACCTTCATTTTGAAAGATTGGGGGTTGTACCTTCTTGAAGGGGGTTGAAGGTAGAGTTCGCATTTTTACGAAGAAGAATGACAATTCAAAATTTAAATTTGACAACAAAAATGTTCTCAAGCGATTGGTTCGATTCACTGATGAAGAAATCGTGGTCAAATTCAGTTCTGTCCGGCTGGCCTTCCATTGCCACGATAACTTTCGGACGGAAAGGGATAGCGACTTGCAATTTTCAAGGTTGGTTACGCCTCTGAATGCGATGGTTAAGCTTGTTAATGGGCATAATAGGCCGAACGGTTTCGGAGTTATACCAATCTTGAATGTTGTTGTTATTTCCTCAATAAGTCGAAAAATACAACTCCGATTTAATTGAAACTGCAAGATCAGCGTGCTTGATTGTGACAGGGGCTTTTCGCTCCACTCCCACCGTAGCCATGGAACGCCTAATGGACCTCGCCCCTCTTCACCTGGTGATCAGGAGCGTGGCCCGGATGGCGACATACAGACTTCTGCATACGGCTCACAATGAGCCAGATGCGATCGGCTACGCGCCTAGTTCTCTGCAGGCTGAATTGGAGGTCAACGAGATAATGGGCATGCGATCGGACGTATCTAAAACCAGAACCTACAGAGTGGCCCTACCGAGTCGTTTTTCCCAGCAGAGACGACTGGGCCGTCTCTGAGACCTGACTGCTTGAGGGTCCCTGCTGGTTCACAGACGGCTCCGCTACCACCCAAGGGGTGGGAGCGGGAGTCAGCGGTTGCAGAATTGCTAGAGGTGAATCCATCAGCCTGGGTAGTTTTGCGACTGTCTTTCAAGCAGAAATTTTCGCCATTGATCACTGTGCGAAGCTCATACTTGAGAAAGGTTGGGCTCATAGAAAAATCAAGATCCTATCGGATAGCCAAGCAGCCTTGAAGGCCTTGACTTCATACAACTGCAAATCCCTGCTTGTGCAGGATTGCCGGACCACACTCGCTGAACCTGGAGGGCGCTGCAGGCTGCAGCTCTTGTGGGTGTCAGGCCGCTCAGGCATAAAGGGTAATGAGATGGCGGACTCATTGGCGGCACGAGGGGCTTCCATGGGGCTCATTGGACCTGAACCGGCCTGCGGCATCTCTCTCAGAGCAGCGGCGAAGGAAAACAACAGATGGGTGGATAAAAGGTCTAAGAAATCTGGAGCAGCATACCTGGACACAGACATGCTCGCTCAACAATTACTGGCCCATCAGCTGAAAGAGCCAGAAAATGGCTCAAATTCTCTAGGGTGGACCTGAGAATCCTTACAGCTGTATACACGGGCCATTGTGGCCTCAGGAAACACCTCAATACGCTGGGGTTGACTGAGGACTCCGAGTGCAGACTTTGCCTGGAGGACGACGAGTCTATCGAACACATCGCTGGGGACAGGATCAGATTGGAGGAACTAGGAATCCACAAACTGACACTGAGGGAACTGGACAAGTTCTCACCCACCAGAATCTTATCCTTCATCAAGAAATTATATACTAAAGGTGTGCCACAATAGACCGATTGGTCGCAGTGGAGGAGCGGGTTTAGTCTGCCCAGCACAACCCATAATAATAATAATTGAAACTGGTGATTTATTGCAGAATGCCGAAGCGCAGATCTTTGCAAAATTTCGTGAGGATCGTATCGCAAGAAAAAAATAAAAATATTTTTTCAAGAAAAAATTCTTCAAAAATTGTATATCTCGGAAACTATCTGTCAGATATTGAAATTCCGCACGAACCATCAAGCCGAATTTTATTTCCCCAATTTTTCAAAAAATAGAGAATCTAGGACGCTGTTGATAAAAGACGGCTTGAAGGTTCCTACAGTATTTCGTGAGGGTGTGTCAGGGATGGGCCGGAGCCAAATTTTTGGGGAGAGGGTGGAAGCATCGAAAATTTTCGAACTGTGCATTGAAGGATTAGATAACCGAAGGTGATGGGGGGACAGTCAGTGCATTAAAATTTTTCCAACTTCTTTGAAAATTTGCCAACTCCATTCAACACTGGAGGGTAATCGTCCCCCATCCCCTTCCTTAGGTCCATCCCTGGGTGTTTGAGGTGCAAATAGGCAAAATGACATGCACGCAAAAGCTGCTGACTTCATGTCAGTGCTTTTTAAGATTTTCTCATAAAAATTTAAAACCACAATAGTTCAAACTAACTTCAGGCACTCACTCTGAAGATGGGGCGTGGACAAAACATCAATATATTGCTTATGGCTAAGCTTTGCTCTCTCCCAAAACGAGTTCTTGATATGCGGTACAGATTTAGACTTGCACCTTGCTCTACCCTTCAATCGTTTTTGAGATGCTGTTTCTTCCGATCCAATCGCTTCGACCACCTTCTCAACACGCCTCTTCCTATGTACGAAATATGTTACATCTAAGGGCGATCCGACTGGACAAATCGGCTGAACGAAAGCTCGGCTTTTGACATCTCTATACGCTTCCCCATGGGTCAGTTCTCTTCTTATGCGATTGGAGGAAGATAAAGACGTCAACAACAAATTGGACATTCCGAAAGAAAGTGTTGAAACTGAAATTTGGTCGAATACTGAGTTTCATGTGACAACTGAAACCATTATGTCATTCGAAATAGAATGATGGATTGGGGAGAAATGGAATTAATCGAGTGATGAGTGATATATCTGGTTATGTACAGGGTCGAGAAATGAAACCATGGCTTTCAAGGCGACTCGGATATGCCATAGGATCTTCAGAAGTTGAGAAAGGGTTGATTCGCAGTTCAATTAAGTTCCTATCGGATTGTCAAATCTGCCTGAAGGCCTTGGCTTCCTACAATTACACGTCCCCGCGTGCACTGTCGGACCACAGTTGCAGAACTGGGAGAGCGCTGCAGGTTCTACAGCTCATCTGGGTTTCAGGCCACTCGAGCATAGAAATTAATGAGGTGGTGGACTCATTGGCATCTCAAGAAGCTTCCACAGGGCTTATTGGACCTGAATCGGTCTGTGGCATCTCTCTCAAAGCAGCAGGGTGGGAGAAGAACAGATGATTGGACCAAATGGTTCAGGAACTCTGGAGTAGCATATCTGGTCTCTGACCAGAGAGCCAGACAATGGCTCAAATTCTCCAGGTTAGACCTGAGGGATTTAACAGCTGTTTATAAAGATTCCTGTAGCTTCAGAAAACATCTAATTTGGGGTTGGTTGAGGGCTCTGAGTGCAGACTATACCTGGAGGACGAGGAGTCTATCGCTCACATCATATGTGACTACCCCTCTGGGTACAGGATTAGATTTGATTTGTTTAAATTGGATCGGATTTGTATTTTTTGAGTTATTGAGGAACTAACAACCAAATTTTTGATTGATTTAACTCCAAAACCATCTGGTCGATTATGCTAGTGAACGAACTTAAATGTCGCATTCAGATGCGCAATCTACCCTGGACACTGCAAGTCGCTATTTCTTTCCGTTCTCAAGGAATCATGAGATACATAGTATTTTTTCGTAATTTTTTAAAAATTTTCTAGTGGCACGGTCCTCACAAAATTTAACACACGTCTTCATGTCGATATTCTACAACTAGTTACCAAGCTTCAATTCGATCGAGTCTATATTTTTGAGTTATCGACTAAATAATATTCCAGATGGGTATAACTCCGAAACCGTTGGTCCGATTATGGCCAACAGCGAACTTATCTCTCTCATTCAGATGTGCAACCTATCCTGAAAATTGCAAGTTCGTATCTCCTTTAGTTCGAGAGTTATCGAGCAACGGTCACCCATCCAGCTACTGAACTCACACAAGGTTGCTCGGATCTCCAACAATATAGATCCGATCATGTTCAAACTTGGAACTTGGTAATAGAGTTAGGTTCTGAAGGCTCTCGCAAAATTTCAGCGATGTCGAACGAATAGTTTCTGATATATAGAATTTTTTTCAATAATTTTCTATGATTTTTTAAAATTTTCTAGCGATACGATCCTCACGAAATATTGCAAATTTCCGCGTTGCCATTCTACAACTAATAACCATGTTTGAATTGGATCGGTTGTGTATTTTTCGAGTTATTGAGGAAATAACTACCAAATTTCAGATGGGTGTAACTCCAAAACCGTTTTGCCGATTACGCTTTTAAATAAACTCGAATGGCGAATTCAGATTCTCAACCTAACCTGAAAATTTCAAGTCGCTATCTCATTTCGTTCTTAGGTTTTCGTGACGTCTATAATATTTTTTTATAATTTTTTAAAAATTTTCTAGCCATATGATTCTCACAAAATTTCACAAATGTTCTTAGGTTTATATTCTACAATTACTCACCAAGTTTCAATTCGATCGGATTAGTATTGGTTGTAGACAAAATGATTACTCGGAAAGTCGGAAACCATTGCGCCGATTATTACCATTAACGAACTTGAACCAGAAAATTTCATATCGCTATCTCTTTCGGTTCTCAAGTTATCGTGGCAACGGCCGACCGGACAGAATCAAATTTGACCTTGGTTTCTTCAACAGGGAGTCGAACCCAATCGTTTGAGACCGTTTTCGGCAAAAAATTCGAAAATCATAGTCATTTGGGCAAAATGATAACGCGATGTTCCCCAGAACATACGCGCAAAAAAAGTGGGAAAGCCCTGCGGACAGGAGCTTTGGCGCTCTTGTTCAAACTTTGACAAATCATATATTCGAAAGTATTGGTTTCTCAGAGTTGGAAATGATATCAATGGATAAGAGTGCCAAAAATTATTAATCCAAAACCAACAGACCAATTTGACCACGGATTCTTGATCAGTGAGTTGAACCAAATTGTTTAAGATCATTTTCATCCAAAAATTGGAAATTACAGACATTTGGGCAAATGTATAAGCACTCTGTTCCGAGGAACGAGAGCTCCAAAAATAATGAAAAAATATTATACATCTCACGAAAACTTGAGAACGGAAAGAGATAACGACTTTTCAATTTTCAGGGCAGGTTGCGCATCCAAATGCGATATTCGAGTTTATTAACAAACGGTTCTGGAGTTATACCCCATATATATAACTCAAAATATGCAAATCACAAAAAAAAATAAATTTATATTTCAGAAACTAATGGTCAGAATTAGCAAAAAATCCGCACATAATTTCGAGCCACTATTTTACAATCCAGAACCGAATTACAGCTCAACATTTGTTCGAATTTTCCAACATTTCATTCTAGTGCAAAGTTGCTCTCATTTGTATTTTCGCCATTAAAACCTTACAATCTCACATCTGAGAATCCCAAGAATGCAAATGTTGCTGAAAATTGCCAATTTTTGATTTTAATAGAATTTTGTGAAAATCAATCGTGAATTCAACACCAGTTAATTATCTTCTATGATCACAGATTTGTGAAAATTCGAACAAATCTCGAAAAACCAAGTTCATACAATTTTTTTAGTTATAATCATATTCCTGTTGATACTAATATAGTTTAGTTAAAAAGTTAAAAAAAATCTGTTAGGTAATTATTAAATTTTTAAAAGAGTTAGAAGCAAAAAAAATAAAATAGTTTTCTTGGTTTTCCGATCTGAATTTTTTGATCTAAATTGTAATTTCGTTTACTTAGAGCGTTTCAAACAAAAAATTCGAATTTTCCGAGATAATCGTCATTTTTGTTTAAAAATGGCGATATCCGCTCAAATCGGAAGTCGCAGTTGGTCGAGTTTTATATAAATTTTTATCATTTTTGATACATCAACTTTTTGTAAAGAATAAAATTCGGAAATATTAATAGAAGAGAAAAATCCCTCTTGGTGGGGAGTTGCTGGGAAGCACTGTTTATGGAAAAATCGGGTAAAGGTCCGCATGCACTTAAAGGTATCCTACCGCCCCGATTCCACCCTGGACCGGTTCGTGATCGATAAGTGTGCGCGGACCTTAATATGGAAAGTAACTATCAAATAGGTACTTTTGAAACAGGTAGCCCCATCTATTGCATAATGATGCTATTAGAAAAGTCGTAAGGGCGGAAAGTGTGATCGGCTTAAGTCGTTCAAATTCACCAATCAGCGCGTTCTATTCTAATCTCTGGAAGGCGCTTATTGGTGAACGGTCTGATCGTGTTAACCTGATCATACTTTCCGAAAAGCCGAAGAGCCGAGCGGATTTCTGCTGTAAAACAAAGTTGGCGCTAAACGCTACAACCCCTTGGAAACTCTGAGGTTTTATTTTCAAGTTTTTAAAGTTTGTGCGTGGTTCTTATCAGTTAAACTTATTTGGTGACTACCGTTAGTGAAAATAATTTTGTTTGAGATCACGGTAAGTTTGTTTAGGAATAAGGTAGTAGAAATCTTGACTATTTGATTCGATATTGCCCATAATAACAAGTAATATGGAATATTCCATATATCGTTCCCTCTAGTTCCTTTCACTCAAAATTTGAACCATTTATTGATGATATCTCTGATGAATACCTGCCACTGAACTGCTACACTAAAAACCATCCAATGACGACGCGGAACGTCTGATAGGAAAACTTTTCCATGAACAGGGGGATTACCTACCCCAATTCAATATTTCCCCTACAAAATTTTCGGGACCCAAACGGCTGACATTTTGTAGACCTATATTGGTATGATTCAAAGTCGAAGCGGTTATAATTTTGAATTTCAAGAATTCCTGATGGATGTTCCCGAAGTTATAACACAGAATATTAATGCAGTAATACAACATCCTAGGGGATTTGACTTCTGTAAGTTGGTCGAACGCATGAGACCTGTCATTTTATTCACATATGTCATAATATATTCGGCATCTTTGCATGTTTTATGCACAAAACCATAGATCTTATATAATTTTCATGGAGGTAGAAGGAAGTGGAGGGAGCATAAGCTATATTTCCCTTGTAAAGAAAGTGTCACATAAAATCGGCCATATTGGTATGGGCAAATCCTTTCTTATAAACATGAAATTGTGAGTTTTCTATGGAATTCTGGATTCCTATATAAAATGGGACACACCAATATGTTTGTTTACGTGACTAGTTACGATCTTTATGCCCCCTCCATTTCCATCTACCACCATTTTTGCTCAGGAATCAGTACAAAATAATGACAGTACAAAATAATGACAGTTTTCGTCCGAGTAACAAACATGGAAGATGTCAAATTCCCTGTGATAATAGGGATATCCTTTCGAACATGTATATTGTATTACAACCTACAACGTTAATATTCTGTTTTATATATTGGGGAACAAACAGCATAACAAGACAGGCTTACAATATGTCAGTCGTTTTGAACCCAAAAATTTTGTAATGGCAATATTGAATAATTGGAGTACTAGAATCGTCTAGATATTCACAGTTCTTTACCTGTTATAAAAAAAAATTAAATTTTAGTGAAGCATTTAGAGCGTATTATTAGCTCTGTTCCCATAGAGTTATAATATACTACCTCTATGTCTGTTCCATATTGCACCATATGACCATTCCATATGATACCCTCCATATTCTTTTTATCGAACTAAAATTCTTTTTGCGCGTATGTTCTGGGGAACATCGCGTTATAGTTTTGCCCAAATGTCTGTAACTTTCGAATTTTTTGACGAAAATGGTCTCAAACGATTAAGTTCGACTCCCCAATGAAGAATTCGATGTCAAATTTGATTCTGTCCGTCCGGCCGTCCGGCCGTCCGGCCGTCCGGCCGTTGCCACGATAACTTGAGAACGAAAAGAGCTAGCGACTTGAAATTTTCAGGGTGGGTGGCGCATCCCAATACGACGGACAAGTTCGTTAATGGGCATAATCGGCCCAGTGGTTTCCGAGTAATAATTTTGTTTTCAACCAATATGGATCCGATCGAATTGAAACTTGGTGAGTAGTTGTAGAATATGAACCTAAGCACGTTTGTGAAATTTTGTGCGAATCGTAAGGCTACAAAATTATTAAAAAATTATTAAAAAATAATTTTGTTGTCACGATAACTTGAGAACTGAGAGAGATAGCGGCCTCAAGTTTTCAGGTTAGGATGTACACCACAACGCGACATTTCAGTTTGATTATGAGCCTAATCGGCCAAACGGTTTCAGAGTTATAGCCATCTGAAATTTTATGAAATTTTGTGGTTTTTGTTCCTCATTAACTCGAAAAATACTGAACCGATTGAATTCAAACATGGTTATTAGTTGTAGAATGCCAATGCGGAGACGTTTGCAAAATTTGGTGAGGATATCATTTGTAGAAAATTTTAAATAAATCTTTGAAAATAAAAAAAAAAAGTTCTATATATCAGTAACTAATCGTTCAAAATTGCTGAAATTTTGCAAGAACCTTCATAACCTAACTATACTGACAATTTTCAAGTTTTAATACGATCGGTTAAATATTGTTGGAGATTCGAGCATTCTTGTGTGAGTTCAGTAGATGGGTGACCGTTGCCTCGATAACTTTCGAACGAAAGGAGATAGGGACTTGCAATTTTCAGGGAAGGTTGCGTATCCGAAAGGGAGAGTTGAGTTCAATTTTGGGCATAATCGGTCTGACGGTTTCCGAGTTATACCCATCTGGAATATTGTTTCCTTGATAACTCAAAAAATAAATATTCGATCGAATTGAAGTTTGGTAACTAGTAGTAGAAAATCAACATAAAGACGTGTTTAAAATTTTGTGAGAACCGTACCCCTAGAAAATTTGAAAAAAACGACGAGAAAAAAAATTTTGAAACCCTACCCCTAGAAAATTTCAAAAAAATCACGAAAAAAAAAATTGGTTCAAGCACTGACGTGAAGTCAGAAGCTTTTGCGCGTATGTTCTATTGTCCATTCTTCTGTATTGGACACCCTTAATCGAATTTACCATGGTAAATTCGATTAAGGGTGTCCAATACAGAAGAATGGACAATAGAACATACGCGCAAAAGCTTCTGACTTCACGTCAGTGCTTGAACCAATTTTTTTACAACATACATTTCTGAAATTACAATTTATTTTATATTCAATTTAGTATCTGATACTGTTTGGATCCTTCTCAGAACTTTTTATCGATCCAAACACATTTGTTTCTACTTTATTAATACCTATTAAGCTAGTATTACACCGTGAAGAAATTCATGAATTTCTTCGCCTAGTTTTTCATGAATTTATTCACGAAAGAACTTCCAAACAACAACCTCAACGACCACCATTTTATGTTTTACAGCTTTTCCGATCATTTATGGCATGAAACAGATGTTGGTACCCCTGACTTCACGGAAAACTTGTTGATAAAATAGAACAAGTTCTAATTTCGTGAAGTTCTTCATGAAGTTTTACGTGAAGGAACTTCACGTCAAGTTTATGTTTTACATGGAGAATTTCTTCACGAACAACTTCGCGAAGAATTTAATGAATTTCTTTGCCGTGTAAAACTAGTTTTATAAACCTAATGTATTTTTAGATCTTTTTGTTTTTATTTAGTTGAAGTGAATTCTTTCGGATACAAGCATTTTCTTCAGCGAAATGAAAACTAAATTTCGCTAAAAGTTCAGTATTGAATATATATATTTCGAAATGGCCTGTTCAAAATTAATTAGATCGTATTTTTTACAATATGTATATACTTAAACATAATAAAGGTTGAAATATAAGATGCTTAATTCATCAAATGTATCAAAATCCGACAGACAAAAATTCTGTTGAAAAACCAGAGTGACGTTTTGTTATTCTGCATAAAGAAAATACGGGTCCCAAATTGAAATTCTTAGAAAATGCAGGCAGGGAGAAATATTCTAATAACTTGTTTTACGGCCACATTGAAGCGAACAATTCAGCTTCACTCAACCAGCTGTAATTCACGATAGTTCGGGGTTTGCTTTCCTGTTTCTATACCTGTTGCTTCCGTAATAGGTATGAAATGTGACAGTCATTAAAATGCGTTTACAGCTCTACTGTCGGTTCTTCCAAATAATCCGCATTCTAATGAATTCATTTTGATGTGACATCACTTACAGTTCACAATTTACATTATGCTCAATGTTACTACGTTATAATCACAGACTACATATGTATGTCTGTGGTTATAATTTATGAGTGGGATGGTTTAACGGGTAATTCCCCAGAAGGAGCAGAGAAAAATAATTCTGCTGGTACCATAGACATAGAATAACATGGACTGGCCCTCACGTAACTTTATCACACAGTTCGTTGCGGAATACATTAGAAAGAGAGATGTTATGAAGGATAGAATAAGTAAAGGCAAATAATGGTATAAAAACAATGGTCTTTTTGTACCATGGGCAAATACACAAATTGGGATATATTGGAAAATCCCGATTTTTTCAAGAGGAATATTGATTATTTTGAATGAGTATCGAAAAAGCTGAATGAATTACAGTAAGGAAATTTATGAGAAATATATTCAGATTATAAGAATATTCAGAAACGAGTCTCGGATTTAAATGAAAATATTTTTCCTTTAACTATTATGTCTACAAATCACCAAAATACACAATACATGAAACCAAACAATACAGCATACAAGAAATGTCAAAGGATAAAGGAAACCAATGTTTCTTATTCTGTGATTTTACCAATCGCCAAATTATATGAATATATTCTTATACTATGGTTTGTGCTTATCAATTTGCCAAATGTCTGTAATTTTCGAAATTTGGCTGGAAATGGTCTCAAACGATTTGGTTCGACTCACTGATCAAGAATCCGAGGTCGAATTCGATTATGTCCGGCCGGCCGGCCGTAGGCACGATAACTCTCGAACGAAAGGAGTTAGAGGATTGAAATTTGCAAGGTGGCTTTGGAGCGTAAATATCTCGGACGAGTTCGTTAATGGGCGAAATCCATCAAGCGGTTTCGGAGTTGTAGCCGATTTTAGTAAAAATATTTTTTATGAATATTTCCGAAACCGATCACTTGATCTACCTGAAATTTAATCAAATTGTAGAATCATGACTTTTAGACGCATGTGAAGTTTTGTATTGACCAGGCTACCGCAAAGTGTCAAAAAAAAAATTTTGAAAATAAAAAAAAAAATTCTACAATAACTCTCGAACGGAATGAGCTAGGTAGTTGAAATTTTCAGAGTAGGTTAGGGAGATGAATATCTCGGTTCAGTTCGTTAATGGGCAAAATATGCCAGATGGTTTCGGAGTATCGAAAAAAAAATTTTTTTTTTGATTAACAAATTTCATTTCAATTCAATTTCTATTTAAGATGCAGTTTCACCATAAAAATCCATTGCTATCATTTTTAACTCCAACAAGCTAATAGTTTCGGAGATATGATTTTTCGAAATTTCAATAATGAATCGAACTTCTATGTTTTCACAGAATGCTATAATTATTCTATCTAAGCTTTATTATATGCTCTGTGTTCATACTCGTACATGTCATCCTATTCTATAAGAGAGAGTCAGATTCATTTCAGAAAGTTTCGATTGATTGCTTCTGACAAATATCTTGTGTTTCTTACGCAGAAGCAAATCACAAAATAATTTATTTTTTATTTTATAGATATTTTCAGAGTATGGGAGAGAAAACCCAAAAGAAACCATTTAATAATGAATATACCTCCCAGCATTCACTGTTGGGTCAAAAATTAACAGTGCTGTGCATAAGGTGGCGTAGGGACACAGTAACAAAGCCTGCACAGAACACAACTGGTTCTCCTTACTCGTTCAAGCTCTTCGAGAGCTTATGAGAGGTCTTCTTGGGGGAAGACCTAGGAGGATCAGTATAATAATATACAATACAATAAAGTATCCTTTAATGATTACTTAGAAAGTTTCTGACATAAAATTTTTGTACACAAATTCTTGTTTTTGGCGCTCTTGTTCTTTGGAACAGAGTGCTTATCAATTTGCCCAAATGTCCGAAATTTACGAATTTTTGGATGGAAATGGTCTTGAACAATTTGGTTCGACTTTCTAATCAAGAATCCGTGGTCAAAATCGATTCTGTCCAGCCGTCTGGCAAGCAGCCCTCCGTTAACACGATAACTCTGGAACGGAATGAGCTAGACAGTTGAAATTTTCAGAATAGGTTTAGGAGATAGATATCTCAGTTAAGTTCGTTATTGGCGAAATCAGCCTAATGGTTTCGGAGTAACAAAAAAAAAATATTTTTTTTTACATTACAAATTTCAAATTCAATTTTTTTAAAGATGTAATGTCACCATAATAATCCATTGATATCATTTTCAACTCTAATAAGCTAATACTTTTGGAGATATGATTTTTTAAAATTTCAATAATAAATCGTTCTTCTATGTTTCCACAGAATGTTGTACTTAATTATTCTATCTATGAATTATTATATCTGTGTTCTTACATGTCATCAAATTTTCCTATGAGAGATAAATGTCAAAATTATTTCTGGTTCGATATTCTTGATATAAAATACACTGATTGATTGAATGCAAAATGACCCATGAAATAACCTCAGCTATCATAGAATTATGAGGATGATATTATATTATACTTTTAAGGTGATAATATAATGCCCGCGGATAATCCATATGATGATGGAAGTATACAGTTTGGTAAGATACATAATTAAATTGGCTTCAGAATATCTCCAGTAAAAACAAAACTGCCATATTGACTAAGTTTTAATTGATATAATATAATTTTCGGAGCGGATTTGAGGAATGAATATTTCGGATAAGTTCGTTATTTAATTTCTTTAATGATGCAGGTTTATCGTAAGAATCCATTCATATCATTCCAAGAGACCAATAATTTCGGAGATATGCTTTCCCACTTTTTCAATTTGGCTTCTGTGCGACAATTCCCAAGAATTTTCGTAATTAAATTCAAAACGTAGGTCTATGACTCACCTCATATTGGATTTATATACATCTGGAAATTATAATTAAAGTATTTATTCTATGAAATCATATAGAATTGAGAATAATTATTGAAATTTTGAAAAATCAAATCTCCGAAAGTATTAGTTTGTTAGAGTTGAGAATGACATCAATGGATAATTATGATGAAACTGCTTCTTCAAAAAATAAAATTTAAAATTTGTAATGTAAAAAAAAATTTGTTTTGTTACTCTGAAACCACCTGGCTGATTTTTCCCAATAACGAACTCAACCGAGATATTAATCTCTTAAACCTACTCAGAAAATTTCAACTGCCTAGCTCATTCCGTTCGACAGTTATCGTATTAACAGCCGGACGGCCGGACAGAATTGATTTCGACCACGGATTCTTGATCGGTGAGTCGAACCAAATCGTTTGAGATAATTTTCAGCCGAAAATTACAGACATTTGGGCAAATTGATAAGCACTCTGTTCCGAGGAACAAGAGCGCCAAAAAGCACGCTGTATTATTTGAAGAGAAAAATCTATGTATAAGGTACAACTCAAGAACTCACCCTGTAAATTAGAAGTGACTTTAGAGTTTAGAAGTAATATTTTGCGTAAAGTTCACTGAGTTCTCGTAATTTTGTTGTGCTCTGTAGGTTAAGATTGATTATTTTAGTTTCAGATATGGATACCTCAAAACTCCAAGTATTGGCAGAGGTCTGCAGTTTAGGTGAGAATATTTTTATAATATTTTTCTTGCAAGATAGATAATATCCTACCAAAAACATTATTTCATGTAGAATTGGTTGCCAAGATTCAGAAGAGTCTTTTACATTTAAAAAGTTTTCATATCTCATTATCTCGTAAGGAACCAATCCTAACTGTATAAGGCCTTTCTCTGCAAGTTCTAATTCTACCAATCCTACATCTTGTTCCAAAAGTATGGCTTGTCGCCCACTTTTTTAAGTTAAATATTCAGACTTGCACCGCCCGTTCAGGGGAAAGGCGTTAAAAAGTTACAGTTTTCTCAATTTTGTTGTTGTTTGTATGCTTATCCTAGCCTACATAGCAAATCTCAACCTAGTTTTATTCACAGATTCGCACACCCCTTTATGAGGACTGGGGGCTGAAATTTACATATTTCTTAAGTTTGTTGGCTAATATTGTACCAAATCTCAGCTTTCTAGGACTTCATGAAGTACCCTTTACGGGCGTTAGCGGTTGAAAGTTTCAGATTTATAAATTTTGTTGTTGTATGTTCGCAAATTCTAGTCCGCATTCCAAATTTCAGCTTTCTAGAACTCAGGAATGTATCCCAGTTTTATTTAGTTCCATATAGGTACAGACTTGTACACACCCACCTTTATGTGGGTTGCAGGATAAACGTAGTTAGAGATTTCTTAATTTTTCTGTTGTTTGTGGGCTAATTCTAGTCTGCATACTGCATACCAAATTTCTGCTTTCTAGGTTAAATCCATCAATCAAATCTATCAGTCAAATCCATCAGTTAAATTGATCAGTCAAATCCGTCAGTCAAATTCATCAGTTAAATCCTCCAGTCAAATCCATCAATCAAATCTATCAGTCAAATCCATCAGTCAAATCCATCAGTCAAATCCCTCAGTCAAATCCATCAGCCGAATCTATCAGTCAAATCCATCAGTCAACTCCATCAGCATAGGACAAGTCTCGAAAATTAAATATCTTGGTTGCTCGTGGATGACAAGTTGTCATGGATTGCCCATATCAATTAACTTCAAATATATCAACCATGATATTTTTTATTAAATCAAACCAAGATGAATATTTATCATGCTCTTTATGTCAAGAATAACATATTTTTTTCCCCTTTTTGTGGGTTGCCAGATAAACGTAGTTAGAGATTTCTTAATTTTTCTGTTGTTTGTGTACTTATTCTAGTCTGCATACTGCATACCAAATTTCTGCTTTCTAGGTTAAATCCATCAGTCAATCAGTCAAATCCATCAGTTAAATTAATTAGTCAAATCCGTCAGTCAAATCAATCAGTCAAATCCTTCAGTCAAATCCATCAATCAAATCTATCAGTCAAATCCATCAGTCAAATCCCTCAGTCAAATCCATCAGCCAAATCTAACAGTCAAATCCATCAGTCAACTTCATCAGCATAGGATAAGTCTCGACAATTAAATATCTTGGTGGCTCGTGGATAACAAGTTGTCATGGAATGTCCATATAAATCAACTTCAAATGTATCAAACATGATATTTTTTTATCACATCAAACCAAGACGAAGATTTATCATGCGCTTTTATGTCAAGATTAAGATATATTTTGCCCCTTTATGTCGATTGCAGGATAAACGTAGTTAGAGATTTCTTAATTTTTGCGCTTATTCTAGTTTGCATACTGCAAACCAATTTTCAGCTTTCTAGGTCAAATCCATCAGTCAATCAGTCAAATCCTTCAGTCAAATCAATCAGTTAAATCCATCAGTCAAATCCATCAGCCAAATATACCAATCAAATCCATCAGTCAACTCCGCCAGCATAGGACAAGTCTCGACAACTAAATATCTTGGACAAGTTGTCCTTCTATGATGAAGTTCTATCATTAGAATCGATTGATATCATTTCCAACTCTGAGAAACCAATTCGGAGATATGAGTTGTCAATGTTTGAACAAGAGCGCCAAAGCTCCTGTCCACAGGGCTTTCCCACTTTTTTTGCGCGTATGTTCTGGGGAACATCGCGTTATAGTTTTGCCCAAATGTCTGTAACTTTCGAATTTTTCGACGAAATTGGTCTCAAACGATTCAGTTCGACTCCCCAATGAAGTATTCGAGGTCAAATATGATTCTGTCCGGCCGGCCGTCCGGCCGTCCGTTGCCACGATAATTTGAGAACGAAAAGAGCTAGCGACTTGAAATTTTCAGGGTGGATGGCGCATCGCAATAAGACGGATAAGTTCGTTAATGGGCATAATCGACTCAGTGGTTTCCGAGTAATAATTTTGTTTTCAACCAATATAAATCCGATCGAATTGAAACTTGGTGAGTAGTTGTAGAATATGAACCTAAGCACGTTTGTGAAATTTTGGGCGAATCGTGAGGCTAGAAAATTTTAAAAAAATTATTAAAAAATATTTTTGTTGTCACGATAACCTGAGAACGGAAAGAGATAGCGGCTTGAAAATTTCAGGTTAGGTTGTGCATCTGAATGCGACATTTAAGTTTTTTTATGAGCATAATCAGCCAAACGGTTTTAGAGTTATAGCCATCTGAATTTTCTGAAATTTGGTGGTTTTTTTTCCTCACAAACTTGGTTATTAGTTGTAGAATGCCAACGCGAAAATGTGTGCAAAATTTGGTGAGGATAGCATTTGTAGAAAATTTTTAATAAATCATTGAAAATAAAAAAAAAATTCTATATATCAGTAACTATCCGTTCGAAATTGCGTTCATAACCTAACTCTACTGCCAAGTTTCAAGTTTTAACACAATCGGTTGAATATTGTTGGAGATTCGAGCATTCTTGTGTGAGTTCAGTAAATGGGTGACCGTTGCCTCGATAACTTTCGAACGATAGGGACATGTAATTTTCAGGGTAGGTTGCGTATCCGAAAAGGAGAGTTGAGTTTGTTTTTGGGCATAATCGGTTTAACGGTTTCCGAGTTATATCCACCTGGAATATTATTTCCTTGATAACTAAAAAAATAAAGATTCGATTGAATTGAAGCTTGGTAACTAGTAGTAGAAAATCAGCATAAAGACGTGTTTAAAATTTTGTAAGAACCGTACCCCTAGAAAATTTGAAAAAAATTACGAAAAAAAAAATTTAAGAACCGCACCCCTAGAAAATGGTAAATTCGAAATAAGAGTGTCCAATATAGGAGAATGGACAACATAATTAACCATGGTAAATTCGATTAAGGGTGTCCAATACAGAAGAATGGACAATAGAACATACGCGCAAAAGCTTCTGACTTCACGTCAGTGCTTGAACCAATTTTAATAACTAATTTCTTTTATTTTAGAACTTGCAGCACTAGAGAACCGAGCATCCGAGGTAAGCTAACGATTTTTATAAATCTTAATCCCCTATTTCTTTTGAAGAATTAAAAATTTGTATAAATGAATTGAAATAATTTCAATGATATTCACTGTTACCTATTTCAAATAATTATTATCAGTCAGTTTACTCTGATATTTTGCAACTCTTGTATGAACTATATCTTTTTAAATCTACCACTCTCGAAAAATTGCATCAGATTTAAAATTTCACTCTGTATTTTTCAGTCCATATGCGGAATAATTTTAGTCTCGCCCATTGTGGACTAAGCAAATCAAAACGCTTTTGAATCAAAATTTTAATCACTGATTTTAATACATTATTAAATGGTCTCATTTATTATTTTGTGAATTGCTTCTGCGTAAGAAACACAAGTATTTGTCAGAAGCAATAAATCGAACAATGTTGCCAAACAAAAACGAAACAACATCAACGATGAAACAACTATTTCGTAACGTTTCGAAGTCTAAATCAGACTCCTTCGTCAGACACTAACGATAATCTTCAGAATTATTTTTTGTTGATATAGCTATTCTGAATTTCAGAGTTTGGGAGAGAAAACCCAGAATGAGACCATTTAATAATGAATATACCTCCCACAGTATCCTTTAATGATTATTTAGTACATTTATTTATCAATTATTATTAATTTTTTCTTCAGGACAACAGGCGCCAATGGTTATATTCGCAGTGGCGTAGCGATTTCGAGGTAGGTCTAAAGCTTGATTTCTTCACACAGTTCTACATAGGTTCAGCATTATTGGAAACAGTTCTGTACAATTTGGCAGATAAAGTGATTTGCAGAACTTTTCCATCGCTTTCTGTTAGTACAAAATTTTGAACCGGAACACTCACTAAAAATTAATAATGATTTGAACTTTTCCAAGGGAGAAATTAAGAGTTATCAGTATACAGGTCGTTTCGAAATTGATGTGAAAGATTTTTCAGAGTGAATTTTCAGCAAAACCCAAAGGAAGACGTATACTTATAATTCTTGTTAAAAACCTTTTCATTAGACCTTTTGAAGTTAGGGGACAGAAAAGTTTTTCCACTATGAATCAATTCAGACAAAATGAAATTTGGCAGAAAACTTGAGCAGTAATGAATGAGAGAAAAAAATCGGTAAGCACTAAATCTAGATGAAAATAAAAACAAGAGGATGTATTTTCCTGATATACAGGGTGTTCCTTAAAGACATTTAATAATATTTAAGGGGGTGATTGTTTGACTCATTTCAAGAAAAAAACTTCCTATGAACGTATGTCCTAAAAGTATTAACTTCTGAGATACAGCGTGATAAAATTTTGGTACTGCGATATGAAGCAATTTTAATTTAATTATTTTAATCAAGAACAGAGGATCTGGCAAGAAAACATATTTTTTGGAATCTCATTCATTTTGGAACAAATCTGATCTCTCAATTGGCTTCAGTCGATGCACAAACATTTCCACCCCGCATCAGATTTTCGAGGAATTGATCCTGAACTAAAACGATTTTTATTTTTTAGGCGAAAACCGTGCGTCGGACAAAGAGAACCCATGAGATCAAATTTACTCAATAACGAATGAGGATCTCAAAAGTAATTTTTATCTCAGAAGAAAGCGGTGGCGTAGTATTTGTTTCTCCAAAAATATTCAATGCAAAACACGTATGGACGCCACTGATATTTTTTCAAAATTTTATCACTCCGTAACTCAAAAGTTAAGACCTTTAGGACATAGGTTCATTGGAAGTTTTCTTCTTAAATTAAGTCAAAATATAACCCTCTTAAATATTGACATTTCTTTAAGGAACACCCTGTATAATTTAACCTTCGGTTTAATGACCGGTGTTTGAGATCATTGTAAGCTGACGTACGTTAAATAATTTTCACTAATTGAGATTTGATCAACAGGAAGTGTTTTCTCTACCGGCATTCTCTGAAACAATTTTGGAGCATGGAACTAAAGAAGAGGTACCAGTTGATGAAGATGAGAAAGTACCCGACAATGAGCCGGTGAGTGCAAAACACACTATTATATTCCTAAATACTACAAACTAACCAGATATCTACCTGGTGTCCTCAAGAATGCAAAAATACAAATCTGATCTAGCTGAAATCCGGTACTCGATTGTAAAATGGCGGCTTGAATGTTCGTTCGGAATTTCAGCAAAATCTGATAAAAGATTTCTGAAATAGGCATAAAATTTCGGAAGAAATTTTTTTTTCTTCTAGTCATTTGATCCTCAAGAAATTCTGCAAAAAATTGCATATTTCCTATATTTCAGGCAAGTTTTGTAAAATACTGTTGAAATTTAATGAAAAATTCGGATTATACATCCTAGTGACTTTTGTATTGTATCTTGCCAGTTGGTGTGACTGTTACGAAAGTTGATAGATTAAAGAATTTAAATTTGAAACGTACGTAGGGCATGGAGATCAGATTTAAAACAGTTTCCTAATAGCATGAATGATTCAAAATTAGCAAGAAGGAAATCTCTAGTACCTTATTTTTCTACGAAAGTAAAACTCAATCATTATTTCACTTTATCCAGATTATATTATATTGACAATAATTGACGTGTGTTGAAATTTGATAGGATCGAATGTCAGTGCTGACTACCACAAAACGAAAAATATAACTAGATACAATGCGGGAATGAGTTCATTACGGCAGTGTTTTTAGTGCTGTAATGAACTCATTACGATACCGAAATAGAGAAACCTTATTTCAGATGGGTGTAACTCCGAAACCGTTTGGCCGATTATGCCATATTAACGGACTTAAACGTCGCATGCGGATGCGCAACTTACCCTGAACGCTATATCTTTTCATTCCAGAACCGAATTTGATCTTGGATAACCTAATTGGTGAGTAGTTGTAGAATACAAACCTGAAGACGTTTGTGGAATCTTGTGCGAATCGTATCACTAGAAAATTTTGAAAAACTTATTTAAAAACATTATTTATGTCTCGTAAACCTGAGGACGGAAAGAGATAGCCACTTGGAACTTTCGGGTTAGGTTATGTGCATCTGAATGGGACATTTGAGTTTGTTTATAGGTATAATCGGCCGAACGGTTTTGGAGTTATAACCATCTGATATTTGGTTGTTATTTCCTCAGTAACTCGAAAAAAAAAACCGATCCAATTCAAGCATGGTTATCAGTTGTAGAATGCCAACGCGAAAATTCTTGTGAAATTTCGTGAGTATCATATCACTAGAAAAATCATCGAAAATCGTTGAAAAAAATTCAATATATCAGAAACTATTCGCCCGACTATCTCTACTGCCAAGTTCCAAGTTTGAACACGATCGGATCTATATTGTTGGAGATCCGAGCAGCTATGTGTGAGTTCAGTAGCTGGAGGGGCGACCGCGAATAACTTTCGAACGAAAGGAGATAGGGACTTGCAATTTTCAGGGTAGGTTGCACATCCCAATGGGAGAGTTTGTTTTTGGGCATAATCGGTCTATCGGTTTCGAAGTTACACCCAACTGGAATAGTATTTCCTCGGTACCTCAAAAAATTTAGACTCGATCGAATTGAAGCTTGGTAACTAGTTGTAGAATATCGACATAAAGACGTGTGTAAAATTTTGTGAGAACTGGTAACACCTGAAAATTTTTAAAAATTACGAAAAAAAAAATTGGTTCAAGCACTGACGTGAAGTCAAGAGCATTTACGCGTATGTTCCATTGTCCATTATCCTGTATTGCACACTCTTCATACTCTTATTAATTTACCATAGTAAATTCGATTAAGAGTGTCCAATATAGGAGAATGGATAATAGAACACACGCGCAAAAGCTGACTTCACGTCAGTGCTTGAACCATTTTTTTGGAGAGAGTTCTAGAACCTATTCACATTCAATTGAATATTACAGGAAATATTAATTTCAGTTTAATTATTTTTTCAGGATTACAGAATTCCGGGCTCGATGACAGTAAGTATACGATAATCTTGATCTAAAACGTCGTTCTATTCTATTGCTTCTTCAAGTAGGTACCTAACTTATCGAGGAATGTCTAGGTTATTATAATAAAGCACGTTTGGTTTATCTTGTCAAGTTTACCTAAATAATATCATCAATATCAGCAGACTATATACCGAAAGTAGGAAAGAAATAATTTCCATTTTTTTGTGGCTCAGATGACTATTATTATTTATTTCTTAGAACAGGGTCATGATGCTTGGTCCAACCCTTCAGAACTTTGACCGATACGATCTTTTGTTATATTATCCTACTAATTCAATCCCAAGGACATTGTCAATGGTGTTAAGATACCTAATGACGTCCTCAGGAGCCTTGAATAGCACGTCGTTAGGTTAGGTTAGGTTAGGTCAGTAGATACCTAATGACTTCCTTAGGAGCTTTGAATATCACGTCATTAGGTTAGGTAGGTCAGTAGATACCTAATGACGTCCTCAGGAGCCTTGAATATCACGTCGTTAGGTTAGGTTAGGTGAGTAGATACCTAATGAGGTCCTTAGGAGTCTTGAATATCACGTCGTTAGGTTAGGTTAGGTTAGGTCAGTAGATACCTAATGACATCCTTAGGAGCCTTGAATATCACGTCGTTAGGTTAGGTTAGGTTAGGTCAGTAGATACCTAATGACGTCCTTAGAAGCCTTGAATATCACGTCATTAGGTTAGGTTAGGTTAGGTCAGTAGATACCTAATGACATCCTTAGGAGCCTTGAATATCACGTCGTTAGGTTAGGTTAGGTGAGTAGATACCTAATGAGGTCCTTAGGAGTCTTGAATATCACGTCGTTAGGTTAGGTTAGGTTAGGTCAGTAGATACCTAATGACATCCTTAGGAGCCTTGAATATCACGTCGTTAGGTTAGGTTAGGTTAGGTCAGTAGATACCTAATGACGTCCTTAGGAGCCTTGCATATCACGTCATTAGGTTAGGTTAGGTTAGGTCAGTAGATACCTAATCACGTCCTTAGGAGCCTTGAATATCACGTCGTTTGGTTAGGTTAGTAGATACCTAATGACGTCCTTAGGAGCCTTGAATATCACGTCGTTAGGTTTTAGAACTGGCTCACCCATATGTAAAATTCTTTCCGATCGCCAGAGCCTGCATGTTTCAATTGTTGACTTGCCCATGTGGTGAAATTGGAATTTGTACCGACAGTACCCTGTCAGCAGTCACACCGTTACCCGAATCTCAGCTCTTGGCAGTTGCAGGAGCTTCCTGGTATATGATGGTGAGGAATCCACGAATCATTTTGACTCTGCAAGTCCAGGAGTGTTTCTCCAAAGAGCTATCCTGTTATTTAGCTCCCAATGTTCGATTGCTGCCCTGCCAATCCCACCGAAGGGTTCTGGTCCAGCAGGTGTTACCCTGGGGGCCCTTTTCGCAAGTTCATCGGCCTTCTTATGTCCTTCGATACCACGGTGCCCTAGTACCATAGAAGAGTCACCTTATTGCCTCTTGTTAGTTGATTTATGGTATTCCGGAATTCCCAGGGAATGTGTGAAAGTTGGATATGGGTGAAGTGACATGTTCTCTTAGCGGGGCACCAACTCGATGACATAGGTTTCCGTTGACCAGCGTGTAGAAGCAAACAGCAAGTCCTTGAAGATGCCAGCAAACGCTTCATTGAGCCAGGACACTCCTAGGGGATATTACTCTCACTGTTGAGGGTGGAGAATGATCAATGGGTGGAACAGGAAGATGATATCCTAAAAAATTAGTTGATGCACTGATCTTATTGGTCCCAGTGACGAAAAGCACTTCGCATCCAATCGAGAACATTACATATAGTTTAATCCCAATTAATAATAATTTTATCTGTTAATTTACATAGCAAATATCTACTCTACTGCAATTAATATTTTAGTCATGAAGACAACCAAAAATGTTATATTACAATTGGCTAATGCTTCATTTTCAGAAATTTCTAAGGAGCATTGCCATAACGGAGTCCCTTGGGCCAAAGGAAATGAATGGCATGGTGAGTATATAAAATATGTTAACTGTTATAATATGTCACTCTGATATGATTTCACGGTAGGTATTTGGAACTAAAATAGACACGAAAATACTAAAATTGATTTTTTGTCGACCTCTATGAAAAGTGAAATTTTACGTACTAATTTGAGGCAGTTAAATTGAATATTATTGAAGGCAAGTACTTTGTGGATGAGAAAGTACTTTCTCGTCCGCTGTGGTCACTATGAATACGGCATGATACGGTTCAATACAAACATAGATGTCTGTAAGAATTACTGTCCGTGCTGTGCCCCACAGTTTTATTGAGACTCCATTACATTCGCAAAAAGTTCGTGTGTGGTTAGCAGTTTTTGTCGTAGAATATATGGTCCAGTTCTCTCTCAAGATACCAATAATGGTGAAAGGTACAAAAGAATAATGCTGAAGCCATTCATAAACCAACTAGTTGACGAAGAAATACAGTTGGGATATTTCCAACAATATGGGGCAACTGCCCACACTACTTCTCTAAATCTAAAGCTATTTGCATGAGTTCTAAGACAACCGTATAATAAGTTGGGGACTCCAGCCTTCGTTTCCATAATGCGCTCTCCAGACTTGACTCTCCTGGACTTTAGCATCTTTGCATATCTGAAAGATGATGTTTTCAAAAGACAATCCGATAATATTGAGGACCTCCAATCACCAATAACAATGTGCTGCCAAACTATTGGCCACAAATGTTAAAAAAATATATTTGAGAACAAATGTAAGAGAATTTAAAAATTTCTTGAGAATAATGGAGCACATTTTGAACATTTGATGTGAATTCATTGTTAGACTTCCCACTAATGGCCAAACTCCCAAACTGGGAGTTATCTTTACAGTTATTCAATGTATTCTGTACATTTGTATTTATTTATCAAAATTAGTTCGATAGTATGCACTCAATTATTAGTAGTAGTATCTCAAAAATTCAAAATATGACTTCAAAAATTCTTCCATTCAACAGGGGAACCAAGGGAACAGATTATTCATATCTGTTCAATAGCTAATATGATATCTCTTGAAAAGGACATAGGAGAACAGAATCCCAACTAATGAATCTCGATTCCACCAGAGGTTGATCTTTTCTTAAAGAAAACCCCTTGAAACGGAGAAATATTCCAGTATCATTAATCATTATTCCAATAAAATTACCCTACTCTGGTCATCATAAGGTCTGTTGTAAACCCAGAAAAGGAGTTAGACTAAACAATTATCTGCTTATGTACCCAAAATCACGTGTAATCAAAACTTAAATTCAACAATTCGTTGATTTGAAAACTTCACTTTCTACAAACTTAATGCGAACTATGTATATCAACTATTAAATCAATTTATTTTGTATAATACAATTTTTTTATATAAACTGGGACGGGAGGAAAAGTAATCTCCCAGTGACAATCATTTTGGAACTCATCATTTATCATTGCCAATGTAAACAAAGGAGAAAATGAGGTTATTCATATATTACCCAGGTAACACAGGGACCTCCCAGAGATCGAGCTCTCGCCGGGATATTGTGACGCCTATTGCGATATCGCTGGGAGGTCGCCAAGAGCTCCCTATCCCCTCCAAATGTCCGCCACAGGGGATGAGCCCAATAACATCCTAGAGACATCGCATTGGGAAGTTCTCAAACTGACCACCCTGGGGAATATTTTGAGAGGTTTATTGCGATATCGCAGGGAGGTCGCCCAGACCTCCCTATCACCTCCAAATGTCCGCCACAGAGAATGAGCCGAGTAACATCTCGGAGATATCGCATGGGGAAGTTCTCAAGCTGCTCACCCTGGGGAATATTTCAAGAGGTTTATTGCGATATCGCAGGGAGGTCGCCCAGACCTCCCTATCACCTCCAAATGTCCGCCACAGAGAATGAGCCGAGTAACGTCTCGGAGATATCGCATGGGGAAGTTCTCAAGCTGCTCACCCTGGGGAATATTTCGAGAGGTTTATTGCGATATCGCAGGGAGGTCACCCAGACCTCCCTATCACCTCCAAATGTCCGCCACAGGGGATGAGCTTAGTAACATATCTCAGAGATATCACATGGGGAAGTTCTCAGGCTGCTCAACCGGGGCAGTACTGAGAGAAGATGGCTGCGATATGGATCTATATATTCTCCAAATGTGCAGTACATGTGTTGCGCCGAATACATCACTTCGATGTGTAGATCGATATTCCACTCGGGTTTTTAGCGATGGGGTTGTTCTTCCGGGTACAGAGTAGATGATTGCGCCATCTACCGGTGGAAACGAGAAGTGCAGAGTAGGGATGGAGTAGATCCCCGCAACACGCCACCTGATTTCCTATTCTTGTTGAATTTGCGAGGTTTTCAGGACCTCGCAATGGAATGTGTTATTCTCGTTACACTTTTGATATCTTGAGGAGCTCGCAATAGGAATGTCTTTTCCTAGTTATCTGCGTGATATCTTTTGGAGCTTGCAATCGGAATGTCTTATTCTGGTTACATATGTGATATCTTGAGGATCTCGCACCAGGAATGTCTTATTCTGGTTATCTTTGGGATATCTTTAGGAGCTCGCAATAGGAATATCATATTCTTGTTACATATGTGATATCTTGAGGATCTCCTCAATAGGAATATCTTATTTTTGTTATACTTGCGATGTCTTAAGGAGCTCGCAATAGGAATATCTTATTCTGGTTACTTATGTGATATCTTGAGGATCTCGCAACAGGAATGTCTTATTCTGGTTATCTGTGGGATATCTTTAGGATCTCGCAATAGGAATATCTTATTCTTGTTATCTGTGTGATATCTGTAGGAGCTCGCAATAGGAATATCTTATTCTGATTATCTGTGTGATATCTTTAGGAGCTCGCAATGGGAATATCTTATTCTGGTTACATATGTGATATCTTGAGAATCTCACAACAGGATGTCTTAGTCTGGTTATCTGCTAGATATCTTTAGGAGCTCGCAATAGGAATATCGTATTCTGGTTATCTGTGTGATATGTTGGGGATCTCACATTGGGAGCTCGCATTTTCATCCACATTGTAACCTCTCAGAGATCTCTATGCGAGGTCTGTGTTACCTGGGTATGAATGCTGTGGCTGGAATTGCAAAAGTGAACAGCATGCATATGACAGGGTTTCACAACCAACTACGATATTGAAATCATTTATAAAGACCCTGTAGTAGGATCTTCGTGAAATGAACATCAGGGTTTTAAACATTTCATATGATATTGAGTGTATCTTAAACGATGAGTATTGATGAAAGAAATACATCATTGCTGCAACAATCTATTTGTCTCTTTCATGAAGATGAGTTTGCAATAACATATCATGTGCTTTTTAGGTTGTTTTCGGGCCTAACGGATCAGCCGTTCCTAAAGGATTTTACGAGGAAATTTCAACGCTGATTTCATCATCATCAACAAATTCTCGTAAAATGTCAAACCTCGTGCGGACTCTCTTCAGACACTTCTTCTCCGCTGAATACCTTGCCACAAGAACGCTCACAGGAAAACAGTGCAATGCTCACGCAGTATCACGGAAGCCAGCGTAAGTAAACTACTCGATTTCAAATATTATTTTTTATTACCTTCATTAATCGGTATTTCTCTTCAATGATCATGGTCATCATTTCCTTTTGCGCTATTTTTCGTTTGGTTTTTTCCTTGTTCCTTAAAATTCAATTCAGCCAATTTGCAGTGGATATACAGGGGGTCCGAGGGAAGGAATCCATTAACTGATCATTTAGGTGGAGATATATCTTGTATTATTGTTATATTTTTTCCGCTTGAGAGGAAAGGTCTTTTATAGGCTTACTCCCAGAGAGTCCGCTCCCTGAGTACAGGAGTGCGAGACCCCATTTGTTGTTTGGTTACTCACTAAAATACCTCTCGCACGTTCCTTGGAGTAATTCTTCGTCCTGCCCTTACAGCGTCCCTTAACAAAAGAGATGTGCTGCAAGTGGCCTTCACAGTTGCAGGGATCTGATGACTCGAAGTGATCTGAACAACACCGCTTTCTGCATTATGTACGCCAAATCCTCGGCCACGGATTTACAGATCGGAATAATCTTCAATTCTGCTGCGTAGTTTGCTCTCATTCCGCCTAGACACCCTATGATTAGTACGACTGAATAGGTATAGGATGTAAGTTGTATAGTTAGAAAGGAAGAACACACTGCTATGTAGGGTGAAAGACTGGGACAGTAAATCCACCTCCCAAGTAAAAAAAAGCCATTAAATGGCACACAGATGGTTCAAGAACCAATATAGGAGCTGGCGCTGGAGTTTATGGAGCAGGTACCAAATGCTCACTATTGCTAGGCTCTTATTCGAGCTTCTTTCAGGCAGAAATACTTGCAACTAAAAGATGCGTGGAAAGGAACCTACAAAGAAACTATCAGAGGTGTGATATAGCAATCCATTCTAACAGTCAAACTGCTATTAAATCTCTGAGCTTCTATGTTATCGAGTCTAAGCTAAATGGCTGTGCCGAAGAAAACTCAATGAAGTAGGTAAGAACAACATGTTATCCTTGGTCTGGATTCCTTGTCACTAGGTAATTAAAGGAAATGTAGCAAACACACTTGCCAAGAAAGGGGCACAAAGGCCTTTTATTGGCCCGGAACCCTACTGTGGGGTAGAGGTAGACATCTACAAAAGTGAATTTCGGTTGAAAGAAGAAACTGAAGGAGATATACTTTGGAGATCTCTCCCAGGACTGTATCAATCCAAAAAGTTGCTCCGAACTTTGACACTGCCAGATCCAAGAAATATATGGAGATCGGTAAAAATAAGCTGCACCTCCTCACTGATTTCCTCACAGGACACTGCTGTCTTAGGAAGCATATGATGAGATTAGGGCTATAGCAGAAACTGACGAGTGCAGATTCTGTGAGGAGGAGGATGAAACTCCTGATCACCTGATTGCGGAATGCCTCGCCATCTCAAACCAACGCAAGGAATGTTTTGGGCAAGAAATCTGCAGGAGCGAAGACGTAGCCTCCTTGAATCCATTTCAAATACGGGAGTTCATCAGAACTCTGGAACCGGAAGGCGAGCAGTAGATGGTGATGACATCGAGAGCTCTGATATAGGGGCACAATAGACCTTTAAGGTCAACAATATACAAGTAGTATAGGTATGACATTGCTATACTTTACAGGGTGAAATATCAATCTAATTAGTGGCAACAATGAACAACAATCAAATTTATCACCCTGTATGATAGTGCTTAGAAATATTTCTTCAGTGCGATTGGCTCAGTGGTAGAGTAATTGACTTGGGAGCGGAAGCCCCAAGTTCAATTCCGAGGCTAGGAAAGAAATTTTCTAGTCACGGTTATCGCCACCATTCGCTGTTGGGTCAAAAATTAACAGTGCTGTGCCTAAGGTGGCGTAAGGACACAGTAACAAAGCCTACACAGAACACAACTGGTTCTCCTAACTCAGGGCAAGCTCTTAGAGCATATGAGGGGTCTCCTTGTGGAAGACCCAGGAGGATCAGTATAATAATAATAATAATAATAATAATAATTCACATCAATATTGGTATCACTATTCATTGAGAATTCAATTGTAAAAATCTGAGTCTTTTGAATATTCAACTATGATATTATCTGTGGTTAGAAATTCACCTTTTCATGAACCAATATATTCCCCACTAGTTTTTGCATTCATTAAAAATAGCATTTATCTTTCAGAGCGAACATCTTCATAGTCGCAGATATTTATTGTTTGCTGCATATCAAATGTAACTTGGCAGCTTCGAATTTCTGTAAATTGGCAACTAGTTTATTCTCTGATTCCTAAGAGCTCGGCGTAAGAAGAAGGATATGTTTCGACCCCAAATTCCAAGGAACCAGTAATAGATAATACTCGGGAAGAGTGTTAAAATTGCAGATTATACAGAGTGGTCCACTGTTTTGTGGAATTACTTTAACGGTCGATGTTCAATTTCAAGACAAAAATGTACTACAAACATAGGTCCGCAAAGGATTCATAACCAAGCTACGAGTGTTCAAGTTTGCATATTGGTTTCGTTTTTGCGCGGTTATGGTGGCATCGTATCACTAAAAAAAAATTATATTTCAGTAACCATCGGTTAGATTTCGTTGTAAATCGGCAAAAACTTATAAGCCGCCATTTTAGAATCGACTATCGGATTTCAGCTCAATCGGCTCTGTATTTTCCGAATTATTTGATGTCAAAATTTTAATTCAGTGCTAGTGCTTGCTTTACTCATACTCAACTTGAATAGACAATAGAACATGCGCGCAAAAGCACCTGATTTCACAACAGTGCTTTTTAAGAATGTTTCTTGATAACTCTTGTACTTACGAAATATTTGGATCAAACTTAGAGGATTAGAAACTTTCTGGGGTTTAAATTCAAAGATAATCAGAATTATTGCGAAAATCAACAGGGTGTTTCTTTTTTCCCAAAACTTTATTGTCATGCTATGAAATCATATTTACTTTTTAAAAGTGGAGCTTTCGCGCTCTTGTTCAAACTTTGACAAATCATATCTCCGAAAGTATTGGTTTCTCAGAGTTGGGAATGATATCAATGGATTCTTATGATAGAACTTCATCATAAAAGAAATTAAATTTAAACATTATGAAAGAATTTAAATTCAACAAGATTGCCAAAAATGATTAATCCAAAACCAACAGAGCAATTCTACACAATAACGAACTTACCCGAGATATGAATTCCTCAAATCTACTATGAAAATAATATTATATCAGTTGAAACTAAGCTGATATTCCAGTTTGGCTTTACTGGAGATATTCTGAAACCAATTTGATTAACTTACCAAAGTATATATTTCCATCATCATCATCATCATATGGATTATCCAAGAGCTATCTACGATAGTTGAGGTTATTCCATTGGTCATTTTGCATTCAATCATACTTTAACCTATGTTTATAGGTTGTTTTTGTCTTGAACGTTTTATCGATTGTTGAATATATTCTATAAAACAACTGCTTTGGCGCGCTTGTTCAAATTCACAGCGGGTCTCCCATTCAGGAACTCAACTCGCTCAAGGCAGCCTAGTTTCCAGGAAAAAAAATATTTTCCCAATATTTCCAACAATATAGATCTGATAGAGCTTAAATCTAGAACTTGGCTGTAAAATAAGGTCTTGAAGGCCCTTACAAAATTTCAGCGATATCTGACTGATAGTATCTTAGATAATACTGAATTTGTTTTAGTATTTTTTTTAATTTTCTAGTTATATGATCCTCACGAACTGTGTTTCAATTCGATCAGATCAGTATTTTTCGAGTTATTGGGAAAATAAAATTTTAGATGGCTATAATTCCAAAACTACTCAGCGGATTTTGACCATTGACGAAATCAACTGAGATATTCAGGTGCCAAACCTACCCTGCAAATTTCAACTCTCTGTTGTGCAACTCTCTTGTCGTGCTTACCGACGGCCGGACGGACATAATTGGCTTTGACCCCGGATTATTCATCAGTGAGGATGTGAGAACATCCTCAGTCAACAGTTACAAAAATGCAGGCATTTGGGCAAATGGATAGAGGAAATTGCGTGCCAAAAAGTGGATGACCCGGTATATATCACCAAACGTCCGACATGGAAATCATGAAAAGGATTAGACGAATTCGAACATCACTGTTGCTTGAAGAATGGTAATGCTTTTAAGTGATAAAAATACCATAGCATTGGAACATAAAAGGAAGGAATATCAACACAACATAATGGCAACATCATTCTATCAGATTCTAGGTATACCTACATGGTGGAATAAAGTCTATATAGGTGAGTTATTATAATCAAAGTTTGAATCCGTCAAGTTGTTTATTCGTTCTCGTTTCAGATAATGATTATCCCACCAGAAATTCTATATTGTAGCTTTAAGATTAAGCTCAATGTCGCCGACCATGAGGAAAAAGACTATCCGCTACTTCATCTAGAAATCAATTTGGACATTACCTATATAGAAGATGTTGAAATAGAACCTACATATCACACTAATATCAATAGTGGAGAATTCTCAGTTCGTCTCCAAAGACGAAGATCAAGGAGGAGAATTGCATTAATAGTTATTTATATACCAAAGACGAAAAACCGTCTATTATAGTCGAGTCTGCCTCGGATAGCAAGCAGGCAAGACAATAGACAGTTTTTCGCCGAGGTCCATATTACATTTTTTTCGTCGACCTCTACATATTTTTATGAATTTCGGACCTATTAAATAATTTCACAATAGCAAATGACACATACACTTATTAAACCGTATCATGCCGTTTTCATAGTGACCACAGCGGACGATAAAGTACTTTCTCGTCCGCAAAATTTTACGGCCGCAATAAATTAGTATGTAAAATGTCACTTTTCGTAGAGCTCGATGAAAAACATATTTATTCAAATAAACCTGCATTGTATTCGAAAATCAATATCAGTAAATATATTCCTGCATATGTATTTTATTCGCCGTTTTATTTTGTTAAATCATAGGCTTTATCTGTCAGATTAGACATTGCCACTGTTACCATCGGAGGGCCACGAAGCACAGACAAAGCATCGAGGCCCCAGGCATTTCACAGTTTACGATGCCATTTGACTCATTTTGAAGTGCTTTTATTGACAATAACACCAAGAATTTTATGGATGAAAGCAATACAGCATAATGGCTACAAGTGTTTCAAGGAGTCATTCTGAAAAACGAAGTACCTAAATGAAATAGCCAGTTTTATTTATGAAACAAATCTAATGTAATCAGTTCAGAGATAACTCAAACCGGAATTCTTATGTTAGTTATGTAGGAAATCTTAAATAGTGTTACTGTGGAATAACCGTACATTTGTTGGAAATCCCGTTCTAAATAATTGGATAACCATTCTTGGAGGCCTAAAATGGGTCAACCTTTCTCAGCTCGACACATCAGAAGTGAACATCTTTTTTCGCTGGAGGTTCATAATTATTGTCCAAAATATTGTTTGAATAAAAGTTCATCTTCCATAATTAGATAATGACTCGAAAATTATGCTCGACTTTCTTGCACTATTCATTTTCGACTCACTAACCAAAAAACTGCGGACATCAACCAAATTGTTCAGAAATACACTCTCAATTGCGTTTGACATTAATGACGTTTATCTTTCAAACTGGAACAAACGACAGTTAACGCAAACAGTAACCAGTTAGTTGAACGAAATAAGGCTTATGAGTAACGAACCAGAAATAAATTTGGCATGTCTCTTATAGGAAAATAAGATGGCATATATGAACACAGATCATATAATAATTCATAGATAAAATAATTACAGCATTCTGTGAAAACATAGAAGCACGATTTATTATTGAGATTTTGAAAAATTAGATCTCCGAAAGTATATGGTTGTTAGAGTTAAAAATGATATCGATGGATACTCATTCTGAAACTGCATCTAAAAAAAATTGTATTTGAAATTTGTAATGTAAAACATTTTTTTGTTTTCGTTTCTCCGAAACCACCCGGCCGACTTGTATTTTTTTGAACAGAGATTGCAATTTTGCAAATTTCTCAGTTGGTATTGACCATATTTGGCTGAATTTATTGAAAAAGGAGGTGGAACTTGGGAATTTCTATACAAAGTAAAACTATGTTAGCTATAATTTTCAAATACTGTCAATGTGACAATTCTCGAATCTCATAATAACAATCAACAAAATCATTCTGAAGATTTTTTCGTTAAGCGTCTGACGAAGGAGTCTGATATAGACTCCGAAACGTTACGATATGGTTGTTTCTTCGTTGATGTTGTTTCGTTGTTATTTGTTAGGCAACATTATTCGATTGATTGCTTCTGACAAATATCTTGTGTTTCTTACGCAGAAGCAAATCACAAAATAATTAATTTTCTCTATTTCAGTATCGTAATGAGTTCATTCCAGCACTAAAAACAGTGCTGGAATGAACTCATTCCCGCATTGTTTCTAGTTATATTTTTCGTTTTGTGGTAGCCAGCACTGACATTCGATCCTATCAAATTTCAACACACGTCAATTATTGTCAATATAAGATAATCTGGATAAGGTGAAATAATTTTTGAGAGGAAAGGTTTTATTTTCATAAAAAAATAAGGTACCTACAGAGATTTCCTTCTTGCTAATTTTGAATCATTCATGATATTTAGGGAACTGTTAAATCGGATCTCCATGCTGTACGTACTATTCGAATTCCGTGATCTGTCAACTTTCGTAAAAGTCACACCAACTGCCAAGATACAATACAAAACTCACTAGGATGTATAATCCTAATTTTTCATTAAACTTGAACAGTATTTTACAAAACTTGCCATAAATAGAGAAAATATCGTCTAATACTCGTTGCAGAAGGCAATTCCAACACTCATGCGTACGAAAACTCGCTCCTTCGTCGCTCGTTTTCGAATTTCGCATTCGTGTTTGAATATCAGCCCATTCTGCAGCTCGTTTTAGAATATACTATTTTATTGTATAGATCTTTTTCAGAGTTTGGGAGAAAAAACCAAGAAAGAAACCATTCAATTACTTACGATGTCTTTGTTTCATAGGGCAGCCTACCAACCTTCAATATCGTCAGTATAAAATTGAAATCAAATTATTCATTTTCGTAAAAAAATTTATTCCCTAATTATATTTTCCTTAAATTACAAAGAATAAATAAATAAATATATAAATAATGAAGATCAGTTCAACAAGCTCATCCACTTAGAAAAAATAAGTGGACAATTTACGCTTTAGGTGGTGGCTTGAGCATAGATCTAGCGGCTGCCGCTAATTTCTGTGACACAACACTGGCAATATGAGATGTTTTCTTCCATAAAAATTCCTTGGTCTTCTCGTGATCCTCTTCACTGTCGATTCTCAACTGGAAAAAATTGGATGATTTTTTCGTTAATTATAAGCTTCATATACTTATATACAGAGTCCGCCAAATGAAGTATTAGTTATACAAAATATTGCAGTTTAAAATTTCATAATGCAAAAACAGGCTGAAAACAGTTAACTATTTTATAGAGATTACTTCATTGGTATATCTAATAATTAATGACCTAATTAAGGGATAAATTACATGACCTTTTATTCAAAAGTATTTGAGTATATAGTCTCAAATATGTAAATATCGGTTTGAAAATGGGGGTTCCGTGAAAATATTACATATCATCGATGTAATCTGATCTTTTTATACGGTGCAATAAATTCATTAAATCAAAGATAGTTTTTTGTTGTAAATAAGCTCGGAAAGGTCGATTAGTATTTTCAATTGCTCTCTTTTTGTTGTAAGAAAATGTTATAAAGCGTGAATTTGAGATATAACGTCATCGATAATTTTTTTAAATGGCAATCTTAATTTTTTTATGAATATTATGAAAGTGTATATCAAGTTTCACATGCGTACCAAATAACAAATTTTTAATTTCGAAAATGATGGAATCTCATTAAATTCAATGAAATAATTCAGGCAATTTAAAGATAGAATGTCAAAAGGTATTTGTTTATCATGTTTTGTCAAACAAAAAAGTTTAATAGAAACAAGTAAGGAGAGTAGTATCGAGCGAAGATTAGCGAGGATATTTATTAGTTTGTCGTTTTGTGAGAAACAACGGTTGTTGAAAATTTGGGACACGCTGTATAACATTTCCTTACATGAAAAAGTGCGCAAATTAAAAAACGAATCGACCTATCCGAACATATTTGCAACAAAAAAATTGTTTTTGATTTACTGAATTTATTCCAAGTTAGAGCACTCGCACTGTATGTGAGTGGTATTGTTATAAAAGAAAATAATTTTATTTGATCCGGCCAAGTACATGTGAAGGAATTGTTACCTGTTTTGGCTGTAGAACTCTGATGGAATGTAAGGTAGCAGCTCCACCGTGTATAATTTTCAAATTCAGTCGTCCATACATTTCAGCCGTTGTAGCAGTTGCACTTTTCAATTCTCTTCTTGCTCCTTTGCCAAACTAAAAAAATATTTGACTGAACCAAACAATTTTTGAGAATATCAGGGATTAAATTCACTTTATTCACGAACATTAAATTTTTTCAACTTTTTTACCATTGAACTCAGTTGTTAGTAGCGTTGACTACAAAGATTGTCCCATTTGTGTTATCTATAATACATGATTAAGTTTTGTTGATTATCGTTCTTGGAATTCTCACTCGCTATCAAGCGGATTTTATCGGTGATGATAATTTTCACGTGAGTCTGACAGTAATGGAACACGTGTTTTATTATTTAGAACCCCGATTAATGTAGGATATTTCAGGGTAGTATGATCATATTAGTTCGATTCCCTTGATATCCCCACCTTCTAGAGAGCATTAGGCTCCTTCAGAGTATTACAGGCTTCTCTTTCGCTAAAACTCAAATTCCCATCCCTGAGGCTATATGCCATGAACTTTCTGAGAATGGCTAGCTGGAGATATAATAGGTTTGGCCTAGTTCTTTTTCAAAAGGTATATTAATTGGCGCCCAACGTGGGGCTTGGGAACCATATGCATGGGAAAACGACCATTTTCCATCAAGTGTATTTCACGACTCACGATAGATATATAGCTTCGATGTGTAGATTTTAAGCGCGCCAGTAACTGTCTACAGGAAATTGACTATACCATGGAATGAAAAGTTTTGGGAAGGACCTTGGTAAATAATAGAAAATGTCGCACAAAAAAACTCATTGGTATAACATTTCAGAGATGCCTCTTTGAGACTAATATTTCTGAAAAATTTCAAACTTACCTCTCTTTCTACTCTAAGGGTGAGTGGGCCCAGTATGAAATTCGTTTTAACGGTTGTATGGTCACTCATCATGTTCACGTTAACATCTCCGTCCCTCTTGATACTGCTGAGTCCGAACAAGGTAGCTCTTACTTTAGCGGTACTGGTAGATTTCGTCTTGTTCTTGTTCTTATCAGCCTTCGTTTTGTTCTTATTAGTTTTCTTTTTCTTGTTCTTATTCGAGGTACTGGAAGCTCTAGTTTGGGTCTTTTCGGTTTTCACAGTTATATTCCTCAAGGTAGGCTGTCCATTACGCGAAACAAGGATGAAAGATGCTTCCTTTGATTCGCCACTGTTACCTCTGGCTATGTCCATCTCTTCCTGTTTGGTGGTTGGCATCTCCAGATTTTGTCGGGTTGAGGTCTTGGATTTGGTTTTGGTTTTGGTGCTTTTCTTTTTGCTCTTATTTTTCTTGGATTCTCCGGAGTGAAGTTTTACTCTGACCGGATCGTACGATTTTCCCAGAATTCTGTTGATTCTGCCGATTATGGTGTCGACGAATCTGTTATACTTGGAGATGTATATGGCCGGCATTTTCGGTGATGGATTTAGGGCACCTGGAAAATATGAATTTTCAAAATTTCGTTCCTATATACAGGGTGTTCTAGTCCACGTCAAGCCGGAAGCGGGTGATAGGCCAAGTCATAATACTTTGCAAAATTATAGGCATTTCAAAAAAATATTCACCCTTTGGGGGTGTTTCAACTGCCGCTACTACAAATCTTTATTTTAATTTCAATTTTCTTTTTATTATGTATCCTGAATATTCCTACTCTAAATTGGTGCCTAATGATTTAAGCCAATTGCCCCAGTCTGGAAGAAATTGGCACTTTTCGCCCACCTACTAAGTCCACAGATGTGATGAATATCTAAAAATTTTATCACGCAACTTAAGGTAGACGCTCATTTAGGCGAAGCGTCGCGAACGAAAGCGCGGCGAGGAGAAGAGTCATTTCGCCGAGGACCGTGCATTGGGACGAAGCGTCAGGTCGTGTATCGGAAGGAATTGAGAGTCCATTGAATCTTTTCAGTATCATTTGAAATTTGAATTGAATATTTCATATCGTGTGGTCAAGATGAGCAGCTCTTCCTCTGAAGACGATATGTTTGTTTTGGGTTTAATTTCCAGTATGAAATAAGAAGAAGATACCAATAAAAAATGCGGGTCAGAAACATAAATCAAAGGAGGGAAACGTACGGTGAATTTCATCATTTGTTTTCCGACTTCAAACAAAAGAAAAACAAATATTTTAAATACTACAGCAAGAATTTCCTTCGGAATACTACCACTGACTGACTATAGAACACGGATCAAGAATACAATTTTGACTCTTCTCTTCGCCTGAGACCGCGCACTTAGGCGAAGCGTCAGGAGAAACGACTAGTTGCTTCGAAGATAATTCGCTCGTCAACCGACTTTACCGACTCCTCGCCTCTTCTCTTCGCTTCATCTAAGTGAGCGGAGCTCCATTGAATTCAATGTGAACTTCTTGGGCGAAAAACGACGCGCCTCTTCCGTTCGCGACGCTTCGCCTAAGTGAGCGTCGTTTAAGATTACATTTTCGAGATCTCGAATAAATGAAAGGTCCAGAGAAAACATTAGCTTAGGTTACAACATCATGAAATATGATATGTCATCATGATGTATGATAATATAGTCGAATTTAATCGAATAACCGGAACAGTGCGGTTAAAACCAATCCTTTGCTATTATAACCGATCGGTTATGTTTAGCAAGAGATTGATCTTAACCGCACTGTTCCGGTTATTCGATTAAATTCGACTTATGTGTTCTGTGGGTTACAAAAGACGTTAAAAGTGTGGATATCGAGGAAGCAGCAATAGTAGCAGTTGTTTGTTTTACCGAAGCCATAATAACTTTGATCTAAAGTGAGGAAGACTCGAAAACTGAACTGGTCAAAACGGAGAATTTTTATGAAATTACTATACATTTATTTATTTCATTTCAGTGATCAGCAATTTAAAGTTTAAGATGCATTTTCGACATTGGACGACATGTTATGAAGCTTTGTATGGATTATTAACCAATATTTATTTCTCACATCTTCATTTGTAAGAGGGTCCCACTCACTCTGTTCTGAAAATTAGTCATGTTCAGATTTTTGGCGCTCTTGTTCCTCGGAACAGAGTGCTTATCAATTTGCCCAAATGTCTGTAATTTTCGAATTTTTGGTTGAAAATGGTCTTAAACGATTTGGTTCGACTCACTGACCAAGAATCCGTGTTCAAAATCGATTATGTCTGGCCGTTCGTTAACACGATAACTCTCGAACGGAATGAGCTAGACAGTTAAGTTCAATACTGGGCAAAATCAGCCAAATGGTTTCGAAACAACGAAAAAAAAAATTTTTTTACATTACAAATTTCAAATTCAATTTTTTTTAAATGAAGTTTCATTATAAGAATACATTGATAGCATTCTCAACTCTAACAAACTAATACTTTCAGAGATATGATTTTCCAAAATTTCAATAATTAATAGTAATGTTATGATGTCATATAATGCTCTAATTATAATTTGTATATAAGGTGAGTCATAGACGTTTTGAATTTAATTTTTGGCGTTCTCTTCACCTGAATAGAGTGCTTCGTCCAAATGCCTCTATTTTTCGAATATTTGGCTGAGAATGCTCTCAAATGATTAGTTTCGACTCTCTGAGGAAGGATACGAAGTCAAAATTGATTCTGTCCGGCCGTCAGCACAATTACGCTCGAACGCAATGAGTTTAGAGTTGAAATTTTCAGAGTACGTTTGGAGTATAAATGCGCCGGCTAAGTTCGTTATTTATGATGCAGTTCTATCATAAGAATCCATTGATATCATTCCCTCTCTTAGGGAAGTTTTCACAAAGCCTTGACAGCTCTTAATCACCAAATCAGTGTGATTCTATGTCAATTTCCAGTTCATTTTTGATGCAACCACCGAATAAAATACACAATTAAGCTAATAGAAGCTTCGTGAAACCCACCATGAGAAGCCAATACTTTCGGAGATAAAATTTGTCAAAGTTTGAATAATTACTCGCTAGTAGTTTGATAAGAGCGTCAAAGCCCCTGTCCAAAGAGCTTTCCCACATTTTCCTATCGAGATAGGAAAAATCGTCACATCTGGACTTAAAAACTCAAATTTATTTTCGACAGATGCGGAAGATGGGATTAAACGAACCACTTTTATGACAGATGTGAGAAATGGGGAGTTTTCAAACTTAGCATTAGTATTGAAAATTAATAATTCTCGCAATTTTAACTCTACTGAAAAAAAATCGCTAGCTTGACAATTAACCTTAAAAGTTGTCGCATTCTATAAGGATTTCACTTGCTAGTAAATAAGCAATTTAAGCAAAATTAAGCGTATTTTTTTGGTGAAGAAACCAAGTTTTGAAAATTTTTTACTTGATTACTGTTTTAGAAAAGTTTCAAATTAAAGTTTTAAAACATACAGGTTTTATATGAATAGTTACGAAAAATTTAGGGGGTGATTGTTTAAAAATAGGGTGGCTCTTTCATATGAACTTTTCTTTGTTGAGCCCCCCCCTGCATAGTTACCGCCCCCTAAAGATAGAGCCCGAAAAGCAGTTTTTAATTTTTTTTCTTAAAAACTGACAAGAATAAAATTAAGCAGGATTTTATACGAGCGGAAGATACTTAAAAAAAATTTCGTGGTATTCCTATATGAAAAAGCCACCCCGAAACCTTGGTTCGCAAGAATTTCCACATTCATATTTCACAATAAAAAAATTAATTTTGGATAACTTGTTCCATTTTCAACAAATAAGATCTTATGTTATTTCTTTCTACAGTTCTCGGTTTTTGAGGAAAAAACAAATATTCAATAAATGTAAAACATACAATTTTAAACTTTTTGGAAATTATAAATATAGATATATAGATTTTCTCAAATATATAGATCCGATCGTGTTCAAACTTGGAACTTGGCAGTAGAGTTAGGTTTTGAAGGCTCTCGCAAAATTTCATACGATGTTGGAAGAATAGTTTCTGATATATAAAATTCTTTTCAAAGATTTTTTTAAAGATTTTCTAGTGATACGATTGTCACGAATTTTTGCAAGAATTTTCGTGTCAGCATTCTACAACTAATTACCATGTTTTAATTGGATCGGATTCGTATTTTTCGAGTTATTGAGTAACTAACAACCAAATTTCAGATAGGTATAACTCCAAAACCGTTTGACCGATTATGCCTATTAACAAACTAAATAGGCATTCACACTGAAAATACTGAACGCAGCACAGGCGAGCCGATAAATCTTCGGCCAACAACCCTCGTTTCTCATCCCGTTATAGTTCATCATCATCAGGAAGAAGTCAGTCAGCGTCGATGAAATTTGCATGTTATTCACACAAATTGAAACCGTCCAAGTAGGTGTTGGGTACCATCTGATTTGCCTGGCTGCCAAGTGTTAATAACGGTATCGACCTACAAGGTGACCATGGGAGGTCATGGCCACAGGTACTTTCTACCGAGATTTCATCGCTCGACAGGTGTACGTATTCATGGTGGCGATGACCCTTTCATCGGACTGTTAACTTGTTGAACCTACTGTTGATTGAATATAATATTTAAGATCATAGATATCTTTCAAATATGTCCACATTATTGGTATCAAACAGTGTGGAAAAGACAAATGTAATAAATTAATTATCTTGGTTACTGTACTTATTTATGGAATATCCCGAAACATGTCAAATTCAAATTTTAAATTGTCATTCTTCTTCTTAAAAAATCCGAATCCTACCTTCAATCTCCTTCGAAAGACACAATTTTACTAAGAGTAAGTATGGGCTTGTGTGGGTCGTGTCATTCTCTATTCAGAAATGTTTATTGCAAAAATCAAATTAAATTCATGCCGAAATTTAATATAATATTCCCAAATCTTATTACAATAATACTAAATTGGTACCATGAAAACTAAATGGTACCATGAAAACTACGTAAAACACTATCTGTAGCAATGTTAGTTTCTTTAGAACGCCTTCGCAAATTGTTTTGTGCTGATGAGTTGTAGTTTATAAATTGTCTAATTTGTGTTGAATTTCATTAACTTCAATTTTTGCGCGTATGTTCTGGGGAACATCGCGTTA